>BSBN01001063.1:2400000-4800000 GCA_027924645.1 Cunninghamia lanceolata | reverse complement strand
TTGAACATCTAAGGGGTGTTATAGATTCTAGAATATAGGTTTTCTATATTGAATGCTTAGTCTCTTACCTCTGCTCAAGGAGTAGATTGAATGTTTTGGACTATGTGTTGAGGAGAATACATTGTAGAAAGGATAGTTGCAAGCAGAAATAACCTAATACTCTCTCTTGGGTATTGTCTGTAAGGTAGATATGTTAAAAACCCCTTGAAATCTGATGTTTTAGGTCTGTGCTAAACATTCACATATGTATGTCTACTGACTCTGAGCCCTAGATAGGCACCGATCTATCTTGGTATCTCTGTTGTGACCCAAGGTCTAGGTTTGCATCCAAACATAAATCAAAATCAAACTTCAACCACAACCATTAGGACATTAGAGGTAGTTTGAGGATCCAAAGTCCTCTATCTACAACTAAACATAGGCCCAAAGCTAGCCCCTTTGCTCTTATCTCACAGTTTTGGTCTACTTACATGAGGACTTGTTTGCTTTGTGTCAACATCCCAAGCCAATCTCACAAGCATATTCTCATGAGGTGTTGAATAGGGAATACTCCCTAGGTTTTGCAGAGACTGAAGAAGAAGAGGAGATAAAAATAGAGTCTATCTCCTACACTGTTGGCCCCCAGCCCAGAGATCCTTTTGATCACTGATGGCTACCTTGTAGGGAAATCTGGGAATGAGTATCCAGTCAGGGAAAAAATGAACAAGTGGCATTCAATATAACAGTAGAGAAGACAACAAATGGTATGATGAAATCTTTGGCTAAATTGTATGAAAAAACCTTAGCCTCAAATAAGGTATTTCTCATGAAGCATTTATTTATTATGAAAATGATTGAAGGTGAATCTATGACAGATCATTTAAATGAGTTTAATATGATTATCAGTCAGTTAACTTCTATAAAAGTAAGTTTTGATGAAGAGGTGAGGGCTCTCTTGATATTATGTTCTTTTCCAGAAAGCTGGAATAGCTTGGTAATGGTTGTAAGTAACTCTGTCTCTGGTTCAAATAGTTTGAAATTTGATGATGTTGTTGGTGTTATCCTTAGTGAGGAAATGCGATGGAAAAGATCAGGTGGAGCCACATCAGGTAGTGTTTTGAATGCAGAAAGTAGGAGCAGATCAAAGGAGAGAGGAAAAGGTTTTGGAGGTCATGGGAAGTCACAAGGAAAATTGAAGGATAAGAGGTCCCAATCCAGAGGACAAAAGGATTACTGGTACTATGGGAAACCAAGTCATCTAAAGAAAGATTGCTAGTCTCGGAAGAATAAAGGAGACAAACAAGAAGGTAATAAGGAGGAAAATATGGTAAGGAATAAATCTAAAGATGATGCTTTGATTCTTTCCCTAGATAATGCTGATGATTCATGGGTTTTAGATTCAGGGGACTCATTTCATGCTACACCCCATAGAAGTTATTTTCTTGATTATGTCCAAGGGGATTTTGGGCTGGTTTATTTGGGAGATAACGAACCCTGTCAGATTGTTGGAAAGGGAAGAATCAAGATTAAGTTGTAGAATGGGAATCATTGGCTACTACAAGAGGTAAGGCATGTTCCAAGGCTGAGTAGGAATTTAATTTTAGCAGGGCAGCTAGTTGATGAAGGTTGCATTGTTACATTTACTGATAAAAATTGGAAGGTTTCAAGAGGTGCCTTAATAGTAGTAAAAGGTGTGAAAGTAGGAACCTTATATCTTTGTATAGGTCATACTATTCCTTCTACTTTAGTTGTTGCAGAGAAAAAACAAACATGTTTAGGAACAGTTGCTACAGGTTTGCAAGAAGAGACTGAAACAGTTGCTGCAGGTTCTAAGACAACAATGTGGCATAACAGACTTGGACATATGAGTGAAAAAGGTATGAAGGTACTTCATTCTAAGAAAGTTTTACCAAGTCTGAAATGTATTAATATGGATTTCTGTGAAAGTTGTGTGTATGAAAAACAAAATAGAGTCAGTTTTTTCAAGGATGGGAAGCAAAAGAAAGATGAAAAGTTGGAGCTTCTGCATACAGATGTATGGGGACCAGCTCATGTATCTTCTCTCGGTGGCTCTCAATATTATGTTACATTCATAGATGATGCAACTAGGAAGGTTTAGATTTATTTCCTTAGGCATAAATCTAATGTATTTGAAACATTTAAGAAATGGAGAAGATTGGTTGAGAGTGAGACTAGTAAAAGATTAAAATGTCTCAGATCTGATAATGGTGGTGAGTATTGTAGAAAAGAATTTGAGGATTATTATTCCTTTAATGTAATTTGTAGGCAGAAAATGGTTCCAGGGACTCCACAGGAGAATGAAGTGGCTGAACACATGAATAGGACAATAATGGAGCGTGCAAGGAGCATGATATTGCATGTTGGGCTGCCTTTAAACATGTGGGTAGAGGCTGTCAATACCGCTGTATATTTAATTAATAGAGGTTCTTCAGTTCCTTTGGGCTGTGGTATTCTAGAGGAAGCATGGACATGTAAGAAGGTGAGCTATTCTTTTCTCAAAACCTTTAGATGTGAAGCATTTGCACATGTAGATTCTGAAAATAGAACCAAGCTAGTTGCAAAATCAAAAAAGTGTACCTTCGTTGGATATAGCATTGATGAATTTGGTTATAGGCTTTGGGATTTTAAAAATCAAAAAATTGTGAGAAGCAGGGATGTTGTATTCAATGAGAAGGTGCTATACAAAGATCTGTTGCAGCAACATGAGAAGAAAGAAAAGGATTATGTGGCGCTAGATGATACTCCAGATAGTGATGTTCTAGTGGTTCCTCATGCTCTGCAACAACAACAAGAAATACCACAAACTCCAGTGACTATTAGACGGTCAACAAGGCTAAGTAGACCTCCTGAAAGGTTTTCTCCCTCTTTGTATTCTAGTTTGTTAACAGATGCTAGTGAAACAGAAGGGTATGATGAAGCTATGCAAGTACAAAGGTTCAGTGGGAGCTTGCAATGAAAGAAGAAATGGACTCCTTGTTGAAAAATTAGACTTGGAAATTATGTAAGTTGCCTGCAGGTAAAAAGGCTTTACCAAACAAATGGGTTTATAGGATGAAAGAGGAAGATGGAAGTAAGAAAATATTTAAAGCCAAGTTAGTTGTAAAAGGATTTGCATAGAAAAAAAGTATTGATTTTGATGATATTTTCTTCGGTTGTCAAGATGACTTCCATTCGTACTGTTTTTAGTATTGTGGCTACTGAATATTTGTATTTGGAACAGTTAGATGTGAAAAATACCTTTCTCCATGGTGATTTGGAAGAGGAGATATATATGGAACAACCATAGGGATTTGAGGTCAAAGGTAAGGAGAAACAAGTGTGCAGATTGAAGAAGAGTTTGTATGGCTTGAAACAAGCACCTCGACAATGGTATTTGAAATTTGATAGTTTTATGGCTGAGCAAGGCTACAACTGGTGTAATTCTGACCATTGTGTTTATTTTAAGAGGTTGGATAATGATAGCTACATTATTTTATGTTTATATGTTGATGACATGGTTATAGCAGGGTCTGACATGGATCACATAAGAGTTAAAACAACAATTCGCAAAATCATTTGCTATGAAGGATTTGGGGGCAGCAAAACAAATCCTTGGTTTGAAAATTTGCAGAGATAGGAAAAACAAAAAATTGACTCTATCTCAGGCTAATTATGTTGAAAAGGTGTTGCAGAGATTTCATATGGAGAATACAAAAGCTGTCAGCACACCTGTTACCTAAATTTCACTACATCTCATTCAAGTAGAGTTTTGATTCAAAACTTAAAAGGTACATTTCATCTAGTCCTTCATACATTACATTCAAGTGCATAAATGAAATAATTCAAAGATTATGTTTATTAGATTACTGCATTTATCCAAGTGCATGTAACATAAGAAAGATTTATACAAATCTTTTCTGAAGAATAAATAATCTTTACTGAATGTAAAATGTACATTATCTCACACAAGCCGTGAGGTTAACTTTCTTATTCAATGAAATTAAAGAACAATCTATACATGAATGAGTAAATGTAAATAAATGTGCATGTAAGGTTAGAGGCTAGTCATTGCCTAAGAATGACTGGTTCTGGTTCTGGTGTGTTGTCCTGTCACCCTGAGTGACCTTTGTCCTTCCTAGTTTCATGTCGTCTCTGGTTCCTGCATCTGGCAAAAATAGTGGTGTTAGAGCAATGCTCTAAGCAGTGAATGGTCCCAAACCATACATGAACAAGATACCATGCATGTATAAACTGATCCTCAAATGCTTTAAACAAGAAATGTATACCTTGGATGTCCTAGAGAACAATCAAGTCATCAAACACATCCAAAATATGCATTTATTTTCTAACAAGTTTGCTTCATGTGCAGATACAGGTGTAATTATGTTTCTATTTGATTCATCAAGTTACATTATGAGTGGAGGAAATGTGGCTCCCACAAGGGTTGAGCCCAGCTCATAGTCCTTACAGAACATTTCATATGCCATATACAAATGCAAGGCAAACTGCCAGGGAGGTGAGGAACAGTCAGAAGAGAACTGTCTAGAACAAAGATGCAAAGTCATAGGAAGTGCATGAATGCTACAACAAGAAGACAGTGGTATATGCAATAAGAAATAGGGACAGTCATCTCATTGACTGTAGCATTAGATAGTTCAGAATAGTTAAATGATTGTCCAAGAAATCCATCCGTCAGAGATAAACTAGAAATAACATCTTGTGCTCATAATTATTACATGCTAACAACAGTCAACTATCAAGAGAGAGAAGAAAATGAAAGGTACATGAACTCATGATTAATTGTACAAGTATGAACCAGGAATACATCTACTATAAAAAACATAATTGGTACTTCATAGGTGCAATAGAGTGTTAAAAGAAACAGTTGTGTACGAGACAACCAAAAGAGAGATGACATGCAAAAAGACAAACAAGTAGAGGCATACATTCATGGAACAGGTACCTTTTTCATTTGTATCATCAATGAAGTGTCAAATTACTTTTGAATGCATGTAGCAACCTTATACCATGTCAAAAAGGGCAGTCATATGGCAATGGATAACAATCAGCTTAATATAACAACCAAAAGTAGATGAAGAAGAAGTTTACAGTGAGAAAGGACAATGAATAGGCACCCTAAATCATTTGACACAAGGGTGACACTGAATTTTGTCATACCAAAATAGACATGCCTAAAGGAATTTCACAGTCATGAAAGGAATAGTAGAAAAGCATGCAAACAGTCAATGTTTTGGTACAGTAGCCAAAGCACTATGAAGGTGCAGTCACACAGAGATGACTGTAGTAACAATCAAATAAGGAGCATACAAACATAAGAGACCAAGGAATAACATTTTCCTTTGTCAGAAGAGCACTCCTTGTCTATGGGGCAATCACAAAACATGAAATGTAATAGCTTTACCATGTAGGGACAATTTAGCTATAAAGGAAAAGAGCGGTCCTCCATGTCAACAACATTATATCAGCATTGGTAATAACAATTTTTACTATGGGAACAAAATTTGTTTGTCATTAAGAGCAGTTACCATTCATAAAGGATGTAATAAGCGGTGGTCAAAGACAAAGATAGTCTTGACAACAATCAACACCTCTACAGACTAATAGAGGTATTTAAAGCAGATGTGCAAGTCATGACACCTATCTACGAGAAATGGTTTCAAATGATACAGGTATACATAGACAGAATGTATTTCATAACAGATATACAAGAAAAGTAAACAAAGAATAGCTGGTATTTTCATTACTTATTCATCTCACCTTCATCATAGAATAAGAATACCTATAGGCATATGATACCCAAATGGAACAATCCTATTGATTGTTATGGAGCAGTCCAAATGTGGCAAGGTTGCAGCAATAAAGACATCAAGGGACAACCAAATGAATACAAGCAATGTATAAAAATAGCCCTGTCAAGCATGTAGGCACATTGGCATTGTTATAGATTTACATAAAGAGTTGTGAAGACATGACTAACACGTGCATGGATACCAAGTACAACATTATATGCCACATCATGTGTGAGGTTTTTTGGGACAGCAATGTAAAAGGTATAGGTTTAAAAGAAGATGCTATCATTCATCAAGTGTCATGTCTCATATGTATGAGGTGCAAAAGGAATAATATGGCTTTATCATGTTCTAGTGACAGGATTATAAAAAGGGACTGAAACAATTTTTATGATCATGTCATTATGATATAGCCATTATCCAAAAGAAGGTACACGTCTCAAGCATATGAAAGGTACAACTATATACTAATGAAATAATGGAACATGTAGCTACAAACTCCTTATGCCAATTGGAACAACAATGCAAGGTACAAACTCATATGATACAAAATATACAGACAATGGAGCAGCAGTCCTATGATTGTGTTGTAGACAAAAGGAAAGAGCAAAGATGCATAGTGCACAAAGAAGACTACTACAAAGATAAAAGAGAAATACAGTGGAAATAGACCCCAACTGGGTGATACAAAGAGAGCCATTTTCTTTACTTTTTCAAGAAGATGCAAGACAAGTGCATTTTGCAAAATACAAAGAGCTTGAATGATTATAGTGATAGCCGAGAATGTATTTACATCAGCAGTCTATACTTCAACAAAAAATGGTGGAGTGATAATGTTCAAACCCTAGCATTTCCATTACAATGAAATATCAAGTTTTCTGTGCAAACCCAGAGGGATTTTTTTCCCCATGGCATGAAGGAGACAGTTTCTTTTTGAATTTTTGTTGAAGATCCAGGCGAAAGAAACAATGAATATTAAAGTTTGTATGCTGCTATAGGGCTGAGCATGAGATCCCTGTGTCTACAGACAAAAGAATACATAGTCTTCATTTATGAGGTAAAAGACAGAGAAAAATGGTTTTGAAACCCTAGGGTTTCCTTCTTGTTTTTCTTTTATATAGTGAAACAAATTTTCTTTGCAAACCCACATGGAGAGCTCACGGTCAAAAGCTAGCAAGGCTTTCTCCTTTTTATGCTTGTTAAAACAAAAAGCAGACAAAGAATGAACAAATGTATATTTTCACACTCCTGTCGAACTATAGAAGGAAGGAAATAAATTGTAAGAAAACATAGTGGGCTCACCTTTTTGTGGCCATAGAAAAGACTTCAAGCTTTTGCCTTTTTTCATTTTTAATGTTATCAACAAAGCTCAAACTTATGCTTCCATAGCGGCCCCAACATAGTCAAAAAGCAAGTGCAAAGATGGTCGGCCACATAAAGCCACAAAAAATGCATCAAAACTAGTTAAAATTGCAGCCATGGAGCCCCAAAAATTGACACAAAATCAAACAACCAAAGGTTGAAATCTTAGTAATACAACTTACCTTGCCTGTTGCTTAGAAAATCAGCCAAAATTGATCCAGAATCAACCAGAAACTATGCATTTTTGCCTTTAGAACCTTAGTCATGGCGGCGCAACAACGAGAGAGAGGAGTAAAATGCAAAATGAAATCTTTTTTTAGGTTTTCCTTCTTTTTCATGATCGACCTAATTTCCATTCGATTATGTTTTTGACTTTTGATTTACAAAATCATTGCAATCCATTATGCGATGTGGTCAAGACTTCATGTCTTTCAAGTCTAGTGATAATACATCAAAGGGGGCTGTGAGGTATGATTTCTGCCTTTTTTTCAAAGTCAAAGAAAACATCATGAAAACATAGGGTCAAATGCTTATCTTTCTAGGCATGTCTTGTTTTTAAATGCACATAGAGGGATAAGGTGGTGCCTAAATGCATAATATTGTAATTACATGTGCATGAAAGTGAAAGACATGGTGATGTATATAGGGAGGCATAAGGGTCATTTTTAAAAATGTATTGCATTGGGCCTTGTATCATAATGATAGATATGTATGCATGTATGAATGACTAGGAATTGTAAGGGGTTTTGATGTAGCCATGAGATGTGAGAGGTGATGCAAGTGCATGGTCGTGTTTATTTTTCCTAGGGGTTACAAGGTGTTGCTATGTCGATTTTGCATAATCTAGAGATAGATTAGATGTTGTAAATGAATGATAAAGTAATAAGTTATGAATTAATTTATCATTTGTAATAAAAATGCAAAAGGGCAATAATAGATAGATTTATCACACATGGCAAAGTAAGTCTCGTCGATTACTTTGTCATTCTTTCACAATATTTAATTTGTCCCTAAACCATGCAAAATTGGGAAATTAAATATTTGTGTCCTAAATGCCATTATTTTCTGCATAGGTTTGTAATAAATTTGGATTGTAAAAACATTAACTAAGTTGTGTAATTATAAACCACTTGGTCAATGTTAATTAGATGCAGAAAATAATGTGTATTTATGTCATTTATTGTGCAAATATCAGACATTTATGATGCTGCAGGGTGAGGTTGACAAACAGGTTGAGGAGTTATTGAGAGGTTTGACTTGTTTTCAGTAGCCTTAAAGAGCATTTAAAGGCATTTTCAGGTGCTTTTATGATTAGTGATGACATGCCCTGACTTTTTCCTCATTGAGAGCCCACTTTAGAGGACTTTAGGTAGATATTTTGAGGGCATTTATGAGATGCATGAAAATGGAGGTTGCTCATGCTTATCTTTTTACAAGTTGTTTGGGAAGTATATAGTCTTCTTCCTTGTTCATTATTCAGTAGTTCTCGCTATTCACTACACTGTATATTGTAATTTTTGAGTTCTTTTGCAGAAGTGAACAATTTTGTAACCCATTTAGAGTAATACAACATTGTAACACCTTTTTAGCAGTAATAAATAGTTTATACCTTCCCATTTCTTCTGGTATTGTGTGTCCTTAGTGTTAGTATAGATCCTTGTGATGTTCTTTGTCCTTGGGACTGTATTTCATGTTGGTGCCTTTATGCAAGGATACATGTATTTTTGTAGGTTGTGAGATGTGCTAGGAATGAGAATCAGTTTTTGAGTAGTGAGAAAACATCTTTCTCCTTCATAGAAATGTTGTTATTTAGCCTTCTTATAAATTGATGATGCAAAGGTTATGATCTACTGGGTTGTGTATGAGAACCTTATTATTACTAGTTCTATAGTGTGTTAGTCACTTGTGTAGTCTCTGATAGGCATTTTGGTGTAGCACCTTAGATAGTATTTTTCATTTTCTTGTAATCCTTCTTACTCTTTTCTCTACAAAGACATTAGTCCAGTAATTCTAGGTGATAACCAGCTAGGAAGCCAGCCTTCTTTAGAGGTTCTTTCCATCACAGGTGACCCACAGGCTTGGAAAGATCCCATGTTTCTCCAAATTGCCAGGTTCTACAACTCAACAAGGGTGCAAATTTGAGAGCCAACAACACCTTTGCCTAGTCATTTGAAATTGACTAAGGAGATGTGTCCTACGACACAAGAGGAGGAAGAAAAAATGTCCAAGGTACCATATGCTTCAGTTGTAGGAAGTTTAATGTATGCCATGGTATGCGTGAGACCGGATATTGCACATGCTGTAGGAGTCGCAAGAAGGTATATGAGTCATCCCAGATTGGAGCATTGGAATGTGGTAAAATGGATTCTGAGATATTCGAGAGGTACATCTAGTAAACACTTATGTTTTGGGGGCACTAATACTAATTTAGCAGGTTATGTGGACTCAGATTTGGTAGGGGATATTGATAGCAGGCGGAGTACTACAGGTTATGTATTTACTATAGGCAGGGTAGTAGTGAGTTGGATCTCATGGTTACAAAAGGTGATTGTTTTATCCACCATGGATGTAGAGTATGTAGCTGCAATAGAGGCAAGCAAGGAGATGATATAGCTACAATCTTTCATGGAAGAATTGGGAAAACAACAGGCTAACAGTTATTTGTTTACCGACAGCCAAAGTGCCATACATCTTGCAAAGAATTCTGCTTGCATTCAAATACCAAACACATATAGCTCAAGTATCACTTCATCCGGTCGGTGTTAGATGATGGACATTTAAGGCTAGAAAAGGTACATACAAATGAAAATCCAGCGGATATGTTTATGAAGGCAGTGACAAGGGAGAGGATGAGATCCTCTTCAACTTTGGTTGGTCTTCCAGACTGAAAACAAAAAAGAAATTAGAACAATAGAGTCCAAGGTGCTTATTTCCAGTGGGAGTAATAGGGTTAGTGGTGTTATGATCAGTCTCCAAGTGGGAGTTGATATGGTGTGGAGTCTGATCAGTGTCTAAGTGGGAGATTGTTGTTATATGGAGCCAAATTAGACTCAGAGGTTAAATTTACCCCACTTTTATTGGTACGGTTTCCCCCCAAATTATTTAATGGGGTGAAGGGGTAGCACCCCTTGTGGGGTCCAGGGGTAGTGCCCTGGCACACTCCCTGTCATGATACTGGTGGGGTCAAGGGGTAGCACCCCCGCGGGGGATCAGGGGCAGCTCCCCCAGAACCTCAAAAGAATTTTATTATTTTATTAACTCATCAGGAGTTATTTTTTCTATTGGCTGACCTAAAAAAACCCTATTTTTGTAACTGACATAAGGCTTGATAAAAGAGGCTAAGGTTTAGGGTTTCTATTGATATTGTATTGTAGCATTTGCAGTGGTATTGAGTTGCAAGGATTGCTGGTTGTAATCGGTTTAATTTACTGGATAATAATATTGGACTCTCTATTGGTGGATGTAGCCTGAGTTTGGGTGAACCATGTTAAAACTTGTCTCTTGTTGCTATTATCTCTATGTATTTTCATTCATCTATTCAGTCTTTATTTGCATTTAATTGATATCTTCTGTTAGCTAACCCTAACATAAGGTACCTTAGGTGTACCTCCATGAGAAAATAGATTCCTCAAAAAAATGAAATTCTAGAAGAAAGAGAAGCATCCAAGGAGGAAACTTAAAAAGAAAAAGAGGAACCTTCAAGGGATGAATCCTCCAAAGGGAAAGGCATAGCAGGGGAAGGTGGGAAACAAAGGGTATATGTTAAGAAGCCTTTAAAGAATAGGAAAGGTAAGCCCTCCTAGTAGGAAACTACACACATAGTGTAGGGTGATGAAAATTGTGAAGAGGCTGAAGATCAAGAACCACTAGTGAGGAGGAAGGCCATAATCAATCCTTCTAAGGGCCTAGCTAAATAAGTTCTTTCTTCAGATACTATTGCACCATCTACACCACCTACAACATATACTTCTACTCCCCCTACTACTTCAAGGATGCTTCCACTTATACAATCAAAAGTCTTAGCCTGTGAATCGTAAAAGGAACACCAATACATGGGTGTAAACTAACAGGAATCCATCATAGACTAGCCCTTAATGAAACAATATTAAAAGGAGCCAATATAAGGTGATACTAAAAATTTTGTTGTAGGAAATGAACAAGTTGGTTTCACTACAAAACAAATCCATTTTATTTTTATTTTCTCTCAAACCCTAACTTTTTTTACTTTTCTTTCAAATTGAATAAATAAATTAAAAAAACTTGCGCATCTATCACTAAGATGCCCAAATCTAGGGTTTTGTAATATTTGTGATTTTGGAAAAGATTAGTATTATAGCATTTAAGATGCAACAATCATCTTAACTAGTCTACTTAACATTTTCCTAATCTAGAATACCGATCATTATGATATATGATTCATTGAATGATGTCACAAAGAATAAATCTAGGGTTTTACAATGCTAAGTTAATCATTATACAATCAGATCTAAAGTTACAAGTGTTAGATTCATCCATTGTTACATAAAAATTTGAATATTTATCAATTAAATAGCTAACCACTTATCTAGCATAATTTGTTTTGAATTGATTACATATCAAGACTTTCATACCATAGGCTAGATTGAAAGGGGACAACTACATAGATCACTAAGTTATCTTGCACCACCATGAATTTACTATATAGACCTTGGAGTGGATTAATCTATTGTAGAGAATAGTCACTTTTTAGGTGAGGTTAAGTTATCTTGTGAAATTACCTAACCTATTGCCAAGTGTGTCAAAACACCCATCAACACTACGAATGTAACCAATTGTAGGTGCATATTTCTTCATTCACATTTTTATGTCAACTTGTGCAGATAGTTACAAGTTATTACAAAGACTCATCTTTAGGTCCCATGGAGAGCATATATCAAAGGATAAATTTACATGATGACATATTCCATGATCTACGCACACCCCCTTTCAAATCAAGTCATTTTTTTGATGTTCAGTATGTGATGGTGGCTACCATTCAAATGGTGCCTCACACAAACATTGATCTAGAAGTGGAAGAGATAGATGATAGTGAACTAGAACATTGTAATTTTTGGAAGCTTATAGCAAATCTTGGGGAGAGGAATGTTACATCCCCTTTTTGGATTGTTTTTACTTTTTACTTGTTACTTGGATAGAAGTAGATCTGTGAGTAAATGTTATGCATATGAGAATTAATGCTATGGTTTAGAGATATTAACTTTATGGAAAATGATTTTTGTAATTATGACTATTTCAATGATTAGATTTAAAATGCCTTATATGATGTCAAAAAATTGAAATGTTATTGTTATGTTATCTAACCGAGACACTGGTATGCTAATCATGATTTGCATGTAAGAGTTTTGAACAAGGAAATAGGTTGATCTGACTCTCCGAGAAGCAAATGGAGAGAAAGTATCTTTGGGGAAGAAGGGTATAGACTTTGGATTATCAACTGGTATTTGCCAATTAAGTTCAGTGTAACTGACAGTGGACCTTAATTTTTCTTGAGGTAAGTTTTATTTTATGGTCAATATTAGTTTGTCTTGACGGGGTCATCGATGTCTTTTGGAATAGGTTATCCTTCATTTATATTGTGTAAAGAAACAACGTTGCTTGTCAGATTGTCATCGTCACAACTAACATAACCATTCGATGATTACTTCGTAATCGTTTGCGTTCACGTCATCGAACGTGGATGATAGACTAATAACATACACATTTGATTGCATGTCCTTGACCAGTCTTTTTGATGTAAAACAATGTGTTATCCTATAGGGGAGATAAAACTCAACCCCATTAAGTTAAATGTAAGACCCTTGACATATAATAGCTTCTATTCCTTTGTGTGTTGCGAACTTTTAACCTTGCATATTTGTTGATTGGGTCGATCTATCCTTGTAATTGTCAAGCTCTTTTTATCAGTACATTATTAAACTGATGGTGTTTATCATCGCCATAACCTTTATTTGGCACATGATAGATATTTAGAATAATGTTAACTAGGAAATGAAAGTTATTTTATTTATATCATAATCACTATAAGTAAGATTTAAAATGATAGTTTATATCATCGAGAACAACTTGGTGTAGAACCCCTCGATTGTAATCAACTCCTATATTCGTATCAAGGCAAGCTTAATAATTAATCATCAAGATTGTTTATGTTAGACTGCAGATTATGGTAGCATTACGTATACATTCTTATTGATGATAACGTAATTGATAAGTTGATGACACCTGTTGCTCATTGCCATGATGGCATAACTGTCGAGTCCCATGGGCCATAGCAGAGTTATCTCAATGTGGCCTAAATGCCTTTCAAAAACCAATAGAAAATGATAACATCAAAACATGGCTAAGGATGAGAAGCAGTTGTGGATGGAAAGAAACTGTTACCTCTCTTAAGCTTGATAAAAGTTAAAAAAAGAGACAAGTTGGCATCATCATACGAAGCACAGTAATTAGAAGTCGTTTTGAATGAATACGAGAGCATAGTAACGATATTGGAACAAAGGTGGTAGACTTCGGATGAGTTGGGAGCCATCACTAGAAGTAAGAGGAATGTAACGACTTGAGCAAACAAACAAGTTTCCTTCTTTTCAATCCTATGTCTCCATTGTATTTCCTGTGTTTTACTTTAGCTCTATAAAAGCAATAATGTCGATGTATCGACTTGTGCCATTTCACAAACCAAGGAAGAATAAGTGTAAGTCGTGTTTGAATGATAGCAATGCTTTTGCTTCTATGTTTAGGGAGAATATGTATAAGTCTTGTTGAATGATAGCAATGTTTTTTCTTATGTGTAAATAGTAACCAAACTAGTTCATTTTTTTCCAGATAGTGTGCCATCATAGAGGATTACACATGAAAAAAGACAACTTAGAAACTCTTAAGTTCGTATATCTCTTTCCTCGACTACAGACTGAAGATGTTTCTTGTGGCAAATAGTAGTAAAGATTAGCTCATGCTATTATGATTTGATAGAAAGATAAACATATGTGTTATTCCAAAATAGTTATGGTATTATAAGAGTAACTACCACCTCAAATAATCATACCCAGCAACCCGAACTTAGCCATGTGAATCTCTTTTAAGTTTTTGATTATTACGGGCAAGAAAGACAATAGTCAAACCCTTAGAAAATTGATATCCTTGCATCAAGAAATTTCTTGTATTCAATCAAAAGATCATTAAGTTGTTACTGTAGGGATTTTAGGATCCTTTTTGCCCCGAGCAAGCCATTATTTTCCTATGCCATAAAGCCATTTCGAATACATGAAACTAAATCACTGCAAGCTTCTTATTTAATTTTCTAATAATGATAATGCTCAAAGATATCCTTATGGAATTAGCATTTGATTATTTTAATAATGGTTATAGCTAAGTCTAAACAATTTTGTCATTACAATAATGGAACAATAGGCCGACTCATAGTCATTGAGTGAAGCCAAAAACTAATATTAGAAGCCATAGTCTATCGACCATAGGTTAATTTAATTTTTAAAGACAATAGTTTCTATAAACAACCAAATCTTATTATTTATTTATACATAATGTAAAGGTCAACTTTAGATTCTTATATGATTGAATTAAATACTAAACAAGGTAGCCAGCCTAGTAGGTTTACTACTACTTCGTTAGACATCATGTCCACTTATATGAGTAACAAGGTAAGTTCAAAAACTTGATTAATTAGGTTGGAAAGTAGTTGATTAAGAAATCAAACTCATGTGTAGGGTTGCACAATCCTAGATGATATAGCTTAAGACATAGGGAGATAACCCTATCAATTTTACAACATTAATTGAATGTCTTTCATATTCAAAAATTAGATAATGCTATGAAATGAATAAGTTTTTTGATAATCTTGATAACTCCTTAGTGTCAAGAAAACTTGATTGAAGAATAAACCCTAATCGTCTAATGGGGAAAAGTTTCTCTCCGAAGTAAATAACAAATCTCGATTGGCAAGGATGCCTTAAAAACTTGTCATGGTTATTACGAACCCTAGAGTTACTAAAGATCAAACAATTATATTTTGATACTTGTCAAGCCGGGAAGGCTAAGAAAACTCTTTTATACAAAATAAATGTAGGATTGTGACATTATCCAAGTTGATTTGGGGTGGGTGAACAATACGACTGCGTTGATAGCAAATGCTATTCATACTAAAAACTTTGGCCAAAGTAATGCACATGCCTCTAGTGCATTGTTAGTTCACCGTGTCCAGGATTACGTAACCTGTGGATATGATCACACTTGACTAGAGAGTATCTAGGGGTGCGTGATTAACAATGTTGTGTAGGACAGAAACACCAGTACTCAGATGGAAAATACCATAGGTCATCCTAGGTCTATATTCTTCATGAAGTGTAGGGCCTCTTCCGGGAAGGAAGGTGTGCAGGAGACTGTTGGTCTGTGGATGGAGGTAAAGCTCTCCAAAGATTCTTTCTCTCTCTTCAACAAGAGGCTTGCTGAGGCTTATGATATGGATGTCAGCAATCGAGATGCAGCAAACATTTGGTGAGTTAATTTATATGTTCTTCATTCTATATAATTTAACATGTTTCAAACATTTGAAAATGGATAGACAATATCAATATTTTGATGCAATCATGTTTCTTTTCCAAGTTGATGATTAAACTCAAACAAAATTTTTTTTAGCACCTTTTTACTTCATCAAATTTTACTTCATGGTAATTATTCAGTTTTAGTGTTTTGAAAACTACGGATATTACAAGGAAACTTTCACATGGAATCCCACCATATTCATTTTAGAGATAGTCAACTAGAGAAAATTTATAACAATTTGCATACGATGAGTGATGGGCTTTTCCAAGTACACTTTTAAGCCTAAAAATGTTGAAAAAGTTGTTTCATATTAGAAAATATTATTCATAGGAAAAACTATTCTTCCTCGTATAACAAAGCACTTTTATCAGTAAACCCACTACACCTCTTAATTGTGTAGGTGTTAGTTATAGTAAAAAGGATTGATTATGAGTAATAATTTCTCTTACAACATATATTTCAAACATGTCATGTCTATGGGAGCTTGTTTAGGTCATGCTCCTCAAACTAGGTGGGACTAAGAATTCAATTCACTAAAATAAATAACAATCATAATAAGATATTGCACACATTTTAAATATTTAAGAGGTATGTGTGGTTAACTTTTGACATGGAAATGAGAGAGTGATTAAGAGAGTTGATAGGGTAATGATTTGTTTAAGTATTATTACTTTTCTCTTGCTAGTTTTTATTCTCTTTTGTTGGAGCCCTTGTGTTTTTGACCAGTATTTGATTCAGTTTTGTTCTAAATAGAATTTCAAAAGGTTTGAGATTGAAAAGCTTAGGTTTTAATAATACCTTCCTCCTCTAGCATGGATCCACCCTTAGACATGTTTGGTAGGCTTAGAATTTGGTGCCATAACATATGGGAAAAACCAGATGGATTGGTTGGTGAAATGATGTTATCACTCACACATTATGCTTGTCATATCCACCACAAGTCATATGTCACTATGACCAAGTAGAGCTTAGAAAAGTCACTACTGCAATTGAGTTTTAATCCTTTCATGATTATTTACAACTTGAGGAGGCAAAATTATGCCGCCAACTCTAGATTCCTATGCACATAATGCTAGAGGGGCCCAAATCAAAGCCAAAACTTTTTGGCTTAAGTTTGGAAATATAATCTCCAACAATTTTTTCAAATGCTTCATTTTCTAATCATGCAACATAAAAATTCATAGATATTTGTGAGGCTAATACACACTCAAGAAAATACTGATAAAAGTTGTCCAAGCTTTTGTTTGACATTATAAGCAACTTTTCCTAACCCATGATCCCTCTCTTGTACAGGCACAAGTTTTTAAATAATATTTTATGTGGTTCTATGTTGTCTTTAATCCATAAAATGGGAGGCTTGAAACATTCCACCTTCTATTGATGGCCTATATGAGGTTGTCATGAATATGGCTAATGAGAAATCTTGAGGTTGTGATGGCTTTCCCTATGAACTTTCTAAGAGATTTTGGACACTATTGGCAATGACATTTTCAAGGTTTTTCTTTAAGCCTATCATACCAAGTCTTTAGGTTATCTCATCAACAAAGGGAATATATAATTAATATCTAAAGCTTGCAATCTTGAGCTGATATATGCAATTGGGGACAAATCCCTTGCTCAAAGTCTCCTACAAGATTATATTTGCTAAATCCATGGCAATACACATTTATAATTTTCTCCCACTCATTGTTTGACCTAAATAGACATGGATTATCAAAAGTATCTACCTATTATACAACATAAATAAGCCATGTGCTTTCTCTTGTTACTTAATGAGATATGTGAATGGAACAACAAGGTAATCATTTACATCATAGTTCTCAAAAGATGCATCATGAGAAAGCATAAAATAGGCTATAGGAGAGTCATTATAGGTAACTAAAAATGTTGCATTAACATGAGACGAAGATAAAACTATAAGATCCCCTAAATAACGATCAATTTAGAGGTAGAAAGTGAGTGTGTATGAGGTAATGTAATCTATAAAAGCATGTAATAAATTATGGAATAATTTATATTAAATATGACATGAATCAAACCACCGACGTTTCTCCACCAACTAAAGCATCTCAAAAGGCATACTACTACAATAACTTTCATTGCCTTTTTTTGCTTGTACATCATTATTGTAAGATCCTCTACCACCTCATTGATTTTTGCCTCTTGTAAATCTATCATTTATGCCTCTCTTGTTTTGTCTATTCTAAAATTTGTTGTTCAACTTTTCTTCATCCTTTTGGGAAAACTAATATACTTCACCAATAGATTAAATGGTTAACATGATTAGATCCTTTTCAATTGATCCTCTCAAAATACTAATATATCTAGTTGGTCTTACTGTCAACTTATAATATTATTTTGTATAATCTTTCACACTTAAATTCTTCTATCTTAGGTTTTGCAACCTTTTCATCAAATCCAACTAATAACTTACAAGAATGAATTTATATTTCAAATTGTATACCATCCTACCCCATTCTCAATATTGAGCTTACCTTTCCTATTCCCTTCCAACTAAATTTCCTTCCACCAAATAACAACATGACCTTTTAGCTTTGTCTTTGCAAACTTCACTCTTTCAAAGTTTTTAATTTCTTCATACTTAAAATATTCTTCAAAATAAATAATCCAAGCAATCAACTCCTCAGGATTCAATTACCAAAATAATTAGGCAAATCAACTATTTTCTTACTAATTTAGAAATAGCCTTCAATGTTCTTTCATTTATATCTTCTTCATCTAGTATGATATCATCAATTGGTCCATTTTTTAGTTTATTGGTTCTTCACTTTCATTAACTCTAGGGTTAAGCATACCTCTTCTTTTATCCTCTTCTACTACATCCAATTGAATTTGAACATTGATCATGTTTATCATTTCTTTAATTCTTTGTACAACATGAAGTACAACTCAACCTCTATCCATTCTTCTAGGAGGCATTTTTAGGTCTAGAGTAGGTTCTCTCATAGTCAATGATTTGCTTACATTGAATTGAACCACTAGGAATCTCTTACCCAACACACACTTGTTGGAAAACTACGTATATCACTTAACTATAGATCTAAAAGGTGGCTTTAACGCCAGCTAATATAGTCAAGGTTGGAGGGTCCAACTAAGGATGGTCAAACCTTTTAGCCAAGGTTAGAGGGTCCAATTAAGGATGGTCAAACATTGTATAGTCAAATGCAACACTCAAACACAACACATAATAGAATAACATATAATCATATAATGAAGTGAAATTTTATTGATTCAAAACAGAATAGCTTCATGAGCTTGATACATGTTAGGCATCAACATTTTGATTACAATATAGATCTTAAAGACCTCAATGGCCCTAAAATGTGATACACCATCATAGGTAAGTATGGTACAAATCAATGACCCTAAAATTAAATGATTTGATCATGAGTTGGTCTTGGAATCTAGCACATCACCCTTGTGTAGCATGTAGGCTTGTTAGTAATGTGTAGAATCACCATCTTTGATGTACCTCAAGCTAGGAGTCTCTAAATTTAATGTGGTTCTATATACAGCCACTCTTAGGACCCATAGCGAAGTAGGTAACATTAGGAATTGGCACAACTTTCAAATACTTAGCATGTCATTCAAACAAGTTACCATTATATAGTGAATATTTTAGTATTAGTCTAGTTAAGCTCCTCAAGATAAGAAACTTGCATGCAACATGAAAATTGGATGGAAAATTTTGTATGCTTGATAGAGGTTTTTCCAAACTATTCCATAGCTCATTGAAAGTTGATTATGCCTATTGTTACAAACATGATGCCTTGAAATGATAAATAGGTAAGTTTGATAAGTTGTGGTGCCATAAACTCGGCACACATGATTGAAACACATCTAGAAATACTGGAAAATACCTAAAAAACAAATGAACTTAAAAATATAATATATTTTGTTGATGCAAGATTGCTCCTACACATTGGATGCTCTTGCACCAAAGGGAGACTAATTTGAAGTTTTATTTTAGTGATTGCCTTGTTTTAAGTGTGTCCTTCTCAAATGAATATGCCCTAAGCTCTTGTTGACCTACATGACTTATTTGTCCAGACCTATACTTATCTTTGAAATAAGGGGTTCTGTTAATAAACATTATTATGTGTATAGGGAAATTTTGTTGACTTCCTCAATAGCAAGTCAAGCCCCTTGGTTGATGATATAATATTCAAATACATGCCAAGTAGTCATTGATGATAATGTATGTAGAGATGCAAATTTTATTCTTAGATGCTCTTAGAATTAAATAGTAATACAATTGGAGTATAAATGTTTTATGATAAGCTATGATAACATTTGATGTTCATAATGACCTAAGAGATGTCTATGATACAATTCTTGAGTCACTCAACTTGAGCTTTTTGGCATGTAGGCAAATGAACTAATGGCCAGATTTTGAAAGGGTGGGCTCAAAGAGAGATTTTGAGTGTTGAAATTGGTAAGAGCCATGAAATTTCTATAATCCAAAATAGTGTTTAATAGTGCTTTTGGATGTCAACTGTGTAGAAATTTTTACGATCAATATTTCACATCTTACTCTACAATCCATCATTAGGAAGAGGAGAACACTTATAATAGATTGCAAACTATGCTCTTTAAAAGGGAAGGCAAAAGGATAATAAACCAAAATAGAAAAAGGGGTGACAAGAAACTCAAAAAAATCAAAAAAAACAAATACGATGAAAAAATTAAAAGTGAAATTGAAAGATGAAGAATTGCAAAGATATAATTAACACAAGAAAATGGAAGAAGATATCAACTGATTGTAGCATCGCCTAATCAAAAGGATAGGGCCACACTCAAAGTATAGAGTATGGAGTCCTCCCTATTTTATAAGAGAAGGTGAAGCTAACCCTTCAAAACTATGATGCCAGCCCTATTTTTGGTGCCATTATAATTTATGTTATTAGTCCATCACACTCCTTAATGTTGATTGGACAATATGAGATTTTCTTGATTGGTACTAAGTGGAAAAACAAATTATTGGCTAGTCTCTTGTGCTTTACTGGTAGGCAACATTGTTATTAGTCCATCACGAGATCGACTTCAGCCGAGAGAAACAAAGCAGCAACACAGCAGGCGGTACTCTCTAGTACTCCATACCTTTTCTCAGCCACGCCAAGATAAAAGTTGAAGTTTTTGATTTCATTTATATGATAGATTTGATGATTTTCCGACTCAAGTCGAAGCCTCTAAGACATATTTTGTTGGCTCTCACAACTTTCGTTTTTCATTCATTTTTATTGATTTGCAGCATTTCGACTTGTGGCTACTATTCTCAAATAAAAGTAAACTTCTAATGTAATGTGAAAACTTCCATGATGGACTTCTTCAGAGATTGCAGAGCAAGCACAAATCCCCCCTCCATTCTAATACCCAATTCATCAAAATGATCATGAAGGGAGTTGGGCAAATTACGGAGCAATGGGTAAAAGAGACCTCAGTGCGGAAGTGAAGTACAAGCTCACAGGGTTGGTTGTGTTGCATATAGAACGTTATTGTTGGGAATATAAACTTTACTCATCACAATCTCTTAACTATGTCATTTAAAAACAAATCTGTTATGTAGAGATATATTTGTTTATTGAAAGAATTTTTGGATACAAAAATAATATATATAGAGCAAATCTATTCAAAGCTCTTGAATTTCCACAATTGATATTAGAGCAAGGTTCTAGCAATGACCATAGAGATCATTGTTAAATTTAAAAGGCTGTGAGAATTTATTTTCTACACTAGAGTTATATTGGAGGGAGCAACATTAATTTGTGTAGTTGTAGAATAGAGGGGAGTTGTTTTGAGGTAGTCTATAGGAGTTGACTCTAAGCATTTAGATTGTAGATTAAAAATCAAGTTATGAGAATCAATAGTGAAAGTTTATAGTTGTTCTAAATTTAGACTTACTATGAATTTGTAAAATGAGTCGCTTTCAGAAAATATGTTTGTGAAGGTTCAAATTTACACTTAATTTTGACCAAGTGAAAGGAAATTCAAAGGAATAAAAACATAGTGTGTTAGACTGATTCCAAGTGCAAAGGAAACTAAATTTATGAAAGTTTAGTAGTACTTTTTTTAAATTAGTTCAAATTCTCTTCAAAAGAAGCTAAGTTTTAGGAAAAACAAGTTACTCATTTTTATTTTATTTCTTACAAAATGAAAAATAACATATTGGGTGCAATCTCCATAAATTTGATTGGTGCTGACAACTTTTGAGAATGACATCATCATATGAAAATTATTTTGCTCTTGTTAAACCTCACCTCAATCATATTGATGAAACTGCAAAAAGACTTCCTACAAATGTTCACCTACAAGAAGAATTTGACAAGAAATCATGCCAAGCACTAGCCTTGAAAAACTTGTCTATTAGTGTTACATTGATAGAAAATATGTAGAATGGAATGACACCAAAGGAAGCCTAAGATATAATCACCACAATCTTTGAGAACAAGAATGATGTGAGAGCAATGTAAAATAGGTCAAGATTTGAGTTCAATGGCCCTATAAACATGGTACAAGCATGGACACCAAAGTGAGTCAAAACACAATGTGAATTTGTGAGGGTACACAATTTTCTACATTAAACATATAGAAAACAACTATTTTTTTGACAAAATCCCACCAGGGTTTAATGAAAGAATTACACTAGAGTGTGGCTACTCTAACACGGCAATAATGGTGTACACATTAATAAATAAGAACCCAACCCATGGAACCCTTGTAACCAATCTAAAAAGGAAAATTGATTGTCAATAGGATGAATGGGATAATAATAATGGTGACTAGAAACATTTCCCAACTGTATTGACATGGTATGAATTGCTTGACAAAATGTCTTAATGAGGTGCAATCCTATTGAACACCATAATTAAAAAATTCAAATACATAAAAATAGACTTGTTGAAAAGACAGAAAATTCTTATTAAATTTTCTATCAATTGGAAAGCATAAAGGCAAATGGAATTTCATTATATGAATAAGTTAAGACTATCATAAGATACATGTGTAAAAACTTCAAAGTAAATAGTTTTAGGAATGCATCAATGAGGGAATGCCGATCCAAAATGTTATTAGTCTAGAATAAATTATTTAACAAGAATATTAATTCATTGATAGTTCAATTCATAAGATATATTTGCATAAGAACATAATGTGAATGATCAAGTTCTAACATATCTTCCCATACACTTACAAAGCAATATAATGATTTCTAGCAGTAGGGTGATTGCCACAAGCCCTAATTTCTAGCATTATAAGGAAATAAACCATATGATCACATAATGACAAATAGAAATCCTTCCATGAGGTATTATTACAACACTTTATCAATAAATCAATGTTAAAACAAAATTGACCAAGAAGAATTGAGTCTATCTCCATTTAGGGATACATTCTCCAAGCTTTAATAAGCCAAGGGAGTAACCTCTACCTCTTGACTAATGTAATACCCAAAGTTATTAGCCCAACTTGTTGAGAGAGAGAAAGTGTGAGTCCACAACACAAATACAATGGGATAGGATACAATTAACACACACATAGAAACCATATTGGAAAACACTTAAACATCACAATTGGGTATCACAAGAGCCACCAAATAGGGAAACCATCTAAACCTACCCAATTGTTGAGTAAGTCCACACTTGGAAAGGATATTACCCATAGTAATGTAAACCTATAGACTTTTGGTAAGGTTCTTACAATTACTAGGGTAATCCTAATACACTTGAGAAAATGAAGGTTACAATCATATTCCTTACAATTTTCTAAGTAATTTCAAAAAAAAGTTTGCCAAATTTTGACTTTGTATGCAAAAGTTATGCTAGTTGCAAAAAATGAATGCAAGTTGTACCTTCAAGCTAAAAAATCTAGTAAAAAAATATAGAAAATTCATCTGCACCAAAATCAAGTACATGGAACTGTCTTTCCAACACCTATTTGTTTGCCAAAAAAATGACACCATGGCGTGAAGCTATGCTATGAGGAAAAATAATGCTCCTTGGGGGCTAACAAACAAGCCTGGCCATTAGTTTGGTGGCTCATGGGTAGTGCCACCATAGGGAGTAGAGCATGGGAAGTGTTTTGGTGGTGGAGCCACTACTAGTGGAGATTGGACCGATCCAGGTGGCACATGGATTGAGGTGGCTTGATTCAGTCGATGCGATGGTGAATTGGAGGAGCACAAGCGAAGGATGGGTTGGATGCTACCAAATGAACTTGTTGAGTGCTTTTAAGTGTTTAAGTGCTTAGCACTTAGGCCTCAATGTGTGGGAACCAAACACAATGGCTAAATCTATAGCCAACAAATAACTAATAGCCCTACCAAAAATTACAAGTTCATACCCCTACCATGCATGGCACACATATGTAGGTATGGGGGTCATTTTATTTTTATTTTTGACTTAGTGTTTTTCAATATGGTTTCTATGTGTGTTAATTGTATCCTATCCCATTGTATTTGTGTTTTGGACTCACACTTTCTCTCTCTCAACAAGTTGGGCTAATAACTTTGGGTATTACATTAGTCAAGAGGTAGAGGTTACTCCCTTGGCTTATTAAAGATTGGAGAATGTATCCCTACTTGGAGATAGACTCAATTCTTCTTGGTCAATTTTGTTTTAACATTGATTTATTGATAAAGTGTTGTAATAATACCTCATGGAAGGATTTCTATTTGTCATTACATGATCATATGGTTTATTTCCTTGTAATGCTAGAAATTAAGGCTTGTGGCAATCACCCTACTGCTAGAAATCATTATATTGCTTTGTACGTGTATGGGAAGATATGTTAGAACTTGATCATTCACATTATGTTCTTATGCAAATATATCTTATGAATTGAACTATCAATGAATTAATATTCTTGTTAAATAATTTATTCTAGACTAATAACATTTTGGATCGACATTCCCTCATTGATGCATTCCTAAAACTATTTACTTCAAAGTTTTTACACATGTATCTTATGATAGTCTTAACTTATTCATATAATGAAAGTCCATTTGCCTTTATGCTTTCCAATTGATAGCAAATTTAATAAGAATTTTCTGTCTTTTCAACAAGTCTATTTTTATGTATTTCAATTTTTGAATTATGGTGTTCAATAGGATTGCATCTCATTAAGACATTTTGTCAAGCAATTCATACCATGACAATACAACTGGGAAATGTTTCTAGTCACCATTATTATTATCCCATTCATCCTATTGAAATAAATTTTCCTTTTTAGATTGGTTACAAGGGTTCCATGGGTTGGGTTCTTATTTATTAATGTTGTACACCATTATTGCCGTGTTGGAGTAGCTACACTCCAGTGTAATTTTTTCATTAAACCCTGGTGGGATTTTGTCAAAAAAATAGTTGTTTTCTATATATTTAATGTCAAAAATTGTGTACCCTCACAAATTCACATTGTGTTTTGACTCACTTTGGTGTCCATGCTTGTAGCATGTTTCTAGTGCCATTGAACTCAAATCTTGACCTATCTTACCCATCACCAAGGTTTGCCAAAATTTGTATTTGGTGTTTATTTATCTCAAGCTTGTGAGAACAAATGCATAATTTGGACAAATATTGTTACGACGTGAATGCTATGCGTGGATGTCTCTGTGACATGCTAATGTCCCAAATATTCCAAATTTTAAATGTTGCTTCTCCTACCTTCTCTTTGGAATCCATCAGTTGTAATGCTCAAACAGTAGAAAAATGACCTTTGTAGCATGCCCTACCCCTTCTAGATTCCTTCCTTCATGCAAATAGGTAAGGTTGAAGAAAAACAATCTTCTTCTCTCTTGCCTTCTTGTTTTTTTCTCTCCCATGCTATTAAAACAACTTTGTAAGAAAGCTATCACAAGTTATTTTTTTGAAGCTCTCACAAGGAGGCTGATTTAGGTGCTCCTCTATGTTGTAACATCTCCCATTTTTGGTTTCGTGGGATCTTGTTGATATTTGGTGCTTGGAAGAGGATCTCTTCTAGGGCTTTGAAGCTGTTCCTTTTAGATTTGGCCTACAAGGAGCTTGTAGCCTCCTCCACTACTCCAAGGAACTAGTAACATTGTTTCGTTGAAGAGAAATAGTGTTATTCCTAGTTTTATTTAATACATCTTGATTCATTTAAATTTTTGGTAAGCTTGTGGTGTAGACCACCACCTTTATTTTACACTCACACATTGGGATATGTTCTCCCCATAGACCAAGGATAATACTCCTTGTTTTATTTTTTTATTTTATCTTGCCACTTCTTTTTATTTCCTAGATGCACTTAGGAAATATGATCACACACTTCTATTTTTACCTTTTCAAAGTGGTAGCTCATGCAGGTTAAAAGACTAAAATAGGGGCTTGATTGAGGCAAGCTCCCAAGTAGCCCTAACCATTTTTCTCATTCTGTGGTGTTTAGGTTGTTGCAAGTATGTGCTAATCATTATTGTCATTGATGTCAACATGTTTGTGTTGTCATTAGTGTCAACTATATCTTCTATCATTGTTGTTGTTGGTTGATTTAGTTATTGTGTTAAGGTAATTTGAATACCTTGTAGATGTGCTGCAGATGATAAGAATATGGTCCTGATGTTTGGTTTTCAAGTGCTTTCAAGAGAAAATTTTCTCTCTAGAAGAAACAGTGTGTTGCAGAGTATTCTAGCTTGCAGGATACTGTTTGAGTTTTTGCTCCGCATTCCTTCTGTGTTGAAGACCAGAGTGTAAGATTTGGATATGTTTTAGAGAAGTGTTTGAAGATACTAAATCCATAATTTGATGGTCTAGATCATTGTACAGTGGAAGTTATGTTCACCAATTTGAAGACTATAATTGACACAGTTTCTAGGTTGTGCAAAGGTGTCTGGGAGAAAGCATTTTACTCCGCATTTCTCTATAGAGTGGTTTCAAGTGTTACACTTCTGGATGTATTTTTATAAGGTCCTTAGCTATCTTCATTCCAAAGGATTTGTGATTTGATGCTCTGGAAAGCAAGTTCTTGTGTAGTAGAGATTGGAAGTTTTGATTGTGAGTAGTCTGTGATCTGTCTTCAAGTGAGATTTGTTTGTGGATGTCTTCAGATTGTATTGAAGGCTTGTGCTTGGTCTGTAAGTTATAGTTGTGTTCTTGAAGGTGTGTGCCTAAAGATCCTAATGTTAACACCAGTTTTGGCCGGCCTAGTTGTTTACACTCTTTGCAGATGTGCTTCATGGATTGTGGAAGCATGTTGAAGCATGTGAAGATGTATTTAGGTCTAAAATAAGCTATGAAAATTTCCACCTTCATTCCTTTGCTTCACAATAATGTTTAATAGGTCCAGACCTAATTTGAATTATGTATGTTTCTCGACCTTAGAGACTATTCCAAAGGTTGTAGAATGTGTTGCCGACCTTGATATATGTTCCAAGGTTGATGATTGATATAAATAAGTGTAAAGGATTCGTGTGTATGTACACAAATGTAAAGATGAGGATGTTTGTGTTGTGAAGCTGCGAAGGTGATATGTATTGTGTTTCATTGGAACTAAACTTAGGCATGTGGTAGATGTTATTATATTTGTTCATGGCAGTGAGCCCTTTTGGTAGTGAGTCCTTATGGTAGTGAGTCCTTATGGGAGTGAGTCTTTATGGTAGTGAGCCCTTTTGTAGTGAGCATTTCTTTGGACAATGAGTCCTTGGGCAGTGAGCCCTTTGACAATGAGCCTCTTTGTAATTCAATATTGATACTACTATATATTGTGAGCTAATCCTCACCATGGTTTTTCCCTTTTGCATTTTTCATGTAAAAATATGGTGTTCTCTTGTGCATGGTGTTGATGTGATTAAGTTTCTGTTATCTATTTTTATGTTTAATCTTCATAAAAAAATTAGGGTTTAAGTGAATTGATGTGGATGTGATTATGTTTGTGAAGGCTTAGAGTTTTTGACACGACTGATTGACCCCCCCTCTTAGTTGTCTTGGGCATTCAACACAGGTTGGAGAAGAAGAAGATTCATATGCATCAGAGTTTGTTTATCTCTCATCTTCCTTTATCATTTAATTTCTTTTATTGTCTTTAGATTAAATGCTTTATTTTGTCAATTTCTTATCATACTTGGATGCTAGGTACTCATTCAGGTTTTGTACATAGACCGGATGATGTTTTCAACCTAGACTGGATCGTATAGTACATAATTTTAAAGTTTTATTGTTGTTTAGACGAAAATGCATTGCATAGACTTCATCATGATGCATTGGCATCCCCGACCAAGACCTTCCCCTTTGGTGCCAAATTCCTTTTTACTTCCTATTTCTTTCTCTGCATTTATTTCTGTGATTTGAGTTTCAAATTTCTAGAAAGTATAGTTTTTCTACTATTCTTTAGTGTTCCTATTCTTTGAAGTTGGATAATTTCTTAGTATAGAACTTAGTAAGATCTTGCTAGAGCTATTTTTCTCTTCCTAGCTAGATAGTAGCAGAATACTCCTTTTTGAGGCTAGCTTGATCTTCATGTAATAGCTAAATTTGTTTCTAGTTAGATGATTGCATTAATCTTTATTAGTTTCAAATTTTAGACATTACAATATGTTTCTCCATTCTAGTATTATTCTTGTGGTATTTTGTCATACAATTCACTACCCTTTGAATACTTTCACTTTTTTATTTAATTTCCTTACAAGCATTTTAGTAAATAGTCCACATACCTTTGTATGAATTCACCTTTATAAATAGATCATGCATTTAGGTATTCAATTAAATAGTTAATGTGTTTCTATTTTATTCCACAATGTCCATTCATGTCAATTTCACATTTAAATAAATTTCATTAAATCATTTAATCAAACATCTCACAAGATTTCAACAAGCTTCCAAATTTTACATTAATTCTTCTAGGCTTTTTATCAAATTATTAATGTGTTTCTATTTTATTCTACAATTTCCTTTTATGTCTACTAGCATTTCAAACTTAAACATACATAATTAAATTAATGTTGTTAGTATCCCTCCCTCCCTCCGTCCCTCATGCTACACTTAATCTCATTAATTGAATGTATGGGTTTAGGGTTTTTGCTTGTATTAATGTTCTTAACCCTAGTTGATCATGCATATTCTTTGACATAAGACTAAGGGTATTGTGCATGCTTAAACCATGTTGATGAACATTCTAATGCTTTTACTATCTCTCTTTCTAAACATTTATTGATTTGGAAGGACAAGAACCTTAGGATTGGATTACTTTAAGAACTCCTAATGAAATGATCATTACATAAATATGAACTTAATAGTTTTAAGAAAAGGAATCATGTCCTATAAAATTATATGGTCTAAGGATGGTTAGTATCTTACCTAGGATTGACTTATAATAAAGATGTGAAAGTAATTATATCCCTACTATTCAATCATCCTCATGTTTTGCACACATGGTGGATGTGCCATCATGATGTTTCCATTAGAAATAACAACATGAATGTCTAGGGATATTACTTCACTTAGTGTCACAACTCTCTATTGTAAAAAAATATTTTCCTATTTTCCCATTGTTTTTCTAGGTATTACATTTGGTATCAAAGCTTAGTCTCTACACCAGGGAACTTTAGGTATTATAACCATTGCTTACATAGTGGGTGTTTCTAACTCTTGCAGTATTTTTATGTAATCTCATGTAGCTAGTCACAACCTTCTTAGGAGAAGGTGGACACATATATAGTGGAATAATGCACAACTTAGAGTAGGGGAAAGATGAACAACAAAAAATATTGAAAGAAATAATAGGAGAAGGAAAAAGGTTAACAAATGTTAATGCTAACTCTTTGAAATAAGTGTAATTTATTCCATAAACATCAAACCATATTGTAGCATATTTTTAGGGTATGAGAAAAAAGAGAAATCAAATCTTTTTTCATTTTTGTCTATGTGATCTATATGAAGCATGAACCTTTTTAAGTGTTCTCTAGGATCACCATTACCATCATAATGCTCATAAGAATCATTATGACTACATGCAACTTGTTCATCAAATACTACATTACTACACACATTAAAGTAAGAAGAATGAGTGGAGCTTCTTGAAAATTGGGGAGAAGATAGAGGTTGGGAATGGTTTGAAGAAAGAGGTGGTAATAAGAAAGGTTAGAATATATAACTAGGATCATTTAGAAGAGGAATATAGATAGGGGATGAAAATAGAGATGAAGGGTTAAAAGGTGGAAAAAGAGATAGGGGAGATGATGAGAAAGGAAAAATAGAGTTAGAAGGAATAGAAAGAGGTGAATAGAATGATGAATGAACTAGAGGAGAGGAAACATTTTCAAGAGGTAGGGAGAGAGGGTGATATGAGAAAGAAGAGAGACTAGGTAAGGATGGGATAGTGATAGGAGAATAAGAAAATGATTAGTTGAAAATGGAGGTTTACATGACAAGGAGGAGAATGAATAGGGGAAGAGGAATGGTGAGAAAGATTTGTGGTAGATCTAGGAGAGTAAGAAAATGTGTCAATAGAAGAATAATTAGAGAGGAAGAAGAGAGGGGTGGCTTAGGTGAAGCAAAATAAAGAGGGGAAGAGAGTGGGAGATAAGATGTGGTTGGAGATCACAACTAGTGATATGAGAAATATTGAGAATAAGAGGCATAAAAGAGGATAGGTATTCAAGATGAAAGGTATGAGAAGTAAAGAAGGAAAAAAATGTTGGAAAATGAATAAAATGGTTGAGGATGTAAGATGTGTTGCAAATATGTGCCTAATCGGTGTTGTCATTGATGTCAACATATCCTTATTATCATTGGTGTCAACTATATCCTATTCTATTACCTGTTTAGAAGACTGGTATGTTGAGGATATTGAGAAAATTAGCCTCTCTAGAAGAATCAAGTAAGTTACATATCTCTTTGTCAGAAATAGTGAAGATAGTGCAGTTTAGTGGAGTAGATTGCTCTGTATTTCCAGTGAAATGAAGATCAGAGTCTGTAGACTAAAGGGTTTGTAGAGGAATGTCTAAAGTTGCTCCAGTTATGATTTGAGAGGTCCACATGAAGAATTTCTGAAGTTATGGCCATCTGAGTAGAACTAGGTTTTGTTGTTGTTTAGAGGTAACAGAGTGATAGGAATTTGGTTCGGATTGCTCCGCATTGGAATATTATGGTCTGTGGTTCTAAAGGCATGTTTGGGATGTTGATGTGTATCCTCAACTCAAGTGGTTCATGGTTTGGAGGTCCATAAGTAATCTTTCTAGTGTGACAATCATGACAGTTGGTGTTCTTAAGTTCTGGTATGAAGATGCAAGTGATTCTGCTGATTTGAGGTGGTGTGGTTGTTCTTGTTGATTTCATTGTGCTTGTGGTGGTCTCTAGATCATGTACCTATTGTGTTGGTCGTCTGCATTGATGATTGAGCTCGTAGTTGAAGATTTCTCCTTGGATGTTGTTGTTCTTTCCAGTCTTGGCCAACCAGATGTTTCATGCAAGTTACAGATGATCAAAGAGAAGTTCTATGAGGCATGGCTTATTGTTCAAAGAAGATGTGAGTCCCAGTTATGTTTGGCTGACTATGTAGTGATCTGCATGTAGTACTTTGTATTGAGTCAAGTCTTTTTGTAAATGTTTGTAATGCTGACCTTGGAGATTGTTCCAATGGTTGATGAATGTAATGCTAACCTTGATGATTCATTCCAAGGTTGTATGTAGCATATAAATACTTGTAGTTTGAGTCATGAAGAGAGTGTCCTTGAGTGAAAATGATAAGATTTTAAGAAAAGGCAGAGCAGAGAAAAGGAAGAGCAGAGGAGGAAGAAGGTGATGATGCAAAGGTAGCGAAGAAGAATATAAGAGCAGAGTAGAGGTGTTGAGAGCTTCAATGGAACTGAATCCTGGCATAGTGAAGATACTTCTTCTCAGTTCATCCATTCTATAATAACCATTCATATATCTTTGTAGACAGTGAGTCTCTATGAGTAGTGTGCTCTAGGCAGTGCACCCTAAGGCAAGTGCCTTCCATTTTTCTATTCTTTTAGTAGAGGATAAATATTGTGGGTTAACCCCCACTGTGGTTTTCCCTTAACTAGGTTTCCACATAAAAATCTTGGTGTTATGTGTGTTGATTATGTTTCTGCTCATGTGTTGTTGATTCATGCTTTCATTGTTATATCATTAATCTATTGATAAGTTATAAAAGAGGATTAAGTGCAGCAAAAGATAAAGTTTTCAGACAATTGATTCACCCCCCTCTCAGTTGTCTGCCCTCATTTCAACAATTGGTATCAGATCCAGTTCCTCTAAAAGAAGCTTGACCGCTTGAGGAGATCCAGGATGATGGCATACAAAAAGGATAGTCTGAGATTTGATGGAACAAATTACTCCCTTTGGAAAATTTGGATGGAGTGTCACTTGCAATGCATGGGTGATCAGTATTGGACGATAACAAATAATGAGTATAAGCCATCCCAGAATGGTCCTACAACTGTAGATAAAATGAAAGATGTTGGAAACAATATTCAAGCTAAAGAAGCTCTATTGAGTGCCCTGACTAATATAGAAATGACAAATGTCTTGGAACTAAAAATTGCTCATGAAATCTGGAAGAAATTGGAAAATCTGTATGAAGGTGATGAATATGTCAAATGTGCTAAGTTACAAAGTCTGAGAATTAGATATAAAATTTTAAGGATGAGTGAAGATGAAAACATCACTTCCTACATGCAGAAGGTAAATGAACTTGTGTGTGGTATCAGGTGTGCTAGTGGAAAATTGGACGAATCAAAGATTGTTGCAAAAGTGCTTAGATCCTTACCTGATTCATACAAAAATAAAGTTGCTACTATTGAGGAGATTAGGCTATCACAAAAGTTACAAGACATCAATTGGTTGGTAAGATTTCAGCATTTGAAATGAGTGAGTTTGGTGATTCTCTTCCTAAACTAGAATCTGCATTCAAGGCCAGTGTTTTTGGAAAACAAAGATTTGATCCAGGTGAAAGCTCTTCAAGAAGATCAAACAGATATGAAAAGGCAAGAAAGGAACTTGAAGAAGATGAATCTAGGCTTGAACAACTTGAAGCCCTTATTGCCAAAAGATTACCAAGAGGATCCGATAAGTATGAAGGAATGTTGCCTTTCAAATGTTTTGCTTGCAATAAGATTGGTCATTTTGCTTCAAGATGTCTGGAGAGGGTTTCAAAACCAAACCCTAATAGACCTAGGGGTCAGAAGAAATGCTACTATGTCTAAGAAGCTGAAGGAGTCAAAGATAATGAATTTGATAAAGGAAGTACCTCTAAAAATGACTTGGTGTTCATTGCTATCAAGGAAGAAGATCTGATGCCTACTAAATCTGCTAGTTGTATAAATGTGGAAAGGGCCTTGGCTACTCAGGTTGAAGAAAAGGATGAGTGGGTAATTGACAGTGGATGTTCTCATCATATGACCGGTGATAAAAGTAAGTTTGTAAGTTTGGAAAGATATGAAGGTGGAATTGTGAAGTTTGGAGACAACTCAGCTGGTAGAATTAGTGGGAAAGGATCTATCTCTTTTGATGGTAAGAATAACACTAATGATGTTTTATATGTGGAAGGGTTGAAACATAATCTTCTCAGTGTTGGACAATTGGTTGACAAAGGGTATGATCTCCGATTCAAGGATGGGAAATGTAGAATTTTTGAAAGCTCCGTAACTGAGATTGCATCTAGTACACATACTAGAGGTAATAGTTTACATTTAAATGGTACTGGTAAAAGTTGCTTGATTTCTCAAATTGATCAAAGTTGGTTATGGGATAGGAGAATGTGTCATGTAAACTTTGATAACATTGTCAAGATAAGCACTACTCGGACTGTAAGAGATCTTCCAAATCTTGTGAAACCTGCTAATAGCATGTGTAAGGAATGTTAGTTGGGAAAACAAAGCAGAACTACATTCAAGAGTAAAGAACAAAATTCAAGTGGATTGTTGGAACTTGTGCACACTGATTTGTGTAGTCTTGCCAGAGTTAGGAGTTTGCAAGGAGATAGATATTTTATGTTGTTGATTGATGATTACTCCCAGATGATGTGGGTCACTTTCTTAAGAGAGAAATTAGAGGCTCTTGACAAATTCAAGGTGTTCAAGGCTATGGTGGAGAATGGAATTGGAATGAAGATAAAGTGTTTGAGATCTGACAGAGGCACCTCCTGTGAGTTTAATGTATTCTGTGAAAAGCATGGAATAAGAAGACAGTTATCTACTCCTAGAACTCCTCAGCAAAATGGAGTTGTGGAAAGGAAGAACCAAACTATTCAAGAGGTTGCTCAAACTATGATGATGGAGGCAAATGTTCCATATGCCTATTGGAGAGAGGCTGTGAGTACTATTGTCTACACTCTTAACTGGGTACACATCAAAGGTAATATTGGTAAAACACCTTATGAACTGTGGTTTGGTCATGCTCCTACAGTAAAATATTTTAGAGTTTTTGGTAGTAAATGCTATATCAAGAGAGATGAAGATCTAGGCAAGTTTGATCTCTAGGTTATTCTAATCAAAGCAAGGCATACAGGTGCTTTAACAAAAGATTAAAGAAGATTGTTGAAAGTGCTAATGTCAAGGTTGATGAAAGCAAGGAAGGACCTTCCAAGATCAGTGGATATAAATCATATGATGAGAGTCCAAATAATGGAAAACAAGTTTAGACTCAAACTTAGACTTAGACTGCTCCAGAAAATCTAGAAATTCAAGAAGCTAGTGTAGATGACGAGGAACAAGTTAAGGAATCATAAATTCAAGAAAATCCCAAAACCCCTAGGTATGTAAGGTTGAATCATTCTAAAGATTAGATAATAGGAATAAAAAATAAAGATGTTCAAACTAGAAGAAAAATTGTAGAAGAACAAATGGAGTATTGTTTGATTTCAAAAGCTGGTAATGATGAAAATTGGGTAAAAGCAATGGAAGAAGAGTTAATTCAAATTGAAAAGAATCATACTTGGGATCTTGTTCCTAGATCTAAAGACAAGAATGCATTTGGAACTAAATGGGTCTTCCAGAACAAATTAAATGAAGATGGTGAAGTTGTGAGAAACAAAGCAAGATTGGTGTGCAAAGGCTATTCTTAGGTTGAGGGAATTGACTTTGAAGAACTTTTGCTCCAGTGGCAAGAATAGAAGTAGTCAGATTATTTCTTGCCTTTTCTGCTTACAAAGATTTCAAAGTTCACCAGATGGATGTCAAGTTAGCATTCTTGAATGAAGAGTTTGAAGAAGAAGTCTACATTGAGCAACCAAAAGGATTCCAGTTGTCTGACAAGGGAGATATGGTATGCAGATTGAGGAAAGCATTGTATGGACTTAAACAAGCCCCAAGAGCCTAGTATGCAAGACTAGATAAGTATCTGATAAAGCTAGGTTTTAGCAAAGGCATAGTTGACAGTAATCTTTATTTCAAAATTGATCATGAACACATTTTGATTGTTGAGGTATTTGTTGATGATATCATCTTTGGTGGGAATGAGAGCATGTGCAAAAATTTTGTTGATCAGATGCAAAGTGAATTTGAGATGTCTATGTTTGGTGACATGAATTTCTTCTTAGGTCTGTAAATCATTCAGTCAGATAGAGGCATTTTTATATCTCAGTCTAAGTATGTGAAGGAGTTGTTGAAAAAAATTGGAATGGAGGATCCAAAACCAGTAAGTACTCCTATGGTAACCAGATGCAAGTTAGTAAAGATGATGATTCCCCTAAGGAAGATTAGAAAATGTATAGATCAATGATTGGAGGACTGCTTTATTTGACCCAAACCAGACCTGATATTATGAATGCAGTTAGCCTTGTTGCTAGAATTCAAGCTGATCCTAGAGAATCTCATGTTGTAGCAGTCAAAAGAATTTTTAGATATCTAAAAGGGACAACTAAATATGGCTTATGGTATCCTAAGGATGGTGATTTCACTCTTCATGCATATACAGATGCTGATTGGGCAGGAGATGTGGATGACAGGAAAAGTACTAGTGGTGGAGCATTTCTCTTAGGAAAGAGATTGGTTTCTTGGTTGAGAAAAAAGCAAGAGGCAATATCTCTGTCTACTGCAGAGGCAGAGTACATAGTAGTAGCAGGTAATTGTACTCAAGTTTTGTGGATGAAGCAAATGTTGAAGGATATCAGAATTGTATTTGAAGAGCCTGTTACAATCTTATGTGATAATTCAAGTGCAATAAACATCTCAAAGAATTCGGTGTTGCATTCAAAGAAAAAGCACATATCCATGAAGTTTCACTTTTTGAGAGAAAAGGTGAATTAGAATGAAGTCAAATTGGAGTTTGTCTCTTCAAAGGATCAAATAGCGGATATATTCACTAAGCCTCTACCTAAGGCTACTTTTGAGTATCACAACGAGATGCTAGGAGTTATCACCCCTCCTGTTTAGAACTAAGGTGCACTATTGTGCATCAGTCTGGTGGAACTCACAATCATATCTTGTGATCTAGATTGATTTTAAGAGGATACTACTCAGGGGGAGTAGTTAGTATGATAATTCTGGAGCTCAGTTTGTCAGAAAGGAAAAGATGATTGCAAATATGTGCCCTTTGCCATTGATATCAAACTTGGAATTAAGTAGTTACTGGTGAAAGGGGGAGCTGTGAAGAAAATGGTTGTAGGTGTGATAAGAGAAAGGGGGAGAAGTCCTTGTCTTGATGGTTAAATTAGTTTATCACATCATATGTTGCCATCAATGACAAAGAGGGAGATTGTTGCAAATATGTGCCTAATCGGTGTTGTCATTGATGTCAACATATCCTTGTTGTCATTGGTGTCAACTGTATCCTATTCTATTACCTGTTTAGAATACTGGTATGTTGAGGATATTGAGAAAATTAGCCTCTCTAGAAGAATCAAGTAAGTTACATATCTCTTTGTCAGAAACAGTGAAGATAGTGCAGTTCAGTGGAGTAGATCGCTCTGCATTTCTAGTGAAATGAAGATTAGAGTCTGCAAACTAAAGGGTTTGTAGAGGATTATCTGAAGTTGCTCCAATTATGATTTGAGAGGTCTACATGAAGAATTTGTGAAGTTATGGCCATCCAAGGAGAACTGGGTTTTGTTGTTATTCAGAGGTAATAGAGTGATAAGAATTTGGTTCAGATTACTCCGCATTAGAATATTATGCTCTGTGGTTCTAGAGGCATGTTTGGGATGTTGATGTGTATCCTCAACTTAAGTGGTTCATGGTTTGGAGGTCTGCAAGCAATCTTTCTAGTGTGACAGTCATGACAGTTGATGTTCTTAAGTTCTGGTATGAAGATGCAAGTGATTCTGTTGATTTGAGGTGGTGCAGTTGTTCTTATTGATTTCATTGTGCTTGTGGTGGTCTCTAGATCATGTGCCTAATTTTCTGGTGGTCTGCATTGATGATCGAGCTCGTAGTTGAAGATTTCTCCTTGGATGTTACTGTTCTTTCCAATCTTGGCTGATCGGATGTTTCATGCATGTTGTGGATGATCGAAGAGAAGTTCTATGAGGTGTGGCTTATTGTTCAAAGAAGATTTGAGTCCCAGTTATGTTTGGCTAACCGTGTAGTGATCCACATGCATTACTTTGTATTGAGTCAAGTCTTTTTGTAAATGTTTGTAATGCTGACCTTGGAGACTATTCCAATGGTTGATGAATGTAATGATGACCTTGATGATTCATTCCAAGGCTGATGTAGCGTATAAATACTTGTAGTTTGAGTCGTGAAGAGAGTGTCCTTGAGCAAAAATGATAAGATTCTAAGAAAAGGCAGAGCAGAGAAAAGGAAGAGCAGAAGAGGAAGAAGGTGATGATGCGAAGGTAGCGAAGAAGAATATAAGAGTAGAGCAGAGGTGTTGAGAGCTTCAATGGAACTAAATCCTAGCATAGTGAAGATGCTTCTTCTCAGTTCATCTATTATGTAATAACCATTCATATATCTTTGTAGAAAGTGAGTCTCTGTGAGAAGTGTGCTCTGGGTAGTGTGCTCTGGGTAGTGTGCTAGGAAAGAGGAGAAACAATGGAGATCTATGAACCTCAAATAAAGGGTATAGAAATGCATAGAAGCCATTATAAAAGGCCCAAAAAGGAAAAAGTGGAAGGAAGAGAAGACTACTTAGGGCTAGAGTAAAAATGAGAAGTATAAGAATGTTGGGTTCACCAAATGCAAGAAAAGAAAAAAATAATAGGGAAGAGTGTTAGAATTATTTCTCTTCTAAGTGTGCAACTAAACTAGTGTAATTGGTCCCCCTAACTCCGGATGGATCAAAATCAACTTTGATGGAGCTTCTAAAGGGAACCTGGGTCAAGCGGGTGGGGGCAGTCTCTTGAGAGACAATGAAGGAAGGGTACTGGGAGATTTTGCAGAAAACTTGGGGACTCAAACTAGCAACCTCACTGAAGCCATGGTAGCTTATCAAGGTATCATAATGGATGTGAACTAGGGTATTAAGAAATTGATTATGGAAGGGGACTCCAATAATATTATAAACATGCTTAGTTCCAAAGCTAATCCTAATTGGGCCCTCAAAGACCTAATAGAATTGAGCAAACAAAGATTGGAAACACTAGACAAAGTGGAGTTTATACATGTCTATAGACAAGGGAATGGAAAAGCTAACACCTTATCTAATTTAGGAATGAAGGTTGAAGACATAATAAACTAGAAAATTGGAGAGGTCATCCCAGACTCAATGAAAACCATAATCTATGATGATGAAATCAAACAACCTAAGGATATGAATATCTCTGCAAAGGAGACTACTCACACAAGGGACTTAAACCAAAGGACTGATAATTATAATGGAAAGTTAAGACCCGCTATTAATTATTTTCTCTCCCATTGCATCTAGAATATTCTCTGCATTATGTCTCTGAATGGTGCACTTAGCTTGGTTGTTCAAAACCCTGGGTTTGCTAAGATGGGTGGTGACCTTATTCAATAAAGCTAACTAGGTTTGATAGCATAAGGAATGATGCTAAGCTATGGAATATCTTAGAAAGGGGGAATTTACCCAATACATTCAAACAATGAATGGGTACAATACTCTGTTGTCTAGGGAGTTTGCTAATTCATGGAAGGTAGGGGTGGTTTATGTTAGAGGCATCTTATTCAAGGTCACCGAGGAGCTAATTGTAGAGGTGATGGGCTTAAGAATGGAGGGCATTAGGCTCCTGAAGAAGGTTAAATGAAATTACCAAGATGACATGAAGAAGTTTCTCCAAGAGGGTGAAATTGTCAGCAGACTCCAGAATGGTTTCAACCATGAAGATCTTCCTAGCATCTGGAAAAGGGTGGCTGAAGTTCTAATGAGGTATGTCACTTTAGAGGGTAGATTTAAGAGGTTTCATTCTTACCTTTTCCCTCTGCTCAATCACTTTAGGCATGATATGAAATTTAACTTCCCCTACTGGCTCTTCACATCCCATGAGGATTTAGTTCAAAGGGTTTTGTTGGGAGAAAAAGCCCTGCCTATTCAATAGAGCTTAATCTACACCATCTATAAATTTAAACTCTCCCTAACCCATGCTTTGGATTTTAAACCAATAATTTACAACCCCCAACTAGTGTAGAATCTTCTAGAGGAGATTGGGAGAAACAAAACCCTTGATAGAAGTCTATTTATCTTAGTGAAAACCCTAACTAGAGAGAATGCTTCCATGCCAGCCAAGCCCCATGAAGCCTCGACGTCTAAGGCTCAATCCAAAAAAAATCTCACAAAGAGACCAGCCCTGAAGCTACCAATTTGATAAGACATAATTTTGATGCCCCTAGCAAGCCCAATTTGAAGTCACCCAAGGTCCCTTCCACCACTGGTGAGAAGAACAAAGTGAAGGGTCTTGTCAAAGATAATTACCCTATTCAAGATGGGAAGAACAAAAGGAATTTAGAGCCCCCTGTTGTTAACTACTTGTCTTGGATGAAAGATAAAAGAAAGTGTACTGAGACTTTTGATAGTCTGAATAAACCCAATTTGAAATCCTTCAAGGACCCCCCAGCCAAGGGAGAAAAGAGAAAAGGGAAGGATGTTATCAGAGACAATTCCCCTATGAGGGATGCGAAGGACAAAGGGAAAATATTAGCCAGAGAGGATACCCTTGTCATGAAGGCCCAGACCCAGGTGAAGGGCAAAAGAAAGATTATCGATACTGTTGAGAATCAGAGAAAGATAGCTCAAGACACCCCTCCCATTAGTAGCCCCCTATAACCATCCATAGTGGTGAAAAGACTTATTGTAACTCTTATAGTCAGTTGATGGAGAAAGTTGCTACCTTATATTAGGCATTAGACTTGCAAAACTAGGTGCTTAAATGACAATTGACACAGATGCACCATGCTCAGCACAAAATCCAACATCTTGAAGTTATTACTTAGTTGGAGACTACTAAGTGGCCTAGGGAGAATGAAGATGAACTCTAGAATGAAGTGGAGAATCTTGCAAGAAAATTTGAGAAGTGGGAGGGAATTGAAGAAATAAATAAGATAAAGGTTAACCAGAACATATAAAGAAGAATATGGATGAAATAGTGACTTTTAGCAGGGAAATGATAAAAAATTCAACCATTACGCTCTATGTTTTCCAGGAAGAGATGAAGAAATGTAGGGCTGTGAGAGAAACTAGAACTGTAGACTCTTCCCAAATTAGAGTCATGAAAGAAAGTAAAACTGGGGTTGCTTCCTAAAGTAATGTGAACCAGGTTAGCTCGGGTCTGCCTAATAGAACCAAAGCTAAAAACAAGGGCTCTAAAGGCAAGAAGGTGATTAATGAGATGCAGAAGGAATAGGACAACAAGAAGGGAGATGATGCCTTCAAAGATAAATTAAACTTCTTAAATAGGGAATGGTAGGCTTTTAGTGGCTTGAATAATTTGGCAAATCAATAATTTTCTATACTGGTCTGTAGCTGGTCCATTTGGTGTTTGTTGGCTCTGTTGGCTCTTTCTCTATTTTATGATGCTTTTGTTGGTCCTTAGTTTTACTTCTTGTGAAACTTGTTTAGTTTGCCTTTTGGCTTTTGTACATGGGTTTGGGCCCTTCCCGATTACTTTTATCAAAACAAAACTAGTGTAAAATAAGACTTTTCAACCTAGTCACTAATTTTAACTAACACCGGAGTTGGGACTGACAAAATACTAAAGACTAGATGCAACAAGATAGGAAATGGAAATGATTACTTGCAAAAGTACTACTAAATGATAAAGAATAGTCAAAAAATGGGTTCAGGTGCACTTGTGGATAGAGATGCCAATTATAGAATGCTTGAAATGCTATAGAAAAAACTATGGTTGAAATATGGACTTGATCAAAGATAGGGTCAAGGGAATCTAGACACCCAAGGGGAAGCCTTGACTTTGTCTTGAAACTAACGGAAATTTGGTGTGTTGGTTTGTGATAGTTTATTGATGACTTCTTCAAATTGGCATGTTATGAAATAAAATAGAACAAGTACATCTAATTTAAAAATGTAAAAGGAGAGATAAAATATCAATTGGGAGGGTTTTACTTGATAGTGATATACTATAAGTGCTAAAAGAGATTACAAATAACATTTGAACATGAGCTACCTATAAAACCTGAGAGCTATCTAAATTAAGGTCAAGGGTGTTTCAGTGCCTGAAGGTACTCTTGACCTAGAGGTAAATTTAATAATGACATAGAACCAACTAACATTTACAAGAGACCTTTGTCATGGGATTATAAACACTTTTATATTTGGTCACATATGTCATATTTGTACAAAACACTTTGTAAATGACCTACAAGCATAGATTCAATGTAGAGGCCTCAGAAAATGGAATGGTTATAGGGGAGTCTACCTCAATTAGTCTTGTTTTGAGTATTAAAACATGATCCACATGGTAATGATATACTAAATAGTAATATTATATCTATACTATGGAAGCATGCAAATCCAAAGGATAGAAATGTAAAACCCTAATTAGACATGGAAATTAAAAGAAGGAACTAGGAGATAGAAGGAGACATGTGGAGAAAGAAAATATCAAATGATAACAAAATAGATTAGAAATGGATTGGAGATGAAAAGGGATGAAAGGAGAGGGAGAATAAGAGGAAATATGTAGAATTAGCCTAAAACCTAATGAGAATGGAAGGGTAAATAAGATAGCTTAATGGAAACAAAGGAAAATAAGGACCTAGGACCATAAGAATGCTTGCACAAGTGTCCATGGGGCTCCAAAAAACTATTGAAAAGATTCAAAGCAAAGATACAACATTACTTCAAAGATCTATTTCTCCAAGAACTCCAATGCAAGAAGATAATTTTTTTCCAAAATGAGAAATAGTAGGAAAATGATAGCTTGTGGTTTGAAATGACAGAGAGAGGGGGTTTATTTATATGTTTTTACTAAATTTTCAAGAAGGTGATTGAATTTTTTTTAGGTCAGCAATAATGAGTCTAGAGTTATATTTTAGTGTCAAAAGGAGTGAAGGTATAAGGCAAAACCGTATACACCAAAGTAGGAAACATTGACCCTTAACCCTAGAAAGCCCTATTTTCTAGGAAAGGCTAAGGGAAGAATGGGGCATTAGTTGGTGGTGATCTTATGTCAAGATAATCTATAGAAAGTGAGATTATAGGAAGGGAAAGGGAAGGTGTCACTATACTGAGGATAGCTACAAGCATTAAATGTGAGGCTAGGAAGGGATAACCACTACATAGGAAGGATGACTAAAAGAAACTTAAGAGTTAAGAAACATATGTGAAAGGGATAACACATGGGAAAGGGGAAAGGAAAAGGATAAGGCTAAATAGGGAGCTAAAACACCTAGGAAAGGGAAACACTAAAACAAGTGCAAAACATAGTAAAGGGAATTATAAAGGTTATAATTTACATTATTACACAGATAGTTACCAAGAGTCTACTCACCAAACATCCTATGGTCTATCCAAGGTTCAACAATGCAATAATGATTAGCCAGTGATTTTTGTTACGGAAAAATGTGGAGATAATATCAATATATCAATAATAATCCAATAACTCAATATAATGAAATAATCAAGATTCAAACACAAACCTTGCAAACCTTATTACTTCACGGCTTCCATTGGTCACCTATCTCAAATTGATCTTGCGTGTGAATGAAGCCCTTAGGAGGTGCACTTCCTTGCTTTTTTCTTCAAGACGACAATAGAGAATGACTATGATAGTTCTTGCAATCAAGAGGATCTTCAATACAATGAAAATGGTGATCTCAAGCTATGGATATGGTTTTGGTACCAAAGGCACGCTATGATTCCTACAGAGTAAGTTTACTAAAAGCTTGGATGATTCAAATGGAGGAAAAGGGTTGTACTTATAGACTTGTGAGAGAGAAGATCAAAGGTATAGAATGAATAAGAAGATCAACGGTTGAGGAAACCTAAGAGGATGTGCATGAATAGGAAGAGGACAAGTGTCCTATTCCTTCATGCAACAGGGGAGTTAACAAAAAGAGATTGAAGAGTTAATAGAATAGACCAATCAGTTAAGTGAATTGATTGGAGAGTTAACAGAATTGACTAACTAGTTAACGGATTTGATTTATGAGTTAACTAATTAGACTGGAGGATAAAAAGGACATGTGGGTGAGGGAGATAATTAATTAAATATTAAAATATTTAATTGTATGTACACATGGACTAATTGAATTATTTTTGGTATTTAATTCAAGTTTGGAGGAAATGAACAACTTAAATAAATATTTGGATTTATTTAAATATAGAGGATGACTTGAGTTTAGAAGAATTTAATTAAATAATTTGGTATTATTTAATTTAGAATGACCTTTAGAAGAATTTGGAAGATTTAATTAAATAAATGATTTTATTTAATTTTGTGGAGGAATATGAATCAAATAGATAAATTGATTTATTTATTTATTGATAGAGGAATTAGAATGAAATAAATATTTAAAATATTAATCTAGACAAAGTCATGTCATTTTTAGGTGTATACATTTTGCCCCTATTTGATGCAATGTGTTTTATCACATTGCTTCAAAGAATAAGAATTTCTAATAATGATACATGCCCCAGTTTGCCCCTGGTACAGGTTTAACGATGGTAGGATGCCCCCTCAGGAGATTGGACAGGAAGAAAAGGTAGAAGGACATGAGATGAACAATCTCACGATAAAGAAGGTGAAAGGATACACAAAATGTCAGAGAGAAATGAGCTATGTCTTGAGAAAGACAGTGGAGAAATGACTTGGATAGCAGGCACGATCACCACATAGCTAGGTAGGTTGACATGTCTATATATAGAAGCAGGATCCACAATCCTAGTCATTTGCACACTTGTCATTTTGTGAGAGATTCTAGGAGATTTACAGAGTGTAGGAGCTAGAGCAGTCAATAGAGATATGGATATTCCATATGAGGAGCACCGGTTTGAGTGGGACCGACGATTCAGACAGCCAATAGAGGTAGGACCCTTGGTACACTTTGAAATTTCTAGGCTAGGGGCACTTATGAGTGCAATAAATGCACGTCAAAGTAAGGGAAGTATATGCACCGATTCACATTTCGGTGCATTCGCTACTCGAAACTGCGCATATGTCCTAGATCAATGCATTTAGGTCATCTTTCAACACATATGTTACTTCTGCGCATATGTTATGCCTTTATGCGCATTTGTTATAGTTATGCACATGTAAGTTTTCTTGCGGCGCATATGCCAGTTATGTGCATCTATGGCGCAAAGCTGTGCATATGTTCTGAAGTAGCGTATTTTCTTGTTTTGGCTGCGCATTTGCTAGGTGTTGCACATTTGTTCTGATACTGCGCAAATGTTACTTGGAATGACACATTTTCTTAGGATACTCAGTTTACTTAGTAAAATTGACTCGATTGGCATCTTGATCGATGCGACAATCGACAAGTGATCTCTGAGATTGATAGAACCTAGACAAGAGACTATATGCTTTGTGTTGATCAATTTGATATGTTAAGTAAATGAATTTGATAGGTTTGATAGTTGAACAGGTTTGCATTGATATGGTTATGGTTGACGCATTGCTTTGCTGATTGCAGGAGGATATCTTTGACACTCTCATGTCGCGGGAGTAGTTCCCTGTGACGATGTTGCAGCGATATATGCTGACAGAGATAGATCGGATAGTGCTCGGTGCTCTTGGTTTGGACTATGTGTGTTTCATGCCTAAGGTTCGCGTGAACCTTAGTTTGCTGACTGCTTTGATGGAGCACTTCCACATTGAGGATGGGACATTCCACCTCCCCACTGGTGAGATCACAATTACCTTGGAGGATGTCTATAGGATCCTACACCTTCCTATAGTAGGGTAGCAAGTAGAGTATGACCCACAACGCGATGCCAGGCTAGATGAGTGCAGGCAGGTGTTTGATGATCTTGGGATAGTGGGTTCAGTGATCAGCTAGTGGGACATGTATGACCATTATGACTATTTTCTAGGGATTGTGGCTGGCTTGTTTGGGGGTGTTGTATGCCCTGATTAAAGATCCCATGGTTTTCCTGTTGGCTGGGGTTGGACTCTTGAGAGGATGCTCATTGAGGGCACCTGATTTGCTTGGGGTGTCTGTGTGTTTGCACACCTCTACCATGACATGCATCAGGTGGTATACCGCAGAGCTTCCAGTCTGTCGACAGGGATTTTGTTGCTTCAGTTTTGGGCACGGGAGCATATCACAGTGACTTGGCCCATTTGCACTTTTCACAGACAAAGGGGTGAACCATACTCATATGGGTATGCAGGTGTACTTTCCTAGCATAGGCTGGATAAGTTGGAGTACTGGCATCACGTGTTGGACAACATGGATGCAGTTGTTTGGCGACCTTACATAGAGTGTAAGGTTTGGGATGATGAGGACGATGAGCTACCCTATGTTTTTTAGATGTGGTGGTTGATCGGTTAGACACCGCACATACTGGAGAGGCACATAGTCACCTGTGTTATGTGGCAGTTTGGGAGAGTTCAAGGTATGCCACAGGGGCAGGCCCTTTTTGCGAGGACTTGGGCAAAGTGGAGGCGATGGGGGCCGGTGGCTTCTTATGAGGAGGCCACGACAGACTTTCTGCAGATACCTTATTAGGCATGGCCGATGAGGAGGGAGATAGTGGATGCAAGTATGACTCAAGACTATGAGGATTGGTTCACAACACACCCGTTCCCCAGGTACTCAAGACCGGGAGAGCTAGCTCCTCGCCTAGTTAGAGGAGGAGATGGAGGAGGAGGAAAGGAGGACAGGGTTGAGGAGGAGATGGAGGGGTAGATGGAGGAGGGGATGGAGGAGGGGATGATGGAGGAGACAAGAGGCTGAGATAGCAGCTGAGAGTGGTATAGGCCCCACCACAGAAGGTAGCTCAGTAGGTGCAGGTAGCACCAGCAGTGGTACAATAGGTACAGGTTCCACCACAATAGGTGCTACAGTAGGTACAAGTTCCACCTTAGCAGGTACCACAGGCACCTCAGGCACCTAGTCAGCCTGCCTCACAACAGTAGGTATAGGGAGATGTAGTTGGCATGCTTCAAGGCTAGCTGCGATAGGTTAGGGTATAGTTGAGAGCCGCGGAGGCTCAGATACTAGGAGATACGGGAGCAATCGTTGGTATCACCGCAGAGTGAGATGCAGCCCTGGCTAGGGTTCAGGCACTTACCGCAGAGAGGGACGTAGCCATAGTCACCTTGGGCACAGATGTCGCTATGATCATGCTTGTGACACAACTGACACATGCACATGCTTAGTTGACATAGGCACAGGCTCAGTTGACACAAGCACTGGGAGAGTTGGCTAGAGCTTAGGCTCAGACACAATACTATAGAGGATTGTACCATGGGGTGGTGCCAGCTAATCAGAGGGCACCAAGATATAGGAGCTAGTTAATGGGAGTATGCTTGCAGAGGGCAGGTGGCTCACGGTCAGTGGCTTTGGGCATGGGTCCACAATAGTCAAGGACAGGCCATGGTGGAGGAGGAGGGGACAGTGTTGGGAGCAGCATCCCACGCCAGCAGGGTTAGTTGCAACCTTGTGCATACACTTTTGTACTTGTACATACATTTTTTGATGGCTCATGGATAGCCTACATATGTATATATCACTTGTTATTTTGTATAGCGACCGAGACATGTATCATTATCATTTTGTATGTATGTATAGACCTTTCATGATGTGACTCATGGATGATAGACTGATATTGTACACTTGGACATTGTTATGTTTATATGATGATGCAGCTTATGATGACCTACATGTATGTTGTTATGAGATGATCATGGATACATTTTACTTGTGATGTTTATATGCTATGCACAAGTTTATGATATCTAAAATGCAATTATGATGGCCTACATGCATGCTTTTATGTGGTGATCATGGATGCATTTTATTTGTGATGTTTATATGCTATGCAAATGTTTATGATATCTAGTATGCAACATTTGTTTATGCAAACATTCAATGGTATGAGATGATTATTAACAGCTATGTTTTTTATAGTTTTCTGATGGGATACTATGTATGCATCTATGTTATGTTGACACAAATGTATATGGATGGTTTAACGTGCCTATATATATGCAATATGATCTAATGCAGACATTGTGATTATAGCTATGTTTTTGTGAGTTTTTTTTTTTTGGTGAATGCGATGATATGTTGACTTATGCATCTATATGTATGCAAATGATTTAATCAAATTAATGACTATCTCACTTAATGCAAAATGATTATGCATGGATGACTTAATGCACTTATATGAATGCAAATGATCTAATCAAATTAATGACTATTTCACTTAATGCAAAATGATTACATGTTTTTGATATGTCCAAGTGTACTCAATCAATATTGAAGAGACTCAATGAAAGACACAATGACAGATAGAAATTTTATTGAAGGAATCACAAGCTTTTATTTGTAAACACTATTACTACGAATAAATTCTTCATTTATGGATGGAGTATGAAATGTAAATGTACATGCTATGGATGCGGACATTTATCATCTTGATATTGTAAGTATTTTTGAAGTGCTTGTTTCATCATTAGGGATTTTTTTGTTATTTTTGTGTTTTTAATATGTTGTAAGAAAATACAAGCACCTAGGTATAATTAAACCAAGATGACCTGAGTATTGCTTACATGGATTTTGATTTAGCAAGTTAATACAAGCATCTAAGTATAATTGAACCAAGATGACCTGAGTATTTCTTGCATATCAACAGACAAGGATTACACTTGTTTCATGTTTAGACCTCTGATGTCCTCAATGATCATTATGTTGATCATGTTGTTAGACAAGGTTTCACATTACTAAAGATAAACCCAAGAGCAACAAACAAAGAAAATAATCATGCCCCCATCATAGCATCTCTAGTTTTTAGGCATCCTTGAGTAATGTAGGAAACATAATAACAAAAGTGAAAGTTTTAAGGCACAACTAATCAAAACAAAACTTTCTTGCATTAGATGTATCTTCTTGCCATAATTTGGATGAACATTGGGAGTGTTTAGGTCATTGTTTGTTTTGCTTTGGATAGGTTGATGTCTTGCGTCAAAATTTTTGTTTAGAAGCAGGCTTTTGTTGCGCTTGTGTGTCTAGTGAAAGGTATCACAATCCTTATTGTTGTCCTCTTAGAACATGTGGTATTGTAGAATCCAACTCCTTAACCAGGTCTAGGAATTGCCCCTAGTCAGGTAGAGGTTTCCAGTTTATTATGGATGAAATACTGTGAGATGTGCATGGTAGACTCGATGGGATGGGCCCTAAGGGACTAACCTAGTGCCTTAGGGGCTCATTGATAAATGGCCTTGCCTACGTGACGACGCAGAGGCAACGTAGTTTGGGGTAAACCTTGTGGAACTAAGACCTAGGTGATAGGGAATGGTGCGGATGTGGATGGACCAAAGGATGGGTGAAGACGGTATGGAATGGATGGGTAGCCTCGGGGGCCCATCAATGATGGCCCACCTAGGTGACAACGCAGAGGCAACATAGGTCAGGATGAACCTTGATACTGATGATGGATGCTACGAGAGGTTGACACTATGGATAGGATACTTGACAACCTTAGGTACTAAGGTGACAAAAGGTGATAGAGCATCAAGCCTGTTGATGATTATTTTTACACATTCATAACAAAAGTTAAAATTCACAAAAATTAACCTAACTGTCTTCAAAGATATGAAGAAATCAATTAATATTACTTAATCCCAACTTTCTGTATGGTCAGGTCTTGACCTTGTGGATAATTCAGTAGGTTAATGTGAAGCTGTAATATGCATGGGGCCTTACTTGATTTAAGGTGTTTTAAGACTCACTGGACTCTAATTATGCAAAATATCACAAATATCAACATTTTCTTCATTCCTTTACATAAATTTGTTACTGTATTAGAAAGATTTATATGATTTATATTAACACAAGCTTTTCTTTTTCAAATATTATGAAAACTGTCAAATATCAACTCAGTTGTTCATGTTTCTTTCAAATATCAGACAATCTCCTTTAAATTTCTACATTTAAGCTAAGTATTTCAAATGGTTTAGGAAAAGTTAGAGAAATCTAAATTAAACTTCATTCTACTACGGGATCTAAATGTACTGTTATGCACGTTATAAGAAATGCAACAAATTTGATCAAATCAATAGACTAAACCTTTAAATGTAAGCCCTGAGTATTTTCACGAACATACATTTAAGATTGCCAGCTTTAAGAGATATTATTTCAAATACAAAGAAGAGCCAGAAGACACTCTAAATATAGATGTAGAATTCCAGATTTATTTGTATTCAAAACACACAGTCATATATGATTTACAATGTATGAATGACTCTTAGCTTCATTAATCAATTTACAGAAAAACTTACAACACTTTACAGAATGCTAGATGTTCCACGCATTCCTTATTGCAGACACAAGTGACCTCCTTCTATTCTAAACTAAAAGGTCCCTCTATTCAGAATGCTAAGATAAATTACAACTTCCAGCTCTGTTCTACAAATCCCTGTGTCCCTGTGTAACTCATTACAAAGTAAAGGGGCTCAATAGATAGATTTGATTATCCTCAATATGGGTCCAAAGCCCTAGTCAATCAATGGTCTATATATCAAGTGCAGCAACAACAGTGGAAAACAAATCCAGCCAAAAAAATCTCTGAGCAACATACCCACACTGAGTGTAAAGATCCTACTTGGAAACCCTAACAATCATCAAAATATCTTCATCATTAAAATATCCTTTGTTGCTTTGCCCTTTTATTATTGCTTCTTTCCATCTGCATGTCTCTTCTTACTGAAATCTTTTGCTTCTTTTGCGATCTGATCCGCCCTTTGTGATATCATCGCCATTAAAGCTCTGCCTTAATATCTACCTGCATACCTGCAAACAGACATAAAAAATAGGTTTAAAATTCACACCGCCTTCTTCAATTTACACTTCTTCAGAATGTTAGATGGGCATTAATTACAGTAATTAATGCGCTAGAAGTTTTCTCTTCAATTGTAGTGTTTTATGTTTTTAAACTTCCCTTTTTATCATTAGTTAAATTCTGTATACATATAGTTTTCCTTGTATGCTCCCTTGTATGTTTTCTTTGTATGTCCTCCTGGTATATTTAAACATACAAGCATTTTATGCAAGAAAATCAAACTAGAGTTCCCTCCCTTTTCCACCTTTTCCGTACTTTGTATTTTCGGTTTGTAAATCGCACTTTGTATGTTTCCTTCTATGAGCGCATATACAAACCCTCTCTTTACCCTTTATTTTCCGCGATGTCTTTATTTCTTCGTATATCGGCATTGTATATCATAAACATACAAGTGCCCGAACATACAAAAGCTTTCCTATATTTAATTTCTTTTTGCATCCGTGTTGGTATCTATTCTTTGCATCTTCCGCCTTGCATATCGGCTTGTATATCTTCATCATCCGAGTAACTCACTTAGTCGGGGCAATCTCAAAAACTCACTCTGATCACACATATCTGCCCGATGCAATTTTTATCAGTGAGAGTACAAGTGATTCTTGTCAAAAAGTACCTATTACCGAGAGGCATAAGATTAGTATGAACTAAATTTTTTATTCTAGCAAGGTTACTCACACCGATGAGTGGTGGAGCCCATATTACTTTTCATTTGTATCCCTGCAATACAACAACACTTGTATCAAACTTTTACATACAAAATCCTTTGTATGTCCTTTCGGACTTCAACATTTATGAACCACAGTTTACTTACTTTCGGTTTCGCCTTGTATGTATATTAAAATGTATGTAACCGAAAGCATACATACAATGCTCGAAACATACAACAATTACATCTCACTTCATAATCCCTTTGGTTCCGTAGCATGTATGTATCTTTGCATATGCACTTTGTATGTTTTCCTTTCACCAAACATACAAAGATAAAATACATCTGATATAATTTAAGTAGTGATGCATCATTTCAACCAAATTTTAACCTTCCTTTAGTTCCGCCTTGTATGTATCTCGAAATGCATGTAACTGAAACATACATATACAAAGTGCGAAACATACAATAATAAAACCAGCTTTAATACTCTTTCAAATCCATGGCATGTATAAAGCTTTGCATATCCACTTTGTATGTTTCATTTTTTTTGCCAAACATTCAAACATAAAATGCATTCAACAGACATGACCAACTATTTATTTAAACTCTGAATTCTACAGGGCCCGGCTTGTATGTAAGAATAAAATGTTACCAAAATGCATACAAGTATAAATGTATAAAAACTCAATGACTCCCTCATGTGACTCATACAATGACCCGATATACGAAGGACTTTGTATATGAGTGACCCAATATACAAACAACCTTGTATATGCAAACAACTTTTTATATGCAAACAGATATACAAACGACTTTGCATGCGAGCGACTTGATATACAAAGGACCCAATATATAAAGGACCCAATATACAAAGGACTTTGTATACGAAACATACAAAGACCTGGTATACAAATGACCTTGTATATGCAACATACAAACCCTCCTATAGTACATTTTACCAAAAACACATATATCTTGCAAAATACTTGGAATTTTAAAATGGTTCAAAAAGCAACCCTCACTCATTTTTGACAAGGAATTCACCCATATTTTTCTCTGGTACTTACTGTTATTTTTTCCTTATTTTTAACAAGGTTTGTAACTTTCACTCTCTTTTTCCCTTTTACCACCAAACAGACCCACACACAAAAGCAAAAGCAAAGCCACAACAGAGGTCCTCATTTTGCTAAGGAGTAAAATGGGGTGTGTTGTGAGCATCACAACAACTAGCAACCAAACAAAACAATTAAATTAAAACCATTAAAGAAAACTGAATGAAATAACTTCATAACTTCCAACTATCTTTTCTGTGAATCATCATTTAACTTGAGACCTAATGTATTCAATAAGGTGCATGAATCTTCCTTTCAGTTTAAGTGGGTGCACGTGATTAATAATCCTCATCATGAAAATCAGTTGAACAAACCAATAACTGATGTTAGACTACAGAGTTGATGTCATTCCCTCATAGCCAATTGGATAGAGCCTTGCTGGCAGCAGGCGTCCATAGCCTCGATAAGGTTATCGTTACAATTCTCCTAAGTAGAGCCCCATTGTCAGCAAGCGTCTATAGCCCCGGTAGAGTTACTTAGATGACTTAATCTAGATTTTTAGTAAAATCTATTTTATTTATTTTTATATTTTTGTATTTGATAGAGATTTCATAAGATATTACAGTTGTAACTTCATGATGCAAGGAATGATCACTTGCTAAAATTAAGCTGAGAATTGTAATGGTAGCAAGGGTGACCTCTATTTTCTCACCTAATATCTACACTAGTAGGATCAACAAATCCAAGGATTTTAGGTATGTCATTGTGAGAAACTTCCCTTGAATACTCAACCCACAGTTATTGAATACAAAATTTCACAAGTCAACTAACTTTTTACATTCATGACAATCACAACAAGTTATGCATAAATTTCAAATAATTAACTTGAATGTTTAGAATTTTCTATTATTTTTAGTGGTTGTCAGTCTACTCCTGCATACTTTGAAACAAACAAACATCCCTGCTAAGGCAACACAACACACAAACCAACAAAAACAAAAAGAAAGACAAAAGAATAAAACATAAACAAAACAAAAACAAACTAGAACTGTACATTATTTACATTATGATACACAGAGACTAACTTCCCTTACCTCAAGCCTGAAAGTAATGTTTCAAGTGTTGGCCATTAACTGGTAATGGCACATCTTCCCCAGTCAAGGTCTTGAGCTTGAAAGTATTGTCTACAATTATTTCTGCGACCTGTAATGGACCTAACCATTATTTGTTAAATTTTCCATGATTTCCTTTCTTTTCATGTGCTTTATCCTAGCACAGCACTAAGTCTGATATTCTAAATGTTTTGACTCTTGCTCTTTTATCAAACCATCTTTTGACTACTGCTTGATGTTTGGCAAATTTCTCAATGGCTTGATCTCTTTTCTCATCTAATTGTAACATTTGTATTATTCTGGCCTCTCTATGATCATCAAAGCCTAAATATTCGTTAGCAAACTTCCAAACTGGTATTCTTAGATTTACTGGAAGTATGAGATCAGTTCCATAAACTAAGTGATAAGGTACATTGCCTAAGGCTGACTTAACCTTAGTCCTATCTACCCACAATGCATATTTCAACAATGTGTTCCACTCTCTAGGATTCTTTTCAGTTAGCTTCTTGATTATATCTAATAAAATTTTATTTGTAGACTCAGCTAACCCATTCCCCTAAGGATAATAATTTGAAGAAAACTTTAAAACTACCCCATAATCAAATGCCCATTTGGAAAATTTCAAAGAAGAAAATGCAGGGCCATTGTCACATACCAGCGAATAGGGAGTTCCAAACCTGGTTATGATGTTTTCTTCAAGGAACTTGATAACTACCTGAGTAGTAGAGAACTTGCAACATGTAGCTTCAGTCTACCTTGTACAGTAGTCAGTTATTGTCAGTATAAACTTATGTCCAGTAGATGACGGAGGATTTATGACCCCAATGAAATCTAAGCCCCATTGTGCAAATGGTCTAGACTCAATCACTGGCTGTAATGGATTAGCCTGATTCCTTCCCTTGTCTTCTGTAGTTTGACAGGTGTGACAACTTCGAATGTGACTCTATATATCCTTAAACATTGTAGGCCAATAGTATCCTGCTCTCAATATCTTATGCGTTGTAGCTAAAGGGGAACCATGAGTAGTTCCATATTTGTCGTGCAATTCTGACAACACCTTATTTGCTTCAACTCTGTTTAAACATCTTAAATATATTCCTTCATGGTTCTTCCTAAATAGAAGACCTCCTTGTACCATGTACCTCTGGACTTTAATTTTTAAAGCTCTCCTCTGAGAAGATTTCATCTTATTTGGATATTTGCATGATATTAGAAAAGTGTTCAAATCATCATACCACCCTGATGCATCACTAGAATTCAACACATACTGTTGTTTCACCAAATTTGGATTTGTGTTTGCTATGGTTTGTACTAATTCTCATCCTCTGACCAACTTCATTAGAATAATTTCCATATCAAACTATTGCAATGTTGTAATCCATTTGGCTCTTTTCTCTCCAGGCTCATTCTGCATCAGCAGCATCTTCACGGTTGCATCTAGTACTATGGCTTTAACCTGACTTTGTAAGATATAATGTCTAAACTTTTTCATTTCTCTTACTAATGTAAACACCTATCTTTCTATATCAAGATATTTTTGCTGTGCATCCTTCAAAGGTGCACTCATGAAGGCAATGGGTTTTTCTTCGTTGTCTTCTCCCTTTTGTGTTAAAGTAGCAACAACTGAATGTGAAAATGCAAAAGAATAAATGTAAAATGGCTTTGTATAATCTGGACTTGTCAACATAGGAGCATCAGAAATGGATTCCTTAATATCTTCAAATGCAGCTTTAGCTACCAGTGTCCATTCTATCTTTGCATCCTTCTTTAGCATGGTGTTCAATGGTTGCACAATTTCTGCAAACCATGTAATAAACTTCTTGACAAAATTAATCTCACCAAAAAATGACTTTAGTTCTTTCTTACTGTTTGGTAATTACAATTTCTTTATTCCTTCTATTCTATCCGGATCAATATATATCCCATTTTTAGAAATGACATGTCCTAATAATTTACCTTCAGTTATGCCAAATGAACGTTTCTTTGGGTTAAGGGAAATCCTGTACCTTTCACATCTTTTAAGTACTCTTCTCAGGTCTTTAGCATAAGTGGATGCATCTTCAGAGTAAATAGTTAAATCATCCATATAAATAACAATGCACTTACCTGACAATCCACGGAATGCTATGTCCATGGCTCACTGAAAGATGGCACCTGCATTGATCAGACCAAAAGGCATTCTTCTGTATGCATAATTTCCCTATTTGCAAGTAAAAGTGGTCTTCAACCTATCTTCCTTATCAACTAAGACTTGGTCATATCCTGAAAATCCATCTAGAAAAGACATCATCTTAGCCCCATTTACTGCTTGCAGTACTTCATCTATGGGAGGTAGGGGATAGTTATCTTTTTCAGATGCCTTATTCAAATTTCTAAAATCTACACATAACCTAATGTTTCCACTTTTCTTTCTCACAGGTACTAAATTAGCTACCCAGGTTGAATGTTTGACTGGGAAAATTATTCTGGCAGACAACAATTTCTTCACTTTTTCAAAGATCAAAGGCTCTAAAACGGCATTCACAGGCCTTTGTTTCTGCCTAAATGGTTTAACATCTGGCCTCAAAGGTATCACATGAGTTATGATGGACGTATCATATGTCTTCAAATCTTCATATGTCCATGCCATGACATGTTTGTACTCTTTTAGAATATCCACAATTTCTTTTCTCAATTCTTTAGAGCAATCCTTTCCAATCAGTACATTATGTGGACTTTGCTCTGTTCCCAGGTTATATGGATCACACTTACCTCCCTTAGTTTTAGGCAAATCTTTCTGTCTTACTACCCCATCAAAGTAAAAAATTTGTTCTAACTCAATTACCCCCTTAGGTAAGAAATTGCTTTTCAGGTTGATTATGTCTTCTTCATCCCAAGACACATCAGGTCTTTCCTGTTCATCAATAATTTGAGCTTCAAAGACCTCATTACAAGTTAGAAAATCTACAATTTTTTGATCCCCTTCAAATACCTGGAAATGAGTAACATTATCTGGTATACTAGGAACATTTACTAATTCAACAACAAAGCGTTTTAAACCTAAAAATGTTAAGGGTTCTAATGTGCTAGCAGCAACTGCTAATGCATCTGGTCTATGGTTCAATTCTCTAGGGATATGTTCTATGTTGAAAGCATCAAATGAATCTATCAAATCCCACACCCTATGCCTGTAACAAACCATCTTTTTGTAGTTGCATGCATACAATTTCCTTACTTGCCTGACCACTAACTCAGAATCTAAAAATACCCTGATCATTTTTACCTTTTTCTTAATAGCCATAACAAGTCCATAAATCAAAGCTTCATATTCTACAACGTTGTTAGTACAAGAAAATTGTAACCTATATGCTGCTAAATATGACTTACCATGAGGATCTATCAGCTCCACCCCTACACTTGCACCCTATTTAGATTTAGATCCGTCACATTTCAGTGTCCACATGCCATTTTTGTTCTTTTGACCCTTTACTTTGGCATGTTTTTCTTTTTCTATCACATGTGAGGTGCTATCTTGTTCATTCATGGGCAATTCATTTTGATCTACTTGTACAATTATACTTTTAGTTTGTAAATTAGAATGACAAATACTCTTGTCCTTTGTTTCTTCTTTTAAATCTGGGATCAACACATCTATGTTATTCTGAAAGTACTTCTCTGGTTGATTAGGATTAACCTTTCCTTCTTGCAGTCCTACTCCCTTTGTACATTTTATGTATTGATACTCTATAATATCTCTGCACATTCCACAATTCCCTTCAGAATGTGGCTTATTATGGAATCTACACATGTTTTTATACAATTTGTATTGAACTAGAATATTTTGTTTAATTCACCTTTCGATTTCTTGTCTAATGGTCTGACCAAAATTATTTATGGCATTGTTTTCTTCATTAGAAGAATTTCCATTAGACTCAATGAACAATACTGTTTCCTTACTAACATGCTTTTCTCTAAAATTTAACATCAGGATTTCTTCAATTTGTACTCCTTTGTTAGTGATTCTATAAACACCAGGTTCAACAGAAGCATACAATATCTCGTTAGTCCTATTGTATTATGTAATCAAGTGTTTCATTCTGGGTTCAACTTTTATCCTGATCTGATTTGAAACATCTCTCCAAGGTAACCACATATGTGAAAAATCAGTGGCCATATATCCATTTAATGTTTTAGACCAGTATCTACTCAACAACATCCCATAATTCACAGGTATATCCACTATCTGAATGTCAATAAACTGACTTACCCTAGGATCTGAGGCTAATTGCATTTAGATATTCATCAGTCCTCCTATCACATTAACCTCAGTTTTATCCAATTGTGTAACAACCTTAACATATTTAGTAGGAGTCAGCCCTAAAGTTTTGCATATTCCTAAAGGCATTACATTAGCTGATGCACCAGAATCTACCATACAATTATGTATGTTCTTTCCAAACATTCTAATGGTTAACAAGAAAGGAGGAGCTTCTTTCTTATTTGCATACATCACCACATTAGTGTTGGAAGGCTGCTCAAATTTCTTACTCTTTTCTTTGGGTTGTGAATCTCTACTAGGAACATTCAAATCAGCAGAAACCTCACCTATCACAGATGTATCCAAGGATTTTATGAAAGCATTTTTGACCCCTGGAATTTTCAATAATTCACACAAAGGTATATTGACATTAATTTTCTTTATTTCTTTAGATAAATAACTCATCAATCTCATTTTTTCTACTGTCTCTGTTTTACCTGTTTGGACTTTTTGTGCTACTGTTCCATTATTTGCATGATGATTAGCCTTCAACATAGAAGGATTATTACTAGCGTTCTAATTTGGGGGAGTATTGAAATTGTTAGGAGTGGAAGTAGTAAAAGGACCTCCTGGCCTAGTGTTATTTCTTAAATTGTAGGTGTGATTTTTGTTTGACTGTTGAAAAGCCCGTACCTCTTCTGTTTCATATAACACTTCATTTTTAGTTTCAAAGGGAAATTGAAATGCATTTAGTACAAAGGCTAATTTAGGATATAGGTTCTCACAAAAATAAGTTTCATCCTCTAACAATTGATCCTGTTCTTCTTTAGTTGCAAAGGTAAAATTCTCTAAGACTAAAGCAGTCTCATATCCTGAGGGCACTACTTCATTACCTTTGGGAATGAGAAACTCAGAAGTGGGAGCCTGTACATCTACATTGAAAATACTAGCTACTAAATGGAACTGAGGACAATCTATTTCAGCATGGGCACTGGTATTATGAATTCTGCACCAATTCTTCAATGCTACATTAGCCATTTGAATCCTAGCTGTTTGTTTTGTATCCTAGTTATCTAAATTCTCAAATGGAGAAGCTAGGGTGCCATTATTTGGCCTTGTGTTCCATGTCTTAGGTGGCCTTGGATGATTTTGATTCTTATTGTTGTTACCCCAAGCCCTTTTATCTATCACAAGTCCTCTATTTTGCATCTGTTGTCCTTGATTATTATTCTGATTGTAATTTTGGTTTTGATTTGAATTTTGACCCTTGTCTTGATTTTGATTGTGATTTTGGTTATGGTTTGGGTTGTAGTTCGGACTATAGCTTTGATTATGGTTTTGACTGTATCCTTGGTTGTTTCTACCATAGAAATTCTCATTTCTCAGTTGTGTCAATTCAGTAGTCAATCTTCTCAAGTGTGTAGTAATTTATTTGATTTCTTCTCTTTCCTCTTGTGCCTTTGCCACAAATTTATCCTGAGGAGGTTGGAAGAAAGATTGACCATTACTCTGATTATTATTGGTAGGGTTACCAGTATAAGGGGCTATGGCCTAGATTGGGGCAGGATTATACACAGGTGTGTATGTAGGAACTGGATTCAATAATGGAGTGTTATGTGTAGGGACTCCATTCCAAGGTTGTGTCTGATTTTGTATCCCAAGATTTCCTCCATTAGGAAATGGATTATAAGTTGTTTACCTCATCTCCTGGTTTACTGAAGCTGCCTCCTTACAAGCTTTGGATATTGTATCTATGTGAGCCTTTCTTTTGACAAACATAGCAGTTAATGGATCTAAGGCAACATAATACATGGCTAACAATGTATCTGTATTTACTGTGTAAGGAGCTACTAACCTAGAATAAGCCTTTTGAAATCTATCATTAAAATTGAACCAAGATGACTTGAGTATTGCTTACATGGATTTTGATTTAGCAAGTTAATACAAGCATCTAGGTATAATTGAACCAAGATGACCTGAGTATTTCTTGCGTATCAACAAACAAGGATTACACCTGTTTCATGTTTAGACCTCTGATGTCGTCAATGATCATTATGTTGATCATGTCATTAGACAAGGTTTCACATTACTAAAGATAAACCCTCAAGCAACAAACAAAGAAAATAATCATGCCCCCATCATAGCATCTCTAGTTTTTAGGCATCCTTGAGTAGCGTAGGAAACATAATAACAAAAGTGAAAGTTTTAAGGCACAACTAATCAAAACAAAACTTTCTTGCATTAGATGTATCTTCTTGCCATAATTTGGATGAACATTAGGAGTGTTTAGGTTGTTGTTTGTTTTGCTTTGGATAGGTTTGTGTCTTGCGTCAAAATTTTTGTTTAGAAGCGGGCTTTTGTTGCGCTTGTGTGTCTAGTGAAAGGTATCACAATCCTTATTGTTGTCCTCTTAGAACATGTGGTATTGTAGAATCCAACTCCTTAACCAGGTCGAGGACTTGCCCCCAGTCAGGTAGAGGTTTCAAATTTATTATGGATGAAATATTGTGAGATGTGCATGGTAGACTCGATGGGACGGGCCCTAAGGGACTAACCTAGTGCCTTGGGGGCTCATTGATAAATGGCCTTGCCTACGTGACGACGCAGAGGCAACGTAGTTCAGGGTAAACCTTGTGGAACTAAGACCTAGGTGATAGGGAATGGTGCGGAAGTGGAAGGACCAGAGGATGGGTGAAGATGGTATGGAATGGATGGGTAGCCTCGGGGGCCCATCAATGATGGCCTTGCCTATGTGACGACATAGAGGCAACATAGTTCAGGATGAACCTTGATACTGATGATGGATGCTATGAGAGGCTGAAACTATGGATAGGGTACTTGACAACCTTAGGTACTAAGGTGACAAAAGGTGATAGAGCATCAAGCCTGTTGATGATTATTTTTACACATTCATAACAAAAGTTAAAATTCACAAAAATGAACCTAACTGTCTTCAAAGATATGAAGAAATCAATTAAGATTACTTAATCCCAACTTTCTGTATGGTCAGGTCTTGACCTTATGGATAATTCAGTAGGTTAATGTGAAGCTGTAATATGTAAGGGGCCTTACCTGATTTAAGGTGTTTTATGACTCACTGGACTCTAATTATGCAAAATATAACAAATATCAACATTTTCTTCATTCCTTTGCATAAATTTGTTACTGTATCAGAAAGCCTTATATGATTTATATTAACACAAGCTTTTCTTTTTCAAATATTATGAAAACTGTCAAATATCAACTCAGTTGTTCATGTTTCTTTCAAATATTAGACAATCTCCTTTAAATTTCTACATTTAAGCTAAGTATTTCAAATGGTTTGGGAAAAGTTAGAGAAATCTAAATTAAACTTCATTCTACTACAGGATCTAAATGTTCTGTTATGCACGTTATAAGAAATGCAATAAATTTGATCAAATCAACAGACTAAAACTTTAAATGTAAGCCCTGTGTATTTTAACGAACATACATTCAAGATTGCAAGCTTTAAGAGATATTATTTCAAATACAAAGAAGAGCCAGAAGACACTCTAAATATAGACGTAGAATTCTAGATTCACTTGTATTCAAAACACACAGTCACTTTGGTTCCAAAACCCTAGTCAATCAATGGTCTATATCTCAAGTGCAGCAATAATGGTGGAAAACAAATCCAGCTAAAAAAATCTCTGAGCAACATACCCACACTGAGCGTAAAGATCCTACTTGGAAACCCTAACAATCATCAAAATATCTTCATCATTAAAATATCTTCTGTTGCTTTGCCCTTTTAATATTGCTTCTTTCCATCTGCATGTCTTCTTACTAAAATCTTTCGCTTCTTTTGCGATCCGATCCGCCCTTTGTGATATCATCACCATTAAATCTTCGCCTTAATATCTACATGCATACCTGCAAACAGACATAAAAAATAGGTTTAAAATTCACGCCCCCTTTGTCAATTTACACTTCTTCAGAATGTTAGATGGGCATTAATTACAGTAATTAATGCGCTAGAAGTTCGGTCTTCAATTGTAGTGTTTTACATTTTTAAACTTCCCTTTTTATCGTTAGTTAAATTCTGCATATATATAGTTTTCTTTGTATGCTCCCTTGTATGTTTTCTTTGTATGTGTTGACTTTTTCCTAGACTGGATGCTTATTCCCAGATTTCCCTACAAGGTAGCCATCAATGATCAACAGGATCTCTGGGCCAGGGGGCCAACAGTGTAGGAGATAGACTCTATATTTTATCTCCTCTTCTTCTTCAGGCTCTGCAAGACCTAGGGGGGTATTCCCTACTCAACATCCATGAGGATATGCATACAAGGCTGGGATGTTGACAGAAAGCAGATAAGTCCTCCTGTAAGTAGACCAAAACTGAAAGATAAGAGCAAAGGGGCTAACTTTGGGCCTATTTGCAGTTGTAGACAGAGGACTGAGGTTCCTAAAACTAACTCTAATGTCCTAATGGTTGTTTTAGATTTTGATTTGGAGTTTAAGTGTGGATGCAAAGCTGGACATGGTTATAACACAAAAATAAAGCATGATTGGTGCCTATCCAGGGCCTGGAGTCAGTAGACATACACCTGTGAATGATCAGCATAAACAACTAAAACTGGATTTCAAGGGGATATATGTGATACCTGCCTTACAGGTATCTCCCAATACAAAGTGTTAGGTTATCTCTACTTATGGTATCCCTACTGCAGTATACCCTTCCCAATGTTCAACCTGAAAATAGTTTAATCTACCCCTTGAGCAGAAGTTAAAAGATCAGACATTCAACATAGGAATTCTATGCTCTAGAATCTAAACATTACTCAAACATCCAGATTCAGAAGAAGAATACATGCAATACTGGAGACAGAATTAACACAACACATGCTAAGATAGCATTTCTCATATAAGTTTAATCATGAAATCAGTGGGTTCATGCCAAAAACATACAACAAGAGATACATAAACTCACAGGTAAGCTGTACAGAGCAACCAGATCAGCTTGTTATGCATTACAGAGCCAAAAATCTTCAACTTTCAACAACCACAAATGAGCAACACAACCTGCTTATAACAACCAGGTAGGTGCTCAGCAATTAATTACATAGTTGACCAAAAATTATGCCAGATACACAGTACCATAAAAATGGCGCTCAAACACTACCAGATTGGTGCCCAAACATGAATGCAGCAGGTAGGGGAGGAGACAGGAAGATATCTCGAGCCCTGCGCCACTGTCCGCTGATGTACACCTTCAATCGGGTACCAGATCCGCCCACGCCATCGCCCATACCTCTGCAACAATCGCCATTGATGGCGCACCAACCCGCGGCCTCGGGAAGAACATTAATTCTGCATCGCAACCATTTCCCGCCGAGATTCATCATCATGATATTTTGAAATGCAGGATAACATTATCCCACATGCACCCCGCGATGACCTCTTTAACACTTTATATACTAGGTCATGAGCATATATGATGTCGGTGCTTTTGCTCCTGACGACACTAGTATAAGACTTCATCATCATCATCCTCCAGCAGCATGATATCCTGTTGCCCGAAATATCACCCTGACGTCAGCATCATATCGCAATACAACCTGCATGATAATCGCCTTCATCGGCACAACCTGATCCATCGGAGGAACATCCTCCTGCTGAGCCTATACCAAAAGTCTGGCCGATAAACATCCTGATGACATCATCATCATATCCTGCTGACGTCATCATCATATCCTGCTGACGTCATCATCATATCTGCCTACTACGCACCTCCTCATATCCGGATGACGTCATCATCATGTTTGCAAATATCGGGGGATCTCCACAAGATGATTTATATTAGAAATATGACCCCCCCGGACTTTGATGACGTCATCATCATATCAACATCAGGATGATATTCGGAAGACAACCGGATATTTGGAAATATCATCCTGATTCACAAATATCAGGTTGCACTGTAGCTTCACTATAAGATCGGGGCGATAGATGAATATGATGATGCTTGAAAAGATCACCCCCACTAGATAATGCACGAAGCCGGCAGGCGGATATCTCCTTGATATCAGCATCATCATGACGCTGGAACAAACATACATCCGGATGATATTCAAAAATGAAAATATCACCCCCTCCTTCGGAAATATCATGGTGCAGATAGGCAGAGAAATAGATATCACCCTGAAATAAGGATGACGTCAGCATCATCAGGATGACAAAACAACGAACAAGAAGTGATACAACATCATCAGGATGATATTGACCAAGATCATCCTGACGTTCAAAATATGATGACCCTAGTGAATATCGGGTCGCACTTAGAACTCTTCAACAACATCATCAGGGTGATCATAACCAAGATCACCCGATGATAAAGATATCACCCCGGCGAAATATCATGAAGGCAGAAAATATGATGACCCCCGCAAGCGACACGGTGATAACTGGAAATATGATGATGATGACGACGACCCTTAAGAAAGAACAAGTCAGGTCGAAACAACTCAAAGAATAACCCCTTCAGAAAATCGGGGCAACATCATCATCATGTTTGCGCAAGGTGATAAATGGGAGATCACCGGATACTTGAAAAATCACCCCCACAAGCAAATCAGGGCGCACTGTAGTTCATCAGCATCATCAGGATAATAACCAAACATCACCCGATATTGAAATATGATGATGACGATGAGAAACCGGTCGACGGAGAACATGATGATGCAGACCATCATCAAAGACAAGATGATGATGATGACCTCCTCCTCAGGAAAATATGATGCTGCAGCTGAAAAATGCTGAGGAGATCCAACACTTAGAAAAAATGGGCAAGAAGATAAAGGTTTCAAATGAAGAAACCCCCTGATCATGAAAAATCAACCCTAGGTCAAAATGAGTGCTAACAGTATGTCCTCCTTGTATCTTTAAACATACAAGCATTTTATGCAAGAAAATCAAACTAGAGTTCCCTCCCTTTTCCGCCTTTTCCCTACTTTGTATTTTCGCTTTATATATCGCACTTTGTATGCTTCCTTCTATGAGCGCATATACAAACCCTCTCTTTACCCTTTATTTTCTATGATGCCTTTATTTCTTTGTATATTGGCATTGTATATCATAAACATACAAGCACCCGAACATACAAAAGCTTTCCTGTATTTAATTTCTTTTCGCATCCGTGTTGGTATCTATTCTTTGCATCTTTTGCCTTGCATATCGGCTTATATATGTTCATCATCGGAGTAACTCACTTAGTCGGGGCGATCTCAAAAACTCACTCCGATCACACATATCTGCCTGATGCAATTTTTATCGGTGAGAGTACACGTGATTCTTGTCAAAAAGTACCTATTGCCGAGAGGCATAAGATCGGTATGATCTAAAAAATTTATTCTGGCAAGGTTACTCACGCCGATGAGTGGTGGAGCCCATATTACTTTTCATTTGTATCCCTGCGATACAACAACACTTTTATCAAACCTTTACATACAAAGCCCAAGATACATACAAAATCCTTTGTATGTCCTTTCGGACTTCAACTTTTATGAACCACAGTTTACTTACTTTTAGTTCCACCTTGTATGTAACTGAAAGCATACATACAATGCGCGAAACATACAACAATTACATCTCACTTCATAATCCCTATAGTTCCGCAGCATGTATGTATCTTTGCATATGCACTTTGTATGTTTTCCTTTCGCCAAACATACAAAGATAAAATACATGCGATATAATTTAAGTAGTGATGCATCATTTCAACCAAATTTTAACCTTCCTTCAGTTCTGCCTTGCATGTATCTTGAAATGCATGTAACTGAAACATACATATACAAAGTGCGAAACATACAATAATAAAACTAGCTTTAATACTCTTTTGAATCAATGGCATGTATAAAGCTTTGCATATCCACTTTGTATGTTTCATTTTTTTTGCCAAACATACAAACATAAAATGCATTCAATGGACCTGACCAACTATTTATTTAAACTCTAAATTCTACTGGGCCTGAATTGTATGTAAGAATAAAATGTTACCGAAATGCATACAAGTATACATGTATAAAAACTTGATGACTCCCTCATGCGACTCATACAACGACCTGATATACAAAGGACTTTGTATATGAGTCACCCAATATACAAACAACCTTGTATATGCAAACAACTTTGTATATGCAAACAGATATACAAACGACTTTGCATGCGAGTGACCTGATATACAAAGGAGCCGACATACAAAGGACTTTGTATATGCAACATAGAAAGACCTGACATACAAACGACCTTGTATATGCAACATACAAACCCTCCTATAGTACATTTTACCAAAAACACATATATCTTGCAAAATACTTGGAATTTTAAAATGGTTCAAAAAGCAACCCTCGCTCATTTTTGACAAGGAATTCACCCATATTCTGCTTTGGTACTTAATGTTATTTTTTCCTTATTTTTAACAAGGTTTGTAACTTTCACTCTCTTTTTCCCTTTTACCACCAAACAGACCCACACACAAAAGCAAAAGCAAAGCCACAACAGGGATCCTCATTTTGCTAAGGAGGAAAATGGGGTGTGTTGTGAGCATCACAACAACTAGCAACCAAACAAAACAATTAAATTAAAACTATTAAAGAAAATTGAATGAAATAACTTCATAACTTCCAACTATCTTTTCTGCAAATCATCATTTAACTTGAGACCTAATGTATTTAATAAGGCGCATGAATCTTCCTTTCAGTTTAAGTGGGTGCACGTGATTAATAATCCTCATCTTGAAAATCAGTTGAACAAACCAATAACTGATATTAGACTACATAGTTGATCATTGCCTCATAGCCAACTGGATAGAGCCTTGCTGGCAGCAGGCGTCCATAGCCCCGATAAGGTTATCATTACAATTCTCCTAAGTAGAGCCCCACTGCCAGCAAGCGTCTATAGCCCTGGTAGAGTTACTTAGATGACTTAATCTAGATTTTTAGTAAAATCCATTTTATTTATTTTAATATTTTTGTATTTGATAGAGATTTCATAAGATATTATAGTTGTAACTTCATGATGCAAGGAATGATCACTTGCTAAAATTAAGCTGAGAATTGTAATGGTAGCAAGGGTGACCTTTGATTTTTCACCTAATATCTACACTGGTAGGATCAACAAATCCAAGGATTTTAGGTATGTCATTGTGAGAAACTTCCCTTGAATACTCAACCCACAGTTATTGAATACAAAATTTCACAAGTCAACTAACTTTTTACATTCATGACAGTCACAACAAGTTATGCATAAATTTCAAATAATTAACTTGAATGTTTAGAATTTTCTATTATTTTCAGTGGTTGTCAGTTTGCTCCTGCATACTTTGAAACAAACAAACATACCTGCTAAGGCAACACAACACACAAACCAACAAAAACAAAAAGAAAGACAAAAGAACAAAACATAAACAAAACAAAACAAAAACAAACCAGAACTGTAGATTATTTACATTATGATACACAGAGACTAACTTCCCTTACCTCAAGCCTGAAAGTAATGTTTCAAGTGTTGGCCATTAATTGGTAATGGCACATCTTCCCTAGTCAAGGTCTTGAGCCAGAAAGTATTGTCTGCAATTATTTTTACAACCTATAATGGACCTAACCATAATTTGTCAAATTTTCCAAGATTTCATTTCTTTTCATGTGCTTTATCCTAGCACAGCACTAAGTCTGATATTCTAAATGTTTTGACTCTTGCTCTTTTATCAAACCATCTTTTGACTACTGCTTGATGTTGGGCGAATTTCTCAATGGCTTGATCTCTTTTCTCATCTAATTATAACATTTGTATTATTCTGGCCTCTCTATGATCATCAAAGCCTAAATATTCATTAGCAAACTTCCAAACTGGTATTCTTAGATTTACTGGAAGTATGAGATCAGTCCCATAAACTAAGTGATAAGGTGCATTGCCTAAGGCTGACTTAACCTTAGTCCTATCTACCCACAACACATATTTCAACAATGTGTTCCACTCTCTAGGATTCTTTTCAGTTAGCTTCTTGATTATATCTAATAAAATTTTATTTGTAGACTCAGCTAACCCATTCCCCTAAGGATAATAATTTGAAGAAAACTTTAAAACTATCCCATAATCAAATGCCCATTTGGAAAATTTCAAAGAAGAAAATGCAGGGCCATTGTCACATACCAGCGAATAGGGAGTTCCAAACCTGGTTATGATGTTTTCTTCAAGGAACTTGATAACTACATCGGTAGTAGAGAAATTGCAACATGTAGCTTCAGTCCACCTTGTACAGTAGTTAGTTATTATCAGTATAAACTTATGTCCTGCAGATGATGGAGGATTTATGACCCCAATGAAATCTAAGCCCCATTGTGCAAATGGTCTAGACTCAATCACTAGCTGTAATGGATTAGCCTAATTCCTTCCCTTGTCTGCTGTAGTTTGACAGGTGTGACAACTTCGAATGTGACTCTCTATATCCTTAAAGATTGTAGGCCAATAGTAGCCTGCTCTCAATATCTTATGCATTGTAGCTAAATGGGAACCATGAGCAGTTCCATATTTGTTGTACAATTCTGACAACACCTTATCTGCTTCAACTCTATTTAAACATCTTAAATATATTCCTTCATGGTTCTTCCTAAATAGAAGACCTCCTTGTACCATGTACTTCTGGACTTTCATCTTTAAAGCTCTCCTCTGAGAAGATTTCATCTTATTTGGATATTTGCCTGATATTAGAAAAGTGTTCAAATCATCATACCACCCTGATGCATCACTAGAATTCAACACATACTGCTATTTCACCAAATTTGGATTTGTGTTTGCTATGGTTTGTACTAATTCTTGTCCTCTGACCAACTTCATTGGAATAATTTCCATATCAAACTATTGCAATGTTGTAATCCATTTGGCTCTTTTCTCTCCAGGCTCATTCTGCATCAGCAACATCTTCACGGCTGCATCTCGTACTATGGCTTTAACCTGACTGCGTAAGATATAATGTCTGAACTTTTTCATTGCTCTTACTAATGCAAACACCTGTCTTTCTGTATCAAGATATTTTAGCTGTGCATCCTTCAAAGGTGCACTCATGAAGGCAATGGGTTTTTCTTCATTGTCTTCTCCCTTTTGTGTTAAAGCGGCTGCAACTGAATGTGAAGATTCAAAAGAATAAATGTAAAATGGCTTTGTATAATCTAGACTTGTCAACACAGGAGCATCAGAAATGGCTTCCTTAATATCTTCAAATGCAGCTTTAGCTACTGGTGTCCATTCTATCTTTGCATCCTTCTTCAACATGGTGTTCAATGGTTGCACAATTTTTTCAAACCCTGTAATAAACTTCCTGACAAAATTAATCTTACCAAAAAATGACTTTAGTTCTCTCTTACTGTTTAGTAATTACAATTTCTTTATTCCTTCTATTCTATCAAGATCAATATATATCCCATTTTCAGAAATGACATGTCCTAATAATTTACCTTCAGTTACGCCAAATGAACATTTCTTTGGGTTAAGGGAAATCCCGTACCTTTCACATCTTTTAAGTACTCTTCTCAGGTCTTTAGCATGAGTGGATGCATCTTCAGAGTAAATAGTTAAATCATCCATATAAATAACAATGCACTTACCTGAAAATCCACGGAATGCTGTGTCCATGGCTCATTGAAAGGTGGCACCTGCATTGATTAGACCAAAAGGCATTCTTCTGTATGCATAATTTCCCCATTTGCAAGTAAAAGTGGTCTTCAACCTATCTTCCTTATCAACTAAGACTTGGTTATATCCTGAAAATCCATCTAGAAAAGACATCATCTTAGCCCCATTTACTGCTTGCAGTACTTCATCTATGGGAGGCAGGGGATAGTTATCTTTTTCAGATGCCTTATTCCTATTTCCAAAATCTACACATAACCTAATATTTCCACTTTTCTTTCTCACAGGTACTAAATTAGCTACCTAGGTTGAATGTCTGACTGGGAAAATTATTCTGGTAGACAACAATTTCTTCACTTCTTTAAAGATCAAAGGCTCTAAAATGGCATTCACAGGCCTTTGTTTCTGCCTAAATGGTTTAACATTTGGCCTCAAAGGTATCAAATGAGTTATGATGGATGTATCATATGTCTTCAAATCTTCATATGTCTATGCCATGACATGTTTGTACTCTTTCAGAACATCCACAATTTCTTTTCTCAATTCTTCAGAGCAATCCTTTCCAATCAGTACATTCTGTGGACTCTGCTTTGTTCCCAGGTTATATGGATCACACTTACCTCCCTCAGTTTTAGGCAAATCTTTCCGTCTTACTACCCTATCAAAGTAAAAAATCTGTTCTAACTCAATTACCCCCTTAGGTAAGAAATTGCTTTTCAGGTTGATTATGTCTTCTTCATCCCAAGACACATCAGGCCTTTCCTGGTCATCAGTAATTTGAGCTTCAAAGACCTCATTACAAGTTAGAAAATCTACAATTTTTTGATCCCCTTCAAATACTTGGAAATGAGTAACATTATTTGGTATACTATGAACATTTACTAATTCAATAGCAAAGCGATTTAAACCTGACATGTTAAGGGTTCCAATGTGCTAGCAGCAACTGCTAATGCATCTGGTCTATGGTTCAATTCTCTAGGGATATGTTCTATGTTGAAAGCATCAAATGAATCTATCAAATCCCACACCTTATGCTTGTAACAAACCATCTTTTTGTAGTTGCATGCATACAATTTCCTTACTTGCTTGACCACTAACTCAGAATCTAAAAATACCCTGATCATTTTTACCTTTTTCTTAATAGCCATAACAAGTCCATAAATCAAAGCTTCATATTCTACAACGTTGTTAGTAAAAGAAAATTATAACCTATATGCTGCTAAATATGACTTACCATGAGGATCTATCAGCTCCACCCCTAAACGTGCACCCTGTTTAGATTTAGATCCGTCACATTTCAGTGTCCACATGCCATTTTTGTTCTTTTGACCATTTACTTTGGCATGTTTTTCTTTTTCTATCACAGGTGAGGTGCTATCTTGTTCATTCATGGGCAATTCATTTTGATCTACTTGTACAATTATACTTTTAGTTTGTAAATTAGAATGACAAATACTCTTGTCCTTTGTTTCTTCTTTTAAATCTGGGATCAACACATCTATGTTATTTTGAAAGTACTTCTCTGGTTGATTAGGATTAACCTTTCCTTCTTGCAATCCTACTTCCTTTGTACATTTTATGTATTGATACTCTATAATATCTCTGCACATTCCACAATTCTCTTCAGAATGTGGCTTATTATGGACTCTACACATGTTTTTATACAATTTGCATTTAACTGGAATATTTTGTTTAATTCACCTTTCGATTTCTTGTCTAATGGTCTGACCAAAATTATTTATGGCATTGTTTTCTTCATTAGAAGAATTTCCATTAGACTCAATGAACAATACTGTTTCCTTACTAACATGCTTTTCTCTAAAATTTAACATCAAGATTTCTTCAATTTGTACTCCTTTGTTAGTGATTCTATAAACACCAGGTTCAACAGAAGCATACAATATCTCGTTAGTCCTATTGTATTATGTAATCAAGTGTTTCATTCTAGGTTCAACTTTTATCCTGATCTGATTTGAAACATCTCTCCAAGGTAACCACATATGTGAAAAATCAGTGGCCATATATCCATTTAATGTTTTAGACTAGTATCTACTCAACAACATCCCATAATTCACAGGTATATCCACTATCTGAATGTCAATAAACTGACTTACCCTAGGATCTGAGGCTAATTGCATTTGGATATTCATCAGTCCTCCTATCACATTAACCTCAGTTTTATCCAATTGTGTAACAACCTTAACAGATTTAGTAGGAGTCAGCCCTAAAGTTTTGCATATTCCTAAAGGCATTACATTAGCTGATGCACCAGAATCTACCATACAATTATGTATGTTCTTTCCAAACATTCTAATGGTTAACAAGAAAGGAGGAGCTTCTTTCTTATTTGCATACATCACCACATTAGTGTTGGAAGGCTGCTCAATTTTCTTACTCTTTTCTTTGGGTTGTGAATCTCTACTAGGAACATTCAAATCAGCAGAAACCTCACCTGTCACAGATGTATCCAAGGATTTTATGAAAGCATTTTTGACCCCTGGAATTTTCAATAATTCACACAAAGGTATATTGACATTAATTTTCTTTATTTCTTCAGATAAATAACTCATCAATCTCATTTTTTCTACTGTCTCTGTTTTACCTGTTTGGACTTTTTGTGCTACTGTTCCATTATTTGCATGATGATTAGCCTTCAACATAGAAGGATTATTACTAGCGTTCTAATCTGGGGGAGTATTGAAATTGTTAGGAGTGGAAGTAGTAAAAGGACCTCCTGGCCTAGTGTTATTTCTTAAATTGTAGGTGTGATTTTTGTTTGACTGTTGAAAAGCCCGTACCTCTTCTGTTTCATATAACACTTCATTTTTAGTTTCAAAGGGAAATTGAAATGCATTTAGTACAAAGGCTAATTTAGGATATAGGTTCTCACAAAAATAAGTTTCATCCTCTAACAATTGATCCTGTCTTCTTTAGTTGCAAAGGTAAAATTCTCTAAGACTAAAGCAGTCTCATATCCTGAGGGCACTACTTCATTACCTTTGGGAATGAGAAACTCAGAAGTGGGAGCCTGTACATCTACATTGAAAATACTAGCTACTAAATGGAACTGAGGACAATCTATTTCAGCATGGGCACTGGTATTATGAATTCTGCACCAATTCTTCAATGCTACATTAGCCATTTGAATCCTAGCTGTTTGTTTTGTATCCTAGTTATCTAAATTCTCAAATGGAGAAGCTAGGGTGCCATTATTTGGCCCTGTGTTCCATGTCTTAGGTGGCCTTGGATGATTTTGATTCTTATTGTTGTTACCCCAAGCCCTGTTATCTATCACAAGTCCTCTATTTTGCATCTGTTGTCCTTGATTATGATTCTGATTGTAATTCTGGTTTTGATTTGAACTTTGACCCTTGTCTTTATTTTGATTGTGATTTTGGTTATGGTTTGGGTTGTAGTTCGGACTATAGCTTTGATTATGGTTTTCACTATATCCTTGGTTGTTTCTACCATAGAAATTCTCATTTCTCAGTTGTGTCATTTCAGTAGTCAATCTTCTCAAGTGTGTAGTAATTTATTTGATTTCTTCTCTTTCCTCTTGTGTCTTTGCCAGAAATGTATCCTGAGGAGGTTGAAAGAAAGATTGACCATTACTCTGATTATTATTGGCAGGGTTACCAGTATAAGGGGCTATGGCCTGGATTGGGGCAGGATTATACACAGGTGTGTATGTAGGAACTGGATTCAATAATGGAGTCTTATGTGTAGGGACTCCATTCCAAGGTTGTGTCTGATTTTGTATCCCAAGATTTCATCCATTAGGAAATGGATTATAAGTTGTTTGCCTCATCTCCTAGTTTACTGAGGCTGCCTCCTTAAAAGCTTTGGATATTGTATCTATGTGAGCCTTTCTTTTGACAAACATAGCAGTTAATGGATCTAAGGCAACATACTACATGGCTAACAATGTATCTATATTTACTATGTAACGAGCTACTAACCTAGTATAAGCCTTTTGAAATCTATCATTAAAATTATCAATCAGCTCTCCTTCACCTCTCTTAATTGTAGCCAATTTGTGATATAAGGTGGAAGGATCTATTGGACCACTAAAGCTAGACAAAAATGTTTCTTCCATAAGTGCCCAAGAAGAAATGTAACCGTTAGGCAAGTTAACGTACCAGTTAGAAGCCTACTCATTGAAGGTTTAAGGAAATAACCTACCCACAACATCCTGATATTCTAATCTGGCCCTAAAGCATGCCTCTTTGAATATTCTAATGTGATCTTGTGGATCCTGATGCAATTGATATTTAGGACATATCTTTTTAGGATTTTTTGGCATCTCATGACAATCAGTGAACTATATGGGAGAGTTGACATTAAAATAAGCCATTGCAGGTACTTGTGCTTGACCTGGACCTGTAGGAATACCTGGATTTCTTGGAGGATTAGGAGCTCTTGGAGGACTGGGACCTCTAGGAGGACTAGGACCAAGATTTAAAGATCTAAATGAAAAACTGTCAGGACTCACAATGTTATGGGTGCTAAAAGGTGACCCAGGAGGCATTCCAGATGAACTTCCTGCGTGTGATATTTTAGGATTCCAAATAAAAGGACTCTTACTTTGCCTTTTATTAGGTAATTATACAAATATATTTTCTAAATTGGATCTAGACCTAGTCACTTTATTACTGTTATGAGCCAACTTTACTTAAAACAAACCCTAACTCCGATCAAGCCCTCCTTCTAGTGCCAAAAATTGTTGATGATTATTTTTACACATTCATAACAAATGTTAAAATTCACAAAAATGAACCTAACTATCTTGAAAGATATGAAAAAATCAATTAAGATTACTTAATCCCAAGTTTCTGTATGGTCAAGTCTTGACCTTGTGGATAATTCAGTAGGTTAATGCGAAACTGTAATATGCAAGAGGCCTTACTTGATTTAAGGTGTTTTATGACTCAATGGACTCTAATTATGCAAAATATCACAAATATCAACAATTTCTTCATTCCTTTGCATAAATTTGTTACTGTATCAGAAAGATTTATATGATTTATATTAACACAAGCTTTTCTTTTTCAACTATTATGAAAACTGTCAAATATCAACTTAGTTGTTCATGTTTCTTTCAAATATCAGACAATCTCCTTTAAATTTATGCGTTTAAGCTAAGTATTTCAAATGGTTTGGGAAAAGTTAGAGAAATCTAAATTAAACTTCATTCGACTACAGGATCTAAATGTTCTGTTATGCACGTTATAAGAAATGCAGCAAATTTGATCAAATCAACAGACTAAAACTTTAAATGTAAGCCCTGAGTATTTTCACGAACATACATTTAAGATTGCAAGCTTTAAGAGATATTATTTCAAATACAAAGAAGAGCCATAAGACACTCTGAATATAGACGTATAATTTGAGATTCATTTGTATTCAAAACACACAGTCATATATGATTTACAATGTATGAATGACTCTTAGCTTCATTAATCAATTTATAGAAAAACTTACAACGCTTTACAGATACAGTAAGGAAGCTAGATGTTCCACGCATTCCTTATTGCAGACACAGGCGACCTCTTTCTATTCTAAACTAAAAGGTCCCTCTATTCAAAATGCTAAGATAAATTACAACTTCCAGCTCTGTTCTACAAATCCCTGTGTCCCTGTGTAACTCATTACAAAGTAAAGGGGCTCAATATATAGATTTGATTATCCCCAACATGGTTCCAAAACCCTAGTCAATCAACGGTCTATATCTCAAGTGCAACAACAATGGTGGAAAACAAATCCAGCCAAAAAAACTCTGAGCAACATACCCACACTGAGCATAACGATCCTACTTGGAAACCCTAACAATCATCAAAATATCTTCTTTTGCTTTTCCCTTTTAATATTTCTTCTTTCCATCTGCATGTTTCTTCTTACTGAAATCTTTTGCTTCTTTTGCGATCCGATCTGCCCTTTGTGATATCATCGCCATTAAAGCTCCGCCTTAATATCTACCGGCATACCTGCAAATAGACATAAAAATAGGTTTAAAATTTATGCCGCCTTCATCAATTTACACTTCTTTAGAATGTTAGATGGGCATTAATTACAGTATTTAATGTGCCAGAAGTTCGGCCTTCAATTGCAGTGTTTTACATTTTTAAAATTCCCTTTTTATCGTTAGTTAAATTCTGCATACATACAGTTTTCTTTGTATGTTCCCTTGTATGTTTTCTCTGTATGTCCTCCTTGTATCTTTAAACATACAAGCATTTTATGCAAGAAAATCAAATTAGAGTTCCCTCCCTTTTCTGCCATTTTCGTACTTTGTATTTTCACTTTGTATATCGCGCTTTGTATGTTTCCTTGTATGAGCGTATATACAAACCCTCTCTTTACCCTTTATTTTCTGTGATGCCTTTATTTCTTTGTATATCAGCATTGTATATCATAAACATACAAGCACCCGAACCTACAAAAGCTTTCCTGTATTTAATTTCTTTTCGCATCTTTGTTGGTATCTATTCTTTGCATCTTCTACCTTGCATATCAGCTTGTATATCTTCATCATCAGACTAACTCACTTAGTCAGGGCGATCTCAAAAACTCACTCCGATCACACATATCTGCCCTATGCAATTTTTATCTGTGAGAGTACAAGTGATTCTTGCCAAAAAGTACCTATCGCCGAGAGGCATAAGATCGGTATGATATAAAAATTTTACTTCGGCAAGGTTACTCACGCCGATGAGTGGTGGAGCCCATATTACTTTTCATTTGTATCCCTGCGATACAACAACACTTGTATCAAACCTTTACATACAAAGCCCAAGATACATACAAAATCCTTTGTATGTCCTTTCAGACTTCAACTTTTATGAACCATAGTTTACTTACTTTCGGTTCCGCCTTGTATGAATATTAAAATGTATGTAATTGAAAGCATACATACAATGCGCGAAACATACAACAATTACATCTCACTTCATAATCCCTTTGGTTCTGCAGCATGTATGTATCTTTGCATATGTACTTTGTATGTTTTCCTTTCACCAAACATACAAAGATAAAATACACCTGATATACTTTAAGTAGTGATACATCTTTTCAACCAAATTTTAACCTTCCTTCAGTTCCGCCTTGTATGTATCTCGAAATGCATGTAACCGAAACATACATATACAAAGTGCGAAACATACAATAATAAAACCAACTTTAATACTCTTTCGAATCCATGGCATGTATAAAGCTTTGCATATCCACTTTGTATGTTTCATTTTTTTTGCCAAAAATACAAACATAAAATGCATTCAACGGACATGACCAACTATTTATTTAAACTCTGAATTCTATTGGGCCTGACTTGTATGTAAGAATAAAATGTTACTAAAATGCATACAAGTATAAATGTATAAAAACTCGATGACTCCCTCATGCGACTCATACAACGACCTGATATATGAAGGACTTTGTATATGGGTGACCCAATATACAAACAACCTTGTATATGCAAACAACTTTGTATATGCAAACAAATATATAAACGACTTTGCATGCGAGCGACCCGATATACAAAGGAGTCGATATACAAAGGACTTTGTATACGTAACATACAAAGACTCGACATACAAACGACCTTGTCTATGCAACATACAAACCCTCCTATAGTACATTTTACCAAAAACACATATATCTTGCAAAATACTTGGAATTTTAAAATGGTTCAAAAAGCAACCCTCACTCATTTTTGACAAGGAATTCACCCATATTCTGCTTTGGTACTTAATGTTATTTTTTCCTTATTTTTAACAAGGTTTGTAACTTTCACTCTCTTTTTTCCTTTTACCACCAAACAAACCCACACACAAAAGCAAAAGCAAAGCCACAACAGGGGTCCTCATTTTGCTAAGGAGTAAAATGGGGCGTCTTGTGAGCATCACAACAAAGCCATGATCGGTTATCATTAGGTTTTATTGTGAAACTGATATGATCGGATGATGGATAATGATGGGAAGAATGGATGCAAGATGATTGGTTTCTCAAAGATGGAGGAAGCGGTTCGCATCGCAAAGAGTGCTTGTTTGTTAGGTTTTCACTGCTTTGCTTTATTGCAATGTTTTTGTCTTTTCTCAATTTTTTGATTTTTTTTTTATTTTTTTTATTTCTGGATTTTTTTGATATTTTTGCCCCCCTTACATTGGGGTTCTCTAGGTATAGAACCGACGAAGATGCATACTATTGATTGGGTCATCAAACAACTCACCTTCTGATGTAGCTAACTGGTACACTCCTTATCCATAGGTAGCAATGATTACATAAGGACCAAGCCAGTTGGGTTCAAACTTACCTTTCTTCTCTTGATTATGCTAATTGCAGGGATTTTCTTTGAGCACTAGATTACCAACATTAAATACCCTTGGACATACTCTATGGTTATAGCTTCGTGACATCCTTTGTTGGTAAGCTTTGAGATGGTTGAAAGCATTCTATCATTTCTCCTCCAACAATTCTAACTCTTGCAGTCTAGAAATGCTTTAGTCCTCATCAATTATAAGACCTTTTAATGACACCCCCAAAGATGGTAACCCGACCTCAATGGGAAAAATAGCTTCGAAACCATAGACAAGGGCATATGGTGTGGCACCTGTGGGAGTGCATATGTCAGTTCGATAGGCCCACAGAGCAGGATTGAGTTGCTTGTTGCAATCATAGCTGGCATCGTTGACAGTTTTCTTAAGGATTTTCAAGATAGTCTTGTTTGATGCCTCTATCTGACCATTGCCTTGGGGGTAATATGGGGTGGAGAAGCGGTGTTGGATTTGGAATTTGTCACATAGCTCTTGGACATCCTAGTTTTTGAAGGGTCTTCCATTATCCATGACTATGGATGAGGGAATTCCGTATCAACAAATGATGTAATTAAGGATGAAGGAGGCAATCTACTTGCCTGTGACAGTAGTGAGTGGAACGACTTCAATCCACTTGGTAAAACACTTGGTTGCGGTTATGATGAACTCATGGCCGTTGGATGGAGGGTGAATTTTTCCCATAAGGTGAGTCCCCACTGACAAAAGGGCCAAGGTGTCATTAAAAGTCCTAGTTCCTGAGCTGGTGCATGGATGAGGCTACCATGAATCTGACACTGTTTGCATTTCTTGACAAAATGATACAAATCTATCTCCATGTTCAGCCAATAGTATCCCAAATGCATGAGTTTCTTAGCTAAGGTAGGGCCACTAGAGTGTGATCCATAGATTCCTTCATATACTTCCTGTAAGGTGGTTTGAGATTCATCACGTTCAAGACATCTGAGTAGAGTACCACCCAGACCTCAGTGGTATAGGGTTTCAGTGATAATAGTATAACGGGAGGTTTGATGAATAAAAGTACAGCATTGGTTATTGGATAAGTCAGGTGGTAAGGTGTTATCCTTGAGGTAAGTGTAAATTTTACCATACAAGGGTGAATCAAATCTAACTAGGAGGCAGATAGATTGTGTTTCAGGGATATCATAAGCTGGTTGCATGGCTGACTCCACCAAGAACTCAAAATGTGATTCATTCTTTGGTATCTCGAGAAGCGAGGTGATGGTTGCCATGGTGTCTGCTACTTTATTATCTATGCAAGGAATCTTCTCAAAGGAGATAATCACAAAGTACCCTTTAAAGTCATCTACCATATGCTTGTATGGTATGAGCTTGTCATATTTCGTTTGATAGTCATCATTTACCTAATTGATGATGAGTTGAGAATCACCATAGACATGTAGCTCTTTCACTTTCCATTCTGCTACCATCTTAAGACCAATGACCAAGGCCTCATACTCTGCAATATTGTTTGTGCAAGGGAAAGGTAGACTATAGGACTTAGGTATTGTGTCACCTTGAGGAGTGACTAATAAGATTCCAGCCCCTGATCCATGAATGTGTTGTGATACTAAAAATTGATTCATCAGGAAACTCAAATGTCATTGGAGTAGTATCTTGCAATGGTGCCTCTACCAACTAATCTACAGTAATCTGACCTTTGATAGCTTTCCTTTCCACATACTCTATGTCATACTCACTTAGTAGCATTACCCATTTAGCTAGGTGACTTGTGAGGGCTGATTTGCTTAACAAGTACTTGAGTGGATCTATTTTTGCAATGAGCTTGATGGAATGTGCAAGCATGTAATGATGTAGTTTTTGGGAAGCAAAAACCACAGCAAGACAAGATCTTTTGATTGGAGAATACTGCAATTCATACCCTTCCAATGTTTGACTGATGTAGTAGATTGCCCTTTCCTTACCTTCATAGTCTTGTTGTGCTAAAAGGGCTCCTAGAGCTGCTGGTGTAGCAGATATGTAAAGATATAGTGGTTTGCCTTGGATAGGTGGCATTAAGATAGGTGGATTCATGGGATATTCCTTTAATTTGTGAAATCCTTCTTCACACTTATCATCCCATCAAAATGGAATGTTCTTATGCAAGAGATGAGTGAAAGGTTGACACTTGTCTGCCAGTTGTGAGATAAACTGATGGATTGCCTATAATTTACCTTGTAAAGACCGCAGTTGGGTGATGTTCCTTGGTGGTTGCATCTCCATGATAGCTTTGACCTTCGTAGGATCTACCTCAATCCCATTGGCTGATACTATGAAACCCAAGAGTTTGCTGGAGGTGACTCCAAACACACACTTTTTTGGATTCAATCGGACCTTGAAATGTTCCAGTCATTGAAAGAATTTCTCGAGGACATCTAAGTGAGATTCCCTTGTAAATGACTTGGCAAGGATGTCATCTACATAGTCTTCCATGGTGATGTGCATCATGTCATGGAAGATAGTGGTCATTGCACGTTGGTATGTTGCTCATGCATTCTTCAACCCAAATGGCATGATGTTCCAGTAGAAGGTACCCCATGGACAAGTGAATGTTGTCTTATGTTGATCTTCCAGCACTATTCTGATTTGGTTGTATCTGGAGAAACCATCCATTAGAGAGAGCATAGTGTGTCCAGTTGTCAAGTCCACAATGATGTCAATGTTGGGCAATGGGAAATCATCTTTGTGGCAGGCCTTGTTGAGATCTCAGAAATCATTACAAAATCTGACTCTTCCATCAAGGTTTGATACTAGCACAATGTTTGATACCCACTCTGAATAATCAATTGCTCTGATGAACCCTACATCTAGTAGCTTCTTCAGTTCCTCTTTGACTAGCAATGCGACATGTGGATGCATTTTCTTGAGTTTTTGTTTAACATGTTTAACTCCAGGATCTAGTGGTAGATGATGCAAGATCAAGTCTAGATCTAACCCGGGCATGTCTACATAGGACCAAGCAAAGTTGACCTATTTCTTTTTGAAGAAGGGTACAAATTTTATCTTTCCTGGCAGAGATAGAGACTTGGCAAAGTGTATGATCTTTGGATTACCTTTTGTGCCAATGTCAACAGGTTTTGTAGGTTCTACCATAATTTGTGACTTCTCTTGATACATGTCGTTGGGGAGAGTGTCAAGCCTTCCATCATCTAGCGCCTCAGAAAGGTTTTCACCATTTGATGTGTCATTTATTTTTACTATTTTGGGATCTAACACTGCTGCAGAGCAGTTTTCACCATCAGATCCATGTTTGATTTTTATTTTTTTTGACTAGAAGGCTTGGCACCCTCTCCAAAATAAGCCATGGTATTGAGTTCTATGGCGAAGCTAGCTTTATGATCTCTCGTGGGTAGGTGGTCTTTTAGTTTGATGTTATCAATGTAGGCATCGTCATTTTGGAACATGTCCAGTTGGGGAGTTCCTCGTAGATCCCAATTGATTAGTTTAGGATGTACTAGGGGGAGGGGGTCGATAGGTTGATTTGATTTAGTGGGCGTGATGGTAAGGATGGATACATGATCAAGATGGGGAGTGATAGGAACAAGCTCTATGATGGTACTTTCCTCAAGATTATTTATCGCGTGCGAACTCTGACCTTCCTTGTAAGTCGCACTCTTTGGAATGGGTGAATCACACTCTACCAATCTAGACCTTAGCGTTTGTCCCTCACGGTAGGGGATATAGGTGTGAACAATATCGATTCCTTTGTCCTCATAAGAATGTTTAGAAAGTTCATCCCATTCATACTCATTGGAATCTGTATCACTATCCTGTTGGAGGTTATGGATCTATTCCACAAAACAAGTAGTAGCCTTAGCTTTGCCTTTGCCTTTGCCACTGTATCCTAGCCCTCTTGTGTCTCAGGTTGATGAGGATGAAGAGGGTTGAATGGGTTCCGCTATTGCTTCCTTTATTAGGCTGATGGGACCCTATTCTTCATAACCCATTCTCTGTAAGATAAACTAACCATGCCCATAGATTTCTATTGGGAGCTTTGGTTGTTGGTCTTATGGTGTCTTATGTTCATTTGTGTAGAGCCATTGCAGAACATCTCTTTCCTCACTGTCATCTGATAGGGTCCCCCATTTGACAAAGGGAGCTATGGGAGGTTCAGGAGGAGTAGATGGTTTTGGAAAAGCTGTAGGTTGCCCAAAGGACCTTGGAGATAAAGACATTATGGCTAAACAAAGGTTGTGCTTGATGGAGTACTCTCCTACCCCTATTTCTCTAATCTTGAATTTCTGCTTTTTGGGCTTTGATGTGGAAGCTTGGGAGCTAGGATCATGTTGGGAGGTGGAAGATGTGGAAGCTCTATTATTAGGGATGATAACCTTAGGCTTTGATTGGATAGTGTTACAGTGTTGAAAAGGATTAGGGTCCCCTTGGATGGTGATCTCTTAGCCGTTGTGAGGGAACTTGATGCATTGGTGGTATGTGGAAGGCACTGCTTTCATGGCATGTATCCAAGGTCTACCTAGGAGAATGTTGTTGGCGAGCTCCTTGTCAAGGACTTGGAAAAAAATCTCTTTCTCGACTGGTCCAATTCTTAACGGTAACACCACTATTCCCCTGGTTGTCTATTCTTCTTCATCATAGGATTTAATTGTGATATTTTTCCTTGGATCCACTGCATTTTCCAAGAACCCCAATGTAAGGATTAATTTCAACGTGCAAATATTCAAACCTGCTCCTCCACCAATGAGAACCCTTTTGATGTGATGTTGATTTATGAAGGCCTCAATATGTAATGATGCGTTGTGGGGTTGAGATATGGATATATCATCCTGTTTAGTGAATGATACAATGTTAGGTGAGGTAAGATGACCTACCATGGCTTGAAACTTCTCTTGGGCCAAGTTGGTGGGCACAGTGGTTTCCACTAGGGATTTATTGAGAATTTCTTTATGGGATGGTGATAGATGCAACAACTCTTATATGGGCCAGGGTCTTTCATAGTTGGTCTATGACATTATACTGGTGGTGGGTAGATGGTGAGGATGACGACCTTAGAGGGAGTGTGTGCAAGGTGATTTTTCTGCTACAGGTGGTGATGTTGCAATAAGATTTGGCATTGGAATCCGATTGTTTGTTGAGCGTGAGCACATTGATTTGTGGGATATGCTTTGATATACAATTAATGGTATGCTTGAATGGCACGTTTGTGTAATTAGCATTGTTGTTCCCTTTATTGTGATTTTGTTGGTTGTTGTTGTTGTTGTGATTGCTCTACCTATTGTGGTTAAGTAGCGAATCCTTGTACACCACATGTGATTTGTTAGATGGATAGTCTTTTGTGCCGACACAATTTTGGCCTAACAAGTCTTTTATTACCGTTTTTCAGATGAATACAGTCATTAGTTTTATGTCTTTTTCCCTATGATACTCATAGAAATCGGTATCCTTCCACCAAGGAGGTTTGACTTGAGGTTCATAGTCGCTTGTGGGGGGAAGGGTGATCTCATTGTTTGCCAATAACTTTCTCAAAGCTGACTCATATGACTCCCCCAGTGGTGTAAATTTTTGTCTAGGAGGGAAGTTGTACCATTGTCTTGGTTCATTTGTCAAAGGCTTACTCGGTGTTGTATTGTTTGATGCTCCTTTGAGATTGAAAATTGGTTGTTTAGGAGTCATTACTTTAGCATCAACCACTCCATCATTGACGATATTCTTGTTCTTGGTCTAGAATTTCATCTTATCTGCTGTATAGTTTGAGTTAGGAGTGTCTTTGAACAATTTTATTTGTCCTTTTGCGATCATAGCTTTTTCGATGAATAACCCCATCTCAATTACTTTCATGAATGAGGTAGGGCATTAGATTTGAATTTGGTAGCTTAGATCAGGATTGAGATTATGGACAAACATCTCTATCATTTGTTTCTCGAGGACATGATATGAGCACTTGCTTGCAAGTTGCCTTCATCTTTGTAGGAAAGCAGAGAAAGATTCGCCACTCTTTTGTTTTGTGTTGCAAAGGTCAAGCATGGATACCTCATGTTCGATGTTATACAAGAAATGCATGACAAACTTGTTCACTGACTCATCAAAGGTACAAATACCCAGGAGTAGTCAAGAGAACCACTCCATGGCTTGCCCTCCTAGAGATCTAGGGAAGAGTCTCATGAGAAAATTTTCATTGTGGGCCACCTCTAGACATGCGGCGCTAAATTCTCAGATATGGTCTCTAGGGTCACCCTTTCCTTTGTATTTGTCAAACTTTAGAACTTCAAACTGAGTAGGAAAGGGGCTCTTATCAAAGGGATATGGCGAGATATCCTCCAATGAATAGTGTTTAGTGGACGTCCCTATTTGGAGGTCCACTAATTATTGTTGTAAGGTTTGAACTTGTTTAGCTAACATGGCTAGAGGTGTGGTTGGGTCTATTGTATTCTTACCTTTGTCTATGGCAAGGGTTCTTTCCTCATGTGAGCTATCTTCATGGATTCCCTCTTTGTCATTTTCCTTCAACGTTGTGATGTCAAAGTCTTTGGGGAGCTTAACTCCTTGGGCTTCTAGGTGAAGAAAGAATTTGCTAGGGTCTTGGTTGAGTACTTTGTCCATCATGCATTGGAATTTTCTATCTTGTAGAGCTTCTTGTATGTCCTCATGAGATATCTCCTCATCACTGTCGTGAGGGGATGGGACAATTTTGTTAGATGTGCCTGCCATTTCAAGTTGTCTTTGTTTCTGTGATCTAGTTAGTACCATGCAATGTGAGTTGAGATGGGGTGGGGTGCAAGTGGATGCTTTGTCAAGGTGTGATTGGAGGTTGTGGTGAAGGGGATACTTGTGGTAAGAAGGTGTGAACACAGTTTTTCTTTGACTAATGGTTTCAAACGAATCGGTTGATACAAAACGATAGCCACAAATAAGGATGTTTGGAATCTAATTACTTGATGGGGACTAGTTTTGCACCAAACACACTAGTGAAGTTCCGAGAGAGAGGGATGATAGATCCTGATAGTGGAGACTTACTAGGGATGTTTGAGTTTCATATGATCTAAAATTGCCTTGTTGTAACCTAGTTTGGATACTTTGACCTTGGTTTTTGGGAAGTTTTGGACGAGGTGAGTGTTGGAAAAGCGGGTATGTCACAGAAATGAATGGGATAAGTGACTTTCATGGTTAATCTGATCTAGGAAATTGAAACAAGGCTGAAATGGGTGCTCAAAAAGGTAGATGCTTTTCTCAGAAAATGTATGGAATAGCTCACTGTGACAGATGCGTAGGAACAGAGTGCAAATGTGCAGCAATAGGAAGCAGAAGCGCGAGTCTGATGAAAAGATGATGCGCTAGAATAGAGGATAAATGCCCAGTTACAGGGTGTATATGCGCAGGACCGGTGAAAAACATATGCACAATAGAATTGAACAAATGCGCAGCAAATTTGAGCAAATGCATAGCAGGATGGACTAAATGCACAGCAGGATAAAACAAATGTGTAGATCTGATAGTTTTGATTGATTTTGGCACGTTTTCCAATGTTTTGGGTTTCTTTGCTTGAACGTTTGTTTTGTTTGATTGGTTTCTTCAATTATGGCAAGAAAGACACAACACACACAAAGAATATTTTCATGATTGTTTGATTTTTTGATTTTTTAAGATTTTTGACTTTTTTGAATAAAAACAAGTACAAATCCTAGGATGGTAAGGGCAATATTCAATGAATTCCAACTTGGTTTATACACCAGCCACTTGCATAAAGGCAGACAACCAATAACTTGGTAGCATCAGCTCCCCTCCACGGCACACACTTCTCACGCATACCAAGTTATAGTTCCTCTGAAGAGTTGAACTTTTCTGTCTCTACACTAAATGAGTGTATGACGTTGGATGGCTCTGGAGAATGTTTTCCTCCTGTGTCATTGAATAGGGGATTTTGGCCTCTAAAAATAATGGATATATAGTAAGGGCAACCACTCGAGTGGTTATACATGCGGTAGCACTACTCTCCGTTATGGAGTCTCCCAGCCTGCAAGGGTTGCGCCTTGCGGGGTTTTGAGGGAGGTTGGTTGTCAGTATAACCAATTTGTACTCGTTGTTTGAAGCTTTCGCCTCAAACAAAGTTTATTTATAGTGGATCAGAAGAGCTGGGTGTTAGCTCATTACCACTTAAGGTCGTCCCACTTGGAAGGAAGGAATTCCAAGGGCAGGCCTCTCTAAAGGAAACACATGCAAAATGATGATTCTGGCATTTTGTTCACCTAGTTAAGGGGAGAGCATAGTCCTATCATCATTCCAAAATCACGAAAAACAAAGGTTCTTTCCTCCTAGTTAAAAGGAAAAAACTAAATGAGTTACTCTATTTGGGCAGACAAGATTTGTTAACTTTGAAAAGATAAAGCAATTGTTTAATTTTAATCCTCCTAGTTTGGACTATGTTCAAGTTGTTGATGCAACAAGTACAAATTACCGCCCTTCTTATTTAGATCTACATGAGATTTTGCATGAACAAGCTCAATTACTTCCTTTGGCTAATTAGATCTAGATGTGAGTTAACAATGCAACTATATGACTGACCAGCTCTTAACCTACAAATGGTGTTAGCATTAGAAATCTTTCTAGAAACAACTCAAAAACCCTATCAAAATGAATGTGCAGAAATAGAGAGTGCATGCGCTAAAATAGATGACAGATGTGTAGATCTGATAAATGCGTAGTTATAGAGAGTACATGTGTCAAAACAATGAATAGATGCATAGATCTGATAAATGTGTAGTTACATAAAGTAAATGCGCTGATCTGGTAAATGCGTAGTTACAGAGAGTAAATGCGCCTAAACAGAGGGAAGATGCACAGATCAAACAGATGTGCAGTTATAGTGAGTGTATGCATTGCAGAATATAACAGATGTGCAGGAATGCCCTATGTATGGATTGTAATGCACAAAAACTTAATTTTGAAGTTAAATTGGGGCAAGGCCCCATGGTGGGTGCCAAAAATGTTACAGGAAAATGTGGAGATAATATGAATATATCAATAATAATCCAATAACTCAATAGAATTGAAATAATCAAGATTCAAACACAATTAATAATACCTTGCAAACCTTATTACTTTGCAGCTTCCATTGGTTGCCTATCTCAAATTGATCTTGTGTCTGAATGAAGCCCTCAGAAGGGGCACTTCCTTGCTTTTTTCTTCAAGATGACTGTTGTCACATAGAATTGTACCCTGCTTGGAGAGAGTCCAAGCATTCTAATGACACAATGGGAATGATCTCAAAGTGTGGGACCTTGCGAACTGAGATCAGACCTCCAGAGAAGGCTGGTTCCACTTTCTAAGCCTAATGCTTAGAGGAATATATCTAAACCTAGTGCTAATGCTGCAGGGGAAAAGGGGTAGAAGAAAACATAAATAGAAATTAGGTGATACACCAGGTTGAATAAAAGAACCCTCACAGAACTAAGAAAATGCACAAAATGACTAGATACAACCAATAAACATACGTAGATCAAGATGATTTTAATAGAGGGAAGGAGCAAGAGATGATTAGAAGGAATTAAATATTCACAAACACATCATTCTTAGATCACACAGAGTCAAAATAGAATGAAGAGGTAAAATAACCAGCATGTATTTAATCAGAAGGCAAGGTTATAGTAGAGGAATGCTCCGTTTGGAATCAGAAGCATAGCTTACTAAATCTTCCAACCCCCTTTACATCTTATGTTTATGCATATATAGCATTTTTCATTTGACCTAAGTTGGTTACAATGAATTCTCCCCATGGGCTTTGTCAGAAAATATCATCGCCAGAAGAGACGTCCACCTGCAAAAAGTTATGGAATAAAATATCTGGAATAGGGCAGGTGAAAGATATTTTGGGCCTTGAATGTGGGCAGCTCAATCATCTATCTTCAATAATGAATACATAAAATATCTGAAGCATGGCAGTTGAGAGATCGGATTTGTATTGATGGCGGATGACACATATCGCCCCTTGACAAATCTTTTACAACACTTTAAATCTCTGACCCTTTGAATTTTTTGTATACTCACTCGCTGAGATCATTTGCACAATCAGGCTCTATATCCATATAATCGGCCTTTGAATTTTCCCTATTTGACCGAACTTGCATTTTTGGCTTCTGAGTCGGCGACCGTCAATTTTATCCTTGCTGCCAAGAGAACCGTTGTTTGTATGCATACAGACATACAAAAATGGATACACTGTAAAAAAAAACCATGATGACGTTAGCATCATATAGAACTTGGGCAAAGAATAGGCTTGGATGATGTCATCATGCTATCGGGTCTTTCAAATCCTTCGATTTTGCACTTATGCGATTTCTTCACTTTTTGCATTTTGCATATCAAATTGTTTTGCATGTCTTTGAATCTCCCTTTGTATATGCTTTTGTATGTGCAATTGTATATACAATACAATGGCCAACATACAAAAGTGGACCTTTACTTTTGTGTCACCTTTTGCACCTGCCTTTGAATCGGCCTTTGGATCAGCCTTAACACATGGCACTATTTGATTGGCCGCTGAGCTAAACCTGGGACCTGTTACTGAACATTTGCATCTTTATCGACCATCGGAGAGACCTCAAACTGAGTTGCTGATAAGGTCTGTCTCACCAAAAATCCTTTGTATGTGACTTTGTATATGTGATTGTATATGAGATACAATCGCATGTACATACAACTGTGGAACTCAAAGGATTATCAACCAGAATAGAAATTTAGAACAGGTCCGGCCTTGTATCTTTACTTTTGCATATGACTTTGTATATGCGATACAATCGCATGTACATACAAAGGCAGACCCCAACATTGAGTTTGCCAAATTTAATTTCCCAGTCGGGTCCGCATTGTATATCCCTGTTGTATCTAACTTTTGTATATGCAATTCTATATAGGATTATATATGGGATGATACAATCGCATATACAAACAATAGGTGGACCCCAACTCGAAATCCACCACATTTGATTCTTCATTCACGTCCAGATTGTATGTATTCCCTTCTGCATCACATTTTGTATCTCCCCTTTGTATATTGCCTTGTATATGCATTTGTATATGCAATTGCATATACAAAGGTAACTTGATGCACATTCACTTTTGTATCCCACCTTTTGTATCTCACATTGCATGTTCCTTTGTATATACAATTGTATATGCGATACAATTGATATACATACAATGATACATACAAAGGTACATACAAAAATGATTAAGTATAAAACTAAGAATTATCTGCAATGGAAGGCACTTGAGGACAAAAGATTTCTGGGTTTTTCTGGGTTTTTGGCAAGGATTCTCAAGGTGAGATTTTAGAAAATTTTTCAAGGCACAACATGGGGAAATGTAGAATTTAAGACTTTCCTCTTTCTATTTAGGCTTTCTCTAATCGGATTTCTTTAATAGAAAGAGGGGGATAGGAATATTTTGGGGCTAGGCAAAATATGACAACATTTTGGCAACCTCTCAGGGATGTTTGCCTGCTAAATAAATTGATCAGTGGCCTTATACATCCATTGGGCATGGAGTCAAAAGAGACTGCAACAAGAATAGAGGAGCTAGAACACTGACCAAGCTACCAAGCCAAAACAAAAAACAACAAGCAAGCATGTATCTCTTAATGAGAATACAACAAAGTGCAAGGGCACTTATTGAAAGGAAACCTAAAACTAAAATAAAACCTACTCTAATCTTAAACTAACCAGTTAGAGGTGACCTTAAACAAAGCCATTAACTGGTTCTTGAAAGTAACTGCCCTTAACAATTTACAATGTTTCTCATGCGTGTGGGCAGTTAAAAAATGGCGTGGGAGGGATGGGCATATGACAAATTGATAAGACATCCCCCACAAAATGGAGATAAGCTCACCTATCCATCTAGACTGATTGCTGATGCTGCTTACTTGTGGTGAATAAATAGGCTGATCCCACTCATTTTGATGCTCAGCTTCATGCTTATAGGTAACCATGACAAGTGGTGACTCCTCTTGATGTGTCTCCAGTTGGGCTAGATGCCTGATTGGGCATCCCCTTGAAGTGACATGCAAATCATCATGGTTGATCTCATGTCTCTGTTCTGATTCTTTCTCTTCTTATTGGTTTGAATACTCTAGCTCTTGTATCTCAATTAGAGATATGGTTGTCTCCACCTCATGAACAAGATGCTCATGATTTTCTAACTTAGGCTTAGAAAATGAGCCATGCACATGCTCAAAAGAGAAGACCTCCCCACCAAGAAGTTGATATCCCTGCTGGATAATAATGAACAAATCTTCAATTTGGTCTTGCCCATGTCCACTCTCCTCATTATTTTCAATAAAGCATAGAAGCTCCTCAAGCATATCAGCATCATCAGCCTCTGCATCATCTAGCATAGGGCAACATGCTTTCCCTTCTTTATGGTTTGGAACCTCATTGTTGTGCTTAGCCTCAACTTGCAACAATCTGCCATCATTTTCACAGTCCCCATGTTGTTGCATATCCACGACCAGCTGCCTGTCCTCTTCATCTTCAACATAATCAGGTAGCTCATGAAGTAGGGCAGCATCATCCACTTCTAAAGTGACCTTAACAACTTTTTCCCCTATGCCTCCATCCTTTGACTGCAGCTCCACTGGATTGTGTTTAAGTTGCCTCTACAGCTGAAGGTTTTCCCCATGCACTCTTTGCATTTAAACCTTGTTTGCTTGATCGGATGCATGAGAAAAGGCTTCAAAAGAACTAAAGTCTAGAGAAATCAATCCCTTATTTGGGTTAGCAGTACTCATAGGTGCAATAGGTTCAAACAATTCTATCTCTGTGAGTGTAGGAACAAACTGCTCCTCATTTGTTTTATCTTCTTCCACCTCTTTTGGTTCATCTTTCCAATTATCTTGGTAGACAACAGGTCCACCCTTGAGGATTGAAATAGCATTAGGGAAAGAGGCCTGGATATCTTCTTGAATTTCTTGGAGGGGAGAGGGTTCTGGACAAATTTGTTTCTGGGAAGTGATAATTTGAGTTTGCATAGGAACATGGGCTTGTGGAGGGATATAGGCTTTGAAGCCTGGAAACTTGTGGAGTCTAGGTTGCTCTTCTATAGGTTGAACATGTGTAGAAGAAAGGGACTGCTTGAATTTTGGGATTGTAAACACATGCTCTTTTAACTTAGCAATTTCATCATAATTGTCCATGCTAGGTCCATCCGATAAGGGGTTTTGAAAGGACTACAAATAGGAGATAGGGGGTAGAATTTGTGCCGGAACAGGCTCCTGTGAAGGCTAAGGGCCTCTAAAACTTGGGATTTTAAAAATAGGAAGTAGTTTTGGAGGCATAGATGGATTATCCTGCTTGAAGCTTGGAATCTTAAATTTTGGGGCTTCTTCTGCAGCAAGCTAAGCAGGTGTGAAAGGGAGAGGATGTTTGAAACTGGGAATGGAGGGGATTGCTTGGATTTTACACCCTTTTTGGCATTGATAATCTGAGTAAGCTCGACTACTTTGCACTTGAGCAAACAAAAGCTTCATTTACTCTTTTTTAGCAGCTATCTCTCCTTCAAGATTTCTTTCAAACTATATTCTTTTTGTCACCCACTCTTGATTATAAACAACAAATTGCTCAACCAACTCCTGCTGCTGCAAGATAATCTCTTGTTGCTTCTCAATTTTAACCAACATCCAGTACATGTGTGAGAACTCCTTATTAATATCACTGATCTTCATAAGTTCAAGCTTTTGGCTCAAATCCCACAAAAAACAGTCAAACTTTTGGATCAGATCCAATACATTCTGGTAAGGGTGCTCTTGAGGTTGACTGTGTGAATAGTCATGTTGTTTGGCATCAAAAACCTCTTCTTGGGGTTGAACTTGATCATATATCAATTGATATTGAGGTTGAGCAGGGATGGGAGGGTGGAAAACATGATAGGACTGCTGGTAATCTGCTGTTACAGGGTCATTTAGAATAAAACCAACAAGCTGTTCTATGTGATATGATTGGTAAGAGGGTATACATGCATGATCTTCATGGAATGGAGGTGAAAAACCATCACAGTACTGATAACTAGACATTGCAAGAGTAAAACATGAAACATATGCAAGTCTAGATAATTGATTTGGAAAGTATATAGGCAACAGGGTTTTGAGACACTTAGAAATGAGTTATAACACCAAATAGAGTCACCAGGTGTTGAGAAAATAGTTTCAAATGGTAGAAAACTAACAAGTAGCACCAACCTCATTAGTTGCTTGTACTTGGATTGCTGAAACCAGTTGATTCTTCACTTGTAGAGTCACCAGGTGTGTGAATATTGCCTCTACAGGATGATGTTGTTGACATACACACCAAATATCAACAATGAATAAAGGACTTGTGGACTATGATAGTCCAATCTGTCCCACCGGACGTGCCAAAAACTGTTGTCACATAGAATTGCACCCTAGTTAGAGAGAGTCCAAGCATTAAAATGACAATATGGGAATGATCTCGAAGTGTGGGACCTTGCGAATTGAGATCAGACCTCCAGAGAAGGTTAGTTCCTCTTTCTAAGCCTAATGCTTAGAGGAATATATCTAAACCTAGTGCTAATGCTGCAGGGAAAAAGGGGTAGAAGAAAACATAAATAGAAATTAGGTGATACACCAGGTTGAATAAAAGAACCCTCACAGAACTGAGAAAATGCACAAAATGACTAGATACAACCAATAAGCATACACAGATCAAGCTGATTTTAACAGAGGCAAGGAGCAAGAGATGATTAGAAGGAATTAAACATACACAAACACATCATTCTTAGATCACACAGAGTCAAAATAGTATGAAGAGGTAAAATAACCAACATGTATTTAATCAGAAGGCAAGGTTACAGTAGAGGAATGCTCTGTTTGGAATCAGAAGCATAGCTTACTAAATCTTCCAACACCCTTTACATCTCATGTTTATGCATATATAGCATTTTACATTTGACCTAAGTTGGTTATAATGAATTCTCCCCATGGGCTCTGTCAGAAAATATCATCGCCTGAAGGGACGTCCACCTGCAAGAAGTTATGGAATAAAATATCTGGAACAGGGCAGGTGGAAGATATTTTGGGCCTTGAATGTGAGCAACTCAATCATCTATCTTCAATAATGAATACATAAAATATCTAAAGCATGGTAGTTGAGAGATCAATTTGTATTGATGGCAGATGGGACATATCACCCCTTGACAAAGCTTTTACAACACTTTAAATCTCTGACCCTTTAAATTTTTTGTATCCTCACTCGCTGAGATCATCTGCACAATCGGGCTCTGTATCCATATAATCGGCCTTTGAATTTTCTCTGTTTGACCAAACTTGCATTTTTGGCTTCTGAGTCGGTGACCATCAGTTTTATCCTTACTGCCAAGTGAACCATTGTTTGTATGCATACAGACATACAAAAATGGATACACTATAAAAAAACCATGATGATGTTAGCATCATATAGAACTTGGGCAAAGAACAGGCTTGGATGATGTCATCATGCTATCAGGTCTTTCAAATCCTTCGATTTTGCACTTATGCGATTTCTTCACTTTTTGCATTTTGCATATCAAATTGCTTTGCATGTCTTTGAATCTCCCTTTGTATATGCTTTTGTATGTGCAATTGTATATACAATACAATGGCCAACATACAAGAGTGGACCTTTACTTTTGTATCACCTTCTGTACCTACCTTTGAATTGGCCTTTGGATCGGCCTTGACACGTGGCACTATCTGATTGGCCGTTGAGCTGAACCTGGGACCTGTCGCTGAACATTTGCATCTTTATCGGCCATCGGAGAGACCTCAAACTGAGCTGTCGATAAGGCTTGTCTCACCAAAAATCCTTTGTATGTGACTTTGTATTTGTGATTGTATATGAGATACAATCGCATGTACATACAACTGTGGAACTCAAAGAATTATCAACCAGAGTGGAACTTTAGAATAGGTCCGACCTTGTATCTTTGCTTTTCCATATGACTTTGTATATGTGATACAATCACATGTACATACAAAGGCGGACCCCAACATTGAGTTTGCCAAATTTAATTTCCCAGTCAGGTCTGCATTGTATATCCCTGTTGTATCTAACTTTTGTATATGCCATTGTATATAGGCTTGTATATGGGATGATACAATTGCATATACAAACAATAGGTGGACCCCAACTCGAAATCTACCACATTTGATTCTTCATTCACATCCAGATTGTATGTATTCCCTTCTGCATCACCTTTTGTATCTCCCCCTTGTATATTGCCTTGTATATGCATTTGTATATGCAATTGCATATACAAAGATAACTTGATGTACATTCACTTTTGTATCCCGCCTTTTGTATCTGACATTGCATCTTCCTTTGTATATACAATTGTATATGTGATTGTACATGCGATACAACCGATATACATACAACGATACATACAAAGGTACATACAAAAATGATTAAGTATAAAACTAAGAATTATTTGCAATGGAAGGCACTTGAGGAGAAAAGATTTCTAGGTTTTTCTGGGTTTTTGGCAACGATTCTCAAGGTGAGATTTTGGGAAATGTTTCAAGGCATAGCATGGGGAAATGTAGAATTTAAGACTTTCCTCTTTCTATTTAGGCTTTCTCTGATTGGATTTCTTTGATAGAAAGAGGGGGACACGAATATTTTGGGGCTAGGCAAAATATGACAACAATGACAATAGAGAATAGTTATGATAGTTCTTGCAATGAAGAGGATCTTCAATACAGTGAAAATGGTGATCTCAAGCTATGGATATGGTTTTGGTGCCAAAGGCATGCTGTGATTCCTGTAGAGTAAGTTTACTAAAATCTTGGATGATTCAAATGGAGGAAAAGGGTTGTACTTATAGACTTGTGAGAGAGATCAATGGTATAGAATGACTAAGAAGATCAACAGTTGAGGAAACTTGAGAGGATGTGCGCGGATAGGAAGAGAACAAGTTTCATGTTCCTTCATGCAATAGGGGAGTTAACAAAAATAGATTGAAGAGTTAATATAATATACCAATCAGTTAAGTGAATTGATTGGGGGGTTAACAGAATTGACTAACTAGTTAATTGATTTGATTTATGAGTTAACTAATTGGATTGGAGGATAAAAAGGACATGTGGGTGAGGGAGATAATTAATTAAATATTAAAATATTTAATTGTATGTGCACATGGACTAATTGAATTATTTTTGGTATTTAATTTATTTTTTTAATGCGCTGGTAAATTTTTTAATGTGACCAGCGATGCTGGTGCGACATGCCTTCCAGCTCCACACGAATGCTTTTGCCCGGAGCAATGAACCAGTGAGGCCACAACACAGGGGACCTCATCCCCTAGCAAAAACACTTCAAACCTGTGAGCTCATTGGCCCAATGGGGGTTTGAACTCTGGTGGCCGCCACTACAACTGAGTGACTTAACCACCGAACTATGCCCTTATCGGCATTTTTGGTATATAATTCAATTTAGGAGAAAATGAATAATTTAAATAAATATTTGGATTTATTTAAATATAGAGGATGACTTGAGTTTAGAAGAATTTAATTAAATAATTTGGTATTATTTAATTTATAATGACCTTTAGATGAATTTGAAAGATTTAATTAAATAAATAATTTTATTTAATTCTGTGGAGGAATATGAATCAAATAAATAAATTGATTTATTTATTTATTGATAGAGGAATTAGAATGAAATAAATATTTAAAATATTTATTTAGACAGAGTTGTGTCATTTTTAGGTGTATACAATTTCAACTAGGGAAGATGACTCAACAACCAACTAAGTGGCTAGCGCAACCATAGTGAATAATACTAAGAGATTACAAATGCATTGGTTATTTTTCCATATACCCATAATGTCAATTAATCATGGCATCATCCTCCCCCATGATATTCTCTCTCCAATTAGGGACATGGTACCTCACAACCACAACTTAACAAATAAATGAGTTAGTTATCTATCATATAACAAAATGACAATATCATTAATAAACCATTTATGAATTAGCAAAAATAAAAATCGAATCAAATTCATCGTATCATAACTAAATCAAATTAATCATAAGCATAACTAAATTATTTTAGTCATAAGTAGGTCCATATCATCATTTCATAATGCCCATCACAACATCCAAATATAATTTATATAAATACATATAAATGTCATAATCACTTAAATCTTGATTAATCCTAATGAGTTAATTAAGTACTTTATCAAGGTACTACATGTTGCAATGGATGCACCTTGTACAAAGTAATTTAGAGGCCCTCCATGCAATTTACTACCTTAAGTTGAGCCAATCAAGTGAAGCACTAGATAAGGACAACCAACTGTGAGGGCATTTATTTAGAGTAAACCATTCAAATGGTTTAAGTTAATATTATGGTGTATTACACTCATTGTAATTACACTTGTATATTAATTTAGGGAATGCCTAGAAGATTACACAATATAATCTAATTATGACCAAGAACTATTGAGAGCATTGTAATTAGGTGGAGACCCTTTAGGGACCCTCTTACACTTGGATCACTTAAGGCCACTATTTCTAATTTGGTAAAAATTTAAATTAAGAAATAATGAATGCATCCATGATTATCATATGATTTCAACCCTTGTCTACCAAAATAAAATATAAAATTTTTGATGATAATTTTAAAATATTGTTTGTCAAAGAATTTCTCCCTACAATCTAATATAAGGTCTATATTAATAGTTATGTTATATTCACAAACTTGTGTACAAGTGTTAGAAACATTAAGCTTAAGATATTAGTGTCAAATACATTAAAGTATGGCTCTTCTAACAATTCTTCCTAATCTTCATATTATCCTTCCAAGTTTTAATCAAAATATTATTGTAAGAAGGGTAATGATGCACAACCAAAAAAACATGACCATAGGCCTAATGTAGACAATATCAATAATAGTTCAATACCTCTAATACAATCTCTATAAAACCAAAAATTCCATGAAAATCTGCAAGGCTCCATGGTCCCCTTAGTGTGGTATTGCAACATACTTTATGGGGGTACAATATGATCTCTTTACCACCTATTTGCCCAATTGATACTTCTATATATGTTCCCAAAGGTTATTATGCCATATAATTTTTGGACTATCATCTAGTTATTGGGCATGGTATGGAAAAATATATAGGTTTCTAACACTAGATCCAATATTTAATTGATAATAACATGATAAATGTTGAAGGGTAAATGATAGGGGAAACTATTCCATTGTTCCCCAAAATCAAAACATGCAAATTTCTATACCAATCCTTTTTCACACCATGCTCAATCAAATAATGTGGATACTATTATAAAGGATATACAAGTTGAGGAATAAATAGTAAATATATATACATTTACCATTATTTGAGGACTTTGTGAGAAAAATTGATAGACAATCTATAAAACCATTTTCATCTCCCCCATCTATTGCATTCTCTAATAATGAAATACCAAATAATTGACACCATAGAACTTTATACATTAAAGGATGTATCGCATTCAAGCCTATAGATGGAATTATTAGTGAATCCTATGTGCCAATTCAACATATGTACTAAGGAATTTCTTCTCAATCATCACCTTCAACAAGATCAATATTCATAATCACGTGTGGATTTGAAATGTTCAAATGGCCATATTATGCAAGTTACATTGAGATACATCATATTGAAGTTGATGATTGGTACAAAAGAAATACACATGCTATACATTATTATCCCCACATTGGATAGGTTTAATATTTTCTTGTTTGACCTTAGATAGAGCGATGTCAAGTTTGACCTTAGATAGAGCAATGTCAAGTGGTACCATCCATTTTATAGCAATGCGTTAAATTTGTACACAATGGAAATTTTGTAACTATCTCACATGATCCTTATGAATATATTTTAGAGTTGGGGAACTTTGCTATTAATGCATTTATATATGATCTTATGAACCTCCATATGAAAAAAAACATATAGTTTTTTATTTATACAAAAAATTTAGAAAAAAATAAGAATTAATCAATACAAGATCGCATTAGATGAAAGACCAATTATGCCTACAACTATGCAAGGGAGTGTGGTAAGAGAAAATGCTTATCGATCATTGACATCACCTTCTATTCAAAAAAGTACATTTCAAATGAAAATCAAGCATGATATAATATGGAAAAGAAAGAAGAAAAGAAAGTTGAAAAGTAAGAACAAAAACCATCCTACTATTCAAATGCAAAATCAAACACAAAAGGTCATGGTAAAAGAAGAGAAATAAAAACAATTTGGGTACCAGAATAAAATTAGAAATAATCCCTCTTACCCAAACATTTGTAAATGGGCCTACATTGCATAATGATCCTAGTAAATCAAAAGATAAATCCCACATGATCACTTTAGGAGAATTCATACTTGATGAATGGGATGAGGATGATCATCTAGTGGATGATGTTTATGAAAAGCTTATTGGTTTATTATCACCTCTTTATTGTTTAATCATGCTTTCTTTACATTTCATGTTCTACATTGTCTCCACTTTGATTGTATTTTATGATCTTTTGTCAAGTTCTCAGTGAGTATGTGGATGATGCAAAGCCACCTTTAATGGATCCTATTCGCACAAATGACCATGAACATTCCTTTTTGGCCCATGTTCCCTTTCTTCTTTGTTTTTATGTTTCCTCCCTGTGGATTTGGGATGATGCAAAGCCATGGAGTATTTTTAAAAAATGCTTTTGCTTTTTAGTTTTATGCTGTGACTTTTTTTATTAAGCCACAATTGTTGTGCTCCTCTTTATCACATATATATTTTCTCTTTCAATTGTTTATATCGGCATTTTGCTTACACCTCATTTATTATACTTCTCCTTCTTATGGATCCTCAACTTATTGTGCATATCCTTTGGTCTTTCAATTATGCTTTATTTGTTGTTCTCAACCTGTTACTTTTATACCTTCTCATTTACGCTTATGACACTTTCCATTTATCATGCATTGCTTGATTATTTTCCCCATATGGAGGCATTTGTTGATGACATCTTTACTCCCCTTTTAAAGAAGACAAATTGATATACGTTCTACCATGCTTTTACATGATGTTTTCCATAATTACTACATTATTTGTTTATCATTTATTAGGCCTAAATTTATCATCACATTACTCTTCTAGCTCATTTACTTTCTTTCCCTACAAGTATTAAACGATTAATATTAAATTAGACCTAAAATAATTAATGAGCAAAGAAAAATATGCAAATGATAAGAGAAAAATAGAGGTGCTTATTTATTTTAATATGATTTGCTAATTTTTCTATTTGATCATTAATACATTGTGACTAATGTGATGGAACCTAGAATTGATGATGTAATGATAGTAGACAACATAGAGAAACTGATGTGAGTTTTATTTTATCTCGAATGAATCTTTTCCCATGATTTGGCCTTGTTGGTGTGATTGCATCTTTCTTGCATAGATAGGTCCTCTGCTCATGTTGACCTATGAGTCTTATTTGTCTAGACCTATAACTATGTTGAAATAAGGTTTTGTGCTAAAAAGCATAGTGGGGGATACAATGCGCAAAGGAATATTTGTTAGCGTCCTTGATAACAAGTCAAACCCCTTTTCTAATGGAACAATATTCAAATACACATAAAGCAATATATAATGATGTTGTATGCAAATATGCAAAATCTATTCTTAGATGCTCTTGGAATAAAATGATGATGCAATTGGAGTGTGAATGGTTTATACTAACCCATGATAACATTTGATATTATTTATAATGACCTAGGAGATGCCTATGATATAATCCTTTATTCAATCAAATCGAGCTTTTTAGTGTGTAGGAAAATGAGCTAATCACTAGATTCTAAAAGGGCCAACACAAAGTAGGAGATTTTGAATGTTGAAATTGGGTTGAACTAGACCATGATGTGGGCCAATCATGGATTAAATTTGATGGTCGACCTTGCCTATCAAACAATTATTTTATGATGGTTATCCATTCAAAGGTGCCCTTAAAATACTATGACATACCTAAGTATAAGTAAAATTATATATAAACCAAATATACATATCATCATAATCCTATATAAATTTTGACAATCTCTTCAAAATGTCTCCTTTCATGTGAGACAATCTCTTTAAAATTTTAATTATATTTTACAGCAAAATACGGCTATACAACCATCAAATTTAAGCCATGGGCCCAATCAAATGGACAAGGTAACACTTATAGTGTAGTTCTAGGTAAGGAAATGCTATAAGGAGTGATCAGTGTTTACCATTAGAAACTAGAGTTGCATTTGGATAATGAATATAAGGCCAAAGACTAATTACAATACCAAATAGATCAAATTAAAAATTGTAAACACATATCTACAATATTTATATTAAAAAAATGAAACAAAAATATAAAACATATAAACTATACACTTTTATCCTTTACAATATATTACCCTAAATACATTCGTATTAGATAAACCATACTCTTGATGGCATTACAATTATTGTTATTAATCCATCCTGTTACTCTTGATTTGGACAAATTGAGATTTTCTCTTGTTTAGCACATTACCTAGTCTTGCTCCACTTGAATAAAACAATAGCAGATGGGTTTGGCTGGTCCCCTACAGTCCAACGGTAGGAAACAATTTTCATCTGTTGCATCTGCCTGGGTTCGACTCTAGCCGTGTTTTTCTCAGCCTTGTCAAGCTGAAAGTTGGAGCTTTGATTTCGTTGGTATGATAGATCTCAGGCTATTTCGATTCCACTGTAATCCTCCAAAACATATGATGGATATTCCCATCCCTTTCGTCTGCCTTCATTTTACTGATCTGCAGCATTTCGACTAGTGGCTGCTGTTCTCAAATTAAAGTAAACCTGTAATAGCCATCTTAATAGGCCGCAGAGCAAGCACAAATCCCTCCTCCATTCTAATACCCAATTCATCAAATGATCAGAAATTTATGAAGCGAGTTCGGCGTTATAATTTATCCATGGGTTTTAATACAAAAGTTAGATAAGAGAGGGTAGCCTTCTGTTTTCATAAGCTTGGAGCAAGAGCTTCATTTGGTACATCATTCTCAAGCCCATGCTCGCTCATTTTGCCTAATGTATTATCTACCAAGGTCCACTTAAGAGTATTGAGACTCAAGGGTCAAATGTCCTTTCTTTGGATAGACAGAGATCATTGGGCATTTGTTAAGTGTCTTTTAGGTATTATTCTATTTATGGTCTTCATTTATGAAATTGATTTGAAATAAGACTAATATGATAGAGAATGACATCCTCCTTTAGGTCAATTGTTACTTTGAGAATAATGTAATCAATTGTATCTTGCATGATGTCATTAGAATATTTTAAAGCAACTCCAAAATGTGCATATTGATCTTGTTGTAAGTGACAATTAAATAAAAATTCTTCAATATATAGAATGAAGTGGCATCCATGACCAACTATAATTCTCTTGATGTGTCAACAAAATATACTCTATTGATGCTGAGTAACCCATGATATTCGTTGTTAGGTATTTCATCATGAGAAAATGTTATGTATAAAAACGAAGATGCATTAGATTACTCATTGATAACCTCAATAAATTCCTCATAAGATTTTGATGGTGTGTCCAATATGTCTTCATTTGTGTAAGGCCACTTAACCCTCTCCTTATGACTCAGCTAGGGATTTGGATTCACGTAATGATGTTATACTTAATGATGATGATGATGATGATTCCTTGTTTCTTGATGATTTATCTAATGAAGACTTTCAAGACGTTTATTTGCTTGGTGAGTATGCATGGAGTGTATTGTGAACATGTTTGTGTTAGAATAATGACTTAGCTTGATGATATGGTTAATTTTGATTTTTGGTTCGATACGATCTTGATGTATAATAATTAATCAGGTGATTTCATTACTACATATTTGTTTTGAATGGTATAAATATATGTTCTATTGTTTATGGCACATTTGGATATATTGTGGAAAGAATGATTCATATGTCAATTCAATTTGGAGATAAAATGTTAGCATGAAATGTCGCGAAAATTGTATGTTGTAATTTAATGTATTATGTTTTATTAATGCTTCGGCTATGACTATATTTATGATGGACTAACAATTATAACTAAGGATGTATGTTGATTCCAATGCTGATGGGAATTTAGAGGTCACATGGTAAACCCTATCTAGTAACTATAATGATAGACTTATTGGCATTGTAATGATATGTTATGATCCTAATATGATATGTTCCTAATTATAATAAGTCAAGAACTTGTTGCATGCTTAACCTTAATAGATTCATTTATCAATCTTAGTTATTCCTTGAGATAACTTAGTTAGGTTGAAGGGGTGTGTTCCTACATATTTATGAATATAAATAAGTGAAAGGAAGCAAAGGTGTGAAAACAACTTCCAAAACTAGTCTTATGAGGAGAGGGTTGCAGTTACTTCTTTCAAACATTTCAACGATTACAGTTTATTAAGATTCACATACATTTAGTTAATTAAGATTTAAAATCAAGAAACATTAACACAGTAATTTTACATGGGGAAAACTTTTTCAGGTAAAAAGCCCCACACTCCAAACACACAGTTGAATTATATTACTGTAAACTTTTTATGGTTACAATATAGCTCTTAGAAGAAGTGTTTCTTCAGGAGTATTCACTACTGTAGAATCTTGGAACAAACTGGCAGCATTTTGGCTCTTCAGAATTGCTTCAACATGTAATACAACTTCTTCAAACACATTGAATACACATAATGCAAGAGGTACAAAAGCAAAGTGCCCTCAAAAAGTTGGCTTAGCTTTCTCCACCAACTCCTCTGCAAAAGCATACAAAGCATCCATTTTCAAATCTATTTTAAAGTCAGAAAGCTTATCCTATCTTTCCTAGGCGTCCACTTCCCAAAGAGGAATATTTTTCCAACTTGAAAATCAAATCCAAATCAAATTTCCAAAAAATAAAGCATATCCTCTTCATGGGTGCTCCAAAGAGATAAGGATAAGATTTGTCATAAACAGTAACTTCCTACAATAGAAACCTGCTAAACAAGACCCAAGGTCAACTGAGGTGACACTCCTTGTTTTTCTCAACAAAAAGCAAAAAAATAGCTTTTTGAGAAAAAAAACAAAAAAGAACAAAACAACTTTTCCCCAAATGGCTTAAAAACACCATTTCCAAAAAAGCAAAATTGCTTTTTCACCTCCTAAAAAATAGGAAACACCATAAAGGACTCTAAGGTTGAGACACCTTAATCCCAACATACTCCCACTTGTTGAAGACTTGTCAAGAGTCTATAGCGGCTAGTTGATCAAGCATCAAGGCCCATGGAACTCGAACACCATCAGAACTTCTTTGTGCTCACTGGCTTTGTCAGTGCATCTACAACATTCACCAAAGTCAACTTTCTCCAACTATACCTTTCCATCTTCCACCATATCTCGAACAAAGTGAAACTGTACGTCAATGTTCTTTGTTCTGGCATGGAAAGTAGGATTCTTCACTAAACATATGGCACTCTGACTGTCTCAACAAATAGTAATATGTCCTGCATCAAAACCAATATCCGAACACAACCTCTTAAGCTAAATGGCTTCTTGAAAAGCACGAGTTGTAGCTATGTACTATGCTTCTGTAGTGGACAAAGCAACTATAGCTTGTCACTTACTCATCCAACTTATTGCACCACCATTCATTAGAAAAACATATCCACTAGTGGATCTTGTTCTATCAATATGACCTGCCCAAACTGAATCAACATATCATCGGATATTCACTGAATACAAAGGTCCAGTAGGATAACCATGAAAGCATAAGGAATACTCGGAAGTACCCCTCAAATATCTAAAAAACCCCCTTTACCACATCCTAATGTACCCATCCAGGATTAACCATAAATCAACTAAGGACTCCCACTACTTGGGCAATGTTTGGCCTTGTACATACCATAGCATACATAAGGCTACCAACAACTCTTGCATATGGTACTCTGGTCATGTCCTCTATCTCAGTAGGAGATTTTGGACAATCCTAAATAGAAAGTTCCATCCCCTACATAACTGGAACAACTAACTATCTACAAGTCAACATGTTGAATCTCTCCAACACTGAGTTCACATACTTGCTTTGAGTTAACCAAAGCTTTTTATTAACTCTATCTCTTATGATCTCAATCCTAAGAATATATCTCGTTGCACCTAAATCTTTCATCTTGAACTATGATGACAACTAATACTTCAAATCTCAAATCATACGTCTACCATTCCCAATAAACAACATATCATCCACATACAAGACTATAATAAGAATGCAACCATTTTTAGATTTATAATAAACACAATGGTCAGGTTTAGATATCATAAATCTAATTGACAACACATAGATGTCAAAATTTTGATACCACATCCTAGGAGATTGTTTCAAACCATACAAAGATTTTCTTAACTTACATACTAGATCTTCTTTACCTTTCACAATGAATTGGTCTGGCTGCTTCATATATATTTCTTCCTCCAAATCACTGTGAAGGAACACTGTCTTCACATCCATCTGTTCCACTTCTAGATCATACACTACTGCAAGTGACAACAAGAACCATATAGATGTCAACTTCGCCACAGGAGAGAAAATATCTCCATAATCAATTCCATCAACCTGGGAATAACCCTTCGCGACCAACCATGTCTTATGTTTCTCAACACTGCCATCTAGACTAGATTTTAACTTGAACACCCATTTACATCCAACAGGATTACGTCCCTTCGGTATAGGTACTAGATCTCAAGTATTATTTTTCTTTAACACATCCATCTCTTCTTCCATGGTTGTCATCCAGGAATCTACATTATGCATACCCATAGCCTCTCTAACAGTCCTAGGCTCATCAGTGTTAGCAATCAAAGTAAAAATATAACTAGAATCCAACATAGAATACCCAAACCTTTCTGGTGAATAATCAAATCTTTCTAGTGTTGCAAAAATGTGCCTAAGCAGTGTTGTCATTGATGTCAACATATTCTTGTTGTCATTGGTGCCAACTATACCTTATTTTGTTTCATGTTCAGGAGATTGGAATGTTGAGGATATTGAGAAAATTAATGAAGACTCAATGTTCGTGGACCATATGGCTATGTAGAGGATTGTCAGAGGTTGTTCCAATTAAGAATTGAGAAGTCCTCATGAAGATTTGAAGAAGTTATGGCCTTCTGAGTAGAACCAGATTTTGTTGTGTTCAAAAGAGACAGCGTGATAGTAAGTTGGTCCAGATTGCTCCGCAGTGAAATATTATGGTCTGCAGATCTGAAGGCATGTTTGGGAAGTCAGCGTGTATCATCAACTCCAGTGGTTTGTGGTTTGGAGGTCCACAAGCTATCTTTCTAGTTTGACAATCATGGCAGACAGTGTTCTTGAGGTTCCAGAGGAAGATACAAATGATTCTAGAAATTTGGTATAATGTGTATGTTATTGGTGAATTCAATGTGCTTGTTGAGGTCTCTAGATAATGTGGCTACTATGTTGGAGGTCCGCATTGAAGTTTGAACTTGTTGTTGAAGATTTCTTCTTTGAGGTTGTTGTTCTTCCCAATTCTTGGTCAGCTGGATGTTCCTAGCATGTTGCGGATGATCTAAAGAGCATTTTATGAAGTGTGGCATGTTAGTAGAGGAAGATTCAAGTCTCAGTTATGTTTGGTTGATAGTGTAATGATCCACGTTAAGTTTAGCCGACCTTGTTAATCATTCCAAGGTTGATGAAGTGTATAAATACTTGTTGAAGAGTTGTTGAGAATAATCCTTGTGTGAAATGAATTAAATCCAAAGAAAGGATCAGAAGCTGAGTAGAAAAGAAGAGAAGTGTAAGTAGTAGTATAGAGTGAAGAATCAGAGACGAAGAATTTGGAGATAAAAGTAGAGGTTTTTATGAGCATTAAATGAAACTGAACCAGGCATGAAAAGATGTTAATTCTCAGTTAGTTCTTTCTGTGTTAAACTCAAATTTGTTGTAGGCAGTGAGCCTCTTTTTTGAGCAGTGCGCTCTGGGTAGTGAGCCTGAAGGCAAGTGCCTTCCCATTCTTTTAAGTACTTTTAACAGGGTACGAATCTTGTGGGCTAACACCCACCATGGTTTTTCCCTTAACCGGGTTTCCACATCAAAAATCTTGGTGTCAAATGTGTTGATTATGTTTCTTCTTATGTGTTGATGTTATATGCTTTAATGTTTGCATCATTAATCAATTTGCCAATTGTGAAAGAAGATTAAAAGAAAAGAAAAGTTTAATTTTTGGGACAATTGATTCACCCCACCTCTCAGTTGTCCGGGCTAATTCCAACAATTGGTATCAGAGCCAAGTACCTCTAAAAGAAGATTGACCGCTTGAGGAGATCCAATATGTCATTTTACAAGAAGGAAATTCTAAGATTTGATGGAACAAATTACTCCCTCTAGAAGGTACACATGCAGTGTCATCTGGAATGCATGGGTGATGTCTTTTGGTTAATAACCAAGAATGAGTATAAGATTCCTAAGAATGGACCTACAACTATAGATGATATCAGAGATGCTGAACATAGCATTCGAGCCAAAGAAGCATTGTTGAGTGCGCTGTGTGATACTGAATTAGCAAATGTCCTGGATTTGAAAACTGCTCAGGAAATTTGGATTAAGATGGAAAATCTATATGTAGGTGACAAATATGTTAAATGTGCCAAGCTACAAAGCCTAAAGGGTAAATATAAAAGATTGATAATGAGTGAAGATTAAAACATTACTTCCTACATGTAGAAACTAAATGAACTTGTGACCGGTATCAAAAATGCAGGTGGAGTATTAGAAGAATCAAAAATTGTTGTCAAAGTGCTCAGATCCTTGCCTGCAACTTATAAGCATAAAGCTGTAGCCATTGAAGAAATCAGGACAGTAACAATTGTCACGAGGGATCAGTTAGTTGGTAAGCTTTTAGCATTTGAAATGAGTGAGTTTGGTGATTCTCTTCCTAAGTTTGAATCTGCATTCAAGGCCAATGTGTATGGAAAGCAAAGATATGATCTGGGTGAAAGTTTTTTAGGAAGATCAAACAAATTTGTGAAGACAAGGAAGGATCTTGAAGATGATGAAATTGAGACTGTAGATCTTGAAGCTCTTATTGCCAAAAGAATGCCAAGAGGATTTGGTAAGTATGAAGGAAAGTTGCCATTAAAATGTTTTGCTTGTAATAAGATTGGTCATTTTGCCTCAAGGTGTCCAGAGAGGTTTTCAAAACCAAACCCTAACAGATACAAAAGTTAGAAAAATTGCTACTATGTCCAAGAAACTGGAGGAGTCACAGATGATGAATCTGATCATGGAGAAGGTGATTGGGTGTTCATTGCTATTAAAGAATAAGATCCAATGTCTACTGAATCTACTAGCTGTGCAAATGTGGAAAGTGCCTTGGCTGCTCAGATTGTTGAAAATGATGAATGGGTGATTGATAGTGGATGCTCTCATCATATGACTGGTGACAAGAGTAAGTTTGTGAGTTTTGAAAAATATGAAGGTGGGCTTGTGAAATTTGGAGAGAACTCAGCTGATAGAATCCATGGCAAAGAATCCATCTCTTTTGATGGTAAGAATTGCACCAATGATGTTTTGTATGTGGAAGGTCTTAAACATAATCTTCTCAGTGTTGGACAATTGGTTGACAAGGGTTATGATCTTCAATTCAAGGATGGAAAATGCAGAATCTTGGAGAGCTCCGGAACTGAAATTGCATCTGGTACTCAAACTAGAGGTAACATCTTTCATTTAAGTAATTCTGGCAAAAGTTGTTTGATTGCTCAGACAGTTCAAAGTTGGTTATGGCATAGGAGGATGTGTCATGTGAATTTTGATAACATTGTCAAAATAAGTTCCACTCAGGATGTAAGAGATTTTCCAAGACTTGTAAAACATGATAGCATATGTAGAGAATGTCAATTGGGTAAACAGGACAAAATTTCATTCAAAAGCAAGGAACAAGCTTCTAGTGGGCGATTGGAACTGGTACATATTGTTCTTTGTGGTCTTGCTAGAATTAGGAGTGTGCAAGGAGATAGATATTTCATGTTGTTGATTGATGATTACTCCCGGATGATGTGGGTAACTTTCCTAAAAGAAAAATTAGAAGCTCTTGATAAGTTTAAAGTGTTCAAGATAATGGTTGCAAATGAGATTGGTGGGAAACTGAAGTGTCTGAGATCTGACAAAGGTGGAGAATTTACTTCTGGTGAGTTTGATGCTTTCTGTGAAAAGCATGGAATAAAAAGATAGTTATTTGCTCCTAGGACTCCTCAGCAAAATGGAGTTGTGGAATGGAAGAACCGAACCATTCAAGAAGCTGCCAAGACCATGATGATGGAAACAAATGTTCCTCAAGTTTATTAGAGAGAAGTGGTGAGTACTATTGTCTAAACTCTTAACCAAGTGCAAATCAAAGGAAATTCTGGTAAGACTCCTTATGAACTATGGTTTGGTCATCCTCCTACTGTGAGATATTTCAGAGTTTTTGGTAGTAAATGCTAAATCAAAAGAGATGAGGATTTAGGCAAGTTTGATCCAAGAAGTGATGAAGGAATATTTTTGGAATACTCTACTCAAAGTAAGGCTTACCGATGCTTCAACAAGAGGTTGAAAAAGATTGTTGAAATTGCTAATGTTAAAGTTAATGAAAGCAAAGGACATTCCAGGTATTGCGGATATGATTCAAATGATCCAGATGAAAGTCAAAGTCAAGGAAGACAAGTTCAAATCCAGACTCAGATCTAGATTGATCCGATAACTCTAGTAACTCAAGAGGCTAGTGTAGATGATGAGGAACAAGTTCAAGAAATAGAAGTTCAAACAATTCCCAAAACTCCCAGGTATGTGAGGTTGAATCATCCTGAAGATCAAATCATAGGAGATAAGAGTAAAGGTGTTCGAACTAGGATAAATTTTTTTGAAGATCAAGAGGAGATTTGTTTAATTTCAAAGATTAAACCTAAATCAGTAAGTGAAGCCTGCAATGATGAAAACTGGGTTAAAGCAATGGAAGAAGAATTGATGCAAATTGAAAAGAATCACACTTGGGATCTTGTTCCTAGACCTAAGGATAAAAATGTGATTGGAACCAAATGGGTCTTCTGGAATAAGCTAAATGAAGATGGTGAGGTTGTAAGAAACAAAGCAAGGTTGGTATGTAAAGGTTACTCTCAAGTGGAAGGAATTGATTTTGAAGGAACTTTTTCTCTGGTGGCAAGGATAGAGGCAATTAGATTGTTTCTTGCATTTGCTGCACAGATTTTAAAGTGTATCAGATGGATGTCAAATCAACATTCCTGAATGGAGATTTGAAGGAAGAAGTCTACATTGAGCAATCGGAAGGATTTCAGTAGGCTGATCAGGGAGATATGGTTTGTAGACTGAGAAAAGCCTTGTATGGACTCAAGCAATCTCCAAGAGCCTGGTATGCCAAATTGGATAAGCATTTGCTTAAGCTAGGATTTAGCAAAGGTACTGCTGATAGTAATCTATACTTCAAGATTAATCATAAGGACATTCTAATTGTTGAGGTCTTTGTTGATGATATCATTTTTGGTGGAAATGAATGTATGTGCAAAGCATTTGCTGATCAAATGAAAAGTGAGTTTGAAATGTCAATGTTTGGTGAGATGAATTTCTTCCTAGGTCTGCAAATTATTCAGTCAGATAAAGGTATTTTCATATCTTAGTCCAAGTATGTGAAAGAATTATTGAAGAAGTTTGGAATGGAAGATTCAAAGCCAGTAAATACACCTATGGTAATCGGATGCAAGCTAAGCAAAGATGATGACTCCCCCAAGGCAAATCAGAAAAAGGTATAGATCAATGATTGGAGGATTGCTCTATCTAACTCAGACTAGACCTAACATCATGAATGCATTTGGACTTGTTGCTAGATTTCAAGTTGATCCAAAAGAATTCCATGTTGTGGCAGTCAAAAGAATTTTTAGATATCTCAAGGGGACAATTGATCATGGACTGTGGTATCCAAAGGACAATGACTTCACTCTTCATGCATATACAAATGTTGATTGGGTAAGAGATGTAGATGACAGAAAAAGTACTAGTGGTGGTGCATTCTTCTTGGGAAGAAGATTGGTCTCTTGGATGAGCAAAAAGCAAGAGGCAATATCTTTGTCTACTATAGAGGCAGAGTATATAGCAGTAGCAAATAATTGTACTCAGGTTCTATGGATGAAGCAAATGTTGAAGGACATCAGAATTGTGTTTGAGGAGCCAGTCAAAATCTTTTGTGATAATTCTAGTGCAATAAGCATCTCAAAGAATCCGATGTTGCATTCAAAGACAAAACATATATCTATCAAGTTTCATTTATTGAGAGAAAAGGTAAATGAGAATGACGTCAAGTTGGAGTTTGTGTCTTCCAAAGATCAGATTGTGGATAGCTTCACTAAGCCTCTTCCCAAGGATACTTTTGAGTATCTCAGAGAGTAGTTAGGGGTTATTACCCCTCCTAATAAGAACTAAGATGCACTTATATGCATCAGTCCAGTGGAATTCTTAGTCATATCTTGAGATCCAGATTGATGTTGAGAAGATACTACTCTAAGGAGTAGTCAGTATGCAAATGTTGGAAATCAATCTGAAATAAAAAGGGGGAGTAAAAGATTGCAAATATGTGCCCTTTGCCATTGATGTCAAAGGGGGAGAGAAGACATGTGAAAAACTAATTGCCAATGATAGGGGGAGCAATGAAGAAAGTGGTTGTAGAAGTCAGGGGGAGAAGTTCTTGTCGTGATGGTTGAATTAGTTTTTCACATCATATGTTGCCATAAATGACAAAGGGGGAGATTGTTGCAAATATGTGCCTAAACAGTGTTGTCATTGATGTCTACATATTCTTGTTGTCATTGGTGCCAATTGTGCCTTATTTTGTTGTCTGTTCAGGAGATTGGAATGTTAAGGATATTGAGAAAATTAATGAAGAATCAATGTTCGCGGACCATATGGCTATGTAGAGGATTGTCAAAGGTTGTTCCAGTTAAGAATTGAGAAGTTCAGATGAATAATTGAATAAGTTATGGCCTTCTAAGTAGAACCAGATTTTGTTGTGTTTAGAAGAGACAGAGTGACAGTAAGTTGGTCCGGATTGCTTTGCAGTGAAATATTATGGTTTGCAGATCTGAAGGCATGTTTGGGAAGTCAGTGTGTATCATCAACTCCAGTGGTTCATGGTTTGGAGGTCCGCAAGCTATCTTTCTAGTTTGACAGTCATGGTAGACATTGTTCTTGAGGTTCTGGAGGAAGATAGAAATGATTCTGGAAATTTGGTATAGTGTGGATATTATTGGTGAATTCAATGTGCTTGTGGAGGTCTCTAGATCATGTGGCTACTATGTTGGAGGTCTGCATTGAAGTTTGAACTTGCTATTGAAGATTTCTTCTTTGAGGTTGCTATTCTTCCCAGTTCTTGGCCGACCAGATGTTCCTAGCGTGTTGCGGATGATCTAAAGAGAATTTTATGAAGTGTGGCATGTTAGTAGAGGAAGATTCAAGTCTCAGTTATGTTTGGCCTGTTGGCAAGAGACACTGCTAGGACTCATTAGTGTTGTCATTGATGGCAACAAAATCTATCCCACACATTCACAGTACATAATATGCCTATACCCAGAAGTCAGATTGAAGATTATTTTGGTTCGGTGGACAAGAACAGAGTATGTAACATGGTCTGACAATTAGGTCCGGATCTCTCAGATGGTGCAACTTAGTAAGTTGTGGACTTGGACAAGTCAAGAGGGGTATCATGACTATTATATTCCAGAGATTTAGCATCTGGTGATAAAGCATGAAAAAGATATGAGCATCTGACTATTTAGTGTGTAGGAAAATGAGCTAATGACTAGATTCTAAAAGGACCAACATGAAGTAGGAGATTTTGAATGTTGAAATTGGGTTGAGCTAGACCATGATGTGGCCTAATCATAGATTAAATTTGATGGTCGACCTTGCCCATCAAACAATTTTTTTATGATGGTTATCCATTCAAAGGTGCCCTCAAAATACTATGACATACCTAAGTATAAGTAAAATTATATATAAACCAAATATACATATCATCGTAATCCTATATAAATTTTGACAATCTCTTCAAAATGTCTCCTTTCATGTGAGATAATCTCTTTAAAATTTAAATTATATTTTACAGCAAAATACGGCTATACAACCATCAAATTTAAGCCATGGGCCCAATCAAATGGACAAGGTAACACTTATAGTGTAGTCTTAGGTAAGGAAATGCTATAAGGAGTGATCAGTGTTTACCATTAGAAACTAGAGTTGCATTTAGATAATGAATATAAGGCCAAAGACTAATTACAATAGCAAATAGATCAAATTAAAAATTGTAAATACATATCTACAATATTTATATTAAAAAAAATGAAACAAAAATATAAAAAATATAAACTATAAACTTTTATCCTTTACAATATATTACCCTAAATACATTCTTATTAGATAAACCATACTCTTGATGTCATTACAATTATTGTTATTAATCCATCCTGTTACTCTTGATTTGGACAAATTGAGATTTTCTCTTGTTTAGCACATTACTTAGTCTTGCTCCACTTGAAACAAACAATAGCAGATGGGTTTGGCTGGTCCCCTACAGTCCAACGGTAGAAAACAATTTTCATCTGTTGCATCTGCCTGGGTTCGACTCTAGCCGTGTTTTTCTCAGCCTTGTCAAGCTGAAAGTTGGAGCTTTGATTTCGTTGGTATGATAGATCTCAGGCTATTTCGATTCCACTATAATCCTCCAAAACATATGATGGATATTCCCATCCCTTTCGTCTGCCTTCATTTTACTGATTTGCAGCTTTTCGACTGGTGGCTGCTGTTCTCAAATTGAAGTAAACCTGTAATAGCCATCTTAATAGGCCGCAGAGCAAGCACAAATCCCTCCTCCATTCTAATACCTAATTCATCAAATGATCAGAAATTTATGAAGCGAGTTCGAAATTATAATTTATCCATGGGTTTTAATACAAAAGTTAGATGAGAGAAGGTAGCCTTATCCGTTTTCATAAGCTTGGAGAAAGAGCTTCAGATGGTACATCATTCTCAAGCCCATGCTCGCTCATTTTGCCTAATGTATTATCTACCAAGGTTTGCATGTGGGGAAATGCCAGGTCCACTTTAGAGTATTGAGACTCAAGGGTCAAATGTCCTTTCTTTGGATAGACAAAGATCATTGGACATTTGTTAAGTGTCTTTTAGGTATTATTCTATTTATGGTCTAACAAGAATCATGATAGAGAATGACATCCTCCTTTAGGTCAATTGTTACTTTGAGAATAATGTAATCAATTGTATCTTGCATGATGTCATTAGAACATTTTAAAGCAAATCCAAAATGTGCATATTGATCTTGTTGTAAGTGACAATTAAATAAAAATTCTTCAATACATAGAATGAAGTGGCATCCATGACCAACTATAATTCTCTTGATGTGTCAACAAAATGTAGCTCTCATGATGCTGAGTAACCCATGGTATTCGTTGTTAGGTATTTCTTCATGAGAAAATGTTATGTATAAAAATGAAGATGCATTAGATTACTCATTGATAACCTCAATAAAGTCCTCATAAGATTTTGATGGTGTGTCCAATATGTCTTTATTTGTGTAAGGCCACTTAACCCTCTCCTTACGACTCAGCTAGGGATTTGGATTCACGTAATGATGTTATACTTAATGATGATGATGATGATGATGATGATGATTCTTCCTTGTTTCTTGATGATTTATCTAATGAAGACTTTCAAGACGTTTATTTGCTTGGTGAGTATGCATGGAGTGTATTGTGAACATGTTTGTGTTAGAATAATGACTTAGCTTGATGATATGGTTAATTTTGATTTTTGGTTCGATACGATCTTGATGTATAATAATTAATCAGGTGATTTCATTACTACATATTTGTTTTGAATGGTATAAATATATGTTCTATTGTTTATGGCACATTTGGATATATTGTGGAATGAACGATTCATATGTCAATTCAATTTGGAGATAAAATGTTAGCATGAAATGTCGTGAAAATTGTATGTTGTAATTTAATGTATTATGTTTTATTAATGCTTCGGCTATGACTATATTTATGATGGACTAACAATTATAACTGAGGATGTATGTTGATTCCAATGCCGATGGGAATTTAGAGGTCACATGGTAAACCCTATCTAGTAACTATAATGATAGACTTATTGGCATTGTAATGATATGTTATGATCCTAATATGATATGTTCCTAATTATAATAAGTTAAGAACTTGTTGCATGCTTAACCTTAATAGATTCATTTATTAGTCTTATTTATTCCTAAGATAACTTAGTTAGGTTGAAGGGGTGTGTCCCTACATATTTATGAATATAAATAAGTGAAAGGAAGCAAAGGTGTGAAAACAACTTCCAAAACTAGTCTTATGAGGAGAGGGTTGTAGTTAATTCTTTCAAACCTTTCAACGATTACAATTTATTAAGACTCGTATACATTTAGTTAATTAAGATTTAAAATCAAGAAACATTAACACAATAATTTTACATGGGGAAAACCTTTTCAGGTAAAAAGCCACACACTCCAAACACACAGTTGAATTATATTACTGTAAACTTTTTATGGTTATAATATAGCTCTCAGAAGTAGTGTTTCTTTAGGAGTATTCACTACTGTAGAATCTTGAAACAAACTGGCAACATTTTGGCTCTTCAGAATTGCTTCAACATGTAATACAACTTCTTCAAACACACTGAAATACACATAATGCAAGAGCTACAAAAGAAAAGTGCCCTCAAAAAGTTGGCTTAGCTTTCTCCACCAACTCCTTTGCAAAAGCATACAAAGCATCCATTTTCAAATCTGTTTTAAAGTCAGAAAGCTTATCCTATCTTTCCTAGGCGTCCACTTCCCAAAGAGGAATATTTTCCAACTTGAAAATCAAATCCAAATCAAATTTCCAAAAAATAAAGCATATCCTCTTCATGGACACTCCAAAGAGATAAGGATAAGATTTGTCATAAACAATAACTTCCTACAATAGAAACCTGCTAAACAAGACCCAAGGTCAACTGAGGTGACACTCCTTATTTTTCTCAACAAAAAGAAAAAAAATAGCTTTTTGAGAAAAAACAAAAAAGAACCAAACAACTTTTCCTTAAATGGCTTAAAAACACCATTTCCAAAAAAGAAAAAACAAAATTGCTTTTTCACCTCCTAAAAAATAGCAAACACCATAAAGGACTCTAAGGTTGAGACACCTTAATCCCAACATTCTCCCACTTGTTGAAGACTTGTCAAGAGTCTATAGTGGCTAGTTGATCAGGCATCAAGGCCCATGGAACTCGAACACCATCAGAACTTCTCTGTGCTCACTGGCTTTGTCAGTGCATCTGCAACATTCACCAAAGTCAACTTTCTCCAACTATACATTTCCATCTTCCACCATATCTCAAACAAAGTGAAATTGTACGTCAATGTGCTTTGTTCTGGCATGGAAAGTAGGATTCTTCACTAAACATATGGCACTTTGACTGTCTCAACAAATAGTAATATGTCCTGCATAAAAACTAATATCCGAACACAACCTCTTAAGCCAAATGGCTTCCTAAAAAGCACGAGTTGTAGCTATGTACTCTACTTCTGTAGTGTACAAAGCAACTATAGCTTCACTTACTCATCCAACTTATTGCATCACCATTCATTAGAAAAACATATCCACTAGTGGATCTTGTGCTATCAATATGACCTGCCCAAACTGAATCAACATATCATCAGATATTCACTAAATGCAAAGGTCTTGTAGGATAACCTTGAAAGCATAAGGAATACTCAGAAGTACCCCTCAAATATCTAAAAACCCCCTTTACCACATCCCAATGTACCCATCTAGGATTAACCATAAATCAACCAAGGACTCCCACTACTTGGGCAATGTTTGGCCTTGTACAGACCATAGCATACATAAGGCTACCAACAACTCTTGCATATGGTACTCTGGTCATGTCCTCTATCTCAGTAGGAGATTTTGGACAATCCTAAATAGAAAGTTTTGTCCCCTACATAACTGGAACAACTGTCTACAAGTCAACATGTTGAATCTCTCCAACACCAAGTTCACATACTCGCTTTGAGTTAACCAAAGCTTTCTATTAGCTCTATCTCTTATGATCTCAATCCTAAGAATATATCTCGTTCACCTAAATCTTTCATCTTGAATTGTGATGACAACTGAGACTTCAAATTTGAAATCATACTTCTACCATTCCCAATAAACAACATATCATCCACATACAAGACTATAATAAGAATGTGACCATTTTCAGATTTATAATAAACACAATGGTCAAGTTTAGATATCATAAATCCAATCGACAACACATAGATGTCAAACTTTTGATACCACATCCTAGGAGATTGTTTCAAACGATACAAAGATTTTCTTAAATTACATACTACATCTTCTTTACCATTCACAATGAATTGCTCTGGCTGCTTCATAAATATTTCTTCCTCCAAATCAATGTGAAGGAACACTGTCTTCACATCCATTTGTTCCACTTCTAGATCACACACTACTGCAAGTGACAACAAGAACCATATAGATGTCAACTTTGCCACAGGAGAGAAAATATCTCCATAATCAATTCCCTCAACCTAGGAATAACCCTCCGTGACCAACCATGCCTTATGCTTCTCAACACTACCATCTAGACCAGATTTTAACTTGAACACCCATTTACATCCAACAGGATTACGTCCCTTCAGTAAGGGTACTAGATCTCAAGTATTATTTTTCTTTAACACATCCATCTCTTCTTCCATGGTTGTCATCCAGGAATCTACATTATGCATACCCATATCCTCTCTAACAGTCCTAGGCTCATTAGTGTTAGCAATCAAAGTAAAATATAACTGGAATCCAACATAGAATACCCAAACCTTTCTGGCGAATAATCAAACCTTTCTAGTGTTGCAAATATGTGCCTAAGTAGTGTTGTCATTGATGTCAACATATTCTTGTTGTCATTGGTGCCTGTTAGGGTAAAATAGGATCAATCATGAATATGCAATAAACAACATCAGATACCCATAACTCAATAGAATAATGAAACTATGAAAGATTGAATGAAATGAAGCAATGAATAACACAATGCAAACCTTCCTTGAATCTAAACTTCTATTGTTGCCTATCAAGATCGTCCTTGTTTTGTATGAAGTAGGCCCTCAAAGAGTGCACTCCTTTGCTATGTTCAAGGATGTCGATAGTGAATACCTATGATAATGAATATGCCAAGAAGATGAGCTTCAAAGCAACAATGGTTATCTCAAGCAAATAGTATTGGGGTGCCAAAGGTGTGCTAGTAAATTCCTACAGAGTAACAATACAAATAGCCTGGATGAATAGAATGGAAGAACAGGGTTTCTTTTATAGACTTGGGAGAATGAAGATCAACGGTTAAGAAGAGATGAGAAGATCAATGGTTGAGAACGGTTGAGGAATGTGCAACGAATGAAAAGAGGATAAGTGTCCCACTTCCATCATGCAACAGGGGAGTTAACAAAATTGATTGAAGAGTTAATAGAATTTACCAATCAGTTAAGTGAATTGATTGGGGAGTTGACTGAATTGATTGATTAGTTAACTGGGCTGATTGAGGAGTCAATAGAATAGATTGACCAGTGAACTCAAATGACTAATTAGTTAACAGATTTGATTGCTGAGTTAACTAATTTTGACTGGAAGATAAATAGGACATGTGGGTGAGGGAATATTAGCTAATTAAATATTTAAAATATTTAATTACATGTGCAACATGGTGAGGTAGAAAAGGTGAGGTGGATTTATGAGGTGGATTTTAGGATAGAGGAATTTATGATTAATTAAATAATGTAGGATTATTTAATTATGTAAGACATTAGAAGAATTTAGGGAATTTAATTAAATAAATTGATTTTTATTTAATAATGGGATAATGAATCAATCAAATAAACTTAAGATATTTATTTAATTGATAGAAGAAAATAAGAAGGGAATAAATATTAAGAATATTTATTTAGAATGAATCGTGTCATTTTTAGGCGTATACATTTTGCCCCTCTTTGATGTAATGCAGTTTACGATGTTGCTTCAAAGAATAAATAGTCTGACAATGATACATGCCCCAGTTTGCCCCTGGTACAAGTTTGACAACAGGATGCCCCCTCAGGAGATTGGATGGGAAGGAGGCAGAAGGGATGTGAGACAAACAATCTCATGAAGACGAAGGTGAAAAACAGGTTAGGTTTGAAGAAATTGGTTGGAGAAAGAGCCTAATGATACACAATGCAAGATAGAATGATACCACACACAAGCAAGTAAGCAAGTATGCACAAATGATACAAGAACAAACAAGGTATTTCCCCTGTCAAGCGGTAAACCAATGATATACTAATAATGATATATGACAGTGTTGTCATTGCAGGGAACGATATATCCCTAGACCAACATGGTAGGCGTGTTGTCATGGCGAGAAAGGATAGATCCCTAGAGAAAACATGAAGGATAATGTCTGGTTTCAGGAAATGAAGCATGTCGTGTAAGATGCGTGTGTTGGTCTGATTTTGATAATGCCACATCCTATATAAGACAATTGATTGATTATAAATGATTGAGTTGGTTTACGACCAGACAAGGATCAAGACCACTGATTGTGATTGGATCATTTGACAAGATTGACTTGACTTGATTGGTATGGATTAAGGATAGACTTGCATGAGGATCATTGCTCGAATTGACTGGATTGAGAAGAATTGACCACAATGATAGATAGAATACTGATTGATAGAAGAATGACAAGATTTTATTTGTATTGATACTCTGCATTGTTTTGAAACTTTATTGCATGGGATATGGATGTATGGATGTATAAATGGATATATAATGGATGCTTTACTTTTGACATCTTGACGGTGCAAGTATTTTGAAGTGCTTTATTTCATCATTTGGCATTTTTTGGTACTTTTTCTGAAATGTTGTAAGTTAATACAAGCATCTAGGTATAATTGAACTAAGATGACCTGAGTATTGCTTACATGGATTTTGGATTTAGCAAGTTAATACAAGCATCTAGTCAAAGTTGAATCTAGATGACCTGAGTATTGCGTGCGTATCAACAGAAAAGGATTGCCCCTGTTCATGTTAGACCTTTGATGTCCTCGATGATCTTTTGTTGATTATGTCTTTAGACAAGATGTCACATTACTAAAGTTTAATCCACAAGCAGCAAACAAAGAAAATAATCATGCCCCCATCATAGCATCTCTAGATTTTGGCATCCTTGAGTGGCATAAGAAGGCATGATAGCATAAATCAAGACTCAATGTTTTTAACCATGTTTCCAATTCACAAAACATTCTTGCATTTAGATGTGTTTGTTTCTTGCCATAATTTGAGTGAAAATCATTTAGAAGGCCTTGGGTATTTGCTTTGGATAGGCTAAAATGCCTTGTGACAAAATTTATGCTTGAAGAGCAGGTTCTGCTTGCACTTGCTTGCCTGGTGGGAGAATTCCACAATCTTTATTGGGGAGACGGACCCTAAAGGACTGACCTAGTGCCTCGGGGGCTCATTTGAGGAATGGCCTTACCTACGTGACAACGCAAAGGCAACGTAGTTCAGGGTAAACCCTAACAGACTTAAGATATGGATCAGATGAGACACGATATGGAATAGATATGGATCAGACATGGAACCGGTAAGACACGATATGGAACATATATGGATCAGATAAGACACAATATGGAACAGATATGGATCACTTAAGATATGATATGGAATAGATATGGATTAGTTAAGACATGATATGGAACAGATATGGATCAGTTAAGACACAATATGGAACAAATATAGATTAGGTAAGACACCATACGGAACAGATATGGATTAGACAAGACACGATATGGAACAGATATGGACCAAACAAGACACGTTATGGATTAGTTAAGACAAGATATGGAACAGATATAGATTAGTTAAGACACGATATGGAATAGATATGGATCAGACGATACTGATGACAAATCAACACCATGGATAGGTAGATGGATGGGTGATAAGAAAGGGAACGGGTGGTTAGGTAGAAGGAATCAAGGATGTGATCTCCAAGGACTATGTTGCATAGGAATAACTCAAGCTTTGACATGACAAAGCTTATGACGAAGGAGGATGAGAGGATAATGAAGGATTTGCATCATTTTGGAGGGATAAGGTATGTCAAGAGACATCTAAAACATTTGTCAACATTGTGCCCCCAATCTTTATCAAGACCAAAGAAATAGAGGAAAGGAAGATTAGGATGGATAGACTGGACAATATAGGTATGTAATGGATAGAAGGATAGGATAGGAAATGGTACGGAATGGAACTGATAGGATAAGAGTGATATGCCGATGAGACAAGGTGCCCCCAAGTGTAGGTGACGTAGAAGATCAACTTACACATGACGCCTATTTGCCAGGTTTTCATCATGGTACTTATCCAAGGCGCCTATTTGCCAGATTTTCACCATTGGATGAAGGGATTTTTCTTTACTTTTTTTTTTTTTGGAATATTAGGATAGGATAGGTAGAGTGGACGAGAGGGACCCAAGTGCCTAGTTCCATGAAAGGTGATAGTCCCCCTAGAAAGATGTCGTCGCATGGACCATGTCAAGTGTTCTCACAGATGTTGGTAGGGGATTGCATGAAAGTGATATGGTGTAGGTAGACAGTGGATTATGATGCAGAATATGGAGGGAAGGCTTATGCAAAAGCATGGACCATAGGAATAGGATGAGGAAGATATGTAAGATAATAGTGGAAGGAAGGGGAGATGGAGGTATATGAAAATGTTGCGGAATGGAAGGGAATCATGACCAACGGTTGCACATACCATGATAAACATTGAAGTTGGTGATGGGAAAGTAGTGTAGGAAGCAACAGAGACTTTTGCTTGTGGATGAATAACTTAGGCATGTAGGGATCCACATAGACTGAGTATTTTTCTAATTTTTGTTTGCCATATGAGATGGAAGAATTTGAGCCTTTTGGATGGAATGGGAGAAAGTGGATGGTTGAGATTCTTGAGAGGTAGATGTCTCATGTAATGTGAGGGCTTTTTTCTTAGGTACCCAAACCATTTTATTTTTAGATAGTACCTGTGAAGGTATGGGTTTGGGTGTATGCAGCTTTTGTGCAGCTTTTGGAGTAATCATTTGTTGGATGTGGACCCACACCTTTTTCAGTTTGGCATATAGGTGTGTGGGTGTATGCAGCTCTTGAGAAGGATGTGTCTTTGATTCTTGGCTTTTGTATCCTAGGTCATGAGGACTCTTAGGATTTTTGACTTTATAGGTAGAGGCATCTAGATTTTTGCCGTTAAAATCCTTTGGGATGGTGGAAGTGGGGTTGGATGAAGTTCTTTGTTTAGACAACATGTGCATTTGTTGGCCATGATTGGATTGTTAGAAGATTCATAGATGGATGAATAAGGTGTTGGAAGAAGTGGTGATAAAATGTATGGAGGGATATTAGGAGTTGAAAGTAGCGGAGGTAGATTGGATGGTGGAAGGTGTATGGTCACATGCTTTTGACGATTATAGGATGATGGAGGTGGAATGGCGACATACGTTTTGGGGATATGATAGGGTTTACGATGGAAAGTGGGGGATTTTGAAGGAGTGGAGGAAGTACCAACATCTTGAGATTGTTCACCTTGGGGTGTATCCAAGGCCATATGAAGGAGGAGGAACATTGGCATGGATGGGCTCCAAAATACCTTGTTCGTGAAGGCCTAAGCCTTTACCTTGATAGTTCATATGTTGGAGTATGCGATGGACAATGGGATTATGTGTAGGTGGAACATTAGACACAAGTTCCTTATTGGATGAAGAAGATGAGATAGAGGATAATGGTGGCTGGTGTTCTAAGGAGGAACACTCATGAATGAAGGCGGTAAGACCAAGAATATATGGTGGGGGATTTGGAGTATGGTCGATAAGGAATGGCGGAGGAGTATTACTGGTTTGATCTTCTATGCTTGCTTGGGAGGCAAGTGTCTCATAAAGGGAAGTGGAAGTTGTTGGAACTTGGATAGGACTAGATGGGGTTATAAGCTCAGGACCATGGAACACATAAAGTGGGCTTAGAGGATCATCATGGTCTACTTGATCATAGATAGGGCCGTCATCATAGGTGGGAGCTTGATCATAGATAGGATTTAGCGAGATGGGATTAATGTTCTCTTGTATATGTTCTTCATCAATGATAATATTTTGATCATGGAAAGGATATAAGCCATCGAGAGGTTGGAATTTGATCTCTTGTTCATGTATAGGATCAAGTTGCTCATGGATAGCTTCTTCATCAAAGGCAGTATCTTGATCATAAAAGAGATATAGGTTATGAATGGTTTGAAATTGGATTTCTTGCTCATGTATAGGTATAGGATCATCGAAAAGATAAAGGTTATGTAAGGGTCGGATGGGAGTGCTTTGATCTTGATTTAGACAAGGGGTTGATGTTTCCATATGTTCTAAAGTGTGCTCTTGACATAACTCTTGAGGTGCTTGAATGGGAGTGGAGGTAGAAGATTCTTGGATAGGATCTTGGTCAACAACATGAAGGTGCGATGGACCTTGACTTCGATTCATGGTAGGAGGCTCTTTGATAAGCTCAAGGGGTTGCGGATTACATGATGAGGTTAGAGTAATGGACATGCATGAAGGTTCTTTGATAAGGTCAAGGACCGGAATTTGGGGACATGGTTGACTCTCTACTAGTAGCCCTTGGATCGCATCCTTCATAGGTGTATGGGTAGATGGATGAGGGGATTTAGCTTTCTCCCTAGCTTTTCTCTGGTTGTATAAATTTGGAAAAACTCTTTTCCAGAAATCATCCGAGGATTCCTTGGTTGTTGTCAGTTTAGAGCTTGGGGAACTCGATGGTGGTGTTGGTGTAGAACCAGTATGCTTTGGAATATGTGTCTTAGAAGATGGCGAAGGAGGACTAGTAGGCATAATGGTATACGAGTTCCAACTTGGCGTGGTGCTTGCCTTGTCATGAGTATGGGAAAAGGATATACGATTTTGGGGCGAGGCGTAGCTAATACTAGCATGTTTAGCTTGCAAGATTGTCATTTCTTGTTGTAAGACTTGGATTTGTTGAGAAATTTCTATACAATCTTGGGGCGAGGGACCTAAGTTTATTTGCAATTGCAGATATTGGAGTTTTTGACCAATATATTCTAATTGGTTTGCCATTGACACAAGACTGAAAAAGTTTATTGGTTTGGATGTGCAGCTTCATAGGCACAATTTCAGAAGGTAAATGCACAACAAGTCGAGGTAAATGCGCAATTCTGGCAGAGGATAAATGTGCAGCTCTGGTTTCTTCAAATGATTTTGCAAAGTTTTTTTTTGACACCTTTTTCAGTGCTTTTTGGTTTCTTGGTTGCAAGTCAGTTCTTTGATATGATTTTTCTCAATTATGGCAAGAAGACACAACAAACACAAAGAATGTTTTTCATGGTTTTTGATTTTTTTGTGATTTTTGACACTTTTTGGACTAAAAGGAAAAACAAGTACAATCCTAGGCTTCAAATGGATTACAGGGGTTTTTGGCCACTAGACAAAGGTGAGTAATAAAGGCAACCATTCGAGTGGTTATACATGCGGTAGCACTACACTCCATTATGGAGTCTCCTAGCCTGCAAGGGTTACGCCTTGGAGGGTTTTGGGGGAGGTTGGCTATCGGTATAACACAACTGCACTCGCTGCTTGAAACTTTTCCTCTAAACACAATTTATTTATAGTGGCTCGGAAGGGCTTGGCATCTAGCTTGTTACCACTTAGGGTCTTTCCCACTTGGACAGGTGGGCATCCAAGGGCAAACCCCTCTAAAGGTTATACACGCAAAATGACAAGTTTGGCATTTTGGTCACCCAATAAAGGGGAGAGCATAAGCCTATTGTCATTTTAAAGACATAGTAAATAGTGGTTTATCCAATCCTAATTAAAATGAGAAAAACTATATACATTATTCTACTTGGGCACACACACAGTTGTTAACTTTGAAGTGATTAGGAGATAACAATGATTCTTTCCTTTGCAAGATAGCAATATTCTTAACTGAAAGAGATAGCCATATAGCAATGATCAATGAAACCAAGATAGCAATGATTCAGTTATCACCCTCCTAGTTAGAAACTATGTGAGATTGACATGCATATTTTTACTTTCCTAATTAGAGTTAGATTAAAATTGTATGCAAGTTGCATGAACAATGGGTTACTCTTTCCTAATTGTATGCAAGTTGTATGAACAATAGGTTACTCCTTCCTAATTAGAACTAAATGAAAATTGTATGCAAGTTGCATGAACAATGGGTTACTCCTTCCTAATTAGAACTAGATGAAAATTGTATGCAAGTTGCATGAACAATGGGTTACTCCTTCCTAATTAGAACTAGATGAGAATTGTATGCAAGTTGCATGATAATGCCTAAATCAATCCTATTCAACACTTTGTGAAATGATGGTCTTCAGCGGATGTTATACACCAAAATTGGATTAGCAGTCTCTTGATATCCACCTGTTGATATTGACCCAGCGGGCTGAAAATACCTCCGAGGCCTTCCGGACTCAACAGTGAGCTCGGTTTGTGCGTAGGAGGTCGTTTGTGAAAGTTGATTCCCAAATTTTATCTGAAACACACCTGAATCTACAACAAAAAATTCTAAAACAAACACTCACAAACAAGATGGGTCAGATCATGGTGGGTGCCAAAAATGTTAGGGTAAAATAAGATCAATCATGAATATGCAATAAACAACATCAGATACCCATAACTCAATAGAATAATGAAACTAAGAAAGATTGGATGAAATGAAGCAATGAATAACACAATCCAAACCTTCCTTGAATCTAAACTTCTATTGTTGCCTATCAAGATCGTCCTCATTTTGTATGAAGTAGGCCCTCAGAGAGTGCACTCCTTTGCTGTGTTCAAGGATGTCGATAGTGAATGGCTGTGATAATGAATATGCCAAGAAGATGAGCTTCAAAGCAACAATGGTGATCTCAAGCAAATAGTATTGGGGTGCCAAAGGCACGCTGGTAAATTCCTGCAGAGTAACAATACAAATAGCCTGGATGAATAGAATGGAAGAACAGGGTTTATTTTATAGACTTGGGAGAATGAAGATCAACGGTTGAGAAGAGATGAGAAGATCAATGGTTGAGAACAGTTGAGGAATGTGCAATGAATGAAAAGAGGACAAGTGTCCCACTTCCATCATGCAACAGGGGAGTTAACAAAATTGATTGAAGAGTTAACAGAATTGACCAATCAGTTAAGTGAATTGATTGGGGAGTTGACTGAATTGATTGATCAGTTAACTGGGCTGATTGAGGAGTCAACAGAATAGATTGACCAGTGAACTCAAATGACTAATTAGTTAATAAATTTGATTGATGAGTTAACTAATTTTGACTGGAGGATAAATAGGACATGTGGGAGAGGGAATATTAGCTAATTAAATATTTAAAATATTTAATTACATGTGCAACATGGTGAGGTGGAAAAGGTGGATTTATGAGGTGGATTTTAGGATAGAGGAATTTATGATTAATTAAATAATGTAGGATTATTTAGTTATGCGAGACATTAGAAGAATTTAGGGAATTTAATTAAATAAATTGATTTTTATTTAATTATGGGATAATGAATCAATCAAATAAACTTAGGATATTTATTTAATTGATAGAAGAAAATAAGAAGGGAATAAATATTAAGAATATTTATTTAGAATGAATCATGTCTTTTTTAGGTGTATACAGTGCCAACTATGCCTTATTTTGTTGCATGTTTAGGAGATTGGAATGTTGAGGATATTAAGAAAATTAATGAAGACTCAATGTTCATGGACCATATGGCTGTGTAGAGGATTGTTAGAGATTGTTCCAATTAAGAATTGAGAAGTCTGCATGAAGATTTGAAGAAGTTATGGCCTTCTGAGTAGAACCAGATTTTGCTGTGTTTAGAAGAGACAGAGTGACAGTAAGTTGGTCTGGATTACTATGCAGTGAAATATTATGGTCTGTGGATCTGAAGGCATGTTTGGGAAGTCAGTGTGTACCATCAACTCTAGTGGTTCATGGTTTGGATGTCCGCAAGCTATCTTTCTAGTTTGACAGTCATGGCAGACAATGTTCTTGAGGTTCTAGAGGAAGATACAAATGATTCTAGAAATTTGGTATAGTGTGGATGTTATTGGTGAATTCAATGTGTTTGTGGAGGTCTCTGGATCATGTGACTACTGTGTTGAGGTCCGCATTGAAGTTTAAACTTGTTGTTGATGATTTCTTCTTTGAGGTTGTTGTTCTTCCTAGTTCTTGGCCGGTTGGATGTTCCTAGCATGTTACGGATGATCTAAAGAGAATTTTATGAAGCATGGCATGTTAGTAGAGGAAGATTCAAGTCTCAGTTATGTTTGGCTGACAGTGTAATGATTCATGTTAAGTTTAGCTGACCTTGTTAATCATTCCAAGGTTGATGAAGCGTATAAATACTTGTTGAAGAGTTGTTGAGAATCATCCTTGTGTGAAATGAATTAAATCCAAAGAAAGGATCAGAAGTAGAGAAAAAAAGAAGAGTGTAAGTAGTATAGAGTGAAGAATCAAAGAAGAAGAATTTAGAGATAGAAGCAGAGGTTTTTGTGAGCATTAAATGAAACTGAACCAGGCATGAAAAGATATTAATTATCAGTTAGTTCTTTCTGTGTTAAACTCAAATTTCTTGTAGGCAGTGAGCCTCTCTTTTGAGCAGTGAGCTCTGGGCAGTGAGACTGAAGGCAAGTGCCTTCCCATTCTTTTAAGTACTTTTAACAAGGTATGAATCTTGTGGGCTAACACCCACTGTGGTTTTTCTGTTAACCGGGTTTCCACGTCAAAAATCTTTGTGTCAAATGTGTTGATTATGTTTCTGCTTATGTGTTGATGTTATATGCTTTAATGTTTGCATCGTTAATCAATTTGCCAATTATGAAAGAAGATTAAAAGAAAAGAAAAGTTTAATTTGGGGACAACTAATTCACCCCCTCTCTCAGTTGTCTAGGCTAATTCCAACAATTGGTATCAGAGCCAAGTACCTCTAAAAGAAGCTTGACCACTTGAGGAGATCCAAGATGTCATTTTACAAAAAGGAAAGTCTGAGATTTGATGGAACAAATTACTCCCTCTAGAAGGTACACATGCAGTGTCATCTGGAATGCATGGGTGATGTCTTTTGGTTAATAACCAAGAATGAGTATAAGATTCCTAAGAATGAATCTACAACTATAGATGATATCAGAGATGATGAACACAACATTCAAGCCAAAGAAGCATTGTTGAGTGCCCTATGTGATACCGAATTGGCAAATGTCCTAGATTTGAAAACTGCTCATGAAATTTGGATTAAGTTGGAAAATTTGTATGAAGGTGACAAATATGTTAAATGTGTCAAGCTACATAGCCTGAAGGGTAAATATGAAAGATTGATAATGAGTGAAGATGAAAACATTACTTCCTACATGCAGAAAGTAAATGAACTTGTGACTGGTATCAGAAATGCAAGTGGAGTATTGGAAGAATTAGAAATTGTTGCCAAAGTGCTCAGATCCTTGCCTGTAGCTTACAAGCATAAAGCTGCAGCCATTGAAGAAATTAGGACAGTAACAACTGTCACAAGGGATTAGTTAGTTGGTAAGCTTTCAACATTTGAAATGAGTGAGTTTGGTGATTCTCTCCCTAAGTTTAAATCTGCATTCAAAGGCCAGTGTGTATGGAAAGAAAAGATATGATCCGGGTGAAAGTTCTTCAGGAAGATCAAACAAATTTGTGAAGACAAGGAAGGATCTTGAAGATGATGAAATTGAGACTGTAGATCTTGAAGCTCTTATTGCCAAAAGAATGCCAAGAGGATCTGGTAAGTATGAAGGAAAGTTGCCATTAAAATGTTTTGCTTGTAATAAGATTGGTCATTTTGCCTCAAGGTGCCCAAAGAGGTTTTCAAAACCAAACCCTAACAGATACAAAAGTTATAAAAATTGCTACTATGTCCAAGAAGCTGGAGGAGTCACAGATGATGAATCTGATCATGGAGAAGGTGATTGGGTGTTCATTGCTATTAAAGAAGAAGATCTAATGTCTACTGAATCTACTAGCTGTACAAATGTGGAAAGTGCTTGGTTGCTCAGGTTGTTGAAAAGGATGAATGGGTGATTGATAGTGGATGCTCTCATCATATGACTGGTGACAAGAGTAAATTTGTGAGTTTTGAAAAATATGAAGGTGGGCTTTTGAAATTTGGAAACCAGTCAGCTGGTAGAATCCATGGCAAAGAATCCATCTCTTTTGATGGTAAGAATTACACCAATGATGTTCTGTATGTGGAAGGACTTAAACATAATCTTCTCAGTGTTAGACAGTTGGTTGACAAGGGTTATGATCTTCAATTCAAGGATAGAAAATGCAGAATCTTGGAGAGCCCTAGAAGTGAAATTGCATCTGGTACTCAAACTAGAGGTAACATCTTTCATTTAAACAGTTCTGGCAAAAGTTGTTTGATTGCTCAGACAGATCAATGTTGGTTATGGCATAGGAGGATGTGTCATGTGAAACCTATAAGAGATCTTCCAAGACTTGTGAAACCTAATAGCATATGTAGAGAATGTTAATTGGGTAAACAGAACAAAATTTCATTCAAAAGCAAAGAACAAGCTTCTAGTGGGCGATTGGAATAGGTACATACTGATCTTTGTGGTCCTGCTAGAATTAGGAGTGTGCAAGGGGATATATATTTCATGTTGCTAATTGATGATTACTCCTGGATGATGTGGGTAACTTTCCTAAAAGAAAAATCAAAAGCTCTTGATAAGTTTAAAGTGTTCAAGATGATGGTTGAAAATGAGATTGGTGGGAAACTGAAGTGTCTAAGATCTGACAAAGGTGGAGAATTTACTTTCGGTGAGTTTGATGCTTTTTGTGAAAAACATCGAATAAAAAGATAGTTATCTGCTCCCAGGACTCCTTAGCAAAATGAAGTTGTGGAAAGGAAGAACCGGACCATTCAAGAAGCTGCCAAGACCATGATGATGGAAACAAATGTTCCTCAAGTTTATTGGAGAGAAGTCATGAATATTGCTGACTACATTGTTAACCCAGTTCTTTGGCTCATTATGCTTTAGAAGTTCAAATGCACAAATTGTTCTTGATCATGTTGTTGATTACAAAGGTTGAATTGTCATGGTATTGCAATCCAAAGTGTTTTGGAAAGTGTTGTTGCAATAATATCTTGTTTTGAATGATGAAGTCAAGAGGCAAGGATTCTTGTTGATTGCAGTATGTTTCAGATGTGGTTATGTTTGTATCAGTTTTTTCAGTGTGTTGTAAATAGTTGTGCAGAAACAACAGGATAGTCTTCATTTATTCAAATGGTTTTCATTCTCTATCATGTCAGAAATGGTGTGCAAGAATTGTTTGGTTGCAGGATGATAGTTTATATCAAGGAGTCAGTTTGATGATTATATCTATTACTCTGTTGAGTTATGTTTTATGACATGTATCTCGGAGCTTTCAGGTGATTTGAAGATAGTGTCAAAAGAAGATGATAATCTAGAGTTTCTTATGACATTGATAGTGAATCTTGTATTTCTTCAAATCAGAGGCAAGTAAAGGTCTTATCAAAAATGGTCATCTTGGCATCATGTGTTGAGAACTGTGTGATAAGAAGTCTTCATGATTTTTGCCTACAAATTTGTTCATCAAAGAGTATTGGTATGTTTATGATTTCTTTGCAAAAGTGTTAAGAAGGTTGAATGTCAGTAAATGGATGGTATACTTCAGGTTGATATGTTGCTTCAGGACTATTTCAGGAAGTGGATCAGTGCTGAGTTGAGTTGAGTTATGTTGATTAATCTTGTCAGTGTTTACCAGTGGTATTGTAATAAGAAGTGGTATTGTGCTTCAGACGTAACTTTCATGGTATCTTTTTGCTCTCAAGTTTGAAATGTTGATGTTTAGGATAAGTTCAGCAAAATTGCATTCAGTGCCATCAATACTTTGAAAGACAAGTGGTATCAAAGATTTCGGTAAGTGGTTCTAATTTTTTGGTTAAAGATAACAAGATAACAGGAGTTTATGTCTTCAAAGCCCTCATAATGTTATGATCAAGCTATATCATCTTTTCAGCACAGTTGTTCTCAGGGGGAGTTAATTCAGGTTTTGTCATCAGATGTCAAAAAGGGGGAGAAAGAAAAATTGCATCATGGAGTTTTGCCATCAATGACAAAGGGGGAGATTGATGGTAGTTGATTGTCATTGATATCAAAAAGGTGTTGTGTTGATGATATAGGTACATCATATGGTAGGAAGTTTTAGGTGTTCAGACAATGTGACATGTGATGTCAATCGTTAGGTAATGGTGTTAGTTCATATAAAGTTGTTGTTTCATGGTGCTTCCATTTGATCAGGATATCTTCATGATACTCATATTGGTGCTCTGGAATAAGAGGATCTCTGTTGGATCTTAGTTGAACAATATATGATGCTATATGTCATAATTGTCTTGTGCTTCAAATGTTGATCATACAGGAATTCAATGACTCCTATGATAGACACAGGTTGAAGGTATCAGTCATGATTGATTGATAGGTTTGCAGGACTAGATTGATCAATTGATGATCACATTGGTTGTTAATGTCTATCTTGTTATTATGGTGTTAAGGAAAGGACACAATGCATGTGTTGAAAATTGTAGTTGAGAAATGATGTTGATACCATTCATTCAGAGTTACAAAGCTTGTGTTGATACAAGGATAAGATGTTTACTGGAGTTGAGGTCACTATTGGTAGACGTTTGTAAAGTCTTGCATTAAGGATTTGATTCTAATTTGAAGATCTTAACCCTAAAGGATTTCTAGTCTCTAAGGATAAATCCTAATATGCAATCTATAAAGCTTCATTTGTAATAGGTTGCTATCACTAAAGTTGACCTAGTAGAAGGTATTTGTGTCATGAGTTTAACTAGCTCATTACCTTTTCTACTAAACACCACCGGTTTAGATAAAGAGATAAATGTGAAAGATCTTTTGAAATATTCAAGTGACCATAGGTTCATAAAGCCACAACGCGATTTGATGAACAAATTCCATGCTTAGAAAAGATTTAAACATTTCTAAAAGTATATAAGATCATCTTATTCACATTGCTATTGGCACCAAAAGTTCTTTTTCAGTTATTTAGTTAAGTCATCGAATATTCTTTGGAGTGGGAAGTTTATTTCCTTATGCAGCCTGAAAAGATGACATTTGATTTGTTTTTTATCTTAGAAACTTTCCTATTTATCTCCATTTTTGGTGGTCGGTGTTATGTCATATTTTTATGACATAAAATTTAGCCTTTTTAAGGAGTTTTTTGTTTTTTAAAAAAGGCAGATTTTTGATGTTTTAAAAAGGCAAGATTTTTTATTGGAGGAGATTTATAAATGTATTTTTAGGGGAAGTTTTTTTGAAAGTGAGGAGAATGACTTGTTTATACAGAGTTAAGAAAATTGCAGATGGATTTTTTTGAGTATGATATATATAATTTTTTTTGAAGATATTTTTTGTGAAGGCAAAGTTCATTATGAAGGAAATTTTTGGGCTTGAATATGAAAGATATGGAAAGAATTTTTTATGAACAGGAGCTGAATGAATTAAATTCATTTTGAAGATATATTTTTGAAGAATAGATTTCCGATAGGGAATGAAGAAAAATGAAGACATTTTTTATGGTGGACATTATTTATTTTCTTTTGCAAGAAGATGAATAAATATTTGCAAAGGGAAATTGAATTGCTTTTTATTTATGCTCAGAGAATATGAAGAGTCTTGTTGAAAAGAAAATGAAGGATTTGAAGAAGATGAAAAAGATTTTGTCAGAGAGAAGATGAAAAGATTGAAAAGTCTTTGAAGTAATTATGCACAGATTAATATGAAGATTTTTATTCTTGCAGGAAAATAGTTTTTGCAGATTGGAGAATACAAAAAGAATATTCAAGATGATGAAAAGTTATATAGAGAAAATATGAAATTGATTTTATTTTATAGAGATGTAATTTGTTGGTTCAGGATTTCTTGTAGGTGGATATGAAGAGGATACAAATAAAAGAGTTTTTATTTTCTCCTACAGGACACTGATTGAAATATGAAAGGTCATAAAAGATGAATTTGATTTTGCCGAGAAGAGGAACATCAAGAGTCTTGGTATTAATGCAACTTCATAATTTAACAGAGATGAAATATACAGAAGATGAAAGGTGAAAAGACATTCAACTTGTATAAAATTGTTTTTTAGGTGCATTGATGGTGTGTCTTGAATGATAGAGATGAATCATACAAAATGATGCAGTGTTGTTGAGTGGATCAAGATACAGGATTGATTTTGAATATTTGAGTTTGCATATGATTTGGGTTGATGAAAAGAATGGCCATTTGACAGACACATGAGAGAGAAGAAATGTTTTGTATTGAAACAGAGAAACCCTCTGAATTCTTGTTTTTCAGTTTGTTCTGTATTAGGGGTTGGTGCTCCTTGAAGCTGGTGCTTCTAAACTTTGTTGCCAGTGAGGCTTGTAGGTCAGTAAGATCTCTCAATTGTCAGTGAGACATAATATTCAGCCAGTGAGGCACTTCATGAGTGGTTTTTCTACCCCTGAGGATTTGCCACTTGGTAAAAAGCTTGTGTCATGCTTCTCATTGATTTCTTCTGTGTGCGCATATTAATGGTTTGATCCTGTTTTGTTTACATCTGTTATTATAAGTCTTGTGCATATAAACATAACAAATCATTAATGTCCTCCTCTCTATTTGTCTTGTAAGATAGAGTTTGCAGAAAGTTAAAATTCATACAACACTGATTCACCCCCCCTCTCAGTGTTGTCCTTGACTCCTACAAAAACTACTTGCAAAATTTGCTCCATTGAGGGCAGCGAATAATGATCTTTCAATGATGCTTTATTTAGGTCTCTAAAATCAACACGTAGCCTGATCTCACCATTTCTATTTCTAACAGGAATGAGATTAGACACCTAGGAAGTGTGTTTGATTTGGAAAATGATGCTGCTTTGAATCAGCTTGTTTAATTTTATTTTCATCATAACTTCCATCTTGGGGTTAAGAGGCCTTTGCTTCTACATCACTAGTTTTGCCCTCGATTCTAGCTCTATAGTTAAAACCTTTGAGGTATTTTTACTCCCACATAAAAATATCATCAAATTCTTGGCATAATAACACAAAAGCATGCTTATCTTTAGCTGTACATGCCTTTCCTAATTTGAGAAGCTTGGACTTGAAGATTTCAACTGATTCATAGCTCTCCTCTTTGATAAGTATGCTAGCTTTCTCCTTCCTTAACTGGTCATTTGAATTGAAAATTGATTCTAAAGTAATCAGGCCTTTTGGCAGCTTATTTGTCTTTAATTGAACAATCTGGTCTTCAAATTGTTGTTGCAATTTCTACTTGTTACCAGTGTTAAAGTTAGGGCAGACAACTGAGAGGGGGGGTGAATCAGTTGTCTCAAAAACTTTAACAATTTTGCAGTTAATTCATTTTTACCACTTATTAACAGATTACTGATATAATCATGAAAAGAAAGAATCAATAACACATGAGTAGAAACACAAATAACACACTTGACACCAAGATTTTAACGTGGAAACCCGGTTAAGGGAAAAACCATGGTGGGGGTTAACCCACAAAGATTATACTATGTTAAAAGTATTACAAATGGGGAAGGCACATGCCTTTGGGCTCACTACCTAGAGCTCATTGCTCAAAAGAGGCTCACTTCCTACAAAAATGATTACAAGAGAATTACAGAATGTTTGGATTGATGAACAACATCTACCGATGCTAGAATTCAGTTCCGGTTAGGCACAAAACACTGATTTTACACACTTCATCTTTTCTCTGCCCTTCTTACTACTCTGCCATGATCCGGACCTTAGATCTCTTCTCCTTTGCACTTCTCACTACCTTAATCACACATACTTTATCATTCAATCACTACACGCATAATTCACTTGAGTCCATTAGCTATATATATATATATATATTCGCTTTAACAAATTCAATCACTTTTATGTTGGCCTTATGAAGAACTTAACAAACAATACACGTACTTTGTTTTGTCGGCTAAATCCCTACACCAATATTGATGCGTATCATAAATAACACTTGCAGGTCACATACATGTCAGCCACTAACATTATATCCCCTACACAACTCACCAAAACACTTCTACTAGATCTGCACAATGATCTAACACAAGTCAGCCTATTCTTCACTAAACTGTTATGTCATATTAGGACCTGGTACTTAGATGCTCATAAATTTTAATCCCTTTGTCACTGGAGGCTAAAATCTTGGATTTAGATTGTCCTGACATTCCTCTACACTCCCTCAAATTTGCAACAAACAATGATTAACTGGAGAGATCCGCTGACCAAAATACTGAACTCTGCCATATACCCTGTTCCTATCTATCCAGGCTAGACAAATCTTGGAATTGACTTCTAGTATGATCTGATACTACACTGCAGATGTGTGGAATAGACTTAGTTGCCATCAATGACAACACATGACATGTTTTGCAGTGTCTCTTTCCAACAATCTCCCCCTTTGGCATTGATGGAAACACTTAGTGAAAAATGACTGTCATGACTGACTCCCGCTACTGTGTACACTTATATTTTCTTCCACTGCTCCCCCTTTGATGGATTCTTCATTTTCTTTCATTTTTCACTGTCTCTCACTCCCCCTTTGACATCAATGGCAAAGGGTGGGATCTGCAAACCAAAATTTACACAAGAAATCTGTATATAAGGCTGCATATGTACAAATAATCAATGTATTAAATTTACAAGAACTTGAGAATATCTACAAAACTATTTTTCAACCACTCAAGCTCAGAGGCCCAGCTTCTTTTCATGCCATCCAAGATTGAAATGTGTCCACTTAGTAGAAATGCATGTGTTTCTTCTTTCTTTAGATCTAAAGGATCACCTGTCCGGACTGCAACTTGAGCTTCTGATAAAGTAGAAAACATTGTTTCTATCTTGGGGGAAATCAATCCCTGGAGTTCACACATTCTCTCCACAATATTTCTCTTTTCCTTAACAAGTTTCTCTATTTCATCAGTCAAGCTGATTACTTGACACTCCTGACTTACCAGAGAAACTGTTAAAGGATCAAAATTTTGAGATAGATTCAATAATTTTTTTCCCGCTCCTTTATCTTCTTCTCAATATCCTTAATAACTTTGGGCCAAGATAGGAAAAATTTGTATACATCACCTCCATCATTAAGAGCATTTTGAATACTCTTTGTTTTGCTATCAAGTACCCTTCTTTCATTCCCTATTAGACCCTTTAGCTCAATGAATCTCTTATCAAAAAATTCATTCTGGACCTTAATCTTTGTAGAATTCTCAAAGGACTCAAAGTGTGTACTTACATAATTTACAAGGTTCTTCAGATTTCCAGAGGGAGAATTAGATGGATTCTTCTAGAAAGTTGGCATTATCTTCTCCAATATACTGGATGCAAGGCCTAACAACTCACTATCCTCTAAGTGAGATTTCAATATCTTTTTTCTTGCCTTGGCTTGTGTGAAAGATGCTACCTTCATCATTTAGACTGGAGAGAGAGTAGCCAGGTTGATTGGTCCTTGAATCAACTCTAGTTCATCAAACTCTAGCATCTCTTTACTCAGAAAATTCTTCACTACATATGTAGTGTCTCTTGCCACAATTTTTGGACCACCTTCCTTTCCTTGAGTTTTCTCATTGTCAGTATCAGAACTATTTTGTTTGGGTGCATCAATATTTGGACCATCTTCTTTTGCTTTATCTTCCTTACCCTTGATTCTTCTTCTTCCCTTTGCTATGAGTCATCTTTGATGGGAGTTTCTGTTTCCATGTTTGCTTCTGTGTTAACTCCATCTATTTGATCCTCAGTATCCCTTTTGTCTTCAACCTTTTTTGATTTCTAACCTTCATTCTTCTCAGAGTCATCTTGAGTAAGACTTAGTATCTCCACATATGTTTGCTCCGGAGAATCTAGAGTATCATGTTGGTCATGATTTCCCGTTCCAATCTCTTCTTCTGAAGTTTCTTGTTTTGGAACTAAAGGATTGTCTTCCTCAACTTGTTCCTCTAAAACAACATAATATTTATCTTTATCTAAGGCCTTCCTTAAATTTTCCTCTATTTCCTTTACAACTTCCTCAATTTCACCAAGCATTAGCTTGTTCATCCAGATCTTGCTTTTGAATTTCTCCTTTACTTCCTTGAGGATTTTATTTTCTTCCCTTCTGGACATTATTGGACACAAGGTGGAAAGGACATGTTCTTTGAGTTCTAGGTCTTTAGCCTTGGCAGCTTCCTTCCTCATCTCTAGTATATTCCTTAAACTTTTAAGAATTTCTTGCAAAATTTCTAGTAGAGCTCTATTGAATTTATTCAAGTACAAGATGGTAGCATCCTCCAAGATTTTCTTATTTGCTTTATCAAAACTATCATAATATTCTTTGATAGGCATTAGATTTCCATGAATAGTAATTGTTTTTACAATTTCATCAACTGTCATAGCAACCTTACTAGTTTCTTGCTTTTTACTTGCCTTTTTTATTCTAGAAGACTGGTCCTCAGAAGCCTTTGAAGTCTTGGCTCTCTTAGATCTTATCTCTCTAACTTCTTCATCTATATTTGTCTCCTCATCATCTTTTGTGCTCATATACATTTTTGTGGCCTTTGTTTTCTTTTTCTTTCTTTCTTCACTGGATGGTTTGGCTTCCAGTGTCTTAGTGGAAATGGACTTGGATTGCTCAGAGACAGTTGTAGAACTTCTTGTTTTTCTTGATGAGCTAGGTATGACTTTCGGATCAGCTACTAGTTCACTTTCTAACTTCTCTTCTAAAACTTGCTCAGTTCTTCTCTTCATCTTTTCAACAACCTCTTTAGTCAGAACTATTGATAACTGAGAGGGGGGATGAATCAATTATCTTAATTATTTAACTTTCAGTCCTTCTTTTTAACTAGTGCAGAATCAAATCATACATGCATATATAACAATGAAAGCAAAAATAACTTCAGTACACATGACACAAGGATTTTGACGTGGAAAACCCAATTAAGGTAAAAACCATGAGGTGATTAACCCAAGATTTTATTCTCTGTTAAAAGAATAGGATAGTACAAAATGGCACTTGCTAATTAGGGCTCACTGCCCGAGCACACTGCTCATAAGAGGCTCACTGCCTACAAGAAATTCACTGTCTACAAGATACAAGAAGGTAATACATTACTTGAACTGATGAGAAGCATCTGCACATGCAGAGGTTTAGTTCTAGTTAGGCTTAGTACACTGATTTGCAACACTTCATTCTTGCTCTGCTTAGCTGCTATTGTTCTATTACATTTTGGACCTGTCTTACTGCCTTCACACTGCTCTTCTTCTTTTCTTCACACCACACCACACACAACACTCACCTTCACATCTAAATCCATCTTGTATATATATCCCACAGGCAATTTCAACACTTTTCTAGTTGGCATCCGAAATAGTCAATATTCTCCAATCTCTGGTCTGTCAGCTGAATCTTTGCATACCAAGTAATGCGAATCAAGGAGATATTTGTAGAACTCATCAATCATGTCAGCCAAACATAAATTATACCTTAAGGAACTTAATCACCAACAACATCTCATCCAGATTTAGGTCTGATGCTCTGCCGGTCAGTTCTTCTTCTGTCTACTCTACCAAACAGGAACCCAACACTTAAGTGCTCGTATCTTTTCATTCTTCTATTACCGGAGGCTAAATCCTTGGAATCTATCAGTCAAGGTATTCCTCTTGACTTTCCCAAATCTACACTTCACTGGGATACTTCCTCTGAGAGATCCAGACCTGACTGTCAGACCTTGCTGACTGCTCTGTTCTTGCTTACCGGATCACAACACTTCTTTAATCTGACTTCCGATAGAAATTCATCATGTCCTGCAGATGTATGGGATAACCTTTGTTGCCATCAATGGCAACATTCATGAGTCCATATAGTGTCTCTTGCCAACAATCTCCCCCTTTGGCATTGATGGCAACACTTGGTGAAAAATGACTAAGTGTCACACTATAGTCCCCCTTGGCTGATGCTCTATTTTTATACACATTTTTTAGAGCTCCCCCTTAGTTGGATTCCTTATTTTTCACTGCTCCTCACTCCTCCTTTGACATCAATGGCAAAGGGTGGGGTCCGCACACCAAAATTTGCAAAAATAAACTGTACTTAGCCGCATAAGTATATAAACAGGTTATACTTACATATACTTAAGTATATCTGCAAAAGTGCTTTTCAATTGTACAAGTTGTGTTTCCCAACTCAGCTTCATCCTGTCCAAAATTGAGATGTGTCCACTCAACAGGAATGTAAAAGCTTCTGCCTTCTTAAGATCTATCGGATCACTAGTCTCGGCTGTGGCCTAAGCATCAGTTAGGGCTTCATGCATGGCCTCTAACTTAGGGATAATGATCCCTCTGAGTTCACCCATTCTACTTATTATGCTCTTCCTTTCCTTCTCAAGTTTCTTTATTTCATTCATCATTGCAATGGTCTGACACTCTTGATTTACTATGGAAGAGGAGAGAGGATCAAAACTTTGAGACAAACTTATTAGTTTATCCTCTTGCTCTTTTATTTTCTTCTCAATATCCTCTTGCTTTTTATTCCTATATCCATAACTCTCCTATCATTGGTTATTAGCCCTTGTACTTTTGATAATCTTTTATCCAAAAACTCTTTTCGGACCTTCTCCTCAGCTAATTTCTCTAGAGATTCAAAATGAGTGCTGACAGAACTAACAAGAGACTTGAGATTACCAGATGAAGAAGCTGAGGAATCCTTCTAAAAGGATGGCATGATCTTTTCAAGCACACCGGATGCAGCTTCTATAAACTCACAGTCTTCCATGTCAGACTTTAGGAGTTTTTCTTTGGCCTTTGCTTGAGTGAAGGAAGCTAGCTTCATGGTCTGAACTGGGGAGAGGGAATCAAAATTGAATGGACCTTGAAGAAGTTCTAGTTCATCAAATTCCATCATTTCTTTAGTTAAGAAGTCTTTGACAATTTCTGCAGTGTCTCTTGCCGGAGACAGAGTTTTATTTCCTTCTGCACTGTCACTTGTGTTCTTCTCAGCTTGACCTTCTTCTCTTCCCTTCACTTCTTCTTTCTCCTCTATTCTTTCTTCTCCTTTGGATCCAGAGTCAGCAGGAGAAATCGGAGGAGTGATGTTTGTTTGTTCATGGGCCTCCTCTTCTAACGTAGAGGATTCTAAGTCCTTATCTTTTTCTTCGCCGGTGTCCATTACTTCTTCTGCCACTATCTCAGTAGATTCTTCTTCAACACCTGTAGCTAAGGGATCAACACCTAAGTCCTCTATAGTAGGAATGTTGAATCTTTTGTATGCATTCTGGAGGATCTCTTCTGTCTCTTTTGCTACTTTGTCAGTTTCTCGAAGCATAAGTTGATTCATTCTAGCTTTGCTCTGGAACTCATCCTTGTAATCTTTGAAGATCATATTCATTTGCTTTGGATCGATTGAAGGATATAGCTGAATGGCTATCTGTTCTTGGATCTCAAGATCTTTTGCCATAGCATTATTCTTTCTTATTTCTAACTCTTTCTCTAGGCTTTTGGGAATAAGAGATATAATTTCAATACAAGCCTTATTGTAGATATTCAGATACCTGACTACAGCTTCTTGCAAGACCTTTTGGTCAGCTTCATTGTAATCATAATTCAGCCATTGGTTGAAGGTTTCCATCCACAGTAACTGATTTGATGACATCATCTAAGGACAGAGTGGGTTTTTCAACAAACTCTTCTACCTCTGCCTCCTTATCTTTACCAGATACTTTCTTCTTTTTCTTCATCTTCTTGATCTCTTCATCAGATTCAGTCTCTTCTTCATCTTTCTAGCTTGTATAAGACCTTGTTGCCTTTTTCTTTGTTCTCTTTTCTCCTTTACTGGATGATTTTGCTTCTAGTTTTGATGCTTTTGAGCTCTTAGAGGATCTGGTCCAGGAGGGAGCTTCTACCAGAGCACTTTCTTTTTCTGCCTCTTTTCTTCCTTTTTCTACCCTTTCCATCTTTTCTCTGTTAGCATCAAGCACCTCTTTTGAGATGCCATAACTTTTGGCAACATTTTCTACTTCTTTTCTCACTTTTCTCTTCATCTCTGGTTGCCTTAGTTCCACATGAATCTTCACACTTAATTCCTCAAAGGTTCCAAACCTTTCTGCCTTGGGATCCTTTGGCTGACTTAGCATGTGCTGAACATGCAGTTCTACAATTTTCTCATCCACTTCATACCCCATTGGCATGATCCATATTGTTCTTGGTTCCATTGCCTCCATAAGGCACTGATCAGTTTCTACCATGAAGCAAACTGTATCCTTATACTTTTCAACTAGAGCTTGGGGGATTCTCTCTCTTGCTTGCATCATGCTCTGAAAATTCTTGAAATAGCCCCAGAGTGTTGTATTCTGTGCTTTGGTATTACCAAGCCCATGTATATAATCTCTGATTTGGATGGCTACTAGTCTATCATTCTACCACACCCAACCACTGGATCTGGGAAGCTCATTCACGAAGTAGAAGAAAAAGCACAGTATCAACCCACCATACTTGAAGAAATTCTTCTTATCCTTCTTGATCTTTTGCAGGTTTTCCATCAGTTGATTTAGAAGGAGTTCACAAAGATCATAGTCTGCATTTTTCCTCAACATTTCATAAATAGTGTATACAGCAGTTCCGGATACTGAATTCTCCCTGCTTGAATGATATATCTTATATCCAATTATCATTGATGCAAATTTGATAGCTGGATCTGTAATATCTTCAATTGTCATTGCTCTTTTATCAAATTTTGATCAGGTAGCCTCGCTTACAACATGGTTTTTGACAGATTTGAGAATAGGCATTTCACCGGTTGAGTGTAATCCAATTATAGCCTTAATGGCATCCTTAGTAATCTTAAACGGCATGTTCAACCACATGAATTTGTCGTGTATACTACTCAACACATACCGGACCCATTCATCTTCTTCAAAACAGGGGAAATGAATGTACTGATCAAAATGTTTATCCTAGATGCCCTTATACTATGGTTTGATTTCAAAAGCATCATCTATTAATTGTTTGTGATAGATATCCCTTAATTTGGATTCTCCAAATTCTTCAATATTCGCATGAATATAAACCCTAACATCTTCTACATGTAAAATACCATGCGGAGTGCTGGAAAATGCACCTGAGGGATCCACTTCTAGAGATTTGTATGGATGCTTCTTAAATTTAGGAAGTGGCCTATCAATAATCTTCACAACATTCGGAGTAGCCATTTTCAAGATTAAGAGGAAGTTTGATCAAGAGTGAAAAATACCTTTTTGTGTTTCTAGATTTCACGGGATGAGCTGGATCAGAATGCTGAAGAATCATCTTCTGCGATTCATCTTTGAGAGACTTGATACAATTTATTTGCAGAGTTCTTTTTCTCTTTTTCTCGAGTGCAAATGTATAAATGATGAATAGAAGAACCCTTTTATCTCTCCACAAACCCTAATTTTTGCAATAAATGCATACCTTAAGTTATTCCGGTTGCTCTTATTTTTCTTATTCTAAGATAGATCTCCTTCCGGATCACTGTAATATGCTTAGAGTTATCCTTGGTGATTAATAATGAACTTTCTTACTTTCCTCAACCATTTGATTTGTCTGCAAATCAAGATGCCTCAAATTGGGATCATACTGGATCTAACTGTGATAATCCTATTTTACCGGTTGACTGTTAACCCAGATTAATTTTGGAAGTCAAGATTCTTTAAAACTTCTTGCGGATCTTCCATACTTTTACCAAAGCTTATCTAGATGTTCCTTTGTGAACCCTTTGATCCACAACCTTTCATGTGCCAATTTCAGGCACCAATTGACTGGTTGGGGGAATTGGTTTTTCTTTTGTTACTCCCCCTGAGCCAAAGCTCATCTACTCAATTTCTGGAAGGAATATCAGCACTAGATTCTGGTACGGATCCATTCCCAACATTCTCTATGCTTTTCTTCCCCCAAATCTTGTTCATCTCCCTTTGAATTTCATCTGCGTTCACTTTTCCTTTTCCTTTGTCTTGGTTTTGGTTATGATGCATCGGACCTTTTTTGTCTTGATTCTTACTTCTACAGAATTTGGCAATATGACTGGATCTATTGCAATTGTAACAAACAACATTTCTTTTGCATATTTGACAAATATCCTCTTGATCTACACTGTCTGGCCATATGTCCCATTCTATTGCATGCAAAGCATCTACCATTGAATGAATTGTTTATTTGCTTGTTTCTACACTCATGGGATTTGTGACCATACCTTTTGCAATTGAAGCATTGTCTGGAGAAGGATGTATAGGTTTGATTCATTCTTCTTTTACACTGATTTGCCTTATGACCAAAGTTATTGCAGTTGAGGCAGTAACCATTGAAAGATGGATATTTTTGAGCATTTGGTTGCTTTACCGGAGGTCTTCTAGACCTGTTTCTTGGATTTTCTGGTCTGGAGTCCTTCTGACCAAATCCGAAGCTTTCACCTCTTTCATACCCCAAGCCACGCTTGTCTCTACCCTTTTTTGGATTTCAAGAAGAACTTCAAGTTAAGCAGAGCTGATCTTGAATTTCTCTTTATATTCATTTGTTGTTTAAAGATCCCTTTTGAGAGTGTCAATCTGATTCTCAAGTTGTTCTTCATTTTCTTTAGCTTCTTCAAGATCTGATTCTAGATGCTTGATTATTCTGTCCATATTGTGGCAGTTTTCTGACTTCTCCTTGAGAGATTGTCTTAGATTATCTTCAGTTTTTCTTTTCTCTTCAATTTCTTGAGTGAATTTCATAACACCTGATTCCATTTCATGTCTTACCATAATGACCTCTTTTGATAACTTTTCGCATAACTTGTTCTTCTCATTCAGATCATCATCAATGTTATTGGCTTCACTTTGGCTTGCTAATTGCTGAAGTAGTTCCTTTCTCTTTTTCATAGAGATACTCAGTTTCTCTCTTAGTTCCTTGATAAAATTATCAGCTTGCCTGAGTCTTTCTTTTAGGTTATGAACTTCAGAATGAGATTGCTCAAGATCATCTAAGGCAGACTGAAGTTGTTCCCTCATACCATACATATCCATTGAGATTCCCAGATCTTCCTCAAGCTGTTAGGCTCTATTTTGGAGGAACTTGGATCTGATACTAATTGTTGATAACTGAGAGGGGGGTGAATCAATTATCTTAATTATTTAACTTTCAGTCTTTCTTTTTAACTAGCGCAGAATCAGATCATACATGCATATATAACAATGAAAGAAGAAATAACTTCAATACACATGACAATGATTTTGACGTGGAAACCCGGTTAAGGGAAAAACCACGGGGTGATTAACCTAAGATTTTATTCTCTGTTAAAAGAATAGGATAGTACAAAATGGCACTTGTCAATTAGGGCTCACTACCTGAGCACACTACTCACAAGAGGCTCACTGCCTACAAGAGACTTACTGTCTACAAGATACAAGAAGGTAATACATTACTTGAATTGATGAGAAGCATCTACACATGCAGAGGTTCAGTTCCGGTTAGGCTCAGTACACTGATCTGCAACACTTCATTCTTGCTCTGCTTAGCTACTATTGTTCTATTACATTCCAGACCTGTCTTACTACCTTCACACTGGTCTTCTTCTTTTCTTCACACCACACCACACACAACACTCACCTTCACATCTAAATCCATCTTGTATATATATCTGCACAAGCAATTTCAACACTTTTCTAGTTGGCATCCAGAATAGTCAATATTTTCCAATCTCTAGTCTGTCGGCTGAATCCTTGCATACCAAGTAATGTGGATCAAGGAGATACTTGTAGAAGTCATCAATCATGTCGGCCAAACATAAATTATACCTTAAGGAACTTAATCACCAACAACATCTCATTTGGATTTAGGTCTGATGCTCTACCGGTCAGTTCTTCCTTTATCTACTCTGCCAAATAGGAACCCAACACTTAAGTGCTCATATCTTTTCATTCTTCTATTACCGGAGGCTAAATCCTTGGAATCTATCAGTCAAGGTATTCCTCTTGACTTTCCCAAATCTGTACTTCACTGGGATACTTCCTCTGCGAGATCTGGACCTAACTGTCAAACCTTGCTGACTACTCTATTCTTGCTTACCGGATCACAACACTTCTTCAATATGACTTCCGGTAGAAACTCATCATGTCCTGCGGATGTATGGGATAACCTTTGTTTCCATCAATGACCACATTCATGAGTCCATATAGTGTCTCTTGCCAACAAGAACAATACTTTCTGCATATGCCTTAACTTGCTTCTAGACTTTTCTCTTGGTTTCATCCTTCTGAAGTTCTACACGTATTTTCACATGTAACTTATCATAAGTTCCAAACCTTTCTACTTCAGGATCTCTTGGTTTTCTTAACAAGTGTTGAGCATATAGTTCAAGAACCTCTTCATCTACCTCATAGCCCATAGGCATGATCCATACTATCCTAGGCTCTATAACCTCCATCAAGCACTCATCAGTATCTATCATAAAACATACAGTGTCTTTGTACTTTTCTACAACTAATTTTGGGATTCTCTCCCTAGCATGCATAGTGCTTTGGAAGTTTTTGAAATACCCCCAAAGTGTGGTCTTTTGGGCATTAGCATCTCCAATACTATACAGGTATTTCCTTATCTACAAGGCCACTGGTTCATTATTTGTCCAGTAAAGACTGGGTGTCCTGGGCATTTCATTCATGAAGTAGAAAAATAGGCACATAACAATGGTGCCATATTTGAAGGTATTATTTCTATCTTTCTTTATCTTACCCAGATTCTCCAATAGCTGATTCAATAGAAGTTCACATAGGCCATAATCTATGTTTTCCTTCACCATTTGATAGGCTACATAAATTGCAGTCCCGAAGACTAAGTTCTCTCTACTAGAGTGGTAGATTTTGTAGCCTAGTACCATGGATGCAAATTTTACTGTTGGATCAGTTATATCATTAATGGTCATGGCCCTTTTGTCAAATTTTGATCCGGTGACCTCTGTAATAGTCTGATTCCTTATGGACTTTAGCATGGGCAGTCCTCTGATTGAGTTCAACCCTATTACAATTTTGATTGCATCTTTAGTTATTTTGAATGGCTTCCTTAACCACATAAAGTTTCCATGTATTCGACTCAACACATATCGGACCCACTCATCCTCACCAAAAGACGAAAACTGAATAACTTGGGTGAAATGTTTATCCTCTAGGACTTTGTACTCTAGTTTGATATTGAAATTAGCATCTTTTAGGTGGTTGCGATACACATCTATCAGTTTAGAGTTTCCAAATTTATCTAAATTGCAGTGTATATATGCCCTAATATCCTCCATGTGTAAAGCTCCATTCAAAATTTTAGAGAATGCACCCAATTGATCCACATCCACATATTTGTAAGGATGTTTCTTAAATTTAGGTATTAGGCGCTTAGTAATGTCAACAACTAAAGGTGTAGCCATTTGCAGAGACTAAAATTTCAAAGAGATTTCACAGAAAATGGAAATGCCTTGTTCCGTAGGTTAGGGTTTTTCTTGGAAATCCTTTTTGCGCTTTGACTCTTGGAAATTCTCAGCTCATAACTCGTTCAATTCTTTTCTTCTTGGATGCAAAGTGATTCAAATGAAGGATGAAAGACCTTTTTAAGTTCTGCAAAACCTAATTTGTCTTTGTAATAAATGCTTTACCCTAACACATCCAGTAACATTGTTTCTACATACAATCGACCTTGAATTGCTCCACAAATTGTTAAACTCACTTCTTTTCTTCCAGAAGTTCTGTCAAAAGATCTGCAGTAATCCAGATTATCTTTCCCCATCATGCTAGATTCAGGCACCCACTTACTGGCTAGGGGAATTTGGTTTTCAATGTAGCTCCCCCTGAGCCAGAGCTCCTGGCTCAATTCTCAGAGGAATTATCAGCACCGAATTCCGGTGCGGATCCATCACCATTGTTTGTTGCAACTTTCTTTACCCATATCCTGTTCATTTCATTCTAGATCGCATTCACATCAACTTTTCCTTTACCTTTGTCTTGTCTCTACTCATCCAGTTTTCTGTTTACCAGACCTCTTCTTCCATTATTCCTATTTCTGCAGAATTTTGCAATATGACCAGATTTGTTGTAGTTGAAACACACAATCTTATTTTTCTGACAATCACATGTTGTTGCAGGTTTAGATCTACAATGTATTGCAATATGCCCAACCTTATTACAAGTAAAACATCTTCCATTGAACACTTGCCTATTCTTAGGAGGATTCATTGATCCATTTCTACATTCCTCAGCCTTATGACCTATCCTTTTGCAATTAAAGCATTGACCAGGGAAAGATGATGCATTTTGATTCACTTGACTTCTACATTGGTTAGCTCATGGCCATATCTATTACATTTGAAACAATTGACATTGAAAGATGGATACCTTTGAGTATTAGGCTACCTTACCAGAGGTCTTCTAGATCTGTTCCTTCCATTTCTTCTTTGTTTAGATCTAGAGCTTTCACCTTTCTCATACCCAAGACCATACTTATCATCAGCCTTCTTCTAACTCTCAAGCAACACTTCAAGTTTAGCTGAACTTATCTTGAACTTCTCCTTATATTCATTTGCAACTTCTAGGTCATGTCTGAGAATGACAATTTGCCTTTCAAGCTCCTCCTCATTATATCTACATTCTTTTAGATTAGATTTAAGGTGACCAATTGTTCTGTCCATTCTACAGCATTCAGTTCTTTCTCTCAGAGTTTGATTCAATTCTTCTTCAGTCTTCTTCCTTTGCTTAATTTCTTTGGTTATCCTCATCACCCCAGATTCCATTTCATGTTTTAGATTAGAAACTTCTTTTGTCAGCTTTTCACATTCCTTAGTCTTTTCTTCCAAGGCTTCATTCAAGCCATTATCTTTAGTAAGATCGGGTATCTTCTGAAGTAGTTCCTTCCTCTTTTCCATAGATTTCTTAAGTTTCTCTTTTAACATCTCAATGCAATCATCAGCATCTTTAAAGTTCTCTTTCAGTTCTCTTACTTGTGCTTTAGACTGATCAAGATCTTCTAAGGCCAATTGAAGTTGATCTCGGAGTGAACCCATTAAAACTCTTTCCTAGATCTTCCTTCAGTTGTTAAGCTTCTTCCAAGGAACCTTGCTCTGATACCAATTGTTGAAGTTAGGGCAGACAACTGAGAGGTGGGGGTGAATCAGTTGTCTCAAAAACTTTAACAATTGTGCAGTTAATTCCTTTTTACCACTTATTAACAGATTACTAATATAATCATGAAAAGAAAGAATCAATAACACATGAGCAGAAACACAAATAACACACTTGACACCAAGATTTTAACGTGGAAACCCAGTTAAGGGAAAAACCACGGTGGGGGTTCACCCACAAAGATTATACTCTATTAAAAGTATTACAAATGGGGAAGGCACATGCCTTTGGGCTCACTGCCCAGAGCTCACTGCTCAAAAGAGGCTCACTGCCTACAAAAATAATTACAAGAGAATTACAAAATGTTTGAACTGATGAACAACATCTACCAATGTAGGAATTCAGTTCCAATTAGGCACAAAACACTGATTTTACACACTTCATCTTTTTGCTACCCTTCTTACTATTCTGCCATGATCTAGACCTTAGATCTCTTCTCCTTCGTACTTCTCACTGCCTGAATCACACATACTTTATCATTCAATCACTACACGCATAATTCACTTGATTCCATTGGCTATATATATATATATATATATATATATATATATATATATATATATATATATATATATATATATATATATATATATTTGCTTCATGAAATTCAATCACTTTTCTGTCGGCCTTATGAAGAACTTAACAAATAATACACGTACTCTGTTCTGTCAGCTGAATCCATACACTAATATTGATGCGTATCGGAAATAACACTTGCAGGTCACATACATGTTGACCACTAACATTATATCCCCTACGTAACTCACCAAAACACTTCTACTAGATCCACACAATGATCTAACACAAGTCAGCTTGTTCTTCACTAAACTGTTCTGTCATATTAGGACTCGGTACTCAGATGCTCATAACTTTTAATCCCCGTGTCACCAGAGGTTGAAATCTTGGATTTAGATTGTCCTGACATTCCTCTACACTCCCTCAAATTTGCAACACACAATGGTTAACTAGAGAGATCCGCTGACCAAAATACTGAACTCTACCATATACCCTGTTCCTGTCTATCTAAGCTGGACAAATCTTGGAACTAACTTCTGGTATGATCTGATACTGCACTACAGATGTGTGGAATAGACTTAGTTGCCATCAATGACAACACATGACATGTTTTGCAGTGTCTCTTTCCAACAACCAACTAAAAACTCAGCTTCCTCTATGAGAAAATTTTCTATCTGGTCGTCACATTCAAAAACCTGCCAATGTATGTTATTATCAGGCACTGATGGCCTCACATCCACCTTCACATACTATTGTTGCTCAGTATTTCTGATTTCTTTGGGTATATCAAATTCATCCCCCATGGTTGCAAGCTTATCAGTTGTTTGTTTTCGCTTCTAGGCATGGACAATAGATTAAAAACATTGAAATCTTCAATCAAATTCCACACTCTGTGCTTGTATGACTTAAGCAAGTCATTTTTGGTGACATTTAAGTTCCTTACCTGATTTACAACTAGTTCACTATCACCATACACGTTCAAACACTTAATATTCATCCTTCTGGCCCATTATAATCCATGAATGAGTGCCTCATATTCTATTGTGTTATTTGAACAACTGAATGCAAATCTGAAAGATGCATAATACTTTTCATTTTCAGGTGAAATAAGCATAGCTCCACCTCCTACACCTACTTTACTCCTGGCACCATCAAAATACAGTTGCCATAGGTCATTGACCGTATGTTCAGATTGTTATTCATGTTGTTCTTCACCTTTCATAAGGTTAGGAACAACTTGATTCTATTCGTGAATCATATAGATTCCTAATCCAGTTACTTCCATTTGCTTATAAGGGTCATCTTCATGGTTTTTGAATGCCCATTCATCTAAAAATAGGTCTACAATGCTCTCGATTAGGGTATGATTCTCATGAATAGCAGGTTGCTCTTCCTCATGGTAGGTGAGGTTAGCATTAACAGTAGTAGGGACATAGGGTTCCAAGTGATCTTTGGCAAGGGGTTTAGATTTTATGATTACCCTTGTACCATACCTAGTCCTAAAACACATGAGTCCAATCAGCTGACAAATAACCTCCTAACTTTGTTGTGAAATCCTTGGAAAGGCGTAAGGCAAAGTATGGGGGTAGGTAGATACTACATTATGTCTTGAAGAATTACAAAATTCAAGCAAGCATGTAATGTGAGGTCTAAATTTCTTATGACTCCAATGGTGTTAATGGACGAACCATCTAACTGTGTTACGGGTTTGGATATTGGTTTATAAGTCAATCCCAACTTATCCACTATCTTTTTTGGCATGACTGAAGTACTAGCACATGAATCTATCATACAATTGTGCACAAGGTGGTTACCAATTATCAGAGACACATAAAATGGTGTTGTTTTGACCTCATGTGCTTGCTGCTCTTTCTGAGATGATGGGTCATTTGCAAGAACAACTCTATTTTGGTCTCTAGACTGACTTTGATTTGGCTCATTAGTCAAGGAAACATTGGATAATGCCTTCTGTAACATATCTCTTTGACCTAGAAGAGATATGACTCCCACATGGACATGGTAACATTTGTTTTCTTCATATAATCAATGATATTAAAAGAAAATGAACCAACGTTTTGGCTATCCTTTCAAAACAACAAGATCAACTTGTTGTTGTACTTGTTGTGGCTGCCCTCTGGGCTGGTTTTGACTTGGAATAGGCTGCCCTCTTGGTAAAACATGAATATTTGACTGTTGTGATGGACCAATGGCACCTTGTTGGCTTGATTAGGCCTGATTTTGGCCTCTTCCAGCTTGTTGTCCAATATCTATAGCTCTCTTTCTGTCTCTTGTGTTAGCTGCAATGGACTGGGAAGATTGATTTTGCCCTTGCATATGATTAACCCCGTAAAACTCTTCACCTTGCCAATTCATGAATATTGCATTTGATTGTTGTTGGTCAGGATTATAAGCTTGCTATTCTGAAACTTCATGTATGGTACTTTGCTAGACAGTAGCATTATTCTATGCCATCAAGGCTTGATTAATCATGTCATTTGAGCAGGTTGATTGGTTGTGCAGTTGGTTACATGGGTAACACCAATCGTACTCTTGTGTCATATTGTTTTGCACTAGTACTAACTCTCAAGATGAGTTGGCAGCATGTTGGTTGTAAGGCTGATAAGGCCTTGTATTGAAATTCCTTCTTTGGCCTTGGTTATTAGGCTGATAAGAAGGTTTGTTCTGCTGGTTACCTTATTGGTTTAGTTGGTTATTTTGCTCCTGATTCTAGTAAGGGGCCTGATAAGGTCTATAAATTTGATTTGGTTACTTTTTTATACTTATCAACTCATTGCCAATAGTTTGTAGCAACTTTACTTGACCTTGTAACAGCTTTATTTGCTTTTGTAATAACTCTGTTTGTCTTTTTGCTTCCTGAGATGGGGCTGGGGTAGCATTTGTTTGGGCTGAAACTTGGTAATTGAGTGTTGGTACAGTAGGTACATCAGCAAGAGGTGGGATTTGTAATGGGATTGATGGTTGTATTTCTAGAAAAATATGCATTGACAACCTTGGGGCTATTTTACCATCTTGAATTAGGCTATTTTCAGCTCTTATGGCGATTGCATAAGCAACCGATAGTGTTGTACCACCCATTGGTTACACCATTACTGTTATATCACTATTTAAAGCTCTAAGAAAATACAAAAATGCATGTTCCTTAGTAGGCCTTACCGCTACTGGTATTCTGTCCCAAGTCCATTGAAAACAAAAGTTGAAATATGCTCATGTGGAGATCTCTTTTTTGTGGTAAGTTATTCAACCAACGATAGATTGTCAGACTTGTCTTCAAATTGTTTGTTCAATGCATCCCCTAACAGATCCCATGATGTAATTGAGCCTACTGCCAATTATCTAAACCATTGAAGGGCCTTACCCTTCAGAGATGTAGCCAACAATCTCACTGCAACATTCTCTTGCATTATGTGATGGACTGAACACAACGTAGCCACATCTTTTATATGCTCAATTGGAGTAGTTTGGTCTTCACCTATGAAAAATGGTAAGCCTCTTAAGGATGCCACTGAAATGTCATCATGTGCTGCAAGTAGCAATGGGCTACCAGTATTGAATTGTACAAAAGGATATCTTCTTGCCATTGGTAGAGCTTGAGGTGTCTGTGGAATTTGAGGAGTTTGGGGACTCTGTGGAGTCTGTATTTGCAAATTTATCACCAAATTTCTCTTATCAAACTCTACAATCCTGAGACTGTAGATTTAGTTCTCCCTACTGGACTGGGTGTTCTTACTGTTGTTCTGCCTCTTCTCCTTGCAGGTGACAGTTGTAGATACTCAAACAAAGTTGAACTTCCTCTCGTTTGGACATTTCTCATGTGCTAAATTCACTAGATCTACAAAAAATCATAATTTTGAGTTGCAAAGTATGTTGTTTTTACCTTTGAACGGCTGGAAACCTTGTTGTGCATACCAAACAACAAAGGAAAAATGCATTAAAGTGGCCTGAAACTTTGTTCAGAGTCCCACCAGATGTGCCAAAAATTGTTGTCACGAAGGATTGCACCCTGAATGCTAAGCCTTTACTAGCTTGGCAATCCTGTGCAACAGGGGAACATTCTCAGGCTATGGGTTTGTCTGTTTCGAGAATGGACCTCCTAAAGAGCCAGCTCCCTTTAAATGCCCTTTAGATCTGTAAATTGATGGAGGAAAGAGATAGAAGAAAACTTGAATAAACTGAAAACTGAATTGAAAATATATCTAAAGGGGGTGATGCACCAATATTTTGACTTTAATCTGCAATATGACTCACAAACATTCTCTAATACACCTATTCTTACAATCCAAACTAATCAAATTCACCACATAAGTAATTCACAGAAAGGCATGAGAAATCTTGCACAAACTATGACCTGTAATAAACTAAAATTTGTATACTTGCACCCAATAAATAAGACAAATAATTTAGAGGTTTTGAAGAAAAAACACATAAAATTCCTATCAAATCACTCACAAAATAATAAGACACCTAAAATTGGATAGAAGAACCCATGATTGTATTAAAAAATGGAAGGAATCTCCACAAAATAACAATAAACTACTGCTACTAAAAACTATAAAAAAGGCCGAGTTACAAGACAATCTCCCTCTCTGCAATATGCAAAGGAAAAAAAGCAAGAACTAGAGGAAAAAGCATGAGCTTTTTCCTTATAATACAAATCTATCTCCAAAAATGGATGGGCAGTCAACTCCAACTGAACTGGACTTCCAAATGTGCATGAATGAGTCCCAAAAAGCAACTCCAAGTTGTTGGGTGAGCACAAGTGAAAAGTCTAAAATTTAGGCCCCAAAAATTTTCCAAGATGAGCAAAAATAGCTCAGAACTCCAAGTGGCTAGGTCATTAACCCAAAAACTACTAAAAATAGTCTTCTTTGACCCTCAGTCAAAAATAGAACTCAAATTATCTCTCTTGCATGATCTTACACTTCAGTTCAACTCCTCTCCTATTTTTGCATGATTAAGAGGCAAAAATAAACTATTTTAACAATTATTAAATGCAATCAATGTGATTGATTTAATAAGTGTTACGTAATGCATGATTTCTCCCTATGTTTATTATATAACAAGTATTAAGGCAATTTAGAACATCATTGCACTTAATACTTGTTAAAATACAATATCTTTTGCCTATTTATTTATGCAAAAATATGAGATGAGTTACATTACATCCTTAGAGGCAAAAAATAACCTTCTCCATCTTCTCCATGCAAAACAACATCCTAATCTACCCTTGGACTCATAAAAGTCACCCCTAGCCATTAAAAGGCCTTCAAAACCTCAAATCTACCCTAAGTCCAACAAAGTCAAAAAGCATCTCATTGTGTCAATCAAACCTAGTCATAATCACTCTTTTGTTAACTCTAAGGTATTGGAAGCAATGATTTATCATAAAATAAAACATTATCCTTATGACTCCCTCAGACATTCTCTAGGCATCTAAAATTACCCCTCTGTTTGATACTAAGGTCAAAGAAGTCCCTCAAAATCATAAGGCATTATTATCCTTTTTCATATTTCACGGGCATCCACATGCATCTCTTACTAGGTTTCATGACTCTTATGTTTTGACCTTGGGCACATTTTGATTGCAATAATTTTCTTAAAAACAAAAGTCAAAAGAAGACATGATGAGCTTTGGGCTAGGGCTTTCTTCAAACAAAACAAGGTTCTTCAAACCCTAAACTTTCATCATTTTTCCCTTTCATTTTGTCTCTCTGCTACACCGCCATACTTGATGATTTGGAGCTCTTGCTGTAGCTATGTGAAGGCTTCTTTTACTTGCTTCAAATGGTTACTTTGTTGGTAAGTATCTATTTTTTTGTGCTACTATGTCCTCTGTAAGGAAAATGGTGAAAAGTTTATGCTTTACCTATTGTTTCTGTGAGGAACTATGATGAAACTTCTTGTTTCTATACATACTCTCTTATTTGATTTGCCTTGTAACAAAAAACAAAAGAAGAAAAGATGTTTTCTATGTGTTGGCTTTCTTTTATGCTGTGGTTCTGTGACAAAAATGATGAAAGAACAAGCCTTTATGCATTAGTTCAGTAAAGACTATGGTTTGAAGGCTTGCTTTACCATATAATGAATGTATTTCAGACCATTTGCAGCTAACATGTTACTCCTTCATTTTTCTATGTCACTTGTTGCACATGAAACAAAGGCAAAAAAATGTCTTCCTCTTATTATTTCATCATAAAAAAGCAAGGCTCTTCTTGTTGTCTACAAACCCTAGTTAGGGTTTCCTCTGAAGGTTTGTGAAAAATGATAAAACCTACTCTTCCTTCTCAAAAATCTATCCACAGCTCCATGTAAGACTTATGATTGTTTGTGTAAATATATGACTATGTACAGAAGTGTAAGGGTAGTTTTCCATTCTATTAGCATTCTTGACCGCACCTGTATATACTACTAGAAGAACATTTAGACAATGCTAGTAGTTTGGTCTTAGAGACCCAAAGAATGTCTATTTGATAGAAATCTCTCTTCATGCTCTTTCATTTAACTTGGACTGCTCCTGGCACTAGATGATTCCTAAGCTTTTAAAGACCCCAAATCTGTTTTATATTGATCTTTGGTCACTGGAAGCTTGTGTTTCAATCTCTTACAAGTTGTTATGCTCATTCTGTCTACTGATCTTTGTTTGAGCTATATTGAGTTTTACAGTGTTTTTTTCCTTACTACTGTCATGGATTCTACCTTCTGTCACTTTACAGGTCTTTACAAAATTTTTTGTAATGTTTTGCACAATCCATACTGATCCCAATGACCATGTAAGTTTTATAGCAATCAAACCAACTCCACAAAGGCAATAAACAGACAATCAAAAATTTTCCTATAGTATCTCTATTACATTTCACAGTGTCTTTGTGATGTTCTCCCCGTTCCTTGCATAGTGAAGAATGATGGTTGTTTGGCTATATTGATAAGGTCTCTAGACCTGTATGTTGTTCTTCTATTAAAACTGGGGCAGTCATTATCATTCTTGCTATCCCCTAGACACTTGATTGCTTCAAGATATCTGCTCTGTCATGGTTAAACATTCAATAGCAATTTTACACCTCATTCACAACAAAAAGTGGTAAATATTTTCTCTATTTCATTTACTTGCATGGCTGATCTTTTTTATTACATTGGTGACTAAATGTGTATGTGAAAAGAGGTTGGGATAAGTATGGCAGTATCTATTCAAAGAACCATCACTTCTTTCAATGTATCTTCATAATTCTTTGCACTATAGCCCCTTGAATTCTCACAATGCTTTCATCCTAAGTCATTTTGTGACTTTTTGGACACTTCCCTTGGAATCTTCACTATGAGTTCTTCAAACCCTTACTTTTAGGCATATGTAGGTTGAGTGGTTAAGATGTGATGGACTGTATAATGCATTTCATAAGGTCTCCCAAACTCTTTGTAGTGATAAAGGTTCTTTGCACTAAGATAGTCTTTTATTCTTGCATTGTCTACCATGACTTACTAATTGCCTCCTCATATTGTGCAGGCTTGTAACAACCATTATCTCTTCATGTTAACATTTTCTTGTAACAGTTACTTCTGTTCACTTGATGACTGCTAGAACCTTGCTAGTTTTTTATCATTGTAAGTTGCTTCTTCTTTTTATGTGCATAGGTTCATGACTATGTGTATACTATGTAGCAAGGGGGGTTGCCATTGTGAGTAGTATAAGAGCATACTACTATAAAGTGATTTAGATCATTGTGAATAAAGTATAGACCATGAGTAGGTGCAACATATTCTTGTGAAGTGTGGTAGACCTTTATATTTTCTACCATGCTTGCATGCTCTCTAATCTTGAATCTTCTTGTTGGTTGCCTTTGTTCTCGGACCTTAACTATCCTTATGACTATTTCAGAGATATGATTGCTTCTCTTATCTCTTTGTACTTAGCAATGGATTCAATGCTATTCTCTAAGTTTGATTGTGGCTAACCTTGATTACTCTTGTATGCTCTGTTGACCTCCTGGTGATTCTTTATGGCATGTGTATGCTCTTGTAGCTTTATTGTTGTTCAAAGGATGCTTAACCTTTCATGCTCACATCAGCTATATGATTTGATTCTGGGATTCCCTATTTGATCATGTAGTCCTACTACCCCAACCTGGTATCTATGCTCCATACACTATGTGTGACAAACCCTAATGGCTCTTTGTACATGTTAGGTTTAATGAAGATGAGCCTTGTGACCTAAAAGGCTAACATGGCATAAGAAACCACATGCTTTAATGGGCATCACATCATTATTTTAGACTATCCTTTTCATGTGATTACCTTGAATATAGATGTTATGATTGTTGATCTTGGGTTCTTTGATGATAGTGGAGCCTTTATGGTGACTGTAGTTTTTAGCATGTTTGAGATTTCACTTTTGTACATTGTTTATTTGAAATATTAGAAGCTTAATCATAGCTTGATGGATACAGCCCTTAACTCCTATCTGTGGGATCTTCTTGATGGAATCACTGTATGACTGCCTCCTTTTTTCTTTTACATTTCTTTATACTGACGACTGTTCCTACAACTTTGTGGACTGCTTCTTTAAATAGATGATTGAAAGAAAAGATTACTTTCATACCTTCATGTGACTATCCTTTGACATGGTTGTTCCTTTTTCCACCTGTATACAACCCTTATAGCCTTCATGACAAATAGATCCCATAACTATTTATATCTTTGACACACTTGTATGATCATCATGTATTCAGCCTTCCTTATCCTCTATGACAACATTGTTCATGTGATCAAAGATTATTCTAAAAGCACTTGTACTTGCACGATGAACACACACATTAGATAAAACATGTAGGCTGATAGCCTCTCTTTTTGTTGATTTGATTTGATTTTCTCTTTCCTGCTTCATTTTATGCATTTGATACTCTATTTATCAATTTTATTTTGTTGATCTAATGCTATGTAAGATATTAGGTACTTTTGATATAAATGCATATGGAAGTGACATGGTACCCTGAGCTCTAACAATCATTTCCATCTCTCCTTGTAGGTCTTCTTAAAGCTAACAATAAGACATCTGAAGATGATGCACTTATTAATGGGGATTCATCATTCACTCAAGCAATGACGGGTCCCACCTTTCCTTCATATGCTTTCTTTATTACATATGTACTTGATATTTTGCATTGCATCATATACAACATCATATATAGTTACTGCCATGGCTTGTGTGGGATTATGTACATGCATTTTCTTATGAATCATGAACAACAATTTTTTGCAGTGACTTTGAACATTGATTCTTTATAAAACACTCAATTGCATGCTCAAAAATTTATAATAATCATTGATAAGTTCAGCAAGATTTTGTGTACCTTTTTCAAATGTAATCAAACTTCATTGATGAAATAATGACAATTGAAAGACAATTTACAATGCATAGGTTAGCTTCAGCCTTTCCTGCCAATCCTAGGATACCTCCTAGCCTGCTGGGATATCCTGTCATCTTATCTGGACCATGCAATAGCTCTACCTGCACTGATACATGATCATGGATATATGATCACTTGAAGGGTCCTTCATCAGGATAGTAGGCCTTCTAGGCTAACCAGTGAACTTAATCTTTCTCTTACCCCTTCTTTTGAACTCACTTGCTTCCTAAAAGCATTAGAAAATAACTGTTACAACCCAGCCTAATTGGGCTACTAAGCACAATTTGGTAACACCTCCATCTTCCATCTTTAGAGAATACAACTACTTTTGGAGGAATAATTTGTTTATCAGGGATTTAGCCTGATAAACATCACCAATCTTCTTCCAAAGATCCTTCACAGTCTTCTCTTCATGGACATTTAGAAGCATAGAATCAACCAAACAGAGTCTTATGAGACCCTTGGCTTTTCTATCCATCATTTCCTAGTCTTCTTGAGAGGTGCTTGTCGGTTTTGTACTAGATATTACTACCCATAGATCTCTGTCTATGAGCATATCTTCCATTTTCAACTTTCATAGTTCAAAGTTGCCGCCATTGAACTTCTCCATTTTGATTCTACTAGATGTGCTTTCCATCTTTTGCATGCAATAAGGTTACTAAATTTTCACAACTATAAAACTCCCACTGAAATAAGATTAGACAAAAAACCCTTCTACCCACAACAAGAAACTAAGTTGATCAGGCTCTGATACCAAATGAAAGGAAGCAAAGGTTTGGAAACAACTTCCAAAACTAGTCTTATGAGGAGAGGGTTGCAGTTAATTCTTTCAAACCTTTCAATGATTAAAGTTTATTAAGATTCACATACATTTAGTTAATTATGATTTAAAATCAAGAAACATTAATATAGGGATTTTTACTTGGGGAAAACCTTTTCAGGTAAAACACTCCACACTCCAAATACACAATTTGAAACTATATTACTGTAAACATTTTATGGTTACAATATAACTCTCAGAACAAGTGTTTCTTTAGGATTCTTCACTACTGTAGAATCTTGAAACAAACCGGCAACATTTTAGCTCTTCAAAATTGCTTCAATCTCTAATACAACTTCCTCAAACACATTAAAATACACATAATACAAGAGCTACAAAAGAAAAGCACCCTCAAAAATCTATCTTAGCTTTCTCCACCAACTCCTCTACAAAAGCATATAAAGCATATTCTTTCAAATCTATTTTAAACCCAGAAAAGCTTATCATATCTTTCTTAAGCGTTCACTTCCCAAAGGAATATTTTCCAGCTTGAAAATCAAATCTAAATCAAATTTCCAAAAAACAAAGCATATCCTCTTCATGGGTGCTCCAAAGATATAGGGATAAAATTTTCCATAAATGGTAACTTCCTGCAATAGAAACCTACTAAACAAGACCCAAGGTCAACCGAGGTGGTACTACTTGTTTTTCAACAAAAAATAAAAAGCACAAAACAACTTTTTCCAGAATGGCTTAAAAACACCATTTCTGAAAAAGCAAAAAGAAAAATTGCTTTTCAGGTCTCCTAAAAAATAGGAAACACCAAAAAGGACTCTAAGGTTGAGACACCTTAATGCCAACAATAAAGAGAGAGAGAGAGAGAGAGAGAGAGAGAGAGAGAGAGAGAGAGAGAGAGAGAGAGAGAGAGAGAGAGACTCTCCCAAACTATCATATCTTCTAATATTGAATTCACATATCATTTTTTTATTATTGGAGGTCACCCCCTCGAAGTGGTCTACTATTTACTAATTTTTACATTTATTTCCAAGAAATATCATAACAAGTGGTATAAAAGTTATGATTTGGGCCAATATTTTTGTTTTCGCCATAACTTTCAAACCATTGCAAATTTGGACCTGATTGTTTTTTGGTTTTGAGGTAAGTATCAAATAAGGTTCCAGGTAAAAACTTAGATTTCTATCATAAGCTTTGCAAAAATTATTTTAATTTTATGTTTTTCATTAATTAGCTTTGTACGCTGCAATTTTCAGAATTTTTAAAAATTATTACATTTTTGGAAGGCTTATGAAAAATTAGGTTGGGTTAGTTCTTTGTAATTTATTATTAGAGATAAAATATAGTCCATAATTTAGTGGTCAAAGTTAGGTCAAATTATTTTGTTATTTTGCTCTATAGGCCACAATTTTTGGAATTTTAAATTTTTTTAATATTTTTTGAAAGATATTGAAAAACTAGAATTTAAAATACATACACATCAAAAGCCATTTCAACTTTTTTTTTTATGAAAATGCTAAACTATCTATTAAAAATATAATAACATCTTCACAAAAAATAAGCGGGTGTTAAAAAGGCACACCCTGAATGTCAAATGAACCAAGCCCAGAAAGTTCTAGAGTATCAATGTATCAAAGGGTAAACACCCATATTAAAACATAACATAAAACATAAAACATAAATCAAGCTACCAATGCCACCCCTGCAGATGGCGGATTCCTGTCATCCAGCTTCCCCCAAATTCCTGTGGGGTCTGGGTTGACATCAGGAGGCACCCAACGATCATCATTTTGCTCCTCGTGCTGAGGTGAGATAGGAAAATTCAACCTTGGAAAAATTTTTGTATTGTCCCAACCAATATTCAAAGACTTTTCTAAAAAAATTGTATCCAATGACCTTTATTCTCCACCACCTAAAATTTAGGGTAAAATTGCTCCAAGATATGAAACAATGTTACATTTAAATATTAAGGATAATTTGGTTGACCCATTTGCATCATCTTTCAATAAAGGTTTATATAGGTTTAAATAATAACTATTACATGAATTGAAGTCCCAACAAAGCCACCTAGGTAGGTACAACCCTATAGACAAATTCAAGGAATAAAACAACCTTTTCAAGATCCAAAATTGAACTTACCCAAAATAAATATCCCTAAGTTTGATGGTATTGATGTAAATTCATGGATAAGTCTCATGGAATAATACTTTAAGCTTCATAATATAATAGACAATGCAATGGTTGACATAGCCTCACTACATTTAGAATATGAACCTTATTAATGGTACCTATGGATGATAAGTAAAAAGCAAGGGCAAATGTTTAGTTGGAAAGAATTTACAAGCAACTTAGTACTCCATTATGAGAAACCTTGGAAGGGAAGCTATTTTACCTAACTAACAAATTTAAAACAAATAGGGTATGTAGTTGAATATAATGATGAGCATATGAGATTAGCAATTCAAACTCAAGATGTGACACCTTATTAGAGGCTACAACTGTACATCAATGGAATTAATAATCAAATTAAACATGATGTTCATTTGTTGGAACCTTGGATAGTTAGGAAAGCTATGCAACAAGCATTGCATATTGAGAAACATAAATCCACCACCAAAAGTTCCACACAAGGTCAAAGCACATGATTGGAAGATAAAAGTGTGACTAATCCTATTGATAGAAATGAGGACAACTTACTTAATCTTAGAAAAATTAGTAAGCACTCTCCTCAACAAGAGGAAACCAAAAGAGAAAAAGATCTATGCTCAAATTGTGATAGCAAATGGTTTGGGGATCATAACTATGCCAATAGTGATAAAATACTAACAATTATCAAGAATGAGGTTGTAGAAGAGAGAGAAGTAGTTACAAAAAAACCAAATCTAGAACTCTAGCAACAAAACTCCACCACTAGAAGTTCCACTCAAGGTCAAACAATGGGATTAAAAGACAAAAATAATTTCATTGAAAGAAATGGGGACAACTTATATAACACAAGACAAATTAGTAAGCTCTCTACCTCTTGTTGGAATGGTGATAGCAAATGGTCTAGAAGTCATAAGTGTACTAAGAGTGAGAAAACATTAATGACTATCAAGAATGAGGTTGAACAAGATAGAGAAGTAGCTACAAAAGAACCAAATGTGGAACTTGATCATGAGAATTCTAAGGAAGTATAATGTACTATTATCTCCCTACATGCATTAAATGACACAAGTGCACCACAAACACTCAAAGTAATTGGTTATATCAAAAAATGAAAGGTGATAGTGTTGCTTGATTCAGGTAGTACACACAACTTATTTAATAGAAGATTAGCTAATGAGCTCAATTGTTTTGTGTAGCCAATATCTAATTTTCAAGTCATGATAGTTGATGAGAAACAACTCTCTTGTGGTGGTAAATTCCATCATATAGAACTCTCAATGGGAAATTATCAACTATATTTAGAAATGTTTGCTATCCCAATTGGGGGAGTAGATGTAGTTTTGGGCTTGCAATGGCTTAAACAGTTAGGAAGAGTGTCTTTCAATTTTCAAGACTTATATATGGCTTTTAGTACACATGGAGAAAACTATAAACTTATAGGGATACAATCACCACCAAAAGAAATTATTAGCTCCCATAGGATGCAGAAATTGCCTAAGAAAGGTTCTTATAACACAAAGGCACAACTACATTTTATAGAAGCACAAGTCATGAAAAATCAAGATCAACCAAAACCTCAAGAGATCATTCAACACCATCAACATGTTTTTCAATAACCCAAGGGTCTATCTCCAATCTGAGACCATGATCAATCCATTAAATTAATACCAAGTATTTGTTCATCCCAACAAAAGTGTGTATTCTTCCCCAATAATTATGGTTAACAAGAAGGATGAGTCATGAAGAATGTGCCCAAATTACATGGAGCTCAAGAAGATCACTCTTAAAGATAAGTTTCACACCAAGAAAAGAAAAAAAGTGGAGTTGGTTAAAAGAAAAGAAAAAAAAATTGCCTTCAACAGGTGGAGGCACAGGCAGGAAGGAGGCGGGGAAGAAAAAAGGTTGTAGAATCCAGTTTCTTACTAGTCATTGAGTACATGATCCTTTTCAATAAATCCATTTTGTGCATACCCTGCAATCAATGTATATCATGAGAAATGTTTATTTATACTGTAAATATGGTTTGTTGGGTGTCTGAGTTGCAAAAGGCTCATTTAGAGCACTCTAAACAAAAATTTGAAGATCAATATTCCTCCAGTAATCATAGGCATCCAGTATGAGTTATTGTTCCAGTTTAAAGCAATTAAGCTTTTGTATTTGTCATTCTGGGTGATTGAAAATAAGGTGAATGTTTATTTTGGAAAAATTACCTTTTTTTATTAGTTTACCCTCATTGAGAATAGGGGTGGGCAGGTCTGATTTTTTTTTCTCTACATTGGTTTAAAAATCAAATAAACTCCTTCTTGATATGGGACGACCAGGTTGGATTCCTAGTTTGCATGCTTTTTAGAAAGGTTATTTTATTTTAAACACCAGTTTGGGAATCCAAGAGAGGGTTATTTGTGTTTTATATTTTTGTTGTTGTTTTAAAACTATTTAGAAGAGCATGTGGGGTGACCATTTTAGGTTGTGGCTATGCCTAGCAAGAGGGGGAAGCCCTCAAACTGGCCAGCCACTTAAGAATAACCTCCTTTAATTTTTTTAAAAAAAAATTCTAAAGATCTAATTTCTTTCGCAGACTTTAAAGGTTTTATTTATAAAAAAAAAATTCTTATAGTTATGTCCAACATGAAAGGTGTAGTTTCAATCCAAAGAGATTGGAGTGCATTCCATAGAGCTTGGAGTGCTTGCATATTGCTCCACACTATATTCCTAATAAGGAAATTTGTGCAACTTTACTCTTTCATTTTATGAGCTTGTAGAGGCAGCCAAGCTTGTAAAGGCTGCACCTTATGAGGAGGTCGTGCCTCTCTAGGTAGTGGCCATGAGCCCATTATGGGAAATTTCCATTCATTTTCTTTGTTATTATTTTTGTTTTATTTCTTAGTGCAAACTTTCCATAATTTCTAATTTTTGTGTCAAGAGAATAAGGAAGCAATCCCATGAAGGGAGGATTCTTAAATTATCTTAGCGGTGTTGTTGAAATTTTTTAGAAGCATTTTAAAACAAGTAGTCCCATGGATTTTGTAATTGCAGGTAGGCTTAAAACTTTAAGCTCTGAAATTTATGGAAGCTGATGGTCTCATGAGGTTTTTAGTTTAATGTTAATATATATAGCAGAGATTTTTTAAGACTTACAAATAAAAAGATTAAAAATCATCAAATAAAAAATTTTCCCTCCAAAATATTTCCTAAATTAAATGAAAGGAATATAAAAATAAGTAGAAAAATCCCTAAATTGGTGGAGGAAAGTTTCAGCCCCACCTCAAATGCACCTGCTCAAAATCAACCACCTAAAAAAGAGTTGCTCCTATTTTGGTGGACAAGATTCTAATTTATGTCGTAGCAATTTGTTTTTGGTTTCATGGGACCCCTTGCTCCACAAAAATAGATCCTCTAGTAGCTCCATGGGACCTCTTCCTAAGGAAGTTAGAAATTGGAGGGTGCTTAAGATAATTGCTTATGTTCTCTTCTACAGTTGCACTCAGTCATCCTGATATCTATATTAATATATGGCAATATGAAAGAAGTCATTTACTAGTTTCTATAATTTTAAATGTGGATGATAGAGTGTAATAGAGGATAAATAAATGACTTTTGTTATAGTTGCTAATACTTGTTTGAGTTCCCAAAACACTAGAGCAACATCGATACAAACTAAGTAAATCTAATAAGGCTCTAGACTGGACTTTATAAGTTTAAACCTTATTTATTCCCTTCATATATATATATGGAAAATGTGTGAAATGTTAATTCTTCTTGTATTCTCTTAGAAAATGTAGAGTCATATTACATTCTTGCTTACACGTAATCATTGAGCAGTTTTGATAATGTAAGTTATCCCATGCATGGTATTGGGACATAGGTAATGTGTATATGTTAATGTCATTCTTGATTTGGTCGTAGGGAGGTTGTACTTATACACCATAATTGAGTATGGTATGTACAAAGATCACTTCATGAAGGTGCATTAACTAAGGTTAATTTTCAATAGTGTGAGTTTCTTGGTTAAATATTATCGAGGAATAGAACTAGCTTATATATATGTGGATTGGGAGAAACATAATTAGCTATGTTGACAAATCATAGTGGACTTTAAAATTTATCGACTTTTGAATAAAGCATAACCTTTATGTATAAAGAAAGTTATTTTACTTTTAACTTAGAATGATTGTTGACCATCTAGATTAGATCTAATTTTAGTGAAATATTTCCTTTGGAAAGATATAAAGCATTTAAAATATAATTGAATAAGATTATTTTTATTACTCATCTAACATTATGATCTTGCCTAGACATTATATATGTATATTTACATAGGGCACATTAGCGATTTTGACATACTTTCTATAAGCCTCCAGATGCACTATCTAATTCTATTGCTTGGACTAAAACTATTTTCATTTGTTTCTTGTTTGGTTGACAAACTTGCTAAATATTTTGTGTTGCACCTATTAAAGTTTATAGTGGACTTTCATTAACTAGAGGTTGTACATGTTTATTCCATGAATGAAGTCCTATTCAACTATCATTATTGTTTCATAAAAGAAGTCATTTGTTTTTGTAATTGCATCATGGAAGTTAGTTAAATCATTGGATGACCTAATCAAGTTGAAAGTCTAGTAGGTGAACTACAGAGCCTCTAATCACATTACATAGTCAAGGCCATTTATATAAGCCCCCAAGGCCTAGGTCTGGCCCTTAGGTCCTATTCCTTTTCTATTTCATGCATTAGAAATCTAACATGATTATTTATTTATCTAGAGAGACTAATTTTTTAATCTAATTTTATAGAAATCATGATTTTTTATGAGTACAGGTTACTGGAGTTAAGCGAGTAATAATTGAATGTTGTAAGGTAAAATAGAAGGCCTAAGGTAATAATTAATTATTCTTTGCATAATGATTGGATTTTATATTATTTCTAATTTAGAAATTCATTATGTATTTTTGAAATTATATGTATTGCAAGTTGATTTACATGGTTCTCATTTAGATTAAGTAATTATTTTTCCATATGCTTGAGTCGCTATTTTAGAATAAGTTTTGACATACTAATTCATTTGGTTATATAATTTGCTTTCCTATGTGATACTAGAGAGTTGTATTTTAGATGCTCCTAGGAATTTAATAATGTTAATTTACATCAATTTTATGAAACTTATTGTTATGTGTTATCGAATTATATGCGTTGTAGCTAATTGTTTGTGAGATGGTTTAATTTTTGTAGTATGTTATGGTTGTTTTGTGTTGTGTCCATAATTGAATATATTGGGCATGACAATTTGTTTTTTCATCTTCTATAAGTGTTTCCACATGACTAGATTGATCATGTTGTGGAAAAGGATTGATGTATATTTGAAGATTTATCTTGGAAAAGCAACAAATTTGTTACCCCCATTGTTTATTACTTCTAGATGAATTAAATTATTATCAATCAAATCTAGTATCTTATGTTTTAAACCCAAACATATCTTTGTATCATGACCATTAACTTTGGTGTTCACAAAAATATTTTAAGTCAAAACCTTTAGACACATAAGTTGAGATATCTAATGGTCTAATATGTGGGAGTGTAATGTGAAGAAATAAAACCCCTTTTACTTAAATCTAGGCTAATTAAATAAATACAAACAATAAGCATATAATTAACTTATATTTAATTATTGTAACACAATGCTTTTGGATTAAACTGTGTGATGGTATTTCTCCCTCAACGTTTTGGATCACACTCCATGATCCATCATCAGGAGAAAGAAAGCAAGAGAGGAGAATAGAATGGATCATGGATCATGCTATTCTCCTCTCTTTCTTTCTTTCTCCTAATGATGGATCATGGAGTGTGATCCAAAACATTGAGGGAAAAATATCATCACACAGTTTAATCCAGAAGCATTGTGTTACATTACTATGGACTATGGAAATTTGATGTCGATTATATTTAATTAGTTAGTTGGTTCAATAAATCAATAATAAATGTGATAATTAAATAGGAGGATATATGCACTTAGATATTGGAATTTAAAGATGATGAATTAATTTTTATGTTGCATAGAATTTACTTGCCAAGGCACATAAATTAATGTTCACAATTTGGTGAATATATTGAGCTCTATGCAATTTCAAAAATCTTTATAGGTCAGATTCAAGTTCGTAGGGATTGAACTTGAGTGTTGTGGGTGGGAATGAATTATGATATGTGGGAATGATCTTATAAAAAATTGCAATAGAGGTACCTTCACCTTTGCCTTCTCTATGTCTAAATTTTTTAAGGCAACATTTATAAACAACTTAGGGGAGATTGTTGGATTTGTAGGGTCAAGTTCTCTTAGGTCAGCCCCCTATATAAACCAATTTAACAATTCTAGGTGAATGATCAAAGACAAAATTCTTAGACTTACAAAAAACCTATATGATTTTGATGTAAACTAAGATTTATTATCCCTTAAAACAAAATGTGCTCTAGTTCTTTCTCCTTGTAGTATTACATGGTTTTTTGATATGTTTTAATTGCAAAAATGAATATCTTTAAATACCAAGGCAACTTGATAATTTACAAAAATGTGTGTCAAATTAGCTCATTACGACTATCAAGAAAGGGTCTAAGTTTTAGAATTAGAATTAGAATTTTTTATTTTTGATATCAATCAAGATTCACTCAAGATTTCCCAAGAAAAAAAGTTTCTTTTGAGGCAATGAATGAATGTGGAGACATGGGTGAGAATGTGCATAAATAAGGATGGGATAAGGTTGAATTCATGAAAATGGGTGTAAATGAATATGAAACAAATAGGGATAAACATCAAGTCATGAGCCAAACTTAGCTCAAGAGTGTGTCACTTCTCTATATGTAATTATATTAAGACATTCCATCAAAATGGTCAAAAAACTAAATAGGATTTAGCATGGGTATTCAAATTTCACCATTACACACAAATGCATTTTCCCCTAAAAATTTTTATAGCACAATATCAAGGGATCATGAAGCCTTGTAAAAATTTTCCCCTAAAAAGTTTTATAGCATAATATCAAGGGATCATGAAGCCTTGTAAATTTTCTTTCCATTTGGGGTTCTATAACAATGGTATTTAGAGTCTCTTTTCCATTATTTTAACATGATTTATGTTGGACTTAGAATCTTACTTGTTGAAGGAACCATTACTACCATTTTTGAAATAATTTTTAAATAATATTTAGAGAGATAGGATGATGAAGATTAAGGAGCATTAGATGATCCATAGCTTAGAAGATTAGCATCCAATAATTTGAGCTCATAGAACTTCTAATATTTTCTCACAAATTTGAAAAGGTTACATATTTATTGAATATGACCTTATTTCTAATCATTGGAAGTAAGATATTAATGAATATTCCTTGTAGTTAAGAATTTGGTGACTAATTATTCATCTTTTCATGCAATATTTAGAATCGTAAGACATAATCATTAACACTTTCATTTGGTCCTTACCTACATTTTATTAATTTTTCTTGAATGTAACTATTAGACCAAAAATTACTTGAAAATGTCTACAAAAGAATTTACTAATTGGGCATATGAACAATAGATCTATGTGGCCATGAGAAGAACACATCAAGAGAATATTACTTTAGTGTACATGGAAAGGTTTTTTGAATTAACCTATCATCAAATGCTCTTCTATGAGTCATTGGGCCACCTTTAACATCATACAATTTAAATCAAGGTGCCACAAATCCCATTGGAAAAAGTCATTCTAACATGTTCTAAGATAGTGGATTATAAGTTAAACCATTAGTCAAATCCTATTGATTAGTGCAAGGAATATAGTTAAATCAAGTCTTAACTTCACTAAGCTCTTTCATGATTCTTTGAAGGGAAGGTTGGGCAATTGTGAAAGAATGATTAGGAATATGTGTGGTGATGGGTTGGGAAAAATATTTTTAAGGGCTGAAAGAAGTAGAAAAGACAAGTAGAACTTGTGAAGGGATAAAGGTAGTACATGGTGGATATGACATGTAGGAGCAAGAATGGGGGTAATAATGAGATGGGTTTGAGAAAAAAGAGGTTGTTGGAGGGTTGGGAATGCCATAGGAGTAGAAGTGGAGGAAGTGGGGTATTCGATGGGAAAGGTAAGTGATTAGAGTTGGGAAGGGAGAATGAAAGATGAATCTTGAGAATGTGAGGGGAAATGATCATCATTATTGTTGTCGATTAGGATTGCACCCATGATACAAAGTTGTGATACTTAACAATCCTTCAAAAAATGGGATCAAACTCAAGCTATGGGTGACCTATGTCAAATTTGAACCTCTAGATTATGGGCTGGTTCCCTTAAAATATTCAATTGGATCTATGACTTTGATGTGGAAAAGGGTAAAAAGGATCCTTCTAAAAGCAAAAAAAATTGTAAAAAATATGGTGATGCACCTAAATTTGATGGTAGAACCTGCAAATTTGATTCACAATAGATCTCAGAAATGTATCTACACAATCCACTTTTGGGCAATAAGATCACAAAATTGATTCTTAAGAAGGCTGGAAAACTTTTTCTATGAAGGAAAAATAGGAGCTTTCACAACATAGAAGAAAATTGAACTCTGTGGCACAACCTAAGACCTGTGATAATACTACTGCACAATACTAGCAAGTAAGAATAAGACAATAATTTTAAACATTCTGATTTTAAAACACAATAAAATTTCATCAATCATTCATACAAACAACATTAATGGAAGGGAAAACACTTGATTTTCAAAGGGAAATAAAGGAACTATTTGTATAAAAGACAAGAAAATGAACTTGTAACCTGCTATAATCTCTATAAAATCTGTAAAATTGAGTTACAAAACCTTTCTTCTCTTCCAAAGTATAAAGAGCCAAAGAGGTAAGAACTAGAAAAACCTAAGTTTTTCTTTGCAATATATAGTTTTCTCTCTTCAAGAGGCATGAAAAAAATAACTGCAGCTAACTGCCTCTAAAAATAAGCTCTCCAATATGATACACGAGCAAACAATGAAATCCCTAAAAATAAGGGTCAAAACTGCCTCAAAATGAGCAAGAATAGCTCCAATCTGCTAGTCTCCATGTGTTTGACCCAAGAGTTGACTAATTTTCTCTATTTTGACCTCCAAGCCATGCAAAAATACCTCAAAAGACCTCAGTTAACTTAACTCCTCCATTTTGCATGATTTTATCATGTGGCAAATTAATAAAGTAATCATTTACATGACTTACTCCATTATGAGTTTCAATTTGTCTAATTTCTCCAATTTTACAACTTGTGACAAAATAATAGAGTAATTTATAAAATATTACTTTATTAATTTGTTTACATGTTTATACAGTGGTAAAATTATGAAAAAATGGAAGAAAAAGAATATACCTTATCTCTCCATTTACATTTGCCTAATTTGCATGATTTTACATGATGATGATGCCAAAATTTAATTAGGTCTTTATACATGAAAAAATGAAAAATTACCCCCTCTTATGCCTCCATGCAAAATTTTAGGTAATTTACATGCAAAATAATATGATGAATTACCAATAGGAATGATAATTACATCATCATCACCTTATAACTCCATGCAAATAAAACCTCCTAGTTGCATAACACAAGCACTTAAGGTATAAAAATATTCCCTCATCACTCCATTACATTGCAAAAGAAAACAAATATCTAGTTGCATTACATATGCATCATTACCATCTGCCTTCATTTTATATTCATTGCATAATGCATTTCTGCCACCTTGTATTTACTTGTCTTCAATATCTTCATGCAAATCAAACATTTATTCCATCCATATCACTTGCCTCCATACATCTTGGCTTCATAATGCACTTTGTCTTCATATCACCATGCAAATATCCTTACCTTTGAATGATCTTTTGTCTTGACTTTTGATGCATTCCAAAATACAGAAGGCATTTAGGGTTCTTTGACCACACTTAGTCTCCATGCATGCAAGAGGAATCTTAGACATTCAACCTGATTTGCATGTGATATAAGGTATCTTCGACTATTTGTCTTGTCGACCAACATGGACAATGGAGATAAAAGGCACTAAAACCTCACCTTCTAATGATTTCGATCCTTTTGACTTAGCAAAAAAAAATGTGAAAGGAATAATTCCTTTGGCCCACGGTCCCTCCTTGGCATAATGATTAGGTTTAATCAAGACCTCAAGTATTGACCTCAGCATAAATAAGGTGAATGATTTGATTTATTTTGTTAAGTCATAACAGATGAGAAAAACAAACGATGGCATCGACCAAAAAGAAAGAAAGAACCCTAAAGTTTGTCATTTCTTTTTGTTCATTCTACTTGCTCTGGCTCTGCAACCTCAAAGCTGATGACTAGGGTTTGATAGGAAATGCATCTCCTCTGGTTTTTCACTCCATTGTTGGTCGATTCTCAAGCATTTTTAGTCAAAATGAAGGCAAGTGATCTTTTATGTGTATGAAAATGAACCTTTCTTTGATTTCTTTTTGTGGTTTTTGTTCATTTGGTCATGGCCTGATATATCCTTTTGAGAATTTTGAAAGTCTTACATTACATACCTTAACTTGGTACTTTCTCTGTGTTGTCTTCATACACTTGTAACTTATATTTTGAGAAGCCTCAAAATGAAATACGTGGCTAAATGCTTTCTTTAATCAAGAAAAAGGTGAGTTCTCTTCTTCTTCCCTCTGTATTTTCATTCATTTGAAATGTAACTTCATTCTTGATATGGGTTTCAAAATTACAAGTGGTTATGTTTGCTTATTAAGAAGACAAGGCTTTTTTTGGCAATGGTTGCATCATTATTACCTTATGTATTTCTTCCTTTGACTGTATACAAAAAATGAAACTAGGGTTTCAAGATGTGAAATGGGTTAAATGTTATTTTTGGAAGAATGAGGCTTTCTTGGTAACGGCCATAGTATTTCCTTGTTTCTTGTACATTCTTTTGACTCTATACAAGAAACGTGAACAAGGGTTTCAATATTTGCAATGATTTTTTTTTATTTCCTCGGAGCATAAACTTCCTCATGTCATGGCTATGACATTTTCACCTTCTCTGCGGCATTTATTTTGACTGTATACAAAAATGTGACAAGGGTTGAAGAATCTGTAGAGGGTTTGAAAAACTATGTAGAGGGTTTTAATTTCTACATATAATGGCCCTTTTCTTGTCACGGCCATGTTGTTTTCACTTTCTATATTTTTCCCTTTTATTGCAAAAAAGAAAAAAACATGAAGGATTTTAAAAACTGTAACATTTTTCATTTCTCATAAATGGAACCCTCATGTAGCATGGCTATGACTATGTCTTGCTAAAACCTATATGGGTTATTATGCATTTGTTCCCTTTCACTATCTTTTACAATGTAACCTTAAAACACAAGATGATGATTATAAACATTCTGCTTCTTTTGATGGCACCATGAGCTTTATAACTATTGCTTTGTGATTCTTTCTTGTATACTAATAAAAGAGGAGGTGCATCTGCTGCTCCACTTGTATATAAGTTACTCTTTATGCTGCTCCACTGTGTCTGATTACCCTTTTGCCTTATATCTTCATGGTGGCTATTCTATTTGATAACAGTAGGTGTAGCATGATGAATCTTTTATACCTACTGTAGCTTCTGTCACTTCATAATGGCATAAGTATGCAATGATTGCATGATGTTCCAGTCCCGTAGCATGGCTATATTATTTATGTTGATCTATTTTACTCAAACACATGGTTGTAGCATGAAATGTTTGATATTTATATCTCTTGTAGAAAACAACCTGTACCTTTGTATATTGATTAAGCATCTATCTCTTCATTCATTGCTATTCACATGCTTCTTATTATACATTGCTATTATTTGATCACTTCATGACAGCCTTAGCAAAAATTTCATTCATTTGATTCTCCATTTATTACAAGGCCGTCCTTCATTGCACTTGTGTACTTTTATGACATCTTAAGGTCTGATTTCATATGATGTTTGACCTACCTAGATGTTTGAAATACAATGTGGACCAAAATGCAGAGACTGCTTCTGACTGAATTGCCTGAACTGAACTAGAAAATGAAAAGAAACAATTGAACTGCAAACAAACTGAAATGTAAATGTTTTTGGTTGATGCAAGATTGCTCTTGAACCAAGGATGCTCCTACATCAGACATCCAGGGTTATTGAAAAAGTGAGTCCCTCACTTTGTTGGGGCTAAGGGAGAACCAAGACAGTCCACCTTAGCCTAAGAAATCCATGATGCATCTTTCTCCGGTCTGCCTTTCCACTTCACAAGATATTCTTTGTATTGTCTTCCTCTAGTGCTGCGTCTAACTTTGCTATCCAAAATGTCTTCAATATGCTCCGATGCTTTGTGTGGTAATTGCTTCTTCAAGTCTTCCTCTATGCTGTCACTAAACTCTGCTTCATGTTACTGATAAAGGTCTATAATGTTGAAAATAGGTGAAATACCCAAGGTTTCTAGTAATTCCACTTCATATGTGTTCCCTGAATCAAATTTCCTAAGTAACCTACAAGGTCCAAACTTCTTCATCTTCAACTTGTTATATGTCCCAATTGGAAATCTCTCTTTTCTCAGATATACCATCACTTCATCTCCAACTTCAAATTCCTTATGTCTTCTCTTCTCATCTGCCTTCTCTTTGTACTTACTACTCATATTCTCCAAATGCTTCTTTACTTGATCATGTACTATCTTCATTTGTTCTTCAAATTCTTCTACTTCTGCACTCCTCTTTTCTACCATGCTAATGTCTCTTAATTCTGATACTCCTCTAGGTGTTATTCTGGTAACAATCTCAATTGGTGTTCTTCTGGTACTAATGTTTACTGAATTATTATATGCAAACTCTTCTTGTGAAAGAATCAAATCCCAACTCCTTGTCTTCTCTCCAACCAAATATCTCAATAAGTTTCCCAAATTCCTATTCACTACCTCTGTCTGTCCATCAGTCTGTGGATGAAAAGTTGAATTGAACTTCAAATCTATCTTCATCTTCTTCCAAAGTGTCCTCCAAAAGTATCCAACAAACTTTGTGTCTTTGTCTGAAACTATGCTCTTAGGTAATCCATGCAATCTTACAATCTCCTTGAAAAATAGGTCAGCTACATGCACTACATTAGTTATCTTCTTACAAGGTATGAAATGAGCCATCTTTGAAAATCTGTCAACCACTACAAATATTGAATCATGTCCTCTTTGTGTCTTAGGCAATCCCATTACAAAATCCATACTTATGTCTTCCCAAGGTCTCTCCGGTACTGTCAAAGGTTTGTACAATCTAGTGTTTTGACTACTTCCTTTTGCAACTTGACAAACTCTACAACCCTGTACAAATTTCCTAATATCCTTGTGTATCTGAGGCCAAAAGTAATTTTCACTTACCAAAGCCATTGTCTTATCAATGCCAAAATGTCCTACCAATCCACCACTATGCTTCTCCTTGATCAAATTGTCTCTCATTGAACTTCTAGGTATGCATAATTGACTTCCTTTGAATAACATATCTTCTTGAATGAAATAGTCCAACCACTTACTCCTATCTGTCACAACAGGCTCTCTACATGCTTTCCAAGGTTCTATAAAATCAGTGTCTCCCCCATACATATTCTTCAGTTCATCAAATCCTAACACTTCAACTCTCATCTCTGTCAACAAGTTTCTTCTTCTACTCAATGCATCAACAACTTTGTTTGATTTTCCACTCCTATGCTTCAATACAAAAGTATAACTTTGCATGAACTCTACCCATCTCATATGTCTCTGATTCAACTTACCTTGACTATTCAAATATTGTAAATCTTGATGATCTGTATACAACACAAACTCCTTAGGCAACAAATAATGTCTCCACTTCTTCAAGGCTTGAATTACGACATAGAATTCCTGATCATAAACTGAATATCTTCTCCTTGCATCATTCAACTTCTCACTGAAATATGCTACTGGTCTACCTTCTTGACTTAATACTGCTCCAATTGCATTCCCACTTGCATCACAATCAAATTGAAATACCTTATTGAAATCTAGTAATGCCAAAACAGGTTGTTCTGTCACCTTCTGCTTCAACAATTCAAAACTTTTATCTGCCCCCAATGTCCACTTGATATCTTTTTTGTCACCTCTCATTGTTTCTATCATAGGGTTACAAATAGAACTAAAATTTCTGATGAACTTCTGGTAGAAACTAGCCAATCCATGGAATGATCTAACCTCTCCAATGCTCTCCAGTGTAGTCCATTCAACTATTGCTCTTACTTTCTCAGGGTCCATCTTCAATCCTTCCATAGAAATCACAAATCCCAAGTATACCAATTCTTCTTTCATGAAACTACACTTCTTGATGTTTATCAGCAATTTCTCTTCTCTCAACCTCTGCAAAACTTGTCTAATATGCCACAAATGTTCCTCCTTTGTCTTACTGAAAATCAAAATGTCACCCAAGTATACAATCACAAACTTACCCAAGAATTTCTTCAAGACTTCATTCATCAATCTCATGAAAGTACTAGATGCATTTGTCAATCCAAAGGGCATCACTAACCACTCATACAATCCTCATTTGTTTTGAAAGCAGTCTTCCACTCATCACCTTCTCTGATTCTAATCTGATGGTATCCACTTTTCAAAGCTATCTTTGTGAAATATTTTGCTCCACTCAAGCAATCCATGATATCATCCATCCTAGGTAAAGGAAATCTATACTTAACTATGATCTTGTTTATTGCTCTAGAATTAGTACACATTCTCCATTCTACATCCTTCTTTGGTGCTACTACTGCAGATACTACACAAGGACTCAAGCTTTCTCTAATCAAACCTTTTCTCAACAATTCTTGTATCTATCCGTTCAATTCTTCATTCTCTGCTAGTGTCATTCTATGTGCTGCTTTGTTAGGCAAACTCGCTCCCAGGATAAGATCCATGTGATGACTGATACTCCTTATAGGTGGCAATCCTTCAGGTACATTATTTGATATGATATATTCATACTCTATCAGCAACTCTTTTATCTCCTTTGGTTGTGATTCTTTAGTCTCCTTCTTCAGTGTTTCAGGCTTCTTAGGAATCAAGGCATAACACATATTCTCATGTCTCAAACCATCAAGAAATTTTCTTCCATCTACCAAATAGATTCTAGCATTACCACATACCACATCTTTAGGATCATCTTTAAAAGGAATCAAAGTAATTCTCTTTCCATTTGCTGTTATAGTGTATGTATTCTTTCTCCCATCATGTATAGCTTTCTATCATATTGTCAAGGTCTACCCAACAAGATATGACAAACATCCATGGGCATAATATCATACAAGACTTCATCATGATAAGATCCAATATGAAATTTCACCAGACATTGTTCACTCACCAGTACCTTATGATCATCCTGAATCCATGCTATCTGATAAGGCTTAGGGTGTTTCAATATTTCTAACTTCAGCTTTGTCACCATCTCCTCTGGAACTAGGTCATTAGAACTACCACTATCAATCACAACTTTACAACACTTACCTCCTGATTTGCATCTGGTTCTTAACAAACTCTTTCTCTGCGGTGGTTCCTCATTTGTCTCTATTTAAAATAGTGCTCTCCTCATCACAAGTGATTCTCCCTTCCCTGATTTACCAATCAAACTGGGTGATCCAACAAGTTCTTCCACATAGGCATCTCTTCCACTATTCTCTGTCTTCTTGCTTGTACTACCCTGATTACATTTAAATGCTCTATGTCCTTCACCTCCACACTTGAAACAAGTACCTCGGAATGTTCTCTTATCAAATCCTCTTCCTTCTCTTCTATATCCTTCATTCCAGTATGCACTAGGGTTTCCTCTTCAGTAAAAATTTATGTCATCTCTCCTATAAGCATTATTATCTCTGTCATCCTTCTTAAATGGGCTGTCAAACATGTTCTGCTCCATAAGTGATCTATCTCCTCTGGAATAAATCCTACCTCTCTAAAATTTACCTCCTCTACCTCACTGTCTCTGATCATGCCTCTTATTCAGCTTCTCTTCAACTCTCAGGGCAAATTGATATGCTTCCTCCAAAGATGTCATCCTTACCAAGCTTAGTTCTTCTTGAATGTTCAATCTCAGTCCATTGATGTATCTAGCCACTTTCTCCTTGCTTGCTTCACTATGTCCTATTCTTATAATCATCTTGTGAAATTCTTCAGTATACTCCTTCACAGATTTCTCCTTTTGTCTCAGGTATTGCAATCTCTTCAATAGCTCCAACTCATAGTCAACAGGTATGAACTGATTCTTCAGTTTTGTCACCATCCTATCCCACTTTGTAATATTTTCTTTCCCTCTTCTATTTCTTTCCAACTGAACTTCATTCCACCATATAGCAGCATGCCCTTTCAACTTTGTCTTTACAAATTTGACCTTCTCCAGATCTTCAATTTCTTCATATTTAAAGTATTCTTCCATGTCATTTATCTAGTCAATCAATTCTTTAGGGTTCAAGTTACCAGTATAGTTTGGCACATCAACTCTAGGTCTCTTTCCAATCTTTGAAATAGCTCGCAACATCTTTACTTGGTCTGATTCTTCTTCTTCATCACCTCGTAAGGTTTCACCAATTTATTCAACAGATTGAAATTCTTCTTCATCAGCACATTCAACATTAGGTCTTGGTGTCAATCCTCTTTGCCTATCTTCTTCAACAACATCCAAATGAATTCGCATGGTTCTTATCATTTCCATCATCTCATCCATTCTACCAGCCATTGTTCCAACAGTAGCAACTCTCTACGACGGCATTCTTCCTAAGATCAAGTGCAAACTGCCTCAAGTTCGGCGATCAGGCTACAAGGTGACAACTGCCTCTCAATCGATGATCAGTTGTGACACAAGTAACTTGCCTCAATTTGGTGATCTATCCATAGCAAGATCTTATAAAATTCCTTTGCCAACTTCACTTAATTCACTCCCAAAGATTCAAACTTTCGCTCTAATACCACTTGGTGCAGTCACAGTAGGAGGGTTTACAAAATGAACTATCTGCACCGTGCAGCAAGAGTAAACACAACGGAAACAACTCAAAGAAATGGAACAAATGCAGATTCAATCATTCAGTATATCATAGAATTCAAATAGAGATCGATCGGCAACATGCGGGCTTACAAATAGAGCTCATAGGCCTGATTACATACACACGTAAGATAAAGCTTTGAATCTCCTTCACTGGAAAATGAATAAGGTATCTATCTAGAACTTATCAACTTATGAATTGCTTTCCTAAGGATCTATTACATCAATATATACCATATTTGGATCAATAGGTTCCTCCACGTCGGCCAAGAAAGGTCACAAACTCCAAGGAAGAACTATAATGTGTGTATACGAATAAGTCAGACCTAATTAAATAGATCTCCTCCAGAAAGTGATGTGGACCAAAATGCAAAGACTGCTTCTGACTGAACTGCCTGAACTGAACTAGAAAATGAAAAGAAACAACTGAACTGCAAACAAATTGAAATGTAAATGTTTTTGGTTGATGCAAGATTTCTCTTGAACCAGGGATGCTCCTACATCACTTTTCCTCAATTTTACAGTCACACTGGCATGATCAAGAGCTGAAAGACAAGGACATGAAGACCAACTATCAACTGATGACATCAACCTTCTAATAAAAGGCAATGATGGATATTTAATATTCTCATATGTTCTTTCTCTTTTCTTTTATCCTCAAATGTATAGCTTGCATATGTCTGCATTGCTCAGTTTAGTCACTCCCACGGCTTGTGTGGGACACATTTAGAAATATTTTTAAATATGATCAGTTACTTTACCTTATGCAATTGATTTATGTATGTTTACTTTTTTGAATAAAATGCATAGGATAGAATAACTGAAGCTGATATGAAACATATGTTCAAAACATGATATGAAATGACAATTTTATAATTACCTTTCCTTCACACTAAAATGTGATCACTTGAATAATTCAATTATCTCATAACTAAAAGATAAAACCAGTTAGATTTATTCTGTCATTCAAATTGACTGTCTGATATCTTGCCATTAGATATTCACTTGTCAGGATGGTTTGACAATCCTGATTGGACTGTTAGATTATCCTGACAATTGATCCTTATTTTTCTCTTGTTAAGACATCATACATTCACTAATTGCATTAACTTAAAAGTTTTCTTTTACTCCTTTTGAAACAATCTGCAAATCAGGTCCAACTAAATTAGGTGTGAACATAATTTAGTAACATTTCTGACGACCTCTTAGGGGTGTTTGCCTACTAAACAAATTAGAACCAGTATCCTTGCAATCCATTGGGCACATGAATCTTCTTTTGCCTTGAATTTTTAAAAAACTTTCTGCAACTCAAACTGATAGAAAACTACATCAGCAAATAATATTGAAACTAAAACTATTCTGGCTTGCTTAAGACATAGCCAGCAAATATATGCAAAAGCACTTCTTGGAAAATAAAATAATAACTGAAACTAAATGTACAAAAGCACTTATTTGTAGCAAATAGTTGCTTCTCTAATAACACAACTTGAGGTGAATCCCATTGACAGGGATTGGTGACACCTCTCCATCTAACTTAGCAAGCTGAAATGCATTGTGTTTCTTGCATTTTGTAATTATGTATGGTCCATCCCATATAGCATCAAATTTTGTATGTTGACCACGTCTGCTCTTTAATTCATTCCATTTGAAAACTAGATCTCCTTCTTTAAAGATTCTTGGGACTGCTCTTTTATCAAATGTTTATCAAATGTCCTTTTCATTTAGGCCTGATGCATTTTTAATGTTTCTAAGGCCTCTTTTCTGATTTCTTCCAATTCTATTAGTTGTGCAAGCCTAATATCCATTGGTTGTTCTTCAAGTAATTCCAGCTCTCTTATATAACTCAAGGTTCGTAACTCAACTGATATTGGTAGTTTGGCCTCTTTGCCATATGTAAGAACACAAGGTGAATTACTTGTTTCTCTTTTAAGAGTTATTCTATTAGCCCATAAGGCTAACTTTAACTTGTCATGCCAAGATCTCTAATTTTCATCAACTATTTTCTTTATGATTTTAATTAGATTTTTGTTAGTTGATTCGGCCTGTCCATTACCTTGAGGGTAATAATTTGATGAAGTATTCATAAATATGTTATTTTTAACAAACCAATCAGATACTCTTAAACCAATAAATGCTAAATCATTATCTGAAATAATTGAGTCAGGAATACCAAACCTGGACACTAGATCTTGATAGAAATTTAGGACAAAAGTTTCATTAGCTTCTTTTAAGGCAACTGCTTCAGTCCACTTGGCAAAACAATTAGTAGCAGTCAATATCCACTTCTATCCTTGGCTGGAAGGTGGATTGATAGGACCAATGAAGTCTAATCCCCACTTACTAAATGGCTTCTCTAGCTGGATTGGATGCAAGGGCATTGCTACAAGTTTCTGTTTACCTACAAAAATTGGACATTTTAAACATTTCTTTACCCAATCATGTGTATCCTTGAACATCTCAGGACAATAATAACCATCTCTCATAAATTTTAGAGCTATTATTCTAGCTGCAAAATGACCTCCAAAAGGTCCACTCTTCTAGAATCTTTCGAATATGATCTAGTTGTACACACCTTAGTAAAACACCAGTAAAATCTTTTTTGTACAAGATTCCATCTATCACAGTATAAGGAATTTCCTGCAATCTATAGTATCTTCTTTTTGATCTATCCAAGCCTTGAGGACAATCTCCAGTGTGCAGATAATGGATCATATTCTACACCCAAATTGTAGGGGAATCTGGGATAGCAGATGCTTCTTCATTCTGTAGCACTATCTCAGCTTTTCCTTCAAGTTCAGTGTTGTATTGTTCATGATTTGCAAGCTATTCACATAGTCCTTTGCCTCGGACTAGTTTGGTAACATTAATTTGGATGTCATACTCCATAACCTTTGTTATCAACCCTACTCTCTTATCATTTAAATCCTTTCTAAGAAAGAATTCTTTTACTGTAGGATGGGCAACCATTAACTGAATTCTATTATTTGAAAGCATGTATTTAAATTTATTTAGGCTCCTTATAATAGCCAATATATGCTTTTCAACAAAAGAATATCTTACCTCATAATCATGCAGAATTTGGCTGAGGAAAGCCACAAGTTGTTCCAATCCTTCCTTGTTCTACTGACAAAGCATAGTTGATATAGTATCAACACTGCTAAATGCATACAGAATAAAATCTTTGTCAAAATTTGGATTGATCAGTGTTGGGGCAGCAGCAAGTGCCTCTTTTATATCTTCAAAGCTCTGTTTTCCTTCCTTGGTCCAGCTGAAAGGAATATTCTTTTCTAGCATTATTGTAAGAGGTTGTAAAAGTGCTTTTATATTTGGAATAAACCTTCTTACAAAGTTAATTTTTCCTAGAAATCTTTGTAAGCCTTTCTTATGTGCAGGAAGTGGTAATGCCAATATTGCAATGATTCTTTCAGGATCAATTGATATTCCATCTTTTGACACTATGTGTCCTAAAAGTTTGCTTTCATGAATAGAAAAAATACTCTTTTTTGGATTAAGTGGAACCCCAAACTCTCTACATCTTTCAAAAATCAGTCTTAAATGATGAAAGTGGTCTTCAGCATTTTTAGAAAAATAGTTACATCATCTAAGTACACAAGTACAAACTTATTAATTAGACCTTGAAAGGCCATATCCATTGCCCTTTGGAATGTTGCACTTGCATTTGATAAGCCAAATGGCATCTTTCTGTAAGCTAGTGTGCCCCATTTAGTAGTAAAAGTTGTCTTGTACTGATCTTCTTCTTTTACTAGAATTTGGTTATAACCTGAATAACCATCCAACAAAGAGAAATTTAGAAACAACCTGCAATATCTATTCCATGGATGGTAAAGGATAATGATCTTTTAAAGATGCTCTATTTAAATCATGGAAATCAACACGTAATCTGATTTCCCCATTCTTTTTCCTGACAGGAACCAAGTTAGAAACCCATGAAGTGTGCTTGATAGAAAAGATAATATTACCTTCAATCAGTTTATTCAATTCAATTTTCATAAGCACTTCCAACTTTGGATTTAGTGGTCTTTGCTTCTATCTAACAGGTTTTGCCTTAGGTTCAAGCTCAATAGTATGTTGAGCCAACTCTGGGTTGAAACCTTTTAGATCTCCATATTCCCATGCAAATACATCACTAAATTCTTGGCAAAGCTAGATGAATGCTTGTTGTTCTTGTTTTGTACATACCTTTCCTAGCTTGAGTAACTTATTCTTAAAAATTTCAACAAGTTCATAGTGTTCCTGTTTCACTGACAAGATGGCCTTGTCTCTTCTTACTTGATCATTAGTATTAAAAATTGATTCTAAGGTTACTAAGCACTTAGGTAACTTGTTTAACTTTAACTAAAGTATTTGATCATCATATTGCTGCATAAATTTCTATTGATTACCTGCAGAAAATTTAGCCTCTTCCATCAGAAAATTTACAATCTATTCATCACTATCAAATACCTGCCAGCTGGTATTATTATCAAGAATGGAAGGTCTTACAGCAACTTTGACATACAAAGGAGTATGAATATTCTTCATTTTTGCAGGAATATCATATTCAGCTCCTATGGCAGCTAATTTATTAGCTTGTTTATTGTTAGTCTTTGGTATAGATATCAGATTGAAAGCATCAAATTCTTCTATCATGTCCCAAACTCTATGCTTATATAATTTCAGCAAATCATTTTTTGTAGCAGCAAGATTTCTGACTTGTTTCACAACTAATTCACTGTCTCCAAAGATTTTAAGGCATTTAATGTTCCTTTTTCTAGCCCATTCTAATCCATGAACTAAAGCTTCATACTCAACTGAATTATTAGAATAGATGAAAGATGAATAATATTTCTCATCTGTGGGAGAAACTAAAACAGCTCCTCCACTAGCACCAATCTTACTTCTAGAACCATCAAAATAAAGTTGCCAAACATTATTTTCAGATTCTACAACTTGCTAATTTCCTCCTTTTAGCAGATTTAGAATGACTGCATTTTTCTCTTGAATCATATACACACCAAGACCTATCTCATCCATCTGATCAAATGGATCTGTCTCATGGTTTTTTGCTGCCTACTAGTCTAAAACTAGATCAGGTATTCCCTCTAAAGGTGTACTTGGATCTTGAACAGTAATCATATCTTCTTGATAAAAAATGGAAAGGTTGGCATTTATTGGACTAAATGTATAAGGTTCAAGGTGATCATTGGCTAATGGCTCAGATTTTATTGTAGCCTTGGTTCCATATCTAGTTCTAAAGAACAAGTGTGTCCAATTAGAAGATAAATAACCTCCTAATCTTGCTGTAAAATCTCTGGACAAACAGATGGTAAAAGTAGGTAGCAAATCAATGACATGTATATCTTGATATATGACAAAATTTGGACATGCATGTAAAGTAAGACCTAAGTTTTTCAACATTCCAACTGTGTTAACCTCAGTTCCATCCAATTGCACAACTCCTCTAACAATGGGTTCATATTTTAGACTAAGTTTATCAGCTAGTTATTTTGGCATAACTGAGCTGCTAGCTCCTGAATCAATCATGCAGTTATGCACTAAGTGATCACCAACAATCAAAGTAACATAAAATGGTGGTGGTTTGCTTACTAGTTTTAGTTGTTCTATTCCTTTTTCTACCTCATTAGTAAGCATAACTTGAGGTTGAACTATTTGAACCTCATTTGACAAAGACAATTTTGCCTAAGCATCTTGCAATAAGTCTTTCTATCTTGGAATATTCAAAGCATCTAATATGGACATGCTAACTATTGCTTTCTTCATATGACCCAAAATATTAAAAGTAGGACCACTAACCTTTTGTTGTACTTTAGGAACAACAACATTTGAATGGTCTTTACTTGGCTGTTTATGAGCTTCAAGCTATCTTTTTTCAGTTGTTTGCTATCCTCTTGGCAAAATATGAATATCTTGAGAAGTGGAAGCTTGATTCTTACCTTGTTGACTTGTAGAAACTGTACCTTTACCTTTATCAACTTGTTGTTGCACATTCCCAGCTTGTTGTTTAATGATATCAGCTTATTTTTCATTTCCAGCTTGCTGCTCTAAGTCAACAACCCTCTTTTTTGACCTTGTATTAGCTGCAACATTAGTAAAAGACTGTTTTTGACCTGGTAATTGATTCACACCACAAAATTCATTAGCCTGCCAATTAATCAAAGCTACATCAGGATTAACATGTTGAGTCTGTGTATCCATCTAGTCATTTAGATCACTTGCTAAATTTTCAGCAGTAGCATAGTTATTCTGTGCCATAAGAGCTTGGCTTACCACTCCATTCATGCAAGTGGCCTAATTATGAGGTTGGTTACATGGATAACACCATGTATAATCCTGAACCATATTATTATGTATAGGCACAAGCTCCTTTGATGAGCTAACAACATTTGGATTATATTGTTGATTTGGCCTATTATTGTAATTTCTTCTTTGACCTTGATAATCTACCTGATAACCATGCCTATTTGCTTGGTATGGGGCTTGGTAAGGTGTATTGTTCTGATTTGCTTGAATTTCTAGACTCACTAAATCATTGCTTACAGTTTGCAATAGTTTTGCTATGCTTTGTTGGTTTCCTTTTAACTCTTGAATATCAGAATGAATAGGATCTGCACTATTTTTCACATTGGCTTGATAACCAAAAGCTGGTATGCTAGGAATTGATGAAATAGGGGGGGCTGAAATTGGTATTAAAAGTTGTATATCTAGAAATATTGGCATTGGAGGCCTAGGTGCTATTTTACCAACCTGTATTAAACTATTTTATTCCCTTATTGCAATATCAAAAGTAGCTGGTAAAGTGACCCCACCCATTGATTGTATCATGACAATAATATCACTATTTAATGCCCTCAAATAATACAAAAAAGCATGTTCAGGAGAAGGTTTTACTATTTCCAGAATCCTGTTCCATGTTCTTTGAAATCTGAAGTTAAAAGCTGACATTTGCTCTTGTGGAACTCTCTTAATAGTAGTCATTTGTTCAACTAATGATAAATGATCAGATTTATCATGAAATTGCCTATTCAAAGCAGCACCTAATTCATCCCAAGATGTAATTGAATTGAATACTAAGCCTCTAAACCATTGAAGAGCCTTACCTTTTAATGAAGCTGCTAATAGCCTGATTTCTATATTCTCCTTAGTAATATGATGGACAACACATAAAGAAGCCACATCTCTGATATGTTCAATTGGTGTAGTTCCATCTTCTCTAGTAAAATTTGGTAAACTTTTTAATGTAGCCACTGATATATCATCATGTTGCCTTAGATTCAATGGGCTGCCCCCATTAAAGGTAACAAATGATTTATTTCTTGGTGGTGGTGGTGGTGGTGGATTTCTTCCACCTCCTCCTCCTCCTCTAGGTACTCCTCCTCCACCTCCAGGAGGTGGTACTCCTCCTCCTGCTCCAGGTGTAGATATTTGAATAACTAGTATTTGTACTGGTACTTGGATTAGTACTCCTTCAGGTACCTCTTGTAACAAAGGTTCTTCTTCTTCAAGCTCTAAAAGAACACGTTCCTCTTGGAAAACATGAATCTGCTCTTTTGGGCTTGTTGGTGGAGAACTATGAAATTTTGATGATGAACTTGCAAATAATGGATTCTGGTGAGAAGCAAACTCTTGATGTGTACTTGGTAGATCTGAAACAACTTTTGTATTTGCTAATTTGATCACTCTATCTACTTTTACTCTCCTCTTTGGTGGAGATAACTAAATATGCTTCTTTTCAGGATCCTTATTTGACTGTGTTTGATACTTTTTCATAAGCTGCAAGATCTGATCTATAAAACCAAGAAATTAGAGTTGCCAGGCACTTGAAAATAAACCTCTAAAAGGCTAGAAATTCTATTGTTCATACCAAAAACAACAACAAAAAATAAGTCCTTTTTGAACTAAAAATCAGTTCAATGTCCCACCGGGCATGCCAAAAACTGTTGTTGATTAGGATTGCACTCATGATGCAAAGTTGTGATACTTAGCAATCCTTCGAAACATGGGATCAAACTCAGGCTGTGGGATACCTATGTTAAGTTTGAACATCCAAATTATGGGCTAGTTCCCTTAAAATATTCAATTGGATCTATGACTTTGATGTGGAAAAGGGTAAAAAGGATCCTTCTAAAAGAAAAAAAAACTGTGAAAAAATATGGTGATGCAACTAAATTTGATGGTAGAACCTACAAATCTGACTCACAATAGATCTTAGAAATGTATCTACACAATCCACTTTTAGGCAATAAGATCACAAAATTGATTCTTAAGAATGCTGGAAAATTTTTTCTATGAAGGAAAAATAAGAGCTTTCACAACATAGAAGAAAATTGAACTCTATGGCACAACCTAAGACCTGTGATATTACTACTGCACAATACTAGCAAGTAAGAATGAGACAATAATTTTAAAGGTTCTGATTTAAGTCACAATAAAATTTCATCAATCATTCATACAAACAACATTAATGGAAAGGCAAATACTTGATTTTCAAAGGGAAATAAAGGAATTGTTTGCATAAAAGACAAGAAAATGAACCTGTAACCTATTGTAATCTCTATAAAATCTATGAAATTAAGTTACAAAACTTTTCTTCTCTTCCAAAGTATAAAGAGCCAAAGAGGTAAGAACTAGAAAAACCTAAGTTTTTCTTTACAATATATAGTTTGCACTCTTCAAGAGGCATAAAAAAATAACTGCAACTAACTGCCTCTAAAAATAAGCTCTCCAATATGATCCACGAGCAAACAATGATATCCCTAAAAATAAGGGTCAAAACTACCTCAAAATGAGCAAGAATAGCTCCAATCTGCTAGTCTCTGTAGGAGTCAAGGACAACACTGAGAGGGGGGGTGAATTAGTGTTGTGTGAATTTTCAAATTTTTGCAAACTTTAACTTTTAAAAACACAAGGAGAGAAAACTATCATTGATTTGTCAAACACATATGCATATAACTGAGAAACAAAAACAAAAACTCATGGGTAAATCATACAACCACAAAAAGAAGATCAATATGAATCAAGACACAAGAATTGCATGAGTGAAAAACCCTCAAGGGGTAGAAAAACCACTCCAAAACTGCCTCACTGGCTTAACTGATAAAACATGCCTCACTGGCTACAAAGAAGCCTCACTGGCTACAATATGTGTCCCACTGACAAATGTTAAGGTCACACTAACCTATAAGCCTCACTGGCATACTGTATCTCACTGGCATAGACAATTACCATCATTAAAACATAAAACTCTGTGTGCAAGAATTGATTGCCAATCAATCTGATTTGCACCATTTTTCAACATGTCTTCTCTAAATTTTTAATCATACTCAAACCAATCTGCTTATCAATTTTATGATCTCTGCATAATCAATTTAACTGATTCACAATACATTCTCAATGTCTTCCTCTGCATTTCATCTTCAATAAAAACCTGATTCAGTTTATCTTTGCATATGGTCTTCAAACTTCATAAGAATCAATCTGTATCACACCTTGTATTCAATTCAATTTGCATATTTTATATCCATTTCAGCTGTGTCATTATTTCACCTTCATCATCAGTCTGCATGTTATCCACTCACACCTCAATGCACCTAAAAAACAATTTTATATAAATTGAATGTCCTTCCACCTGCAAAGAATTTTTTTTTCATATTCCTCTGTGCCTATTCAATTTTTCAATAACCTCTTCAAATTCTTCTAAAAAAAATAATATCTGTTTGCATTTGATCACACAATATCTTCCTCTTGCTTTGCAAAAATAAAATCAATTTCTTTTACAAATATGATCTTTATAAAAAATCTTCAATAAAATTTAATCTTCACAAATCATTTGCAAGAAGAAAATCTTTCATATTCTCCATCATTGCATCCATTTAATCCTACATAAAAATCTTCTCTATATCCAAAAAAAAATCTTCAAAAAAAAACTTCATTAATAAACTTCAATCTATTCATCTTCTGCATAAAAATTTCTTCAACTTCTTCCTTCAACTCCAAACACAAAAAAATCTTCTTCTTAATCATTTCCTGCCTTTTCATATAACTCCATATGAACTTAGAAAATAATAAAGAGTTTCTAATTTCAAACTAAAGTCACAAAAGACTTCGTTAAATTTCCTTCTTAAAGCATATTTAATGCCACAAAAAATATATTTCTTCTTTTGTCATGAGGGATAATTCTCAAGAAAATTGCCCTTTTAGAAACACAAAAAAAATCTCTTTAAAAAACCATTATCATCTCCATATGGAAAATAGAAAATTTCTAATTATAAAGCACTCCATGCTTTATACTTAATATGCTCCTCCTTAAGGCATAAATCGTGCCTTTTTCACAATGTATTTTATGCTTTATAAAAGATTTTCAAACTCATAGATAGATGCCTCTTTTTTTATTTTTATAAAACATAAATTTCTTTTAAAGAAATCGGGCTCCCTCCCTAACATTCGATGGTTTTTGTTTATGACTAGTTTCATTTTTAGAAACATGCTCCTCACCATATTTTCGATGCCTTTTGAAAAACTTTAGTTAGACTCTCCAAAGCATCAGGCTCCCTCATATTTCATAAAGCATTTAAATGCTTTTTAAACTTATAAAGCCTTCAAGGAAATCGGGCTCCACTTCCTTATAAAGAATATTCAAGGGATTTTTCTTAAACCATTCCATGATTTCTTTTTCTTCTTAAACCATACGGTGCCTTTTTTTTATTAAGAATAAATCTCTTCAAATATAAAATAATTCACGCCCACCATACTTTTAAATGTGACTATCACACATGAAATTGGCACTCAACACTTATATGTTTAATTTTTCTTTTTGGTGCTCCACCACTCATTGTAATTTTTGAACTAAGCCATTGATGGCTTTTTGGTGCCCCGCACATATGGAGGAGACCAGTGTCAACGGTAAACCAAGATGAAGTAGAAGCATTGACACTATATCATGCAACGTTGAGTATGAGAGAACAATCATCCTCTATCTGAATGTCACAAAACTTTTAACATCATATGTTAGATAGATATCAAACCTTTACTAACATAACAAGCATGATGAACCTAATTGAACCTTGAACTTTGTATTCACCCTGACAAGAAGCAACTTTTTCATACTCTGCCAAAACACTGCAACTCCTGAAGTGAAGTAAATGAACATTATACCATGAGCATCAATCATTAAGAAGAACATCATGAGTATCAGATAAGTGAAACAATATAACCCAACTCTTTACTTTCCTAACACCATCATAACACCAACACCATGATATCCTGAAAGAATGATGAACAAGAATGAAGCATAAACAATATGACATCAAACCTGAGAACACAACACCTTTTGGCATCAATGACAATCAGTCACCATCAATCTCCATGTGTTTGACCCAAGAGTTGACCAATTTTCTCTATTTTGACCTCCAAGCCATGCAAAAAGACCTCAAAAGACCTCAGTTAACTTAACTCCTCCATTTTGCATGATTTTGCATGATTTTATCATGTGGTAAATTAATAAAGTAATCATTTGCTTGACTTACTCCATTATGAGTTTCAATTTGTCTAATTTCTCCAATTTTACAACTTGTGACAAAATAATAGAGTAATTTATTAAATATTACTTTATTAATTTGTTTACATGTTTATATAGTTGTAAAATTATGAAAAAATGGAAGAAAAAGAATATACCTTATCTCTCCATTTACATTTGCCTAATTTGCATGATTTTGCATGATGATGATGCCAAAATTTAATCAAGTCTTTATATATGAAAAAATGAAAAATTACCCCCTCTTATGCCTCCATGCAAAATTTTAGGTAATTTACATGCAAAATAATATGATGAATTACCAATAGGAATGATAATTACATCATCATCACCTTATAACTCCATGCAAATAAAACCTCCTAGTTGCATAACACAAGCACTTAAGGTATAAGAATATTTCCTTATCACTCCATTACATTGCAAAAGAAAACAAATATCTAGTTGCATTACATATGCATCATTACCATCTGCCTTCATTTTATATTCATTGTATAATGCATTTCTGCCACCTTGTATTTACTTGTCTTCAATATCTTCATGCATATCACACATTTATTCCATCCATATCACTTGCCTCCATACATCTTGTCTTCATAATGCACTTTGTCTTCATATCACCATGCAAATATCCTTACCTTTGAATGATCTTTTGTCTTGACTTTTGATGCATTCCAAAATACACAAGGAATTTAGGGTTCTTTGACCACACTTAGTCTCCATGCATGCAAGAGGAATCTTGGACTTTCGACCTGATTTGCATGTGATATAACGTATCTTTGAGTATTTGTATTGTCAACCAGCATGGACAATGGAGATAAAAGGCAATAAAACCTCACCTTCTAATGATTTCGATCCTTTTGACTTAGCCAAAACAAATGTGAAAGGAATAATTCCTTTGGCCCACGGCCCCTCCTTGGCATAATGATTAGGTTTAATCAAGACCTCAAGTCTTGACCTCGGCATAAATAAGGCAAATGATTTGATTTATTTTGTTAAGTCAAAACAGATGAAAAAAAAAGATCGCATCGAACAAAAAGAAAGAAAGAACCCTAAAGTTTATCATTTCTTTTTGTTCACTCTACTTGCTCTAGCTCTGCAACCTCAAAGTTGATGGCTAGTGTTTGACAGGAAATGCATCTCCTCTGGTTTTTTAGTCCATTTTTGGTCGATTCTCAAGCATGTTTAGTCGAAATGAAGGCAGGTGATCTTTTCTGTGAATGAAAATGAACCTTTCTTTGATTACTTTCTATGGTTTTTGTTCATTTGGCTGTAGCCTGATGTATCCTTTTGAGCATTTTGAAAGTCTTACATTACATACCTTAACTTGGCACTTTCTCTGTGTTGTCTTCATACACCTATAACTTATATTCTGAGAAGCCTCAAAATTAAAGCCGTGGCTAAATGCTTTCTTTAATCAAGAAAAAGGTGAGTTCTCTTCTTCTTCCCTCTGTATTTTCATTCATTTGAACTGTAACTTCATTCTTGATAAGGGTTTCAAAATTACAAGTCGGTATCTTTGCTTATTAAGAAGACAAGGCCTTTTCTAGCAATGGCTACATTATTATTACCTTTTGTATTTCTTCCTTTGACTGTATACAAAAAATGAAACCAGGGTTTCAAGATGTGAAATGGGTTAAATGTCATTTCTGCAAGAATGAGGCTTTCTTGGTAATGACCATGATATTTCCTTGTTTCTTATACATTCTTTTGACTCTATACAAGAAACATGAACAAGGGTTTCAAGATTTGCAATGGTTTTTTTATTTCCTCAGAGCATAAACTTCCTCATGTCACGGCTATGACATTTTCACCTTCTCTATGGCATTTATTTTGACTGTATACAAAAATGTGACAAGGGTCAAAGAATCTGTAGAGGGTTTGAAAAACCATGTAGAGGGTTTTAATTTCTACATATAATGGCCCTTTTCTTGTCATGGCCATGTTGTTTTCACTTTCTGTATTTTTCCCTTTTATTGTAAAAAAGAAAAAAAACATGAAGGCTTTCAAAAAGTGTAACATTTTTCATTTCTCATAAATGAAACCCTCCTGTAGCATGGCTATGACTATGTCTTGCTAAAACCTATATGGGCTATTCTGCATTTGTTCCCTTTCACTGTCTTTTACAATGTAACCTCAAAACACAAGATGATGATTGTAAACATTCTACTTCTTTTGAGGGCACCATGAGCTTTATAATTGTTGCTTTGTGATTCTTTCTTGTATACTTATAAAATGGGAGGTACATCTACTGCTCCACTTGTATATAAGTTACTCTTTATGCTGCTCCACTTTTTCTGATTGCCCTTTTGCCTTTTATCTTCATGGTGGCTGTTCTATTTGATAGCAGTAGTTGTAGCATGATGAATATTTTATACCTCTTGTAGCTTCTGTCACTTCATAATGGCATAAGGATGCAATGATTACATGATGTTCTAGTCCTTTAGCATGGATATATTCTTTATGTTTCTCTATTTTACTCAGACACATGGTTGTAGCATGAAATGTTTGATATTTATATCTCTTGTAGAAAATAACCTGTACCTTTGTATATTGATTAAGCATCTATCTCTTCATTCATTGCTGTTCACATGCTTCTTATTATGCATTGTTGTTATTTGATCACTTCATGACAGTCTTGGCAAACACTTTATTCATCTGATTCTCCATTTATTACAAGGCCGTCCTTCACTGCACTTGTGTACTTTTATGACATCTTAAGGTCTAATTTCACATGATGTTTGACCTACCTAGATAACTGTCATACTTATAGCACACATATGAAGAGTAGAAAGATATTGAAATGATAATAGAAATAAAGAAGAAGAATACCTTCTCATGACTGCATTTTTGTATTCAGTAATTTGACAAGTCTTGACTTGTATCATTCCTTTGATCACTGCACTTGTATTTGCATGACATCTAATCAGGATCATTGCTTCTCCTGTAACATGTGATGAAGCAATTTGAATCATGACTGATCTCATTTATTGCAATATGTTCATTAAGTGGGCATAGTTTATAGGAGCAACTGCTCCTCTTCACTTTTATCATGATGACATCACTCCCTTTGTTAGTTAACTATTCTGATGCATAGTATTTTATTGAATAATGCACTCTTGTCTTTTGCAATCTAATATCCTTTTCAAATGAATAAAAAGGGAACATGTTGGGCTCTACCCTTGTGGGAGCCACATTTTCTCCACATGTTTTAAATGTCTTCAAATCAGCAACATTACTTTTCCTATACCTGCACAGTGAACAAACAAGTTAGCATAAAAACATACCTCTTGAAGTTGATTGATCTTTTTCATGATGATCTGATTTATTGCACATGTCTGATTTGATCTATTCACATAAGATGCATAATGTCTACAAGTTGATATATCTATTGATAAAAACATGTGATAATCTTAAATATCCGGAGCCCTAATAGGGCTTTTCCTCAATTTTGTAGGTACACTGGCATGATCAAGAGCTGAAAGACAAGGACATGAAGACCAGCTATCAACTGATGACATCAACCTTTTGATAAAAGGCAATGATGGATATTTAATATTATCATATGTTCTTTCTCTTTCCTTTTATCCTCAGATGTATATCTTGCATATGTCTGCGTTGCTCAATTTAGTCACTCGCACGACTTGTGTGGGACACATTTAAACATTTTTTTAAATATGATCAGTTACTTTACCTTATGCATTTGATTTATGTATGTTTACTTTTTGGAATCAAATGCATAGGATAGAATAACTGAAATTGATATGAAACTATTGTTCTCAAAATCAGCTACGCTCATTTTTGTAGACAACCACTACGAAACTTGTCCATTTCGTGCTCTACACTCTAAGTTCACGAATCAAGACTAGATTCTCTTGACCTCGTGTGAAGTCGTATGGCATCCTAAACTAGTTTACAACATTCCCTCAAATTGATTCGTCAAAATTTGTGCAAATTGATTAGGTTGTAAACTGACCAAAATATCATTTTTGATCATCTTGGGGTGTTAGTAAAATTTTGAACTATATGTGCAATGTCGGTAAAAATCGCTGACTTTGCATATCTTTTTGTTTGCCTGTGTAGTGTCAGCAATTTCTACCACCTTTACATAGTTTTTCATTTACTCATGCCCAAGCAGTGATTTCTACCGCCGTTACATGTTCTTCGCCAAAAAGCAAATGTAAAGTCAGCAGTTTCTACCACCGTTGCATTTCCGTTAACACATGTTCAATCGGTGATTTTCACCGCCCGAACGAGGTCGATCTTCAAAATTATGAACTCTAGTGGCATTAATTGCCACTCATGTTGGCATTAAGATCATGTCTTATGAACCTTTTAAATGAGTAATCTCATTGTCTTTTTGTTATTCCTATTTCCTAAACCTTCCAATTGATTCGTGAACCCTCCCTTAAACTGCCTGATCATTGCAATCTTGGATTTAGACACATTTCGACTTGTTGCCATCACACTTAGGGTTTCGTTCTTTTTTACTGGTAAGTCCTCCAACCATTGTTCTTGTTATTTTTCATTTAGGGTTTTCTGTTTCTTGTTCGTTGAAGTAATCAAACCCGTGTCTTCTCAGAATTGTGTTGTTAAAGGCAAATCATCCCCCTCTTCATTTTTATTTTTTGAGTTATTTTTGAAACCCTAGTTTTTGTTTAAATCCTTCTATGGTAAACGTTTCATTGGTGGATTTTGCCGATATATAAGAAATAACCTTTTTGTATTTAGTTAGTGAAATTTATTGCTTGAAACATGAACCTTCATAGCCATTGTCATGTGTATTGTAGTCGGTGAAACCAACCGCTCAAACATGTTCATTATGCTTGTTCTTGTGTAGTGGTGGTGAAGTTTACCACTCGAATTCTTCCATAAACTTGTGAGCAAATGCGAAGTCGACATTTTTTGCTGCTTATGTGTTTGAAGACTTATCAAAATGTAAGTGTCTGGGCAGCAAAATTCACCGCCCCTACACGAAAACCTTGAAATATCCAACTTGTAGTGTCGGCATTATTTGCTGCTCGAACCCTTGCCGTATTCTCCCATCACATGCATTGTCAACATTTTTTGCCACTAAAACATCATGCACTTGCGATTCAGCATACATGTTAAAGCGATCCATTCAGCCGACCTTGCACATGCCTCTAAAAGTTGCGAATTTACCCTGATGTAAGGGCGGTCATTTTGACCGCCCCTACATGTAAAACATTCTTCCAAAAAAAAGAAAACACATGTAATGTCAATATTTTTAACCGACTTTGCATGATAATGAAATTCTTCCCAAACATGTACAAGCGGTCAAAACATCCAACTTTACACATGTGCAAGTAATTCCTCATGTAGGAGCGGTCATTTTGACCGCTCGTGCACATTTTCCTAAGTTTTTCCTAACACTGGGAAATTTCACCTTTGAAGGCCTGTTAACCCGCTTTCGCCCTTTACCTTGATTTGCGTGCACTCAAGCCCTTCAACGCATGCTTTCCTATCCATGATCATCGAATCGCAGTTGTCCCAGTTTATCCATTTTTCCCCTAACTACGAGATCATGGCCTTTTGCAGTTCTCAACAAGTGTTTGTGGTAGATATTTCTCCTAGAGTTCTCTCCAGAGCTAATGTCGAAGCCATCTCTGTCCAAAGTAAAAATCATGAAATACAAGTACCAAGGTATCTTTCTGGTGATGGTAGTGCAGTCAAATATTGACGAAATAAGGGATACAGAAATAGGACATGTGAACATGGCAGAATTTGTGGATAGAACAAAATAGAAAAATCCTTCTAAACATATGCAAAAGATCATCGACAGAAATATTCACTTGGTTGCCTCATTTCTAGTTTCTGCACATAATCCTGAGTTTGTTCTTCAGGTGGCCAGCCATTACAACAGGGACACTAGGGTTGTGACAGATTCTCAAGGGAATGTGATCATGAGGTTGGATGCAGAATTCCTTGACAAAATCTTCATGTGTCCACCTATTGAAAACATTGGACAGATTGACTTTGCTCAAGGGCAGAAGGATTATGATAAAGATGTGGAAGCTGCAAGAAGGTACATAAACAACAAATGGTTGAAAATTCCTAGAAGTAATTTGACCAGATGGCCAAAGGATCTTCATAGGAGTGACTTTGTAGAGGAAGTTTGTGATTTAATCACACTTCTGAGTCTCATTAGAGGACTTCCCTCTTCCTCCAAGTTCCAAGAATGGATGTACACTTGCATCAAGGTGATTCTTCGAGGTACACAGAGAATATTCTGGGGAGAGCATATCAGTAATGCATTGCGTGAGCAATTGGTGAAGGTCAACACGACATTCAAATTCTATATGACCTCGTATCTTGTATATGTTGCTGCTAGCATGAGAAGTTCCAAGTTTGACTCAGGTTGGTGATAGGAGATTGATCCATGTATATGAGTATTACCCTCAAATTACTGTAAAGGGATCAATTCATCATTTTCGAAGGGTTAATGATGGCTTCTTTTCAGTATTCATGTGCTTATGGGACAATGAACTTGTTCAGAAAAGGGTCTCAGATGAAGCTTGGCACATTGTGAATTCTTTTGGTTGCTTGTTCTTACAATTCCTCACTTTCACATATCTCAGGGTAGGGTATTATCCCGGTTACCCTTATATTCTTCCACAGTATCCTAGTGACCATATTGTTCTTATGGAGATATGTAGACAGCTGATTGTAGTGCACAATAAACAAATGGAGCTGAAGAAGTTAGGGATAAAGTTCCCCATTGAAATTGGAAGGTATTCAGTTCAATCGGCTAACAATGCAAAAATAGTTGATTCTGAATTACAGCTGGTCACTATGAGAACTTACAAGAAAAGAGACCATTTTGACTTCAGAAGAGTACAAGATAAGATCAAAAGGAAGTCAACCTTCCATGTACCAATGGTTGAAGATATTTGGGCTGATCTCATAACACAGAACGAGATCAGAAAGTTGGACTACTGCAGACTTCACTTGAGTCAGATAGAAGAGCTAGGCCTCGTTGATATTCCAGATGGAATGGAGGATGATGGGGATGTTCTAGATCCCAAATATAACATTGAGAATGTTGAAGCCTCACCTCTTCCAGAGGTGAAATGGTTAGTTAAAGAAGAAACATCCATAAGGAAAATATTTCAACCAATCCTGGCCAACACAAATGTGTGGTTGGAAAGTAAAGGGATTAAATTGAAAGAGTTTCTCATAGGGTTAGAGACTAAAGCACAGGAACAAATAGGTAAGAAGGTAGAGAATAGAACCAAAAATAAGAGTGACACCCCTTCTTCCTCTAAACTACGAAAGCCAAAAATTAAGTTTGTATCCAAAGGAGGGAAGAAGAAGGAAGTTACAGAAACTTCCAATGTCACTGAATCAGGTATTGAAGATACTAATGTTGATCAAATGGAGATTGAAGATGTTGAGGTTGAAGAACAAAATATTTAGAATCCTAAGGATGCCCAACAAACAAAAGTATCTGATGAATCTGATAAAGAAGATGAAATTAAACAAGGCAAAGATGAGGATGCTGAAAAGGAACAACTTGGTGATCCACCTCAATCCCCTGAGAAAGATCTTCCCACTGGAACACAAGTTTCTACACCTCTTCCTCATACTCTAGTTTTTGGTAGTTTCCCAGTGATTTCAAATGTTCCTCTTTCACCTATCTTTGTTGTTTCTTCTAATAATACCCCTACTTTTGTAAAAACTAGTTTTGGGACCGTTTTTGATTCTTCCGGTGCCATCCCAAGTTTATCTTCTCCATCTTTTGACATTGGTGAACAATCTATCTTAGAAAATCTTCTGGATGCTTCAGAAAAGGTTGTTGATACAGGTGTGGTTTTACCAACACCAGTCCTATTGTGACTATAATAGGTATAAATATGGATCTGGTAAAACAAACAATAGACTCATCTCTAGTTGTTGGCGCCTCTATGCTTCCCCCATGGTTGTCTGCATATACTCTAAAGAGGAAGAAGCAAGCTATTTTGCCTAATGAGATTGATATTGAAAAGTTGTTACCTGTAAAAGCAAAGACTCTGAAGAAGAAGCCTAAGACTATTTCTAGGCTTGTTAACGAGAAAGGAATCAGATACATAGAGATTGCTAAACCACTAGAAGATGTCACCGTTGACAATTTTGACATGAATGATTATGTCATTTCAAGGGTTGAGTTAGGTAAACTAACTCATGAGGGCATAAAAGTAGATTTTCAAACTACTGCCAGCACTTTGCTTGAAAAGTATGATGAAGTCAAAAAAGAGAAAGAACAGTATAAGGCCAAAGCAGAACAACTTGTTGTAGTTCTTCAAAAGATAGTAAAATCATCTAAAATTGTAGAACCCATGGCAGTGACTGTAGAAGATCCCCTGATCCAGAAGGTGGAAAAAGCACAAATGAAAGGAAGGGTGGTAGGAGAGGTTGTGGAACATTTGTTAGCTCAAGGGCGAATTCTATTGAAAACCACTGTAGAAAGAAAAGAGAAGATGGATAAAGCTAAAGTTGAGCTTGACAACCTCGTTGACTTACTCTCACAAGAGCTGCAAGATCAAGAAGAGAGCTTGGAGGAGTGGATAGATATGAAAAAGATTAAGATAAAAAATTAGATCACCATCGGGGTCATTGCAAATAGGGAATCATATCTTAAAACCAAGGAGACTCTGGTTCATCTCATCCAGATAATAAAAGGTTTACTCGAAGATCTATGTCAAGCTTGAGAAGCCAGTAAAGATAGTGATGTCACGCTTCTACACAGGCTGGAAGAGCTTCCATGTACCCTCACAAAAGAAGATCATAAGTTCCTCTCAGCAGAGGAGATGATAAGTTCCTTCAAAAGGATGATTCAAAGGAAATTTTGAAGAGGAGGTGCCCTTAGTACTTTCCATGGATAATCTATATGATCAACATTCAACTTTAGAGAACTTGAAGGACAATCTGGACAAACATGAAAAGCCAATAAAGGTAGTACAAGACATAATTCTTCGAGCCCGTACCATCTCAGAAAATACAGCTAAACCAGATGCATGCGAGATGGCAGCCATACAGGCCATGTACCAGAATTTTCTAAAGAAGAATGACGGAGGAAGCTAATGCCTTAGTTTATTTTATTCTTGTATATGTCATTTGAATTTTGTTGTGGACATATCCATATGTAATTTTCCAAAATGTAATTACATGTGAGACAAAGAAGTCCCAAGTCAAATAGGACTCTTTTGTTGAATAAGTCAAAGTAGTTGTAAATTTCCTATTTTTGCTCTAGGTTCCTCCCTATAAATAAAGAGGGCCTCTATTGTAAATATATCTTTTAGTTATTGAAGTGAAACTCTGCCAAATTGAAGAGCATTTTGAGACTTTGTGTTCAAATTGTAAATCAAATTTTATCAAGTGAATAATAAAGCAAGTGATCATTCAATCTTTGTGTTGAAATAACCTGTGGCGTATTGGAAATTGTTCTTATGTCCTTTTCCTAATATTATCTTATCTATTTGATCAAATAGTAGTGTGAGTGAGAATAATCTAGGAGATGTTCTAAAGTTGATTGTAGAGACTTTGTGCTACAACAATTATCTTTAGTTTGTGATTTAGTGTTTTAAAGTAAAAGATATTGGAAAGGCTTTGAACTACTATTATCTTTTGTGATCATATATTTTGTCATAGTTTTCGGTGAAGACTTTGGGTTGCAACTCATTCTACTTGGTTTTATGTTATAAATAAGCAAAAGAAGCAACAATAGACTTTGTGCTCTTGTGGGTTTCTTGGTTATTCAATTTGTATCAAGAAAGTGCTCTTTCATTTTGTAAACATCATTTCTGAAAAAAGAGAAATGGATGATATGATCTCACCCCTGAATTAGTATTTAGTTTAAAGTAGTTTGTGATAGTTGATAGGGAACCTCCCCTTGTTGAGAGGAGAGATTTATCTTTTCACTGTGGTTGATATAACCATTTTGCCTTCAGTTAGTTGAAGACAAAATATTCACCCAACAAAAACATATGTTCAAAAGATGATATGAAATGATAGTTTTATAATTACCTTTCCTTCACACTGAAATGTGATCACTTGAATAATTCAATTATCTCATAACTGAGAGATAAAACTAGTTAGATTTATTCTATCATTCATTGATTGTCTGATATCTTGCCATTAGATATTCACTTGTCCCTGGATGGTTTGACAGTCCTAATTGGACTGCTAGATTATCCTAACAATTGATCCTTGTTTTTCTCTTGTCAAGACATCATACATTCACTGATTGCATTAACTTAAAAGTTTTCTTTTACTCCATTTGAAACAATTTGCAAATCAGGTCCAACTAAATTACGTGTGAACATAATTTAGTAACAATTATGAATGCTAGATCCATTGACTATTTGGCCAATTCCTTTAGGTACTTCTATCCCATATCCATTTTCTTCTAATTTTGAATATTTTGAGATGAGCATCATTATCAAAGGGTTCCTTAACATTGAGGTACTAAGGTAACCATTTGATGTGCCCATGTCATATCCACCTCCATCAATTGTTACATTTCTCCAAGATCTATAGCAACTATTTTTGCTTGCAAATGAATAAACTATGTCTATCTTTGAAATGCCTAGTGCTTTTGATGTGCTATTATATATAGTTTAGACCAAGGCAGGATCAAATGATATATATAGATTTATAGATCGTAATGTCTTTCCTTTTAATAAATGATTTTATCTAAATAAAATAAGTCAATGGAAAAGAATGTAAGAACTAGGGGCACCACTAAAGTAGCCTGGGTAAAAAAATCTTTTGCATTGGTTGTATTAGGATATTCCAAGATAAGAACCTCAAAATGACTCATGGAAATAGAAGGGTTGAATCTAGGGCTATGCCTTATAGACATGGAAGATGTTTTGGCATAAAAATATAATAAATGTTTGTCAAATAAGAATACAAATGAAACTAAAATACACAAATTTCAAATATATGAAAAATATGCACAAAAATCATAAAATAAGATCATAAATCATAAAAATGGAAGGTTAATCCTAAGACAGTACTAGAGGAGATCAAAAGTCAAGTTCTTCAAAATGTAGGGAAATAAATAACACCCTATGATTATCTAGAGTCTAATTAACTAATATAAAACACTAAATAGTAACCAAATCTAAATAAAGAGATGGAACTATATTTAAGACTAGAAATGAGATGGTTAGGGTATCTTAGCTTAGTTTTGTTAATATTGGTAGTTGATGAAGGATGATAATTTATAAAATGTATTCAACAATTGGTTTCAAAGATTTTTCATTGAATCAACACTATCTTGACTATCATAAACCTACCTAGAAAGTATGATTTTCTCCTAGATGGTGTGTCATGCAATCTAACTTCCTCTTAGCATGGTTTAGCTTTATTTACAAAATTATGAACTCTTCTCTTTGTCTCCTCAGTATAGTTAGGAAATTACCAATAATATAAATGGAGGAGTAATGTAATACAATATTAAATTAGCAATGAATTAGTAATTAATGATAACACATAAACACAATACCATATTTATATATCCTTGGAATCCCTTTCAGTCAAATCCCTAGCCAATACATATCACCACTCACTATATTTTCAATAGAAAAGTGATTACAATACAATGAAAAATTCACTTTTACTAAAATATGTGTCTTCAACCATATGTCTCAATTCTTGTAGAACTCTAGAAGAATTTTCCTATCACCAAAATTCCCCTCTAAAATACTAACCCAATAATATTAAATATAGGCACAAAATAAATAAACCATGAACCAAAAAATACAAATATTCCAAATACAAACATACATTTGTGAATTTTTGCATCCCCCAAGACCCTCTCCACATTCCAAGGTATCTCCTCCCCATCCTATGTGACCCAAGTGCCCTAGTGTGACTTTTAACCTTTCAATGCTTTGTCTCTTTGCTTGTCCTTTTGTGACCCACCAATATGATTGTATTTCTGATGTCTCATGAAACATTACACTAGGAAAAATCAACCTAACAACCCAATGTGGTGTCCCATTCCATGAGGGTCACAACTCACAACATTAAATTTTATTACACTAGGTGTATAATACATCTTCCTAACAACAATAAAATTTCATTATCATTATGCAAGGTGTACAATACACATTAAAAATATTCTCCCACCTTTTATATATATTGCACAAGGGTGCAAACAAAACAAACACAAATTAATTATTTATTATGGGAAGAAATGTCTAAACCTCTACTAGTCTAAGAAACCTTCTTCCATGGATTCTTTATGGAATCATAAACACCTATAAATATATATTTTTACAACCATGTCCATATTCATTACTCTTATTGCAACATGGTTCATGTCCTCAATAGCTTAAACACCCTCATATTTTTCCTTTATCTAAGACACTTGATTACACCCACCAGGTTTCCTTCAAGTAGGCAACTTATTACCATCCATAGGAACCATAGAACTATCACATCCACTATTCACATAGTACTAGCATCAAGTTTGTATATAATCCTATTCTTGTTGCCAACACCATAGCTCCTCTAAACATTTTGCAACTATCTTTACCCAAGGCAGCCTCCACAATTGCATCTCATATTTCTTATAAAAAATAGATTTCTTATTAAACCATAAATATGTCAAACTCTAGGGAGTAACTTCACTATCCCATTCTTAGACATCACTTTGACCCTACTTTAGCCAAAAATCTTGTGTTGAGTTATCACCTAAAAATACAAAAGACACTCCTCCTGACGATTTATATTCAAAAAAAGCTAATTAACTTATAAACCATGTGCATCATAACATGCATGAGTACCTAAATATGTCATGAACACATCTCTATCTTTGTCATCTTTAGTGGAGGACTGTAAATATGAAGAAGATACATAATTTAATGCCTTACCTTTATTGGTCTTTCTAAACTTGTATTCCATTTTGAAACATTTATATGTTCTATAGTTCAAATACTTCACTTTAGACTTTTTTGGAGATTTAAATATTCAATCTTCAATATTGTTCTTGCCTCTAACTCTCACAAGAAGAGAATCCTTTATAGAATCATCCATTGACTTTGTCCTCATTTATTCTAACAATAAGGTTGCAACAATTTCTTCTAGCTTCAATTTTCTAAAGGTACTACTAATTTTCATAAATAAGTTATCTAGTTAATCAAGAAAAGAATATAATGAGGTTATACACTTATTTTCCTCATCCATTTCACATCTATGGAGGCTAACTATCGTACCAATATATTAAAAATATTTAGGTGTTATGTTACCGAATCTTCATCACTCGTTCTCAAACAACACAACTTCTTCCTTAGGAAAAAAATATTTACCAAGGACATGGTTTGATACAACACCCATATTTTAACTCATAGATTATGACAAGTGTCTTCACTTGACACATTCATTAGCAATGAAGTATAAATAAAATATGATTATGTGTCTTGTCTTTCTATCGTTTTTTTCCCAATTAGCAACCACCATGCTCAAGGGTTTCTTTCATGACATATCTAACCATTGATCTTTCTCAATCAAGAGATCCTCCATTTGAGATTCCATAGCTCAAAATCCTAGCCAATAATTTGTTAATTTCCATTCTTAAATTTTTCATCTACTTTTCCTAGACCTAAAAACAACCACACAAATCTCCCACTCAAGCAATTAACTACCACAAGGCAAGGGCAACCCTCCTCCCATAATTTAACAAGCCCTAATTAGGATTTAATACCATTTCTTAGGAAATTGTTGATGATCTCAATGTAGGAGGAATATAATATAATCTTAAATAAATAATAAATTAGAAATAAAAAATAATATGATAACAAATACACACATAACACCATATATATTAGAGGATAGGTACAAAAAACAACTTAACCTTATACAAATTGAGAGAAATGATACACCAAGCATGTCTCTCTCTTAGATTAGTTATTAAGAACATAAAAAAATAGTGCATGCATATTCATTACAAGGATTAAACATCCTATTTTATAATCAGTCACAATTGGTTTGTATGACACCCTTTTAAAGGTAGTATCCCTTGACAATTTAATGATGATAATAGTCATAGACTTGCAACACTTTCCAAGGTTAATAATTCACCAAACATCATGCATGCATCATAGTACCATTCTTCAACATAGTAATATCCCTATTCTATCTTGGTAGAGCTCATCATAGAGTTCCCATATTGTCACTTAATGTGACTTGAGCCAAATCAATAATCAAGAAAGTATAAGTTTATCTAGGGACAACATCAGTGCAAGGATTTTGAGATAATAAGATAACAATCAAGTATAAAACATATAAATCATTATTCCATTCACCTAAGCCTAAGGCAAATCTCTTTCATTGGCTAGAACCTCTATAGTGTACCATAAAGTACACATAACATATAATATTCCCTAGATATTTATTACCATTGACATCATTATGAATAACCAAAGCATTATACTTTTTCTATCTATACATCTAATCAAGGTCTACTTGATTATTATTTCATTTCAACTAGACTAGGAGCCTCAATTCAATTTTATCAATACATGATCTATCAAGATGTTACAATTAACTACTATGATCAAGAATAAACAAGGTTATACATATCATTGCTATCACTATATGACTATTCAAAGGATATTATAAAAACCAAGGAAGTTTAACATCTCATCAAACTAGAATGGATAGCAAACCACATCACAAGATATGTTTTTAGCATGGGGGTGTTACATTATTGCATCTAGTAATTAATCATCAATGAGGATAAATAACCCCCATATGGAAGGTGATGACAACTTCCTTCCATACTAAACATGTATACTTTAGCAAGAACTATAGCTTCTTCAATCCCTTATAGGATTATTAAGGTGTAGGATTTCATTAAGGACAACACAAGAAATCTACAATATTATAACATATAGTAGAATAATGATCAAGTAAGGACATGCATATGATCTAGTTTGCATGTTAAAGACAAGCCAACAAACTCATTTTATCCAATGGATAACCCATCTACTGCTCTAACTAGGTTTCTCATGCCTTGGTTGTAAATTTTATATGATGGCACAATTCTAATGTAAAACCATAAAAGTGTTTGCTCAAAGAATAATGAATTGTATGAATGAACATACATAGTATCACAACCAATAGTAAAGTACAATGAAATACATAGAGAGATATGAAGTGACTCACATTAGGAGATTCTTTAGTTTTGGAAACAAACCATGTTAGGAGAGTCTTTAGTTTTGGCAACAACAATGTTTTCTATATATCTATACAATCTTCTATACAAGAAGAACCCTAGATCTTCCTTGCCCATATGCCTTCTAACAATGTTAATCATATGCTAAGAAAGGATCTATCATGTAATGTACCTATAAATGAAATTAATGTACCTAGTGATGATACATCTCTTAGATGTCATGATAGTTCCATAGATTCATGTGGTTTACATGAAGCATCTCCTTTTATACATGATGACGTGGGATACATGATCATTCTTCTACATCTCATGTTGTTAATCTATTCATACTTGTCCTTTACATTCCCTTCCTTCACATTGAATGATAGCTTATTCCTTGATACTTCATTAGCTTCTCATGTTGATTTTCCTTGTCCTACATTACATGATGACATTATAAGCCTTACTGAGAAACTTTTGCATGATGATTATGATGGGTCTAGTGAGGCATCCTTACATGTGAATTATTTCTTGCTTGCTAATTATATGCACTTATATGATAATATTCTATTGATTAGTGAGTTTAGATTGTATCTAAGTGTTAGAGATTTAAAATGGTTTGATTTATCTTATTTTCTCTACACTTATTTTACTAGTTTAAATCCAATACTTTTTGTTGACCTATTTTCCTCTGTCCAGAGTTAAATAGTTCACGTTGTATTTTCCTTGAAAATCCTTTAGAAAATGACCCTACAAAGATTAAATCCTTCAAATACTCATGCTATGCCTTGCCAAAAAATCCCAAAATCTTGCCTGAAGAATCCTTGTAGAAAACCCAAAAAAACCCAGAAATCTTTTGCTTTCAAGTGCTTTCTATCGTAGAGATTTCTCAGTTTTATACTTGGCCATTTTCATGTATATGATGATGACGCCATCTTTGGGTTACGTTTTTTCTATCATTTGGTCGATTTACATCTCAGATACATTTTTTCTTGTATCTTGGTCATTTACAATATTACTATACATCAGGTTCTCTGTATGCGTTCTTTTGCATGTATATTCACGCTGTATGTTTAGACATACAAAGGGGAGATACAAAGTCTAGATACAAAGGAAACATGCAAAGCCAATATACAAAGTCAAGATACAAGGGTGGTCATCGGCGAGACAAGCACCATTAGCAGCCAAGTCCAAGGTCTCTCCGATGGGCCGACGCATATACAAGGCAAATGCTACAAAGTGTTACCACCGAGACTTAGTGTATCGGCGGCTCATTCCGAGATCCCACCGATAGGCCAATGAAATTGCATATGCAAAGGGACAATATACAAAGCGGAATATACCAGGGAAAGTTGAGTTCCACTTTCATACAAAGGTGATTGTATCTCATATACAAGTCGCACATGCAAAGTCAATATACAAGGGGGAGATGCAAAGGTTGGGGCCCACCAATTGTATGTATATGTGATTGTATCTTTGCACATACAATCGCATATACAATGGTTTATACATTCCTGATATGCAAGTCTCAGACTCGAAAGAGTTTATATGCAGTTTTTTGTTTGTATATTTCGCATTATATATGTGATATACAAAAGATAGATACATCGGCGATATACAAGGCAGACCCGACTGGGAAATCAAATTTGACAAATTCATCTTTGAGTTCCGTAGTTTGTATGTTGAGGTGCTTGTATGTGCCGATATGTAAAGGAACAAATACGAAGGCTGGACTTGTTGCGAAGAATCAAATGTAGTCGATAATCCTTTGAGCTCCACATTGTATGTAAAGGTAATTATATCTCATATACAATTACGATGTACAAAATCACATACAAGGATTATCGCCGAGACAATGTGTATTGGTGGCTCAGTTTGTGATCCCGCCGATGGGCCAATGGAAATGTAAAGCATATACAATGGATCATCGGCGAAGCTTTGCTCATCAGCGACTCAGCTTATAGTCTCCCTGATAGCCTGATATGCACGAACAAAAGAATATACAAAGGGTCATCGCTGAGACTTAATGCATCAGTGGCTCAATTTGTGGTCTGTCCGACGGCCTATAAAGCAGGCGAACATTCAATGATGGGTCCCAGGTTCAACTCAGCGACCAATTAGGTGGTGCCACGTGTTAGTACTGATTCAAAGGCTGATTCAAAAGGTAAAGATCCACACATATTCAAAGGCAAATTCAAAGTGATAAACAGATATAGATGCAGTTGACCACAACTTTGACCGCCCATATCTCCCTCATCCTAGCAAATTTCAACATGCTTCAAAAGGCAAAAGTGCTTATTTTTGCCTCCTCTTTCATCTGGTGGGCTTTATGGAGGATATCTTCACTTTCAAAATTTGATGCAAGTTTGCAGGCTTGATCGACTGGACGTTTCAACGACCATTTTGGTATATGTGGATGCAGATATTTGTTGCATTTATGGGTGCAGGTCGAAGATTCAGCAACTCACATTGAAGATTCAAAATATCTGCCATCTACCCCTATTCCAAATATTTCACACCATAACTTCTTGCAGATGGACTTCCCTTCAGAGGCAGATATTTTCCTGACTGTGCCCATGGGACTAATCTATTGGAACCGACTTAGGTCAAGATGCTATATATGCATAAAAATGAGATGTAAAAAGGGTTGGAAATTTTTAGTATTCAGTCTTTCTGTTTCCAAACAGAGCATTCCTAGACTGTAACTATGCCTTCTTATTGAATATATGTAGGTTATTTTACCTCTTTTACTAATTTTTTTTAGTTTAGAGTGAATTTGCATGTGATTGTCTATGAACATTTTGTTCCTCTCAACCATTATGTTTCTCACCTCTGCTAGAATCATCTGAATCTGTGTATGTCTACTTGTTGTATCTAGTTATGTTATGCATCTTTTCAGTACTGTGAGGGTTCTTTTATTCAACTTGGTGAATCAATCCTTTATTTTCAAGTTTTCTTGTTTTATCTTTCATTTTAAAAACATTCCTTCTCCCTTTTCCTCTGAAGATCCAGTAGTTTTAGGGTGATAACCAGCTACGAAGCCGGCCTTCTCTGGAGGTCTAATCTCAATTCGCAAGGTCCCACACTTCGAGATCATTCCCATGTTTCTCCAGATTGCTAAAGTTTTACCACTACAACAAGGGTGCAAATCTGGGTGACAACAGTTTTTGGCATGCCTGGTGGGACTCATCTGTTCGAGTCCAAACATTGATACGTTGCAATTATATTGTTGGTTTTGATATGCTACCAGCATTATCAGGCTTTTAAGAGGCAGTTGAGCATATTTGGTGACTCATACTAAGAAGGGATAAGTAGATCAGTGTTGTCACGCATTTTATGAGAAAAATACAAACTCAGAGTTCAAGCTCTTTTGATTATTTACAGCTGTCTCCACCTAGAAGATAGAGTAGAACTGTGGTAAGGGCTCTGGTTTTAAAAAGAATACAATCAACCCCACCAAATTTTAGGCTAGTAGTACCTGTTTCTGTACCATTTCAAGCAAATCTACCTCCAGCTATTCAGATGGCAAGAAATCAGCCATTTGTGGCTTTTGATGGGGGCATCCTATTGAATTTGATAGTGCATGATAATATACCCATGGTAGCTTTGAAGAGCCTGCCCTACTTCACAGGGGAGGACCAAACTACCCCAATCGAGCACATTAGAGACATAGCTTCTCTATGTGGTGTTCATCATGTAACCCAAGAAAATGTAGCCATCAGGCTACTAGTTGCCTCATTTAAAGGAAAAGCATTACAATGGTTTAGGAGTTTACCAGTGCAAACCATAGGAACCTGGGATGATCTAGGTGATAAGTTGAACAAACAATTTCAGGATAAGTCAGATAACTTATCGCTGGTTGAACAACTGACTACAATAAAGAGAGCTCCCCAGGAGTAAATGATGGATTTCAACTTCCGGTTCTAGATGACATGGGACAGAATTCCTGCCACGGTAAGGCCTCCATCAGAGTATGCTTTTCTGTATTTTTTGAAAGCTCTAAATAGTGATATTTTAGTAATGATACAATCGTTGGGAGGTACAAGTTTACCTGATGCATATGAAATAGCTATTAGACCAGAAAACAGCTTGATTCAAGCTGGGAAAATAGCACCTAGACTACCAATACCCATTTTTCCTGAGATTCAAGCTTCAATGCCTTTGCCGATCCCATATTTTCCCCCTTTACCTACTGTAGTAGCATTGCCAAGTACTACCAATTCTGAGATTGCTGTTTCTAGCTCATCACAAGAGTTAAGAGAGATTAAAAATAGCCAACAGAAAATAGAGAATATCTTGCAAACTTTTGGGACTAATCTGGTGAATATCAAAAAGCAGCAGTCCCAGAACAGACAGCCTTATCAGCCACACATCCAAGGGCAAAATCAGCCATACCAAGCTAATAGGCCACCTTATCAAAGCAATTACTAGGGTGCTAGGCAAAGTGTGAACCAGAGGCCTTTCCAGCCTTACAATCTGGCACCCATTAATGTAGTTAGGGACCTTGTCCCTGTTCAGAATAACCTTGTAGCCGAGTATGAATGGTGTTTTCTATGCAATCAACCACATAGTCAAGCAACTTGTTCAAATGGAGTGATAAATTAGGCCCTAATGGTGTAAAATGTTGCAGTTCCACAGCCAAACATGCCAAATGATGGGGCGGTACAGCAGCAAGAACAACCTCAGAATGATACTACCTTCATAAACTGGCAGGGAGATGAATTATGTGGCATAAACAGGGATGATACTTCAGTTGCAGCAAATACCAGAGCTAAAAAGAGGGGTTATGAGATAGATCAAGTAGCGAATAAAGGAAAAGGACCTACTAATCCTTCTACATCCCAGATTCCTCATGTATTGCAAAGGAATACTCAAGCAACTACCAGGGAACAACCTCATTTGCAGGTTGATATTGTTGCTACAAAGTCAAATCAGAAGGTAAACGTCACTTCACCTTTCAATATCATTGAAAATATGAAGAAAATGAATGTGACAATATCTATGTGGGATTCCTTAGCTATCCTAGGTCAAAAGGACGTGTTGCAATCTACCTTGTCTGATTTAAAAATGTCAAATGATGCAACTGTTGACCCAACTAGGGCTATCCTTACCAATTCATCCCAGGACAACAACAGACAGCCAAACAAGAGTGCTAAACCACTTCCATTTTATGTATCATTAATAATAGGAGACAAGTTAGTACATAATTGCATGGTGGACAGTGGTGCAAGTAGTTCTGTAATGCCAAAAGAGATTGCAGACTAATTAGGATTGAAATACCAGCCCCTTGAGAAGGGTGTACTCCAGCTAGATGGTACAACTTTTAACACTGTAGGTGTGATGAAAGACCTAGGTCTCACTCTGCATACCTGTCCGAATGTTTCCATTTCTCTTGAGGTGTTCATCATAGATTTACCTCCTCATTTTGCCATTTGTTTGTCAAGAGAGTTCACAGCCAAGATAGGGGGATATTTATCCTCAGACTGGTCCCACATGTTGTTTAGGACCAGATATGGCACAAAAGTGACCGTGAAATCCAAATCGCTTGCCAAATATCACATAGAGCCTTATGTCCCAAGTATTATTAATGCAAATTATATTATTTCTGATGGTCCTGAGCTTGTTGTTGCCCAAGAACTACAAGCTGAAAGTATACCAGAGGTACTGTTAAAGAAGTGGGCCTTAGAAAATATTGTAGATGATCTTGAGGGACACATTCAAGAAACTGGTATGGGGGTTTACATACTGCACGAACCTAAACCAAAAATTCCAAACCTTGTAAAGAGTGCAGAACAATAGATAGAACAGCAAGATGAAGTATGGAAAATATACTTTGATGCCTCTAGGAATAGGAATGGATCTGGTGGTGGTACAATGCTTGTGTCTCCACAAGGTGACAGATATTATTCTGCTTTCCATTTTGTTTTTTCATGTACAAATAACACTACTGAATAGAAAGGGTTGATTCAAGGTTTGCAGTGGGCAAGAAAGAGGAAAATTAGTTATTTGCAGGTGTATGGGGACAATGAACTTATTGTAAATCAAGTGAGGGGATTGCATGTTACAAAAAGTGATGTTTTGAAATGCTATAAACATAGGGTATGGGATATGATTGAGGAGTTTGATGCTTTCAATCTAATCTCTATTCCAAGGAATCAAAACTATCATGCTGATAAGTTAGCTATAATTGGGGCTCAGTTCGATATCCCCACTGATATTCAAAAAGAAAAGGTACAGCCTCATGTGAAAATAGTTGATAAGCCTTCTATCCCTAACAATAATATTCATTGGTAGGTTTTTGAGAGTGATGAGCAAGTTCTGTGTTCCCTATTAGAAGAGGATGGGTTCTCTGTGATGAATCAGAACAAGCTCGAACAACAATATGGTAATGATCAAATTGTTCAGTTAAGGAATAATAAGCTACCCAGAGGATTAGTAACTTTGGAGTCCATTTTTGGTACTGATTATCAGCTGAGAAAGATCAAAACCAACTTGCAGGTCAAAGAGGAACATTACGAGGACCTGGAAATTTTTAAAGATAAGCTTCTCAAAATTGGTAAAATCTGTTCACCTGAGGATAGGAGAGCTTTTATTGCTCTTTGTCAAGAATTTGAAGATGTGTTTGCTTGGGAATACTCAGACTTAAAGAATTTTGACCCTCATATTGCCTAGCATACTATAGAGTTAGAGCCAGGTGCGAAACCTGTAAGACAGAAACAAAGACCTTTGAATCCAAAACTCGAGCCCCTGATGATTAAGGAACTAACCAAGCTGATCGAGGGAAATATCATTTTTCTGATCAAGCATACTTCTTGGGTCTCGAATCTTGTTCCTGTGAGGAAGAAGAATAGAGAGATTAGGTTGTACGTTGATTTTAGAGACCTTAATAGAGCCTCCTTGAAAGACCACTACCCGCTGCCCTCAATGGAGAAAATTCTGCAAGTAGTGGCTGGTTCAAAAAGATTCTCCTTGTAGTTCAATATTTCTGGAATTAACTGTGCGTGAGTTTTTTAACCTCAACGTTTCGGATCACACTCCATGATCCATCTTCAGGAGGAACAGCAAGAGAAGAGAGAAATATTTCTCTCTTCTCTTGCTGTTCCTCCTGAAGATGGATCATGGAGTGTGATCCGAAACGTTGAGGTTAAAAAACTCGCACACAGTTAGTTCTAGAAATATTGAACTACAATCACTATGGACTGTGGAAATTTGATGTCTCTTAAAGATTCTCCTTACTTGACGGATATTCCGGTTATAATCAAGTATTAGTCAAGGAGGAAGATTAGTTTAAAACTACTTTTACTACCAAATGGGGTACCATGGCCTACAAAAGGATGCCTTTTGGTTTGTCAAATGCTAGCTCTACTTTTCAAAGAGCTATGGATATGGCCTTTAAAGGTTTGTTTTATAAATTGGTACTGGTGTACCTAGACGACATCATAGTTTTCTCTAAAGATGTAGCTGAACATTTATCCCACTTGAGGCAAGTATTTGAGAGATGTAAAGAGTTTGGGATATCACTCAATCCCAAGAAATGCATTTTTGTTGTGCATGAAGGCAAGCTTTTAGGACACATTGTGTCAAAAGAGGGAGTTACCATTGATACAGAAAGGGTAAGAGCTATTTTGGAGCTGCCTTTACCCAGTCATAAGAAAGGACTGCAAAGTTTTATTGGCAGAATTATTTTTTTGCAAAGATTTATACCTGACATTGCAAATTTATTGAAGCCTTTGACCTCTATGCTAAAGAAAAATGCAGTTTTTAGTTGGACAAAAGAGGCCAAACTCAACTTTAAGTCTATAAAAGAAGCATTATCAGCTGCACCAACTCTAGTAAATCCTAATTTCTCAAAAGATTTTATTTTGTATGCTTATGGCGGTCTGGATACAATTTTTGCAATTCTGGTACAACAGCAAAGTGAAGGCTTTGAGTAGCCAATTGCTTTCTTTAGTCAAGGACTGGAGGAGTATGAACAACAGTATTGTTTCATTGAAAAACATGTCCTGGCAGTCGTAAGGAGTCTCAAGAAGTTTAGGCATCTTATTTCTAACAATAAGATACATTTGATGGTTGCTCACCCTAGTGTGAAAGAGTTCTTGTTAGATAAGCATGTTAATGAGAAAAGGGCTGGTTGGATTACCAAAGTCATGGAGTATGATGTAGATATCAAGATAAGAAAGCTTATCAGAGGTAGAGGACTCAGTGAACAGCTTGCTACTAGTTCTGAAAATGAAAGAGAGAAAGAAGAGGAGGTGCTTGTGACCTTTGAAGAAGAACATCAGGACGATACTACAACAGTTGGAACAGGTTGGGTTAATGACATGACTCATTTTTTGCAAACTGGTGAATGTCCACCAGGTTTAGATAGAACCAAAAGAAGATATTTTAGACTGCAGTCTATTCCATATGTTTTAATAAATGATATCCTTTTCAAAAAGGATTTTAATGGTGTGTTGTTAAGATGTATTGATAAAGATCAAACTGACAAGGTGCTGCATGAGTTTCATGATGGAATAGCAGGGGGTCATTTTGCCCCAAGGACTACTTCTTGGAAAATAATGAGAGCTGGATATTATTGGCCCATCTTATTCAGGGATGTCCACGTATGGGCCAGAAAGTGTGTAAAATGTGCTATTTTTGCAAGAAAAGAAAGGTTGCTAGCTTTACCTCTGCAGCCAATTCAAGTAGAGCAGCCCTTCATGAGATGGGGCATTGATTTTATAGGTCCCATTAACCCACCGTCAAGTGCAGGTCACAGGTGGATACTTACAGCAACAGACTATTTCACAAGGTGGACTAAAGCAGTGGCTTTGAAGGAATCCAATTAGAATGTTGTTTTGAACTTTTATCATGATTTGGTATCCAGATTTGGGGTACCTGAGTCAATTATCTTAGATAATGCTTTAGCCTTTGTTGGATTGAAAATAACTGACTGGGCTGTGATGAATGGAATCTATTTGAACACTTCATCAAATTATTACCCACAGGGTAATGGTTTGGCTGAATCTACAAATAAGAATCTCATAAGGATTATTAAAAGATCCTTGGAGGAAAACTAGAAGACTTGGCACACTAATCTAAAATCTGCTTTATGGGTAGATAGAATAACTCCCAAGAGGTCTATTGGGAACTCCCCATATATGTTAGTTTATGGAAAAGAGGCAAGATTGCCTGTGTCTCTGGAGCTGCCAGCATTGGATATCATGAATCAACTAGAGATGTTTGAAGAAGAAGACCCCATGGTTGTCAGATATGCTCAACTTATGTAGCTTGAAGAGATTAGAGATAAAGATATGAAATCTATGGAGTATCATCAGCTTCAGACAAAAAGGGATTTTGATAAGAAAGCCACTCCCAGAGTTTTTAGGGAGGGTGATATGGTACTCAAATGGGATGAGTTAAAAAGCAGGCCAGGGAAGCACTCCAAGTTTGACAACATGTTGAGTGGCCCATTTATCATTACTCAATGCAAGGAGCACAATGCATTTTAGTTATCAAGCATGGATGGAGAAAATTTGCCTATCCCAGTCAATGGGATACACTTGAAGAAGTGTTTTTGAGGTATGAGTTGCCTTGTAAAGCAGTAGATTAGGTCTCTTGCTTTCAATAAGTGTTGTTGCACAATAGTTTAGATCCCTTTTTGTTTTCCCTAAGTGTCGTCTAGCACAGTTAGAGGAGTTGCTTTTAGCATTTTTGTTTGGTTTTGGTCTTCCAAGTGTTCTTCATTACTGATATGCTGAGTTAATAAGGTCAGGATTGGTTGTCTAAGGTATATTTTTAGTCTCTGTGTGACTCCATGCCCAACGGATCCTTAAGGCCACTGGTCTAATTGTTTAGTAGGCAAACATCCCATGGAAGTCGCCAAAATGTTGACCTATTTTCCTCTGTCCAGAGTTAAATAGTTCACCTTGTATTTTCCTTGAAAATCCTTTAGAAAATGACCCTACAAAGCTTAAATCCTTCAAATACTCATGCTATGCCTTGCCAAAAAATCCCAAAATCTTGCATGAAGAATCCTTGCAGAAAACCTAAAAAAACCCAGAAATCTTTTGTCTTCAAGTGCTTTCTATCGTAGAGATTTCTTAGTTTTATACTTGGCCATTTTCATGTATATGATGATGACGTCATCTTTAGGTTGGGTTTTTTTTGTCATTTGGTCGATTTGCATCTCAGATACATTTTTTCTTGTATCTTGGTCATATACAATATTACTATACATCAGGTTCTCCGTATGTGTTCTTTTGCATGTATATTCGTGTTGTATGTTTAGACAGATACAAAGTCTAGATACAAAAGAAACATGCAAAGCCAATATACAAAGTCAAGATACAAGGGTGGTCATCAGCGGGACAAGCACCATTAGAAGCCAAGTCCAAGGTCTCTCTAATGGGCCGACACATATACAAGGCAAATGATACAAAGTGTTATCGCCGAGACTTAGTGTATCGGCGGCTCATTCCAAGATCCCACCGATAGGCCAATGAAATTGCATATGCAAAGGGACAATATACAAAGTGGAATATACCAGGGAAAGTTGAGTTCCGCTTTCATACAAAGGTGATTGTATCTCATATACAAGTTGCACATGCAAAGTCAATATACAAGGGGGAGATGCAAAGGTTGGGGCCCACCAATTGTATGTATATGCGATTGTATCTTTGCACATACAATCACATATACAATGGTTTATACATTCCTGATATGCAAGTCCCAAACCCAAAAAGAGTTCATATGCAGTTTTTTGTTTGTATATTTCATATTGTATATGCGATATACAAAAGATAGATACATCGGCGATATACAAGGTGGACCCGACTCAAATTTGACAAATTCAGCTTTGAGTTCCGCAGTTTGTATGTTGAGGTGCTTGTATGTGCCAATATGCAAAGAAACAAATACAAAGGCCGGACCTGTTGTGAAGAATCAAATGTAGCTGGTAATCCTTTGAGTTTCGCATTGTATGCAAAGGCGATTGTATCTCATATACAATTACAATGTACAAAGTCACATACAAGGATTATCGTCGAGACAATGTGTATCGGTGGCTCAGTTTGTGGGCCCGCCGATGGGCTGATGGAAATGTAAAGCATATACAATGGATCATCAGCGAAGCTTTGCTCATCGGCGAGTCAACTTATAGTCTCCCCAATAGCCCAATATGCGCGAACAAAAGAATATACAAAGGGTCATCGCTGAGACTTAGTGCATCAGTGGCTCAGTCTGTGGTCTGTCCGACGGCCGATAAAGCAGGCGAACGTTCAGCGATGGGTCCCAGGTTCAACTCAGTGACTAATCAGGTGGTGCCACGTGTCATGACTGATTCAAAGGCTGATTCAAAAGGTAAAGATCTGCGCATATTCAAAGGTAGATTCAAAGCTATAAACAGATACAGATGCAGTTGACTACAACTTTGACTGCCCATATCTCCCTCATCCTAGCGAATTTCAACATGCTTCAAAAGGAAAAAGTGCTTATTTTGCCCTCCTCTTTCATCTGGCAGGCTTTATGGAGGATATCTTCACTTTCAAAATTTGATGCAAGTTTGCAAGCTCGATTGACTGGACGTTTCAACGACCATTTTGGTATATGCAGATGCAGATATTTGTTGCATTTATGGGTGTAGGTTGAAGATTCAGCAGCTCACATTGAAGATTCAAAATATCTGCCATATGTCCTTGTTCCAGATATTTCATGCCATAACTTCTAGCAGATGGACATCCCTTCAGAGGCAGATATTTTCCTGACTGTGCCCATGGGACTAATTCATTGGAACTGACTTAGGTTAAGATGCTATATATGCATAAAAATGAGATGTAAAAAGGGTTGGAAATTTTTAGTATTCAGTCTTTCTGTTTCCAAACAGAACATTCCTAGACTGTAACTATGCCTTCTTATTGAATATATGCAGGTTATTTTACCTCTTTCACTAATTTTTTTAAGTTTAGTTTGAATCTTCATGTGATTGTCTGTGAACATTTTGTTCCTTTCAACCATTATGTTTCTCACCTCTACTAGAATCATCTGAATCTGTGTATGTCTACTTGATGTATCTAGTTATGTTGTGCATCTTTTCAGTACTATGAGAGTTTTTTTATTCAACTTGGTGAATCACCCCTTTATTTTCAAGTTTTCTTGTTTTATCTTTCATTTTAAAAGCATTCCTTCTCCCTTTTCCTCTGAAGATCCAGTGGTTTTAGGGTGATAACCAGCTAGGAAGCCGGCCTTCTCTAGAGGTCTGATCTCAATTTGCAAGGTCCCACACTTCGAGATCATTCCCATGTTTCTCCAGATTGCTAAAGTTTTACCACTACAGCAAGGGTGCAAATCTGGGTGACAACACTTTTATTGCATGATTTTTTAGGCCTACTTCACATGTGGATTTCAAATGGACTTAGTGATGATCAGTAGTGATTTATGTTTCAATTCTTATTCTTAGGTATCCAAAGGACCTATACATACAGTAAACCTATTATTCATCATAACACACCTTATATTGAGGTTACACATGACATAAAAGAGAAACCACCCAATATAAGAGATTAGTAAATTTCTTAGATATGTGTCTAACCAGTGTTGTCATTGATGTCAACATACTCTTGTTGCATTGATGTCAAGAATTGGATGAGTTGTGTGTTGAGGATATTGAGAAAATTAGCCCCATCAGAATCAGAGAAGAATGGTGAAGACAGTGAAGTTCTCTAAAGTAAAGATCCCAGCCAATTGAAGATCAGAGTATGTGCATCAAAGGGTTTGTAGATATGTGTCTGAAGGTGCTCCAATCTAGATTTCAGAGGTCCGCATGAAGATTTGGAGAGGTTACAGCCATATGAATAAAACTGGTTCTGGCAACTATTCAGAGGTAACAAAATGGCACAAATAGGTCCGGTGAGATCCAAAAATGCAATATCATATTCTGTAGAACTGGTGGCATGATTGGAAGTTCAATAGACATGGACAAGTTGATTGGTTCATGGTTTGGAGGTCCGCAAGCAATTCTTCTAATGTGACAGTGATGACCGACTGTGTTCTTGAAGTTCCGGATGTAGATGCGAATGATTTCAGTAAGAAGAAGTGGTGCGGATGTTCTTGGTGACTTAAGCAAGCTTGTGATGGTCTCTAGATTGCATCCAGTTTGTGTTGGTAGTCCGCACAAAAGATTGAACTCGTAATTGAAGATTTACCTTTGGGTGATGGTGTTCTTCCCAGTTTTGGCCGACCGGATGATTTGTACATATTGCAGATGATCTTGAAGATGCTTTGTGAAGCATGGCATGTTTCTCCAAGATTATTGAAGTCCCAGCTGTGTGTGGCCGATAGTGTAGTGATGCGCATGAAGTTATTGTAATAAGTCAAGTTGTTTTTGTAATTGCTTTGTAATAAAATAAGTGTGTGTTGTGCTGACTTTGATGATCATTCCAAAGTTGATGTCATGTATAAATAAGAGGTGCAAAATTGTTTAAAGGTATCCATGTGATCATGAGGAGAAGGTGGTAAGGAAGAGGAGCGAAAAGTAGAGCAGAGGTATTGAGCTTTAATGGAACTGACTCAAGCATAGTGAAGATGCTAACTTCCAGTTCAAGTATGTAATACTTATTTTCTTCTGTAGACAGTGTGTCTCTTGTAGGCAGTGGGCCTCTTATGAGCAGTGTGCTTGGGCAGTGAGCCCTAATTGGCAGGTGCCATTTTATTCTTCATATTCTTTTAATAGAGAATATAATCTTGGGTTAGTCACCCCGTGGTTTTTCCCTTAACCAGGTTTTCAACGTTAAAATCTTGGTGTTATATGTGTTGTGTATGATTCTGCTTTTGATTTATTATATTATGCTTCCATGATTAACTTTTGGAATATAAGAAATCTTTTAAGTATCTAAAACAAAATTTTGGAGACAACTGATTCACCCCCCCTCTCAATTGTCTGTCCTTAAATCAACAATTGGTATCAGAGTCGGTTCCTCTAGAAGAAGCTTAATCGCTTGAGGAGATCTAGGATGTCATCCTACAAGAAGGACAGTCCAAGGATTGATGGAACAAACTACAGTATGTGGAAAAGTTGCATGGAATGTCACTTGTAATGCATGGGAGAGCAGTATTGGAACATGACTACAAATGAGTATATTCCCCCAAAGAATGGTCTGACAACTCTAGATGAAATTAGAAATGCTAAAAATAATCTTCGAGCTAAAGAAACCCTACTGAGTGCCTTGTCTAATATAGAGCTGACAAATGTTATGGGATTGAAAACTGCTTATGAAATTTGGACAAAGCTGGAGATTCTACATGAAGGAGACAAATATGTTAAATGTGTAAAGTTACAAAGTCTGAAAGGAAAGTTTGAAATCCTGAAGATGAGTGAAGATGAAAATATCACTACATTTATGCCAAGGGTAAATGAGCTTGTCTGTGGCATTAGATGTGCTGGTGGAACATTGGATGAAGATGAGATTGTTGCCAAAGTTCTCAGATCCTTACCTCCTACTTACAAACACAAGGTTGCTAGTATTGAGGAATTCAGATCATTATCAAATATTACAAGGGATCAATTGTTTGGAAAGTTAGCTGCATTTGAGTTAGCTAATTTTGGAGATGCACTCCCCAAGACTGAATCTGCATTCAAAGCTAGTGTCTCTATAAAAGGCAAACAAAGATATGATCTGGGAGAAAGTTCCTCAAAGAAATCAACATGGTATGATAGAGCAAGAAAAGATCTGGAAGAAGATGAGTCAGAAGCTGCACAACTTGAAGCCCTAATTGCAAAAAGACTGCCAAGAGGTTCCGATAAGTATGAAGGAAAATTGCCTTTCAAATGTTTCAATTGCAACAAGATTGGTCATTTTGCCTCAAGTTGTACGGAAAGATTTTCAAGGCCCAACCCTAATAGATCAAGATTTCAAAAGAAGTGTTACTATGTTCAAGAAGATAATGATGAAGGAGTAACAGATGATGAATTTGAGATAGGAAACAAATCTGGAAGTGACTGGGTGTTTATTTCCATTAAGGAAGAAGACCCAATGCCTATTGAATCTGCCAATCATAAGATAGAAAGGGCTCTGGCTGTCAGGTTGAAGAAAAGGATGAATGGGTCATTGACAGTGGATGCTCTCACCATATGACTGGCGATAAGAATAAGTTCATAAAACTGGAAAGATGTGAAGGTTGAGTTGTAAAGTTTGGAGATAATTCTGCTGGCAGAATTAAGGGCAGAGGAACCATTTCCTTTGATGGTAAGAACAAAACCTGTGATGTTCTATATGTTGAAGGTTTAAAGCATAATCTTCTCAGTGTTGGGCAGTTGGTAGACAAAGGCTATGATCTCCGTTTCAAAAATGGAAAATGCAAGATCTTTGAAAGCTCTGGAACTGAGATTGCATCTGGTACTCAGACAAAAGGTAACATCTTTCACTTGGTTGGTACTTGCAAAAGTTGCTTATTTGTTCAGTTTGATTAGAGTTGGTTGTGGCATAGGAGAATGTGTCATGTGAATTTTGATAATATCATTAAGATAAGAAACAATCAGGCTGTAAGAGACCTTCCAAGACTGGTGAAACCTGCTAACAGTTTATGCAAGGAATGTCAGTAAGGTAAGCAGCATAGAGTCTCATTCAAAAATAGGGAACATTCTTCAACCGAATTGTTGGACTTGGTGTACACTGATCTATGTTGTCCGGCAAGAATCAGGAGTCTGCAAGGTGATAGATATTTGATGTTGCTAATTGATGACCACTCCCTAATGATGTGGGTGACCTTCTTGAAAGAGAAATATGAGGCACTTGAAAAGTTCAAAATATTCAAGCCTATGGTAGAAAATGAAACAAGCATAAACATAAAATGCCTTAGGTCTGATAGAGGTGGAGAAGGAGAGTTCATAGAATTCTGTGAGAAACATGGGATAAAGAGACAGTTATCTACTCCAAGGACTCCATAGTAGAATGGAGTAGTAGAGAGAAAGAACCGGACCATGATGATTGAAGCAAATGTTCCTCAGATCTATTGGAGAGAAGCTGTAAGTACTGTTGTTTATACTCTTAATCAGGTACAAATCAAAGGCAAGACTAGTAAGACTCCTTATGAACTATGGTTTGGCATCACTCCTACTGTGAAGTATTTCAGAGTCTTTGGTAGCAAATGCTATATCAAAAGAGATGAAGACCTTGGAAAGTTTGATGCTAGGAGTGATGAAGGAATATTCTTGGGTTATTCTACACAAAGCAAATCTTATCGGTGTTATAACAAGAGACTAAGAAAGATTGTGGAAAGCACAAATGTGAAGGTTGATGAAGGATGAAGCTAATGATCAAAATGCTATTCTAGATCAAGAAGAACAAATCCAAACTCCAGTTCAAATTTAGACTGATCTGGAAAATCCAGAAACACAAGAAGAGACAGGCTTGAATGAACCTGTCCAAGAATTAGAAGTGCAAGAGTTTCCCAAAACTCCCAAGTATGTAAGACTGAATCATTCTAAAGACTAGATCATAGGAGATAGAAGAAAAGGTGTTCAAACAAGAAGAAATATTGCTCAAGACTCAGTGAAGTATTGTCTGATTTCTAAAGTTGAACCAAAACCAGTAAGTGAAGCATGCAATGATGAAAGTTGGGTTAAAGCAATGAAGGAGGAATTGATGCAGATTGAAAAGAATCACACTTGGGATCTTGTTCCCAGACCTAAGGACAAAAATGTGATTGGGACTAAGTGGGTCTTCTGGAACAAACTAAATGAAGATGGAGAGGTAATAAGAGACAAAGCCAGATTGGTCTGTAAAGGTTATTCTCAAGTAGGAGTTGACTTTGAAGAAACTTTTGCTCCACTAGAAAGGATTGAAGCCATTAGATTGTTTCTTGCCGTTGCTGCTTTCAAAGATTTCAAGGTATATCATATGGATGTTAAGTCTGCTTTCCTAAATGGTGATTTAGAAGAAGTATACATTGAGCAACCAGATGGATTTCAACTGTCTAATAATGGAGATATGGTCTGCAAATTGAAAAAGGCATTGTATGGACTCAAACAAGCCCCAAGATCCTAGTATGAAAGATTGGACAAACATCTTCTGAAGATTGGTTTCAACAAAGGTATTGCTGACAGTAATCTATATTTTAATATTGATCATGAAAATACCTTGATTGTTGAAGTATTTGTTGATGATATTATTTTTGGAGGGAAAGATAGTATGTGCAAGGCTTTTGCAAATTAAATGCAAAGTGAATTTGAGATGTCTATGTTTGGGGAAATAAATTTCTTCTTGGGTTTGCAAATCACTCAAACAAAGAAAGGAATCTTCATATCACAGACCAAATATGTGAAAGAATTGTTGAAGAAATTTGGGATGGAAGATTCAAAGGCAATGAATACTCCCATGGAAACTAGATGTAAGCTGAGTAAAGATGATGAATCCCCTAAGGCTGATCAGAAAAAAGTATAGGTCAATGATTGGAGGACTGCTCTACCTTACTCAAACTAGACCTGATATTATGAATGTTGTTGGTCTTGTTCCCAAATTCCAAGCTGATCCTAGAGAGTCTCATGTCATGGTAATCAAGAGAATTCTCAGATATTTGAAGGGAACAGTTGAGTATGGATTATGGTATCCTAAGGATCATGATTTCTCTCTTCATGCATATACAGATGCTAATTGGGCAAGAGATGTGGATGACTGGAAGAGTACCAGTGGTGGTACATTCTTTTTGGAAAAAATATTGGTTTCTTGGCTAAGCAAGAAACAAGAGGCAATATCTTTGTCCACTGCAAAAGCAGAGTATATTGCAATAGTAGGTAGTTGTACTCAAGTATTGTGGATGAAGCAAATGTTAAGAGACATCAGAGTAGAGTATGAAGAACCTATCACAATCTTTTGTGATAACTCAAGTGCAATAAACATATCAAAAAATTTGGTGTTGCATTCAAAGACAAAACATATATCCATCAAGTTCCACTTTTTGAGAGAGCAAGTGAACAAGAATGAAGTCAAATTGGAGTTTGTACCCTCAAAGGATCAGATTGAAGACATTTTTACCAAACCTCTACCTAAGGACACTTTTGAGTATCTCAGGGAGAAGTTAGGGGTTATTACCCCTCTGGTTCTGAATTAAGGTGCACTGATGTGCATCAATCCAATGGTTCCCATAGTTATATCTTGTGATCTGGATTGATGTTAGAAGGCTGCTACTCAGGGGGAGCAGTCAATATGATTCTGAAGTATGATAAGTGGTTGCAAGTATGTGCCCTTTGCCATTGATGTCAAAGGGGGAGAGAAGACATGTGAAAAACAAAAGTGGTTGTTGATCAAAGGGGGAGCTGTAAAGGAAGAGAAGACATGTGAATGGTTGTTGGTGTTAGGGGGAGCTATGTCAGTCAGTGAGGAGAAGTCATTGTCTTGATGGTTAAAATAGTTTTTCACATCATATGTTGCCATCAATGACAAAGGGGGAGATTGTTGCAAGTATGGGCCTAACCGGTGTTGTCATTGATGTCAACATACTCCTATTGCATTGATGTTAAGAATTGGATGAGTTGTGTGTTGAGGATATTGAGAAAATTAGCCCCATCAGAATAAGAGAAGAACAGTGAAGACAGTGAAGTTCTCTAAAGTAAAGATCCCAACCAGTTGAAGATCAGATTATGCACATCAAAGGGTTTGTAGATATGTGTCTAAAGGTGTTCCAGTCCAAATTTTAGAGGTTCGCATGAAGATTTGGAGAGGTTACAGCCATATGAATAAAACTGGTTCTGGTAACTGTTCAGAGGTAACAGAGTGGCACAAATAGGTCTGGTGAGATTTGGAAATGCAATATCATATTCTATAGAACTGGTGGCATGATTGGAAGGTCAATAGATATGGACAACTCGATTGGTTCATGGTTTGGAGGTCTGCAAGCAATTCTTCTAATGTGACAGTGATGACCGACTGTGTTCTTAAAGTTTTGGATGTAGATACGAATGATTTCAGTTAGCAAAAGTGGTTTGGATGTTCTTGGTGACTCAAGAAAGCTTGTGATGGTCTCTAGATTGTGTCCAGTTCATGTTGGCAGTCCGCACTAAAGATTGAACTCGTAATTGAAGATTTACCTTTGGGTGTTGGTGTTCTTCCCAATTTTGGCTGACCAGATGATTTGTACATATTGTGGATGATCTTGAAGATGCTTTGCGAAGCATGGCATGTTTCTCCAAGATTATTGAAGTCCCAACTATGTGTGGCCGACAGTGTAGTGATGTGCATGAAGTTCTTGTAAAGTCAAGTTGTTTTTGTAATTGCTCTATAATAAAATAAGTGTGTTGTGTTGACTTTGATGATCATTCCAAATTCGATTTCAAGTATAAATAAGAGGTGTGAAGTTGTTCAAAGGTATTCATGTGATCATGAGGAGAAGGTGGTAAGGAAGAGCGAAAAGTAGAGCAGAGGTATTGAGCTCTAATGGAACTGACTCAAGCATAGTGAAGATGCTAACTTCTAGTTCAAGTATGTAATACTTATTTTCTTCTGTAGACAATGTGTCTTCTATAGGAAGTGGGCCTCTTATGAGCAGTCTACTCGGGCAATGAGCCCTAATTGGTAGGTGCCATTTTATTCTTCATATTCTTTTAACAGAGAATACAATCTTGGGTTAGTCACCCCGTGGTTTTTCCCTTAACCGGGTTTTCCACGTTAAAATCTTAGTGTTATCTGTGTTGTGTATGATTTTACTTTTGATTTATTATATTATGCTTCCATGATTAACTGTTGGAATATAAGAAAGCTTTTAAGTATCTAAAACATAATTTTGGAGACAACTGATTCACCCCCCCTCTTAGTTGTTTGTCCTTAAATCAACAACGGTTACACATGACATAAAAGAGAAACCACCCAATATAAGAGATGAGTAAATTTATTAGATATTATTATCATTACTTACCATATTTTATGCTTTTGTATTATTTTTATTAGCTTTATGTTTCCATGTTCCTAGCTAGCATGTGGATGATGCAATCATACCTTTAGCATTGTGCATGTTGACACAAGTGACTTTGAACATGTTTTGAGTTGTTCATCTCATTTATTCCTTTTAATTTGTTCCATTTGTACTTAAGCCTTATTTATCATGCCATCTATGTTGTGATCCACCCTTGCCTATCCATCCATTTCTATTGTGTGTTATTACACTTTCTTCCCTTTGATTATGCCTTGTTTACTTGACATGTGCTTTTCACCATCCATCTTTGGTTTCATGCTTTTCTTTCCCACTTGGGGGGCATTTTTGGTTTCCATTTTCATTGATTCATATATTTCCTCCTATTATTATTTACATCTCCTTTATGCCTATTTTTTATTTACCATTGCCTTTTGATTTTATCTCCCACTTGGGTTGCCCAATTGCCTTTGTTTTCATAGCCTTTATCATATTGCTTCTTGTTTTACATCCTATACTTATGACCATTATTGATCCTTAGCCTTTGATCATTGCTCATTTCCTATTGATATACATTGTTATATCATGTTTCCTAGAGCTTACACATTGATTTGATATTGCTATATCATGCTTGATAGAGTTTATATATTGTTCCTTCTTTGATACATCATGTTATATATTAATATCACATTGACATAGAGTGATCCCACAATACTATTCCCCAATAGTGGGATGGGGCAAAAAAATGAGCCTAAGATGCCAAAATTACAAAATACCTTCAAATGAAGGACCTTCAATTGAAGACAATGTCATAATGACCTTTGAATGAAAGTCTTTATTTCAATTTTTTTAAGTTTCAAGTTCAAAATGCTTTATGAAAGGAACCTCCATATGAAGGACCTTTGAATGAATGCTTTGACCTTTGTTCAAATGTCATTCATATGAAGGTCCTTTTAATGCCATCCCATTGTTGCCCATAGAATTCTTGGAGAACATTTTTGTTTCAAAGGAGGGTTGGACCATCAAATGGAGTCATCATAACTTCAAATTTTGCAAGATTGTAGACCTCAAAATAAGCTTTATGAAAAATATAATTTATAATATACTCTATTAGTTATGATATTTTTTCTCTTTTTTAGTGAACATAGGTTTTTTACCAAACATACTTGGGTCTTTGTTTGATGCACATGGAAAAATAGAAAATATATGTGCACCAATTTATCATGGATTCTATCATTCATTCCATGTGACATTGTGTATTTATTGCTTCATCTTATTTGGATTATCAGAGACATTTATATTCAATTTCCCATTTTTTCTATTGATCATACCTTGTTTGAACACATATTCTTTCATGCTTATCTATTGACATGATGCACATTATCACTATCACATGATTCTATCAGGGAATTCAAGGCTATACTATTCAATTATTATACTATGACCGTGAGCATACATTGTTCTACATCTTTTGAGTCATATTGGGGGCACCATGTTGTTCGCCCTTTACATTTGGACTATCATTGCCTTACCTTTACACATGGGTGGAATCATGCATCCTCCTTTTATAATGGTACTATTATCGACATATCTTTTGACATGGGGGGAATTGACCTTCCCCTTTTACATACACTTTATTGCATTATCATGTCTGTATGAGTTGTTTCCTTTAATTCAAGATCTTTCATGTGATTACAACTTAAATTATTATGCTCCCTTGAGTTATTTTGATAACATTTAGAAGTATTGCACTAAGTGCTCTCCTTACTTCTTGTGGGCACTTGCCCCTTATCATGGTTTTATTCCTTCTATTTTAGTTTTATGCCTTCTATTTTGGGCCCTTGTCCATAGTTTTTGATTATGTACCACTAGGGACTTAATGCTTACCAAAATTTGTGTGCTCATGCTTTTGGATGCCACATTTGGATGCATACACCTAACCTAGTACTTGATATACTTACATAGGTGTTACTAGGCCACTAAGGGCCACACTACCATTCTATTGCCCTTGTTGGGCAACATTTATATTCACTGATTCCATATCTAGCCACGTGTGCTTACATGATGCATTCTTTACAGTCATGATATATGCTTGCATTGCTTTGATGCTTATATGCCTTCATTAGTGGATGCTTATATTAATATACATGCACATGATTATATGTTTACATGCTTAGATTAGATTTACTTTTCATGTATTATTTTTCACTCTTACGATAATTCCTTGTATCTTATGGATACAACCAATTGTTGGGGTGGAGGGGCATATCCTATCACTATCATTCATATATTTAGATATGAAGATGATTATAGGCGCTTATAGAGACTCGTCTTATGGAGAAGACATACACATAAGGAAAACACACATGATCATATCCTTGAAGAATCTATTACTTTATAGGATCCCATGGAAATATCCTTTGGATGTGAATATTTACTTTACATGCATGTTTATGAGTGCTACATAGTTTGAGAAGCAAGATCTTTCTAGAATTTACATGCACTTGAAAGTGGGGGCAAAATGTAATAGTGAAATTTGCATATCCATGCCATTTCCCATTTAGTTTTGTGCTTATTTTGAGGGGAGTGCTTTAATACATAGACATATTTGTTGAATACACAAGACAACTAAGAGGGGGTGAATTAATTGTATCATAAACTTCAAACCCTCACAAACATTGAGATCCACATTAGCTTAATTAACCCTTAAACTTGTTATGATGATTAAGCATGAAAAGTAAATAACATAAGATGAATCATAACAACACCAAACACAAGACAACACCATATTTTATGTGGAAAAGCCAAGAAGGGAAAAAACATGGTGAGGATTAGCTCACAATATAAATTAGTAGCAACACCGAATTACAAAAGGCTCACTACCAAAGGGCTCACTGTCGAGAAGAAAGAAAGAAAGGCTCACTGCCAAAGGACTCACTATCCAGAAGAAAGAGATAGAAGAGGAGACTCACTGCCAAGGATGAACTGATATAATTGCATCTAACCTATGCATGGAGTACAGTTCCAATGAAGCTCAATATTCACCACAACGCAAACATCACCTTCATAGAAACACTAAAAAATAGTAGACACCTTCTGCTCACTACATCCAATAGCCTAACACATGAAATCTCTCAATACATTGATCGAATTTGCATCACAGTCACGAATCCTTGACACTTATTTATACCATTATCAACCTTGAAAATATTCTCCAAGGTCGGCAACACATCTTAACCCAAAAAATTCAAATTAGGTCTAAACCAAAACATTCCCGCAGAGGAAATGAATGAATGCAGACCACATCACACCTTAGCACAAACCTAAATCCACTCTTACATGCTTTATCATGCTTTCACAATCACCGAAGCACAACCGCAATTAGTGTAAACAACCAAGTCGGCCAAAATTGTGTTAATACTATGAACTTTTAAGTGCATGCTTCCTCAAGACCAAAAGATGACATGCAGACCACGCTCCAAGATTGAACATGATCTAGAAACATCCACAAGCACTTGAAAATCAAAAAATCCTTTGCAACATCTTTCACCTAAAGAAAGTTCATACCATAGAACTTAGATTACTTTGTCATCAGCTGCAACTGAATAAATGAACTTGTGGAGCACCAAACCATGAACCACTTGAACTAAAGAAATATATAGACCTTATAAGCATAAATACAAAACCGCAAAGTCATAAACAAATCTATGGAGAAATGCAAAGCAAAACAATTTCTCCCAGACACCTCTGCAAAACCCAAAAACATAATCCACACACTGGTGAACACAACTTTCTCTGCACAACAAACTAGAACACAAAATCTAGAACATAACATCTCTGAACACCTCAGAATAACATATTCAAACCACAAAAGAAGATCATCAATAAGGAAGAAATGTGGAACAAAACCAGAACATTGCTCTATTAAGTCAAAACACATCTTCAACACATTGTTTCCTTTATTAATTAAATTTTCTCAAAAGTAATTGGAAACCAACCAATAGAAGCATATTCCTGACATCTTTATCACTTCCACAAAGCAACCAAATTACCTAAGACAACTTAATCAAATAGCTCACATCATTGCAACATCCTCAACTCTGCTCAACCTTATCTCTAATCACTGCTCAACACAAACTACTCATACTCTTGACATAGTTGAAACCAATGACAACACAATCTTGTTGACATCAATGACAACACCGATAGCACATACTTGCAACAATCTCCCCCTTTGTCATTGATGGAAATACATAATGTGAAAAACCATCAAGACACAAATTTGCACCGACTTCTTTTCTTTCTTACTCTCCCCCTTTCTTTTACACATTTTACTCTCTCTCTGATCATTGATTCTTTTCTTTTTCACATTGCTCTCTCTCCCCCTTTGACATTAATGGCAAAGGGTGACATGCCTCTTCTTTCACTCTTATCAGGTCACATGAACTTTTCTTTTCACTACTCTGAAAACTCTTACTCCCCTTGTCTGCAACAATCATAATGACCAGTACTTGCTCCCCCTTCATATTTTTCAAGTTTAACAAACTTACTCTTGTCAGCAATGACAACACAAGCTTGTTGACATCAATGACAACACCGATAGCACATACTTGCAACAATATTGACCAATGGCATGATTTTGTCCAAAGTTGGATCTCTCACCCTATGCTATCCAACTACATTATTACACACCATTCTATACACCTACCACTTATACCTTTTCCCTTGTTCACAAACCTTATACATTCACCCTATCTACTTATTTATTACTCTCATGCTCACACTTATTCCCATGTGCATGCTATCCACTGTGATCTAGTCCTTTTTCTATCCCGAGACTAGTTCACTATCATGGGATCATCCATGCAATTGTAGGCTCATCCAACCCTGATTTAAATTTTTAAATTGAAATTTGACCAACTTCCCACCTTTACCCTTCCTGCATATGGCTAACTAAACACAAGTTTATGTGATATTTTTATGTCCTTTATTTAAAAAGCATTCAATGCATTCAATATAATCATTCAATTATAAGGAGAAATCGTCTATATCTACACACTTCAACTAGTGCTCTAAAAGGAATCTAGCATTGCACTATCATTCAAGGGACATTTACATGACTGAAGAGTGTTGTCTTTCATATTATTCAAATTCCATGGGGTTGATCAAGATGCATTTGTTAGGAATTGCATGCAGAAAATATGAATTAAATGCAAATAAAGATTAAACAGAGGAATGAAAAACACATAAATAATAAGAGCGAGAGACAATTTTAACGTGGTTCACCCAAAATCGGGCTACATCCACCAACAGAGAGTCCAATATTATTATCTAGTAAATCAAACTGATTACAACCGGCAATCCTTGCAACTCAATACCGTTGCAAATGCTACAATACAATATCCAAGAAACCCTAACCCTTAGTCATTTTTATCAAGACTTATGTCGGCTAATAGAAAAAATAACTCTCGACGCCTTTATAAAATAATTTGGGGGGAAACCGTGTCGATAAAAGTGGGGAAAATTTAACCTCAGAGTCTGATTAGGCTCCATATAACAACATCATTGCCCTTGTGGCTCAAATACCTGACAACCCTACCAAGGCATTCATCAATACCGCTAGCCCTCATAGATACCAAGAAGCGCAGAAGAAATCAAGACATCCCAAGCAAAGCAAAGAACAATTTGTAGAATTTACATAAGTCAAGTTTGCAATTGTGGATTCATTATTGGTAATTGGATTCATCCTTGCATGGTCACAACATAATATTTTGCTTCTCAAGCAATTTCTAGTCTATCTTGATCACTATTTTATATACCGAGGCACACTGGATTCAAATCCATAACATTATTTAGTTATCAAGCTAAATAGATTTATTTTTTATTTATATTTCCCACACTCAATTATTATTAATAGTCAATATCCAATAATCAACTATGCACCAATGTTGGTGTATGTTTATTTGTATATATCTTATTAGATTAACTTAGTTTACATATTAAAATTGTTTATTTTTAAGACTTTTCAAAACCTTACCAATATATACAATTAGTATCATTACAATACTATTAAAAAAATCTTTAGACAAACAAATGTAAATGACAATAAAAAAAATTACTTTTTAAATGAGAAGCACTAGACACTATGTTTTTGATTGAGATAAGCGATAGAACAAAGGTGTCGAACCCTGATACAACACAGCCCAAAAGAAACAAGGGGCTGAACCCAAAATAAAAGAGGCCACAAGGGCAAAAAATAGGGGACCGAACAACGGATCCCAGAAACCAAGAATAGCAAATCAACAACTCAGGCACAGCAGCCCAATAGAAATAGCAAGGATCTACATAACACCAAATCCTGATCTAGAACACCTAAAATCTTTGCCATTAGAGAGAAAAGGACCTTTCTTCCTATGTTTAACCACCATCCAAGAGGGATCAGAACCAGGAACAACAAAAAGAGGAGAGGGGGGGCCCTCCCCCAAAATCACAAGCAAAGAGGGCTCACAGAGAACTCCCACAGCCATCGAAGAATCCATGCGTAGGGAAGTTGAGTTCGAAGAGGGCAACACTAAAGAAGCTAAAGTTGGAATAGAAGAAGCAGGCCTACCTGAAGCCAGAGGAGCAGACAAATGGTCAGGCAGAAGACCAGAAGAATTCAGAGCGATTGAAGGTGTTGCCTCAGCATTCTTTGCCACCCCCACAACAGCCTCCTCGAAAGGATGCTCAACCTTCTCAGAGGAAACATACCCCTGAGACGAACAGTCCTCAGGTGAAGCATCGATAGTCAGGTGATCTACAAGAGCATCCTTCCACCAAGTAGCATCTCCCCTAGGATGTGAGAGAGGACAGCCAGAAGCTAAGTGACTGGTAGCAAAACACCACCTACACCTAAAAGGAATACCCTCATAGTCCAATAGTTGTTTCTAGGGCCTATCACCAACCATCAAGACCACATCTCCCATGGAGGGGCTTAGAAATGTCCACATCCACATGGATGCAGGCAACTATGGAATGTCCCATGAAAGAGGTAGTAGAATTAACCTTGAGGAAACGACCAATGGCATTACCAATGCTCTCATAAACAAAATCCTCCCAAAACTAGAGAGGGAGATTTGGGAGGCGGACCCAAATAGGTCTAATGTTAAGCGGCTCTGTTAGGGGATTGAAGGAGAGAGTCTAGGGTTTGATTGAGGGGGAATGCTCCCCCCACAACCACACCCTGCCATCGAACACTAAGTCTCACTGCTCCGAAGAAGCAAATGTCACAATGAAGAATCCTCTTGCACAGGGAAACGACTCAATCTTACCTTCAATAAGTGGTTTCCAAGACTCCAAAACCCAGTTGTGGAGGCTAGGCAAAGAGGGCCAGAATCCATTAAATCTGCAGATCACACCAGTATTGTGATAAAATTCTTCATTTTTAGATACCTCTGGTCCACACACCACAACAGGAGACTCCCGAGCGCAAGGGATAGGCTGGGAACCGAGCCAAGCAGAGCGGGACCGAGAGCCAGAACTAGTCACAACGACAGAGAAAGATTTCTTAGGGCCCCCAGGAGCCCGAAGCCCCACAGTAGGCCCGCCATCAGCTTCAACCCCAACTGAATGCACATCAACACCCAAATCAGAACCAATAATCGGTTCTGAGGGAAGCAAAACCCCAATACCAACGTTCACTGGGGCCTTCCCTAGCATAGCCTCTTCTATCACTAATCCATCGTCCAATAACAGGGCGGCCACCTCCAGTGAACCAGAGACAGCAGGACTTGAGCGACCCCAAATAGGCGAAGTTTCCTTGGGAAGCGACTGCCCAACACAGCTCTGGCGACCATTTTCCTGCTCAACAGCAGCTGGAGACTCGTTATGTTACCTTATGTTATGAGAGTAATATATTTGATTTGCTTAATTTTTTTGAAAGAATGAGTAGCTATTTCCTAACTATTTTATAGATGGATGAAAGGAGTTTATAGCAAGTATTTTCCTATAAGATATGATAATTGTATAGTCCATGATAGTGTATAGAAGTGCTTCTAGATATAATTGCGGAAAGATTTTTAGCATTATCCTCTTCTTGATGGTGGATCAAGGAGTGTGATCCAAAATGTTGATGCTAAAAATCTTTACATAGTTACATTTAGAAGCACTGCTATGCAAGTATTTCCATATTTTTTCTCTACGAAAGTTTAATATAGCTACAAATTATCATGAATTGTAAGCCAATAGAAAATTCAAGCCTCACCCAACTTATCGTAATATTAAAAAGTATTTTTACTTTATCTTTATCATAATTGATTGCCATGCTGTTTTAGTGAAAGTGACTTAATTGAAGTCTTTTGACCATGATTTTACTAAAAGTGCAATAGGATGATGGCCTTCAAGGTGGTCCTAGTGCTTTATGTCTATGACCATTGCCTTCCACATATTCACATGTAGCAGAAGACATAATGTCTAGCAGAACCATATCCTACTTATAAAAAATTTCCCTTCCCATGCTCACTAAATTAGATTGTGTCTAACTCACCCACAACCTTTGGCACAGTCTCAATATTCTCCACCTAAATAGATACACAATGGGCACCCCGCATATTAAATTAGACTATGTCTGAACATATAAACTGTTAATAAAGAGAGAGTTGCAGATATAGAGAAATCTTATATCACAATTTAAATAAAATTTTGCCTCCTTTATAAACATCCATTGTGCTTGAGATGATATTATACAGGACATCAGTGCAATATTAACTTTGTTGATGAATTTATTCAAACATCAACGTTTATACAAAAACCCAGAATCTTACACATGGCCTGATAGCCTATTTAACAAATCTGTTGTCACTGAGATTGGATGCAATTCATCAGAACTTCCAATTCATTTTACAAAATTTCAAACTTCATCTCAAAGCGAAAATGTTACATTAGTGAGTGAGTGCCACCAAGTAGCCAGAGAGAACTGAACTCTCTCCAACTTAGACCATATTGATAATGCCAAATTATCCTCTTTATTAAGCGTGTTGCAGATTGGCATGCAAATTTCTATTGCATCGCAATTATGACAACTCTTTAATACTGATATAGAAGATCCAAAGGCTAGTATTTAGGAAAGGTTGTGCAATATCCTGGTAGGTAACTTTGATGCAATTGATGTGATGCAAGATATATTTTCTCAGGTTTTGAATGCTCAATCGAAGGGCAAATGCAATTATACTGTATATGATTAAGGTCTAAAATTTGAATGAATTATGCAAACAACTCTATGATCTGTCATTTATTTAACTATTCCAAATTATTTATAAACTTCAAAAACAGATGATGTTATAAATTCTTATTCATTGTGCATTTGAATAGAAGTACCACTCTTATTGCTAAAAGTCTTCCACTCATTCGAATGTGTATTGGTGAACTGTCTTAGTTTTCCTTTGCATATTCTATATTCTTGTCTTTCACTAGGAAAGGATTGTTCCCCGGACCTCCTGGGCTCTAGATCACTGTTATTAGAGTAGCGTGCACAACAGCAAAAGGAAAGTTGCTTGCTTGGTTTGAGTTTTGAGTGTTTGGACAAACACAACAGCAAGACCAAGATGGCACATGGTAGGGGAATTGAAATATATGATCAGAAAGATAGGGAGGTGGCTGCCAGATAGACTTGAAGTCGTTGCAAGGGAATATCAGATCGCTGTCATACAGAAAGATTAAATATATTTGTGATAAAAAAAAGAGTCGATATTGAAGATAGAAAAGAAGGCAGACGAGATAGGAGAACCAGAGTGAGTGAGCTGAGAGGCCATAATGTAAATTTGTTGCAGACTTTTATGTAAATGTTGAATTGAAATACAATAAGGAAATTTTGTGTGCAATTTGTAGTGTCTGTAAATTTGAATTAGTAAGCAGAGAGTCTCTGCCTGTCTTGTGGATTTGTGAGTTTGTGTTTGTGAAGTGAGAGGGAGATTCCCTCTGCATCAATATTGAGAATTTTATATTTTGAAATAATTTAATCAGTGGCAATGAGAAAGAAATTTGAGGAAGTCCTCAGCGCATTAAATAAGGCTGTGTCTAATCAACCACCCAAGACTTTTGACACTGCCTCAATACTCTCCACCTAAATATATGCACAATGGGCATCCTGCGCATTAAATAAGACTGTATCTGAACATATAAACAGTTAATAAAGAGACGGTTGCAGATATAGAGAAATCTTATATCACAATTTAAAGGAAAATTTGCCTCCTTTATAAATATCCATTGGGGCTGGGATGATGTTGTACAGGACAGCAGTGCAATATTAACTTTGTAGGTGAAATATTCAAACATTGAGATTTATACAAAACCAAGAACCTTACATACGGCCTGATAACGTATTTAACAAATCTGTTCTCACCGAGATTGGATGCAAATCATCTGAACTTCTAATCAATTTTAAAAAATTAGAATCTTTATCTCAAAGCCAAAATTATCCTCTTTATCAAGCATTTTGTAGAGTGACATGGAGGTTTCTATTACATTGCAATCAAGACAGCTCTTCAATACTTTCTATAGAAGGTCCAAAGGCTAATATTTAGGAAAGGTTGTGCAAATTCATAGTAGCTACAGAACTTTGCTGCAATTGTTGTAATGTAAGACATTTTTTTGTCAGAATTCAAATGCTCAATTAAAGGGTATATGCAATTATAATATATCTAATTATAGGTCTTAACATTTGAATGAATTCTGCAAGCTGCTCGCTCCATGATCCATTGTTTTTTTAACTATTCCAAATTATTCAAACGACTTAAAAAATGGATGATCTTTACATTCTTATTCAAGCTCTATCCTTTCTGGACATGAATATATCACCCTTGATATGGCATCCAGATTGATCTCATGTTTTCGAGCTCAGAGATTAATGAATATCAAAGAAGGAAAGGAAAAAAATTCTTGAACATCTGCATATTATGAGAGGAAGTGCTATAAATAAGACTATATGTTACACATTTTGCAGTATTTCAGTAAATATATATAGACAACATTATACTTCCTCATACTAGTATAATGCATACACATGAATTGGAACAGCTTACAAGCTCAAAGAACTAGAATTTAACCTAAGGAGGATTTTACATAACAGAAGACTAGCCTGTGATGTAAGACAAACTTGAAACTAGTAAACATAAAGGACTAAAACTTCTCAATGAAACTCATAAACATCTAAAATGTAGAACTTTGGCTGTCAGATGCCAATGTTTCTGTGGGATTGGTATTGTGCAGGAGGTCTGATATGGTTGATGTTAAATTGGAAGTAGCTGCAACTCCCATGAAAGATGTCTTGAGGCTCTCCAAGACCTTGGCTACATCTCTCATGGAAGGTCGTTCTCTTGGTGATTCATTGGTACAAAGCAAGCCAACATGAATGAAAGAAAGAAGACATCTATTATCTTCCATGTTTTCATTCACATCTCCCAATAGTCCACTATCAACAATATCTGCCAGTCTGTTTGGAAAAGCTGAGCTCACCCACTTTTGCAAGTTCATATCTCGTGCAAACATGTCATCACTTGGCCTCTTCCTTGTAACCATCTCTAATATCAGAATTCCATAACTATAAACATCTCCCTTTATAGAAACACTTCCGCCCAATCCATACTCTGCAATCAATTATATTCATGAAATTCTTAAAAAGCTATTAAAGGAAATGGTAATGTCAATATAAAGAAAACTCAAAAAAATTACCTGGAGCAATATAGCCAATAGATCCTTTGAGTGAAAATGTTGTAGTACTCAGTGAATCTATGGAATTTGTAGTGGTAGTTAAACGAGATATACCAAAATCAGTCACAAGGGCTGTCATATTGGCATCCAGGAGCACATTGCTTGGTTTTAAATCACAGTGCATAATTTGCAGAGGACAATCATGATGTAAATATTCCATGCCATGGGCTACATCTATAGCAATGCTCAAACACTCACTCAATCCCAGTTTTAAAAAGTTCTGATCATCTCTGTCAGGGTGCAAATGTTTTTCCAAGCTCCCATTAGATGCAAATTGAAGAACCAAACCTTTGAGGCCAGGGTAGGAAAATGCACTTATGACTCTGATGAGGTTACGGTGCCGAATCCTCCCTAACACTTTGCACTCTGTGTTAAAGCTCTTATGGGCTTCTTCTGTCTGCAAATTAAGAACCTTGATGGCAACTATCTTACCATCCCTCAAAATGCCTTTGTAGACTGATCCAAAATTACCCACTCCAAGCAAGTTTGACTCATCAAATCCAGATGTTGCAATGACAAGATCTTGATAAGAAAATTTTGGATAGTTGAGCCTTTGAAAAATAAAGTTCGAGGGATGGAATAGTTGCCTTGAAAGTTTATGCCTCCATAGCATTCCTACGATGAAGGAGCATAAAATAAATGCAATGGTTCCAACAACTGATAAGACTACTTTCTTCAGCAGTGAATGCTTTTCTTGGGTCTGATTTGGGCATGGAGGCAATGTATAATTTGTTGGGCCACATAGGCCAAGGTTTCCCATAAACAATGTTATAACAGTTCTATTTGGAAACAACCCTCCTTCTGGAATCTGTCCTGACAAATTATTGAAAGAAACATTCATGTAGTGAAGTACTTTTAGTCTTTCAAGGGACATTGGTATTGAACCTGATAAAAAATTGGCAGAAAGATCCATCTCTTGGAGATTTTGTAATTTGGAGAGGGAATCTGGTATTGGACCTTTGAAGGCATTGTGGGACAGATTTAAATGCTCTAATGCTGTGCAGTCTCCTAGAGAATTTGGAATCACCCCAGTAAGTTGATTTCTGGAGATGTCCATGGCTTGAGCCATTACTATTTTACTAATCTCCTGTGGCAAGGACCCTTGCAGAGAATTCGATGAAAGATTGAGGTAGAATTGCAGGTTTTTAAGGCTGGCAATGACTTCACGAGGTATCCTTCCCCCTAGTTTATTGTAAGATAAGTCGAGGAGCTCCAACTTCTGACATCCCTCTAAACTAACAGGGATCTTCCCTGATAACTTGTTGTGCTGAAGATAAAGATATCTTAGCTCCTGTAGGCTACCAAGAGAATCTGGAATTTCTCCAGATAACTTGTTGTGACTAAGATTTAAGAGTCCGAGACGTTGCATTTGACCTATCTCACTTGGAATGCTCCCTTCTAATTTGTTCCCACCCAAATACAATCTTTCCAACTTATGGAATCTTTTAATTCCAGATGGAATATTGCTGCTGAAAAGATTATTGCCTAAATTTAAGTAGGTCAAGTTTGTTAGATTGGCAATCTGTTGTGGTATGCTTCCGCTTATCATGTTGTATGATAAATCCAAGTATAAGAGATTGGAAGACAGTTGGCCTATGGATGGGGGCAGTACACCAGTTAAATGATTATGATACAATCGTAACTGTTCCAAGGAGGAACAGTTTGTGAGAGCAGTGAGAAAAGACAATGTGTTACCATTGTCACTAACAAGTTGATTCCTATGTAGGGAAAGCCTTTTGAGGAGGTTTAACTTACCCAACTCCATTGGCACCATTCCAGTCAGTTGGTTTTCATTTAAATAAAGTATTGTGAGACTGGAACAATTTCCAAGGGATTTTGGTATGTTTCCACTAAGCTGATTTGCCCATAAACTGAGGATTTGCAAATTGGAGAGCTTGGTACCAATTTCCCATGGAATATGTCCACTAAGCTGGTTTTTATATAAAACTAATTCATTCAATTTTGAGAGATTTCCTAAAAACCTGGGAATGGTGCCTGATAAGTTATTTGTATAAAGGCTAAGAACCTGCAGGCGAGTGAGCAAGCTGAATTCAGCGGGAATGGGGCCGTAGAGATCATTTTCTGACAATGCTAAATCAGTCAAGGCAGACAGATTTCCTAAAGAGCTGGGAATGGTGCCTGATAAGTTATTTGTAAAAAGGTATAAAACCTGCAGGTGAGTGAGCAAGCCGAATTCAGGGGGAATGGGGCCGTAGAGATCATTTTCTGACAAGTCTAAAGAAGTCAAGGCAGACAGATTTCCTAAAGAGCTGGGAATGGTACCGGTGAGATTGTTTACTCCCAAGTAAAGGTACTTCAAACTTGTGAGGAGGCTCAGCTCAGACGGAATGCTGCCATGCAGTTGGTTAAAGGAGAGTGCCAGGTAATACAAACTGCGGCAAGCGGCAATAGAGGAGGGAATGGTTCCTTGTAATTGATTGTGGTGCAGCGAGAGATTCTGCAGGCGGTGAAGCTGACCGAGTTGAGGTGGAATGGTACCTGTGAGGGCATTGTTTGAGAGATCTACGGATTCAAGAGAGGAAAGATTTCCGAGTAGGGGAGAAATGGTGCCTGATAAGTTATTTGTAAAAAGGTATAAAACCTGCAGGTGAGTGAGCAAGCCGAATTCAGGGGGAATGGGGCCGTAGAGATCATTTTCTGACAATGCTAAATCAGTCAAGGCAGACAGATTTCCTAAAGAGCTGGGAATGGTGCCTGATAAGTTATTTGTAAAAAGGTATAAAACCTGCAGGTGAGTGAGCAAGCCGAATTCAGGGGGAATGGGGCCGTAGAGATCATTTTCTGACAATGCTAAAGAAGTCAAGGCAGACAGATTTCCTAAAGAGCTGGGAATGGTACCGGTGAGATTGTTTACTCCCAAGTAAAGGTACTTCAAACTTGTGAGGAGGCTCAGCTCAGACGGAATGCTGCCATGCAGTTGGTTAAAGGAGAGTGCCAGGAAAAACAAACTGCGGCAAGTGGAGAGAGTGGGAGGAATGATTCCGTGTAATTGATTGCGGTGCAGCCAGAGTTTCTGCAGGCGTTGAAGCTGACCGAGTTGAGGTGGAATGGTACCTGTGAGGGCATTGTTTGAGAGATCTACGGATTCAAGAGAGGAAAGATTTCCGAGTAGGGGAGAAATGGTGCCATCCAAACTCATGTAGGATAAGTTGAGGGCGAGGACGGAATGGGAAGAGGGATCGCAAGTAAGGCCGGTCCAATTGCAGATGGGGAGAAAGGGAGTCCAGTCGGGCAGCGAAGTGTTGTTACTAGAAATGGTAGCTTTGAAACGTAAGAGCAAATGCTGTTGTTGTTGATGAGAATGATTATTGAGAGAGTGAGGAAGAGCAGAGATTGAAAAGATTGAAAAGATGAAAGAGAAGAACAAAAGAGGAGCCATGGTAGCCTAGAGCAAACAAAGGCAGCGGGAAACACACAAGGCAATGGAGTTGAATCGAATACAGCAGGGGATGGAGGGATAAAGAGATTAGGGAAGTCATGATTACCATCAATGGTACAGGACGACCATTCAAATGATCTCAGCCGTTCACGGCGAAGGGAGGTAAACTTATTTTCATTTGAATATTTTCCTACGATCTTCCGTGCAGGAGTCGGTGGAGATCGGCGGGCGAGAATTGGAGAGATAGGCGAAATAGATCTTAGCCGACCATGCCCTGTCAGTGGAGAAGATCGATGTTAATGTTTTGTTCAGTCTTTGTACGGAGATCATAACTACACGCAACGCGTTTTTCTGGATTGATGGGTACGCTTGAGGACTTTTTTCTGCCTTCCCTGTCAAAAGTTTTTCATACGTTCTACCGTGTATTGGTAGATGCGAATGTTCTGGCTATTACCTTAACTTCGTGCCTCTCATAGAGAAAATGATGTCGACAATAGACAGAAGGGGGAAAAAATATAGCATTGTCGTTTACTATCTATTTTCTTCCTCTACGTGACTCTTCTAATTTTTTCTTTTAACTTGATATTTGCATTCACTCAATCTAATACCCCTCCTACTCATCCATTTGTTAGTGGTTGCGATTATTCGGTTCTTTTGCCATCTAAACAAGGTGGAAAACATGGATAATTAGCATTGGTCTAAATTGGTGGTGGAGGAAAGGTTAGATGGATGAAGCATAACAACAAGTGGATGAACAAATGGGATATTGATTTGTAAGATTGTCCTAAAACCAAAGCTGAAATTAAACGGTTCGTGTTGGAAAAATTCAAGACTCCCATGTGGACTAAACAACTAGGCCGAAAAAAACTACATTATGTTAAAGAGTTCTACCCCACGTGGGAGCACGAGGAAAAAACCTACTTACATGTTGCTCTTAAGGGTAAAGCTAGACTTCTTACTGTGCAATTGAGGACCGGTTCTCATCATCTGAGGTGTGAAACTAGCAGATGGACGATCCCCAAGGAGGTTTGGGAGGATAGGATTTGCACGTTCTGCAACAAGAGCCGTCGAAACTGAGTGACACTTCATCTTTGAGTGTGCTGCCTATGAAGATATCCGCATGCAATATGGAAACAACTTGAAGGGGGGAAGTTTAAACGAGCTCTTTGAGGAAGCAAAGCTTTTCATAACGGTCGGTTTCTTGGTCAAGATGCATAGTAGAAGAGACGACATCGAAAAGAATTCGAAAGTGTCTTAGGGTTGCAACTCTTGGTCCCTTAGGTTGTTTTGGCCTCGTGGACGTCATTAAAATTCATTCATTCACTCATTCATTCAATGCCTTTTCTTCTTAAAAGTTATTCTTGATATTATTTCTATAGGTTGATAGGTCTCCAAGGCTAGATCTCTTTGGAACCTTATGTATGTTTGCTTTGTAGGGATTTTTACTGTGGAGCATGGGTTTTGAGGTTGCAGACATTGTTATAGGTGTTCTAGCTCAGTTGATCATGTGAAGAGTTGTTTTGATGACTTCTCATTCATCTACAATATATATTTTGATTAGATACAGTGGAATGAGGAGCTGATTGCTTACTCTTACTTCAGTTTTTCTCCTTTTTGGGGTTTGTAAGGAATCTTGTATGTTTAGTCGTTGTCTTTTCAGTTAAAGTGATATGTTTCCATGTTTGTTATAGTTAACAAGTGAATTTGGATTGGTTATGTTGTAATAAACAATATAAATCAGTCTTGTGTGAGATGGTTTAAGTAGGATTAGTTGACAAATCTATAATTAGTGAATTGTTGAGGAATATCCTCCTCAACTTACATATCAAGTTTGAACTGTTGTTATTCACCATTGCTTCAATTTTTGTTTACTATTGTTATTCCATGTGAACTAGAACATTCATTGTTTCTCTCTGCCAAGCACTGCTTCAATTCATGGGATCACCATTGTTGCTTTCACCTTGATCAAACCCTGTTAACTAGTACTCACATATTGACATCTATATGCCAACTGTACCATCACAATGGCATCTATACCTACATAAAATGATTAAACATGCTTGCAAAAGTCATATTTGTTTACAAAAGTTAGATCAAGAGCCAAGTTGGTGTCTGAGTTTCCAACCTGGTTGTGACATTTGGGCAAGCCCAAAGTCCTTGCATGTCAAGTGAATGTAGTTTTACAGTATAATTTCTTGAAATAACATATAGGTCGCAGATTAGATGAATGATATAGATGTTGGACTTGGTTTGGTATTTGGTTTGCAACATTATTAGTGCTTGTAATCAGAGATGATAGATGACAAATTACAATTTATTTTGACAAATTATAGTGTATTTGGTTTGGAACATTATATGTGAACCTTTAAATGTATAATTTCCCTAATACACAATATGAATTTTATATATGTATACATACATATATATGTATGTGTATACATATATACAGGATTAGCCATCATGATTAGCAATATATAGTTTTTCCATGTAAATACAATTTCTATAAAATTGTGTGTGTGTGTGTGAAATTCATACTGCATATCAGGCAAATTAAACATTTAAAGGTTCAACATAAACATATATATAAACACACATGTTTGTGTCTGTATATACATACATACATCCATTTTGTTGGTTGTCAACCTATTGTTTGATTAGCATCCAAATCTATAATTTTTCAATATGTGGTATCTACATAGTAATGAACCACCTCAGTTGTTGGAAGTGGAGGAAATCAACCTGCATTCCAAAGTTGGATCCTTCTTTAATCCAATTTAGTGGGTTAACTTGTGTTGGCAAGCTCGTGCCATCATCTAAATCATTTGGTTCAAGTGTGTTTTACTAACATGAGTAGCTGAACTTGTGCTTTCATTCACCTCATTTGTTAGTGTTGATTGTTTCCTTTCCATTTGTGTAAAAAAATTTTGCACATCAACCTCTTCATATCCAGCCAACCTTAAAATGGCTGCAATACATGTAACCTCATTTTTATGGAGCTTCACCCATAAAAAGACATCTTATTTTTTATGGACATTGAAGCCATGTGGCTTTTAACACAATCCAAGAAGCTAGATCTTTGGGCATCGATCTTCTTACTTTGCTTGCCCATAGCAACCATAAGTTTTATCCTTAAGATGTAAGTGTCTTTGCACCATGTAAGACATGTACTTAAAAAATGTAATTGTCTTTGCACCATTCAAGCAAAAACAAGTAATGAATGTCTAAACAAAATGATGTCAATTGATAATTTTCAGCTAAAACATGTAATGAATGTTCAGTATGAATGTCATCATGCTTTGTGATCCATCATCACAATGATAGGTTATGTTTTCAAATAGATTAGATTTCCACAATCCATGATAATTTTGATTTGAATGTTTATGGATGGAAAAAACATCACACATAGTTAAATCCAAAAGCAGTCAAATCAAAATTATGTTTTCCTATATTATCTTCAAATCAAGTTTTTTAGTTATAGTGATATGTTTCCATGTTTGTTACAGTTAACAAGTGAATTTGGATTGGTTATGTTGCAATAAATAGTATAAATCAGTCTTTTTTGAGATGGTTTAAGTAGGATTAGTTGACAAATCTATAATTGGTGAATTGTTGAGGAATATCCTCATCAATTTACATATCAGGTTTGAACTGTTGTTCACTATTGCTTTGGATTTTGTTTACTACTGCTATTCCATGTGACCTGGAACATTGTCATTCACCATTTCTCTCTATCGAGCACTACTTCAATTCATGGGATCACCATTATTGATTTCACCTTGATCAAAGCCTATTAACTACCTGTCATAACCCTTAATTTCGTAATATTAAATTATGGAATTAATTAATATTATTAAATCTTTAAGGGGATTAATTGACTGAATTATTGTGAAATTGGTAGGAGCAACACTCTCTCGACGGAAAGAGAGTATCATCAAAGAGGGGGTGTGTAGCCGACTAAAGGCGAATTGTGTTGAAGGAAATCTACACACACACCAATTAGTCAATTTTGTATAAATGTGTCTTCGAATAAAAATATATTGCATTTATTTTATTACATTTTAGAATAAATATTTTGAAAAAAAATAGAATAAGTTAATACTTAGTTGAATTAAATATTAATTATTAGTTATCTAGATATTTTAATATTCTTTTAGAAAGATTCTCTTATGCATCCTCATTAATTGATTTTATCTAATTTGGGCCACAAGGATGAAGTGGTAGATACAAGTCATCATGTGAAATTATTCCTTTCAGTTATTCTGTTTTATTTTTAGAAATTGAGAGAAGGTGGAGTCATAAAGAATTAAATGCCTCTTGCCTTTTTTTATTTTGAATGTGGATGTTCAATGGGACTATTAAATAGGAGTTATCTTCAACAATAGGACATGCTATTTTATTTTTTTGAACGCATACTCTATGCAAAGGAAAAATCTTTTGAAAATAAGAAGAAAACTAGAAAGAAAGAAGGGAAGGAGGGTAGAGGAAAAATCGGGGGGTTGAAAAGCAAGTTCAGTGGAAATAGCAAATTTGGGGAAAGGGTAGATTTGATCAAAAATGCTGGAAAACTCAGTATCATGGGTATGATGTTCTTTTGATTTTTAGAAAATAAACATCAAGATTTGTATGTATTTAATTTCCATTTCTTTTTCTAGTTTTTCTGAATCACTGTATATATATTTTGGAAATGGGTTTTTAATAACTTTTGAGATAATGTGGTTTTCTGTTCGCACTACTGCATCATAAAGGTTTTAAAACCCTTCAATCCTTTTTGGGTGATTCCTGCAATCTTTAGATTCCAAGAAATGACTTCTCTTAGATTTAACCAGTCTTTACATGTGTGCCATGTATGTGCTCCCAAATTTGAATACTAGATAACTAGTACTTGAGAATCAAACTTTATATTGTTGATGTGATGAATTTTCTCCAGTCTTTTGTTTTCTTTATGCGGCTCAACGGAGCTATTTTTGAACCCATGACCTTAGTATTCCTTGTCATTGCTTTTCTTAGGCTTTTGTGAAATGGTTCATCTGACAAGATTCCCCTTCCGTTATGCTTTGAGGGGATGTCTCTTCATTATTACTAGAAATTGCACAATGTGCACATTATTTTAGTGCAAGCCTTTTTTTTAGATTGCTTTATTTAGCATCACCAATAATCTCCACAAGAACTTGGTTTGTTCAAAATGATGTATATGGTTCTCATCTCACATAACAATTTCTCTTATGACAATCTTGGAGATAAGTTTTGTTGCAGCACGTTAAATCAATGCACAACAACTCTAATTTTTATTCCATGGCATGTTTAACAAACCAAATGCAATTAGCAACTTTTCACCATGGCGGTAGAGAAATAACTCCTTTTCTGATTCTTCCACAACATTATGTTAGAACAACAACATTTATTTAAATGCTAAAACACTACAAGATTTATGTTTTCTCTTCATCTAATGCTGAGGGCAGGATTGACCTTACACTTGCCATTGCATTTGCTTGAAAGTTCCTCTTGCCTTTTTATAACATTTTATGTTTGTGCTTTGTTGAATGCACAAGACAACTGAGAGGGGGGTGAATCAGTTGTATTAAAAACTTCAAACCATCACAAACATTCAGATCCACATTAACCTTAAACCTCGTTATGATGATTGAGCATGAAAAGCAAATAACAGAAACTGAATCATAACAACATCAAACATAAGACAACTATTGATTATAAGGAATACTGAGAGGGGGTGAATCAGTGTTCTGTAAAACCACTTTTTCAATACTTCATTAATCTAATTATTAATAACATGAAAGCAGAATAGACATGAGAACATTAACCATAAAGACATAACATATAGACACCATGATTTTTACGTGGAAAACCCAAAAAGGGAAAAACCACGGTGAGTGTTAGCTCACAATATATTATAATAGCAATACCAGATCACATGGGGCTCACTACCCAAAGAAATGCTCACTACAGATGGACTCACTGTCCAAGTGGACTCACTATCCACAAAGAAAGAAAGATAGAAGATACTAGAAAGTTGGCTCACTGCTAGGAGATGACTGCTCCAAATGCATCTACAGAATGCTGAATTGCAGTTCCATTAGTAGCTTAGTATACAAACTCAAATGTCTTCATAATGTTTGCCCTACTTTTCTACTCTGCTACATATACTCTATTTTCTGTCCTTATTATTCTTTTTTGCTCTACAAACTGCCTTAGATTATGCACATATAAAATTCACACATTTTCTATAAACTCTCTTATCACCAACACTAAAATCCATCAAATATATATATCCGCAATGAGATTTAACTCGAAAGTCGGCAAGCCAAACATGAAACATGTATACAACTGTTGTACCTAGTTGGCTTGATCTTGTGTACAAACAATAATGTGAACCCAAACAAATAGACATATATCTTCGTATAGGTCAGCACCAATCATTCAACCACTTAGATTAATTCTTCAAACAATATATCTTCTCCACATATGGATCTAACAAGCCTATCAACTTGTCTCTGAAGAATACACTTGACCAATTCAACTGTCACATCATAACTTCTACTGCAAACCATATGAGACTCTAAAAATCATATCCAGCATTCATCATTGACCTCTTAGTATACCTTTAGAACTGCAAACCAAAATATGCCACAACGGAGGAATGCGGACCCTTTTACTCTAGTACTGTGCACTGTTCATGTCTTAACTCTGTTCATCCGGACTTAGATACTTCACCATATGACTTCCGGAGGAAGTCAGAACTTGAACACTAGAGCAACTAATCACCAAGTAACTTTGAATAACATACCTGAACTACATATAATGATCTTCAATTGCGGAGGCATACTAACCCAGTCTCTGTCACTTACTCTGTATACTGCCCATACTTACCTATTGTGGCCTCTCGGACCAGAATCCTTTGTCAGACCAAATTGATTTCCCAGAGTAAAGTCTCTTTGTGTTGTTGGTGGAATCCTTTTGTCTTGTTTCCATCAATGACAACATTCAGTCATTCATCTTAGCAATGTCTCTTGCCAACAATCTCCCCCTTTGGCATTGATGGCAACACTTAGTGAAAAATACTTGTCTGCTCCCCCTTACTGTATGCACTCTGTTTTTCTTCTCCTCCTTAAGTGTTTGCCCATTTTTCACTGGTCTTCTTCTCCCCCTTTGACATCAATGACAAAGGTGTATGAGTCAAAATTCTATTAAGACAACAAAACTGCAAAAACTGTCATACTTTGCCGCATATGTATATGTGCAATCTTCAACTTAATTTGTTGGAGGTTGTAGAATGTCTTTGAAAATGATCTTGATTTGAGCTAGCTCTCTATCCCAACTCTTCTTTTCATTGTCCAAAATTTGAATATGGTCATTTATGAGGAATACTAATTTCTCTGCTTTTTGTATATCAGAGGATGTGTCAATTAGTGTACTTACTTGCATGGCTTCTTCTACAAGATTTGACATTGAAACAAGTTTAGGACTTATCGGTCCTCTTAGTTCTGACACATTTTATTTTTCATTTGATCCCTCTTATTCACCAGATTACTTAACTCATTATGAATATTGATCACTTGTATCTCTTTGCTACTTACTAACTCAATTGCTGGATCAAATGACTTGGAAATATTTGTCAACTACAGTTTCAGATCCTTGATCTTTTGCTCTAACTATTGTGTGGCTTCCGGCGATGATAAACAAAATTTGTACAGATCACAAGCCTCTTTAATGGTACTCTGTATACCTTTTATTCTATTATCTAACAGAGTTTTATAATTTACTAACATGGTCTTCAACTCAGCTAATCTTTTCTCATCAAACTCTTTCCTCACTTTTGTTTCTATAGACTTTTTAAAAGATTCAAAATGAGTACTTACAGAGTTTATGAATCCGTTGAGTTGATTTTTTGAAGACATCAAGGTATCCTTTTGATATGATGGCATTACCTTCTCCAAAATGCTAGATGCTTCACCAATTAACTCACTATCATGTATGTGTGACTTCAATATTTCTTCATGTGCCTTTGCTTGCACAATTGATACCAATTTAAACTTCTGCAAAGGGGACATTGAGTCCAATTTTATTGGACCTTGCAAAAACTTGGGCTCATCCAACACTTGTTTTTCTTTTTCTAAAAATTCCTTGATAGACTCCACAGTGTCTCTTGTTGTATTAGAGACTTCTTCTTCTTTGTTTTGCTCCGGAGGATCCAGATCTATAACCTCATTTCCATCAACATTATGCTCCGGTGTAGGGCTCTTCTCACCTTGTTCTTCTTCTTGATATTTAGCTTTGTTCTGCTCATCAGTTTGTTGATCTGGAGGACGATTTATCTCAGTTTGATCCTTATCAGCTATATTTAGTTTATCAATAGCAAGGGCCTGACCTTCTTTTTCTTTTAACTCTTCATCATTTTTATCTAACCCTTGATCCATGTTCACCTTAGGAGTAGATGTATCATATCCAATATGTATTTCTTCTGTCATATATAGTTGGAAAATGATATTCCTTCAACACTCTCAAAGTGATTTCCTCATTCTCCTTCAGTACTTTCTCAATTTCATCCGCCATCAGAGTGTTCATTCTCCTCTTGGTTTTGAATTCTTTATGAAGTGCTTTGGAGATTTTTGCCTTTTCTTCTGGGGTGATTTCAGGACATAGTTTTATTAGTGTGTGCTCTCTAAGCTCAATGTCCTTAGCCATAGCAGCTTCTTTCCTTGTATACATTATACTTGTCAAGATTTTTGGTAGATTAGAAATTATTTCAATGAGAGTTTTATTATACATATTCAAGTATTGGATGACAGTAGCCTCAATGACCTTTTTATTTGCCTCTTCAAAGTCATCATATAGTTTGGCAATAAGTTTTAGATTGCCATCAACTATGATAGCCTTCGATACTTTCTCCAGACTCATTATAGTCTGATCTTCCACAAGTGCTTCAGTCTTAACTTTATTTCTCCCTATATCCTTACCAGAGGTCTTCCTTTTTGTGGCACCAGAGGGTTTGTCTTGCTGGGAACTAGAGGATGGTGCACTCTGTCCTTTCATCTCCTTCATCTCTTCATCGGTCTTAGTTTCCTTATCATCAACTGTACCAACAGTGACATACACTCTCTGACCTTTAGTTTTCTTTCTTTTGCCTGTTTGCACTTCTGCAGTGGCTAGGGAGGAAATACCAAAGGATTTAAATGTTGTTCTAGAGAAACTTGCACCTCTTGTTCTTCTCCTTGGTGTAGCAGGTACCTCTTGTTGCACCTCTTGAACTTCTGGGGCTTGATTAGCCTCTTTTTCCTACTCCTCTTTATCTTTAGCTACTCTTTCTGCTTCATCTCTAGCTCTTGTGGCTGATATTTGTTCTTTGGTTAATGCTTTGCTTTGTACATATTCTTCTGCCATTTTCTTAGCCTTTTTCTAGATTTCAAACTTCCTTAGTTCAACATGAACTTTTACAGATAGCTCTTCATATGTGTCAAACCTTTCCTCTGAGGTATCCCTAGGTTTACTTAACATGTACTGGGCATATCCATCTAACACATCAGATGTCACTTTGTACCCCAAAGGCATAATCCAGACTATTCTAGGCTTAATAGCCTCCATCATGCACTAATCCTTGTTGACAATAAAGCATATATCATTTTTATATTTTTCCACAATTGTCTTAGGGATTCTTTCCTTGGATTGCATTACCCTTTGGAAGTTCTTGAAATAGCCCCATAGGGCTATAGTCTATACATCATGACTTCCTATACTGCTTAGATGATCTCTAATTTGCACTACAATCGATTGACTATTTAACCAGAACAAATTCTTCATACTGGGTAATTCTTGCATGAAGTAGAAGAATAGGCAGATGATCAACTTACCAAACTTAAAGGTGTATTTGTTATCCTTTGTCTTCTTTGGGTTTTCCATTAATTGTTGTCGTAGTAATTCACAGAGATCATAGTCTACATTTTCTTTGATCATCTGATAAGCAGTGTATATAGCAGTACCAAAGACAAAATTCTTCTTATTTGAGAAGTAGATTTTGTAACCCAGCACCATGGATGCAAACCTTATAGCATGGTCTTCAATATCATTGATTGTCAATGCCCTCTTGTCAAATTTGGCTCCAGTGGCTGCTATCACTATTTCATTCTTTACATATTTTAATACTGGTACCATATCATTGTGATCATGAATGGTTTCTCTAGCCACATGAATTCATCATGGATCCTGCTCAGAACAAACCAGACCCATTCGTCCTCTACAAATGTTGGAAAGTCTTTGTACAAAATGAATTTCTTCACTTCCAAAGCCTTATATTCTTCCTTCAACTCAAATTTGTCACCACACAGATGTTTTAGATATAAATCTATGAATTTACTATCACCATGTTCTTCTAGGACAACATGAATATAAGCCCTGATGTCTTCCGCATGCATGACACCAAATGAGATTTCAGAAAATGCACCATTTGGATTGACCTCTGTTGATTTGAATGGATGCTTCTTGAATTTTGGTCGGGCTCTCTCAATGATGTCAACAACTTGTTGGGTTGCCATTTTTGCAGGAATTCAAATAGTTTCACAAATAGGGGTTCAATTGTAAATACCTCTTTTTGTCGAATTTGGGTTTACTTGCTTCGAAATGTTCTAGAAATCACTATAGTCACTTAGAATTTGGCTTTAACTCTCCTTAGTCACTTGATAGCTCGAATGCAAAGTGATTTTACCTTCAGACACAACCCTTTTAACCTTCATTTGCCTTAACCTAATCATCATAAATGCTATCTTTCAAAAAGTTGTCAAAAACTTCTCTGTAGAGTACATCAGATTAGGATTGCTCCACAATATTTCCCGTTTGATCCTTTACTTCCAGAATTTCTTTCAAGAGATCTGTCATATGAATCTTCACATCATCTCATCGTGTCGGATCCCAACATGTTACATCCCCAACTTATAATTAGACTTACTCATTAACTTGGCATGATAATCAGGAGGATTAGTCATAGTTAATTGATTTGATATTGTGTGGAAATATCTGATTTAACTTTTGATTATGAAGTAGAAACGGATGTTAAATAGTTTTATAAATTAAATGATTTATGCTATGAGATTTGATAATGATGCACTGATTGTAATCTTGTGATCCTGAGTATGACAGGAAACTGAATGTCCTTCGAAGAAGGAAGGAGAGTATCATCCTGGAGGAAGGGTTAGACATTGTGAAAACATAAGGTTGACTAGCCATCTAAGTAATTAACTTCTATGTCCTTCTCAATCCTTTCATAAGTTGTCTCGTGTCATGTCTCTTTTCTTTTGTTTCCATGTTCTTGGTAAATTGTGGTGTCATTGAAGTTATCATGACAAGTCGTGATGACCAGACGATGTTCTTGGAACATCATCCCAAGTCATTTGACTAATGGGAATAGTCAATTTCGGGGGAGTATTACTTGACCCCAATAACTGATGCTATTAATGTGAATCTTTTTATGATTGCAATCTCATAGTAATAATCCTTAGATAAGGATGAAACCTCTTAATAGGTTGTTACCTATAATATTGTTATTATCTAATTATCTTAATAATTGTATACTATCGAATATTGCTAAGTTGATAAAGTCGATCATGGGGATCGAAGGGAGCTTCAAGCTCAACCATCCCATGTATTACAAGGATTGAACCACCTTTTGTGGAGACTCTAACAAGTGGAAAGGTAGTTATCAACCTAAATTGGCATGCCATGAGTGATTGATGGTTATGTGTTGTTTTTTCCATTTGATGTAGTCACTTTTCAATGAGTTCGTTGTTGTTGGGGGTTTTGAAGAAAAAGGTGGCAAAACTATTCAGGGAGAACATTAGGGGAAAAGAAGCTGTGAGAAGTTGGACGAGTCATGGTCTGGAACTGTATCTTAACTATTAGCCTAGTACAGGTAAAATGGGGAACAAAGATCCCAATTACTTTTTGTATGATGAGTTTTAAACTCGGTAGGACTTCTGCCTGAGTCTATATAACATGATGTTTCTTGTTATTTGTGTAAAAATGAGGCACAAGGCTTGTAAGGCCATGCCATGGATAATGTTTATTCTTTTCTATGTTGTGACTCAAGGCCGAAATGGCTGAGCTATTATTGTTTTAAAACCTTTATTTTTAGTGGTTCAGAGTCGTATGGCAGAATCCTCACAAGTCAACTTTGAAGTATGAATATGCTTGAAGCCATGAAGGCTGAGCTAATTAAACACAACAAACTTTCTTTGAGACCATGCTCCAATCCATTGAGCTGAGTAATGAAACTTTGTAAACTCTTCTTTAGACTACACTGAGTCGAGTCGTGATACTATGTAACCTTGTCTATGATTAAGCTCGAGGCTTAAAGAGCCAAATAGCAATTGCACTAAGTTTTATTTGTGTAATAGCAAGGCCTTGAGGTTGAGCTCTATAAAGATAGACTCTTTCTATGTTTGAGCCTAGGGTCTTTTGACGCGGCTATATTGTATTGTATAATACATTTTATAATGACTAGAGCTCAAAGCCATTATGGTTGAGCATGTATTCAATATATATATTAAGCTCATGTCATATGATGACAAGGGTAGAGCCTAAGATCTCTTGAATGGAGCTATGAATGATTCTAGATGATTATAATCGATAATGAAATAATACAGTCATTTGACTGTAATGACAGCCAAAAAGGCAATATTACTTATCATATAGACATTCAACTGCAATGATAGTCTAGAAGGTAGTTAATATCAACAACACAGTCCTTTGACTGACATGATAGCTGGGTATGCAATTATTTATCAGTGTGACTATAACACCAAATTAACACCAAGTCAGGCTTGTTTGGAAAGCCGACTATGAATTATATTTAGAAGTTGTTTAAACTATTAAGAATGTGTATGTGTGAACCTTCAAATATGAAGGTGGTCAGATCTTTAAGATCATAGTCTCATCATGAGATAATTAGAATAAGTTTATGGAAGAATATAGACTAGTTCTATATGTGACTAAATTATGACTTATTGGTTAATGCTATGAGATATAATTTATTTTACTTAAATGTAAAATATTAGGTTTGGTGATTAACACCTTAAGCTCATTGGGATAATAAGATCTATTGAACCTAAAGAAGCTAATGTACCCTACTAAGGCAAGGTATGCCTTGAGTACATGTATTCAATTTCATCATATGAGATGACTTGTTTCTGAAATTGCAAACCATATGTGACCTAGGGTCAAATGGTAGAACGTGATGTGAAATAAAAACAAACCTAGTGATGAGGAGTCACTAGAATCTTGTTATGAAAATGACATATTTCGGTTGTAACGAACCTATGGAGGGAGTCGAATGTCTAAGTCTGGATAGTCATTCGAATTGATACCCACTCACATGAGACCTAAAGAATTGGGTCGATAAGATCTTACTCTAGGATATGACAGCTTATAAGTCAAGTTAGGGTGGTGGACATACGATGACATTCATTGTGCAATGTATATGTATGTAAAACTTTGGCCAAAGTAATGCATCCGTCTCTGCATGCATTGTCAGTCCACAGTGTTCTAGATGGCCTAGTGTCTCCAATAGTGTCATACAAGTTAGAGTGGATCTATAGTGTGTGACCGTGAGACATTAGGAAGGACACAACACCAGATACTTAGATGGCTAACCTATTGGGTTCTAATATCTAACCTTTCTGTGAAGGGTAGGGCCTCTTCCAGTTAGGAAGATGAGCGGGATACCACAAGTCTGTGGTTGGAGGAAAAGCACCAGGTTGACGCTCTCCTTCCCAAGCATGAGACAAGTCGAGGCTTATGAAGAAAGATGCCATTGGTTCTAGATATAGTGTTATAGTTCATTAGAGCAATCCTAAGGTTATTAGTTTGATTAGTCATGCTAACTATGGTTGATTCAAAGGTAGAATATTACACACTAAGGGATTGTTCACTTCTCATGAGGGGTGCCAAAATTATCACATGGTTTTCTTAAAATGACAAGTGGTTTATATGATTATCATTTGGATTGTAGGGATTTGTAGGCTTTTAGTTTAGGTCTAAGTATCAACATTCTATTAAAGTGTTAACACATGGGTTACAACATTCACAATTTGATATTGGTTCATTAGAGAAAGATATTACAACCCATTGTGAAAGCCTTTCAAATATTTACCATCCATGGAATTTGCACTGTACATCTCTAGATCCATTCACTGATGATGAAACTCGTAACTAGGGACATGTAATGCAAGAAGATAGTCATAAAGTCCAAATTAGTACAAAATGAAGGTTTCATTATTTTGTCAATTTACACTTGAACTCATTGCATAACTTTCATAATTCACAATCAATGGAAATTCATAGAAAATAGAGGAATGCTACCACATATTATCACATCAAAATCTCCAATTTAATTAATAATTTCATAAAGTCTTTAATTTGTCAATTTTTGCACATCTTCCACCTCACTTAATTTACCAGAGAGAGAGGTAGCGCTTAGTATTAAACCACTCCCGCCACCTTTCTTAAATATAGCATGCTTAAATACATTTTTATTTGATATCCAAAATGATATCCAAAGTTCATTCGTGCACACACACGTTGAACCGTGTAGTACCTAAATAATGTAAGATAATAAAAACACACTTCATACACACAAAGACTCATAATGAACATCATTGAAGTTTGTTTGTAGACACATTTCACAAAAAGTGAAAATCAAAGTTTATTCATACATCACACAAAATGATATCTAAAGTTCATTCGTGCACACACACAAAAAAGGGATGTTAGTTCTTTCAAGCACATTCCACATAAAGTGAACATCAAAGTTCATTCATACACTCTACACAAAATGATATCCAAGGCTCATTTGTACACACACAAAATAAAGAATTTTAAATCTTTCAATTGCACTATACACAAAGTGAACATCAAAGTTTGTTCATACACTCCACAAAATGTGATAGTTGAAGTTCATTCGCTCCACAAAATGTGTTAGTTTAAGATCATTCATAAATAAAGAAAAACTAAATGTAAAAAGTCTTTCAAGCTCACATAGATACACAACAAATTCCAAAGTTGGTTCAAACAGATATACCACACAAAATGAATACCAAAATTATAACTCTAACCCTAACCCTAACCTTATTCTAACACTAACCCTAATTCAAACACACAAAGACTCATAATGAACATCATTGAAGTTTGTTTGTAGACACATTTCACAAAAAGTGAAAATCAAAGTTTATTCATACATCACAGAAAATGATATCCAAAGTTCATTTGTGCACACACACAAAAAAGGAATGTTCATACATATTGGCATTCTAACCCTAACCCTAACCCTAATTATAACCCTAACCTTATTCTAACGTTAACCCTTTTTCAAACACACAAAGACTCACAATGAACATCATTGAAGTTTGTTTGTAGATACATTTCACAAAAAGTGAAAATCAAAGTTTATTCATACATCACACAAAATGATATCCAAAGTTCATTCGTGCACACACACATTAAACTGTGCAGTACCTAAATAATGTAAGATAATAAAAATGTTAGAGTAATAGGTTAATTAATTAATTTAATCATATTGATTAATTAATTAAGTCACCTTTACTTTATTTTTCACTTAAGCTAAACTTAGGCACTTTATTATTTAATAATTCTTTTATTAAATCCTAGGGTTCACTTTAGGGTTTTTGATCTCCTTTCTTAAGGATTGATCTCTTTGTAATTATTCATTCTTGATAATGCATATTTTGCTTCAAAGTTGTAGAAAACCATTTTTGTGCCTCTTGATCTCCTTTATGTGACAGGTTATTTGCTTGTAGGTGTTCATTGGGATCTGTGAGGTTGGCTTATCAACTTTAACATGGTATCAGAGCTCCAGATCTGTAGCTTCCTATTCAGTTTTTTAGGGATCTTGCCTTAAAGCAACATTTTAGTGCATCTTGAGTCAATTTAGACCTCACCATTATGTCCAGAAGGTTCGAAATAGTCAAAATTGACCTTTGTTTCATCAATTTTAGATATATGGTACTTGATCTATGAAGGTTTGAAGTTTGAGAGGGTTTCCAGATCCAGAGGGTACCCTGCAATTTTGGAGCATTTTCAGCCCAAACGGACCTTACCATTGCATTCAGCGCACCCAAAAACCCCAAAATCGACTGTTAAATCATCAAAATCAAACACAGTGACTCTGGGAGGTAAATTTTTTTCATTTCTAGGTTGTACGCCTGGTACGACATGAAATCCAAGAAAAAAATAAAAAAATAGAGTATGCACAAGCACTACAGTCAGTTAACCGCTAGCGGTTAATGCTAGTGGCTAGCTAACTGCTAGGCTTCCCCCAAAGCCCTTTTGGAGCAGTTTTGGTATTTTGGCCATAACTTTTGCATAAGAACTCATATTTTCGAAAATGAAATATCACTGGAAAGTTGGTTCCGAGCCCAATCCAGTGGTATAGTTCTTATCTCCTAGTTTTTCTTTTTTTCTGCATTTATTTCCATTCAAATTCAAACCTTATTTTCGCGCTTCCGGGGGCATAACTCTTGCATACGGACTCCGTTTTTTAAAAATGAATAGGTGTTGGAAAGGTCTTATAGTGCTATTTCTAGATCTATAGAGTATTTCATCAGAAAATTCACTAGGTACACAAAGAATAGTCTGAAGTGATTTTTTCTTTTTCAAGCTTTCCAGCTTTCAAAATTGTACTGGGGTTTGGTTTTTTGTGTTGTGGTGGGTGTTTTTTTCTTGCTTTCTGTATATACACATCAGAAATTAGAAACTTCTATCATTAAACACATTTCAAAAACTCAAACATCATGGCAGACACCTCATCAGTTAATTGTCTTTCCCCACATAATTATCACACCTGGAAGGCACATATGACCTGACTTCTCATGTCTAAGGGGTTATGGTCTTGTTTGGATGAGATTCAGCCTTAGTTGCAACATCCGTTTGAGATTCTGTAGCATAGAAACAAAATGGATGAGGCCATGGGTTTGATATCATTGCATGTTTCAGATAGTCTTTTATTTCACCTTGAGAGTTGCACAACTCCTCAGGCAATGTGGACAAAATTCAATGATCTATTTGGCACCATCAATGAGTTCAGAGCACTTCAGATTGAGGTAGAATTGACTTCCTTGGTACCTGATTCCTTTCTATCTATTAAGGATTTCTTGATGAAATTCAAATCACTCAAATCACTTTTGCAGAGTTGTGGCAAGACCAAAACTGACACCGAGAGTATTTACTTGATTCTATCTAAGATCCAAGGTTCATTTCAGATATTCTCTTCTACATTCTACTCCACCATGGATGCTTTGGGTCCACGATTTACCATGCCTACATTTGAGGTATTTTGTGATCGGTTGTCACGTGAGCAGTCCAAGTTATCACAGTTGGATGCTCTTCTAGGATCACAGAACCATGCATTGGTAGCTCAGTCATCTCAGAGGAAGCAGAAACAAAAGTAGAAACAGAAACCAAAGACCACAGAGCATGGGAAGGATTTTAGTTCATAGAACACTTCTGATTCTCATTCTCCTAAGGGGGAATCATCGAAGAAAGAAAGACCTAAGTGTGCTGATTGTAATAAGTCAAGACATGATGAGTCTAAATGCTATGAGAAGAAGATAGATGGATATGCACAACAGGTTTTAGATTTGACAACTCTTCTTATGAAGAACAATATTCATCCCTCTTCTTCATCTACATCAGGCATGTCTTCTTCATCTACATCATTCTAGACAGATAGACAGACTCCACAGAAGGGTCATGCATTATGTGCAACCACCAGTTCACATTCATTTAGATGGCTATTGGATTCAGGTGCTTCACACCATATGGCATCTTCTCAGGACATGTTCTCATCTTTTGAGGTTGCATCCTCACCACACATATTGATGGGTAATAACACTTATATGAGTGTATGTGGGAAAGGTTCTATCAACATTGATGACGGTACATTTAATGATGTACTATGTGTACCATCTTTGTCCACTAACCTTCTCTCCATTTATCAGATTGCTCACAGTGGGATAGGGAAGATAGTTGAGTTCACATCGGATTCAGTGCACATAAGAGACATTTAGACTGGCAACATTGTTGCAACAGGGACAGTTGATCATTCTTCCCAATTGTATGCATTCACACACTTTGTTCCACCATCTTCACTATTTGAGTATCACTCTCTTTCTCCAAGAGAGCATGTTGTATCTGAGGTGAAGTTTGGTCACTTAAACTTATGTGTTCTTCCATCTGTTCATGAGACCAGTGTTGAGACTTCTCACCTCCACCTCCTGTTGAGACCACATCTGTTCAACAGAATCCCTCTTCATCTTTGACTGACATTGTAGCTCCACTCATCGAGCCATCTAGTGTAGTTGTTGAGGCCATATCAGAGGCTATTCATTTCCTCATAGATGACAAATTCAGCACATCTATTATCCCATCTTCATTGGAGATTCCATTTTAGGATCATCTTGAGTTGTTTTATGTTGATATATTTGATTCAACATCATGTCATTCAGATAATGTTGCTACATTTGATTCAAGATCCTGCCATTTAGACACTCATGCTCCACTTCTGTTCTCCAATGAGCATCATCTAGGACTTCCATTTTCACCTCACATCTAGGGCTTTCTTCATCATCGACCGTTGGCTTGGTTTCTTCCTTAGAGGAGTCACATTGGTTTGATCATCGACATAGGGATTCTCTCATTCTGGGGAGGCTTTGGAGTCTCCACTCTCTCTCATAGGGGGGTATCTGATTGTATATCTGCATATGTTCTTGAGAGAGTCTCTTGAGACATTTCATTTGTACTTTCTTTTAGCATCTCTTTTAGGAGAGGAGTTTTTTCCCACTAGGTTTTCTCCTTTTCTCCACTTTACAGAGATTTCATTGTATTTGGGTACCTCATCAGGCCTAGTTACCGGGACCCATCTTTGCTTTCATGCATTTTGTCCTTAGTTTTTTAGCTTCTTCCTAAGTTCATCTTAAGGGGGGGTGTTAGAGTAATAGGTTAATTACTTAATTAATTTAATCATATTGATTAATTAATTAAGTCACCTTTACTTTATTTTTCACTTAAGCTAAACTTAGGCACTTTATTATTTAATAATTATTTTATTAAATCCTAGGGTTCACTTTAGGGTTTTTGATCTCCTTTCTTAAGGATTGATCTCTTTGTAATTATTCATTCTTGTTAATGCATATTTTGCTTCAAGTTTGTGTTGTCATATTTTGCCTAGCCCCAAAATATCCTTGTCCCCCTCTTTCTATCAAAGAAATCCGATCAAAGAAAGCCTAAATAGAAAGAGGAAAGTCTTAAATTCTACATTTCCCCATGTTGTGCTTTGCAAAATTTCCCAAAATCTCACCTAGAGAATCCTTGCCAAAAACATAGAAAAACCCAGAAATCTTTTGTCTTCAGGTGCCTTCCATTGCAGATAGTTCTCAGTTTTATACTTAGTCATTTTTGTATGCATCTTTGTATGTATCGTTGTATGTATATATGTTGTATCACATATACAATCGCACATACAATTGTATATGCAAAGGAAGATGCAAAGTAAGATGTAAGGCAATATACAAAAGAATATACAAAGGGTCATTGGCGAGACTTTGGCCTATTGGTATGACAAGTCCAAGGTATCCCCGATGATCCGCTGTATTTGCATATACAAGGTGGGATACAAAAGTGAATATGCATCAGGTTATCCTTGTATATGCAATTGCATATACAAATGCATATACAAGGCAATATACAAGGGGCAGATACAAAAGGTGATACAAGGCGGGATACAAAGTCACATGCAAAAGTCAGATACAAGGTTTGTATGTACAAGCGATTGTATGCAGTTTTATTTGTATATTTGCATTGTATATGTGATATACAAAAGGTGATGCAAAAGGGAATACATACAATCTGGATGCAAATGAAGAATCAAATGTGGCAGATTTTCAAGTTGGGGTCCACCTATTGTATGTATATGCGATTATATCATCCCATATACAATCCTATATACAATTGCATATGCAAAAATTAGATACAATAGGGATATACAATGTGGAACCGACTGGAAAATTAAATTTGGCAAACTTAGCGGTGGGGTCCGCAGTTGTATGTATGATTGCATGTATATGTGATATACAAAAGTCAAGATGCAGTCATAGACGCCAATGCAGAATAAAAAAATACAAAGTGCATTTGTGCATATCGAAAGGTAGAAAAGTCAAACATCTTTTGTATGTATAATTGCATGTATATGCAATATGAAAAAGCAAAGATACAAGATGGGACCTATTTCAAAGTTCCATTCTGGTTGATAATCCATTGAGTTTCACAGTTGTATGTACATGCGATTGTATCTCCTATAGACAATTGCGATGTACAAAGATAAATAGAATGGATTTTTGATGGGACAGGCCTTATCGGTGGCTCAATTTGATGTCTTTCTGATGGCCGATAAGGAGGATGCAGCGGTGGGTCCCAGGTTCAGCTCAACGACCAATGGAGTGATGACACGTGGCAAGGGAAGATATACAAAAGGTGATGCAAAAGTTAAGGTCCACTTTTGTATGTTGGCCATTGTATTGTATATACAATTGCACATACAAAAGCATATTCAAAGGGAGATTCAAAGACATGCAAAGCGATTTGATATGCAAAATGTAAAAAGTGAAGAAATTGCATAAGTGTAAAATCGAAGGATTTGAAGCACCTGATAGCATGATGATGTCATCCAGGCCTGTTCTTTGCCCAAGTTCTATATGATGCTGATGTCATCACATTTTTTTACAGTGTATCCATTTTTGTATGTTTGTATGTATACAAACAATGGTTCTCTTGGCAGCAAGGATAAAATTGACGGTCACCGACTTAGAAGCCAAAAATGCAAGTTTGATCAAATAGGAAAAATTCAAAGGCCGATTATATGGATACAGAGCTCAATTGTGCAGATGATCTTAGCGAGTGAGGATGCATAAATTCAAATGAACAGGGATTTAAAGTGTTGTAAAAGCTTTGTTAAGGGGCGATCTATCCCATCTGCCATAAATACAAATCTGATCTCTCAATTGCCATGCTTCAAATATTTTATGTATTCGTTGTTGAAGATAGATGATTGAGCTACTCACATTCAAGGCCCCAAAATATCTTCCACCTGCCCTGTTGTAGATATTTTATTTCATAACTTCTTGCAGGTGGACGTCCCTTCTAGCGATGATATTTTTTGACAGAGCCCATGGGGAGAATTCATTGTAACTAACTTAGGTAAAATGCAAAATGTTATATATGCATAAACAAGAGATGTAAAAAAGGTTGGAAGATTTAGTAATCGATGCTTCTGATTCCAAATAGAGCATTCCTCTACTGTAACCTTGCCTTATGATTAAATGCATGCTAGTTATTTTACCTCTTCATGCTATTTTGACTCTGCGTGATCTAAGAATGATGTGTTTGTGAATGCTTAATTCCTTCTAATCATCTCTTGCCCCTTGCCTCTATTAAAATCAGCTTGATCTATGTATGTTTATTGGTTGTATCTAGTCATTTTGTGCATTTTCTTAGTTCTGTGAGGGTTCTTTTATTCAACCTAGTGTATCATCTAATTTCTATTTATGTTTTCCTTCTACCCCTTTTCCCTTGCAGCATTAGCACTAGGTTTAGATATATTCCTCTAAGCATTAGGCTTAGAATGAGGAACCAACCTTCTCTGGAGGTCTGATCCTAGTTCGCAAGGTCCCACACTTTGAGATCATTCCCATTGTGTCATTAGAATGCTTGAACTCTCTCCAAGTAGGGTGCAATTCTATGTGACAACAGGTTGTAGAGCACCATTTTTGTGCCTTTTGATCTCCTTTATGTGATAGGTTATTTGGTTGCAGGTGTTCATTGGGATCTGTGAGGTTGTCTTACCGACTTTAATAAAAAACACACTTCATACACACAAAGACTCACAATGAACATCATTGAAGTTTGTTTGTAGACACATTTCACAAAAAGTGAAAATCAAAATTATGTGGAATGTGCTTTAAAATTAGGTTCAGGGTAGGGTTTGAATCAACTGTGTGAGGTGATTAAACTAACATTATGTGAAGAGTGTGCTTTAACTTTGGCATTCACTTTGTGTGTGTTTGTTCTTTGGCATATTTGAACTCGAGTGTTTACTTGTGTGTGATTGAACTAACTTTGTGCGTGAAGCATGTTTAAAATTTGGCACATGTTCACTTTCTATGTGTGAATTTGGGCATTCACTTTGTCTATTGTGTGTATTTGAACTTTACTGTGTTTTATAAATTTGGCACATACTTTATGAGTGTGTTAGAAGTTTGGAATATTTGAACTTAAGTTTTGATGCATGCTTGTACTAAATTTGTGTGAATGGATTATGTTTGAATATTGGCATATTCACTTTTTGTTTATGTAAATTGTGTGTGGGGGAAAGTTAATTTAGGCATTCACTTTGTGGTGTGTGTTTTTAAAAAATAATTTTGGTATTCATTTTATGTGGTATATGTGTTTGAACCAACTTTGGAATTTGTTGTGTATCTATGTGAGCTTGAAAGACCTTTTACATTTAGTTTTTCTTTATTTATGAATGAGCTTAAACTAACACATTTTGTGGAGTGAATGAACTTCAACTATCACATTTTGTGGAGTGTATGAACAAACTTTGATGTTCACTTTGTGTAGAGTGCAATTGAAAGATTTGAAATTCTTTATTTTATGTGTGTACAAATGATCCTTGGATATCATTTTGTGTAGAGTGTATGAATGAACTTTGATGTTCATTTTATGTGGAATGTGCTTGAAAGAACTAACATTTCTTTTTTGTGTGTGCACGAATGAACTTTGGATATCATTTTGTGTGATGTATGAATAAACTTTTATTTTCACTTTTTGTGAAATGTGTTTACAAACAAACTTCAATGATGTTCATTGTGATTCTTTGTGTGTTTGAATAAATTTTGATTTTCATTGTGTGTGTGTGTGTGTGAAAGTTATTTAGTTTTGTCATTCAATTTGTGTGAAGTGTGTGCCTATGTATTTGATTGAAATTTGTCACACTCTGTGTGTGCATGCATGTGTTTGTGAATGAGCTTTCACACTCACTCTATGTGTGTACAAAAACACTGATATTCACTTTGTGTCAAGTGTATGTGTGTGTGAATTAACTATGGTTGTCATTGTGTGGGTGGGTAGGTTTGAAAGTTAGCATTGGTATTCACTGTGTGTGCACATGTTTATGTGAATGAAATTTGGCATTCACTTGATGTGTGTAAGATGTGTATGAACTAACTTTCACATTCACATTGATATATGTGAATTATTTCTGAACATTTCCCTTGATACACTTTCCAAAGTGGACCTAGATCAAGGGACTGTGAGGAAGGAACCCATTACATTGTTATTGATGTAGTTTTAGTTTAATAAATTATTTGTGAACATTTTCAAGGAGAATTGACTACATTGTTATAAACCATTCACTAAATCTAAATTTATATTTTTATGTATTTTTGACAATAATATTAAAGATTCAGATGCTTTAGATTCAAGGAGAATGTTTTGGTCCCAAACTTCACAATGTTTTAGTGCATTATGATCGTCTCCTACTTTATTTGTAAAGAGTCTGCATAATATTTTGAATTTCATTATTTTGAACTATGTCTTCGGCCATTCTATTATTGCTTTATTTGTAAAGAGTTTGCATAATATTTTGAAGATCCTTGCACTCTTTTCAATATATAGACCCTTGTGCAACATTTGAAATACTTGCATTGAATGGATAAATGAATGGTTGTGTACCACTTCCTTGCACATCATTCTTATAGATTATGCCATTTTTAGAAGCAATGCCTCCTTTCTTCAATCAGTGTGCTAGAGTTAGGTCTTAAATTAGTCTAGGCTTATTGTACTTATGATTTAATCTATGCATCTTTAAGAGGTACAAAGGGTTTAGACATAGGAAAATAATGATATTAGTAACTTACATGCATTATTTATGATTTGATATTTTTATATTGTGAAGATTTAATTTGTAGGAAGATTTGGTTTTCCACATAATTGATTTTCTATGATCTTAAAATGGTTTAATGGTGAGTAAGAAAGTTTTACTTTTACATCATATTCATATTATATATTTACAAATACTTTAAATCACTACCTAAAATACAAATAACATTTTTCCAAACAAAATATTTTTACTTTAATATTATATATTACCATTTTCACTGAGCAACATACAATTTATATAATTAAAATATTATTTTAAAAATCATAATGGTTTTAACTTTTGTATTTGAATTTTAATGCTAAGAAAAACATTTTAAGTGAAGAAAAGCTTTATTAATAAGAATAATATTGAGAATAATTAATATGGCTAGTCTAACTTCCTCATCATTAAGTATGTTAGACTAAATCAATTAAAATAAAAATTAATATAACTAAATTTAATTTTACTTTAACATAATGAATAAATTAAATTGTAAGAAAAGATTTAAATTGAAACAATTACTAATTTTTAATCCTAATATTATTTCTAAATAGAAACAAAAATAAGATTATTAAAATGATGGGATGTCATGTCCCTATAATGATTTATAATTGAATTGTTTATTTAAATAATAAGTTAGTCTTGTATAAACTAAATATATAATATATTTATTTAAATATATTATTAATATGTATTATTTAATAAATAATATATTATAAATATATCTAATAATATAAATACAAATATTATCATCATTATCTTATATTGTAATATAAATATAAATAATATAATATAAATCATATATCATTTATTATGATATAAATGATATAATATAAATAATATAAATAAAATAAATAAACATCTTTTAACCTATCCTCTTATGATAACGAAGTTATGTATGGTTAGAACTAGTTTTACCACAAAAAAAAAATAATATAAAGTAATAAAAATAATAAGAGACATGCCTCTTTGAATATATCCCTTGAAAAGCAAATAAATAAAGGTTGTGAGATAGAAGGAAAACATCATGAGAAGAAAAGAAAATTTAGTAATATAATTATAAACAGAAATAAGAGAATACAAGGAAAGATAGACTCAGCAATTCAAAACAGTGAATATAAATCAAGAGCTCCATAATAAATCAAATAAGAGGTAAATAAAAGTTTCAGTAGGTAAGTATATTTAACATGCTTATCTTATAATTATTAAATGCAAGATTTGTAAGTATGTATATTTAATTTATGTTTAGTATAAAGATTAATTAAGGCCTTAGGGTAAAACCTAAGGAGAAGGCTTTAGGGTAAACCCTAAAGATTAATGAAGGCCTTAGGGTAAAACCCAAGGGGGGGGCTTTAGGGTAAAACCTAAAGATTAATAAAGGCATGAATTCTTAAGGGTAGATATGAGACTTCCTTATTAACCACCTAACACTAAGAAGGTGGGGTAGATAGTTACGGTAGGTATGGATCATTCCATGGGTATGGGCCTTGATTGACGAATCGAGGATATTATGGGCCTTGATTGACGAATCAAGGATATTACTATGGACCTACAATTTAAGTATCGAAGGAATTGGCCTTAGTTGACAAACTAAGGAATTATGGGCCTTAGTTGATGAACTAAGGAATTATATTAATGGACCCACAGGATTGAGATGACATCACCTACCTAACGAATCTTCTCTCACAAGGTGAAAGGTGAGGTTAATAAGAGGCATAAAATTATCTCACCCAAGGAGAATCATGATGTATGGAAAAATGGATTTATGAAATGGTAAATAGTATATGGTTATGATTATGATTATCATCAAGATAAAAAGGAAATGAAAAATGGAATACTAATGTTCTCTTTTGGTAAGTTGAAATTGTTTGCAAGGTTGCTGAAATTTTGGCTTCCTAGAAGGGGACATTATAGTGGTATCAGAGCAGTGATCCTGCCATCCTGTGAATAATAGTTAAATAAAAAATTGAGAAAATAATAATAATAAAAAAAAAATTAAAAATAAATAAATAAAAAACAAGAATCAATGAAAATCGTAGGAATGAATTTCATGAATTGCTGGAATAATGGTGTTTAATACATTGCTAAAATATTTTAAAAATATATATATATTTATGATGCAACATTAAAAAATTAAAATTTAATGCAACATCAAAAAATTAAAATTTAGTTACAAAATGAGTGAAAAAAAAAATTTAAAATATACGTAAACAATTAACCCAAAGTATTTATGGTGTACATAAACCTTAATAAAATATAGTTATAAAATAAATTATTTATAAAATTTAGTACTGAAAATTTAAAAGGGTAAACCCAAATTTATAAATTATTATTTTATGGCACTATAGTTTATTAGCTATATTAATTTATTACATTTTATAGCAGTTATTTTATATTATTGGTGAGTGTAATGTTATTTTATATAAGGAAACCTAATAAATTATAATGTTATTAAATATTACTTTAGATACCTAATTATAGTTGCTTGAGGACAAGCAATTTTGAGTGGGGAGGGTTGTCATCTCCCTATAATGATTTATAATTGAATTGTTTATTTAAATAATAAGTTAATCTTGTATAAACTAAATATATAATATATTTATTTAAATATATTATTAATATGTATTATTTAATAAATAATATATTATAAATATATCTAATAATATAAATACAAATATTATTATCATTATCTTATATTGTAATATAAATATAAATAATATAATATAAATCATATATCATTTATTATGATATAAATGATATAATATAAATAATATAAATAAAATAAATAAACATATTTTAGCCTATCCTCTTATGATAACGAAGTTATGTATGGTTACAACTAGTTTTACCACAAAAAATAATTAATATAAAGTAATAAAAATAATAAGAGACATGCCTCTTTGAATATATCCCTTGAAAGGGAAATAAATAAAGGTTGTGAGATAGAAGGAAAACATCATGAGAAGAAAAGAAAATTCAGTAATATAATTATAAACAAAAATAAGAGAAATACAAGGAAAGATAGACTCAGCAGTTCAAAACAGTGAATATAAATCAAGAGCTCCATAATAAATCAAATAAGAGGTAAATAAAAGTTTCAGCAGGTAAGTATATTTAACATGCTTATCTTATAATTATTAAATGTAAGATTTGTAAGTATGTATATTTAATTTATGTTTAGTATAAAGATTAATTAAGGCCTTAGGGTAAAACCTAAGGAGAAGGCTTTAGGGTAAACCCTAAAAATTAATGAAGGCCTTAGGGTAAAACCTAAGGGGAGGGCTTTAGGGTAAAACCTAAAGATTAATGAAGGCATGAATTCCTAAGGGTAGATACGAGACTTCCTTATTAACCACCTAACACTAAGAAGGTGGGGTAGATAGTTACGGTAGGTATGGATCATTCCATGGGTATGGGCCTTGATTGATGAATCAAGGATATTATGGGCCTTGATTAACAAATCAAGGATATTACTATGGACCTTCGATTTAAGTATCGAAGGAATTGGCCTTAGTTGACGAACTAAGGAATTATGGGCCTTAGTTAACGAACTAAGGAATTATATTAATGGACCCATAGGATTGAGATGACATCACCTACCTAACGAATCTTCTCTCACAAGGTGAAAGGTAAGGTTAATAAGAGGCATAAGATTATCTCACCCAAGGAGAATCATGATGTATGGAAAAATGGATTTATGAAATGGCAATAGTATATGGTTATGATTATGATTATCATCAAGATAAAAAGGAAATGAAAAATGGAATACTAATGTTCTCTTTTGGTAAGTTGAAATTGTTTGCAAGGTTGCTGAAATTTTGGCTTCCTAGAAGGGAACATTACATGGGAGATGGCGATAGCGTGTGTGGGAGAGCAAGTAGGGCACCCAAGACCTAGCTTGCAGGTTTGAGCTTTCTTTGTACGCAGGGAATTTGCATGTCAGCAGGAGGTCAAGGGGACCGGGTCTTCTTCTTCGTTTCTTTTTTTTTTGGTTTTAGCTAGCTGTGAGGCGTTCTCTGGTGCGAGTGGTGGTGTGAAGGGTTCAAGGGTTTACAACTCTGGGTTTTCTTTTATTGTGTGCCCTCTGGTTCGTGTTTGTTGCACCTTGGGGGGGTTTTCTTCCTTTGAGGTGTTGTCTCTTGTGGTGGTGCACCTGTTTGGAGCCATTGCTTTGGATTTAGCGTGGTGTGGGGGGCATTTTGAGTCCTCACTCGTTTGGTATAAATGGCTTCGAATGTGCCTTTGGATATGGTGGGTCATGCTTCTTCCATGGCTGGGGAGGATGACAGAATACCCATTCAGTCTTCTTCTGGATTGGATGTGGTCTAAAATGGTTCCCTTAAATTACCAAAGGTGAATGGATACTTGGAGAGGGCCCAAGAGTGGCCAGTTTTAGTAATACAATTGAAGTCGGTAGATGAGGATATTAATTACTACTGCAATCATGTTTTGATTTGTAAGTTCATGGGGATGAGGGTTTCTCCCCCATTTCTTGATACATGGATTTGCAAGACATGGAACCTGGAAGGAGATTTTGATATTTTGATGGATGCAAATAACTTCTTTGTGGTAGATTTTTTGTGTCTCAGATTGGAATAGGGCCTTTGAAGGGAGCCCATATTTTTATAATCAAGTGGGTCTCTTCATCAAACCATGGCATGCTGACTTTAACTCAGCGGAGGAGTTACCTTCCAGAATCCCAATTTAGGTTTGTCTTCCTCGGCTGCCGCTTGAATGCTGGAGAAGTGATATATTGCAGTCAATTGCACTGTTTCTGGGAAAACCTATTGGTCCTTCTCAACAAACTTTGAATAAGAGAATTTTTTCTTATGCTAGGGTTTGTGTTGAAATTGATTTGAGCCAGCTGCTTCCAGATCCTATTGATATGACTATTGGGTCTTACTCCTAGACTCAAACATTAGATTATGAGACATTACCTTTCAGGTGTCGACTATGTCATGAATATTGTCATCTTCAGCGGAGGTGTCCTCGAGCTTTTGGTGTAGCTTGTTCAAGTAATGCTCCTACTCAGCTTGATTTGAAAGTAGACAAGGGTAAAGCCCCCATGCAGGGAGGTGGGGCTAATAAAGAAGGTTTTATTCTGGTTAAGTCTCGTAATCATGATCGAGGCCTAAAGAGATCCCTCAAGAATAGGCAAGAGGAGGAAGACTTCAACTGATTTGAGATGTTGGAGGATTTAGTCCAGGAGGAAGGTTTTCAGGCAAACTTGCAGGCAACAGTTGGATCTTTTACTGAGGTTATTCCTGGGGATCAATCTAATGTGATTCCTAGTTTAGATCAGCTTGGTGAGTAGGGTACTCAGATGGGCACTGAATTGGATCCTCTGGCTCCTATTCAAGGTGCATTAGATTTGGTGCTAAAGGCTTCTAGTGGCTCTCCTAGTGCTGGTGGTGTTCTATCTGAAGTGCGGAGTACTCCAGACTTAGGAAAAAGTAAGGTTCCTTCCCCAGCCTTGGGTTTGCAACCAAAAACCCTCAAAAAAGGGGCTCCTAAGAAACCTCTTAAGGTTGGTAGAAAAAAGGACTTGGAAAAGGTAAAGCTAGTTGGCGAGACATTGGTTGAGTCAGGTTCGATGAGGACTATTGATGCTCACTTCTCCCAACTCCAACGATGATTGTGCTCTCTTAGAATGTGAGGGGTATGAATAGCATCCCTAGACAAAAGGCTATTTAGGATTTGGTTCGCATTCATTCTCTTGATGTGGTGTTCCTTCAAGAAACTAAATTATCAGTTGATAGTATGATGAGTGTGGCTTCAAAGATTTGGAGTCATGTTCAGTGTTAATGTGTTGGTTCTCTTGGTAGCTCTGGTGGGGTTGCATGCTTATGGGACCCACGTAGAGTCAAGCCAATTTGGTGGTACTCTTGTAGAGATTTGATTTCTTATGGTGCTTCTCATCTTGAGTTTGGAGAGAGAATACTCTTTTCTAACATCTATGCTCTGGCTAACCTTCATGGCAAGGTAAAGTTGTGGGGTTTTGTCAGATATGTGAGGACTTTGGATCCTTATCTCCCATGGATTTTAGCCGGGGATTTTAATGTCGTTGTTTCTCTGGAAGAGAAGAGGGGAGGCATTGCTTGCTTGGAGCCTTCTAATCTCTTGTAGGTTAATGTGGCTCTCTTGAATTTGGTTGACATCAAGCCTATTAATGGGGTCTTTACTTGGAATAATAGGAGATGTGGGGACACTGCTATTTCTGAATGTCTGGATAGATTCTTGGTGTCCAGTTTTTGCTTGGGGACAGGTGGCTGACTAGCTCTGAGATTTTGGATGGGCGGGGCTCTGATCATTGGCTAATCAAACTTATTGCTAAGCTTCCCCAGTGTTGTGTAAAGTAGTCTTTTAAGTTTCAACTCATGTGGTTAAGAGATGACTCCCTCCATGATCTTCTTCCTGGTTGGTCAAATTTGGGGAAGCCGTCACATGGGACCGCTATGTACTCCTTCTCCAAGAGGCTCCAATATGTGAAATATAGGTTGAAATGGTGGAATAGGCAACACTTTGGTAATGTTTTCCATGCAAAACAGTTTGCTCAAGCTCATTTGGACTCGATCACTAGGCAGATTTGCGATCAGGGCCTCATTGAGGATTTGGGTTTGCTGGAAGCTGCTGCTGTGAAGGAAGTTGAGGAATGGGAATTGCGTGAGGAAATTTTTTGGAAACAAAAGTCCTGAATTGAGTGGCTTTAGGTGGGAGACAGGAATACTTCTTTCTTCCACAATTCGGTAAAAGATAGGAGACAAGGTAATGTCATTTCTTCTCTCAGGTCTTTGAATGGGGAGATTCTCTCCTCCTCTACTTCTATTTCTGCTAAGGTTGTTCATTTATTTTCTATTCTACTATTTGAGGATTCCCTTCTTGCAGAGGAGGATGAAGCTAATATTTTGAATAGTATTCCACCCTTAGTCACCAGTGAAATGAATGCTTCTTTGCTTCATCCCATTTCTTTGTTAGAGCTTCAAACTATGGTGTTCCAGATGAAAAAGGGAAAAGCTCCAGGGCCTGATAGTTTCTCGATTGAGTTCTAGCAGGAGTTCTGGGAAGTGATTAAGTTGGATTTGTTAGAAGTCATTTAGGAATCTTTCATGAATAAACAAATGCTGGAATCCATGAATGCTACCTTCCTTTCTCTCATCCCAAAGAAGGATGGGGCTAATTCTTTGGATCTTTTTAGGCCCATTGCCTTATGTAATGTGGTTTATAAGATTATTACTAAGTTGATTGCTGAGCGGCTGAAACCCTGGCTAAGCAGTCTAATTTCTGAATAGAAAGGGGGTTTTGTGGTTGGTAGACAGATTATGGATGGTGTCATCATTACAGCCGAGATGATTCATTCTATGGATCGTTCTAAAGAGAAAGCTATGTTTATTAAGTTGGATATGGCTAAAGCTTATGATCAGGTTAAATGGGCCTTCTTATTTAAGATTCTGGGAGCATTTAGTTTTGTTGGTAAATGGATTGAGTGGGTCAATAGCTATGTTACTTCTCCTTCCTTTTCAGTACTGATTAATGGTGAGCCAACAGAGTTGTTTGGTGCTTCTAGGGGGCTCAGACAAGGGGACCCTTTATCCCCCTATCTTTTCATCTTATTGGCAGAGGGTTTGGGGAGGTTTATTAGATCCCAGGTGGAGACTAGTTTGATTAAGGGCTAGTGTTTTGGAAACAATATTCTCCCTTAGTCACATTTGCAATTTGTTGATGACACGGCTCTGATGGGCAGAGCCAAGGTTGACGAGGCTTCCAGTTGGCACATGATTTTGAATTGTTATTTGGCTGTGTCATGTCATAAAATTAATGAGGGCAAGTCTTTTATTTACTTCTTTCATACTCCGTGGGCTATTCAGAGGAGAATTGCTGGTATCCTTCGTTTCTAGATTGGCACTCTCTCTTTTGTGTATCTTGGTATTCCGCTTGCTATTCGTTCGCTTCCTAAATTATTTTGGCAGGAGATTATGGATAAGTTTAGGAATTTGGTTAGTCATTAGACTAACAGGTGGCTCTCTTCTGCAGGTAGGATGACTCTTCTAAAGTCATTGGTGCATGCTCTTCCTCTGTATAGATGTTTTGTTCTCTCTGCACCTTCCAACTTTATCAAAGACTTTGAGAGTTTGTCTTGGTAGTTCCTTTGGTCTGGCAACCTCCTTCACAGGAATTGGAGTTTGGTTAAGTGGGAAGCTATTTGTAGGCTGAAGCAGGTTGGTGGTCTGGGTCTGCGTAGTACTGATTTGAATGAACAAGCTTTAGCAACTAAACTGTATTGGCAGTGGTGTTCATAGCAACATCAATCATGGGCAAAAATTCTTACCTCAAAGTATCTGGGTGCAGTTGAAAGTGTGGATGTTGCCTGCTTTAGTTTGGAGGGGAAGGGTTCTATGATTTGGAGTACCCTCAAAAGGGGTGCCAAGTTGGTCAAGTAGGGGTTGTTTTGGATTTGCAATGGGGGGCAGGATGCTCTCTTCTAGAATGATTCTTGGAATGGTTATCCTCCCATTTTGTTTACCCACCCCCACCTACAGAATTTGAGTAGGCATTTTATTGATGCTAGGTGGTGCCATGTTGTTGATTTTAAACCCTTCATAACTTGGGACAAGTTAGTGTGTATAGATGGAAGGTTCCGTAGGAGTGGCCTCCTGGTGGGGCAGATGGGGATTATCAGAAACTTGCTGGGATCCTATCAAGGTGTGTCTACACTTCTCTTCCTGGGAGAGATGTGTTGGCTTGGGTCCTGATCCAAAAGGCAAATTTACTATTGCCTCAGGTTATCAAGTTCTTGATAAGCAAATGTTTGGGAGCTTAGAGGTCTTGTGGTGGAAACAAGTTTGGAATAAGTTTGCTTAGCCTAAGTGTAACTTCTTCTCATGGTTAGTTGTTTAAGGGAGGTGCCTTTTTTGGGAGAACCTCTAGAAATGTGGGTTTCAGGGGCCCTCTAAGTGTGTTTTGTGTGGTGGGCATGAGGAGTGCATCCCCCATCTCTTCTTTCAGTGTTCCTTTGTGAAAGTTATTTGGCATTTCTGGTGGAATCTTTGGCGTATACCATGTAGACATGCTTCTTCTTTAGAGGATTTTTGGAGGAGTCTAGGGCCTCCCCCTGTAAAGACCTCTTTTGTCCTCATTGCTTGGATCATTGGCCCCAGTTTGATAATTTGGTATATTTGGTTGGAGTGCAACTGTAGAATTTTTCTGGACAAGAAGCTACTTGTTGGTCAGCTCTGGTTGAGGATTTTGGGGGGTCTATAGGAAACTTTGACTGCTAAGTGTGATCTGTCTATCTCTATTGCTTCTGGTGACTCTAATGTTGTTGAAGCCCTGGGCCTCTCTAGGGGTGGATGGAAACATTTGAGGACAGTTCAACATGGGTGTGGGAGAGTGAGGGTCTGTTGTATTGGTTGCTGGTGTCCTCCCACTGTGGGGGAGTTGAAAATCAATACTGATGGATCTTCCAAAGGTAATCCTGGCCATGTTGGAGTTGGTGGCATTGGCAGGGATAGTTTGGGGGTGGTAATTTTTTTCTTCTCTATATATAAAGGTCAGCATACAAATAATCTCATGGAAGCTCTTGCTATCCTTCTGGCATTAGAGCATGCCTATGCCCTTGGCTGGAGGCAGATTATTCGTGAATCAGATTCTTAGGTGGTCATTGATATGCTAAATAAGAGACATTTTGAGGAGGTGAACTGGCAACTTGCAGTGGTGACCAAACAAATTGTTTCTCTAAGCAATGCTTTAGATTCTATTACTTTTTGTCATGTGCCACGGGAGTGGAATAAGGTGGTGGATGGTTTGGCAAGATGGGTGTCTGAGCAGATGGAGACTTGGAATGTGGATGATTGGGGCAATCTTCCTAGTGATTTGGTCCCTATTCTTGAAGATTGGGTTATGGAGGATATGAAAAGCTTTTTGGGTGTTACTTAATTCTTGATTTTAGTTGTGCCCCTTATGGTGTTTCTTTCTACTTTCTATTGATTTTATGATTCAATAAAGTTTTTACCCCTTTTATTAAAAAAAAAAGATTACTAAAATGATTATGGAGACTCCAACAAAATTTAGTAATTAAAAGATAAAGGTCACATTAAGGTCAAAAAATTATTTAAAATTAGAAAAAAAAAAAACTAAATAATCTACTAAAAATGAATCTTTCTAATAAACTATTTGATTTCAACCAAATAACCATTTTTTTTTTACAGGTTATTGCACTTAGAGGAAGGATTGGTGGACTTGGTTGGCAGAACATGGAAATATAAACTTAATTGATTTTCTATGACCTTAAAATGGTTTAATGGTGAGTAAGAAAATTGTACTTTTACATCATATTCATATTATATATTTACAAATACTTTAAATCACTACCTAAAATAGAAATAACATTTTTCCAAACAAAATATTATTACTTTAATATTATATATTACCATTTTCACTAAGCAACATACAATTTATATATTCAAAATATTATTTTAAAAATAAAAATACTTAATAATAATTGATTTACTTTATATATTTAACTATTTTAAGATATATTATGCATCTCCTTTTAAAAAAATGCATTTGGTATCATAATTCTTTTATATTTTGTGTTTGAATTTTAATGCTAAGAAAAACATTTTAAGTGAAGAAAAGCTTTATTAATAAGAATAATATTGAGAATCATTAATATGGCTAGTTTAACATCCTCATCATTAAGTATGCTAGACTAAATCAATTAAAATAAAAATGAATATAACTAAATTTAATTTTATTTTAACATAATGAATAAATTAAATTGCAACAAAAGATTTAAATTGAAACAATTACTAATTTTTAATCCAAACATTATTTCTAAATAGAAACTGTAGACACCTAAAACTAACTTGATTCGCAAACCAATTTCTCGTATCTCTACATCACCAATTATCCCTCTATTAATTAAATAAATTCATTTTATTTAATTAATTATCCCTAATCATCTACCCTTAACTATTTATCCATCTTTTGTGATCAATTAACTCTTTAATTTATCACTATACCTTACAACACTATCCCTCATTAATTAAATAAATATTCCCAATATTTATTTAGTTAATTTGTCCATCTCCCTAATCCTTATTAATTATATAAACCATACATATTTAATTAATCTACCCTACTAATCAACCTAAACCTAGCCTAGTTGATTAAATAACAATTATTTAATTAGCTACCCTAGCCTACCTATCCCCTAGACCTAAATTAATTAAGCTAAACACTTAATTAACCTTGGTTAGCCCATCCTTCCACACACCTTTGCTCACACACCTTTGAATAAAAAACAATTTTTATTCAAAGGTTCAAATCTTCCTTACAACTCATTTATCACCCTCTTATGTAAGTGTACATATGTCCTTCAACCTTCACACCTCCACATAAAAGTGAATTTTTAATTCTCACTCCCCTATGAGTTAAATTTTTAATTCATTTGTCATATCCACTCTTCCCAAAAATAAATTTTTAATTCATTTTTATCCTCAACACCATTCCCCATGTGAATTTAAAATTCACAAGTAATGAGAGCCCTCCAATCTCATTGACCAAACCTCAACCCTTGATCTATCTCCTTGACTCCTCTTGTGACACTTGTCAAAAGGCTATGACTTCAATTTTAACCCTAACTCTCAAGAATTTCTAGCCCTTGATCTCAACTTTTAATCCTCACCCTCCATCCTTTTTCCAAAAATCTATAAATAAGACTTTCCTCTAAGCCATTTTCATAATCACTTCTTACATCCTTACTATGCCAAAATCTCTCCAAAACCTTCTCATCCTAACATCATAATGCCAAAATTCTTATAGCCTTATCTCTTATCTCTATCCAATCCATCAACCTATCCTCCAATCTCTCATCCTATTGTGTTGAATCTCAAAGAGCAACCCACATTTCACACTACATAAACTTGGGAAAAGCTAGAGTATTTGGGTGCACTACTCTCCTCCTTATCTTGGATTGTGGATTCATTGTGAGGTATAAGCTTTGTGTTTTATGCATTGTTTTATGTTTTGAAGCTTCATTTTGATTTCACTAATATCGACCTAGTATTAGCGCTTACCATATGATGTTAGCTCAAAAAGTAGTACATTTGTGTATATGAAACTCCTAGTAGAGCTAGTCAAAACCTTAAGTGGTTTATCAGATGCTCGTAAGGTGTCGATCCCCTGGATGTACCCCCACTATGAACCATTGTTATAGAGACCAAAATCCCTCTACTTGTTGGCACAGGAATCCAACAAGTATTGTCCTTGCCTCACCTTAGGTTGTACATGCTTGATAAATCTTTCACTTTTTTCACAAACAAAACCTTTGGCCATTGCATTCTCTTGTTTGATTGTTTGTCTACTTGCCAAGAAAAATCAACTTCCTCCATCAATCCAACTATTTCCAAAAACTTCATAGGACTCTTTTAGCACTATTTTCCACTATTTTAAAGCCATCTATCCAGCTTTCAGTGCCATTTCCATCTATTTTAGCGCCTTCTTCATCCATGTCCAAAAATCAAATTTTTCCATCAAAAACATTAATTTTATAAGCTCATTTTTCAAAATCCCCCCGCACCCCCTCACATCAGGCTAGATTTTCCTCCCAACACTGATAAACCACCCCCCCATTTATCAAATCCCATCAATTGAGCTTATACAATCCCTTTATTTTAGCTTAATAAAATTCATCATCCCTAGTCATAATCATCCTCATCATCCTTAATCCAATTCATTATCATCATCTTAATCCCATTCCTTCATCCATTTGATCAATATTATCCAAATTCTCATCCAAAATCAACCCCAAGTCAAAAATCATAACATCAATCCAAAATCTCAAAACCAAATCCAACATCAATCACCCCTCATCTATTAACTCCAATCGAACATTCCAACCCCTAATCCTTAATCAACATACCATCATTTTGCAAATCAAACCTTGGCTAAGGACCTAGTCTTCTTCATCCTCCATTAACCCTTTATCCAAAATCTCGATCAAAATCCCCTAACATCAAAATTCAAATCCAAATCAACCCAATCAAAAATCAAGACCTTAATTGATCATCCAATCGAATCAAACCAAATCAACTCTATTACTTAAGATCATTAGTCTACCTAAGTATAGAGAATCAACCCAATCAATCCTCTTGCTTGAGATCATTAGTCTATCTTAAGCATAGAGAACCATCCATCAAATCAAATCAAATCAAATCAAATCATACTAAGGTTTTGAAATTTGATCCCCAACATCACAATCATCCATTATCTTCCATTTCATCTCATACTTCTCCAACAACATGGATCCTTATGTAGCAATGCAACAATTAAAAAGACTTAGAAAAATCTATGAGAACATGGATCCTAATGCTAAGGAAAAATGCAAAAATGACATTAGGGATATACCCTTAGCACAGCTCATCATTGGAAAATCCCAAGCCCCTACCCAACCTCCATCATATCAACAAACACCCTACATTTTATCCCCATCCACATGATATCAACCTTCATCATACCAACCTACATCTTACATATCCACACCATCAACCTCATACCAACCTCCATCATATCAACAAACACACTATCTTTCATCCCCATTAACACCATATCAATTTTCATCCCCTTATACATCCATACCATCATACCTATCCAAACAATCAATACCTCCAACTTATCCATCCCCCAACCTTTGTCATGCTAACTTTGATGAAGGGAACACCAATCTAGCACACCTTATATCTAAAATCCAAAGCTTATATCAACAACCATTTTCCCATTTGAATCCCCCATCCCCTAATCCCCATCCTCCAATCCTCCCATCATAATATCCCTCCAACCTTACCAACCTTAATACATCATCCTATGTATCAACCAATCCACCAACCCCTACCACCCATACACCATCTAATCCACCATCAAATCTTACAAATCCTAAGCCCACGACATCCAAAGAATCCTTGTGGGATTTCCTCCAAAGAACATCAAAAAATGAAAGCAAAGCTATAGAATCCCCCAAATCTCCCGCCCTTCCAACATCACCATCTAATTCCACACCCATCCAAGAACCATCATTACCTAATCCTATTGCCCACCTATCCAATCCCAATCCTCATCCTACACCATCCACAATCATTATCCATCCATTATATTGTTCTTCAACCCATACACTCATGAAGGATGCCATCCATTGGCTATTAACAAGGAATCAAACACCCTCATGCAATCCAACACCCACCAAAACTCTTGAACAATCCCCTATCATAAGTCAAGAACCATCATGTAGCCATGTTCAAGAACCCATAACTCAAGCACCTATCACATCCATCCAAGCACCCACCACCTCTATCCAAGTCACTTCCACTTCTATCCAAACACATGAGCTATGTCAAGAATCAAATCCAAAGCATGTTGAAACATCAACTTCTTCTCCTAATCAAGATCTAATCATCCCATCTAATCCCATCCCCAATCCCCTCCCATCTATTGATCAACTTATTGATCCCACACCATCTTCTACCACACCTTTACCATCCCCCATTAATCCTTCACCTCCATCTACCAATCCCATCCCAAATCCATCCCCTTATCCACTTGGAAAAAGTACCTTCATCTATGGTGACTCCCTCGTAGGAGGTGAACAACTTCCATCCACCACCTATCTTCCTCCAATAAATAATGGACTTGAGTCTTGTTTCCAAAGCACCAAACATCCTATTGCGTGTCGCATGCTCCAACACATGAACTATCAAGGCAAAGGCTTAGGCCTTCATGAACAAGGCATCTTGGAGCCCATCCACACCACATTCCATCCATCCTCGCATGGACTTGGCTATAAATCCCAAGGCAAACAAAATAAACATGTTGGTACCACACACCCACCTTCCAAAATACATTCATCTAATCCCAAACACGGTGCATCTCATCACACCTCTAAATCATATGTCACCATCCCTCCTCCATCATCATATCATTTGCAAAAGCATGTGACCATCCATCTTCCTCCATACAATTTACCTCCACTACTCCCAACCCCTAACATCCCCATCCTCAAATCCCCTTATCCTCCCATCCTCCCATCCTCCCAACTCCTAAAATTAAACCCCCTTATCCTCCCATCCTCCCAACTCCTAATATCCCTACCCTCAAATCACCTCATCCATTTATTCATAAATCCACTTTTAACCCCTCCACCTATAAATCCCCTAAAATCCCCAACCAAGACCAACACAAGCACACATCATTCAAACATGAAGCTTCCCCCAAATCCATGGGATTCAAAAGTAATAATTTGAATGCCTTAACTCATAAATCACAAAAGACTAAAGATGTTATCCCTTCCAAGCAAAATGAAAAATCCAAAAGGCTATTAAAGCCCACACCATCAAAAGAGATATCAAAAATAAAAATGGTATGGATCCCTAAACACAAAGAAAACAAAAAAAATGAGGCATCCACCTCCCAATCCACCCCAAAATCCCAAACATCCCGCTCCTCATCTAAAAATCCCATAATTCCTAAGTCCATTTGGGTCCCTAAAACCCCAAATCGACCATCCAAAAGTCATCTATCCCGATCCCTATTACTCCCAACTCCACATCCAAAACATAAGATTTAAAATACATCATGGTGTGTGCAGTCATTGGTCTTGGTTCCCCTCCACCACATGACATTCCCACATACCCCCATCTCTCCATCTTTCATCCACTATCCTACATATCTTCCCCATCACATCCCTATGGTCCATGATTTTGCATAAATATTACATAATCCACATCATAATCCATCCACTATCCACCATCCATTTCATCTTCTCCTATCTACCAACATCCATGCACTCATCATCCATAATGCTATCCAACATGGGACCATCTTCTCCTTGCTGTGGAAACAGACGCTAGAGTCCCCATTCCATCAAAAAAGAAAAAAATCAAAAAAATCAAGAAAATAGTAAAGAGAAAAATCTGTCCAATGGTGAAAACCACTCCTTGTGGTTCCTTGGGCAAGTACCATGATGAAAAACCCTTGTGGGAATCACACGTAATCCCTTCTACATCCATTTTGTATCCCTACACTTAGGGGCAAAATCACACCTTTCATCCATAACATCCTTTTGCATATCCTATCCATGTCCACTATCCCCCTATTTATCCTATCATTTCCTATCCATCCTATCCATCCTATCTACTATATCTTCCTCCTTAGATCTTGATAAATACAAGGGCAAAATATCAAAACATGCTTTGGACACCTCTCGGCATACTCCCTATTCAAGCATATCCTCCATCCATCTACTACAAAGTCCATCCATTCAAATGGTGAACACATCATGCAAAATTCTAAGCATTGGGGCATATGATTCCTTGCAACTTATCCCTTGGAGGAAATCCTAAAACCCCCCATCCATCTATCATGTATCCTTACCCGATCCTTTATCCCCCATCCTATCCCTTATCCACATGTATCTATCTATCTATCAAAAATCTCCTATCCATTATCCTTTCATTGCCAATCCCCCTATCCAACCCTCACCTTCACCTCTAGACTTGGTGTTCCCTTGTCAATGGTATCTAGCACAAAGGCTATCCAAAAAAATTTCAATGCAACCATCTCATAATAAAACCATTCCCTACCAAAAAAATCACAAAAAAATCAAAAAATCTAGAAAATCCAAAAAAATCAAAATATCCACAAAAGCCCAAAAATAATCCCACAACATCATCACAATCACCCAATTTATTCAACACCTCATCTTCCAACATCATCACATTTATCCTCAATCACCCCACAAATTAAAACTACATATCATCACCACCCGCATCTTAATGTGCCTTGATCCCATGGATATAGGGTATGTAGGCAGTTTGTAATATGAAGGAAGTTTCTAGTACTTAGGTACATAAGATGCACCCATCCAACTCGCTTGGATGGTCCCTATCCCCTGATCTTATACTAGATCCAAATGCAATATCCCAAGCATTGCATCACCTATCAAAGCATCATCCCTTCACAAAAATCATCAACTATCAAATCAACTTCGACTACAATTTGTAACCATCATATCTTGCGCCAATCCTACAACATCATCTAGTAGTTCCTGCCTTTGGATATATCATTCCTATAATAGGTAGGATCCATCAAATCATCATCCATCTTGGCAAGAGATACAATGGCTATTTGTTGGGTTAGTTGGTCTTTTGGTTTTTGATTTTTATCTTTTGTTCTATTCGAAGATCACATCAAAACTACCTTGATCTGGTATGTGGCGAAAACATCTAGAATGGGGCATAGTCTTGCTTTTGTATGCTGTTCTTGTGGGTTGGTTTCATTACTCCAAGCTAGTATTCATATCTTGTGGATCGTAGGGTTGGTTCTAGCATATTGATCTCCTAGTACATCTAAGGTTCATCATACCTTTTGTGTATTAAGGACTTATGCTATGAGTCCCCTTCCCTCATCTAGACAAGGTTGTACTATCTTGGGCATGCATGGAATCACCCTCTTGTTTGCATGTCTAGTCCAAGCAAATGTTTGATAAACATCATTACCCTAGTCTTCTATACCTTGGTGAAAATATCCACTTTGCTATATCAAACCTAGGATTGCTCTAAATCATTTTCAACACAATAATCATCCATTTCCAATCCATCCATCATCTAATCATCTACCCAACATCATCAATATTTAATCTCACCCCTTATCCTCCAACCACTTCAACCAATCTATTTCATCCATTTCGAGAGCACACCTGTGTTCTTACAACCCGCATGTCCTCTCGAGGGGGCACCCCCCTTACCAATTATCCCTAAACCTTACCCTATTCTTCTAAGCCAAAACCTTTTTCTATCTAATCCAACTCTATATTTTAACTTCTTTGAAATAATGTTACTTAGCTGCAACACCATTTCAAAGAGGGGCAAATGTAGACACCTCAAACTGACTTGCTTCGTAAACCAATTTCTCGTATCTCTACATCACCAATTATCCCTCCTATTAATTAAATAAATTCATTTTATTTAATTAATTTATCCTTAATCATCTACCCTTAACCATTTATCCATCCTTTGTGATCAATTAACTCTTTAATTTATCACTATACCTTACAACACTATCCCTCATTAATTAAATAAATATTCCCAATATTTATTTAGTTAATTTGTCCATCTCCCTAATCCTTACTAATTAAATAAACCATACATGATTAATTAATCTACCCTACCAATCAACCTAAACCTAGCCTAGTTGATTAAATAACAATTATTTAATTAGCTACCCTAGCCCACCTATCCCCTAGACCTAAATTAATTAAGCTAAACACTTAATTAACCTTGCTTAGCCCATCCTCCCACACACCTTTGCCCACACACCTTTGAATAAAAATCAATTTTTATGCAAAGGTTTAAATCTTCCTTACAACTCATATATCACCCTCTTATGTAAGTGTACATATGTCCTTCAACCTTCACACCTCTACATAAAAGTGAATTTTTAATTCACACTCCCCTATGAGTTGAACTTTTAATTCACTTGTCATATCCACTCTTCCCAAAAATAAATTTTTAATTCATTTTAATCCTCAACACCATTCTCCATGTGAATTTAAAATTCACAAGTAATGAGAGCCCTCCAATCTCATTGACCAAATCTCAACCCTTGATCTATCTCCTCCACTCCTCTTGTGACAATTGTTACAAGGCTATGAGTTCAATCTTAACCCTAACTCTCAAGCATTTCTAACCCTTGATCTCAACTTTTAATCCTCACCCTCCATCCTTTTTCCAAAAATCTATAAATAAGATCCTCCTCTAAGCCATTTTCATAATCACTTCTTGCATCCTTACTATGCTAAAATCTCTCCAAAACCTCCTCATCCTAACATCATAATGCCAAAATCTTTATAGCCTTATCTATTATCTCTATCCAATCCATCAACATATCCTCCAATCTCTCATCCTATTGTGTTGAATCTCAAAGAGCAACCCACATTTCACACTACATCAACTTGAGAAAAGCTAGAGTATTTGGGTGCATTACTCTCCTCCTTATCTTGGATTGTGGATTCATTGTGAGGTATAAGATTTATGTTTTATGCATTGTTTTATGTTTTGAAGTTTCATTTTGATTTCACGAATCACAGAAACATAAATAAAATTACTAAAATGATTATGGAGACTCCAAAAAAATTTAGTAATTAAAAGATAAAGGTCACATTAAGGTCAAAAAATCATTTAAAATTAGAAAGTTCGAGTTCTTAATGAAAATAAAAAAAAAACTAAATAATCTACTAAAAATGAATCTTTCTAATAATCTATTTGATTTCAACCAAATAAATCCAACCAAGATTGGGAAACTATTTTTTTTTTACAGGTTATTGCACTTAGAGGAAGATTGGGAAACCATTATGACATGTTTTTTTAAATGTCATCAAAGGACATACACCCTTGTAGGAAATCAAAAGAATTTTGGAGACCTTCAGGCCTGAAGAAGCCAACGAAAGACCTTTCTGGAATAACTGAAATGGTGAATACCTTAGCTTGCAATATTGTGTCCAAATCAAAGTGCTTGTCAGGAAACCTCTCTTTGTAATCCTCCACATCACAAAGCTTCCTCCACTCCTTAGATCCTTCTTTGATCAACATGTCAAATTATGATTTGACTGGCATAGAATTTGGGTTGCTATGCAACCAATGAGCAAGGACAACTACTAAAGTAGTGCAAGCACTCTCCCCTGCTGCTCGTTCATTACGCTGATCAATTGTACCAAAAAATACCTATGTTGATAGCTTCATTTGTCCATCTCTACTAACTAGCTCTTTCAATTCCCAACTGCCTATGATGAATTGGTCATCTCTAAAGGCAGAATGTTAGATTTTGCTCCATTTTCACTATCCTGTAAAAAGAAACCAAAAAATAATAAAACTTAGTTGATGTTTAAAAGTTTGATCTTAGTTGTCCCTACTAAAGATCTAAAGGAATTGATAAATATGGGATTCTAAAGCAACAGTGATTACATTCAATGTTTGTGAGGTTGCATGACCATTAGAAGAGCCAAAACATAAGAACCAATTAGAAAATAGGATCTGTTACTATTTGACATGAAAACTCAGTGCTCTAGGCCATCTCACAAAAGAATCTTCAAGCACAATACACTCTCATATATAATAGAAAAAGAGATTTCAAACCTGATATATAGCACCATAGGGAGGACTTTCATATTCATATTTCAAACTTGATATATAAATCATGAACTTATCAGTTTCCATGTTTATATTTTCCCAGAACAAAGGAAAAACAAAACCTTCGTCAAAGAAAATTACAATAAAATAAAGCTAATGAAAATAACACAAATCTTGGGAAAGATTGGGAGATAAAAGGTGGAGAGAGCAAGAAGAAGTTGAATTGAGGAGCTAAAGAGAATGAAACCGTCGCCACTTGTGCTTCATTACCTAATTTTATTTATTTATTTTGGAAAACCAAAAAATTGAAGGACTACCAAATTTTTGGAAGTTACAAGATGTGTGCACATATAGAATGGCCTATCAGCCAAATAAATACAATATTTTGGGTCAATATTTGTAATAAATATATTTATTTAAGTAAACCTTTATCTCCCTTTTAATTTAATACTTTTATTATTGGGTCAATATTTTAATTAATACCATTATTCTAGCACATTGTAAAAATGGTAGAAATTTTGGGGGAAATTGGACAAAAGTAATAAAAATCTGCATTTGTGAAGACATTAGCATATGGGAAATTATGTTGGGTCAATATTTTTAATAAATATATTTATTTTAGTACATTAGAAGTTAAAAGAGTAAAAAATGATGGAAACTTGAGAGAAGTTAGACAAAAGTAATAAAAATAGACATTTATTTCTCAACACATTAGCACATGGAAGTTATTTACCTTCAATATTTTTAATAAATCCAATTGTTTTAGTACATGGGAAGTTAAGAGATAGGGGAAAATGGTGGAAATTTTTGGGGAAGTTGTACAAAAATAATAAAAACCTATATTTGTTTATGAATACATTAGCACATTGAAAATTATTTTCGGTCAATATATTTCATAAATACAATCATTTTAGTATATGGGAAGTTAAGAGAGATAAGGAAAATGGTAGAAGTTGGACAAACTCAATAAAAAACATATATTTATTTTTTAAGACATCCACTTTTGGGAAATTATGTTGGGGTCTATATTTTTAATAAATACAATTATTTTAGTACATGGGAAGTTAAGAGATAGAGAAAATGGTGGAAATTTTGGTAGAAGATGAACAAAAGCATAAAAATAGACATTTATTTTTGAACATCAACACATGGGAAATTATGTTGGGATCAAAATTTTAATAAATACAATTATTAGCCCATAGCCTTTTATATGTGAGAATTATAGTGCTCGGAATTGTCTCACACCGTAAAAAAATTCATGCCAGAATTTTTTTTAAAGTTATTGGTTGTTCCTATCGGTGTATTCCTTGAACCCCCTATGGGTGCAAGTGCTAGTTTTAGTACATGAGAAGTTAACGGATAGAGAAAATTTGGTAGAAATTGGACAAAAGGAATAAAAACATAAATTTACTTTTTGAGACATCTGCACATGAGAAATTAGGTTGGGGTCAATGTTTTTAATAAATACAATTATGTTAGTAGGTCGGAAGTTAAGAGATAGGAAAAATGGTGGAAAATCTTGTAAATGTTGGACAAAAGTAATAAAAACATACATTTATTTTTGAAGACATATGCACATGGGAAATTATGTTGGGGTCAATACTTTTAATAAATACAATTATTATGCTGATAGGCGTTCCCTTAGTGAGAAGCATTAGATGAAATACATAGATTGATGGTGCAGATTAAAAGGACTACCATCAAAAACATCTTAACCATACAATTTATAGTCAGTATATGATTGTGACATATTAAAAATATCTGAATCTTAAAATTTCCCTCCAATATTTTTCTAAAGAGAGTTTGAACAGAAAGAAGGTCGAGAAGTTTTGCCTTAAACCCTAATTTTCTTTGTTGCTACTATTTTAGATCAAAGCTCTCACGAGGTGTAAGATTGCAGCAAGGTAGTCTAGAGGCACTAACTGCCAAGGTTTGGGCCATGATGAAAGGGATAAGGATGATTCACAGAACTTGGAAGTGGCTCATGATTCTCAGAACATGGAGGGAGCTTGTGAGTTGATGCTGAAATTAGGGCAGACAACTGAGAGGGGGGGTGAATTAGTTGTCACAAAACTTTTATCTTTTGCTGCATTTAATCTTCTTTACCACTTATTATCAGATTAATGATATAATCATGAAAGCATGAATCAACAACACATGAGCAAAAACATAATCAACACACATAACACCAGGACTTTTAAGTGGAAACCCGGTTAAGGGAAAAACCACGGTGGGGGCTAACCCACAAGATTTATTCTCTATTAAAAGAATAGAAAATGGGAAGGCACTTGCCTTCAGGTGCACTACCCAGAGCTACTGCTCAAAGGAGGCTCACTGCATATAAGAACATTTACAATGTTAACACTGAAAGGTTGAATTGAGAAACAACATCTTCTTCACGCAAGGTTTAGTTTCATTGAAGTGCTCAACACCTCTGCTCTACCCCCACTCATTTCCTTGCTACATCCGCATCTTCTCTAACCACACACCATTTCTACAACTTCACAACATTTATTTATACATGTCATTGACTTTGGAATGAACATCAAAGTCGGCCAAACAATCATCTATTTGGAACATTCTCTAAGATAGGTATTACAAGAAATTACAATCACAAGACTTGAAATGCTTCCTGCGAACCATCACACTATCATCCAAACATAGCTGGGACTTGAATCTTCCTTGAACAACACACCACTCTCCATAAAACTCTTCTTAGATCACCGCAACACGCACCAAGAATCCAGTCGACCAAGACTGGAAAGAACAACAGCACCCAAGGAGAAATCTTCAACTACAAGCTTAATCCTTAATACAGACCACCAACATGATAGGTGCATGACCTAGGGACCACCACAAGCACAATGAAATCAACAAGAATAATAGCACCACCTCAAATCACCAGAACCACTTGCATCTTCATCCAGGAACTTAAGAACACCAACTGTCATGATTGCCACACTAGAAAGATTGCTTGCAAACCTCCAAACCATGAACCACTTGCATTGAGGACACACACCAACATCCCAAACATACCTCTAGATCCACAGACCATAATATTCTAATGCGGAGCAATCTGGACCAAATTCTTGTCACTCTATCACCTCTGAACAACTACAAAACCTGGTTCTACTCAGATGGCCATAACTTCACCAATTCTCCACGCAGACCTCTCAAATCTTAACTAGAACAATTTTAGACAATCCTCTACAAAACCCTTTAGTCCACAGACTCTGATCTTCTTGTCACTGAAAATACGGAGCAATCTACTTCACTAAACTATACTATCTTCATTGTTTCTGACAAAGAGATATGTAACTCACTTGTTTCTTCTGGAGAGGCTAATTTTCTCAATATCCTCAACATACAAGTCTTCTAAACAAGTAATAAAATAAGATACAGCTGACACCAATGACAACAAGGATATGTTGACATCAATGACAACACCGATTAGGCACATATTTGCAACAATCTCCCCCTTTGTCATTGATGGCAACATATGATGTGAGAAACTGTTTCAACCATCAAGAGAAGAACTTCTCCCCCTTTCTCTTATCACAACTACAACCACTCTCTTCACTCCTCCCCCTTTCACCAACAACTATTTACTTCATGTTATTCACATGATTTCTCTCCCCCTTTGACATCAATGGAAAAGGGCACATATTTGTAATCATCTCTCACCGTTTTTGTTTCTTAGACAAGACCAAACTAAACTCAAAACATACTGAATACTCCCCCTGAGTAGCATCCCGTTATCATCAATCCAGATCACAAGATATGACTACGAGTTCCACCGAACTGATGCACACTAGTGCACCTTAATTCTAAACAGGAGGGGTAATCACCCCTAACTTCCCTCTAAGATACTCAAAAGTGTCCTTAGGTAGAGGCTTAGTGAAGATATTTGCAATCTGATCCTTTGAACAAACTCTAATCTGACTTCATTCTCATTTACCTTCTCTCTCAAAAAGTGAAACTTGATGGATATGTGCTTTGTCTTTGAATGCAACACTAGATTCTTTGAGATGTTTATTGCACTTCAATTATCACAGAAGATTGTAACAGGCTCTTCAAACACAATTCTGATGTCCTTCAACATTTGCTTCATCCACAAAACATGAGTACAATTACTTGCTGCTGCTATATACTCTGCCTCTGCAGTAGATAGAGATATTGCCTCCTGCTTTTTTCTCAACCAAGAAACCAATCTCTTTCCCAAGAAAAATACACCACCAATAGTACACTTCCTGTCATCTACATCTCCTACCCATTTAGCATCTTTATATGCATGAAGAGTGAAATCATCATCCTTAGAATACCATAAGCCATAATCATATGTTCCCTTCAGATATCTAAAAGTTCTTTTGACTGCTACAACATGAGATTCTCTAGGATCAGCTTGAAATCTAGAAACAAGGCCAAATGCATTCATAATATCAAGTCTGGTATGAGTCAGGTAAAGTAGTCCTCCAATCATTGATCTATACCTTTTCTGGTCTGCCTTAGGGGAATCATCATCTTTACTCAACTTGTATCTAGTTATCATAGGAGTACTTACTGGTTTTGAATCCTCCATTCTAAACTTTTTCAATAACTCTTTTACATACTTAGACTGAGATATGAAGATGCCCTTATCTGACTAAATGATTTGTAGACCCAAGAAAAAATTCATTTAACCAAGCATGGACATCTCAAATTCACTTTGCATCTGATTAGCAAAATTTTTACACATGCTCTCATTTCCACCAAAGATGATATCATTAACAAATACCTCAACAATCAAGATGTGTTCATGATCAATTTTGAAATACAGATTACTGTCAGTTGTGCCTTTGCTAAAACCTAACTTTAGGAGATACTTATCTAATCTTGCATACCAGGCTCTTGGGGCTTGTTTAAGTCCATACAATGCTTTCCTCAACCTGTAGATCATATCTCCTTGATCAGACAACTAAAATCCTTCCGATTGCTCAATGTAGACTTCTTCCAAATCTCCATTCAGGAATGCTAACTTGACATCCATCTGGTAAACATTGAAATCTCTGTAAGCAACATAGGCAAGAAATAATCTGACTGCTTCGATTCTTGCCACCAGAGCAAAAGTTTCTTCAAAATCAATTCCCTCTACCTGAGAATATCCTTTGCACACCAATCTTGCTTTGTTTCTCACAACTTCACCATTTTCATTCAATTTATTCCGAAAGACCCACTTAATTTCAATTACATTTTTGTTTTTAGGTCTAGGAACAAGATCCCAAGTATGATTCTTTTCAATTTGCATTAATTCTTCTTCCATTACATTTACCCAACTTTCATCATTACAAGCTTCATTCACTGATTTTGGCTCAATCTTTGAAATCAAACACTACTCTTTAGCAATTTCCCTTCTAGTTTCAACACCTTTATTTCTATCTCCTATAATGTGATCATCAGAATGATTCAACCTCACATACCTAGGAGTTTTGGGATTTTCTTGAACTTGTTCCTCAACATTTGCACTAGCTTCTTGAGTCAATGGATTCTCAGGAGCAATCTAAATCTGAGTTTGACTTTCATTTTGATCATCTAATTCATATCCACAAGACTTGGAAGGTCTCTCCTTACTTTCATCAACCTTGACATTAGCACTTTCAACAATCCTTTTCAATCTCTTGTTAAAGCACCGGTATGCCTTGCTTTGGTTAGAATAACCCAGAAAAATTCCTTCATCACAACTTGCATCAAACTTTCCTAGATATTCATCTCTTTTGATATAGCATTTACTACCAAAAACTCTAAAGTATTTCATAGTAGGAGCATTGCCAAACCACAGTTCATAAGGAGTTTTACCAGTATTACCTTTGATCTACACTTGGTCAAGAGTGTAGACAGAAGTACTCACAACCTCTCTCCAATAGACATGTGGAACATTTTCTTCCATCATTATGGTTCTAGTAGCCTCTTGAATAGTCCGATTCTTCTTTTCCATGACTCCATTCTACTGAGGAGTCCTAGGAGTAGATAACTGTCTTCTTATTCCATGCTTTTCACAAAATGCATTAAACCCACTGGAGGTAAACTCTCCACCTCTATCCGATCTCAAACATTTTATCTTCACACCAATCTCATTCTCCACCCTAGCCTTGAACACCTTGAATCTGTCAAGAGCATCTAATTTCTCTCTCAAGAAAGTGACCCACATCATCTAGGAGTAATCATCAATTAGCAACATAAAGTATCTATCTCCTTGTAAACTCCTAACTCTGGCAGGACCACACAGATTAGTGTGCACAAGTTCCAACAATCCACTTGAAAATTGTTCTTTACTTTTGAATGTATTTCTACTCTGTTTGCCCAACTAACATTCCTTACACATGCTATTAGCAAGTTTTACAAGATTTGGAAGATCTCTCACAGCCTGAGTAGTACTTATCTTAACAATATTATCAAAGTTTACATGACATATTTTCCTATGCCATAACCAACTCTGATCAATCTGAGCAATCAAATAAATTTTACCAGTACCACTTAAATGAAAGATATTACCTCTAGTCTATGAACTAGATGCAATCTTGGTTTCAGAGCTTTCCAAGATTTTGCATTTTCCATCCTTGAATCAAAGATCATACCCTTTGTCAACCTACTGTCCAACACTGAGAAGATTATGCTTCAACCCTTCTACATACAAAACATCATTAGTGTTATTCTTACCATCAAGAGAGATGGATCCTCGACCATAGATTCTACTAGCTGAATTGTCTCCAAACTTCACAATTCCAGGTTCATACCTTTCCATACTTAAAATTTACTCTTATCACTTGTCATATGATGATAACATCCACTATCAATTTCCCATTCATCCTTTTCTTCAACCTGAGCAGTCAAGGCACTTTCCACATTCACACAGCTAGCAGATTCAATAGGCACCAGATCTTCTTCTTTGATAGCAATGAACACCCATTCATTTCTAGAGGTACTCCCCTTATTAGATTCATCATCTATAACTCCTTCATTAACAACTTCTTGGACATAGTAGCATTTCTTCTGAAACCTAGGTCTGTTAGGGTTTGGCTTTGAAACCCTCTCCAGACATCTTGAAGCAAAATGACCAGTCTTATTGCAAGCAAAACATTTGAAAGACAACTTTCCTTCATATTTACTAGATCTTCTTTGTAATCTTTTGGTAAAAAGGGCTTCAAGTTCTTCAAGCTCTGATTCATCTTCTTCATGTTCCTTCCTTGCCTTCTCATATTCGGTAAGTCTTCTTGAAGATCATTCACCTGGATCAAATCTTTGCTTTCTAGAAACATTGGCCTTAAAAGTAGATTTTGATTTAGGAAGAGAATCACCAAACTCACTCATTTCAAATGCTGAAAGCCTGCCAACCAACTGATCCCTTGTAACAATTGTCACAGTCTTGATCTCCTCAATAGAAGCAACTTTATGTTTGTATGAAGCAGGTAAGGATCTGAGTACTTTGGCAACAATCTCTGATTCTTCCAGTATTCCACTAGCACTCCTGATACTGCTCACAAGTTCATTCACCTTTTGCATATAGGAAGTGATGTTTTCATCTTCACTCATCCTCAAACATGTGTATCTACCCTTCAAGCTTTGTAACTTGGCACATTTGACATATTCATCACCTTCATACAAAGTTTCCAACTTCTTCCAGATTTCATGAGCAGTTTTCAATTCTAGGACATTTGTCATTTCTGTATCAATTAGGGCACTCAACAATGCTTCTTTAGCTTGAATGTTGTATTCAGTTTCCTTGAGTTCATTTGGAGTTGAAGGGCCTTTTTCTGGAGGCTTATACACATCCTTAGTTATCAACCAATAAGGATCACCTATGCATTGCCAATGACACTCCATCTGATTCTTCCAAAGAGAGTAATTTGTTCCATCAAATCGCAGACTATCCTTCTTATATGTCGACATCTTGGATCTCCTCAAGTGGTCAAGCTTCTTTTAGAGGAACCAACTTTGATACGAATTGTTGAAATGAGGGCAAAGAACTGAGACGGGGGTGAATCAGTTGTCACAAAACTTTTATCTTTTTTTGCATTTAATCTTCTTTACCACTTATTATTAGATTAATGATATAACCATGAAAGCATGGATCAACAACACATGAGCAGGAACATAATCAACACACATAACACCAAGATTTCTATGTGGAAACCTGGTTAAGGGAAAAACTACAGTGGGGGTTAATCCACAAGATTTATTCTTTGTTAAAAGAATAGAAAATGGGAAGGCACTTGCCTTCGGGCAAACTACCTAGAGCTCATTGCTCAAAGGAGGCTCACTGCCTACAAGAACATTTACAATGTTAACACTGAAAGGTTGAACTGAGAAACAACATCTTCTTCATGCAAGGTTTAGTTCCATTGAAGCTATCAACACCTCTGCTCTGCCCCCACTCACTCCCTCGCTATTCACATCTTCACTGACCACACACCATTTCCATGACTTCACAACATATATTTATACATGTCATCAACTTTGGAATCAACATCAAAGTCATCCAAACAATCATCTATCTGGAACATTCTCCAAGATAGGTATTACAAGCAATTACAATCACAAGACTTGAAATGCGTCCTGCGAACCATCACACTATCGTCCAAACATAGCTGGGACTTGAATCTTCCTTAAACAACACACCACTCTCCATAAAACTCTTCTTAGATCACCCGCAACACGCACCAAGCATCCAGTTGACCAAGACTGGAAAGAACAACAGCACCCAAGGAGAAATCTTCAACTACGAGCTTAATCCTTAATGCGGACCACCAACATGATAGTTACATGATCTAGAGACCACCACAAGCACAATGAAATCAACAAGAACAACAACACCACCTCAAATCACCAGAACCACTTGCATCTTCATCCAGGAACTTAAGAACACCAACTGTCATGATTGCCACACTAGAAAGATTGCTTGCAGACCTCCAAACCATGAACCACTTGCGTTGAGGACACACACCAACATCCCAAACATACCTCTAGATCCACAGACCATAATATTCTAATGCAGAGCAATCCAGACCAAATTCTTGTCACTCTATCACCTCTAAACAAATACAAAACCCGGTTCCACTCAGATGGCCATAACTTCACCAATTCTCCATGCAGACCTCTCAAATCTTAACTAGAGCAACTTCAGACAATCCTCTACAAAACCCTTTAGTCCACAGACTTTGATCTTCTTGTCACTAGAGATGTAGAGTAATCTACTTCATTGAACTGTATTGTCTTCACTGTTTCTAATAGAGATATGTAACTTACTTATTTATTTCAGAGAGGCTAATTTTCTCAATATCCTCAACATACAAGTCTTCTAAACAAGTAATAAAATAAGATATAGTTGACACCAATGACAACAAGGATATGTTGACATCAATGACAACACCAATTAGGCACATATTTGTAACAACTGAATGGTGAGAGAGAGGTATCAGACAAAACAAATGAAGTTCTCAACAATGATTGCAGAGGAGATGTGATTATGGGCATGGTTACTAACAAGACTTGCAATCAAAGGGACAAAGGTGACAATATGAAAGAAGATATGTCCAATGCTGAAGCAGGTGAAACCCTAGAATTTCTGCTTCTAGATGTAGTAGTGAAGTTATTACTGAATGTCAAAATTGCTTTGTTATTTTATTCTTCTTAAGGGGTGTCCCTTCTAAGTTGGAGTTTTATCATTGGGCGAGAATGAATTGAGAAAATAGGGGTTGGGAAATTGAATCCTTAAGAGGGCAAGGGAAAGGATATGTATCATGTACTTTTAAATTAGCAAAGAATGCTCAAGCAGTGCTTTAGTATGGCACTTGGGTTATTTGCAGACAAGTCTGTTATATGCAGGCTTGGAGTTTTGACTTCCATCCTGAAGAACCATCCAGATCTAGATATCCTATGTGGATTGAATTACCATATCTGAATTTATCCTTTAGACCATTTCTGAAAGATATTATGTCTCATCTTGGAAAAGTCATCTAGTGAAAACTTAATACTGATAAGTTCACTAGCTTAAGAGTGCATCCTAGGGTTTGTGTGGAAGTGGACTTGAACAAATAGTTGCATGAGAATATCAAGCTGATTGGTCCTGATTTTGAGTTAGAACAACCACTGGTATATTTAAATAAGCCCAATACATGTTTCTTTTGCCGGAAAGGACATTTAATAAGAGATTGTCTGATTAGGAAAAGTAAATATACTTAGCTTGTCTCATTTTCTACTCCAGTCTTTCAAGGATCTCCATCACTTTCTCAGCCTTTGCCTAGTCATAAGGATCAGCCAAATCTAGTCAAATCTTTTGTTGCTTCCCTGACTAGTCAAACAAATCAGCCAATGGTAGACCCATCATCCAATGTTGTTTCATCTTTCAAAGATGCAGTTATGACTGATGAATGGAGAGTGGTTAGAAAGTGAAAAGAACCTTCTGGCTCTTCTAACCCCTTGGCTTCTCATTCATATTCCTGTGCCAGATTTCCTTCTTCCTCTTCTCTCTCTCAAGTTTAGATTGTAAATAAGTCAATCCCTCCTTCTCCCTCTTCTACTCCCCAGGACCAGTGCTCTCGTAAATCCATCTCTTCCTCACCATCTCCCTGACATAGGTCAAGGTCCCCCTCCTTAGCTACTAGAGATGTTGATAATAGACATCACCATTTTCCTCTTTCCATTTAGTTCGATTTGTTGCCTCAAGAAGATGAACCTATTATATCATGTTTGACATGAAGTGCAATGTTCTATCCTGGAATGTTAGAGGGATTTATGTCCCTCATTGGAAGTTTAAAGTTAAGGATGTTATTATCAAATGGAAGCCTGATATTTTGTTTTTGTAAGAAGTCAAAATTAGTGGAAGTCGACTTGAGGCATAACTATTTCTTGTATGGAGAGATGTTTTTCTACATACATCTCATAGTGATGGTAGAGGAGGTGCTATTTTTGGAGTTGCTTCATGGATAGCAAAGCATATTATTGATAAAGGGGAGAACCCCTCACACAATTGTGTTTAGGCACTTGCTTTTATCAATGCTTTGCCTATCGGATTATGTTCTGTGTATGCACCTAATAATGCTAAAGAATGTAATATCCTTTGGGAATGGATGTCCAATCATTTACCCAATGCTGATTGGGTTTTAGGCGGTGATTTGAATATGGTAGAACACTATAATGATCATAGCTGGTTTAATCAATCTAAACTCAGCAACAAGGAATTTGATAAATTGTTATTTTTTCACAATTCTTAGGGTGTTACAGATCCTATATTTGACAAATTTTCCAATCATGCCAATTGTTGGTACACTTGGTCCAATTGTCAATCAGGGGGTGAGAGGAAATTAAGTAGACTTGACAGATTTTACCTATCCCCTAACCTGCATTTGGTCTAGGCTACATCGGCCAATTTGGTTCAAGTTGATTATTCCACAACTCTTTCAAATCACTTTTTGATCTTTTGTACTTTTTTTGCTTCGCAAATGCCTAACACTAAGCATGCTCTTCCATATAAGTTGAATATTTCTCATCGTAAAAATCTTGAATGTATGGCTTCTTTGAAAGGTATTTGGGATTCTACCCCCAAGCCTCAAGAAGGGAAATCATGGATCAAATGGTGGTGTTCTACTATTTCTCAACGTATTATATTTTTACATGATTTTGGTAACAGAATGGCCTGGAAGCGTAGGTGGAAAGAAAAATGCTAAAAGGGAAATCTGAACATGCAAGAAAATGGCTAAATGTAGACCCTAGTAACATTAATATTCAAGTTACTATTGCTGAGATTGAGACACAGTTGCGTAATCTTGATAACTATAGAGGTATGGGGGCTAAAATTGGAGCTCGTCTTCATTGGATTAAAGAAGGTAACAAAGGCTCTAAATTCTTCTTTAACTACTTGAATTATAAACATAAAAAAGCGAAGATTAATTTTATTAAGGATGATCAGGGCTCTTTACATACAGATTCAAATGAGATCAATTTTCTATTCCAAAAGTTTTATGCAAATCTTTTCAGTGAGCTTCATCATTGGGATGATCTGCAGCACATCTTGGAAGATATTGTCAAAGATTGCATTCCTAGCTGAATCGATCCTGGTTATAGTCAGTTTTTGGATTGGATGCTATCCTTAGATGATCTTGAGCATGATCTTTTCTCTATGGCCTTGAAAAAAAGCCCATGTTCATATGGGCTCCCAGTGGAATTTTATCAAGCTATGTGGCCCCATATTAAAGAGGACTTCTATTGTCTTTATTTGGAGGGTTTTAACAAAGGTTCTTTGGGTCCTATTATTAATAGAGGAGTTATCAAACTTTTACCTAAAGGAAGAAATGAAGACTCCATTTTCATCTAGTGACCGATTACTTTATTAAATACCTCTTATAAAATTATAACTAAGGCTTTGGTTAGGCGTATTAAACCAGTGGTTCAAGGCATAGTAAGACCTGAACAAACTGGTTTTTTGGGGGACATATTTATTCTTGATAATTTAATTCTTGCTTGGGAGGTGAGTGAATGGGCTCAGCATACTAGTCAAAATGCTTTGGTGGTCAAGATTGATTTTGATAAAGCCTATGATATAATGCGCTGGAGCTTTATCCTTAAAATGTTACAATGGCTTGGTTTTGGTCCTAAAATATATGATCACATTCGAATGTTGTTTAAGGATGCTAATGCTAAACTAATTGTTAATGATCATATGTCAGAATCTTTTGTTCTACAGTGCTCTATCATACAGGGTTGTCCACTTGCTCCTTTTTTATATGTTCTTATAATAGATGCTTTGGGTTATTTATTACAAAAGGCCAAACAATTGAATCTGATATTAGGCATTTCTATTCCACAAAAGGCCAGTGTGATTAACTCCCACTTTGCTGATGATAGTATGCTTTTTTTGTAAAATAAGAAGTAAAAATTAATAATACTCTTGACATATTGAATTTTTACTATTTGGTATTACATTCTCAATTAGCTCATGAAAAAAATAGAGTTTTTAATGATTCAAACCGGCCCTGTCTGCCAATGAATTCCTAGTGAATGGAAACAAATTAAGCATGGTGAGATAACAAGATACCTAGGCATCCCTTTTGGTTTGGGTGTCTCTCTTCATGAGATGTGGAAATGGTTTCTTAATAAACTCAAAATAAAACTCTGGGGCAATAAGTTTCTTTCATTGGCTGGTAGAATTCAAGTTGTCAATAAAATATTCCTTGCATCTCATGTATACTTTTCTTCATGCTGGATGCCTTCAAGAAAAGGATATGAGGATTCAAATAAGCTCTCTCATCAATTTATCTAGTCCAAGTGGGATGGTAGTTTTGGTTTCAAATATACTTCATGATCTCATTGTATACAGGGAAAGGAGGTTGGGTGTGATTGATCCCAAAACCCAAGGGATGTGTTTAGCGGCTAAATAGATTGTCAGAGTAGTTGAAGGCGAAGAGCCAGGGAAAATTTTGGTAAGGCACAGATTGAAATCTGTTTCTGTTAAAAGTAAATGGTAGGAAGTTAGCTAGTTAGATAAAATACTTCTTGTGCCTTTCTTTTGCATTAAGGCATCCCCAGCTTTACAATCTATTTGGAAGGCATGGCAGAAGATTTGTCATTTCCTTAAGTGGAAGGAAGCATCATTACAACATGGTTTCAGTTTTGCCACTTCATCCATTTGGTGGAATAGACATGTTTAGTACCACAGCTAGCCTTTGGTTGTGATATTTCCCAAGCAAACCTATTTGTTATTCAAAAAGGGAGTACGTCAATTTAATGATCTTTGGGACTTTAATTCAATAAGTTGGTCATCGTGTGTTCTTACTATGGAACACTTTATGCTTAATAAGAAGCTTGAAGGGTTTCTTATCTTTGTTTAATCTTTCATCTCAAAAGGTCTAATAATGAAGATGTGCACCCCGATTCAGTTCAACTTTTTCAAGGATTGGTGTTATGGGCATTTTAGTCAATTCTCCTTAAAGAAAATTGATCTTTCCCTACTTCCTCGTATGGATCTTAATCCACAGCTGAATCAAAAGTGGAAATGTAAACTTAAGAACAAATCTTGGATTAAGTGAAGTGCTCAAATCTGGAAAACTAAAGCGGGCGAGGATGCCAAAATCATGGTGTGGAAGATCTTACACTATAAGCTTCCTATGGAAGATAAGTTGAAATGCATCTTAGTGCAGCCTATTAAATGTCCTTTCTATGCCTGTAAAGAAACCTTGAAGCATATTTTTTGGGATTGTATGATTGTTAAAAAGCAATGGTTTGTTGTTTTTAAAAATATGCCTGCTATCTTTGGCCATCAATTAAAATGGAAGGAAGCATTATTAGGATTTGGTTTACACAGTAATATGATTGCTGATTATATCAGACAGGGTATTTTATTTCATTTATAGAAAACTAGGGCTCATCGAAGAAGAATATGATGTTTGTTTATTATCTCAAGCAAATTAAATCTCAAATTTTACAGCTTGCAAATGCTAGAGCATTGAACACAAAACATCTGGAAGGGTTTCTGAGATGCCCTGATCAATTTTTTACCTCTCCTTCCCAGTCTACAGTTTGAGGTAGCTTTGGCCATGCCAGACTCTAGTCCTGTTAGTTATTTCTCTGTTCATACCTTCTTTAGTGCTGATGTTCAGCCTTGATAGAGGGATTTACCTATTTTATACTGTAGATCAGTGTTTCATTTGGTAGTGGTACTATTGGATAGTTATAGGTCTACTAAGTTTTTATCATGGGGCATCTACATGGCTCAGAGGTTGGCTAGATTTGTTTGGCTTTGAGTTCATATGACTCTTCTACTATTATTTTTACAAGCAATAGTCTGAATGACAATGTTGTTGTCGTCAGGCTGCTATTTTTATGCATTTTCTGGCATTAAATATTGCTTATAGGTGCCTTGTTCTGCTGGTGACTCTGTGTTTTGCATGCAGCTGAGTATTTTTTGGGCATGTGTATAGGGTATCATATGTTCTCTGTTTCAGGTGTAATGGTATCTCTGTTTGGTGATAGTTCTTCTTGGACAGTTCTATTTTGCTTTGTCATGTTGTTGGCTGACTGTTTCTTGGTGAGACAACCCTATTTGTATATTCTTTGTAACTGCTTTGTTTTGTAGTTGTTCTTTTATTTGCAGCTCTGCTACTTTTTTTTTTTTAAAACAAAAGTGGTCGAACCACTAAAATTTATTAATAAAAAGTAGTTACAAAATGCCAGATTCAGAAAAGGCATACCGGTAGGAAAGAATCGGCGAAGAAAACCTCCGGTTATAGCCTAAGTTTAATAAAATTTTACATATTTATCTCAAAAACATAGATCGGAAGAACCTGACTAAAATCATGCCAAAAAATAATACAGTTTTCAAAGAGAAATTACATAGCATCTGGCATGTACACAACCAACAAAAAGGGACCGTTGAAGGCAAAAAAACATGAAGAAGGACCCCATTAATCTGCTATCTCGATAACCTGCAAATCCTGATCCTCGACGGGCTCATCTTCTTTTGTAACTTGAGGAGGGGGAGGCGGAGGAGGAGGCACATAATTCAACAGAAATAGAAAAGCATTAAACACTTCCACAGCCTTGTCTGCCAGCTGGTTTCCCAATTCCTGCCTGTGGCAATGGATTGAATTTTGAAAGGAAATGATACAATTATTGCGGAGGCCATGTGTAAAGGCATTGAAAAGGCAATGTAAAACTGGCGTTCGAAATAAACACTTGCCATCAAATAGCCCCCCGACAGGAGTAGACCCTTCATGCACATCGTAATTAACTAGAGCAGAGTTAAATGCATCGACAGAAAAATGAACATTTTGAATAAAAGTAAACCCCAGATCCCTTACTCTGTCTCCAGATTGCAAGAGATCCATTACATTGGATAAAAAATGGGAAGCAACCTGCGAAGGATAGATAGCAACTGGAGTGTGAAGGGTTGGTAAGTTACAGACCTGAATAATAGCAGTGCCCACCGATACCTCATACACCTTGAAAATTTCCTGCATAGTGTTAGGATTAAAACAACCAAGAACAGGGCGTTCCCAATTCCAGGTAGGCCAGGAGATTCTATTGTTTCGGCGAATGGAACCCATACTAATCTGCTAAAAACTGAAATAAACCAGAACTTGATACCGTCACAACTGCAAGAGCAAAAGTTAGAGCTTCATACCAAGATGGGTTAAAAACATGAAACTATAACCGCTGCGAAAATAGATAAAAAGCATAGAACCAAAATGGAAAAGATGCTTCGTATAATTCATAAATAAGAGTAATCGGTGAAAAGCCAAATCCCTTGTGCGAGGTCTGCCAACTGTCTGTAGGAACAATCAACAAGGTACATTCTGCCCATTAAAACAAAGGTCACCACACTTAAAACAACATCAGCTAATCATCATATAGGACCATAAAAATGCTTGTCATAAAGATTGATATCTAAAGAATTTAACCAAAATATCATAACTTAAGCAAGTGAATCTTTGTCCAAGATATAACTTATACTGGGTATCTGAAGAAGAGACTCGAAATTCCATTCAGTAACAACTTCTTTAAGACTAAAAGCAATATTAGCTAAAAAATCAGCTAGTAGATTACCTTCATGATATGTGTGCCTTATCTGGAATGAATGAAACTGTTGTAATAGATCTCTGCCTGGTTTAAGAATATATTCTATTTTCCAACTCGGAGACGAATTATTGGAAAAAGTCGAAACAATATTCAATGAATCCCCTTCCACGATGATATTAGTAAAACCATATTTTAATGCTAAATTCAATCCTGCTATTAGAGCCAAAGCCTTGGCCTCATTATTTGTTATTATGCCAAGTTTTACTGACAGAGCTCTGAGGATTGTTCCATGATGATCTCTAATAACACAACCAGCACTAGAGATTCCTGGATTACCTCTACTTGCTCCATCAAAGTTAAGCTTTACAAAGGAGTCAATAGGAGGGATCCATTTAATAACGGATCGATCAATCGAAGCTTCAGACTTAAAGCAAGCATTATTAGGCACCTTTAACTTCTTCCAATTCTTTAAAATCATATCATCCCAACTTGTAAAAATAAGAGAACTTGCCTTCTTAGATAACAAAGATGCTAAAACTACTTCTGAAATAGTTGTTTCAACTTTACCCAACACAATATGAAGAGGATTGCTTACTTTTTTAAAAATTCTTCTATTTCTTTCTAACCAGAGAGACCAGATGACAATGCTTGGTGAAACAATCCATAGAGAAGAAAAAGTAGATTTAGAGAATAGTATAGGCCAACTTTGAAAAACTTGTAGTAAAGAACAAGGAAGAGGACCCGACCAATTCAGTCTAGAGATAAGCCAGATCCAAACCTGTAAAGAGAAATCACAATTCAACAATAAATGATCTACGATTCCTCCACCTCCTGGAAAAGGGGACATAAGAAGGAATTTGCCACCCCAAGTTTAACTAATCTATCACTAGTGAGGATTCGGGAATGTAAAGCTAACCATGAGAAGGCTCCTGCTTTGGGCAGACATGAATCATGCCAGCAAAGCTTATAAGGCCAAAACAAGCTCTGCTACTTTTATTTTTGTACATATGCATTAAATTTCAATATAAAAAAAGAGATTCCACCTTACACGTCTTGAATTTGAATGCCTTTATGAACTGTCTCAAAATACAATAAGGTTTTTTTACTTTGACTCTTTGCTTCGCTCACATAATAAAATTGAGGCTGTAACAACCTATCAGTGGCTATCGACAATAGCCTCTCATTATTGCAGAACATCCCCATTATTATGGGTACCATTGATTTGCAAAGCATCCCACATGTCTCTTTGGAAACTCAAAGAAAACTGCAAGTAACATTGTCTCACATAGAATTTTTCATTAGTCGGCTTTTCTTTTCAGTCCACAATTTTAGTTTAATCAGCGCAACTAGGGGTTATTTCAATGGCACAATCAAATATCATATATTGGGTCTAGATCAAATCTGAGCTTAAATTCCCACCCATTTATGAGTATTCAACAAGGGAATATATTTAATGGATATATGTTCTCTAACCCATGGTCAAAGCACACTCTTACAAGTTAAGAAATGAGTACATATATATTATAGTGTGAGTTGTCCTCTATTGCAGGCCCATATTTGTGCACATTACTATCTAGCAAACAAGACATAAGAGATGTCAGACTCCATGGAACAACACAGTCTTAAATTCAATAAGCATTCATAGATTTTAGTGCAGATCTATGGAAAATAAATAAATAAATATGAACTACCTGATTATAACCATTTGGGGCAAGCAGGCTGCTATTGCATATCATTTATGAAGAAAGCAACACTATAGTAACAAAGTTTTTATAGGTAGATGTTAAGCAATGTATATCCCAAAGAGATCAAACTCAAAGCTACCACCCAAGTCATCCTTATCTAGGTCTACTTCCAATGGAATCCAAGTGGGTTTTTCTTTAAGCAAGTTGAAGACAGTAGCAGTTTCAGATATTCTATTTGCGGTAATAGTACTAGTAGTGACATGAATATTGACGGTTCAATATAGGTCTCTAGTGGACTTATGAGATATAGGTTTGTGCCCAGTTCATTCCTGGCTAGTTTGGTTGAAGAAGTAGATGACTACTTGCCTCGGGTTGCAGGGTCACATGAGCCTGATCATACTGTTATAGCCTACTATTTCAGTGTTGATTCATCTTCCTTGACATCAGAGTCTAGCTCAGGAGTAATTCAATCCAACGGGGCTAATAGATCTGTTGCAATAGAGAAGGATATGAACAACATGCATTTGGATGAGTGCTAATGAAGACAGTTGTCTCCATGGCTTCTAAGCTATTCACAAGGGGAGGGTTGAAGTGCTGGTCAGTGGATGGGTTAAGCAAAATTATCTGAGCTTAAGTTCCCACCCATGTCATCTTTACTTCTCTGAAAACTTATTCTCTACACCACCTAACTTCCACCCCGTTGAACCACCTATAAAGGAAGCTTTGAAGCACATAAGTTCATGCATATTTTGGAAACATAGAGGAAGAGAGAGTGTTGCAGAGTAGGAGATAGGGCAATTGATAAAGAATAAAAAAAGGTTGTAGATGCTGTTAATGCTAAGGGCGGTATCTGTTTTTGCTAGCTCTGACGCACTGTTAAGGCATCACACACAGGCCCCACATTTTTCAATTGACATTGCTTGTTTAATGCCCATATTTTTCCATGTGCATTTGTTTTAAATTTATAGATATTTTTTGAAATTGTATATTAGTTGAATGAGGAAGCTCCCCGCTCTTTTGTCATCGACAACAAAGGCAATACTCTACTTAAATGTTATCCACTTCAATGGTCAAACAACCAATAGCAATTTTACACCTCATTCACAACAAAAAGTGGTAAATATTTGTCCTATTTTTATTGGCCAAAATTGACCTTTGACTATTGAAATGGATGATATTTAAGAATAGCCCAAAGGCAATATCAAAGAAATGGAGTATCTTGATGCCAATTGACTCCCTGACCACTAACTCCCTAGTGCACGGTTACCTCATCAATGAGTTCCTGGAACTATAGTGTGGACAGTTCTATGATGGGTACCTCCTCAAAAGATGTTACTTTGGAATGGACTGTGGTGGAGGTGATGGTGAGGGAGATCAGTGCCAGCTCAAAGTTGGTCAAATAATCAATAGGAATTTTACAACTCATCCACAACAAAAAGTGGTAAATACTTGTCCTATTTTTATTAGCCAAAATTGACTTTTGACTCTTGAAATGGAAGATGTTTAAGATTCCTCAATCCCCTCCATCACCTCTCACTTAATTTTCTTTCTCAATTCTTATCCTCTCACTTACATTGTTGCAGTTGTGCTCCCGCCCTCCATCCCTTGTCTTTGAGGCCTTCTTTTGTGAATCGTGGCTCTGTCATGTGAACAGTTCAATCATATTTGAAAATTCTTAGCATATCTAAGTTAATTTTTTTTAGAAGATAGAGATGTTTCATTTATTCATATCCTCGTCTGTTCAAAACCTATCTAGTGAAATAAAAATCACCCTCAAGTAACCAAAAGTTCTTCGAAAAAGCAAATATTTAGTTGATAGGATTTATATGTGGGCTTATGCCCACTAACAATTTAGTCTCAAAAATGTGTCACATCAAAAATCTATCTCATGATGGATATGTTTATGCAGTCATCAGAAAACCAATTACCTTTTCAATTATCTCATAGCAATAATGCTCAAAGTTTATAGATATCATTTCAAATTTATATTCATCATTTGACACATTTAAAATATCTTGGTAATATTATTGTTAGCAATGATTGGCCCATTACCTGAATCATTTGCAAGATTTTGAGCCTCTTCATTGTGTTGGTTTTTTTCCCATACTGGATGCTTGTTCCCAGTATCCCTACAAGGTAGCCATCATTGATCAACAGGATTCCTGGGCCAGGGGCCAACAGTGTAGGAGATAGACTCAATAAATATCTCCTCTTCTTCTTTAGGCTCTGCAGAACCAAGGGGGGTATTCCCTATTCAACATCTATGAAATGTATCTATGTACTAGCTGGGATGTTGACACAAAGTAGATAAATCCTCTCTTATGAAGACCAAAACTATGAGATAAGTGCAAAGGGGCTAGCTTTGGGCTTATATTCAGTTGTAGACAGAAGATTTCAAATCCTAAACTAATTCTAAAGTCCTAAAGGTTTGTATATGGAGTTTGAGTTTGATTTTATGTATGGATGCAAAACTAGGACTTTGGGTTACAACAGAGATACCAGACCAGATTGGTGCCTATCCAGGGCTCAGAGTCAGTAGACATATATATGTGAATGTTTACCACTGACTTAAGACAATAATCAGATTTCAAGGGGTTTCTAATATGTCTGCCTTACAGACAATACCCAGGAGAGAGTATTTAATTATTTCTGCTTACAAGCATCCTTACTGCAATGTATTCTTCTTAACACTTAATCCAAAACATTCAATCTACTCCTTGAGCAGAGGTAAGAGACTAAGCATTCAATATAGAAAACTTATATTCTAGAATTTATAACACCCCTTAGATGTTCAAAGTCAGAAGAAAAACACATTCACTCTGGAGACAAATAACAAAACACATGCGATGAAGCATTACTCATTTAAATCAACATGAAATTGATAATTCTGTGCATAATACATACAACATACAATTCATAAACTCGCAAGACAGCTGAAACAGAGTCACCAGAAGACTGTATTCCTACTGCAGCACCAAAATTTTGTCCAATTTTCAACAACCAAGAAAAGAGTAACACAGTTTGCTTAAAACAGCAAGAAAGTGTACTTTCCAAAAAAAATAATTACAAGGCAAGGTCAAAATTTCCCGTCAGATACACAGCACCAGAAATGGTGCTCAAAATAATAAATGCAGCCGGGGACAAAACATTGAGAAGCAAGAGAAGGATGAGGAGCAGATGAGCTCGAGCCTTGTGCCACCGCTAGAACATGATTGTCATGAACCTAGTACTTAGCCGCTCAACCATCAGCCCATGCATCTGCATATCGCCATTAATGGCTCAACCAACTATAGCCTCCTTGGAAACTGTCACAGCACGCCCGTGGAAATTTCTCGCTCAAAACATGCTTGAAGACGCAAGGAAGAATTACCACTACAACTTTGAAATATGGCCGTCGATCATTTCCCTTCGTAGGATCTACAGCCTCAAATCACTTTGAAAAGTTGAGAACCACTGAGAATGTGCCACATAGGCACTTTTGCTTTCATTGACTCTTCTATTTTTGTGAGATCAAAGATCCCACATTTGTCCTACAGGGACCACTCTATCATTTTATAAATGGGGCCACAAGTACACTAAGTGTCAAGCATTTTACCTTGCTTGACCCATGAACCCTCCGCCAATAGCCCATCGGCGTATCTCCTACTGACATTACATGTTTCCCTAATGAACACCTCCGTCAGCCAGACTTAGACTATCGGAGCGATAAGAAACTCCTTCGCCGATCGCATCGATCATGCCGATGCCCACTCTCTTGAAAGCCTCACTCCACTTGTTGTCGGCCAGACAAACCCCATCGGATCAACGCCCCGCGATCTACCTGACGCACCGAGTCATCTTGATGGCACTTACAAGCCACACTCTATCGGCAAGACCCTGTCTCATCGGCAAACCTATCATCTGCCTGGCCGATATGCAATGTCACTCCAATGCCGCTTCGTCGGGGTGACCCTATCCCATCGGCAAATTTGAACATACCTTCGCCAATACTACTGCTCTTGCTGATGACCACTTTGCATGACCCATGTCGGCCAGACTATCTCGTCGGCCCAACTCTCCCCGGTCTGCCCGATATACCATTTTACACTGATGGATAAATGAAACTAAGGGCTTGAGATGAAAAGTATCCATTGTTTTTTAACTTTGAAACCCTAATTACAGGTGGGGCATTACCACATTGCATGAACGCAGAGACTTGATAACCATGAATCCACCATAGAAAGCCAGCATCAGAATAGATAAAACAATGCAATATCCCATGACCCAAAAAATTTCAGGGCTTGAAAGAGAAAACCTGCGAACATCTAAAGTTTTAAACCCTAAACATAAATGAGTACCAACACATTGGTTTATGGTAAATATTTTTAGTGCTTATTGTACTACATTAGACAACAATTTGCCAAATTTCAATCTTTTAGTGGTTTTATGTAGAAATATTTTTGTTACCTTGTTTTATGAATTATTGTCAAGATATAGAGCTTTTTACTGCAACTATTTAAAACCTAGTGTTTTGCTTATAATTGCCAATCATATGTTTCTTGGACGATATTTTAATAGATAATATTTTGCTAATTTTGTGTATTCTTTTCTAAATTTAGATGGATTAGATTTACAATATTGTTCTTGGATATATACTTGTATATGCTTTTGGATACATAGTTACACAGATAACTGCAATGTGGGAAATATCTAAATTCTACCATTGTTATTTAGAGGTAATGGCTAATGAAGATAAAACTTATTTTAGTAGATTTATTTGATATCATTACTTTAATGATTGGAGATGAGTTATTTGTTACACATGCTAAATTCATATGGACATACATTTTAGTTTAGATTATAGGAAAAGATAATATGTTATTACATCAATGTACTAATTTCTTTCGTGCATTGAGTGTTGGTCTATTGAGTGACATGAAAATGCTAGAATATGAAGTTTGTGTCTTTGTCAACTTTAGTGGAATATTTTTGTGTGAGTTATAGTGGTATGCAAGGGGTCCTTCATGAAGTATTTGGTTTTTGTATGGATTTTAATTTTAAATATTTTTTTGTTGTTTTGTGATACTTGGATCACATTTGTTTCTACATTAGATTATATAAAAATGACTAAGGGATTTGATAAATCGAGTGCATATATAGATTACATACAAGTTTCTCATAGATTTATTACAAGACATATAGAATTACACACAATCAATTTTTAAAAATGTAAAAAACATGTATTATCTTCCATTTAATTAAGAATTTGACTATGGTAAAATCAACTATCCTTAAGAAAATTTTATTATAATTAAAAACTATCGGCATGCCTCTTGAACCTATGGGTCCAATTGCTAGTTTTAGTACATGGGAAATTAAGAAATAGGAAAAATGGTGGAAGATTTGGAAAAAAAGAAATAAAAACATACATTTATCCTTGAAGACATCTCCACATTAGGGACGCTTATGATCTCTCTGTGTCGGATGTCATTGTCATCATAGTGATGTTGTTCCACATCCACATGCAAGAATAGTGTTCGATAAATACCCCTAAATAGAGTAACTACAAAGGAATTAAAATGTAGATAACTGAAACTCAATTAAAAGCAATACACTCACAAGGAAAGAATAGAGTATTAATTTTTTTTGATGAAAATGCCAATCTATCTATTATAGGTAAATAAAAACATCTTCACAAAAAATAGATGGGTGGTATAAATGGCACACCTTGAATGTCAAATGGGCCTAGCCTAGAAACTTCTAGAGTATCAACATATCAAAGCATAAAAGCATAACATAATTTACAAAAACATATTAGAAAGTAGGATTATGCTACCAAAGCCATGCCTGCAGATGGTGGATCCATATCATCTAGGTTCCCCCATATTGCTACGGGGTCTAGGGTGACATTTGGTGGTGCCCAGCCATCATCATTCTCCTAGTTTTCATTCTGCGCATTTGGCTCCTTGTGCTGAGGTGAGATAGCCAAATTTAACCATGGAAAAACTTTAGTATTGTCCCAACTAGTGCTAGTTGGATTGGAAGGACCAGGAGCATTCCATCCTGCATTATCACCTGAAGGCCAAGCAACATTATCTCTAGTTGGCCAACCCACATTATCCCCAGTAGCACTTGCAAGACGGCCAGAAGTCCATCCACGATTTCATGGAGAGGCCGAGCGTCTACGATGGTGAGGTCCACGGCGCAGAGGAGGCTGGGAGTGGGGCCAAGAGTCTCTAGTTGATCCACTTCTTTGTCTATTTCCCTGAGAAGAAGAACGGGCTTTGATAGAGGAAGGAGAGGGAGGAACCCATGCCACAGTACAAGGGTTATTTCCCCAATGATCTAGTAATTCCTGTAAGTGAGCTACTTCCAAGGCAACCTTATTTGCTTGAACTTGTATCCGCAGAAGAACATTAAAATAGATAATAGTCTTGATGTAAAGAGAAATAGATGTTCCAATGTGGCTATCTAAAAATATACAAGAATTACAATCTTTCCATAATGTAAAAAGAATCTCCACCTTGAATATATGCCAAATTTGAGTAAATCTTGTAGGAAAACTAGGAGAATCACCCAAAAGGATAATTTGCCATGATAAAGGCTCTGGTTTGAAAGGGCAAAAGAAATCATGAATCCATAGCCAGAATTGTTGGGCTTTGGTGCAATACCAGAAGAGATGTTGAAATGTCTTAGGTTACCAACAAAAAGGACATCGGGGATCCTGAACCCCAAGATGAAACAACCTAGCTCCAACTGACAGCCCTTGAAAAAGAATGCACTAGGCAAAATGAGCTAACTTTGGCTCAAGAATGGCAGACCAAACAATTTTAAACTTGTTATGCCAAAGAGCCATTGAACTATGAATGAGCCATCACTTATTAAGTGTATCTATCATTGGCAAATGGGGTGAGAGCCATCTGTAAGCAAACCTTGGCTTGTAATGATGCATTGGTGTTTCTGGATACCATTTCCAGTCCTTCCACCAAGGCTTGGTGGATTGAATTCCAACTTTGTGAAGCATTTCCGTTGGAATTGCTGTGATAACTCTATCATAAGTAGCTTGATCAGTTCTCTAAAGGCCAAATTTAACTCCAAATGGCTCCCATGCCACGAGGCTCATTGTGGGCTAATGAAACATATCTTGTAAGGTTTGAATACCTTTTTTTATGAAATCTTAGATCATTTAACCCAGGTAATTTGGCCAAAGGCTAGCCTGGAGTGGATAAAAGAGGTGACCAATAGATATTAAGGTGATTAAAGGAAAGACCAACACAAAATCCGTCACCAAACCAGCATAGCCAAGGTTTAACTTTCTCCCAGGATTTCCAAATGTTTTTAACCACAAATGTGCCTGAGATTTGAATTGGCTCTCTCATGACAAGAAGAGTAGAAAAGGCAATCCCTTTCTAAGTAGGCTTGTGCAAAGGATGTCCCATTTCAATGTTGTGCTTGAGTAAAAATTTCCATGCCTCATTGCTAGTGAGAGGATGAATGATCCACTTGACAGGCAAGGTAGTGCCTTGGCATTGAGTAGAAAGAATACCAAGACCTCCAGAATCTTTGGGTAAACATCAAAACTCCCATGCAACATGGTGAAAGCCATGGCGACTATCAGAAGAGGTCCAGAGAAAATCTCTCAATAGTTTTTCCATCTTGGTATATGAAGCTTTTGAAGGTGCCCAACAAGAAGAGTAATAAACATGGGTTGCTGCCAAGACTTTAGAACAAATCTAGAATTTACCAGCCAGAGATAGTGGCTTAGTAATCTAGACTGCAAGCTTCTATTCCACACAGGTAAGAACAACTTGTCAAAGATTAGTAGAATTGCCCTGGAAGGCAATATCAAGGAATCAACAAATTTCACCATGAGCAACCCAGTGCCAACCATATTACTGGAACCAATGAGGAATGGGAAGAGTTGACTGCTTGTAACATAATGTTTTGTACCACTGGATGGAAGAACCTGAGGCCAGGCGAAAGGTCTCCAAACATCCAAGAGCATTTTTTACGGTGTTTTCTTCTTCCAATAATGTTAAAAAGGAATCATTAGCAAAATGACCATTAACCAACTGGCTAGAAGAATTGAGCAAAGAAATTCCATGAACAAGCCCATTAGATACATAATGTGCAAGAAGGTATCCAAAACCTTCTGTTGCTAGAACATACAGGGCTGGACCAAGCAAACAACCTTGTCGAATTGAATGAAAAAGGCCAAAGGTATGTGACTGTTGGCCATTGATAGTGATACATGTGGAGGCATCTGAGAACAACACGTTGACAGATTGGATAAAAGAAGGCCCAAACCCTAAAGCAGCAACATTGCAAGAATAAAGTGCCACAATCCCAAATGGCTTTGTAAAACTCACAAGGAAATCCATCAATTCCTGGAGCTTTGCCATCAGCCATAGAACATATAGCTTCCTTAAGGTCTTTAATGGTCAATAATTGATCACAGAAGCGAGTCTGGGCTGAGGAGAGTTGTTTTGGAACAACTGTAAGACAATCCTATAGTGCAGTCTATTGCTCAGGAGTATAATCTTGGGTTGTGAAATTTTTTTCATAATGCCTTACAAAGGCCAAGAGAATATCTTGCAGTTTAGTATGAACAATAGTATCTTCTTTGATTCGCTTAATACCATGTTAGGAATGTCTAGCTCGAAGAGCAAGAAAGAATTCCTTTGAAACACAGTTTCCAATCTTTAGTGAGTGCATCCTGGCTTTGATTTGCACTCCTTTGGTAGCATGACTATCATCCTTTTGTTTTTGATGTCTTAAAGTGGTGACATTGATTTGCATAGAAGGAGAAAAAGGGTCAGCTTCCAAGGTTCCTGAGGCAGATTTCAAAGCAGTAATTGTAGCCTCATAAGTCTATCTCCTAAAAGTGGCAAGATGACGGCCATAGATGTGAAGAAACCTCACAGTGTAGGTGATAGCATTATTCCACCACTTTATATAGCCAGTAGAATGTAAAGGGCGACATTCTAAATTCCATATAGTTGCAATGTATGCTAGGGTGGTTTGGTGAGTAAGCAAGGAGGTGTTCAGGAAAAATTGAGCTTTCATGGTGCGTGGCTATGTGACTTACCATTCAATGGAAAACTGAATTGGAAAGTGGTCTGACAATGTCAGATCCACTAATGGCTGAACATGAAGGGTGCATGACGTGGCAAAATTAAAGAAAGATTGAGCTGAGATCATGGCACGATCAAGGCGTTTAAAGACCCTATTAGATCATGTTAAAAAATTACACCAAGTATGCCAAAAAGGATGGGATTGATGGCGGCCAACATTTGGATAAAAAAGTCCCAATTTATTGCGCATATGAAACCACGCCTCTCTTTCAACAACTGGCTAGTGAAAAGGTAGAATACCATCTTTATCATGCACTGTTTCAACCATATATTAAAATCCCCACGAATAAGCCATGTGGCATTTGGCAAAGAATCCACAATCCACTGCCACAGAGTAGATCTTTCTGTCGCATCATTCGATGTATAAGCATTGATAATCCCAAAGCAATGATTATCAATGTTAAGAAGAGTCCAGACTAAATGGTTGGTGGGGTCCACCCCATGATCCACCACTGAATCATGCCATTGAGGGGGCAAAAGGGTAAATACACCACCTTTTCCAACTTCATGGGCGGTGGAGTACAGTTTACTACCTGGCCAAATACAACGGCAAACCAAAGATAAGAGAAACCCTCTAACTTTAACCTCTTGCAGGTACAAAACATCAAGAGCAGCATAGTGTTGGAGAGTAGCTCGAACAGAGTACTTCCTAGCACGGTTAGTTACACCTCAACATTCCAAGAGAGAAAATTCATTTAAAATCCTCAACCATTTCCCCAGAATCCATGTTTTCAATGGAAGCAAAAATATTCTGTAGGAAGTCAGTGGGGTTTGACCTATAAGAAGTTTAATCGGACTTCTAAAATTAACAGTGGCCTTTCCTATTTTTAAATTGTTAAATATATATATCTTACACCTTGTCACATCCCAATCGATAAGCTTTCATACTCCATTCATAAAGACCTATCCACACTAATATGTGGATCCCACTGAGAGCCCACCCTCCACATTCCAAATGATGTTATGACATTTTAAAACCCTAACTTATAGTTTTAAATAATTGTCACTTATATTTACATTTAGTTATAATATATAAAAGAATTTAAATAGATTTAAGTAGGAGGTTTCAAAAAGTTTGTATCAATTTAGTTAACATTCATATTGTAGATTATATTTAGTAATTTATTCTTTAAGAAATATAACAGATTAAAAATACAAGTTAATGAAATTTATTCAAATTTTTAATTTAATAAATTGAAAAAATCTCATATATTATACATAAAAATTGTTAAAAAGATTTAACATCTCTTTGTATATTGAAAGGATTAGAATTGTATGTATTAGAAAAAGTAACTTTAAAATTAAATAAAAAGTTTTTTAAAAAAATTTTGTATTGATAAAATAAAAATTAAATATATATAATTTTTCAAAACTTTTTAATTAATCTCATGAACTCTAAAAATCTTGTACACGTTCATAAATAACTATCAAATTCAAAAGTTCTATAAATCTAATACAACAATGGGATGTATAATATGATAATATTGCTTCTATTTCAGAGTCATATACTACTCCATAGGTGACATTCTTAACTAGCCATATTTGTTGTCAATTGATAGAAGATATATAAATTATAAGCCAACTGTCAACCCATATTGTATTTAGTGCATAATTTACTACTAATATTCTATTAAACTAATATTTGTATAAGGTGAGGCCTAGATAAAATCTATAACACCCAATTCAAAATTTACCCTAAAGACTAAGTTTTAACCAAAGGTGATATATTTTTTTTATTTGAAGTTTTAAAACAGAAAAATAATTACTATAAACAAGTAATTCTTCCATCGACTTACCAATAAGCATGATTACATATTCGTAAAACAAAAGGAAATAATCAACCAAAACATTTAAATAATATGTTGTTAATAATTACTTTAAACAAATCCAAATTAGGAACTTACCAATGTTACTGCATCTCGATTGTTGACCATACAAGTCTCGGCATTCCTCAAGAATTAAGAAGAGAAAGTATCTTCAAGGAGCTTAACCTCCAACCACAGACCGTCGGTCTCCCGCACTCCTTCCTAACTGGAAGTGGCCCTACCCTACTCAAGAGGATAGACTTAGGATAACCAATGGTGTTTGCCATCTGAGCTCTGGTGTTGTGACCTACGTGACTTGTTATCATGCAATCCCCTAGATACCCTCTAGTCATACATGACCTCTCCACAAGCTACGCCATCCAGTCACAGTGAACATTCAATGCACCTGAGGATCATGCATTACATTGGCCAAAGGATTTGAATTTAATTAGCGTTGTATCAACGCATGAATTAAGTTCACCCACCCCACTCGACTCGAATTAATCGCAATCCTATAGTTTCCTATTTATAATTTCTATATAACAACCTCGATGACCTCAAGGTGCTAGAATTTCATCATGCATTAGCGCATGGCATTTAGGTTTGCTATTTCTCTAAGCTCATGGAAACCTCTCTGTCTACAAGATAAATGAACGGTTTCCTAGCATATCAATGTTTCAAATAATGTTATACGTTGTTATAACAATCTCAAAATTATCCCATTGTTTATTTCATCCATTCTTGAGTGGGCACTAAACCCAACTTTGTTGTTTTAGAGAGGAGATTATAAAAAACCAATTTATAGAACATAAATATTAGAAGTCCCTGAGTTTAAAATTAAACATTCTAAGGAATCTTCTTTGACTGTCGATTCTTCAACATAGTTTCAACTTTGTCGTTTAGGAAGGGTTTCTCTATGAGTCAATTCAAGAATACAGTGTTCGAAACCCTACGTTAAAACTCATAACATACTACTTTGATGTGTCAAAATATTTGACATAGTATAAACTTGTCAAACTATTCATTGGATAGCCTTGACATAACGTTTCTTCTAACAAAATAGATTGAACGTATGTCTATACTTGAGACTTGACAAAAGGCACATTACTTGTTTGTAATGACTTCATAATAATAATTGGATTAAGAATAAGGTCTTTTCTTGAAAAGAAAACAATAGTTAAAATTCTTTAATAACACATGTATTACCTTCAAGGCATATAAGCTAAATCTTGTTATTGTTCACAACTAGTAAACAATTTTGCCATGGTCAATCCGAATAGTTTAATCTCTAAAAAAGAGGATGATTGTATCGACTTGCATGTTAAGTCTTTCACTTCTCACCAATAAAAAACCTCCATAGATGGTTGACAAAACAAGCTTTTCACTCAAATACTTACTATCCTTTAGGGCCACGAATTTGTATCTGACTGTCGATAGAGGTCTTATTCTCTGTCGACAAGTGTTTTTGCTATTACAGCTTGCATGGGCTGTGAGACATTTTAAAATCCAACTCCTACACAGAGTGCACCCTACATTAACTACAACCTTCTAAAGCAAAAACCATAGGCTTCTCAATCATTCTCTACCTACGTCAAAACATACTAAATGCTGTGATTTATGCACCTTCCGTGTGGCGTAGTGTAGGGCAGCAGATTTAAATAGTGCTTTCATTTTTAATGAAGACAAACTTCACATAGTTTTTAGTTATAAAACAACACTTTGCATTTTCAAATCCATTCATTGATCCATCGCAAAAGCTTGTAAAGGTATGACACATAACAAGGAACTAAGTTTACGCAGTGAAAGAGTACGAGAACCTGTCATTAGTCTCCAATGTTTGTTGACAGACTATCCAGACTCTTGCTATTTTCTCAGCCGATTATCCAAGTAGCTCCTTCCACAGTCATGTCTTTTTCTTCTTCTCTAAATTTCTGTCCCTAAAACTAACTCCAAAACTTCTTTTAATCCCTGCCCACGGTGAAAGTGTAACAAACTCTCCACTGCCGACCATGCCTATCCAGAAGGGAATTTTTTCGGCATGCAAACATGACTCTCTCCTTATGTGACCACTCTCTCCAATATGGAACTCCACAAGGTGAGGTGGTAGTTGGTAGACATAACAACCCGTCCACTACACAAGAAAGAAGGCTTCATTACCACATAATTTGCAACTGTTGGCAAGAGACATTGTGTGGCTTCATGATTGTTGTCATTGATGGCAACAAAGATCATTCCACACATTCGCAGGACATGGTGTGTTTATATCGGAAGTCAGATTGAAGAGATGTTGTGGTCCAGTAAGAAAGAATAGAGCAGGCAGCAAGGTCAGACAGTCAGGTCCGGATCTCTCAGAGGAGGTATCTCAGTAAAGTGCGATTTTGGGGAAGTCAAGAGGAGTACCTTGACCAATAGATTCCAAGGATTTAGCCTCCGGTGATAGATGAGTGAAATGATATGAGCACTTGAGTGTTGGGTTCCTATTTGACAGAGTAGACAGAGAAAGAACTAACCGGCAGAACATCAGACTTAAATCCAGATGAGATATTGATGGTGATTAAGTTTCTTGAGGTATCATTCATGATTGGCTGACATGATTGATGACTTCTCTAAGCATCTCCTTGATCCGCATCTCCTGGTATGCAAGGATTCAGCCGACAGATCAAAGTTTGGGAAAATATTGACTATTCCGGATGCCGACTAGAAAGGTGTTGAAATCACTTGTGCGAATATAAATACCAGATGTATTTGGATGTAAAAGTGTGTGTAGTGCATTGTGGTGTGTGAAGAAAAGCAGAAGAGCAGAGTAAGAGTAGTAATACAGGTCCGGTATGTGACAGGACAGCAGCACCAAAGAAAAGAAAGAATGAAGTGTAGTAGATCAGTGTATTGAGCCTAATCGGAACTGAACCTCAGCATATGTGGATGCTTCTTATCAGTTCAAGTATCTAGTTTTCTTGTATAAACTATTGTAGGTAGTGAGCCTCTTGTGAGTAGTGTGCTCGGGAAGTGAGCCCTAATTGGCAAGTGCCATTTTGTATCATCCTATTCTTTTAACAGAGAATACTTTCTTGGGTTAATCACCTCGTGGTTTTCTCCCTTAACAGGGTTTCCACGTCAAAAATATTGTGTCATGTGTACTGATGTTATTTCTATTTCATGGTTGATCTTGATTATTTGATTTGATGCTTAGAAAATTAAATTAATTTAGATAACTGATTCACCCCCCTCTCAGTTATCAACAATTGGTATCAGAGCTAAGTTCCTCCAAACAAAGCCTAATAGCATGAGGAAGATCTGTGAATTCCAATGGATATGTATGGTATGAGAGAACAACTTAAGTCTGCCCTAGATGATCTTGAGCAATCTCATTCTGAAGTCAACGACTTGAAGGAAAGACTCAAACAGGCTGATGATTTCATAAATGAGCTAAAAGAGAAATTGAGTATCTCTATGAAAAAGAGAAAGGAACTACTTCAGCAATTAGCAAGTCAAGGTGAAACAAATGATACAATTGAAGATCTGAAGGAGAAAACCAAGTTATGTGAAAAGTTATCAAAAGAGGTCATTATGGTAAGACATGAAATGGAATCAGGAGTTATGAAATTCACCCAAGAAATTGAAGAGAAAAGAAAAACTGAAGATGATCTAAGACAATCTCTCAAAGAAAAGTCAGAAGACTACCACAAGATGGATAGAATAATTAGACATCTTGAATCTAATCTTGAAGATGCTAGAGATAATGAAGAAAAACTTGAGGATCAAATTGACACTCTCAAAAGGGATCTTCAAATAGCAAATGAATACAAATAAAAATTTAAGATAAGCTCTGCTCAACTTGAAGTTCTTCTTCAAAGCCAAAAGAGGGTAGATGACAAACAAGGCTTGGGATATGAAAAAGGTGAAAGCTCTGGATCCGGTCAGAAGAATTTCATATCAGAAAATCCAAGAAACAGGCCTAAAAGACCTCCAGTAAGGCAACCAAATGCTCAAAGATATCTTTCCTTCAATGGATACTGCCATAATTGCAATAACTTTGGTCATAGAGCAAATCAGGGCAGAAAGAGAATGAATCAGACTAATTCACCCTTCTCCGGATAGTGCTTCAACTGCAAAAGGTATGGTCATAAATCTCATGAATGTAGAAATAAGCAAATGAACAATTCATTCAATGGTAGATGCTTTGCATGCAATAGAATGGCTCATATGGCTAATCAGTGTAGATCAAGAGGATACCAGTCAAATATGCAAAGAAATGTTGTCTGCGACAATTGCAATAGATCTGGTCATATTGCCAAATTCTGTAGAAGTAGGAATCAAGACAAAAGGGGTCCGATACATCATAATCAGAATCAAGATAAAGGAAAATCAAAAGTGAGTGCGGATGAGATTCAACGAGAGATGAACAAGATTTGGGTGAAGAGAAGTATAAAGAATGTAGGGGATGGATCCGCACCAGAATCTGGTGCTGATATTCCTTCCAGAAATTAAAAAGTGAGCTCTGGCTCAGGGGGAGACACAAGGAAATACATTTTCCCCCAGCCAGTCAATTGGTGCCTGATATTGGCACTTGAAGGGTTGTGGATTAAAGGGTTCTTAGAGAAACATCAAGAGAAGTCTTGGTTAAGATTTGGAAGATCCGCAAGAAGATTTGAAGAGTCTATCTACCAAGATTGATCTGGTTTAACAGTCATCCCGTATGAACAGGATTCTCATAGTTAGATCTGGTATGATTCAAAATTTGAGTTACCTTGATCTGTGGATAGATGAAACGTTTGTGGAAAGGAAGATAGATTGTCATAAACTACCAAGAATAACTCTAAGTACATCTCAGTGATCCAGAAAAGACTTTTTCAGAACACGGAGAACATAGCAACCGGAATAACTTAAGTTGTGCATTTATTGCAATGGGGAATTAGGGTTTTTCCCCAGAGATAAAAGGGTTCATTTACACGACATTTGCACACTTACACTCGAGAAGAAGAAGAAAAGAGCTCTGCAAACAAGTTTGCTTCATCCATCGCAAGGATCAACAGCAAAATTCAAGTCAATCGGTGATCTTTTCGGCTCACTCCGTAAACCCTAAAGGTGTAAGAGGTATTTTCCGTCCTTGAAATCTATTTCTGAATCCTCTGTAAAATGGGCACTCCAAATGTTGTAAAGATTTCTGATAGGCCGCGTCCAAAATTTAAAAAGCATCCCTACAAATCCTTAGAAGTTGATCCCCTAGGAGCATTCTCCAGTATTCCGCATGGGGTTTTACACGTAGAAGATGTTAGGGCATATATTCATGAAAACATTGAAGAATTTGGGGAATCAAAGATGATGGATATTTACCACAAACAGTTGTTAGATGATTCTTTTGAACTCAAACCACAGTACCAGGCCATCCAGGACAAGCATTTTGCATAATGCATTCATTTCCCCTATTTTGCTAAAGACGAATGGGTCCGATATGTCTTGAGCAGAATGCATGACAACTTCATGTGGTTGAACAGGCCATTTAAGATCACCAAGGATGCCATTAGGGCAGTAACCGGATTACACTCAACCGGAGGAATGCCTACTCTCAAATATGTCAAAAACCAAATCATGAGTGAGGCTACCGGATCGAAATTTGATAAAAGAGCCATGACAATTGAGGACATAACAGATCCAGATATAAAGTTTGCATCAATGATAATTGGCTATAAGATTTATCACTCCAGCAGGGAAAATTCAGTATCCAGAACTGCTGTTTACACTGCCTATGAAATGTTGAGGAAAAATACAGATTATGATCTTTGTCAACTTCTTCTAAGCCAACTGATGGAAAACCTACAAAAGATCAAAAAGGATAAAAAGAATTCCTTCAAGTATGGTGGGCTGATACTGTGTTTGTTCTTCTACTTCATGAATGATCTTCCCGGATCCAGTGGTTGGGTATGGCAGAATGATAGACTAGTGGCCATCCAAATCAGAGATTATATACATGGGCTTGGTGATACCAAGGCATAGAATACAGCACTCTGGGGCTATTTCAAGAATTTCCAGAGCATGATGCAAGCAAGAGAAAGAATCCCTCAATCTTTAGTCGAAAGATATAAAGATACAGTGTGCTTCATGGTAGACACTGATCAATGTTTGATGGAGGCAGTAGAACCAAGAATAGTATGGATCATGCCTATGGGGTATGAAGTGGATGAAAAGATTGTAGAGCTGCATGTTCAGCACATGCTAAGTCAGCCAAAGGATCCCAAAGTAGAAAGGTTTGGAACTTTTGAGGAACTAAGTGTGAAAATTCATGTGGAGTTAAGGCAACCAGAGATGAAGAGAAAAGTGAGAAAAGAAGTTGAGAACACTGCCAAAATCTTTGGCATCTCAAAAGAGGCACTTGATGCAAACAGAGAAAAGATAGAGAAAGAAGATACTCTGGTAGAAGTCCCCTCCCGGACCAGATCCTCTAAGAGATCTGCATCTAAAACTGCTAAAAGCTCAAAACCAGAAGCAAAGTCATCCAGTAAAGGAGAGAAAAGAACAAAGACCAAGGCCTCAAGGTCTTATGCCAATCAAAAGGATGATGAAGAGATTGAATCTGATGAGGAGGTAAAGAAATTCAAGAAGAAGAAGAAGAAAGGATCCGGTGAATCATCTACAGGTCAAGACAAGGAAGAGATGGCAGAAGAATTTGTTGAAAGGCCCACTCTATCCTTAGATGATGTAGTTAAAGCAGTTACTATGGATGGAAACCTGCAACTAATAACAGAATTCTATGATGCATATAATGATGCAGATAGAAAGATTCTGGAGGAAGCCACAGTTAAGTACTTGAACATATACAATAAGGCTTTTATTGAAATCATATCTCTCATTCCCAAAAGCTTAGATAATGAATTAGAGATAAGAAAGAATAATGCTAGGGCAAAGGATCTTGAGATCTGTGAACAAATAGCCATTCAGCTCTTTCCTTCAATCACTCTGAAGAAAATGAATATGATCTTTAAAGATTGCAAGGATGAGTTCCGGAGCAAAGCTAGAATGAATTAGCTTATGCTTGGAGAAACTGACAAAGTAGCAAAAGAAACAGAAGAGATCCTCCAGAATGCATACAAAAGATTCAACATTCCTATTATAAAGGACTTAGGTGATGATCCCTCGGCTACAAGTGTTGAAGAAGAATCTACTAAGGCAATGACAGAAGATGTAATGGACACCAGTGAAGATAAAGACAAGGACTTAGTATCCTCTGCTCCGGAAGAGGTGGCCCATGAACAAACAGACATCACTCCTCCGGTTTCTCCTACTGACTCCGGATCCAAAGGAGAAGAAAGAATAGAGGAGAAATAAAAAGAAGTGAAAGAAAAAGAAGATGACAGCATAAAGTTACAGAAGAAAAGAAGAATCTGTCTCTCGCAAGAGACACTGCAGAAAGTGTCAAAGAATTCTTAAACAAAGAGACAATGGTGATTGACGAACCGGAAGTTCTATAAGGCCCATTTGATTTTGATTCTCTTTCCCTGGTACAAACAATGAAGATAGCTTCATTTGCTAATGCAAAGGCAAAAGAAAAAATGCTAAAATCTCACATGGAAGATTGTGAGCTTATAGAAGCTACATCCGGTGTATTGGAGAAAATCATGCCATCCTTCCAAAAGGATCCTTCGGCCTCTACATCCGGTAATCTAAAGTCTCTTGTAAATTCTATTCATACAAATTTTGATTCCCTAGAAAAGTCAACTGAAGAAAAGGTTCGGAAGGAGTTTTTGGATAAGAGATTCTCCGAAGTACAGGGTCTGATAACAAATGATAGGAGAGTTATGGATATTGGGATAAAGAGCTTGGAAAATGCTCTCAAAGATGGCAGAAATATGTATAAATTTTGCTTATCTTGGCCCACAGTGACCAAAGATATTGAGAAGAAAGTAAAAGAGCAAGAGGATAAACTACTAAGTTTGTCTCAAAGTTTTGATCCTCTCTCATTCTCCATAGTAAATCAAGAGTGTCAAACTATTGCAATCACAAATGCAATAAAGAAATTTGAGAAGGAAAGGAAGAACATAATTAGCCGGATGGGTGAACTTAGAGGGATCATTATCCCTAAGTTAGAGGCCATGCATGAGGCCATAAGTGATTCTCAGACTACTGCCTGAACCAATGATCCAACAGATCTTAAGAGGGTAGAAGCTTTTGCATTCCTATTGAGTGGTCACATCTCAATTTTGGACAGGATGAAGGTAAGTTGGGTGACAGAAGTTGTACAATTGAAAAATACTTTTGCAGATATACTAAAGTTTATGTAAAGTATAGCTAGAAAATATACTTATGTGACAAAGTATAGTTGAATTTTTGAGAATTTTGGTGTGCGGACCCCACCTTTTGCCATTGATGTCAAAGGGGGAGTGAGAAGCAGTGAAAAATGTGGACTTCAGCTAGGGGGAGCTACAGTAAAATGTAGAATAGAACAGAGTATCAACCAGGGGGGAGTGTAGTATAACACTTAGTCATTTTTCACTAAGTGTTGCCATCAATGCCAAAGGGGGAGATTGTTGGCAAGAGACACCATGTGGCTTCATGATTGTTATCATTGATGGCAACAAAGATCATTCCACACATCCGCAGGACATGGTGTGTCTATACCGAAAGTCAGATTGAAGAGATGTTTTGGTCCGGTAAGAAAGAACAGAGCAGGTAGCAAGGTCAGACAGTCAGGTCCGGATCTCTTAGAGGAGGTATCTCAGTAAAGTGTAGTTTTGGGGAAGTCAAGAGGAGTACCTTGACCAATAGATTCCAAGGATTTAGCCTCTGGTGATAGAAGAGTGAAATGATATGAGCACTTGAGTGTTGTGTTCCTGTTTGACAGAGTAGACAGAGAAAGAACTGACCGACAGAACATCAGACTTAAATCCGAATGAGATATTGATGGTGATTAAGTTTCTTGAGGTATCATTCATGATTGGTCGACATGATTGATGACTTCTCTAAGCATCTCCTTGATCCGCATCTCCTGGTATGCAAGGATTCAGCCGACAGATCAAAGTTTGGGAAAATATTGACTATTTCAGATGCCGACTAGAAAGGTGTTGAAATCACTTGTGTGAATATAAATACCAAATGTATTTGGATGCAAAAGTGTGTGTAGTACATTGTGGTGTGTGAAGAAAAGTAGAAGAGCAGAGTAAGAGTAGTAATACAGGTCTGGTATGTGACAGGACAGTAGCACCAAAGAAAAGAAAGAATGAAGTGTAGTAGATCAGTGTATTGAGCCTAACTGAAACTGAACCTCAGCATATGTGGATGCTTCTTATCAGTTCAAGTATCTAGTTTTCTTGTATAAACTATTGTAGGCAGTGAGCCTCTTATGAGTAGTGTGCTCAAGCAGTGAGCCCTAATTAGCAAGTGCCATTTTGTATCATCCTATTCTTTTAACAGAGAATACTTTCTTGGGTTAATCACCCCATGGTTTTCTCCCTTAACAGGGTTTCCACGTCAAAAATATTGTGTCATGTGTACTGATGTTATTTCTATTTCATGGTTGTTCTTGATTATTTGATTTGATTCTCATAAAGTTAAATTAATTTAGATAACTGATTCACCCCCCCTCTCAGTTATCAACAACTACACCAAAAAGTGAAGTTCTAACTCTTGCAGGGTGGCAGACTATAGTTGAATAATATGTTCCTCGAGTCAAAGCCGATCATGAGAATAAACAAATGCCAACATAATAATAAAGGTTAGACCAATGACAACTTGAGGTCTTAAGCTAGGAGGCAAAAAGACTTATTTGAAATGGAAGACATCATAAAAAGAACTTAAATGTGTCCCTCTTCGAACTTCGACTCAATTACCAACATCATAAAAGAATAAAGAAGTACCTCACTGACTACTTAAACATAACTTATATCATTTAGTATATTCCTTTACATTCGACCAAAGTTATTACACACCATGGTCTCTAATTCAATGCCCGTAAAATTTTGTAAAAAGGAGTTTATGACATACACTCAAAGCGTTTTACAACAATAATGACAGATTGGACACAAATGTAGAACAAGACTTGAGATCAACTTACGCACCAATTCCACTCTTGCATTGATCAACAACAAGACGCGACTTACAACTTAGCCATAAGTAAATACATATATTTACATATAATCAATATATCAATCATTCCTATTAGACAACACGTTTTAGAGTATTACGACACTAATGTCGATTTCCCATACTCTAAATGACGACTTACGAAAGGAGAAAGACCTATTCTTCAGATGTTGATATCTCGGCTAAAATTGACTTAGCTCATATTCAAGGCTTAATTCAAGGAATCAAGGTTTATCTACCTGATATGCATTTTCAGTGGCAAACACCCATGGTTATTCTAGAGTCTATTCTCTCTTTCTCAAAGATACTTTCTCTTCTTCTTTCTTCCTGGCGAACATAATCCATCTATTCCTACAATGACAATCTCACATACAATTTTGTGGTCAAAGCACCAATATTCTGATCAATGCATAGTATATCAAATCATTTCATTTTCATAACAAAAAGACATTCCAATTCATAACATCATATTGATCATATTCAAATAGATTCCATAATTTCATAAAATTAACTTTCTCTATCTACATCATCAGTTCCTATGATGTTAATAACATATCCACATAACTGTACTATTCAAGAAAAAGTAAATAGTAATATTGAATCCAAAAAGGGGATGTAACATATCTTTCCCCTATAGAATCATCGTCCCCAATGATTGAGTTTACCAAGAAAAATTTGAACATAAAACAAACTTTTATAGTTTAACATTAATTTTTTTGAAAAGATTAGGAAATCTTTGGTAGATGTCTTTATAGTATTCCCAAGTGGCGCTATCCTTGCCATATTGGTCCCACTAAATTTTGCATTGCAAAACCTCTTGATTACGTAAACAAAGTTTACACATTTCGAGCACCTTGAGTGGCTCGATCAAAACCACTCCTGGTTCTTGTATCTGTAAAGAATTCCATTTAAGAATGTTGTCATTACCTACAAAATATTTCTTTAGATATGAAACATGAAAAACATTATGCATTTTGGACAAGACTGGAGGTAGAGCAACTTTGTAGGCCACTGGATTGATAATCTCAAGAACTTCAAAAGGTCTGACATATCGAGGAGCCAACTTTGATGATTTACCAAATTTGATTGAGCTTTTATGGGGTTTCACTCGCAAAAGAACTTTCTCACCAACAGAGAAATTTCTAGGTACCCGTTTGCGATCTGCATAACGTTTTTGCCTGTCATTGGCTTCTGCCAACCTTTTCCTAATCATTTTCACTTTTTCTTCCATATCCGTAAGCATTTCAGGTCCAATGCTTATCCTATCTTCCATCTTATCCCAACTTATAGGAGTTCTGCATTTCCTTCCATATAATGCTTCAAATGGTGCCATCTTAATGGCAGAATGATAGGAATTGTTATAGGCAAATTCAATAAGAGGTAAATATTCCTCCCATCTATATTGCTGATCCATGAAATACATTCTTAAAAGATCTTCTAAGACCTGATTAACCCTTTCTATTTGTCCATCGGTTTTAGGATGATAAGCGGTGCTCACATTGAGTTTAGTCCCTAATGTAGAAAAAAAAGTTTGCCAAAACCGAGAGGTTATCCGAGCATCTCTATCAGATATAATCTTTTCAGGTACCCCATGCAATCTAAATATTTATTGCACAAATTTCTAAGCCAAAATATGAGCTCCATCTGTCAAATTTCCCAGTATGAAATGTGCTACCTTGGTTAGTTTATCTACAACAACCAATATTGCATCATGCCTATTCTTAGACATTGGTAACCCCTAAACAAAATCCATACTAACAACCTGCCATTTCCATTCTGGAATATCATGCGGGTATAACAATCCAGCAGGATGTTGGTGTTCTACCTTCACTCTCTGACACTCCAAACAACTTGCTACAAACCTTGCAGCGTCACTTTTCATTCCTTTCTAGAAATATAGTGGCTTGACATCAGCTAAAATTTTTGTTACCCCTGGGTGTCTAGAAATAAGGTGCACAATGAACTTCCTTCCAAACAAGGTTTCTAAGTTCTACAGAATTAGGAACATAGATTCTTCCTTTAAATCTCATCAATCCATCTAATTCAAAACATAATCTGTCATATCTTGGATCCTTAGGGTTTAATTGCAGAGCTTGTTTCACCTGCTCATAATATTCATCTCCAGATAAACTTTGTAATACTAAATCTTTAAAATTAGCATGAATAGAGATTATAGAAGCTATATGTCTTCTTCTGCTTAAAGCATCAGCTACTCGGTTTTCTTTACCTTTGATATAAGAAATCTCAAAGTCATAATCTGATATTAATTCTAACCATCTCCTTTGTCTTGCATTGAGATGAGGTTGTGTAAATATGAAGCGAAGACTTTGATGATCTGATTTTAGTATAAATGTCTTTCCCAACAAATAATGTCACCACATCTGAAGGGCGTGAATCACTGCTGCCAATTCTAAGTCATGAGGAGCGTAATTCTGCTCATAGTTTTTCAACTTTCTTGATTCATAGGCTGTTGCACACCCATCTTGCATAAGCACACCTCCTAACCCTTCTCCCGAGGCATCAATAATAACCTCAAAATGTCCTTCAAGATTAGGAACTTTCAAGATTGGTGTGGTTGTGAACTTTTCCTTTAACAAATCAAAAGCCTTTTGACATTCTTCAGTCCAAACAAACTGTTTTCCTTTTCTTTGCAAGGAAGTAATTGGACTAGCAATACTTGAGAAATTCAAAACAAATTTTCTGTAATATCTAGCCAATCCCATAAAACTTCATACCTCTAAAACATTGGAAGGTGCAAGCCATTCCATAATAGCCTTAATTTTGGCAGGGTCAATTGATATCCCTTCAGCTGATATTATATGTCCCAAATACTGCACTTCTTTCTGAAAGAAAGTGCACTTCAATAGTTTTGCATACAATTTGTGTTCTCTTAATCTTTGCAAAACAATTTGAAGATGCTGTCTATGCTCCTCCTCATTTTTGGAATAAATCAGAATATCATCTATGAAAACTAGGACAAATTTATCAAGACAATCTCTGAAAACACTATTCATAAGATTCATGAAAGTGACAGGTGCATTGGTTAATCCAAATGGCAACACAGTGAACTCATAATGACCATATCTTGTTCTAAATGTTGTCTTGTGAATATCTTCATCTTTCAACCTTAACTGATGGTATCTAGATCTCAAATCTATCTTAGAAAAGACTGATGCACCATGCATTTGGTCAAATAAATCATCAATACATGGTAGTGGATACTTATTCTTTATTGTTTCCTTATTTAGCATCCGATAATCTATACATAGTCTAAGGGTTCCATCTTTCTTCTTGACGAATATAACTGGGGCTCCCCATGGTGATACACTTGGCCTAATTAGATTCTTAGACAATAGCTCCTGCAATTGAGCCTTCAATTCCATAAGTTCAGTGGTGGTCATACGATATGGAGCTTTAGATACTGGCTCAGATCTTGGTTTAATATCTATGCCAAAATCAAAGGTTCTTTTTGGAGGCAAGCCTGGCAGTTCCTCAGGAAATACATCACTAAAATTGCAAAGATATGGATATTTTTCCTCAAATGTTTGCTTCTCTAAGGCTTCCTCTACTAGATCCATTTTAACTGCAAACAGTTGACATCCCTTATGCCTAGCCCGCTTTAATTGTTTTGAAGAAATAGATCCGATCCTTATTTCCCTTTGAATACCTTGAAAATTTACTATATTTCCCTTATCATCTAGACACTCAATTGTTTTATGAAAACAATCTACCTTGGCCCTTTGTCTCCACAACCAATTCATTCCTAAGATGACATCGTAGGACCCTAAAGGTGCTATGTATAAATTTACCTCAGTGGAGAAGTTTGAAATATCAATCTTAGCTTCAAACAAACATTTCTCTACCTGAGCCTTTGAGTGATTTGCATACTTAACTTTCCACGCTTTTGACATAAAACCAGCTCTTCTAGAAAATTTACTTAAGACTCTATATGACACAAAATTTTCTGTTGCACCAATATCAAATAGAATAGAAACAAGAACTCCAAATAATGTACTTGTCATCTCAATGGGAGTAATTTGATACTCAGCTTGTCGATTGTCAAGGGCGGCATGAATCCTTTGTTGAAATGCTTTCTGCTGCGAAGGAAGTACCATATTCCTAGGCTGCACGTTCTGCTTTTTATTAGGACAACGGTTAGCATAATGATCTCCACCACAAGAAAAACATCCTCCAATTGGTCCTCTCTTCCTAGATGGTCTACTCATAGCATCATCATTTTTCTTAAAATTGTCATTTTTCTTATTGTCTTCATTTCTACGTTTGTTTTTCTGATTTCCTTTATCAAACCTCCTATTTCCATATCCTTTTTCATTCTTCCTTTTATACGTCTGATCATTGTAGTTCTTATCAAATCACTTACGTTTCTTTTCATGATAAGCAGAAATAGATTTGATCTTCTGTTCCTGCTTAATTGCTTTCTCGTACACCTGGTCCATTATGTTTGGACCATGCACCTCCACCTCACTGCCAATCTAAGGATTGAGTCCCATAATAAATTTTCTTATCCGAAATCTTTCATCCTTTTGGTATTGAGGAACATACTTCAACAATCTAGTAAATTTATCTGCATATTCAGCCATAGACAGATCACCTTGCCTGAGGTTTTTGAAGTCTGTTAACTTTTGATCAAAATATAGCTGTGGTAACCACCTCTTTCAGAAAAGTTCCACAAATTCATTCCATGTCACCTTCAAGGGACTTAATTCCAGTTCCATTTTCTTGTTCATCCACCAAGTGGATGCTTCTCCATATAACTACTATGCTCCCCACACTGCCTTTGTAATCTCAAAGTAATTTCTAATTTCAAAGTATTTCTCCATTTCTGTTAACCATGCTTCTACTGCATCACCAGTTTTCGTTCCATCAAATTTGGGAGGGATAATCTTTTTCATATCCTTAGATAGTTCCAGTGCAAGTTTGTCTTTGGTCTCCCTTTGAACTTCACTATCATCTTGGTTTTCACTTGACATGCCATGATCCTATTGCTTACTTTTACCTGCATTATTAGAATTCTCATTTTCACCCTCCGTATTCCCGGTTTCATTCACTTTCTTGTCCAATTTGCCCAATCTTTCCTTAGTTTCAGTAAGCATATTAAGAATTTTATCCAACTTATCAGTGGAGTTTTCTTGAGAGTTGTGACCTTCCCGATCTTCCCCCTCATTAAACTCTGATTGATCCATGATTGTTTGTTTTCTCACCTGATTAAGCAAATACTAATCAGTTCTATGATTTATCATTTTGTATATTATCAAAACATAACAATTGCTCATAACCATAATTATTCTCAAACCAAAATTTGTCTTTATTATACCTTGCAAAATTGTATATACATTCTTTAAAGATAGACATATCTCATGTTTCACTCAGTATTTACAAGTGGGGTGTACCCTTCAGATTCATTGTCCAACACATAATCACGAGGGGTATAACCCTCAAATTCGCTATCAGATGATAGTGCAATGATTTCAACTCTAGGTGCTATACGGGGATCCCTAGTGATCATTGGTACACTAATAGGTACACTAATAGGTACACTCATAGGTACATTAATAGGTACACTAGTAGGTACACTCATAGGTACACTAATAGGGCAACAATTGACCATGATTCAAGCTGCCATCCTAGCTGTCTCTAGGAGTTCTCTTTTCATTCGTTTAAGTTGTGACAAAGCATTGGCAAAAGTTTCCACATCATCTAGCCAAATGTCATTTTCATCATTTTTTTTCTCAGTAGTCTTGATCATCACAAGTAGTTTTTGCTTAGCTTGCAGATAACGTTCCTTACCCATGAAGGACTTCCTTGCAGTTTTCTTGATATGTACCATCTTGGCACAGTAAATCAAATCATTAGTTACCTGCATAATGTTGATTCCTAATCAGGTTAATGGACTCATCAGCCCTAGTATTGAACCTAGTTAGCTCTGATACCATATGTAACACCCAATTCAGAATTTACCCTAAAGACTAAGTTTTAACCAAAGGCGATATAAACATTTTTTGAAGTTTTAAAACAGAAAAGTAATTACTATAAACAAGTAATTCTTCCATCGACTTAACAATAAGCATGATTACATATTCGTAAAATAAAAGGAAATAATCAACCAAAACATTTAAAAAATATGTTGTTAATAATTGCTTAAAACAAATCCAAATTAGGAACTTACCATTGTTACTACATCTCGATTGTCAACCATCCATATTCAAGTCTTGGCATTCCTCCAGAATTAAGAAGAGAAAGTATCTTCAAGGAGCTTAACCTCCAACCACAGACCGTTGGTCTCCTGCACTCCTTCCTAACTGGAAGTGGCCCTACCCTACTCAAGAGGATAGACTTAGGATAACCAATGGTGTTTGCCATCTGAGCTCTGGTGTTGTGACCTACGTGACTTGTTATCATGTAATCCCCTAGGTACCCTCTAGTCATACATGATCTCTCCACAAGCTACACCATCCAGTCACAGTGAACATTCAATGCACCTAAGAATCATGCATTACCTTGGCCAAAGGATTTGAATTTAATTAGCATTGTATCAATGCATGAATTAAGTTCACCCAGCCCACTCGACTCGAATTAATCGCAATCGTACAGTTTCCTATTTATAAGTTCTATATAACAACCTCAATGACCTCAAGGTGTTATAATTTCATCATGCATTAGCGCATGGCATTTAGGTTTGCTCTTTCTCTAAGCTCATGGAAACCTCTCCATCTACAAGATAAATGTACGGTTTCCTAGCATATTAATGTTTCAAATAACGCTATACATTGTTATAACAATCTCAAAATTATCCCATTGTTTATTTCATCCATTCTTGAGTGGGCACTAAACCCAACTTTGTTTTTTTTAGAAGGAGATTACAAAAAACCAATTTATAGAACATAAATATTAGAAGTCCCTGAGATTAAAATTAAACATTCTAAGGAATCTTCTTCGACTGTCGATTCTTCGACATAGTTTCAACTTTGTCATTTAGGAAGGGTTTCTCTATGAGTCAATTCAAGAATACAGTGTTCAAAACCCTACGTTAAAACTCACAACATACTACTTCGACGTGTCGAAATATTTGACATAGTATAATCTTGTCGAACTATTCATTGGATAGCCTTGACATAACGTTTCTTCTAACAAAATAGATTGAATGTATGTCTATACTTGAAACTTGACAAAAGGCACATTACTTGATTGTAATGACTTCATAATAATAATTGGATTAAGAATAAGGTCTTTTCTTGAAAAGAAAACAATAGTTAAAATGCGTCAATAGCACATGTATTACCTTCAAGGCATATAAGCTAAATCTTGTTATTGTTCACAACTAGTAAACAATTTTGCCATGGTTAATCCAAATAGTTTTATCTCTGAAAAAGAGGATGATTGTATCGACTTGCATGTTAAGTCTTTCACCTCTCACCAATAACAAACCTCCATCGATGGTTGACAAAACAAGCTTTTCACTCAAATACTTACTGTCCTTTAGGGCCACGGATTTGTATCTAACTGTCGATAGAGGTCTTATTCTCTGTCGACAAGTGTTTTTGTTGTTACAGCTTGCATGGGCTATGAGACATTCTAAAATCCAACTCCTACATAGAGTGCACCCTACATTAACTACAACCTTCTAAAGAAAAAACCATAGGCTTCTCAATCATTCTCTACCTACGTCAAAACATACTAAAAACTATGATTTATGCACCTTCCGTGCGGTGTAGTGCAGGGTAGCAGATTTAAATAGTGCTTTCATTTTTAATGAAGACAAACTTCACACAGTTTTCAGTTATAAAACAACACTTTGCATTTTCAAATCCATTCATTGATCCATCGTAAAAGATTGTAAAGGTATGACACATAACAAGGAACTAAGTTTACGCAGTGAAAGAGTATGAGAACCTGTCATTAGTCTCCAATGTTTGCTAACAGACTATCCAGACTCTTGCTATTTTCTCAACTGATTATCCACGCAGCTCCTTCCATAGTCACATCTTTTTCTTCTTCTCTGAATTCCCGTCCCTAAAACTGACTCCAAAACTTCTTTTAATCCCTGCCCACGGTGAAAGTGTAACAAACTCTCCACTCCCAACCATGCCTATCCAGAAGGGAATCTTTTTCGGCATGCAAACACGACTCCCTCCTTATGCGACCACTCTGTCCAATATGGAGCTCCACAAGGCGAGGTGGCAGTTGGTAGACGTAACAACCCATCCACTACACAAGAAAGAAAGCTTCATTACGATATAATTTGTAACTACACTGAAAAGTAAAGTTCTAACTCTTTCAGGGTGGCAGACTATAGTTGAATAATATGTTCCTCCACTCAAAGCCGATCATGAGAATAAACGAATGCCAACATAATAACAAAGGTTAGACCAATGACAACTTGAGGTCTTAAGCTAGGAGGCAAAAAGACTTATTCAAAATGGAAGACATCATAGAAAGAACTTAAATGTGTCCCTCTTCGAACTTTGACTCGATTACCAACATCATAAAAGAATAAATATGTACCTCACCGACTACTTAAACATAACTTATATCATTTAGTATATTCCTTTACATTTCGACCAAAGTTATTACACACCATGGTCTCTAATTCAACACCCGTCGAATTTCACATAAAGGAGTTTACGACATACGCTCAAAGCGTTTTACAACAATAATGACAAATTGGACGCAAACGTAGAACAAGACTTGAGATCGACTTACACACCAATTCGACTCTTGTGTCGATCAACAACAAGACGCGACTTACAACTTAGCCATAAGTAAATACATATATTTACATTTAATTAATATATCAATCATTCCTATTAGACGACATGTTTTAGAGTATTACAACACTAATGTCGATTTCCCATACTCTAAACGACGACTTACGAAAAGAGAAAGATCTATTCTTCAGACATCGATATCTTGACTAAAATTGACTTAGCCCATATTTAAGGCTTAATTGAAGTTATCAAGGTTTATCTACCTGATATACATTTTTAGTGGCAAACACCCATGGTTATTCCAGAGTCTATTCTCTCTTTCTCAAAGATACTTTCTCTTCTTCTTTCTTCCTGGCGAACATAATCCATCTATTCCTGCAATGACAATCTCACATACAATTTTGTGGTCAAAGCACCAATATTCTGATCAATGCACAGTATATCAAATCATTTCATTTTCATAACAAAATGACATTCCAATTCATAACATCATATTGATCATAATCAAATAGATTCCATAATTTCATAAAATTAACTTTCTCTATCTACATCATCAGTTCCTATGATGTTAATAACATATCCACATAACTATACTATTCAGGAAAAAGTAAATAGTAATATTGAATCCAAAAAGGGGATGTAACAAAATCAATCTTATATACTCATTACATTTTATAATAGTTAATTAAACAATGTTATCTACTACATTTTAGTTATGCTTATTCTCTCAAAGTAATTATTTATCGAAGATTTGAGTTTAAATTTTTCATAAGTAAAATTCTAAATACTTTTGCAATACATTACAGCCATTACATTCTGTAATAAATGAGAGGTCCTTCAATATTCAATAGTCCCAATGCTAGCACATCATCTAGTAGAGAACATAGAAATCAATTGCAATGGATACAATCCATGCAAAAAATGATGAAATTAGCAAGGCTAGATGAGCAATACATAATGCTTCAATAGAAAGTGTAGACACTTGAAATGTCTCGAGCCTGCGAATGATATTTTTGGCACATAATTGATGTTCCCTTCACATTCCTCTAATAATTAAATAATTTCCAAATTATTTAATTAATTCATTTCACTTGGCCTTTTAATTAAATAAATTCTATTTAGTTAACTAGGCTATCTTTCTTCTTCTTTTCCTCTATGGTTAAATAATTTAAATATTATTTAATCATTCACCACCATGTCCCATTTAATTTTAATAAATTTCTATTTATTTAAATTATCCAATGTTCCCCTTTTAATTAAATAAGTATCCCTCTTATTTAATTAAATCACCCTCATCACATACCCTTCTCAAAACAATTAAATAAGTACCCATTACTTATTTAATTAGGCACATAATCACTTCTCTCACCTCATTTTTTCCAAATAAAAAATATATCCTTGTGCTCTAGTGACAAGGAAACTCTAACTCATCCTAGCCATTGATTTTCCTCCAAAGTCAACTCTAAATCTTCACCCTCCATTCCAACTTCCTCCTCTATAAAACCACCCTCTCCCATTGACATTTCACCACTTTGAGCATTTGACTTGTGCATTTGTCTACTCTTGAGCTCTCATTTTCTTAGTTTGCTGGTCTGCAAGTCTGAGTACATTCTCCATAGCTTAGCTTAGTAGTAATGGAGGAAATGCATTAGGTAGTCTAGGGTTTTATGCTTTCATAGTTGCATTTCTAGGTTGTTTAAGGTCTCTATTACTTGAGTAGGGTTTCATTATGCTGTTCTAGGACTGTAGGATAGATTTTTCCTTTCTTACATTAGTGAACCCAACATGAAACATCCGTACATTCCACAAATTTAGGGCTTTTGAATTTGCAGGTTTGTGGGATGCATATGCTGAGCAGTAAACCGCATGCGCTTCTTCATGTGACGCATGGAAAGTACGGTGTGACGTTTAAGCTAGATTTTGCATCGCATACGCATACTTCTGCACCACATACGCATACTTCTGCACGGCATACGCTTTAGTTCAGGGTTTAAGCTTTTTGTTTTGATTTATCTAACCCTAACTTAGTTCATTTTGTAGGTTGCTAACTGGTTTTTGTAGGGTCTGGTAGTCTAAATGATTCTCTGTTTTCATTAGCTACTAGGGTTTCATTTTTAAGTAGTGGGTTTTCTTAAAAAAGACATTTAGTTTTCAAAGAGGGGATTAAGGCTTATTATCTAGGGTTTCATTTAGTCATTTTACAATATGGGTAAATCCTATTGAGGCTTGGAAGTTTTCTATCATACTGGTACTCCAGGATATGCCTTACAGCCCTAGGGTTTACTTTTAGTCCGTACAAAAACAATTTTATTTCACTGGATAGGTTTTTCGGTAACATTTTGATGTGCAGGGAACAGTCCACCGCATATGCGTAACAGTGCACTGCATACGAGTAACAGTACACCGCATACGCCATTGTGATACATAGGATTGACAATGCACCACATGCGTTCTCTATGTGACGCATGCGCTCTGGTAAAAGCAGTAAGTTCTCTTTTTGAAAAATTTTGTTTCAATCTGTGGTTTCTAGTTACTATTTAGGTTTCTCTACTACTAATTTTTTGGTTTGTAGCTTGTGGCGTGAAAGGAACATTTTAATTTGCAAACTAAACTTGCTATTGAGGGCTTTTATCTTTATGTATATGTGGATGATCAAAACACTTTGCAATTTGGGGTTAAAAAGGACATAATCTTTTGTTTGCATTTACACACTCATTTTGGGATTAAAATTAACCTCACTCATATGGGCTAAAATGAACCACAACCCTTGCATTTTCACACTCATGAGTTAAAAAGAACACAACTTTGCATCATAACACATTGGGTTAAAATGAACCACAATTTTACATTATTACACTCATTGGGACTTAAAATTGACTTGCATTCCTCACTCATTTAAAAAGATGAAAAAGGATTGCATTTGTGCTTGCTATCCTTGGTGGTTTGTGTTAGAGTAGTGGAAAGGTTCATACCCTCCACTTCACTTACATTAAATCACACCACACCTAAAGAAAAGATAAATTGAAAGAACCCCCATGTGAGTGTGAAGTAAAATCATATGCGTATGCTCTCCCCTTGCGACTTAGTGCGAGCCTAGGGATCAAAAGCATGTTAGTTTGCTTTTCTTTTGTTTAAGCCTTAAAGGGGCCTACTCTTGAGACACATCTAAAAGGAGAAATCATTTGCGACCCCAAGTGGTACTTTCATCTGGCCTGCTATATAAGTTGAGGATAAGGTGAAATCCAAGTCTAACCGGTATGAGTGCTCACCATACAGTGCTAGCTTGAAAGGAGGCATACCTTAGCGTATATTAAACTTCTAGTAGGGTTAGTTAGAGCCTTAAGTGCCTTGCTAGATGCTTGTGAGGTGCCGGTCCCTCAAATATTCTACTAGAACCTTCTTATTTAGTGGCCAAAAACCTTCTATTTGTTGACACAGAAGGGTAACCTTTGAAGCGGCCCCGATTCATGCGGTTCTTAGCCAAGGTAGGAGGGACAATCCTAAGTTTTGGTGGGGGGATGAGGCTTGGGAAACCTAGATCTTGGTATGTGTGAGAAGTGAGTGCATTGTAAAGGGGAGCTGGTGCTACCAAGATCCTGGAGCTACCCGCTTTAAATAGGCGTAGCTAGGGGATTCAACAAATACAATCCTTGACTAGCCCTAGGATCATGCTTGTCTTCCAAGTGTCTTTTTTTTCTCCATCACAAAAACATCAAACAAACAAGAGACACAACCACAAAAATGTTTGCTGAGTGTTTTTCCACTGATGTGCTTTCTATTTTTTCACAAAACCATCAAACAGATCTAGGAAAAAACTACTTTTGAGAAACCTGCTAAACTGCAATGCATACGTTGATCAGTGAACTACATAAGTAACATTCTACAACGCATGAGAAAAACTGCAATGCATACGCTAAATAGTGAACCACATAAGTGACATTTTACAATGCATAAGCTAAATAGTGAACCGCATAAGTGACATCCTGCAATGCATAAGAAAAATAGTGTGTCGCATATGCCTGAGAGGAACTTTTGATCCTAAGGGAAACTTTTGAAATATTTTATCCCAATCTGATCTAACTGCAACTGTGTTAGGAACCTGTAGGTCTCATCCCTTAGGATCCACTTGCATACCACCTACATTTGTCTTAGAAAATCTTAGAACTTTAGGATTTTAGCCTTAGACTTCCATAGGAATCCAAAATATTAATCTTCCTAAGTCAAAACATAAGGAGAAACTGTCGAAGCGTGACTGCCTCATAAGTGTAAAATTGGACTAAGAGACCTTGGTATTATTTCCCACTCAATCAATTCCAACGTGGACCCCACACCCATTTAGCTAAGTGTAAGGTCCACTTTCTGAAGTTCCTTATAATCACCCTTCTCACATAAAAAAGAATCCAATGTCTCGACAAACCTGATTTGCACTTTGAAGGTCATTAGTAGACAATAGTATCCTATTGGAGCTAGACTTTGTGAAGATTAAAATCATTATCCCCACACTTTGGTCTTAGGTGCCTTCCCATTAGTTGCATCCCATAAACATTATAGCCAAAAGACAATACAACCATTTGCATAAGACATTTAGGTCATTTCCATTTCCATCTTTAGGAATCTTTTAAGCCCCTTTAGAATACCACCCTCATTCATTTAGAAACTTTACATCATCATCCTCCCGCCTTCCATCTAGGTCTTTTATGGTTGAAACATGGTTGCAAAAGAAAAGAAAGGGAGAAGAGAACCTAGAAGATCCCAAAGACTCTCACATCGAAACCATGAGATTCGACACCAACCCCAATGAACCACCTAACCAAAACATGGGGAACCCCTTTGACAATCTATTCTTGCAAGATGATGAACTCGGGGTTACACCCGAAGTCCTTGAAGCCACAAGACAAGACCCTAGAGTATTGAGAATCCTAGATGAAATGATTGCCGTGGACCCACAAAGCTACCTCTTGCACCTTATACAAAATGGAACTAAACTTCCCGAAGGCATTGACATAACCACCTTCATACCAAAGTCTGCCAACACCAACACAACAAGGCAAAGCTACGCCTCATCCTCCAACTACCATGCCAACCAAATGCAAGAACATGTCAACATACCCCAAGGGCAAATCTCACATGAATCCGTCATGGTAAACATACCCCCTCCTTTTGAGGAAAACAACGCCAATGCCACAACTCACACATCAAATCCTTTTGTTTTCTCAGCAAATCCTCAAGGTCACGTTAAAAGAAAACAAAGGATACACATTGTGACCTCGCAAAACCAAACCCAAGGAGTTAACACCACAACAAACACAACTACAAACTTGGGAACCACCTCTAATGCCAACACGTGTAACCTCAACATGAACGTGGGAACCAACTCTAATACCAACATGGGTAAGTCCAACACCAACACCATCAACCAACATGACGCAACTAGCCAAGGCTTGGGAATATCCTATGTCAACTCGAACCTCATCAATCCATTTGAAGCTAACAGTCGCAATGCGACGTACATTGATCTCAACCAACAAACAAATCTGTTGGCAGTGAGCTGCCCCCTTGTCAGTGAGGCGTTCAATGTTGACCTCAAGATTCGTGACATGGCAGTGAGCCTTCCACGGATCTGGATTAAGTCTAGCGTTTGTAGTGAGTGTTGAAAGCTTGAGCTTTTGGCGCAACGGCAAACGATTCCAACAATTGGTATCAGAGCCATGGGTCATGGGTTCGAATCCCTCGGGTTGCGTTGAGGGGGGGATAGAGTCAGGTTGTCATTGATGTCAAAAAAGGTGTTCTTTCAGGTTGTCATAGATGTTGGGATTGATCTTCATATCAGGAAATCAATATCATCAAGATAGCCAGGAGTTATGAAGAATAATGTTTGTTCATGTTTTGATAAGATTATCATCATGTGCAGGGTTGATATTGGTAAACATTTGAGTAGGAGACATCATCTCATGTGTTCTTTCTATTGTCATATCACAGTTTGTTCAGTATGGTAAAGTGTTCACTTGCTTCAGTTTTACAAGACCAGTGCAGATAAGGTATTTATGTTGGAGGGTTCACTTTGTGTGTAGTACTTGATCAAGTCTTTATAATCATATTTATGAGAGGGCTTGTTTCATTCTCAAGGTTACATTATAAAGTAGTATTGATTGCAAGAGATGATCAATCATTTCACAGAGATATGTTTTTGGAGATCATTTGAGGTTTTCAATTGTCTAAGTTTTTATTATGATGGAGGTAATCTCAGGAGCTTAAATCGTATATGTTGAAGTATTAAATCTTTTTGCTCATGGCTCAAAAGAGTTTATCTTTTCAAGGGTGCCTTGAATTTGATGTTTAGATAATGTGTACTGATATCAATATTGCATCAGACATGCTCGAGGGTAAGATGATCAGTTTGATGTGGTGTTTTTGACATTGCAATAAGGATGACTAAAGAGGTATTATCTACTCTAAATCATTATTTATTTCTAAGTCTCTAAACCTCCTACCTGTCATACACTTTTAAATCTATTTGGGAGGTGACTTATTATAGCGGGTTTACAACTTAATTATTATCGCTTGGAGGGTCCTCAAGTCATGGTATTAACTGGCCCCATCTTTCTTTTCACCAAATGCGTTGGCTATGGTCTTTGGGCGGGCTTTCAATGTTTTTTAAATTTAAAACTATCACCGCCAAATGTGGAGTGGGCATGGGTTATAAAGTTTATAAAGTTTTTTTTGGTTTTTCAAAAAGCATTGAAAATGTTTAGAGCCCGATTAAGCCTTGATTGATATTTAATTTTTAAAATTAAAAAAAACTCTTATTTTGTTGGGATAAAGGCTTGAGGTCAAATTTAGATATTTTTTTTTGAGGCTAATTTTTAGCATGTTTTAAGAGGAGATACAAAAGCAGATTTTGTGGAACCATTTACTCTATTTTTATGAAGATTCCTCCTATATTTGTGTAAACTCTTGATTAAAGAAAAGAAGGTTTTTTTTATTGTGTTTGGAGTTGAAGGAAGAAGTTGAAGAAGTTTTTTTTGACAGATTAATTAAAGATTTTATATTGAGAAGTTTAAGAGTTTTTTGTTTGAGAATTTGCAGAGATTTTTTTTGGAGCTATTGAATTGATTTACTCTTGCAGATTGAGAAGATAAATAGAGAGAAAAGAAAAATTGGATCAAGAAATTTTTTTATACAGGAATATGAAGGATCATGCAATAAAGATGAAAGTGAATGCACAAAGGAATTTGAAGAGTTATTGTTTTATTTTTGACAGGGGCAAAATGATTGAATTTAATTGAAGTTGTTTTTGGAGATATATTTTTGCTAAATGTTTTATGCAGGGATAATTTTGAATGCAGAAATTGTCCAAATTGAAATGTCAAAGAATATGAAGGATCATGTACAGAGAAGAGGAAGATCAAAAATTAATGCATAGAATTGATGTATATTTTTTTTAAGGGAAGATATTTTGTTTATCAAAATAGAGAAGAGTATATGAAGGATTTTGAAAGTGCATTGTGATGTGTTGTGAAAGGATATTTAGATTTTATTTAATGACATCACAAATGCTTTGATTATAGAGTTGTGTGGATTAACAAGATGAGGTGAGTGATGTTGTGCAGATCTATGATGAACCGACAGGGATCAAATACAGATACAAAGATTGACAAGGTGATCAGAAAGACATTATGCAATTGCAATGATAATCAGGTGCATTGATTGTATGACTTGCAAGACAGAGATGAAACATACAGAGTAAAGTAGTGTTGTTGAGCATATCAGAATACAGGATTGATATGCATTGTTGTTGAATGGAATAGAATACAAGGTTGATATGCAGTGTTGTTGAATGGATCAGAATACATGATTAATTTGTAGAGAAAATTGTTTATAGAGATTTGTATATGGAGCTTGTTTGCAGAAGTATGTAAAAGAAAATGGTCTTGATTTGAAAATCAAACAAGAGGTATAAGATTGTATACAATGGTGCAAATCTGATTGAACAACAATCATGTCTTGCACACAAAGTTTGATGTTTTGTTTATAGTGATTGTGTTTGCCAGTGAGGTACAGTATGCCTATGAGGCTTGTGGTCAGTGAGACCTTGGTCAGTGAGACCTCTGTATATGTCAGTGAGACATTTGTAAGAAGATTTTTCATTTAAGCCAGTGAGGCAGTTTTGGAGTGGTTTTTCTACCCCTAGAGGGTTTTCCACTCATGCATATCTTGTGTCATGATTCATATTGATCATCTTTGTGTGTGTTTGATTTACTTATGAAGTTTTGTTCTTTTTCTGTATTCACAGTCATGTGCATTGTACAAATCAATGGTATCTTTCTTTTGAGCTCTGAAAGTTAAAGTTTAAACAAAGTTTTTAAAAATTCACACAACACTGATTCACCCCCCCTCTCAGTGTTGCCCTTGATTCCTACAAAATCCCCATGTCTCATCTTAAAACACCACGAGTAGGCCGTACCATTATCGATACATTAACCCTAATGCATCCTTCACCACCAACAATCAAAACAAAAACATGACACCATTACACACTCACTACGACGTCAATACCATTCCACTTGTTGGTAACATGGGAACCTATAACACAATGAATCCTTACTTTGACATAGTCGCAAACACCACCAACACACCCGCGAAACCCTCACCCAAGAGTTGGACAAGCTAAAGCAAAAATTTGCAAACTTGCAAGTCTTAGGGACCAAGAAATCGTATTCCATGGAAGACTTATGTCCATATCCATTTGACAAAAGCATTTACATGCCTCCTCTTCCCCCAAATTTCACCCCACCAAACTTCAACAAATATAGGGGAAAGGGGATTCCCGATGAACATGTATGCGAGTTCCATACTGCTTGCCTAGAGCTCGCCTATGATCACACCTACTTGATGAGGCTCTTCCCTAGGAGTCTCATGAGCCAAGCTCTTGAATGGTTTGCACACCTCCCCACAGGGATACACACATGGACAGAACTCATGGACAAGTTCATTCCACACTTTTCCTATAACATAGAGATGGATGTGAACATAGCATGCCAAGCAAGACAAGAAGGAGAGACATTTATCTATTTCTTTCAAAGGTGGCGAGGACTAGCAAGCAAATTCCCTTGTTATATTCTTGAGAATCAGCTAGTGCCCATCTTTGTGGAAAACTTAAAAAAAGAGCTTATGCTTCAATTGCAAATCCATTGCTGCACCTCCTTCAACAAAGTAGTTAAGAAGGGGGTGGCCATCGAAAAGGCTCTCATCACTAAAGGCACTATAAAGATCTTCAATAAGAATCAAAACACCCAAAACACATCCTATGACAAGAACAAGACTTGGGCATGGAACAAGAATGTTACCAATGACGGCGTGGTAGATGCTAAAGCATTTAGGGTTGGACCTACCCTCACACTTAAAGCACCCCCCACAATAAATAACCATCCATACATTCAACAACAATAATTACAATAACAGATAGAACCTCAACAACAATCAGCCAACGTGATCCAAAATAATCAAAGGAGGCCACCTCCTCAGAATGATACCCCTAGATGCAACTATACCTCTTTGACAGAACCAACTGAAGTAATCCTGTAGAAGCTATTACAAAACAACCTCATTCAACTGTCATAAATCTGACAATACGATCCGACCTCCTTCATGGAATGACAATGACTTCTACAAGTATCATCAAATCAAAGGACATAAGACATCAAATTGCTTTAACTAAAAAATATCATTCAAGGCTTTATCGACAAAGGTATTGTAGGGGTAGAAGAAACAACCGGTTCCTCCAACATTGATCATACTATCTTCACCGACCCATTACAAAATCATGGATCAAGACAACCCTCTTCATCAGGAACCAAGCCACACAACAATGTCGGCTATACTAATGTCACCTATGATTACACCATTAATAGAATTCAGGTGTCTGACAACAATATCTCCATGATCACCACAAAACCCCATCCTAAATGCGCCGTCACCACCCGTAAAGACAAAGTTACAATACAGGGTGCCACCACCAACACCTCCAATACATCCACTCCACAAGCTAAAGGCCAGTATAACCTTTTAGATCATCTGAAAAAGACCCCAGCATAGATATCCATCTTTGAGCTACTTTGTCTTTCACCCGAACATAAAGCCATTCTAGATAAGGCGCTCCTAGAATCTTCTGTTCCTACCGATCTCAATGTTAGCCAATTCCAAGCCATGGTGGGACACTTAGCCACTGTTAGCAACGTCACCTTTAGGAAACAAGACATACCCCCACACCATCCTAATCATAATGATCCTTTACACCTCCAAGTCTACATCAACAAACATAAAATCTGACAAGTCTTGGTAGACGGTGGAGCGGGATTAAACATATGTCCTTTGAAATTGGTATTGATACTAGGATACTCTAAGGCTAGTGTTGATCCTACCAAGAGAATTGTTATCAAGGCCTATGATGATGTTGAACGCTCCTCCAAGGGAGTTATCATTTTACCTGTGAGAGTTGGGCCGACCATTCAAGATACCGTATTCCATGTCTTGGACACTGAATTACCATATAACCTCATCTTGGGCCGACTATGGATCCATTCCATGAAGGTCATCCCTTCCACCTACCACCAATGCATCAAGTTTCCCTATAATGGCTTAGAAGTCATCGTCCCGGGTGATCCTGATGCCTTTCAATACTGCAGCCACCTAAGAGAAGTACCCCAACATCAAGTGCCTGTAAATCAGGGAATCTCACCATTCGCCTCCTCCTCCAATTATGTTGACCCATCCACATTATCCAAGTCCACCACCACTTTCATTCCTCCACTCAACCCACAAGTTCAAATCCAAGACAGAGGATGTGGTGAATACAAGATAAAAAGTTCCTATTGCATCAGAAAGTTGTCGGTATCACCCAAGTCACAAGGAAAGCCCAACCTTATTCTGCTAAAGCAAACCCTCTCAGTTGGCCCCACCACATTCATAAAGTGGGGAGAACTCAATAAAGAAGATGTCAGTGAAGACATATCCAGTTGGCTCTATAAAGAAGAAGAAGAGGAACAAGAGGTCGAACACATCAAATTGCCTATGGAACAATGTGGTAAAGGATACAAGTTCGTCAAGAAACAAGGATATGATGGGCATAGTGGATTAGGGCCAAATGGAAATAGACAAACCAAACCTCTTCAACCAACAAGGTGGCCACACAATTAAGGGTTGGGATATACCACGCAAAGAGATAGGGTTCCACGTACTAAGTTACTTATCTGATGGGTGACAAGTGCTTCTAGAGAAGTTGAGACATCAAGGGATCCACCTGACCTTGAGCATGAATCATCTCTATCCACCTCACCAAATCTCCCCAAAGGGGCAACATGGATAAATATCTTCTAGGACCCTAATAACACCTCTATTTGCACCCTGATGCATGTCACCATGAATTACCTAAATACCAATGATGGCTTTCCCCTAGTCCATCTTGACCTCATCGACTGGGACCAACAAGGTCCACCTAACTTTGACTTATTTGAGAATGATGAAGAAATAGCTAAGTTCATTGGACTTTGTGAAGGTTTACCTCTTGGAGACCATAAAGTTGGGTACGTCATGGACTTGGACAGCTCGGCTTACTTCAGAGAGTCCACTCCACCCTCTAGTCACAAAAGTGAAAATTAAAAAGAAAAAAATAGGTCTCTGGGTGAAAACTAAAAGGCACCCTTAGATCATGCAAAAATAAAAATAAAGGACGTATTTGAAGGTAAAAACCTCCCTGAGACGCCTGAGGATGGAGGGTTGGAATTGTTGCCCATCACAAAGGAAAAATCACCACTATTGGTAGAGAAAACTGTTGAAGCCAACCTTGGCACCGAAGAAGCTCCCAAGGTTATCCATTTTATATAGTCACTTACAGAACAAGAAAAGTCTAAATTTAGAGACTTCTTCTCAAGGAGACAAATCAACTTCACATGGTCATACACTGATATGCCTGGGCTTGATCCACAGTTTGCCCTACATCACTTGCCACTACTACCAAATGCCAAACCTGTCAAGCAAAAACTCTGAAAGATGCATCCACAGATTGCCTTGCTAGTGAAGGTAGAATTAAAGAAGCTTCTTGATGCTGGCTTCATTAGGCCAATTGATTATCCAGAGTGGGTGTCTAATCTTGTGCCTGTCATGAAACCCAATGACTAGATCAAAATTTATGAAGACTTCCGTGACTTGAACATAGCATTTCTGAAAGATGATTTCCCATTACCAAACATAGACATCATAGTGGACTTGACAGCCAGATTTGAAATTCTCTCATTAATGGATGGATTCTTTGGATATAATCAGATTCTGATAGTGCCGGAAGATCAACATAAAATAATTTTTACATGTCCTTGGGGCACATACTACTGGGTCGTTATGCGTTTCAGTCTCAAAAATGTAGGTGCTACATACCAGAGGGCAATGATAACCATATTCCATGACTATATGCACACATGTATGGAAGATTATGTTGATGACCTACTAGAAAAATCAATCACTAGAAGCTCTCATCTAGAAGTGTTGCATAAAATTTTCAAATGCCTGGAAGAATTCAAAGTCAGACTAAATCCTAAGAAATGTGTGTTCGACATTACATCAGGAAAATTGTTGGGATATACTGTTTCACACAGAGGAATAGAGGTTGACCCTGCCAAGGTCAAAGCAATAATTGACATGCCTTTGCCTACTACCTTAAAGTAGCTATGCAGCCTATAGGGAAAGTTACAATCCATTCAGAGATTCATTGCACAACTTGCCGACAAATGTCAACCTTTCCAACACTTACTATGCAAAGGGGTACCATTTGTGTGGACAAATCAGTGTCAAGAAGCCTTCCAAAAGATCAAAGAATATTTGTTATCACCACCGATTCTCAGGCCCCCAATCCTAGGCAAGCCCCTTTTATTGTACATATCAACAACTAATTCAGCATTGGGGGCATTATTGGCACAAAATGATGAGGAAGGAAAAAAAAAGGGAAATCTATTACATCAATAGAACCTTAGTGGGATATGAGCTAAACTACAATCCTATTGAACGTGCCTATCTTGTCTTAGTTTTTGCTACCCAAAAATTGTGACATTACATGCTGAACCACAAGACAAAGTTGGTTGCTAAGATTGACCCACTAAAGTATTTGCTAAATAAAGCAGCCTTAATAGGACGACTGGCCAAATGGGTTATGGTATTAAGCGAGTTTAATATAGAATATGTTGATCACAAAGCCATCAAAGGACAAGTAATCATAGATCAGCTTGCATATGCATCTACACCAGTAGATCATCCAATGGTTGTTAATTTCCCTGATGAAGCAATATTCACAATTGACACACCCAAGATCTGGACACTATTCTTTGATGGATCATGTACTAATCATGGTTTAGGCACTGGTATCTTGTTTATTACACCCCAAGGTGATGCTATTCCCAAGGCATCTATAATTAATTTTCATTGCACAAATAACATAGCAGAGTACGAGGCATTACTCACAGGACTTCGAATGGAAGTCAGCTAGAAAATCAAAACATTACAAGTATTTGGCGATTCCTAGTTAGGTATCAAATAGGTCAACAATGAGTATGACACCAAAGATGAAAAGCTCATACCATATAAAAAGATGGTGGATAGTTTCAGGCTATACTTTGACATAGTGCTTTTTGACCAAATACCAAGGGTTCAGAATTGGGCAGCAAATGCAATGGCAACCATTGGATCTCTCCTTGATATCCCAAGTAACCTCACATAGTTCGAGTTCTTGGTGGAACAACTATTGGTCCCAGCCTTTGATGTCCCTGAATCTGAGTTAGTCTATAAAATTGTTGGTCCCATGTCACCCTGGTACCACAACATATACACCTACCTATAGGACCAAACCCTACCCGCCAACCTGTCATCTAACCAACGTAAGTCCTTCATACACCAAGCCGCCGATTATGTCATCATCAGTGACTCTATATTGTGGTGGATTTGATAATACCCTCCTGAGATGTCTTGACTCTGAATAAGCACAAGCAACCCTACGAGAGGTACATGAGGTATATGCGGAGCCCACTCCAGTGGTCCTACCCTTGCTAAGAAGATCATCAGAGAAGGATATTACTGGCCCACAATGGAAAAAGATGCATACCATTTTGCAAAGAAGTGCCGGCAGTGCTAGATACATAGTGATCTTGTGCATGCACTAGCTCATGACCTACAACCACTTAGATCTCTATGGCCCTTCTCTCAATGGGGACTTGACCTCATGGGAAAAATCCACCCTACCTTCACCAACGGCCATAAATTCATCCTCACAGCCACCAAATATTTTACAAAATGGATTAAAGCTATTCCCATGACATACATCACTGGCAAGCAGATCACAAAGTTTATCCTTAATTATATCATATACCGGTATGGTGTCCCACAATCCATCGTAATAGATAATGGTCATCCATTCAAAAACTAGGATGTCTGTGAAATTTGTGAAAAATTCCACATCTAACACCACTTTGCTACTCCATACTACCCGCAAGGCAATGACCAAGCTGAGGCGTCAAATAAAACCATCATAAAAATCCTAAAAAAGATAGTCAATGACACTGGCCATGACTAGCATATTCAACTCAATCTTGCCCTATGGGCTTACCGTACCAACATCCGTATGCCCACCGGAGCCACCCCTTATTCCCTTGTTTATGGATCCGAAGCCATATTGCCCATTGAGGTCGAGTTGCCCTCTTTAAGAGTATCCCTGTAGCAGCTGGTCGATAATGAGGACTACGGAACATCATGATTACATGAATTGGAACTACTTGATGAAAGGTGACAAAATGCACTCAATCATTTATAGGCATATCAAAATTGTCTCTGCTGCAGCTATAACAAAAGGGTCCAAGTTTGACATTTCAACATTGGAGACTTGGTGTTAAAAGAAAATCCTAAAAATCATATGGAACAAGAGAAGCTAAGAAAATTTGAGCCAAATTGGTTAAGGCCCTACATCATCACAATAGCATACGGTTCTGGAGCATATCAATTAGCCACTCCTAAAGGAGAACCATTGCTTGAACCCATCAATAGTATGCACCTAAGGTGGCATTATACATAAAAATAAAAATCCATCCAACAGTGACAACCACCTTGGTGGTGCTTTAGACAAGTACCATGGTGAAAACCTGCTAAATAGGTGCCATGCATAATTAATCTCTGCTCCATTATCTACCATCACTTGGGTTTATCATCCCTCCTCCGTCATAATGCATTGCCCACCACCACACCATACCATCTACTAATATCCCTCCCATGGCCTAGAATCAAGTTAATACCTCGTTGTCATCCCATTCACCTTGCATCGCCTTTCCCACGACATGCTAATGCACTTGACTGGGGGCAATTCCTAATCCTAAGGTCATTGTTGGAGGACACTTGCAATAAAATCCAAAAAAATCATAAAACCAACAAAATCCAAAAAAATCATAAAACCAACAAAATCTAAAAAAATCATAAAACCAACAAAATCCAACAAAATCATAAAACCAACAAAATCCAAAAAAAGTCAAAAACTAGAAAAAATCCAAAAAACATCAAATTGTCAACCATGGTACCACATATAGTCACCGCGTCAAACCAATAAACTGAACTACATTGCCTCTGAGCTTTCACATAGGCAAGGCCATCATTGATGCGCCCCGAGGCATTTCCCTTAGGTCCTAGGTCAACGCAAGTCCACCCTGGTCAAACTACATTGCCTCTGAGATTTCACATAGGTAAGGCCATCATTGATGCACCCCCGAGGCACTAGGTCAGCCCCTTAGGGCCTGCCCTGTCACGTCATTGCAATAAGTCATCCTTTCCTGGGAAAAACACCGCAAACAAACAGCAAACAACAAAACATCCCAAACACTTAAACAAGACATATCAAAAACATGATCAGGTCACTACCACTTATCATATCCATAGTGATAACCACACATCGCTATAACCAGCCCACACTATCAACCACATGTCTGATAGCAATCATGGGAGGCAATCGAAACCAGGCTCCATGCCTTAGATGATAACACCCATATCTTAGACATTATCACTCATTGCAACTCAACTACCCTACAAAATTGCGACACCCCTACGACCAAACCATAGGTCTCACACAAAATGCCCTGCAAACTTTCATCTACCTTATATAGGAGGATGCATAGTCGAAACCAGACTCGATGTCTTATATGACATGCTTCTTTCCTGAAACCAGGCACTGCTTCACCTACAACAATCATTTAGGCAAGCACATCTACACTTAGCATATGACTTGTTGGCTGTTCGGTCTGTCTTATACCTCACTTTGGTTTGTTTTCTACGGTCTTGTTCCTAAGCTTCTCAAGGAAGTCCTTAAGAGATGAAGAGAGGCAAGGATGGGGTAAGAACTATTTTGTTCAATTGCTACTTGTTGGTTTGCCACGACAATATAACTGGGGCAACTAGGTTCCTTGCATATGATCAAGGTACTATGGGGCATAACACATCCTGTGCAGTCAGAATGGTTAGATACTTCCATGCACCAAGATTCTCACACCTCAAGTATACTTGTCACATGTTTCAACAAGGCACCTTAGTGACTCGGTATGAGCTTGGCAATCCTTGTCTATTTTTGTGTGTTTGTTTCTCAAAGGACCACGCTATGTGCCCTGGCAACATCATGCCTTGGCATTTGTCATCCTTGGTACAATAAGTACTATGATTATATGCAGTACCATATTAAAGAGTAGCTCACATCCTTAACAACATAAGTCAGAACCCCTCATTTCACACCAATTCTTTTGTTGAACTCATCATTCCCTCCTCGCGTCTTCTTCTGATCTTCTCCATTCTACTGTGACACACCAAAAAAACAACAACATTAAAACATATACCTTGCATACACACACATGTTAGTCCATAAGGCATCAACACCATAATCATACATTAACATCCTCATCATTAGATATAAGCATCAACATCATAATCATACATCATAAGCATGTCATTAGCAAAAACCATCATAATCATCAACATTACCATATTACATAATTAACATAATCATCATAATCATTGTAATTACCATAGCCCATTATCATCATCCATAACATGCACTAAGTGTAGAAATAAAACCATAAAGCATCCATACATGATCCATTGCATTGTAGACATCACAATAAACATCATATTCATCATAAGTCACATCATCATAAATACATAAAATATATCACATCATAAGCATAATAAACCATCATCATCTGACAACAATAGCATGAACCAGAATAAAGTCATCTCATATGTATATCTCAAAAAATCATGTGTGTCATAGTACAATATCAATCCATGTCCATATGTGTCAAAAATGAGCTCACAGGCTCAATAATAGTATCTCAAGAGCACGCATGCCTCATCAAAATATGTGTCTACAAATAAGCATATATACTGCAAATCTATCCAGCCCCTGCCGACCCTATCGGAGGATCCCTATGCTTTGACCCTGCCCTTGACCCAGATGGTTTGTCATATGGAGAGGCTTATCTGTGTACACTATTGTGCGATCTATGAGAGAGAGACTAACTTCTCCTCCTACTCTGAAAGCTCTGAGGTCTCTGATCAACGGGCACTGAGCACTCATACAGATCTGGGTAATACTGGGTCTCCTGTCCTACTCTCAATAGTGCCTGCACCAACTCTCTAGTAGACCCACTGATGGTAGCTGTGAAATCTATAATCTGCTACTCTGCTCTTTGGGCCTTGATAACAACCATGTCTCACTCGGCTATCCGCTGCACTAATTGACCCTCCACAGTCTATACCTGCTATTGCATGGCATCTAGCTATGCCTGTAAATTTGCAATCCGCCTATCCACATCCCCCACATCCCTACCCTCCTCCTCATTGTCCCCTACCTCCACAATATGAATATCCTGTAGGGCCTCATCCCTCGTCTCCTCCTCATCATCACTGCTCTCCTCATCCCCACTGTCCTCCATCTCCTCCCCCTCAACACTGACATCCTCCATAGCTACATCCTTTCCTCCAACTCCCACCTGTAGGGCTCCCACACCCACTGCCACCTCTCCCACTGCCTCCTCCCTCTCCTCCTAGATAGGGGCAAGTACACCGCCCCTACCTCACCCTAGGCCACATCAACCCCTACCTCCACCACCACCGGCTCCACCGTCATCATCCCCACCATCACCACTCCTACCTCCACCTCTTCTGCCTCTACCTTTGCCTCTGCCCTGCCCTCTAAATTGGCCTCGTGGCCCCTGTCCTAACCGCTCTACAAAAGATGGTGCCTTTGGATCCAAAAAGGGTGTGGGCCTGTAAGAAGCCCACCACACATCATATGCAAGTGTCATGCCTGGATCAACCACATCTTTGTACTCCCACTGCATCAACTGTAGCCCATCTATCTCAATGATGGCTATCTAAACTGGGATCATCGGCCCCCATGACCCTATCTCTTGGCTAACATGGGCAAACTTTGAAATGCCCACTGGCTCATCCTGAACCTCCCCAAACTATCGTAGAACTCATGATGGAAGATGGTGCTCAATCACCTGCTGCACCTGTACTATATGCACAATTAGATACTTCGTATGCTTGCAATATGGTAACTGCTCATCATCCTCTGTCCACTGAGGACACCCTCTGTATGACATCCAAACAAATACATCCATGTGGTCAATAGCATGATGCCAATAACCAATGTCCCCCATTAGAACCTGAGGCAATGCCCCTGTATATCCAAACACATATGGCAGCTCCTCAAATATTTGCCTCTCCATTAGTGGCCTGCGTATGGCCATGTGCTCCCATGACCAAATCATCAGTAGTGTCACTCCACAACTGATCAACTACTCTCCTCAGTACACCACCCCATGCAACTGATGTTATAGCTGCGAGAGTAAATAGGGCCCCCAAGCATAAGACGTCGCATCTACCATCATGCCCTCTAGCATCTCCCCCCAGCCCACTAGAAATCCATGCCCGCACCGATCGGGGCACACTAAACCACCTATGCAAGCACATATGACAACAATCAGCCTCTCGTATCAGTCGGTCAACACATCCCACGGGATATCGTGCTCCTCGACCCCTAACTCTACATCATCTTATGTGCCGAACAACAGATCATGCAAAGCTGCTAGCCCAACCACTGGGTCATAAATCACCCACTCTCCATGAATACACAATCGCAAAATCTGTCACACATCCCAGAGCGTCATAGTGGCCTCCCCTGTCGGGAAATGGAATGAGCTCATCTTGGAGTGGTACCTCTCAAACATAGCCATCAGTAGCCCCTGGTTCACCTAAATCTCAGGCATAAAATTGACTCTATATAGTCCCAGGGAATCCAGAATGTCTTGCTCCACAGCATCCAAAGAATGGCGCAACGAGTATCCTGTCAGTCGACTCTCTTATGTATAGATGGGAGACAATATCACCTGTATCCACCTAATTTAACACACTCAGTTAATCAAGCAAAACCAAAACCCTAACTCATAACATCTAGTGTCAAAACACAGGAAAATTAAGGTTTGGTCTGTATTTTTGACCACAAACTGCACATGCATCGCACTACTCAACGCATGCAAGTCACCTTAGCAAATGCATCACATTGATCAATGCATGTGAGTCACCCAAGCGTATGCATCACACTGCTCCATGCATGCAAGCCATCCAAGCACATGCGTCACACTAGCGTGCGCATGTGTCACACTAGCGCGCATGTGTCACACAGTTGTGCATGCGTCGTCTTGGTGAATGTATGCGTCACACCCTACTGATGCGCGCCCCCTAAGCGCATGCATCACATTTTTAAACACACGTGGTTCCAAAAACTGTATGGGTTGCACTTAGGTGCATGCATCGCATGGCCAAGCACATGCGACGTACACGATTGTGCATACAACACACAAACATGCACCGCATGCATGCCATATTTTCGAGCCCTAAAATCTACCAAAAATTGACCAAATTGAAAAGCAAGGATTGGATACATACTAGTGCGCCTGTCCTAGGTAGACGTCCATGTGATCGAACTTGGTATCCACGATGCTGGTGGAGTGGTACAGGTGACATTCTGACGGCAGCTCTGCGCAAAACTCTCACAAACTCACTGAAGGCTCTACACAATTTTCTATCACTCAAATGCACAAATGAGGACTATGGGTCCCTCTCTTGATATATATAGACACTTTTGACCTAAGTGGACCCCCTCCTTGCAAAAATAACGTACTAGCACCCCTTTTACACGTATCAAATTCCTTTTGGGCCATTTTTTTCTCCCTTCTAAACCTCTCTAGGCACCCTGCGCACCTTTTCAGAAAATTTTCCAAATTTTTTGAATTTTTTTTTAGAAAATTTGAAAAATTTCTCAAGGGGGCATAAGACCATCACGCTTCACCTAGAACACACTCCAGCATGATTTGAGTACTTTTTTAATTTTTCTTTGATATAATGTTGGACTCGACATTATATCAAAGAGGGGCAAAATGCAAACACTTGAAAATGTCTCGAGCCTGCGAATGATATTTTTGGCACATAATTCACCTTCCCTTCACATTTCTCTAACAATTAAATAATTTCTGAATTATTCAACTAATTCATTTCACTTGGCCTTTTAATTAAATAAATTCTATTTAGATAACTAGACTATCTTTCTTCTTCTTTTCCTCTATGGTTAAATAATTTAAATAATATTCAATCATTCATCACCATGTCCCATTTAATTTAAATAAATTTCTATTTATTTAAATTATCCAATGTTCCCCTTTTAATTAAATAAGTATCCCTCTTATTTAATTAAATCACCCTCATCACATACCCTTCTCAAAATAATTAAATAAGTACCGATTACTTATTTAATTAGGCACATAATCACTTCTCTCACCTCATCTTTTCCAAATAAAAAATACATCCTTGTCCTCTAGTGACAAGGAAACCCTAACTCATCCTAGCCATTGATTTCCCTCCAAAGTCAACTCTAAATCTCCACCCTCCATTCCAACTTCCTCCTCTATAAAACCACCCTCTCCCATTGACATTTCACCACTTTGAGCATTTGACTTGTGCATTTGTCTACTCTTGAGCTCTAATTTTCTTAGTTTGCTGATCTGCAAGTCTGAGTACATTCTCCATAGCTTAACTTAGTAGTAATGGAGGAAATACATTAGGCATTCTAGGGTTTGATGCTTTCATAGTTGCATTTCTAGGTTGTTTAAGGTCTCTATTACTTGCGTAGGGTTTCATTATGCTATTTTAGGACTGTAGGATAGATTTTTCCTTGCTTACAGAAAGCAATGCTCAATCACTAAAAAACAATACATTTAATACTTTCCTACCAATACTATATGTTCCTATACCTCCAACCTATTCTACCATGATCCATAACATGCTTTGCACATTTGAGTATATTGCTGCACAAAAATAATTTTGCTCGAGAATAGATAAACTATCAATCATGCATACATGTTCCATTTGTATAAAGAGTTACCTAAATATTCAAGTTAGAAAGTCAAACAGTGTGACTAAGTGTTATAGATGCTCTCTTAAGAAAAAGAATCATTTTACAAAGTGGAATAACATGGACCCTAGAAGCATGCCTCTTGCTTTACAAAACCTTTCTCAAGTAGAAGCGATGTTAATAGCAAGGGTCAATTCATTTCTTGAAGTTAGGCATGCAAGAGGAGGTCAATTAAAATATAGTGGCCATACCATTAGTTTCCCACAAGTTATTACTACTATCACAAAATACTTACCCAAATGTGTTAACTAATTAGACATAATCGTTGTTAGAAGACAAAGTGTAGAGCATAAAAACTATGATGTTAATGTTAGTCACTCATGAGTTATCATAGCCTTAGAGTATAAGATTACAGATGATCCATACTACAAGGATGTCCAACTTGATGAATTTGCACTCTTGAGCTTGCCTTACACTCATGCAGATGTGTTCTAGATATTCTTCCACATGATTCCACAAATATCCAGAACCTACAACCCACTCCACATCCACAAACATTACCTTATCACCAATCAATGAGTACAACACAAAGGGCCTTCTTGCAATGGCATTCCCTACTCTCTTCCCTACTAGTGTAGCACTTTTCAAACAAACATGCATCAAAGATGTTGAAATGCATGGATATGTTGTACTTCTTATGCAATACCATTACAACAAATTTGGTCAACTTCCACATTTTCGATACTTCTTGTTAAATGTTATGATGTGACATAGAAGCCAAGCTATTACTGTAGTTTTTTTTTGAGAAATTCTTTAATGAAAATGTACCAAGTACAGTTGCAGACCTATGCCTTCACATGCAAGATTTTCTTGATGACAAACTTGCTAATCACCTTATGTGTTTTGGCTTAAATATTTGTGGAACTCAAAAATAAACAACCGAAGGGAACATATGGTGCATCACTCCATCCTTGATGACCCTTGCTTGTTGGACACACTAGCAATCCTTACATACAACCCCTTTGCAAATTACATAAAGTTAGTTAATTGAGTTGAAAGACACATAAAATGTAGTGAACAAACATTCTTGTAGAGAAATAGGTCATCATTTTTGTGTCATTACAAATCTCCTTGGGATTTGCATTCATCGTCTAGTTTTTCTACAAATGATATCGGGTACACAACATTTCTACTTGCCATCAATGATGATAGGGTGAACATCCACAACCCAACAATTTTATCAATTTGGCATGAAAATGTTGATTGCCAACCTATTTTGTCATACCATGCAGTGCTAAAATACATTGCCAAGAACGCAACAAAAGTAGAGCGTCGATCTAAAAGTTATCACCAAATTTGGAAATGTATCTCTATAAATATGGACCCAAAATGCCAACTACAATTGCATTTCACAAGTTTGTACTTGATACCATTATTGACCATGATATCAGTTCACAAGAGTCTTGCCACTTGCTATTTAAACTACCACTAAAAAATGTAGTTGTTCCTTTGTTTCTTTGAATGTCAATAGGAAAACCCTATGTTGTATGCCTTCTACTCAAGATTGTAGAATACCTACCTCAAACTTCATTGAAAGGTATATGGTCTGACCGAAAGTATTGGAATGATTGTCATTGATTGAAGTAAGGAGAAAATGGAATTGTTCAAAGTCCCACACAAACTACAAGTGGACAAAACTAGATATTCCAAACATTGTTCGAGTATCTCCATGGTTCACTGAAATTCCTTCTAAAGATAATGACATGTTTGAGTCCTTTTGTTGGAGTGAACTTCTACTATACTTTCCTTTTCACAACATTAGTCAAGAAAAAGGCTCATGTAGGGAAGATATAATCACTCAATGGGAAGGAATGGCTACCAACTACCATGCATGGCATGTTGATCACACACCACCAAAATCAAATAGCAACAATGATAATGAACTTGTGTCAGATGGACAAGAATCTTAGTGTAGGTTTTTTATTTCTTTTCATAAGGTTTTTCCTACACATATTATTAACCTTGCTTAGGTTAATAAAGTGAGTTTAATTAGGTGAGTAGGTAATGAGGTGTCACCTTCCTACAAGTGAGCATCTATTAGCTATCTTGGGAAGATGCTTTTGCTATCTTTAGTTTGATAGATGGTTGCTTCTTATTGGTTGGTGTTTCCACCTCCACCCCTCTCTCTAGTCTATTTAAACTCACTACCTAGCTTGTATTTTGTAATTTTTCCATGCTATTGCTTTCTATTTTGTGAGCAATCTATTCAGACTATTATGATATGAACTCTTTTGCAATAATCTCTTTGTTCTTGCCTTTATCTTTCTAGATTTTGGGTTGTGATTTCATAATAAAATCTAAGAAAGAAGATATAGAACACCTTGATGTAGAGGAGTGGGAACTTGTATCCTTGCTCCACCCAAGAAATGATCATGCCATTGATGAACTAGACATGCTTGGCTACCAAGAATTTGACACATCCCACAATTGGGCTACCACTACAATTGCCCCCTCCTTGATGGAGAATGTTGTCATATTCATTGACGTTGGTTTATAGATTTTCCACCTAACTCTATATTCTCACGCCCACACAAGTGAGAAATGTACCAATAGTTGAATCAATTGTAATGATGTTTTACAAGGATTATTTGCTTATTTAACAAGGCACAACTAGCTTCCTATGGTATACAATGAATGAAAACTTGGATTGCTTTTAACTAGAAAGCAAAGAAAAGGTGGTGCTTTTAACTAGAAAGCATAAAGGCAATGTATATCAACATCAACTGAATTAAAGGAAGTATAAAGACTTTGATAGAAGTATCTTCAACCAATATAATAAAGAACCATACCAATTGTCATACACTTACCACTATAAACTATTCATTCAAAGACAAACATTCACATCGATGAGCAGGAATTAAAACATTCAATCACTTCAATATAGAAAAGATAACCAACCAACAACAATATATTCAACATAGGAAAAATAAGTATTCAAATAACCATAACACAAAGGACCTATGATCACCCAAACTCTACTGTATTGATTTCAATTCATATTAAAGTCACTTAATAGAAAAGTAACACACCAAAATTGATCTCCAACCGAAACAAAGTTTGCCAAAGATTCCAAACATCGACAGGCTAATTGAATTTATAGCCTTATCACCAATAACTATCTTTTGAAATAATGGCTTCTTAGGGACAACCGATTTAAAGAAGTCTTTTAAAAATTAGCTTAACTTAAATAAATAACTCTCTAGAGCCTATAGTTTCTTTGTAACAAATTAAAATTACTAAACCATTAGAAAAATCATCCAGTTAATGATTTCCACGTCAACATCCACAACAGTTTCCTTTTGCATTGCTTCCTTCTCCTTAGCTTGTCCATCTTCGGTACTTGCATCCACTTGTGTCACTTGACTTGTCTATGCTCTTAGCTTCTCTTTATATGCCTGATACTTGTTAATGATTGGTGATAATGCCACGTTGCTTGGACTACCGGTCATATTGACTCAGTTTTTTTTTATTTATCATCTTGTCAGCATCAACCACTCTTTTATGCACATTATATATTTCATTTTTGAATGATTTGATATAGGTATCTATTCTCCCAAGTTTTCCAAGTGATTCACCAGTGATAATGTCAAAAGATACCATTTCTTTAGTCACCATCTTCTTGAAATTTTACTTAATTTCCTTAATTTCAAGTAGCTTATCCTCATCATCACCAACGACTTCTGTCTCCAGGATTGCAAAGTTGCTTTTGAGATCTGTTTGATCTAGGGTGCTCCTTATTTCTTCCTCAACCCCTCCTAATACAGGCATTTTCCATTAAATCATGTCTGTCCACACAGCAGAGTCCATCTCCTTGGCATCATTTAAAATCTTCTTAGCCACAAGAATGTTGATATCCATGCCAGCCATATCTTGTCCTTTTTTAGAGACTATGGAAAGGGTACTGTTATCTTTTTTGATAGTCTACAATTCATTCAGCAAAGCTTCCCTATTGCTAGAAATAAAATTAAATAACTTAACAGATTCTTCTATGTAAATAAGGCCATCCAAAGTTACCTTTTCAATCCATTGCTCACTACTCAGAGCTTGAGACCATTTAATCGGTTGTAAGAGGTTGGGATCTGGGCCATCTATACTTATATTGAGCAACTCTCTAGCGGGTTGGGCAGTAATTTTCAAAATGGACCGAATAAACAGAGTTAAAGAATTTACCTGTGCTTGCAATTTAGTATTTTCTTGATGTTCCTTCTTAATTCTCTTCGACAAAGTGCTTACTAAGAATTTAGCATGGTAAATCTCTCCCTCCACAATCGAGGGTCCCATATCAACTTGACTTAAATTAAATTCGGCTTCAGTCACTTCATCCTTGTTCTTATCACCCACTGGGTCAACAATATCCAAAATGTGGTGCCATGTTGAGGGGTCTACCACCATCCTCAACATTCTCCTAGCCCATTTTGGTTTTAGCATTTCTTGTAAGAGCCTGGCCATAGTGTCAACATTGGTGTCAACCAAAGGAGTATATCTTTTCTTTTTCTCATGTTTAGCTTTCCTCAACCAAGCAGGGGAGTAAGAAGAAGAAGAATTACTATTCACAACAACATTTATCACCACACCATCCAAACGAATAGGTGGCGAATTGTGCTCTAGAGGATTGTTCAAGCTGAGGGAAGCTAGATTACCAAATAATGACAGAAGCATATTATCTTCTCCAAGCTGAATAAAAATCAAAGAATCACTATCATTAAGAAGAGGATTTAAAGGGGGCACATGGTCTGCTTGCAATTGTGAAGAAACCAATCTATTGTCTATTATCACAGGCTAACCATCTTGCTCACAGGGCATCTTTAACCTCCTGATGTACTCAAGATGTTCACCATCTCCACTCAATTGTGAGCCAACTCTATGAAGAGTTGGGTCCAAACTTGATGAACTCCTGGGAGTGTGAGTAGCTTGGGACTTATTTTGTTCTTGAGCAAATGATTCCTTTGGAGTTGCAGAACTAACCCGTTCTCTCATTTTTCCATTCAACCATTTTTTAGTTCTCTTAAGCACATTAAAAGAGAAAAACATTACATCAGTGGTCTCCTTTTCTAACCATCGCACTGAAGGAAGAGGTTGCAAAGAGGCACTATGATAATCTTCATCGTATATGTTTGAATTGTCATCCACCATCTTAGGGACCTACAATGGCAAGTTGAAAGCATAGACTTGGTCAATGGTCAACCACATCCAGCTTCTCCTTTGCACCTCTCTCACATCTAAGAAATCCTCCCAAAAATCCTCAAGTTGAGGTTTATGTGAATATGAACCACCTTCATGCATATTTCTCTTCACAAAATTCTTACTGTCAAAAGCTAGATCCGTGCAGGTAACCTGTGAATTATACTCTGCCAATAGCTTCTCCACTCTCTTCACACTATCATTGATTTTGCATGAATAAAAAGAAATGGCTACATGGAATGAATATATCCATTCTTTTTCATTGCATGATACATGGTATTTACAACTGCCATTTGATGGCAAACCTCTAAAAACATAATAAAATTTGATGGATACCTTGGCAGTTTTAATGGGGCATTTTCATAACACTCTATCCTTATATAAGAAAAATGGTCAAAATAGATATAGAAACTTATGAAATTCATGACTAGAGTGGCCGCTTCAAGAGAGAACCTCCACTCTAAAGTACATTCAATTTTATTTGTAATCAACATGGAGAAAGTGTCATTCACCCTATGGAAATCTTTCATCCCAACATTCCTTTGTAATTATGGAAAAATTTGATACACAGGTGTGTCCGAGGCAGGAACTCCTTGAGCTCTTAAACTGGGCCAGACAACCTCTCTATTAGCTAGCATATACACCAACATGGAACACATATGGAAACTCACCTTTTGGGGAAAATTCACCAGCTTCTCATGCATGTTTTTCCTTATTAGTTTAGCCCAATCTATGTGATGATCACCACAAATGAGTAAAATAAACTAAGACATCCAATACTCAAAATAATCAGATTCTGCACTCCCAACCACACAATGCAGTAAGGTGATCATATCAAAAATTTCTTCTTTAAAATGACCTCTTTTCAGGTGAGTTGGGAGGCTAGACTTTCTTTTCTTCTCCACTTCCAACCAGCTCTTGGCAATGCGGCTTTGACACCAATCTTTCTTTTCGTGGTAAAATCCCCAACTAGAAGAGACAGAAACATCAACAAATTTCTCATAATCAACCAATTTCAAAGCAAGAGCAATGGCCTCTGAATCAATCTTAGCTATTACAGAGCCATCTAGAGCTCATATCTCTTGTGAATCTAGAAAATACTTGTTAGCACACGCAATGACCAAATTAGGACAAGGCATAGCAAGAGGAAAGCCTCCATCTCAGTGCAAACCATTGCTTATAATTTTCTCAGTAATATAAGTCCTAGCTTTCGATTGTATTCTCTTCCAAAAATCCTCCAAGTCTATATGACCAAGCTCTATATCTTTCACACTTGACATACCATTTTCAACCATGGGAACTAATGGATCCCCTTGAAACTTATACTTCATCTTGACCAATTTGAGAATCCACAAAGCAAAAGACTCCAAAACATTCAAGGACACAGAAGAGGTCAACAGTATATTCACAGGAGAAATATTATACAGATTCATGAAAGATATTATTTTTTTGAACCAGTAAATAATTATGCTTCCACAACAAGAGAGATAGAAATGAAAGAGAAAAGCCAATTGGGCTAACATATATGTGAGGAATCATGCGAGTTCTTCATGAGTGGATGCATTGGTAGCTCTCCACTATGTATCTCCTTCATGATATTATGAGACTTTCTTTCGTGGGGTGACCAATTTATCCAAGTCTCATATCATATCTCATTAATTCCCTCATAAATTTTCATTTATAACTGGATGCATATCCTACTTTGAAATTCATAATATCCCCCTTTGTTTCCCTCTAAAAAGTGTGCCCACGCCTTGTCACACATTCAAAATTTAATACAGGGTGACATGTGTCATCTCACCATACTAATTGCTAGCTCAGAAGGAGGCGCTGCAGAGTAATGAGTGCATTCAGTCGAGAAGTCAGAGACTTTGAGAACCTTTGAACATAAAGACTAAAGGTTTGAAATTTCAAAGAACTTCTAACCCTCTGATGACGAAGACTTCCTTTAACAAAGAAACACAAGACTGACGAGACAAACTTACGATGCAAGTTTTGTGATTAGTCGGGGAGTCAGGAGGTTCATGAAATTTTGAACTCGCCGACTAAGGTTCAACAATACAAAGGATTACTGACCGAAGCATAAAAATGACTAAGTAAGAAGGCACGTTTGGAAACAAAGTATGAATGATGACAAATAAAGAATGTGAATGACTTAAGACATAAGTGCTTTAAAAAATTTTCAAAAATGGGATAACACTATTCAACACAATAGCCTAAGCAAATTGAACCAAACTCCCTTATTGAAAAGGGAAAGATTTCTTTAGAGAAACAAAATGCATTAAATATTATTGTGAAGCATTCTAATTAGATTGGAAGGCAACCACCACTTCTAATGATCATACAAGGTACTACAAGAATAGGGAAATCATATTTGATTAATAGAATTAAAAATGCAATCTCCATAAATGTGTCCATAAAACAAAAGAAATTGATTTTGCTTTGGTGCAGGGCACCATAGGTCTTTATGCAAAAATGTTGCAAAGTGTTAGTTTTTGTGATGTTAAGACATTTTGTTATGTTTTTTGAGTCAATTTAGGTTATTAGGTGGTTTGAAGTCAATTTTGTAAATGTTGTAAAAGTTGCAAATTGGGGAATATGAAGAGTCAAAAGTTGTAAAAGATGGATTTGAACGGTTGGGGAGTGAAGAGATAGTTGGGATTCTATTAGTTATGCTGGGTAATGTTTTAAAAAGCATGTGTGAACATTGAGAGAATAGGGGATGATGTAAAATTTGAAATTTGAATAACAAAGACTCTATTTGCCTGCATTTTAAAGCTTAATTTGTTGTACAACGTTTTGTATGGCCTGGTACAGCCTGGGAGTGAACATTTGTGAATTGGGATTGGTGAAGGAGTGAGTTAGCTAACATTTGAATCTTTTTTCATCTGATTTCATCAAACTTTGTGTGAGTTAGAGCATTTTTTCTGAAAATTGTTTTGAAACCTCATGGTTTTGGCATAGAAATTGCATAGGTGTTAGGGTTTGAATAAAAACTCTTAAATGGTGATTGAATTTTCTTGGAATGGGTTCCATTTACATGAAGATTTGAAGTTTGGGTTTAAAGATTCTTGGTATGACCTAGTTGAACAAGCCTAATTAGGCGTAAATTGCAGCATAATAGTCATATTTTGACCCCTGTGATACAAAACAACCCCATCTACATTTGAAGTATGTTGTGTAAGAGGATAATGGGTATCCAAAACAGTTTTTAGTTCATGGGTTTGAGTTGGTTCCTGCAAATTATGTCAAAAATACCCCTTTTGTTGTCCTACTAGGCCTAGTCAAGAACGAGACAGTCAATTTTAGAGCCTTTCCGTACAAAATAAGTCTATCTGATTTTGAGGTATGTTGAAATATGGCCAAATGGGTATCCTAAACAAGTTTCCTTTCCTAGAGATCAGGCCTGCACTAGGAGTTATGCCAATTTTGCATTTTTGAAAAGCTACAGGGAAGACCAAGGGTTTGTGAAGGAAAACCTAAATTTTGATGACCAAAGGAATTTATTTAAGGTTTTTTTGAGTTTGACTACCCCTTCTCTACATTAAATTGGTATCAGATCCTAAAGATCTAGGCAAGATAAGTTTTATGGAGTTTGTGTGTTGTCTTTTTGGAGGTTGAAGAAAGAACCTAGATGCCAAAATACTAGGTAGTGAGGGAAAAGAAGGAAACCTAGGTGAGGTATCACGAAGACAAGAAGTAGTGATGAAGAAGCAAGGTGAAAGAGACTTGCTTGAGAAAGAAGAATGGAAGAGTTGAGCAGAAGAGTCCGTGGAGACTTGCAGAGCAAGGAGGTACCAAGCAAGAAACAAGTAAAGAAGGAGGAGAAGGTAAATCAAATTGATATTGAACAAGAGATAGCAGATTTGAGGCAATCCTTGGAGCAGATGAAATAAATTCAAGAAGAAATGGAAAAAAGAATGGAACTTGAAATGCAAAAGCTTCTTGAGAGCGCAAAACAAGAAAATAGTTGGCATTTTCCAATAAGAAAGAGGCTTAAATGACCTATCAAGAAGAGTATTCAGAAGAGACGAAGGCAAGAGAGGTCAGTAGAAGAGTAGAAAGACATTTGGGAGTCTTTGTTGATGGTGGAAGAGGAAAAACCATCTAAGAAAGAGGAAGGTCATGAACCACAAATGGGTTCTAGTGCTATATTGATGGGAGAAAAAGAGTTTATAAAGCTAGAAGAAGAGAAGGACATGAACCTTGCAGCCACTACTAAACTTGGAGATGTTATGACAACAAACTTGAAGAATGATTTGATTTTGGATGGAAATGATATGGAGTAAGTGTCAAAATCCACTGCATTGAAGGTCAAGGATGAATTGATTTTGGAGATTCAAGGTTGGCTTAAGGAGTATGTTGAGTATTTTTAGTTCATGGGTTTGAGTTGTTTCCTTCAAATTATGTCAAAAATACCCCTTTTATTGTCCTACAAGGCCTAGTTTAAAGCATAGCAGTCTAAATTATCCCTTGATGTTCCAAAACAACTCACCTACAAACTTGGTATGTTATCAAATGTCCTAAAGGGTATTCAAAAATGTGTTCACATTCTGGGTATGAAGTCTAGTTAGGAAATTGAGTTGGAAAACCCACTTTTGAAGTACTACTAGAGGATTGAGGGTTAGTGAGAAAAAACCCATTATTTGATGTTTTAAACCTTGAAAGTTTGTTTCATTGGAAAATTTGCAAGATCCTCCCCCCTACTCAGCATCATGCTTACCTCGACAAGTGTCATTGCTTTCAAAATTAATGCATCAACCATTCAGTCAGCACTTCACATATCAATAAAAGAGATCAACCCTCTTCAAGGTCAAACTCTGTCAACTTTCCAAGAAAGCATGTATTTCATTCGATATATTCTAATTGATTAAATGAGCTTCATTGGACCAAGGTTGTTAAAACACATCGACAACAGACTATGTGAAGCATTCCCATACCACCCTCAAAGCCTATTTGGTGGATGCTCTATTGTGCTTATTGGTGACTGAGGACAACTTAAATCAATACGTGACATTCCAATGTATGTCAAATCGTTGTATGGGACAACACTTTGGAGAAGCTTTCAGACAGTAGTCACATTGGACACAATTTTTGATGGCAAGGATATCAACCTGCCCAAATAATATTTTGCAACCTCCTTCAAAATACAAGGAATGTTGAGGCAACACAAGCAGACTGGCAACTACTCATGTCATGTAACAACGACAACCTATCTTGTAGTAAACAAAATACATTTTCTTGGTCTATACTTTTTTTGCAACAAATGATTTGGTTGAAACACATAACAAAAAAATGTTAAAAGCATTGGACAAACTAGTAGCACATTGCATTGTTGAACAAAAAAGGAGCATAGTAAATTCACATTTAGATAGTGAACAACTACAAACAAAGGTGTTATTGTGAGTTGGACAACAAGTTATGCTAAATACAAACATCAAGTCAATAAATAGATCAATTTGATTATCCTTCCTCCATGCGATATTCCTTAGTCAGCACGACATACTTGTTGGACAAAGAGTGTCCCTAACACATTCATACTATGATGGAAGGAAGATGCATTGATCAACTTCTTTGTTAAAATATGTGGACTTCATTTATTTCGTATTCTAAATGGTAGTACTTTTCAATGTAGAAAATGAATATTGATTCTTGTTTAATTTCTCATTTGAATGACAATCATTTTTCCATAGTTTTGTCGATTGACGTAGATTTGTTTTAATTTCTTTGCAGAGACTAATCATTTTTCCACACATTTGTTGATTGATGTAAATTTCTTTAATTCCTCTATAGAGACCATGACCTTATTGTCTTGAGAAGAGACATTGATCACCTTCTTTGTTAAAATATGTGGGCTTCATTTATTTTGTATTCTAAAAGGTAGGACTTTTCAACATAGAAAACTTGGAATATTGATTCTTGTTTAATTTGTCATTTGAATAGCAATCATTTTTCCATAGTTTTGTTGATTGATGTAGATTTTTTTTAATCCCTCTATAGAGACCATGACATTATTGTCTTGAGAAGAGATTTGGATCACCTTCTTTGATAAAAGATGTGGACTTCATTTATTTTGTATTCTAAAAGGTAGGACTTTTCAATGTAGACAAGGAATATTCATTCCTGTTTAATTTGTCATTTGAATGGCAATCATTTTTCATAGATTTGTCAATTAATGTAGATTTGTCATTTGAGTGGCAAGACTATCGAACAAAGGAAGGGCTCTTGTAAATAATCTTCTAAACCTAGTTACCAAACTTGAAAGAGAAGTTGACAAAGGATGGAAGATCTTTGTCCACTTGAACATTTACACAGAATCTAGTGTAAAAAAATGCCTTTTGGACTTTGTCACTACATTAGTCACTATGAGATGGCCAAAGGATTTGTCTATTACTATCATCACCTCTTCCTCCCCTTACTTTAGTGATATGCTTATGATTATAGCCCAAATAGGTACCACATTAATATTCTCCTTTTCGGGTTCAAAACTTGGCTTCCACTTCCTTAGAAAGAAAACTAATTTTTGCCAAAACCAAGGACCCTCTGCAAGGGTCCAAACATAGTCCTTATGGTTCAAGAAGGAGATCAAGACACAACCCTTCGCCATTGTAGAAATGTCTACTTGGCCTTTTGGTTTCCATGTTCTTATAGCCTATCTTCTAACTATTTCAATATTAGGTTGAGAACCAAAAGACTTCCTATTAAAGTATTTTGAAGTCTAGTAGAGGATCTTTCAACCACCAAATTATTAACCCCAAAAAAGATATCATCCTTACACATAACTAGCTCTAGAAGACAATTCAAAGAGGGCTTGAGACTGTAATTACCTTTAAGCACCTATGCCCATGATTTATGCCTTTCCTATAGAGGTGAAAGCTTATCATGAAAGTCCCGAACCTCAAAAGATGGGGAACTGAGCCTATCTCCTGTTTCCTTTTCAACTATTCCTTTGTTCTTTAGAGGCCCACCTTTGAAAGAGGAGAAAACCCAACGGATTCCTATTACTATCACTTTTCCCTTCATCCTCACACAATGCTCCTAGAAAGTTGTTCCTTGCCCAGCCTCTTGCCACTATCACAGTAAGCTTAGTTTCTCGTCCAAACATCATTAAAAACATGTGTTTTCAAGTATTAATCCCATCTAAATTAATTATTTGCTAAATAACTACACATGTATTTAGTTAACCTAAATAATTTTATACAAAGGTTACAATTATGTATTATGATTTTTCATGAAATCTAATTAAAGTCTTAAAAGGATAACCATCAAATCCTCGTATGTATTTCTCTCATTAGCAAACATACACATAATCTGACCCGTTTATAGCTATCCTCCAACATATTGGCGTAAGATCTGGTACTGAAGGCAATTTTGGGCCCTCTTTCCGTGCTTTTTTTCCTCTTCTTGCTCTTCCTATCACTGCCCACAAATTGCACAGACAATCATATCCGAACGTTCTCTAATTAAATTTTAACAGACATTCTAATAAGTTAACCTCCTAATGAAAGATAACCACATACTATTTCTGATTGTTGTTATTCGAAGGTAGAGTCTGTGGTATCGACAGATTGTCCCACCATTGGACTACGGACAGGAATATCTTTTTCGGATATTTCTTCTTTTTTATTAGTTTTGGTGGATCTGTCTGCAAGAACGAGTCAAAATTTGTTCCTTGTCTGTAATTACAGAATTGCAGGCTTATGTGCCCATCTCAAAAGTTATTCAAGGGCATGAACTTTCTCCATAATTCATTAAGTCTATTTGTTTTATTTTCTTACTACTTGTCAAGTCAATAAATAGATCAATTCGATATTCCTTAACCAGCACGACATACTTGTTGGAGAAAGAGATTGTTGGAAGAATTTTCTATCTAACAGGGACATTTTCTGTTTGATTCCTTATTTGAACGGTAATCATTTTTCCATAGTTTTGTTATTGATGCTGATTTCTATTAATTTCTTTTTAGAGATTAGTTATTTGACTTCATTTATTTTGTATTTTAAAAGGTAGGACTTTTTAATTAGAAAAGGAATAAAATTCTTGTTTAATTCATTATTTGAATGGAAATCTTTTTCCACAATTTTGTTGATTGATGTAGATTTCTTTTAATTTTTTTTAGATACCATTCATTTTTCCATAATTTTGTTGATTGATGTAGATTTCTCTTAATTTTTCTGTAGAGACCTTGACTTTATTGTCTTGAGAAGAGATGTGGATCTCATTCATTTCGTATTCTAAATGGTAGGACTTTTCAATGTAGAAAAGGATTACTGATTCTTGTTTAATTCATCATTTGAATGGCAATTATTTTTCCATAGTTTTGTCCATTGATGTAGATTTCTTTTAATTTATTTGTAGATACCAATCATATTTTCAAAATTTTGTTGATTGATGTAGATGATTTCTTTTAATTTCTTTGTAGACATCATTCATTTTTCCATAATTTTGTTGATTGATGTAGTTTTCTTTTAATTTCTCTATAGAGACCAATCATTTTTCCACAATTTTGTTGATTGGTGTAGATTTATTTTAATCCCTCTATATAGACCATGATTTTATTGTCTTGAGAAGAGATGTGGATTGCCTTCTTTGTTAAAAGATGTGGACTTCATTTATTTTGTATTTTGAAAGATAGGACTTTTCAACTAGAAAAGGAATATTGATTCTTGTTTAATTCATTGTTTGAATGGAAATAATTTTTCCACAATTTTGTTGATTGATGTAGATTTCTTTGAATTTCTTTGTAGACACCATTCATTTTTCCATAGTTTTGTTGATTGATGTGGATTTCTTTTAATCCCTCTATAGAGACCATGAATTCGTTGTCTTGAGAAGAGATGTGGATCACCTTCTTTGTTAAAAGATGTGGACCTCATTTATTTCATAGTCTAAAAGTTAGGAATTTTCAATAGAGAAAAGGAATATTGATTCTTAGTTAATTCGTCATTTGAATGGCAGTCATTTTTCCGTAGTTTTGTCAATTGATGTAGATTTCTTTCAATTTCTTTGTAGAGACCAATCATTTTTCTCTATTTTTGTTGATTGATGTAGATTTATTTTAATTTCTTTGTAGAGACCAATAATTTTTCAATAGTTTTGTAGATTTCTCTTAATCACTCTATAGAGACCATGACTTTATTGTTTTGAGAAGAGATGTTATAACCTTCTTTGTAAAAAGATGTGGAATTCATTTATTTTATATTTTAAAAGGTAGGACTTTTCAACTAGAAAATGAATACTAATTCCTATTTAATTTGTCATTTGAATGACAAACATTTTTCCATAATTTTGTTGATTGATGTAGATTTATTTTAATTTCTTTGTAGACACCATTCATTTCTCCGTAGTTTTGTTGATTGATGTAGATTTCTTTTAATCCCTCTATAGGGATCATGACTTTATTGTCTTGAGAAGAAACGTGGATTGCCTTCTTTGTTAAAATATGTGGACCTCATTTATTATGTATTCTAAAATGTATGACTTTTCAACATAGAAAAGGAATACTAAAAGGAGGACATTGTAAACTCTAAATAATTAAACACAATGAATTACAATAAATGGAAATAATATTTTTCCATGGAAAAATCTTTCTTTCTAATGATAGATTAGGTGGAATATACATTAGTCATCAAAACGTTGGGAAAGTGATTATCATTCAAAATATTAATTAAATTGAAGATTCCTCTTGTTTGATAATATGGACATTAGAAGGATAGTTTTGGCCAAGCATGTATGCCATCCTAATCAAGGAATATAATAGTGCTGATTTATTTCTCCAACATAGAAACAATGTGATGAGTGTTATGTAAGGTAAATGAAGTAATTGACCAAAAACATGGTTTTGTTGGATTACATTTAAATATTTCTCATAATAATTGACCAAATTCCCACCCACTTGAATACCAAAGCATTAGCCTTACATATTCCTATGATTTATGGTTTTTACCTTTGTCTCCCATGAATTTTTACTTTGGCAATATTTTTCTCACTTTAATATTACATTTTCTCTTTTACCTTTTGGGACTTTCACTTTTGATTTCTCATAGGTTCTCTTTTGTTTTACCTTTTCTTTAATATTTGGGCAAAGTTGAAAAATAGTGCATTCCCACTCTTTCAATCATATATAGCCTCATTATCCATTAATATTATAATAAAAGCCAAGCTTTAATAAAATAAATCTATGGCCATTAATTTTCAATAAGGTAAAGAATAAATAAAGATTTAGTCTTGTTTTATTTACCTTGCATGCCCCTCCAATTTCAAGCTCTTCCCTTTATCCGAATGTGTTGCTCTATTTTAACATTATCCTTGCTTAGCCTCTTAAATTCTTAAGAATTGTTAGATCCTTCAAGCCAATAGTAGTTGTTAACTATATATAAACATACCTTCTTTTACTTTTATACAAGTTCATATTTTTCTATCCATGCAAAAACCTATTATGAATGAGAATTTTCTAATTGATGGGACCCTCTACCAAGTCATTTTCCTCTCCACCAATGGAACTATTTTACTTATACCAACTTCAAAAGTCCTTTCCTAAATTAGTGGAAGCCATTGGATCAAGAGATTTGATGGCCATTGAATCTACCCATTGTTTAAAAATAAAACACAACCTTGATTACAACAAGCATGGGTTTAAATACTTCCATGTGAGCCTCTCCAATTTCCATGCTAACATCTCACATTCCATCCTAGTTTTATTAATATGCCAATCTTAATAGGCCATTATCCCTTTGGCTAACTTGGCTTGATATGTCATTCAAAACTTAACTACCACGTTGACATTTTGACAGCCAGTGTAGACACTCAAACCTTCACATTGGCCTTTAATGTCCATGCTAGACTTTGAAATTATTATGTGGGTGTTCTCTATCTCTATACCACCTGGCATTGGCTCAAACACGCCATGAGCTAAATATTGGCACCCTGGCATTATATCTTCCCTTGGGCACTAAACTTCTAACATTCCATGCTAGCACTAGCATTTCAAATGTGAGATATTTATTATCAACCTCTACACATAGGCATACAAATTTCCTTGCTAGCCTCTTTTCATACTTTATGGAAGCCTCTATTCCTTTTACTTGCTAATGTTTGAGTTGAATACCTTAGGTGTGGGCCTTTCTCCACCTCATCTTAATTTATATATAATAGCTTTGTAAAAATGTGAGAAATATTGGACAAGACATCATCTTTCATGTTAATTCTCTTTCTTAATGTTTAAACAATTATTATACGCTAATGTGGTACTACACTTCATGGATTTGTAGAGAATTTTTTATTCTTGAGTATAATTTCTAAACTATCCTTAGTAATGGTTGTAGTGATTGTTATAATACCCATTACATGCATCCTTCACAAGATGAAGGTAAGACTCCAATATTCTACAAACTCATCTTAACTTCTCCATACAAAAGATAGGACTTTAAGAAGAAGGCTTGAAGAAACCACCCACTAGCCTGATTAGGACACAAATCTAATTTTGCAAGTTGGAGTACAAATTTAGCACTACAATTACCTATTGTAATATTAGTTTATAAACTTAGTAGCACATAATGGCATAGTTTGATTGGGCTTCCTAAAATTTCTAGTGTTCAATTGGGAATTTAGTTGATTACTATGAGAAATATTTAAATGTAATCTAGCTAAACCATGCCTTTGGTTGATTACTTCATTTACCACCCTTGTACTTTGCAATGTTAGTAAAGGTGTCTCAATCTTGCAATTGAAAAAAGTGTGAGTTATAAAAACATAAAAACTCAATTTCTAGACTATAGGGCCCAATGATTCCGGGTGCATAGATCTCTTTGAACTCTTCAATTTAAAAATATGGGCCCAATTGGCCCACTGGATCAAAAGTGATGGCCACTAGAAGTTGGACCTTTCATATTGGAAATTTAAAAATGTGTTGGGCACAAAAAAGAGTTGTAAGGGGAGTTACATGTGTTGATGTGTGTTTTTACCATCATAAGGCATGTTTGATTGGAGATAATGAAACCCTAATAATTTGGGCACCACTTTTGGGTGGATTTAGCTCATGGTTTTGTAATTATCATTTGATAGTTTCATGTATTGTATCTGCTATATATTAGGTGATTGAGATGGAGGTTGTGTGTGAGAGTTATATAGATTTTGAGTTGCTTTTGGATCTTTCATTGGTGATACTCCTGTGAAAGCTTTCTTTGCAAGTATATTATAATCTTGTTTTGAGATTTTTGAATAATTTGTTGAGCTACTTTTAGAGTGTGGGGTTTTTCACCAAAAGGGTTTTTCCCACGTAAATGACTATGTTGTGGTATGATTTCTATTTATGTTTATTTCCGTATAATTTATGTAACTATTGTAGAGATTTAAATTTTTTTGCATAACCCTCCTCTCAATATTAGTGTACAAAGTTGTTCCACTACCTTAACTTCCTTACATGTAATAGGGCCCACTATATTGGGTTTGCCTCTATAAGTATTTATAATTCCACCTTTATTTTCATTTAATTGTATTCATAGAGATGTGTAGGCACATTCAAGTTCTTTATCTACGTACATAACTTACCTCCAAATTGCATTATTCTCTTGGAAAAACCCTAGCCCCTATCAATTTTCATTTGAAAACCTTGTGGGCACATTCGTTTGATTAAACCTTTTGAACTCTAGCTCTAGATAAATGGTTGAGGGTGAAATGGGGAAAAACATGCAAGTTGTACTACTTTGAACTATGTTATTGTAAAAGAAACATGACACATAGCCCAAAGATTATAACATATATATTGCTTGAAAGTCTACCATACAAATACCAGGCCAACCACATCTACCACCTAGATCCACACAATGTTTCTTAATTTGATAATATAAGATTGACTCCATACTAACTTGCCACATAGATGCTCCTTAACCAATAAAATGAAGATGTGTATAGGCATTAGGTTGTCATTCACCCTTAGTGATGAAACAATGAAAGGTATAGGCAAGTTTATGTCTTCTATGTTTTATTGTGACCAAATGAGAATTAAACAAATAGCCTGAAAGCTACATAGAAAATCTTACATCGAACCTTTGCTAAATAGACAAAGTGGACCCACCGGATTTTTCATTTTGCATAGACAAAAGAGAGGAAAGCAAACCCTGATGAAGGAAAATCACTCATTCAAACTTACGATACTTCATGGAAAGGAAAATCATGTTTTCCTAATCTTTGTTGACTTGGTGACCAACATGTTATATATACTATCATACCCCTCTCTTTCTGATGTACTCTTCTCTCCCCTACTATTTTATTTTATTCTAGGTAGGCCTAGAATTTGACAGTCACCCTTGCCTGTCATATAAAAATTTTATAATGGTTTTATCATTTAACTACCTTTCAATTGACGTTTAAAAAAAAATCAATTGTAAAAAATTGTTTGAGTAAAATTTTTTATATTAAAAATGCAGGTTAAAAAAAAGGAAGAGTTTTTGGGATAAGGTGCCATTAACCTTGTAAATCCCAATATTGTGTTTATTCCATTTATTATTTGTAATTTGTAATTACCCATAAGGGATGTACAAGTTTCACCGACAGAAGTAAAAATTATTTATTGTCCATGGTAATTACGGAGTTACTGCTGGTGCGGTAAGTCCCGAAGTTATCGGCGGTAGTTACGAGATGTCATTTACTATGCTAAATGGTAATTGGTCAAAGTGGGGTGCACATGTGGAGGAATAATCTATTTTTAGTGTTATGACGCACACCATAGATGTTGTAAGAAGGTGTAAGAGATTCTATGACAACTTTAAGTTGTCCGAAGAATCTAACACTTATAATAGCATATGACACATCATAAGATGTTGTAAGTGGCTATTTTTGGCCCCAAGGCGTTCAATCTTGCATGGGCACATTTTTCCAAGTGAAGGATGGATGTATGGCAAGATTTATGACCTCGTAAGAGCCTATTCTTGGCCATGGACGCCCAAGGTTGTATTGTTGACTCTTGACTAGTGTTATGGGCTTGTAAGAAGTCATTTAATGTCTTGAGGTTGTGTAAATTCTATATAAACCATAGCATAGTAGATGAGATGCATAACAATTTATAGGTACCTAGGTTTTGCCGGAGTGAAAGTTGAAAGATAGAGAAAGTGAATGTATTTGTAATGTCCTTTTGTGAAGATAATACAACTTAGCCTCTTTTCTTGGTGGAGTTTTTTTACTCGCAAGGGTTTTCTCCACGTTAAACACTTGTGTTATGTGCTTCATTCTACTTTTGGTATATTTTTTTTATTGTGGGTTTATGTTTTGTTACAATCTCCATTGTTAATAGCACATAGTTAAAGATTGCTGAAATTTATCTTGAATTAGATTTCTATTGAAGTAGTGTTGCTTTCATTTCTAACAAGAGCAATCAATCAAATGTGTATTAATTGTTTGATGTCTTGAATTCTAGATCTGAGGGATTTAATTGTTGACATGAAGTTATTCTATTTTGTTATATATTTATTGCATGTATAGAATTCTAGTATTAGACCAAATTTATTGTAGGTGCACATAAGTGTTAGATCAATACCTCCAAAATTATATAATGGCAATAGTAATACTCTCATGGTTGTTTGGAAATTCCACTCTTGAAGAAGACCAAACAACCACAATGTAACCATTATTAAGTAGGCATGTGGAATATGAGGCGGATTTCACTAAATAAGTCTATTTCTTCTTTTTTAAAGACATTTTTGAAGTACCTAAATAAAAAAAATCCTACACTTCAATACAATTTCTACGATCACTTGCAAATTGCAATCATTTAAATAGTATTTCAAAAAATAGCAAAGCAATAAGTTTCTGGCCATACCTTAAGAGCAGCTTGGAGTCTAAGAAATTGAATAAAAATGGAGGAAGTAGCAGCAATTTCTTTTATCCATATAAATAATTGTAAATCAGCTCTTAATTACAATTTACAGCTCTTCTTAATATGTGTATTTGTGATTGCAATTTGTACAATTATCCTTATTCCATATATAATAAACAATGAATTAAAAATAAAAAGCTTGTGCTTTGTTTTTTTCTAAATTAGAAATTAGAAATAAATTATTCTATAAAGAAAAGATTTTTTCTAAATTGGTTTTTTAAAAAAAAAAAAAAACAATATAAAGATTTGTTGTAATTTTTAAAATTTATTGAAGATAAATATAAACTTGGTAAACATTGTAAAAGAAAACATTATTTATACTTTTATAGAAAAAATTATATAAATTATAACTAAGAATATTATATTATATTTGCTTATAATAAAATTTTAAAGTTTACTAATAATTTGAAGAGTTGTATATATGGTTATATAAACATATGGTCAAATAAATTTTAGAGTTGTAAAATACGATTTAAAATAGCAAAAACAGCCAAATAGACCATCAAATTCTAGGCCTTAGGTATTCTTCATTTAGTGTTTTCTTTTTTCTTTTAATTACACTCTGCACTTATTTAATTATTGTCTGATCATATTTCAACCAAACATTGTTGCAGATGACATAAATTAGTTGTTAAAATGGATAGATTCTCTGTTGTGCTATGCTTGTTTATTGTGATGGCATGCTGCTCTGTCATTGCCACCTGCTATGTGTAGTGCCCCCTCGTCATTAGCTTGTGATGGTGGTAGTTCTGCATTGTGCTCTGCAAGTCAGAGATAGTTGTTAATCGTTCATTTCATTGATTCAGTTTTGAGACAGTTGATTAGTAGGTTATGATTTATGTTTATCTGATGAAAGATGTTTGACTGCTATATTAGACATCTGTTATGAGTTATGATGTGTTGAATAAGTTTAGTAATGGATTATTATTTACATGTTTTATTAGACTCGTAGATATCTATTTTCAAATGTTATGATTATAATCTTATCCAAGAGCAGGGATGGTGTAGCATTACTCGTTTCGAGTACCCTACTCCGCCTTGATTCTCTGACTCTCTGTGTGTTGACATATACGTACTTGATCGTATTCAATCAGTTGTTTGGATGCAAGCTACAGGTACCAAACCTCAACTCCACCTGATATAGTAGGTTTGAGCGGGTTCTTTCACCAATGGATATTAGTGATGGGAGATAACATGAGGTCTGTTCCACTAGGTCGGTCGTTGTCTTCTGTTGTGGTCTCGAGTCATGTGGTGTTTCTTGGTCATGTGGTGTTGCTTGGTCCCTGCCCTATATGTTTAGTAACCTGTATTTTGGAGCATAGACAAGTTGTGTTAATATGCCCATAGTTAGTTAAAACTATATTGATTTCTTATTAGAATAATAATGCTCCTATTATGATTATTGCATAATATTAGTTGGCTTAGAGCTTGGATTGACACCTTGGTTAAATTTTATGATGGCCTAGATTAATTATCTATTGTCCAAAAGTAATTATGTGGTAAAATTGGAGTCACAGGCACTTAGTGGTTTTTGGTAGAGAGTATTTTTGGGAAATGCAAAAGTTCTGCCGTGTGTTATCAATTTCAAAATTGGAGGAATCGGGAATTTCTTGATATGGTAGAATTTTGAATCTCACAAGAGAGTGGGTTGTTGGGAAGAGAGAGAGGCATGTTTTCTGCATTATTCAAGAAGTTGAATCCTTGTTTTGAGAAAGTGGGTGGTTGGGAAGAGAGGCAGGTCTTCGGCATTTATTGGAGAAATTGAATCCTTGTTGAGGAGGAAGAACAGAGAAAGATAGGTTGCAGGAGTTGGAAAATTTGGAAGTGGGACTGAAAAATCAGGTATGTGAACTGTCTCTCCCTGAAAAAATTACAATCGTTGTAGCTTGTAAGTTAAATTTTATTACAGCATACGATATGTGGGATCTAGCTTGTCCTGTTTGTTAATCTTGCATACAGTTTGGAAATTTAATTGTCCTTGTGTGCCCTGTGTGGTTGAATGTTGCTCCAACCCCCATAGATTTCTTCATGATGGACTCTTCTGGTTGAGCCTTTGTTTTAATCCTATTCATGCCCATAATCTGTAACTTGCATTGTGATTTCACATTTTTACCTCTTAGACAGATGTGGATTTGTCCAGTAAGAAGAGGATCCTGACTACACATCGATGTGTCTTTCCCTATTTACTAATTTCTTCTACTCTCATTTTGTGATAACTTAAATTGAGGCTTGGCTAATGCTCCACCACACTGCATATGGCCTTAAATTTAAAACTTTCTATGCAATCTATTGTGCTAGAATCCACTCTTGGCCTCCTATTTTTTTGAATTCTTCACCTTGGAGTCCTTGCCTTTATCTCTGTAGCTTTGATGCAGATCTGGTACCGTCAACACTTCCTTAAATGGAGAAATTACCTTGTACCCAGGTTTTAGAACTAGGTTTGTGTGAAATATCTCTTACAGCTCTTCGCATCTGCTCTAAATAATTACCTTCGTGGCTGAGAAAACATCCTTCATCAATTACATTTGAGTAAACTCAGCCAGTTCAATAGAAAAATATTTACGTTTTGCTTGATAGTGGTAACATTTTATAGATATTGCCATGTTCTCCTTTAGATAGGCCATTGATTTCTCCTGCTGTCACGGTGCCTCCTTGGTGGATGCTAGTTTTAAACTCAGCTCATGTTTAGAAACCTGGGGACTAGCAAGTGGAGTAACTAAGTATGCTTTTGGCTCATGCACCTGTCAATGCGATGTTCATTGCATTTAGCATTACCAGTAATCACTGCAAGAACAGAGCCATCGTTGAAACAATGGAATCAGTTTGCATCCCTCACAATAATTCTCGCCTGGTGATCTTGGATATAACCTTTGTGGCATTGTGGCAGTCTCCACATATGCGAAGATTCTTAGTAACTTGAATAGGGATCTAGGATATGTGTTAATAATCCCAAAAGCAATGGCGAGTTTCTCACTGTGGCCATAAAGAATGTGTTCCTTTTTACTGAAATCTGCATCCTCAAGCACATACCCAACCTTCTCCTCCTGCTCAGCCAAGTTCTCCAATGCTACATAGATGTTCCCTGACTGTGGGTGAGATTTAATTGCCACTGCAAATTCGTGAACCTTATTCTAGATGGTGATCCAGCCGCTTCTTGGTTTCTTTTTCACTCCTCTCTCTTTCATCATTTTTCTAACCTTAGCTACACAATCCCACCTTCCAGCCACAGCATAGATGTTTGACAATAAAATATAATATCCATGCATCTTAGGCTCTAACTCAAGGAGCCGTTCTGCTACGTGTTCTCCTAGCTCTGAATTGCAATAAACCTGACAAGCACCAAGCATCGTGTTTTATTGGCATCTTTGTTTATATAAATTCATGTGCTTCTTCCAAATACCCTGCACGCCCAAGCAAGTCAACCATGCATGAATAATGCTCAAGCCCAGGTTGAATATGGTAATTTTGAGTCATTTGATTAAAGCATGTCCAACCCTCTCTAACCAGCCCTGCATGGTTGCATGTAGACAACACTGAAATAAAGGTGACATAGACGGGGTTCACCCCTTGTTGCTGCATCTGGTAAAATAGTTTGAGTGCTTCCATCCCATGCCCATGCATCCCATAGCCTCTAATTATGGTATTCCAAGCAATCACATCCTTTTTTTTTATTCTACTGCTAGATGAAACAATCACACACAGTGCCTGATATATTCACATTTTCTCATCTACCGAAAGCTTGTGCCAGCTTAGAGCTTTGAATGAAGGTAAGGAAATCCGTAATCTCATGATTAGAAGTGGTATCGAACCAGATGATTTTTTCGACAACGCCCGTCTGGTTACGTATGCTAAATAGACTTCTACTCCTTTATGGTAGGCATCAATATGATTGCCATAGCAAATTCAGTTAATGGACATATCCCCTTAGCCTTATGTTGGCCAAATAATATAGTCGTTGCCCTCTTTTTCCTCTATCGAATAATAAGAATAGAAACTCTAATATCGCTGGTTTCCACTTTTTTTTGTTTTCTGACCAAGACTAGTTCTCCTTTTAGATATTCTGTGGCTTGAGTCGGCCTGGTAGTTGTTAGCAGATCCCTTGCTATTTTCGCTTCCACTATTACATTCTGTTGAGCATAGTTTACGTTTGGAAATCGTGAGTTTAGGAAATCTAGGGCTCATGGTCAGCTTAAGATATAGTTAACTTAGAATGTTGCTTGGATAGTTTCGTTCAAAACATTCTTATGTTATCTAACCGTGTGATGGGGCATGCGTTATAGGAAGTGGTTGTTTAATTTTCTTTTGTCGCTTTTGTTTGGGCACTGCCGTCACTGTAGTTCAGTGAATAGTCAACCTAGGTTATGGTTACTCAGAGTGTTTTATGGAGAGTAAATGCTGCCAGCGTGCTGTGTGGTTACGGGTGCATTGAGATTATGGTCGTAGTTTTATTCCTTAGTTCGATGTCTATTAGATTGTAGTCATCATTATCACTGTGTTTTGTCGGTGTGCATGGCAGTTAATATGTAGTCGACGTGCCTTGGTTGGAACCTTAGATATTAGGTTCAAAAGGGGGAAAGGGAAATTCCTTCGATGAGAAAACAAGCTTATTATCTTCTTATTATGTTGATTTTGGTGGCTCGATAGGTAAGGAATCATACTCCTTGGGAAGGTCGTGTATTGTTTTATTTTGGAAGTGGAAGTATATTAGGGAATCATGCATGTTCTAGAAGTTTGTTTGAAATTGTAAATGCTTTTGGTAGTTTATGCTTTTAATGTGTATCATAGATACTTACGGTTGTTTTACAAAGAGTAGGTTGGTTAGGGGCTATAAGGTGACCCATGCTTGAGGAAATTATTAGTACGAATTTAAGTGTTTTGAATTGAAAGAAATTGTTGAGTGGCTGTTAGCTTGTGGGAACTTTTGTAGATAAATTATGTATATATAGATTACGTATATCTGTCGCCATTAGACATTGAAATTGGTTAAATGCTTGCTTGTAGGAAATTGCATATATACTTATTGTGTTGAATTGAAATCTTATTTGGTTAAATGTTAGTTTATAATGTATGCTCAAAAGAACTATGTTTGTAAATTAAAGTTGGGGTGTTAGAAATTGTATAAGGCGAAAAGTTCCTTCCATTGTAGCTAGTGAAATGTTAGAAGGAAACCTTCAAAATGTGTTTATGTTAAGATTGTCAAATGGTAGTCAGAAATTTAAGCTTGTAGTATAACTCCCCTTTTTGGAAACTTGAAGAATAAAAGTTAGTTTATTTAAATATCTTTCCTTATAATTGTTTTATTAGAGATTCTTATGTGGTAACGATAGTTGATGGTCCTTGCGAATAGGAGAATACCTACGCTTTGTGATGAAATTTTATAAGCAGTAAATGTTAAGGAAAATATATATATTGTAGGGTTTCAAGTTCTATGGGAGTTTGTAAAATAGAAATAAGGTTTTTGAAATGTTGTAAATATAAGTATTGAAATAGGGCAGTAATGGAGGCTTGAGAAAAGAATTCTTTTTATGCTTATAGATGGCTCTTTAGAAAATGTGTATGGCATTCATAGGGTTTTATTTATCGAGAATATAAGTGTATAGTCGTCTTCTAGTTAAGATTGTTATTTTATCTTATCCATGTAAGAAAGTATATGTCCAATAGATATCTTTCTATTAAAATGATTTAATTATATTAGTTCTTAATGATAGTGTTCTAATTAAGTTTTAATCATACCCTAGTGATCTGGTAAATATTAGATAGTAGTTTATGCTTAAGCAAAACATACTTTTTGGTAAATTGCCATTTAGAAATTATGGTGTTAGATTATAATATTGGAAGTTGGGTTTCTTAGCAAATCCGATACATATGGATAGTGTGAAATTCATATTCTTTTATAGTGTTTTGAATCGTGATGATAAAAATGTTAGTTGGGTATCTAAGCCTATAGTAAATTGTATAGGTTATAATGGTTGTTTCGTAACTGCATTACGTATAGTGTTTGATGTGAAGTTGTAATCCATAGAATGATTTTGGCTTGTGGTCGGTCTTGCGATATATGTTTATGTAACAAGTAATTAGGAGATACTTATGCTATTGGGAACGGAATGTTGAGAAACAATGAAGAGCTTAAAGTTAAGTAAAGAGTGTTATGTCTCCTGTATGAGAACCTTAGTTATCATAAATAAGGTAGGAATTAGGGTTTGGATCTTGAGGTTCTTAGTGAGCATCGCATCTTAGTTTAAAAAAGTGATATGTTTATCATGTTATTGAATTAAGAATAGAATCATTTGTGATGTCTTTTAGTTAGTTTAGTTCCAAGCATTACTCATCAAGTGTCTTATCGAGTAAGGGTTATTGTTAACTTTTCCTACTAGTGAATTAAATGTTGAGTATTAGTGCTAACTCTTTGTTATAAGTGTTTTGGACTTTGATGAGTTGTTGTTGGCGTTCATAATGAAGTCCACATTCATGGATCCCAGTTGATATAATAAATTATGTTGTTGTTTATATCTTCTTAGTTACAAGGATTAGTAGAATAATTGAAGTGAATGTTGTATTGATTCATGGGCATCTTATGAGTACGGTACTATTTTGAAGACCCATGGTTAGTATGTCATATTATATATTGCACTTAGGGTATGTTAATTAGATTGGTCTATTTGAAGGAGTTGTTCTTTTAAGAGTAGATGTTAATGTGGGTTTTGCTGTGTTACAGTGGTGTCTAGTGAAAGTTTATTCCAGAGGCCAGTAGGGTAGTTGTGGGTTTGATCCTTGTATTTTTGCATTCTAGTTAAAGGATGAGCATGTTTTGGTTTTATGTGATGTTGATTTCTCTCTGCTTATGGTTTATATGAATTTAACGACTGTGTAAGAGGGGTAATGCCTTGCTCAGTATATCTAGTCCTGTTGTTATGTCTTGAATCCATGTTGTTGAGCTCTTGTCGAAGGTTATGGTTCTATATTGTGTTGAGCTTGTTTTAAATTTCTATGTTGGTCTGTGTAAAGGATTGATTTTGGGAGCAAGAGGACCCATGCCTTGCTCTAGATTACACTTTGTTATGATTGAAATTTTGGGAGCAAGAGGATCCATGCCTTGCTCTGGATTACACTTTGTTATGGTTGAAATGTTGGAGTAAGAGGACCCATGCCTTGCTCTGGTGATTTGTTTATGTTGTGATTGGTTGCAAGATGGTTGATGCCTTGCAATGTTTTGTATATTTGTTGTTATGATGATAGTTGTTATGTTGATGGATAGGGCTCTAGGTGTAGGTAGGGGAGTGGCTTTCAATGTAGGGCCGATGCCCAAAGTGGCTGCCAGGGTAACCCGTTGGAAGTTGTTAATCCAGTGATAACTTAATAATAAATTTAGAGGGTTGGGTAGTTTTCACACTAATCAAGATAAGTGGATGCCTCACTCATGCCTATAGTGCTCGTTCAGGCTAAGGATGAGATGAGAAGGCCGAGGTTGGCAAATCAACTTCCTTGTCCTCATGAAAGGAATGCTGATTTTGCATGTGTCACCCTATGGGGCCAGCGTCTAGTGAGAGACTGTCAGGGTAACCATAGATGGGGGCCGGCGCCTAGCGAGAGAGACTGTCAGGGTAACCCATGGATGGGGGCTGGCGTCTAGCTAGAGACTGTCAGGGTAACCCAAGTTAGGACCATGCGATGATACTCTCCCTACTGCAGCCTAGCATTCCCTAGTTGTACTCTCCCCATTTGTTAAGTGTTTGCCTCTAGAAGTACTGTTGTGTTATTTGTGATATTGACTTGTGATGTTGGAGTCATGTGTTGTCTTATAGTCTACTATCTACCTGACTGTATGTTGTAGTGGGAATCCTTGTCGTTATCTCCTAGCTTGGAGGGGTGGGCCTCAGGGTTCCACATGGTTGGGTGGTAAGAGCTATCCATTGTTCCTTTTTTGGAGATACGGTTCGAGCTCTGTGTAGAGGTGTTCCAGATCTAGAGTTGTATGCTTTCTTATGTATTCTTTTGTAAACCGACATGATCAGTCTTATAATCTTGTAATCATGTAATCTTGTATTGAGACTCTGTAATTAATCTATCCGACTATAGTAAAAGTTATTTGTATCTATTTTAGCAGTGTAATGGTTATTGCTTCTGTAGTTTCATTTTCTTTTATTAATGTAGTTATGTTGCCCTAGAGTTGTTAGAAGAGTAATTTCGTTTATACGGTGTAATATGATATGTTGGTTACTACTTTGCACTATCTTGCTTTCAAAAAAAAAATTATTTTTGTAACTTTTGCACTTTTAGTCTAGCACTCTAGGGTTACATGACGGGGCATTACACTATGTTTCATGTTTCGCTCATGAGAGAGAGGCCCTTCTCAATTTTAAGAATGAGTATTATATGGCTTTAGTTAGAACCAAATATTCTTATTTCTATGAGTATTTTTGGGATTTAGTTGATCTAGGAATGACAAGCAATTGGAGTCATGGACGGGGTTTAATTGCTGCAAGTGGCAGGGTGCTGAATGCAACCAATTCTCCTCCCACATCATCTAACTCTGCTTCTCTAATAATTTGTTTGATCCCTACAAAACACTCATTCCAGTTTCATTCCAATTAAAGTACACTGAGTATTTGGACTTGAGCTAGAACTTTTTCACTAGCAATCTACCTAGAGGTACTTTTAAACTGCACTATTTTCTATTTCTAAATTTCAAAGCTTACACTTATATAAATAATATAATATTGTTTAGTATTTAATGGTTTATTTAAACATTACATAATTTAATAGTTAAGTAGAAAATAATAATTTTATATTTTATTTATATTTTGAAATATAATAAATAATTATTATTATTTTTTTTTTGAAAAAGTGGTAAAACCACTAAAATTATATTAATTATATAGTAAGAAATACAAAATGCCAGATTCAAGAAGGCATTCCGGCAGGAAAGAATCGGCAAAGAAAACATTTGATTGTAGCCCTTTTTTGATGATTACAAAACAAAATCGACTCAAAAGGATGAGTCAATCCAAAAATAACAGCTTGTATCTCAGCGAGAACAACTTTGATGGTGAGATTCCTGTAGATGTTGGCTCCTTGTACACCTTAACTTACGTCAACTTAGCAATGAATGGATTCCAAGGTAGAATGCCATGGCAACTTGGTAATTTCTCTCACCTACAATTTTTAGATGTTTATAATGTCCAGAAAGAGGTGTTTAAGGGTGGATTAGGGTATGTATATATTCTTGAGCCCAAATTGTATAGCTCCAGTTTAAGGTGGACGAAGAAGCTACAAGAGTTAAAGTATTTGTCTCTTGGATGTGCAGTGTTGAATGTGACAAGTCAGGAATTGGAAGCAACCCTTTCTCATCTCCATAATCTCCACCACTTTGACCTTTTAAATTGCTTCCTATAAGGACACATCCCCAATGCTATCCATAACGTCACCTCCCTCTCCCATCTTATTTTAGATATGAACAACCTTACTTCTATAGTGCCTTCATGGTTGGGAAATATGCCTCAATTTCAAGATCTTAGCTTGTCTATAAACCCATTATTAAGTTGAGATATAGGTCATGTATTATGTGGCAAATGGCCACAGCTAACCACACTTGAATTGCCATATTTCAATGTAACAGGGAGTATTCCACCTTGTATTGGAAATATTTCCTCCCTTGTCCATCTTGATTTGTGATGTATATTAAATATGGAAGGCCCTATCCATTATTTCCTTGGAAACATCTCTACTCTTCAATGGTTGGATCTTAGTGAAAACTCATTGAGTGGAGAGATTCCACCCTCACTTGGTCAACTTTCATCTTTGACTCATCTTTATCTTTTTAAAAATAAATTGAGTGGCCAAATTCCTTCCTGGTTGGGTAACATTTCATCTTTGCAAGTGATTGACCTTTCTTCCAGCAACTTGGAAGGATAGTTTTCTCTTGATAGTTTCGAAAGTACTAGTGACCTTTCTGACCTCAACCTATCTAATAATAAATTGATTGTCCAGGTTGACCCAAAATGGATACCTCGATTTTCCTTATCTAGCTTGAGATTGGCTTCTTGTAATGTTGAAGGTATCTTGCCTACATTCCTTTCAACACAATATAGCTTAACTATTTTGGATCTCTCCCAAAATAATCTCTTTGGAAACATTCCACCTTGGCTAGGAGATTTATCTAATCTCAAAGATTTGAATCTATCATACAATAACTTGCAAGGTTAATTTCCCTTCACCTTGAACATAAGTTCATTTTACAATTTAGACTTACATAAGAATATGTTGAATGGTTTCCTTCTAGTTCCTTCAGCAACTTCCTTAGAATTACAAGTATTAGATTTGTCACAAAATGGATTTACAGGTGTTATGCCAGTGCAAATTGCTAGGCTTATACTTGTCATTGAGTTCTTGTCATTTTCAGCAAATGATCTAAGTGGTGGCATTCCTTCTACCATTGGTCTTCTACAATTCTTGGAGGTGTTGGATCTCTCAGAGAATAGATTGTTTTGTAAAATACCATCCAGCCTAACGAATTGCTCTTCTTTGACAAGATTGAATTTGGGAAAGAATAATTTCATAGGAGAGATTCTAGCTCATATAGGAATGCTAAGCTATCTCCAAACACTACACCTTAGTGGCAATATGCTCAAGGGAAACTTTCCATCAAGTCTTCAAAATTGCTCCAACTTATAGATGTTACATGTGGGCAATAATTTTTTAGTGGGCAATATAACCCTTTGGCTATCACACTTCTCTAAGTTGATGATACTTATTTTTTGGTTAAATAAACTACATGGGCACATTGCAAGTCAATTAAGTAATCTCTCCAAATTGCATGTGTTAGATTTTTCACATAATAATTTGACTGGTCCCATCCCTTCACATTTGGAAAATTTGATAGCTATGATGAATCCACATCCACAAGTAAAAATTCTAGATGATACTGGTAATGTCTATTATTACAAAGAAGAGATTCAAGTGGTCAAAAAAGGATTAGAATTGATATATTAAAATTCTATTTTTTTACTTATAACTTGCATTGATCTATCTGTAAATCGGCTATTAGATGGCATTCCTTCAGAAATTGGAAACCTTAAAGGTCTCCACACTTTGAACTTATCAAGGAATAGTCTTACATGAAATATTCCAATCACTTTTGGAATAACAAGACTTTATTATCTTGAAGAAGGAATTCTTTTTGTGGGGGAAATAAATGTAGAATTGAAAGGGAAATATTTTGTGTTGGAGAGGGAATTTTGGTTATCTATTTTGTTGAGTGATGTAGATTTCATTTAATTTGTCTCTTATAGGGTAAGATTCAAAGTGTTGAAAAATAAATGGTGATTGTCATCTTTATTAGTTCATGCCACATGTAAGTTAGTTATCCATCTATTGGATGAAATTCTTTGTAATGGTTAGCCAATTAAAATTGAGAATAAAACAATGTTGAAATGATCCAAATTAGTATAAGAATTTGGAGGACAATACCCAATGAGGGACTAGTTGTATTGTAATTAACAAAACAAACAATATGTGAATTAAAAATTATTGAGAAAATGTGAAATAGCTTTCATTCAAAATGGGGAGTTCATGTAAGTTAGAAAACTTTGTTGAGAGAAGAGAGATGAATGGTGCATCACAAGAAGAGGGATATGAGAATATATAACACGTTAATCACTATTCCATTAGAGATTGGGAAAACGTGATTTTTCTTTCAACAAAATATCAAGTTTGAACGAGTCATCATTATATCAGGGTTTACTTTCCTCTTTTTCATCTTTTCTTTCTTCAAAGATATTGCATACATATTTTATATCACCATTTATTATTTTTTCTTCCTTTTGTAATGTCATGGTCACTTTTGCTTAAGGATATTCAAATTCCTTTATTTATGCCTTTGATTAGTAGGTAGGAATAAAACAAATTTATGAATGACCTCTTTTTAAATTATCCAACACATGATCATAATAAAAAAATAAATAAAATGTAAATTTAGTTTTCATGACTAACAAAATTGATTTAATAATTTTTTAAATTGATACGAAGTTTATTTATAAGATGATAGGGATATTTTCATAAATGTTTTTGTATAAGTAGGACACATAAGTTTTTTATAGTCAATGTTATATGAAATGTTATTAATAGAAGGTTTGGAAAAAGTAAAAACTAAAAAACATGATTTCTCTTTGTGAATTTGTATTTAATAGGATTGGATTGTGTAACTATACACTTGCAAACTTCAATTTTTCTACAATAATAATTGCATTATATGTTTATATTTATTAAAATTCTAAGTTCATCGACTACCACAATGCCCAATCCTACATATTCTAGTGAACTTGTTGGCACCCAATCCAAGAAATATTTTGATGGCTCTCTATGCTACAATTTTTTGTTTTAAAATTTTATAATTGATCTAGGAAATGTAACTTAAACCTTTGTGTTGTGCTTAAAATCTCATACTCTAGTTAAATGTTTCCTTAAATCCTATGCTCTCATATTGTATAGCTCTTTTTGTTGTTGTATTATTATTCTTATGTTCTAAGATATTGATTTCATGTCTTACCTACTTGTAAATGCCTTCCATGTGACCTTAATGACATGTGTAGTACTGTACAACCCCTATAGGCTGTAGGATGCACTATCAAACATTTACATAATACCACCGAGGCCTTTGTAATGTTTGTTGGTACATTGTCATTCTCTTCATTCATGTTCAAGGTGGCCTAGTTCAAAAAGCCTAAGTCCTTGCCTTTTACCCATGCACATTTTTCTATTTGAATATTAACTTGCTATAATTAATTATCAGTAACTTAAGTGGATTTATTGTATTGTATAATGATCACTACTAGGATCTTTATTCTTGCACATTGGTTGTATGCACTTACACACATTTTCTATGCTCTACCTTTGAAGTTATAGCCATACAAATCCTATCCATTGATTTGTATAACATGGCATTGATCACGTGGCTTGTAAGAATTTTATATGTGTCAAATGGAAATGGGCCTATATACTATATGTGAAATGGGCTCCCCCAAAATTACAATGTTTGGCACTTTATTTCAATACTTGTTACAATACATACTAGATTTAATAGATTTTTATAAAGCCTAAAAGTGGCTAAAGTCATGAAAGTAATAAGTTCTTACAAAGTAGGAACAAATAAACTACATTATTCTATAGAGCTTGGAAAAATGTTAACTTTAAAAAAACAGTGTTAAAAAAGGAGCTTGTTTGAGAAAGGCAGAAGCATTATAAGTTCCAAAAAGTACAACTGAATAAAAAATATAATAAAACTTAAATTCTAGGAAATAGTAGAATCAAATATGAAAACCAATAACACTACTATGTAGTACATGAAAATTTACCATATAATTTCAAAACATTACACCAAAATATACCTTCATTTGAGCAAGTTAGGGCCTCTCGAAGTCAACGTCCAAATCAAAAAGGTGGAATGGTGAAGGGGTACCTACCCTTGGTGGTTCCCTAGTGGATGGTGGATGGCAGATGGGTGGCACAATCAACAAAGATGATGATTAGGTTGAGTGTAGGAGGTATGTTTGCAAGTGCTAGTTAGTGCTTGGCTAGGAGGCCACTTAGGTTATGCAGAGGTGACAATCTAGTCGTGTGGGGGATATTGGGTGGTAGAGATTGGTAAAGGAGTTATAGTGGCATTGATGGTGGAAAATTGGCTACAGAGACAATGAATTAGTTGAGGAGAAGCCACAAGTGAGTGATAGTTGGCTTGCACTGGCTAAGACCTATTGGAATTGACCCATAAGGCCCATGGATCCCCTTTGGGGGTTGAAATTAGCCAACAAAGGGCCAAAGTCACTATCAAAAGGGGGCCAAATTCCAAGTGGGTTGTAGGCCCAATTTTTTTTTTAAATTTTAAAATTTCAAAATATTAAAAAATAATAGACTTACAATAGTGTCATACAACCTTAGGCTTCGAGCCTAGGGCTAATTTTTTTTATTCTACTTGACCTACTTGAATTTTGATGAGCTTTATATGGATCCTAAAGTTTCAACATCTTCTAGACATAATGGCACTACTTATTGGGCCCCAAAATTCCTAAAATGAGCTATTCACTTATGAGCACAATCAAACCCTTGAATGTAAAATAGCTTCTTGGCCTCTGATTTAAGCAAAAATAAAAGCCCAAACTAACTTTTTTGAGCCTCCCACATGTAATGGAATAATTAAAAATGTTGCTTGGATTATTAAAATTTTACTTACATCTAGAATGTCTAATACCATGAATAAAACCCCCAAATTTTTATTTTTCCTATTAAATCATTCTAATTCCCTAGACCATCCAAAGATGGAAGAGAAGAACATATTGGGTTTTAAAAAACTAGAGCTTTTGGAGCTCTCAAAAATCTAAAATAGAGTGTTTTACCCTAGGGATCACAAATGTTTGATACCATGTTAGAATTTGCAACAAGAAAAACAACCTAGAATGAATGTAAGGGTAAACACATACACTCAATTTGACAAATGATCAAAGGATCAAAATGGTGGAAAGGAGAGTTTTTTAATAATGAGAGAATATGAACAATACTCAAGAGATGAGAATGGCTCCAATAAAAAATGCATAAGGGAAAATTGACAATGATATGACTAACACATGCAAGGTGAGTGGTTACATAAATAAAGAAGGCAGGAGGTAATAATGTAACTCCAACTACCCAAAAAATGGTGGTATTTACATTCATGGAAAAAAGTTAGTGTTATGTCATAAAAGTATCCCTATAATTTTTACCACCCAGTTTAGCTCCTAGGTCCCCTTAATTTAATCATGCATGTTTAAAACTTATCCCAAAGAAATTCCCCTAAAACCCACGTCAAATGGGGCCTAGGGGTCCACATTTAATGTTAATCATGGCTCAAAAAGAACCCCAGGACTTGGGCACCCATACCCTAGTCCAAGCCTATTTTTTTAGGACCTAAGTTTAAGTTGTCAGCATAGGACCTTTAAAAAGGTTTCCCTTTGTCGGCCTTTTCAATTTGAATTACAAAAGTTCAGTGGGAATGCATATATAAACATGTTTAAGGATACATTTTAAACCTAAATGGATAATGCAAACTTGTGATATTGAGCTAAGGGATTTCAAGACATTCATTGTGTTGCAAAGTAGACTGGTGTTGTTATTGTGTTTGTTTGTTACAGATTTGGCTTCATCAATCCATCTCCTCATGGTATGAAATATCTTCATTTTTCATGAGGGCTTCACCTCCAAGGTGACATCTATTTGTGTTTCAATCAATCTATCTTATCTTTTGATTTTGCCTCTATCCACCAAGGAAACACACTCTATCTAACAATAGTGTTGGAAGGCTTGAATGCCATTTTGGAGCTTGACTGAGGCAATCTCCTAAACACCACAACCCCCAAACCCCTCTCTTGTGATTGTAGGTTATAGGTGTAGGATCTTGCGAAGTGGAGTTGTAGAAGATCAGAGCAAAGGATAGAGATTCAGGATCTGAGAAGAAATTATAGAAAACCCAACTCATTGGACTAGGGTGCCTACCCCATAGTCCTCCTAATTGACATATTTAGAAACTCTAAAGTAGGTTGCAGTCCTAATCGCTTCACTATTCCAAATCTACAGAGAAAGTGGCATGTTGGACTAGGGTGCCTGCCCTAGTGTCCCCAAAAATTTTTCTTTGGAAATCTAAATCTTGGTATGTTTTTAATCTACATTTAGTGCCTTTCTGTGTGATCATTTGTTGTATCTTGTTTGTCAATATGCAGAATCATATAATTAGGGTTTAAGGCTTAATTGAACTAGGGTTTGACATATATCAATTTAATCTATTTTTCCATATCATTCCTAAGTGTCATCAACCTGTAGCTGAGTCCTCTCCATCTATAGTGACTCAGCTCAATTGTTGTTTTTGAATGTTATTGTGAAAGGAGGGTTTGATTAAATCTACCTTAACCACACTTCAACTCTTATCTTCTTTTCATACATAACATTTTAGGGAACCCATGTTTTTACTGAACTTGCATCTTGCTGAATGTTGTAATCATTCTTTCCATTCATTCATATCATATTCATCATCATACATTCAAAAAATTTGCATACATTTGAAAAACTTGAAAAAAATAAGCATTCTAGGCTTGCATTAAGACATAGTTTGCACTATTTTCCTTGCATATCATTGAAAACATTTAATTTTTTTATATTTACATTAGATATAAGATAAATTATAGCATTTCATCATTTCATTATCATTTACCTTACATTTGCATATTTCGTTTGCTAGCCTGACTTACTTTAAATTTGTATTTTTTTCATATAACCTAGTAATTCCAAAAGCTAGGGTTTGTAGTTAAAATCTTAATTCAAATTTTACTAATAATTTAGACACTCTTTCAAATCTGATTTTGAACTATAGTATTTCATCATTGTGTGTTTTTATACTTAGATTTCAAATTTTGCATTTACACATTGTGTATTTCAACAAAAATAAACACATTCATCCATTATTCCTTAATTTTGATTGTGCATTAAGCATTGTAGGATATTAGCATCCTTGTTGCATCATATCTAATCTATTTTACACATTATACCTTATTAGATTCCATTCATTCATCATTTTGCATAGTTTCATAGCTTAATTTTACTATTAGGGTTTCAAAAATCTTGGCATTTTAATACATTTGGCTAATTTTCCACCTAGTGTTTCAAGATTGGCATTTCATGAAAAATATTGCTGCATTATTGGATAGATCAAAGGATTTTAGGTTGCTTTACCTTATCATCTTATTTGTTTCATAACATCTTTGACATATTTACATTGAAAAAAGTGAAAAAATCAAGCACTTTGGGTTCATAAACATACATAGTTTTGCATTGTTCCATTGCACTTGTCATAAATATCTTTCATTACAGATCTTGCATTCATTTTCAAGCATATTTTCATTGCTCATTTGAAAATTTTGCATCATTTCATACTTTTTCTTGAAAATTTGTGTTAGTTTTGGCTATGAAGCCACCCAAGATCAAAATGACTTGAGGAAAGCAAGGGGTGTGTGCAAGAAGTTGAGTCCACTTTTTGGCCAAAAAGTGGAAGTGATTTCCTTGATTTTTAGAATTTGTTACATTTGACCTAAAAATTTGAAACACTTAAATGTAGAATCTTAAAAAAAGTCAGTAAATGTGAAATGTAGTTCTCGGAGTCTAGTTTCCAAATATGTAATTTTTTTTAATACCCAGATGATACAAATTGATTTTCAATAGGCATTTCTAAAAACCACTATTTAAAAGTCACTTTTTTTACCATACCATGCACGTGTATGTCAACCATATTTTGACCTAAATAATTGTATTTTCCTATATCCTTTTTGGAAAAGATTTGTAACTCACTTAAGCACGTTTTCCATATTTTTTGTAATTTTTTATTGAATTTTTTTTGTTAATTTTTTATTGGCCATATTTGGTGTTTTAAAAAATTGTCATGTACATCACACATAAGATGACCTAAACTTATCATTTTTAATTTTTTTTTTAAATTGAAAAGAATTGTTTGAAGTACATTTGCGTACAATTTTTTTTTCAAAAAATTATTTTAATAAAAAGTTATTAAAATACTAAAAAAACCTTGATAATTCAAGTTTATGGATCTGTTTCATCATAAATTAATTGAAAAATCAAAAAATAATCAAATTGCAAAAAATTACATATTTGGAATCTACATTGTCTCATCTGTAATAGGTTTTAATTTCGTCAAAAAATTCTGCAAAAAAAGTCTTCAGACATATACCCAAAGTCACTATTTTCTTGTGACATTGACATGACCTTCAACTTGCAGGGCAAACCAAGTCCAAAGCCAAGGGTCAAGTTCCTAATCTTTTTTTTGACCCAAAACCCATAGCAAAACTGGGTCATGAAGTCAAATTTTAAGAAACAGGATCCCGTTTCATAAAACGTTAAAATATAAACCTTTTATGAAACGAGATCTCATTTCTACAAAATAGGATCCTATTTTGAAATGGGATCCCATTTCTATAAAACAGGATCCCATTTCTAGAAAACGGGATCTTGTTTCTAGAAAATGGGATCCTGCATTTGGCTCGAGATCCCGAAGCAAAACGGGATCCCGTTTCATAAAAAGTGGGATCTTATTTTTCTTTCCCTGATTAGGAATTTTTGTCTAAGTCTGAAACTTCCAACTTAAGTGGACTCAACTTTGTGCATTTACCCTAAGAAAGAAACCCAAAGATGAACAGAATCAACACTCCAGGTAAGTGCAGGAAGATGGGGGGCCAAAAAGGGGTCTTAAGTGGCCACTTTTTTTTTGAAATCAGGAAATACTGGCCTTGGATGAGAAATTGAGCATAGTTACACTCAAAATTTAGAGATGCAACCAAAACAATGTTCGTAGTGCTCCGAGTCTACTTTCTAAACTACTATTTTGTTTTGAAAATGGCATAGATTAAGGGGTTCAAAAGAGGGAGCCACAGAAATTGGTGTTGTTTCTATCAAAAAAACATAACATAGCATGTTTTGTGGCTCCCTCAAAAGGTCAACTTTTTTTTGGTATTTTTAAAATCGCTTTGGTGAGAAATTAGCTAATAGCATGTAGTTTATGCCTGATTTTTCTAATAATTTTTTGATGAATATTTGATTTTTTACTAATTTTCAAAGTGGACACATCCTAAAAAATAGAATTTTGGCCATGCTACCCCTATAAATTTTGAAAACTAATTGAAAATCATTTTTTTATTTTTTTAATATTTGTAGAATGGAGTCTAGTTTCTAAATATGTAATTTTTTTGAAATTTGAATGAATAGTTATTTTACAATGAAAAAAAGACCAAACAGTGGTTTTTGCCTAAAAACGGACACACAAACAAAATAAATTAAAGATGAAAGGCTTAACATTGTTAAAATGTGAAAAAAATCACATCGCCAAATAGCTAAGAGAAAGTCTAACATTACCCATGTGTTCAATTTGTTTGACCTTGAAACACGTGCAAATCTGAGGGTTAGCACGAACGAAATTATGTGAAATTTTGAAGAATATAGAAAAACACGTCTATGACTGTTCATAAGGCACTCCATGCCTTTGGGTTGGAAATCCGAAGCAAATCCCAAGCCCAAGGCTTGGGATTCCCAAAGCAAGACATAACACGAGTGCGTTGTAACGCGCTCACGTTATGTTTTGCCTTGCATTTTTCCTTTCCTGCAAGTCTGTTGTTTGTCATGTTTGACATAACGCGAGCGCGTTATAACGCGCTCGCATTATGTTCCCCTCAAATTTTTTTATGTTCAAGGCTATTAATCATGAGGGTTAAGGGATAAGGGATAGAGTTGGAGGGTTTAGGAATAAGGGATTAGCATTTAAGGTATAGTATTGATCCCGTTGATGGTCTAGGAATAGGGATAGCGTTTAGGGTTTAGGGATGAGGGATGACATATTAGGGTTGAGGGTTTAGGGTTTAGGGATAGGGTTGAGGGTCGAGGGATCAGAGTTAAGGGTTGAGGGATTAGGGTTTGACATTGAGGGTTGAGGGTTGAGGTTCAAGGGTCAAGGGTTTAGGGTCAAGGGATTAGGGTTAAAGTAGAGTGTGGAGGGTGTAAGGATTAGGGATAGGGTTGGAGGGTTTAGGGATAAGGGATTAGGGTTTAAGGTATAGTATCGAGTCTGTTGAGGGTTTAGGAATAGGGATAGCATTTAGGGTTTAGGGATGAGGGATTAGAGTTGAGGGATGATGGATTAGGGTTGAGGGTTGAGGGATTAGGGTTTAGGGATAAGGTTTAGGGTTGAGGGTTGAGGGATTAGGGTTTAAGGTATAGTGTTGAGGGTTGAGGGTTGAGGGTTTAGGATTAGGGTTTAGGGTTGACGGATTAGAATTTAATGTTGAGGTTAGGGTTAGAGTGTCGAGGGTAGAGGGATTAGGGATAGGGTTTAGGGTTGAAGGTTTAAGGATTAAGGGTTGAGGCTTTAGGGATGAGGGTTTAAGGCTTAAGATATAGTGTCAAGTGTTGAGGGTGTAGGGATAGGGTTTAAGTTTTAAGGGTTAAGGGTTGAGGGATAGGGATTAGGGTTTAAGGTATAGTGTTGAGGGTCGAGGGATCAGAGTTAAGGGTTGAGGGATTAGGGTTTGACGTTGAGGGTTGAGGGTTGAGGTTCGAGGGTCAAGGGTTTAGGGATAGGGTTGAGGGTCAAGGAATTAGGGTTAAAGTAGAGTGTGGAGGGTATAAGGATTAGGGATAGGGTTGGAGGGTTTAGGGATAAGGGATTAGGGTTTAAGGTATAGTATCGATTCTGTTGAGGGTGTAGGAATAGGGATAGCATTTAGGGTTTAGGGATGAGGGATTAGAGTTGAGGGATGACGGATTAGGGTTGAGGGTTGAGGGATTAGGGTTTAGGGATAAGGTTTAGGGTTGAGGGTTAAGGGATTAGGGTTTAAGGTATAGTGTTGAGGGTTTAGGGTTGAGGGATTAGAGTGAAGGGTTGAGGGATTAGGATTTGACGTTGAGGGTTGAGGGTTTAGGGTTAGGGTTGAGAGATGAGGGATCAGAGTTAAGGGTTGAGGGTTGAGGTTCGAGGGTCAAGGGTTTAGGGATAGGGTTGAGGTTGAAGGGATTAGGGTTAAAGTAGAGTGTGGAGGGTGTAAGGATTAGGGATAGGGTTGGAGGGTTTAGGGATAAGGGATTAGAGTTTAAGGTATAGTATCGAGTCTGTTGAGGGTTTAGGAATAGGGATAGCATTTAGGGTTTAGGGATGAGGGATTAGAGTTGAGGGATGAGGGATTAGGGTTGAGGGTTGAGGGATTAGGGTTTAGGGATAAGGTTTAGGGTTGAGGGTTGAGGGATTAGGGTTTAAGGTATAGTGTTGAGGGTTGATGGTTTAGGGATAGGGTTTAGGTTTGAGGGATTAGGGTTTAGGGTTGATGAATTAGGGTTTAATGTTGAGAGTTGAGGGTTGAGGGTTGAGGGTTGAGGGTTGAGGGTTGAAGTTGAGGGATAGGGTTAATGGTCAAGGGATTAGGGTTAAATAAGAGTGTCAAGGGTAGAGGGATTAGGGTTTAAGGTATAGTATCGATCCTGTTGAGGGTCTAGGAATAGGGATAGCGTTTAGGGTTTAGGGATGAGGGATTAGAGTTGAGGGATGACAGATGACAGATTAGGGTTGAGGGTTGAGGGATTAGGGTTTAGGGACAAGGTTTAGGGTTAGGGTTGAGGGATTAGGGTTTAAGGTATAGTGTTGAGGGTTTAGGGATAGGGTTTAGGGTTGAGGGATTAGAGTGAAGGGTTGAGGGATTAGAATTTGATGTTGAGGGTTGAGGGTTTAGGGATAGGGTTGACGGTCGAGGGATCAGAGTTAAGGGTTGAGGGATTAGGGTTTGACGTTGAGGGTTGAGGGTTGAGGGTTGAGGGTTGAGGGTCAACGGTTTAGGGATAGGGTTGAGGGTCAAGGAATTAGGGTTAAAGTAGAGTGTGGAGGGTATAAGGATTAGGGATAGGGTTGGAGGGTTTAGGGATAAGGGATTAGAGTTTAAGGTATAGTATCGAGTCTGTTGAGGGTTTAGGAATAGGGATAGCATTTAGGGTTTAGGGATGAGGGATTAGAGTTGAGGGATGATGGATTAGAGTTGAGGGTTGAGGGATTAGGGTTTAGGGATAAGGTTTATGGTTGAGGGTTGAGGGATTAAGGTTTAAGGCTTAAGATATAGTGTCAAGTGTTGAGGGTGTAGGGATAGGGTTTAAATTTTAAGGGTTAAGGGTTGAGGGATAGGGATTAGGGTTTAAGGTATAGTGTTGAGGGTTGATGGATCAGAGTTAAGGGTTGAGGGATTAGGGTTTGACATTGAGGGTTGATGGATCAGAGTTAAGGGTTGAGGGATTAGGGTTTGACGTTGAGGGTTGAGGTTCGAGGTTCGAGGGTTAAGGGTTTAGGGATAGGGTTGAGGTTCAAGGGATTAGGGTTAAAGTAGAGTGTGGAGGGTGTAAGGATTAGGGATAGGGTTGGAGGGTTTAGGGATAAGGGATTAGAGTTTAAGGTATAGTATCGAGTCTGTTGAGGGTTTAGGAATAGGGATAGCATTTAGGGTTTAGGGATGAGGGATTAGAGTTGAGGGATGAGGGATTAGGGTTGAGGGTTGAGGGATTAGGGTTTAGGGATAAGGTTTAGGGTTGAGGGTTGAGGGATTAGGGTTTAAGGTATAGTGTTGAGGGTTGATGGTTTAGGGATAGGGTTTAGGTTTGAGGGATTAGGGTTTAGGGTTGATGAATTAGGGTTTAATGTTGAGAGTTAAGGGTTGACGGTTGAGGGTTGAGGTTGAGGGATATGGTTAATGGTCAATAGATTAGGGTTAAATAAGAGTGTCGAGGGTAGAGGGATTAGGGTTTAAGGTATAGTATCGAGCCTATTGAGGGTCTAGGAATAGGGATAGCGTTTAGGGTTTAGGAATGAGGGATTAGAGTTGAAGGATGATGGATGATAGATTAGGGTTGAGGGTTGAGGGATTAGGGTTTAGGGACAAGGTTTAGGGTTAGGGTTGAGGGATTAGGGTTTAAGGTATAGTGTTGAGGGTTTAGGGATAGGGTTTAGGGTTGAGGGATTAGAGTGAAGGGTTGAGGGATTAGAATTTGACGTTGAGGGTTGAGGGTTTAGGGATAGGGTTAAAGGTCAAGGGATCAGAGTTAAGGGTTGAGGGATTAGGGTTTGATGTTGAGGGTTGAGGGTTGAGGTTCAAGGGTCAAGGGTTTAGGGATAGGGTTGAGGGTCGAGGAATTAGGGTTAAAGTAGAGTGTGGAGGGTATAAGGATTAGGGATAGGGTTGGAGGGTTTAGGGATAAGGTATTAGAGTTTAAGGTATAGTATCGAGTCTGTTGAGGGTTTAGGAATAGGGATAGCATTTAGGGTTTAGGGATGAGGGATTAGAGTTGAGGGATGATGGATTAGGGTTGAGGGTTGAGGTTCGAGGGTTAAGGGTTTAGGGATAGGGTTGAGGTTCAAGGGATTAGGGTTAAAGTAGAGTGTGGAGGGTGTAAGGATTAGGGATAGGGTTGGAGGGTTTAGGGATAAGGGATTAGAGTTTAAGGTATAGTATCGAGTCTGTTGAGGGTGTAGGATTAGGGATAGCATTTAGGGTTTAGGGATGAGGGATTAGAGTTGAGGGATGACAGATTAGGGTTAAGGGATTAGGATTTGACGTTGAGGGTTGAGGGTTTAGGGATAGGGTTGAGGGTTGAGGGATTAGGATTTGACGTTGAGGGTTGAGGGTTTAGGGATAGGGTTGAGGGTTGAGGGATTAGATTTGACGTTGAGGGTTGAGGATCGAGGGTCAAGGGATTAGAGTTAAGGGTTGAGGGATTAGGGTTTGACATTGAGGGTTGAGGGCATTTTCTATCAAGAACTTGATTATGAGGGCTTGCCCCTTCATTGTTATGCCTATCATATGGCAGAGCATCTGGCAAGCCCTTGCAGGAAAAAGATGTGATCAATGCAAAAGATGTGATGAATCTATAGTAGGACAAAACGTGAGCGCATTATAGCGCGCTCGCGTTTTGTATTTCTATTGAAATGATAAAAAAGTGGTTACCCCCGTGATCCAGGCCCACATGCTCTATTTTCTTACTGATTCTACGCGTGCTCTGACAAAAAAGAAGTGCTTTCATGCTATTGGGAAGTTCACATGCACATTTGACACATTGTACGACCTTTGCATGATCTTTCCACCACCTTTTCTGCTTTGCCAACTTGAGAAGGAGGAAATAACATAGTTTTCACACCAGGTTTGATATATATCTATTCAAGTTTCAATTTTTGTAGTGTTGCAATGTTAATTGTGATTCAATTTTAGGAATTTAACATTGAAAAGGAAGCAAGTGGTGAAAAACTCAAATTGTTGAGGAGTTTGATGCAAGAAGATAAAAACACTACATAATTGGGTACTCTCTCCATTCAAATCTTCATTTTTTCAGTATGTCAAGTCTTTACATGCATGTTCTTTACATTTTCCTTATTTCAGATTGAATTACTTTATCATGCTTTATCATACATGTTTAAAATAGACACATTCCCAATCAAGAAAGCAGCCTACAATCTCACATGATGCCATGTATATTTTCTACACTTGGGCTCTTTAATAATTATGTGTAATAAACAAACCTTAACATACCATGATGTCAAACTATACAAGAATAAATCCTTACAACATAAAAAAAATACAATCCCACTATTATCTTGTATTCATTTCTTAGGAACTAATATTGGTCTCTTTATCATGCTACAGACAAATTCTCTGTCATGCCGAGGAAACGATCAAGAATTAAACCAACATAGGAAGAGATAGAAGCTAAGAATGTAAAGAAAGCAGTGGCTATGAGGGAACTTCGTGAGAAGAGGAAATTGGACACGATAAATGAAGACATACCAATTGAAGAGGAACCACAACCATCACAAAGAGATATGGTATTGGCGGCACAAAGAGAACAAATGCAAAAACTTTGTGGTACGAGAGATTTGAATACCATAGTTGGAGACACACCCTTTACCGCAAGTCAACATATAGGGACACCATCTACCACATCTCAAGTTGAGAGTACATCATCACTCACATGTGATGAAGGAGGTACACCATCGTTCCCACCTCAACCTCAAGGTATGTCATCTATTCCATCTTCGATCGAAGGTATGCCATCTAACCCATCTCATTTAAATATTGATGAAATTCCTAATGTTGAGATGAATTTACCAAACTTGACACCACCTAGAATTTTGCATAGAAAGCCAAAGTATTTGATTGATATTGATGAGAATATTTTGCAGCCAATGGAAGGTAAGATTCCAAAACGCACTTGTAGAAGATATGCTAATAAGATTTGGAGATTGTTCTTTGAAAAGTTAAATGAGACTGCAAGATGTCAACTATTCATTGAAATGATGCGAAGTATAAAGTATAGGTCTATCATGAAGATTCTTGGGTTGAGAACATCAGAGGCTTCAAGTGAAAAATCTATTGTCAAGAATCTAATGAGTGCGTATGAGAGTGTGGGTAGCACCTCATGCACAAAAGATAGTAATGCAACACGGTGTGTGATTACATCGACTATAGTAAGTAGTCAAACGAGGAAAGCTCATCTCATTAGAAAGACAAGTCAAGAATTGAGAATTAATAGGAAAACTTTATCAAGAGCCGTTGGAAGAAGCCAAAGAATTGAGGACACTAATGCCAATGAATTATGGGTGTTCTCGGGGAGACTACCACGAAAAGATAAACCAATTATTGAAGCATTGAGATCACTAATTGAAGACTTTTGGAAGAATTACACAAGGGTATCTCTGAATCAAAGGGATGTGGTAAGAAGGAGAATCGGTAGTTAGAACCGCGAGCCACATCCAAAGCATTTTTTGGATGAGACTCAAACACAGTTTTATGGTAAATTTCTAGAGAAGTATCCTCAAATTAAAATTTATCAAAGATATTTTGAATTGCTAAAACCTTTCTATGTTAAGATAAATCACACACGCACTACTTATTGTTGTAGATTACATATTGAATTTTCTAATCATTTTGATGCTTATAGGTCTATATGTTTAGATATGCATACTAATAATGATTTGCAGGGTTGTGCCATATGTGCCCCACCAACATCTTCAAGAGACTTCATATCAAGAATTTTATGTGAAAGAGAGGAAGGTCAAATATTCTACAAGAAATTATGCTTGGATGACACATGTCATCGTTGCGGTGGCTTGCAACATTTGCCAATATGTGAGCATATGGAAATAACACATGCGGTTGGAAACGAACTAGTAGAGTTTGGCAAGTATAAAATAGTGGCATACAATACAAAAGATGGTAAAGAAGCAAAGAGGTGTGAATTAGTTATTGAAAAGATTCTAGTGTATCAGTTTATGCCTATATTTCGTGACAGCATAGTGTATGAGTATGCAAGACATGCCCATAGAGCTTGATGGTTGGATTTGCAATTCAAGTTATGCAAGGACACATTTCCGGTTGGTAGCATTGTTTCAGTCGTCGACTTTGCAGAGAACTACAGTCTACAGCCACAGCGTGAGGTGCAATCACAATATTACAACTCCACACAGGTTTCTATATTTGTGCACATCGCATTCATTCATGCGAATGATAGTACAGAGGATGATAGAAAGATCATAAGGGAGTATAATTTCTATATTAGTGATGATCGCATGCATTCTACGGAGTTCATGCAAGGTTGCTTTCAGGTGTTCTACAATGATTTGGCTAGAAGGGGCATATCGTTTAGTCAGCATATCATATGGTCAGATAACTGTGTGTCACAATTCAAGAACTCGTGAAATTTCTATTGGCTGAGTAGGAGGCATAATTTTACAGGTATTCAACATATGTGGAACTTTTGTGAGGCCGGGCATGGAAAGGGGGAGCATGATGGTGCAGGAGCATGTATCAAAAGAGCCATAGCACGAGAAGAGTTAAAGTATAAAGATAATGCAAAGTTGACAAATGCAAAATCGATTGTCGAGTGGTGTAATGCTTCCATGGGTCCAGATAATGAAGGTAAGTCTTTAGTTCGTAGATTTTTTTGGTTGATAGATGATACTAACATTGCACCATATGAGGATTGTTGTACACTGACAGGATCAAATGAGATGCACTCTTTCAGAAGCTCAATTGCAGGTTCATGGAGTATCCATACACGAAGGATGTCATGCTTTTGTTCTTCCTGTACAATTTAAGTCTGGGATGAGTGCGAGTCAAAGGAGTGGGTTGACGAATGGCAGTTAAGTTATCTTAGCCCACTTGACACGTATCGACCCCCGACGGCACTGGAACTAACACAGATGGAATCATCAGTTGACTTTGACCACATATCAGATTTAGTTCAACCAGGTAATATAGGGCACGTATATGCATCTAATTTCATCTAGTTCAACCAGGTAATGTCATCTTACTTTGTAGTGTTTTTGTAATGTTGACTAATTTCATCTAATTTGCTACACATATCAATGTAGGGCGCATATATGCAGTTATTGCAGATGAAGATAATGAAGAGGGAACATATTATTACTTATGTCATTGTGTTAAGGCCAAAAAGAAATTAGAGGCCCCTGTTACAGATGGAGAAAACATCGAATACCCTACAGGATCAGTGGTTATTAATGGAACATGACTTAGAAGGTACCCACATAAGAGTGTTAATATTTGGCTATTTCAGGACTTTGACATGCATCGGAAGATTCTTCATTACTCGAACCTTGTCGTGGCATCTAATGTTCATTTGATAAAGTATCGGGGTAGACCTTTGAACAAAATATTGTGGAAGGTGCGTGAGTCTGACCATGAAGCAATACTTGACACAATAAAGAGTAGAGCAGACCTGGATGGTTCATTGGATTAATTTGTAAGTATTCACATTGATTTTGTAAAGTTATGTTACATTGAGTTGTAAGTATGCACATTAATTTGTAAGGTTTGTCTTTTTTTATTTCCTCCTGCATTTTTACACATATGTACACATTTTTACATCATCATGTTATGCATTTTTGGTGTCCTGCTCCTGATGCGACCAAACTCATAACTCACCCTACTTCCTCTAGACACCATTTGATGATCTCTCCAACACTCTAGATCCAGGGCGCCCAATCATGATGATGACCTATATACCATTCTCCCAAGGCGCTCATAATGAATGAAAAGAAGACCAAGGGTGCCCAAGCTTAATAGACTTATTTCTTTCAATTTTGATGATCCAAACTCTTGCAATATGACATCCACTTTCATGCCTTTAGATCTTCCTTCACATATAGGGTGCCAAATCAAGTTGAAAAATCTACATAAGGGTGCCAAACTGGATGAAAGGAGACATGAAATGCACCTTAGGACTCCATGCTAAGGTTTGAGCTATTAAAGTCTCTTGATATTAGGCGCTCATGATGATGAAACTTAGAGCTTTTTCCTTTCCTATGTGCTCATCTAAGATGTTTGAATGATAAGGATTGCCTCGACCTCTATAATGTACATTAGGCACCAAAATCAAGGTGATTTTAAGTCACTTTGAGTCATTTGGGGTCAGTTTGAGTCTTTGAGTCATGTTGCAAAAAAGTGTCAATGTTGTCAAGTTGCACAAAGCAACTTTTGCATTTTTGGTATCCTGCTCGTGATGTGACCAAACTGACTATTCCAATGCATCTAGATGGGTACATTTACGCTAGGCATGGTCCTTTTTTTCACTCAAACATGTCGAAACAGTCTGAGCTACATTGTACCGATGATATCCTTGAAGAGTCCAAAGTGCAAAAAGGTAGCAATCTTTGACGAGATGTTACTCGAAAATTGTGTCACTTAGAAACATTCTGTCTAAGGCAATGTGATCATGTAGGGTGCCTCTACAATAACCTCTCTCAATTTTTTATATCTCTGAGGCATTTCCCCGTGGTGAAAGGTTTTCTGCTGCCCCAAAAATCGTCAGAAGGAGGCAGTGTAAAGTTGCAAAGGGGTGTAACTTTTGTCCTGCTCCTGATGCAACCAAACTGACTATTCCAACGCATCTGGATGGGTACATTTACACTAGGCATTATCCTTTTTTTCACCCAAACATGTCGAAACAGTCCGAGCTACATTATACCCACGATATCCCTAAAGAGTCCAGAGTGCAAAAAGGCAGCAATCTTTGACGAGATGTTACTTGAAAATTGTGTCACTTAGAAATATTTTGTCTAAGGCAACACGATCACATAGAGTGCCTCTACAATAACCTCTCTCGGTTTTTTATATCTTTGAGGCATTTACCCGTGGTGAAAGGTTTTCTGCTGCCCCAAAAATCATCAGAAGGAGGCAGTGTAAAGTTGCAAAGGGGTGTAACTTTCGTCCTGCTCCTGATGCGACCAAACTGACTATTCCAACATGTCTGAATGGGTACATTTATGCTAGGCATGGTCCTTTTTTTCACCCAAACATGTCGAAATAGTCTGAACTACATTGTACCGACGATATCCCTGAAAAGTCCAAAGTGCAAAAAGGCAGCAATCTTTGACGAGATGTTACTCAAAAACCGTGTCACTTAGAAACATTCTATCTGAGGCAACATGATCACGTAGAGTGCCTCTACAATAACCTCTCTCAGTTTTTTATATCTCTGAGACATTTGCCCATGGTGAAAGGTTTTCTTCTGCCCCAAAAATCATTAGAAGGAGGCAGTGTATTAAGTCAGGATGAAAGCCTATTCACTCTAGGCACCTGTTGTGACCAAATCACACATCGCGCCAGAGAATCCCAAACATGCACCTTGAACAAGTGATGCTACAAGTGGTGAACAAAATGGGCACCTTGAAGAATTGAGCCCTCCAAGACATCTTGCAATTGCCTAAAAGTCCAAAATTTACATAAGTGAGTTAAGGCACCATTTTCCATCTCCAGAGCCTCCTTTGAGCGCCTTAACATGGAGTGAATGTTTTAGTCTATGAAAGATTATGCCTAAAGAATATAACAACACCTTGAGTCACTAGGATGAATTAAGTTAACAAAATGAACTTCATTGAGGGAGGCACACTTGTGCATCTAGACAACTCCAGTTTAGCGTCTGAGAAAAAGCATGTTTAGAGACACCCCTCGAATGAACCCTCTAGAACCAATAACCATAGCTCAAGATCCATAACCATGAGAAGATAAAGCATTAAAAAAATTCATCTAAAGGATGGAAAATACCTCTTAGATGATAGTCTGCCGAGTAGACCAAGAGTGGGGAATGAGAATGCTCCTCGAAGATACACCAAGCCACAATGACTCTCTCCAATAAGAATCTTCTCTAGGTCCATAATTAACTCACGCCCATATCCAAGTGAAAGTCTCCTTGGTCTTCCTGCTAAAACCTCTAAAGGGTAACCATCTCAACAAGTGTCTCTAATCCCAAGAGAACTCTAGCCTCACCCAAGTCTCGAAGTATGTATGAGAACCTACAACCAATCAATCCATGTTAAGCTCCAAATGCAACACCACATTAGCATGAAGCTCCCAAGCACATGACAAATGTACTCAATACCAAGAGAACCAACAAGACCACTATCAAAACTCCAACTACAAAATTAGGTATCCAAACATGACATCATGATCTAACATCTCCTCCTAGAAGATCACATGCACCAATACAGATAATTCTAGGGTATTATCTGACCAAAAACATTGATAGGTTCATGCAATGTGTATCATTGATATTTTGTACTCATATTTATTATTAATCCATGAAACTTATATGGGTATCCCTCAATCACAATCATGTCATCATAAACACAAACACAAAGATTTTTTGGAGGATATTTTAATTTTATTAACATAGTAGTAGAAAGCCTTAATACATTACAGAATATCAATTACATGACACACTTCCAACAGATTTCCATTGTCTAGGGTCTCTAGGGGTTCCAAGTCCTCCAAATATTGCTCCAATAGATCTACATGTTAAAAATAGCCCCTCTCCTACACAATCTTCTTCTAGCAAATTCCCTAAATCTTTTCCATTAGTGTAGAAAAAGAAAAGGATGGGAAACTATAGAGCAAAGTGTGGGAGGACAAGGTTATGATCGAAGGCCTTGTGAGCAACTTTAACAACCTCATTAACTTCTCTAGTAGCTTCTACTACACTTTTTATCACATAGCCATCACATTGTAAAATTGTAACCCCTTCTATATGATAAGACTACAAATATTTAAAATCGTTATTTACCACCAAACTTGCTGTTGAACTATAAGCCTTTCTATATAATAAGACTACATAAACTTAAAATTGTAATATACCACCACACTTGTTGGAGGATTCTAGGTGTAAAGGGAAAATAACAATATTTGTAAAAACTATAAAATATCACCACACTTGTTGAAAATTTAAATTTCCTTCAATATGCTAAGGATAGAGATATCAATTGAAAAATTACCATGCTGCAAAATTGGAACTCCTAAATGCTAAGACTACATAAATTAAAAAATTTTGTTTAGCACCACACTTGCCATGGAATTATAATCCCTTTTATATGCTAAGACTACAATTAATTAAAGATGTAATAATCGTTATGATTTTTTATGATCAACAAACCTACCCAAGACCAAATGCCTACAAGCTAATCACAAAACCAAATGAACAGAATAATTGCTATTCTATTTTCAATATTATGAGGCAAAGTTACAATCAGAAACATACATATATATAGGCCTCTTGGATGCATGAATCAAGGAGATGACATGCACAAGAGGTATGGGTTAACTCTCAATCACTGTCAATCAAGAGGTGAGTTAACTCAACCTAACTGAGAAGTTAAGAGTTGAACTGCTAATCAATGGATTAGTTCACTCAACTTGACTAAGAAAGAAGTGGCCTTGACTGAATATAGGTGGCACCTAAATATCACCAATCAAGAGTTGATGAGGTAGTGGTGGCACTTGTGTACCTCAAGTCAAAGTGTACCCATGCATTTATTATCTACTTAGGTGAGAATAATTAAAAGTTCATATTATCCTAAGTAAACTTATTAAATAGGTGTAATATCACACTTAGGATATATAATATATCCAAGGTGAATAAAATATTACACCATCACCCCCCATAAGTGCAACTTAGGAGAAATGAGAGATGATAAATGGGTTTTGGCTACTAGGCCATGTTGATGCTGAGATATGCCACAATCAAATCAAGAGTCCTAGGCCTAACTGAAGAATGTGACTATCCAAAACCTAGGGGAAATGGATGTAGAACATGATCCAAAGACAAAGATGATACAACAATAGTGATGGAACTATCATAAAAGAGGATATGATGTCCTCAATGACATCCTCCAAGTATAAAAGATGGGACTCACAAAACAAAAATGCAATGTCTATCAAGTACTCATCCCAAGTAGTTGTATCTAGAAGATGATGAAGGTCCTACTACACTGAATCACTAGAAGCTCCATTCAAAACAACACTAAACTCTGAAGAAGCAATAGGATATGGAGGAGATGGAATGTCAACACATGTATCTAGAACCCCATTTGATAAAAGAATACCAAGATTCAAATGACTATACTGTATCTCCTCAAAGGTGTCCACACTAGATGCTTGAGTGTGAACATCGACCAAAGGAACATCAATAGAAAAATGTGAGAAGGTGTACAATATAGATCAATCATTTACCTCCCCAGCTGCAACAATAATATCTCCACTTTACAAATCTTGAATGAGCACAACATCTAGTGTGAACTCAACACTCTTTCTTGTCCTACTATGTGTGATTTGATAGATAAAAAAGAGATTAGTTGACAATGAAGGTATGAAAAGGACATCATTGAAGGATGTCTTAGTCATGTCAATAGACCCTCACCCATGAAAATGCATATATGTGTTATTACCCATCAAGATATGTGGTGTTAAACAAGTCTCAAATGAAGAAAACATACTCTGTAATGAAGCCATATGATGTGAGGCTCCAAAATCAAGGATCCATCATTTTGATGTAGAATTTGCAATTACAACAAGTGCTTGCCCCTTTTATTTCTCTAACTTTGAATGAGAAGAAGATGATGAATTTGTTGAAGGTAAATTTGTCTTTTTTAGAATATCCTTTTTAGATTTCCTCCAAGGACTTCTAGTGGAGGAAAAATCTCAAACTAGAAATCACAAATTCAATTAGTGTACCTCTCCCAAGCCTATCCAAAAGTCACATAGTACCATGCCTATCCATCAAACACCACAATGCAATCAAAATCCTAACAACATGCCCATGATCCAAGATCAAGTGCAATCATGCAAAGATATTATCAATCACAAGCCTATTAAGAATGAACTAGAGTCTTTTAGTACCATACTTTTCCATCAAACACTATCATTTAATCCATGGCCTATCAAGCCTATCAAAGAAAATGCAAACATCCTATGTAATACAATCGGACTTTAAATATTTGAAGTAGCCATCTACAAATATCCATTCAAACGTGGATTTATAATGCAAGTATGGATGCCATCAATAAAAAAGATTTCTATTAACCAAATATCCATATAGGCATACATCAATATTTGTCAATATAAGTATAACATATATACAAAATAGCCATATAGGCTTACAAGAATGCCATATAGGCATACAATGTCAACTATGTACAATACAAAATATATGTCCACAAATGCCATATAGGCATACAACAAAGGAACACAATAAAAAGTCATTCCCCTCTAGCTGGTGAAGAGAATAAATCACGAGCAGCCTTTGATCTTCTAGGGGATGGAGACATGCATGTGGGCGGTCTACTACGAACCCGAGGGCTACTCCTCCTATTTAGTTCTTCCTGTATCTTTACTTGTTACAATAAAAAGTATAGACATTAATAAATAGAAATTACATGTTATAAAAAAATGAAACATTTAACAAAATAATCACTTACCGCTAACATATAATCTATCTCCTCGCTTGCCTCAATAGCAGGAATAGGCCCTGGTGATGTCATGTCCTATAGAAACCATCCAGATAGAAATTAAACTTCAAATCAATAATCTTTTGATTTTTCAAAAATAGACAACTATAACAATGAATGTAAATTGAAATTTACTAATCTGCCTCATACCCATGTCAATGCCATGGAGCTATGAATCGCAGAGGCCACACCCTGCTCCATTGCCCTATGAACATGGGGAGGTGTCTCCGCAGCCTGCATCATCTAGAAATAAAACAACATTATTCAATTACAAAAACTATAATAGTGATGCAAATCATGGCTCCTAACATACACACACGTTCATCTAAACATGGAAGTACACACATTAAAGCACACAAATCACATACAAAAATTTAGTAAGTACAATTCATTCATTAAACTATTTATTTTATTACCTCCATAAAGCTTTGAAGTCCACCACCGCTGGCAGGTGTTGCCATGAAATCTATAGTATTAACCTATTCAACATCCAAAATCAGAAATTAGAATATCATTCATATAATGATGCTATTCACATGTAATATTTATAATTGTTTACTAGTTACATACCTCGATGGTAGATGATCTAGTGAAAAATGTAGGTGGAGAACCACTGAAAACTGCATCGATGCTATGACCCTAAAATTTCATTAAAATCATTAATTTAAATTAGTTAATCTTGTATTTCAAAAATGAAATTTAATAAATTAAATTCCATAAACTTGCTAATATTTACCTGAGTATCAAGGCCGAAAGTCTCACTTAGGAGGGTATCTGTCATCACCATCTGCTCAGCTACAGATGTAGCCTGTGCACCTACGTCCTGACTGTCCATGGGATCATAACCACAGGCTGACCCGCAAGCCTGGCAAGTATGTGGTGGGAGCCTACTCCTCGCACTATCTCCCAACCCACTCTGTGTTGCAGGACCGACATGCTCTATGATGCTTTGGGTCAAGGCACTAATCGACCTCAGTGTATCGACCTCAACACTCTCCTTCACAATGGAAGGGATAGAAACATGCTCGTGGGCTGATCTGCTGATTACTCGTCTCACTACCTACTGTGGGTCAAGACGTGCCCCTAGTCTATCTTGTGCTGAGCCCCCACCTCTACCCTGGAAGTCCCGCATATCAAAATAGTTTGGCACTTTATTGAGGACAAACTCGCAGTAGAGTTTCCTCAAAAAGTATTGCAGGACCTCATTATTATTGCATGGAGGATGGTCAAAAACCATCCACCACCTCTGCCCAAAATTGTCCCTTATCGCTTGGTTGTTGCACCAATGGATAGGGAACCTCTTGCATGTAATGGGTGGAGGTTGATTTGTTTGTGGGTTTGTGAAAATTAAACACAAGTCTAATTTTGTAATTTGTAATTTTTTGACATCTTGGTATGACAACTTGTCTGCATAGTAATCTCTAAACTCTCTTTTTTTATCCATCCAACTAGTTATTTGCTTGCTAATTGCATCTACATTTGATAACATAGACTCAAGAGATTCGGCAAGCGTGGACCTATGCAAGGTTGAAGTGGAAGGATCTTTCAACCTTGCAATTATATCTTCAATTTCCTTTTTATTGTTTTCAATTTGCCCCATTATATTATCTTGTGTTCCAGGGGCATGTCAAGGAATGAATGGAGGAGGTTGTTGTTTTGCAAGTATTTCCTCCTCAGGATTTTATGGATTTTGAGGAGGAGAAGGAGGAGGAGGAGGAGGAGGAGGAGGTGCATTAACATTTCCTAACAATTAACAAAATATACATCAAAAATCAACAAAAACCTACCTATTTAGAAAGAAATTCAAACAAAAAAATAAAGATAACTCACCCCTTTGGCGTGCTCGACATCGCGGTGACATTTTGGCGACGAATCGATAAGCTTTTTATGTTGATTGGTGTTTTGTAGAACGCGAGCGCATTTTTGAGGGTTTGGAAGCCGCGGGCAGAGGAGAAAATCAAAAAGAAATGAAATTGGATTGCTTTTTTTTTAATTTATACTAGGTCATAACTGTAGGAGTCAAGGACAACACTGAGAGGGGGGGGTGAATCAGTGTTGTGTGAATTTTCAAATCTTTTTCAAACTTTAACTTGGAGAGCATAAGGAGAGAAAGTAATCATTGAATTGTCAAACACATATGCACATAACTTTGTCAAACACATATGCACATAACTGAGAATGATAAACAAAACTCATGAGTAAAACATACAACCATAGAAAGATGACCAATATGAATCAAGACACAAGAATTACTGGAGTGGAAAACCCTCTCTGGGTAGAAAAACCACTCATGAAGTGCCTCACTGGCTTAACTTTGAAAACATCTTACAAAGCCTCACTGGCTGAATATTATGTCTCACTGACTATTGAGGTCTTACTGACCTACAAGCCTCACTGGCATACTATTTAGAAGCACCAGCTTCAAGGAGCACCAACCCCTATTACAGAACAAACTGAAAACACAAATTCAGAGGGTTTCTCTGTTTCAATACATAACTTTTATTCTCTCCTATGTGTTCAAATGGTCATTCCATTCAAAAATCAATTCTTCATCCAGATATGCTCAACACTACTACTTTTCTCTGTATATTTCATCTCTGCCTTACTAGTCATACAATCAATGCACCTGATTATTATTGCAATTGCATATTGTCTTTCTGATCACCTTGTCAATCTCTGTATCTGTATTTGATCCCTGTCAGTTCATCATAGATCTGCACAACATCACTCCTCTCATCTTGTTAATCCACAAGACACATTTATCAAAGCATCAGTAATGTCATTAAATAAAATCTGAATATATTTCACAACCCATCACAATGCACTTTCTAAAAACCCTTCATATTCTCTTCTCCATATTTAAAACAAAATATCTTCCCGTCAATTCTATGCATTAAAAAATCTTTTGATCTTCCTCTTCTCTGTACATGATCCTTCATATTCTTTAAAAAAAAAATCACTGGATTGCTTAATTTTTCATGTCAAAAATGAAGAGCCTTCACAAATTGATTCACCTACAAAAGATTTTTGATTTTTCATATTCCTCTGTATAAATATTTTCACCTTCTCATTTCAATCCCTGCATGATGTTTCATATTCTCCAAAATACAAAACCCTTGCAAATTTCTTCAAACAAATTTTTCATTATCCTCTTCAAATTCTTCTTCAAAAATAATCTCCTGCAAAATAAAAAATCTTTATCCAATCTGCAACAAAAATTAATTTCTCCTCAATCTGCCTTATTCTCAAAATAATCCTTTCAAAAACAATCTCCAATCTCCATAAAAAATCTCCCAAAAAAAATTAGTCTTTTAAAAAACTCTTCATAAAAAAAAAACTCTTCATAAAAATTTCCTTATTAAAAAATCTCTTCACAAAAAATAATAAAAATCTCCTTATCAAAAATACTCCTTAAAAAAAGGACCGATCAAAAAAGATTATAAGGAAATTACTTAAGTTTTAAAAAAGAAATTATCTATGTTTGATTTCAGTCTTAAGAAAAGTTTCTAAATACTTTTCAAAGTTTCAAGGAAAGACTAAAGCCTTTTCCTTTTTTTTCTTAATGCATAAACTTTCCATTCAAACTCGTGCCCTTTTTGACATTTTTGGCGGTGATAAAATTTAAATTCAAACTAAAAGCCCGCTCATGTATATAACTTGCTCTATCGGTGGAAAGGGGCAGGTTGCCCTATGATCTTAAACCCTCCTGCAGGTTTCCTTTAGTGAGGTGACCTAGGATATCAGGTCAACAGCAAATTAGAACAAAAGTGCTCTCCATGAATGAGATAAATGACTTGGGATATTTGATGTTAAACAATCTCTTAAAGCCCTTGAATATTATCCTTGAAATACACTTACAATATGGATATCAACATCAAAATCAAGCCTTCACCAACTTCACAATCTAAAATGTAAGTAGCTATGTACAAGCACAAAGAAACGAGAGATAATAAATCACTTGATTGGCATCATGTAATATTGAACACCAACTCTGAAGATAACATTCCATTAATGATCAATGGAGCTTCTAAGTAATAAGGCATCCTTGATGATCAACTGAGATTATATGATCATTTTGAACAATATCAATTCCTTGATGTCCAAGTAGCTCAACCTTAATGCATAACATCTATCCTCTGATAAAGATCCTTGATGATAATGACAACCTTAAACAAGATCATCAAAACTGCATTCCACCAATGAGAGTGAGATAATTGAATGTGAATGATAATGTGAATATTCAACATTTGAAGCACAAGTATCATATATTGTTCAACTGATATCACTTATCCATAATATGTGAGCATTAACAAATGATGTAAACAAGCATATCAAACAAGATAACCATGAGTCTTGTATCTAACATAACCTATATCTGTGAACATGAAACAACTCTGCATTAGACCCATTTGAGCTCCTATATGATCAACATCCTCAAAGACATCCTGATGTAACTCAATCTGAATGATACAACACTTTACCAAACTAAACAAGCTGTAATAGAAAGAACACATGAGATGATGTCTCCTACTCAAATGTTTACCAATATCATCCCTGCACATGATGTTGATCTTATCAAAACATGAACTAACATTATTCTTCATAGCTCCTGACTTGATGATATTGATGTCCTGATATGAAGATCAATCCCAGCATCTATGACAACCTAAAAGAACACCTTTTTGACATCAATGACAACCTGACTCCATCAATAACATGAGCGCGTTATAACACGCTCGCGTTATAACGCACTCGCGTTATGGCTGGGTAATGACGAGCCTAAGGCTTGTCATTACCAAGCCATAATGCGAGCGTGTTATAACGCGCTCGCGTTATGACTTAAATTTTTTTGAAATTATTTTGGCCACTTTTTGGCCCCCCATCTTCTTGCACTTACCCCTCCCTTGTTCCAAACTTCTACAATTAGCTCATTAGCAAAGGGAGAGGTGAGTGTTGTTTATATAGAAAAATAAGGGCAAATAAAGGTAAGAGAGCTAATAACTCCCAACTTCCCAAAATAGGCGGGAGTTATACCACTTGGTAAATGTTGAATTACATGGTTATAGCTACTCAGATAAAGAAAAAAATGGTTATGAGAGGTGGCGAATAAGTCCAAAAGAGGGTGTGAAGTTCAACTGCCCAAAGGTGGGTAAGAGTGGCACATGTAACTGATGGATTATGCCACATGTCCTCATATTAACCATGTCTTATATAACCTAAGCAAGCTTAATATATGTGTAGGAAAAAACAAATATTCCCTAACATAAGGAAAATAAAACCCCTACACTAACAATTTGCATATTTGTAATTATAGAGTGTGTATTTCTGATGTAGGAGCATCCAGTGGTGTAAAGGAAATCTTGCATCACCCAAAAAAATGATGTTTCAAAATCATTGATGTTGTTTCCATTTCTTTTCAAAATTAGTATTTTTGGTTCCATAATTATTTGAATAATGATGTAGAACTTTCCATTTTTCCAAACTGCTAAAAATAGAAAACTGTCATTTAGGAAAGTTTGCATTTGGGCATGGATTGAAGCAAAAATTTATAGGAAGCTTCGTAAATTAAAAATAAGACCTTTGGTGAAGGAATAATGCAAAGATCATTTGTGACTTGAAAGATATTAAAGTTTCTGTTTCCCAAAAAACACGTGAAAATTATTCAAATTCAGGTCTGAGGAACTAAATAGTCTCATAAGGGCCCGAAAATGGCTAGAACTAGAAGAACAGGTTCTTAACACGTAGAGCACTCCATGAGATTTCTAACGCTTCAAATGACACGTCAATTAGACACCCGAATCAAAAGTTATGCCTCTCGAAAGTTGACCTATTTTTGGAGGGAGATGCAAAATTCAAATATTAGTTGTTAGCCGCCAAAAAGGGCTATTTAAGACCATTTTTGGGAACCTTGGGTAGTAGTAGAGATAATGGGGAAAGTGTAGAGTCATGAATAGGTGGGAAAATAGAAACCCTAGTTGACTTGGGGTTACAGAAGGCTGAAGATTCTAGAGTCTTGAGAGAGGGAAGTTGTAATGTGTTGTAGCCTATGGAGGATTCATCCTTTGATTGTATTTGAGCTTCTGTAATGTAATGGGTTGTCCAAATCAATAAAAGAACATTCTATTTTCTGTGTGCAATTTCTATTGTTGTGTGTTTTATGATTTACCCCCTTGATCAAGTGGTATCAGAGAAAGGGTTCCTGAGTGTGTAAGATCGCTGACTGTGAGGCAGTTTGCACTAGGACTTGAGGTTGTGGGTTTGCTGTGGAGATCAAGATGCCTCCATGAAGAAATTATATTAGGAGGAATTCTTTGATGGAAGAGGGTTTTAGAACCCTACAAAGGCAAATCGATGCATTACAAGAGCAACTAAGAAGAGGGTTTGAGCTGAGAACAAGAGAAGAAAGCGATGATGAAGCTGAAGAAGAGCTATCTGAGGAAGAACAAGAAGCTACAGGAGATCCTGTAGAAGTTAGGTTGTTGAGGGCCATTTTGAAGATCAAAAAGAGGCCTAGGATTAAAGTTTCTACCTATTCTAGATAATTGAATCCAAAAAAAAATATTGATTGGATCAATGACATGGAGGAATATTTCAAGTATGAAGATGTGGAGGACCCAGATCAAGTCAAGTTTGCAAAAACAAAGTTGAGGGGCCATGCCAGTATTTGGTGAAAGGAGGTCTAGTTAGAGAGGATAGAAGAGGAAAAGGAAAGATTACTAGATGTGATTGGATGGTAGAAAAACTAAAGAAACAGTTCATTCTTGTGGACTATGAGATGGAGTTTCTAAAAAAGATGCAAGGATTAAAGCAAGGTAACAAGTTTGTCAAGGAGTGTATAGAAGATTTTTATAAGATTACTATAAGGACAAGCCATGCAGAGGCCAACAAGGAGAAGGTAGCCTACTATATTAATGGGTTAAGGCTAAGTATTCAAGAGGAGCCGAGCCTAGTCAGAATGACCACCATAGAAGATGTGTACCAGTTTTCCCTGAAGGTGGAAGAGAAGCTAAATAAAAGATTCGAAAGCAAGCAAAGAGGAAGAGGTCAAAGCAGAAGGACTGGTGGAAGATCCTATGAAGGATGAAATGAAGATCCAAAGAAAAGTGAAGAATATAGCACCATTCAAAATCAAAGAGGAGATAATGCCTACCGCCCTCGTGACCAAAACAATGGTGAGCAAAGAGGAAGAGGAAGAGGCCGACCTAGGCAAGGACTTGGATGAGGAGGTTTTAGAGGAACCTATTTCTAATGTGGAGAAGAAGGGAATTGAGCATACGAGTGTTCGCAACATCAAGGAAGGACAAATAAAAGACCTGAAGGTAATGCACGAGTTGCACATATAGATGAAGATGCGTAGTCTGAGCATTTTGAAGATGCTGAAAGGGGAGAAACCCTAGTTTTCAGAAGAACCTTATTGAATGAGGAGAAAGAACCAAATTCGAGGAAGAGTTTATTCTACACAAGGTGCAAATGTGAAGGTAAGTGTTGTGATATTATTATTGACAGTGGAATCATTGACAATCTTGTTTCAGAGGAGATGGTTGAGAAGTTGAAGTTGATAAGAAGAAAGCATCCACATCTATATCAGATCACATGGTTGCAGAAGGACCATAGAGCTTTAGTCAATGAGAAGTGTTTAGTTAAGTTTAAGATTGGTGACTACCATGATGAGGTGTTATGTGACATCATACCGATGGATGCATGTCATATGTTATTGGGGAGGCTGTGGTAGTATGATAGGTGTGTTGTCCATGATGGCCATGCAAACATAGATTCCCTAACAAAGGATGGAGTTCGTCATAAGTTAAAGCCCTTGAAGGAGGTGGAAGAAAAGGTATGTAGTACTCCCAAAATTTTCTTGGTAGATGGTAGGAAATTTTTGGAGGGTATGAAGCATGAGCATCATTTCTTTGCATTGATTCCTAAGATTAGTCAAGAGAAATGTGAAGATGTGCTAGCAGAAGTCTCAGATCTATTGGAAGAATTTTAGGATATTGTCTCTGATAATGTACCAGAAGGTTTACCACCAGTGAGGAAGATAAGTCATCAAATGGATTTGATACCAGGAGCTAGTTTTCTAAATAAGGCAACCCACAGAATGACTCCTACATAGAATGAAGAGTTGAACAAACACGTTCACGAGTTGTTAAGGAAGGGACTGATAAGGGAGAGCCTAAGTCCATGTGTAGTACTTGCAACACTAGCACCAAAGAAAGATGGAGAGTGGAGAATGTGTACAAATTCCTGAGCCATCAATAAGATCATAATCAAGTACAGGTTTTCATTTCCTAGAATGGATGACATCATGGATTGTTTGATTGGATCCAATTTCTTCATGAAGATTGGCTTGAAGAGTGGGTAGCACCAGATCTGAATCAGAGAAGGAGATGAATGGAAGATAGCCTTCAAGACAAAAGAAGGTTTGTATGAGTGGTTAGTCATGCCATTTGGGCTAACCAATGCACCATGCACATTCATGCGGCTCATGAATGAGGTATTGAAATGGGAAGTTTTGTTATTTTTATTTAGATGATATTTTGATTTTTAGTAAGAATTGGGATGAGCATTCGATGCATATCAGAAGAGTTTTAGAGAAGTTGAGGGAGGAGAAGTTGTTGACTAATCTAAAGAAATGTAGTTTTGCAAAGGAGTTGGTGTACCTGAGATTTGTTGTCTCAAAGGAAGGTCTTAAGATGGACCCAGAGAAGGTGAGGGCTATCATTAAATGGCCTACGCCAAGGAGTGCTACAGAGGTAAGGTCTTTTCATGGTTTGGCAATTTTTTATAGAAAATTTATCAAGAATTTTAGTAGCATTTGTGTACCCCTAATTGAGACAATGAGAGGGGACAGAAAAGAGTTTATATGGACTATAGGAGCAGAAAAGAGTTTTGATACATTGAAGTAGAAAGTCACAAAGCAACTTGTATTGGCACTTCCTAATTTTAATAAGGTATTTTAGGTAGATTGTGATGCTAGTGGCAGTTCTATAAGAGCTATTTTGAGTCAAGAAGGTAAGTCCATTGCCTATTTTAGTGAGAAGATTAATGATGCCAAGAAAAAGTATTCTGTTTATGATCAGGAGTTTTATGCAATAGTTTAGGATTTGAAGAAATGGAGACACTATATGTTGCCAAAAGAGTTTATTTTATATACTGATCATTAGGTTTTGTAGTATCTTAATAGTCAAGGAAAGTTAAATCAAAGGCACTTAAAATGGGTTGATTTTTTGTAGAGTTATACTTTTGTTTTGAAGCATAGGAGTGGGAAGTCCAACAGAGTTGCAGATGCCTTGAGTAGAAGGTAAAATTTGTTGACAAAAATGAAGATAGAGGTTGTTGTGTTCAATGAGCTCAAAAGTGTGTATCCTAAAGATCTAGATTTTGCAAAGGCCTGGAAAGCTCGTTCAGAACCTGTTACTTTGGATAGGATAAAATGGTTGGATTTCATAATCGAAGATGGCATGTTGTTTAGAGGAAGTCAGTTGTGCATTCTAAGGAATTCCATGAGAGAGAACTTGATTAAGGAGAAGCATAGTAGGGGATTAGTTGGACACTTTGGTTGAGATAAGACCATTGCTATTATTGGTGATAATTGTTATTGGCCACAGTTCTAGCAGGATGTGAGGAAATTTGTGTAGAGTTGCAGAGTGTGTCAAATGGAAAAAGGAACAAGTCACAATACAGGGCTATATAAGCTGTTACTTGTACCAAAGAAGCCATGGGATGATATTAGTATGGATTTTGTCCATAGTTTACCAAGGACATAGAGAGGACATGATTCTATTTTTGTGGTGGTGGATAGATTCTCGAAGATGACACATTTTGTTGCTTGTACAAAGACTAATGATGTTGTTCATATTACAAAATTATTTTTCAGGGAGGTGGTGAGACTACATGGTCTACCTAAGAGCATAGTTTTATATTGGGATACGAAGTTTGTTGGTTATTTATGGAGGATATTGTGGAAGAAGTTGAAAATAGATTTGAAGTTCAGTTCTGCACACCATGGACACAAATTGATGGATAGATAGAAGTGGTGGATAGGAGTTTGGGTAACCTACTACGATGCTTAGTACGAGATAAGCCCCAGAGATGGGATTTGATTCTACCATAGGTAGAATTTGCTTACAACAATTATGTCAACAGGAGCACAAGTAAATCACCATTCTAGATTGTATATGGGCTAGTCCAAGAAATGTTTGAGTTAAGGAAGCTAGACAAGAGAGAAAAGACAAGTGCTAGAGCTAAAGATTTTGTAGAACACCTAAAGAATTTGCATGAAGACGTGAGAAAGCACATTAATAAAATGAATATTCAGTACAAGGATAAAGCAGATTAGAAGAGGAGATATAAGGAATTCCAGGTAGGAGATGAAGTCATGGTCCACTTGAGAAAAAAAAGGTTCCTAATTGGAACATATAATAAGTTGAAAATGAAGAAATTTAGACCATGTAGGATTCTAAAGAAACATGATTCAGGAAATACATATGAGGTAGAGTTGCTGATTTAATAGAATATCATGAAGGTGGCACAGAGGATGGACCAATAGTAGAACAGTGGAGTATTCTGGCATCTACTTCAAAGGAGGAGATAGAAGAGATCTTCGATAGCCGTGTGGGAAGAAGTACTTAGAACAGACAATATGAAGAATATCTAGTGAAATGGAAAGGAAGGCCTATTGAAGATTCTTCTTGGTTGTCTAAGGTAGAGGTTGACCATTTTGGTTTTCCTCAAACAAACACCTAGGATGTGATAGGGTCACTTCTCAAATTACCTTTGGTGTCTGATACAGGAGCATCTAGTGGTGTAAGGGCAATCTTGCATCACCCAAAAACATGATGTTTCAAAATCATTGATGTTATTTCCATTTCTTTTCAAAATTAGTATTTCTGTTTTCATAATCGCTTGATTAATGATGTAGAACTTTCAGTTTTTCCAAACTGCTAAAAATAGAAAACTAGCATTTTAGGAAAGTTTGCATTTGGGCACAGATTGAAGCAAAAATTTACAAGAAGCTTTGTAAATTAAAAATAAGACCTTTGGAAAAGGAATCACGCAATGATCATTTTTGAGCTGAAAGATATTAAAGTTTTTGTTTCTCGAAAAATGCCTGAAAAATTATTGAAATTTAGGTGTGAGGCACTAAATGGTCCCATACGGGTCCAAAAATGAATAGAATTGGAAGAGCGGGTTCTTGGAACATAGAGCACTCTGTAATCTTTCCAACTATTCAAACAAAGCATCATTCCAACACCCAAATCAAAAGTTATGGCTCCTGAAAGTTGACCTGTTTTTGGAGAGAGATGCAAAATTTGAAATTTGGCTATTAGCCGCCAAAACGGGCTATTTAAGACCATTTTTGGGAACCCTGAGTAGTAGTAGAGATAAGGGGGAAAGTGTAGAGTCAAGAATAGGTAGGAAAACATAAACCCTAGCTAATTTGGGGTTATAGAAGGCTGAAGATTCCATTGTCTTGAGAGAAGGAAGTTATAATGTGTTGCAGCCTGTGGAGGATTCATCCTCTGATTATATTTAAGCTTCTGTAATGTAATGGGCTGTCCAAATCAATAAAAGAACATTCTATTTTCTATGTGCAATTTCTATTGTTGTGTTTTTTATGATTTATCCCCTTCATCAATTTCAACATTAAAGGGTTTACACACTTCCTTCGCATTTCATTGAGCAAAATTTCAATCATTCATATTGCCTTGTTGAGTAGCACTATTTACATCATTATTTTTTTTGTAGTGAAATTAGATTTGTGTTTGATTTCAAAAACTTGATTTCCTCAAACTAGTGTACACCAAGATATCAGACTTTCATCATGGATACTTCTTGTTATTCATCTTTGGAAGCTTTGTTTGTATACATCTTAGACATTGATAACTTTTCCAAATTTACTGATGAATATCCTCAAGTCTTAAAACAAATTGCATATATCTATGATGTTAGTATTTCTATGTGTTCTGCATATGAAATCCTTTGTTATATATCTAATTTTTATAGTTTCACATATCTCATGGGAACATATCCACCGATATTAGATGATCTTAATAAATTCATAGATAATAATAAATATGTTGCATCATTTAGTAGTGATGACTTCAATATGTTAGATGAAGCCTTAGATGACTTTATCTCTATTGGACATTCCACTACACCTATTGCTAATACATGTGATGGTAACTTAGTTTTACCTTATGATCTCTCTCCCAAAGTTCTTCCCACTTATCAAGACATTTTGGCGCAAGAGGATGAAATCATTGATGCATCCCTTCACATCACCCTACCTTCTCTTCATTCCAACATTCTCCCTCTAAAGGATGAAGCATTAGTGAATGAAGAACCCCTTCTAATAAAAAACACTCCATGGATAGATAATGAGCATTCATCTAACCCTATCCCTATCATCCTGTCAATCTTCCTCCTTTAGTTGAATATTCAAGCAACTTGGATATCACTGAGGAAGTGAAGACCCTTGATCTCCCTCCTTTAGTTGAATATCCAAGTACATTAGATATCACTAAGGATGTGAAAACCTTGGACACCTCTCCTTTGGTTACATGTTCTTTGAATATCACTAGAGATACAATCATCAACAATTCCCTTAACAACACCTTACCTTCCCTTCATTCCAATGCTCTCCCTGGCCAATATAAAGCATTGGTGGTTGAAGAAAGGTCTCTCACATTAAATCCTTTGGCAATGGATATTGAGCTCGATCAAAGTGAAAACAATGTTAATTTACTTATCGTTAATAGACTTATTCCACCCACTAAGAGGATAGTGAATAAGTGTGCTAATGCTAATACAATATCAAGTTCAATACTAAATATGATGTATCATGAGATGATAGACATGGTTTAATCACCAGGAAATATCCTAGTAAACTAGGTAAGTATTTCTCTCTCATTAAGCCACACTCAGTGTAGCACCTATTCTAGTTTCTCTCAAGGGTGGCCTCCTCCTAGATATATATGTTGTTAGCATTGTGTTGTGTTCCCCCATGTTGTGCTATGTGTTGTTTAGGTCTCCTAGGATGACCCTTGATACTCTTGTAAGGTCAAGGATACCAGGAGACAACCCTTGTTGTGACCATTCTTCTTTTTGTTTTATCATTCTTCTATCTTGCCTCTCCTCTATTTTATTATTGTGTGTCATGCCTTAGGGGCATAGTATTATGGTTGATGTCTTGGGGGCATCCTCCTACGTGGTGTTCCTAAGGCACTTGTTCTCCTCTTTCATTTTTATTGTTTACCTTTTTCAGAGATTCTACCTAGTTGGAGGATGACAAAAACAAACAAATACTGATAGTTTTATTATTATATTAAAATATAGTTAAGAGTTAGATAATTTTGCCATAGTATGAGTTTGAGTTTAAATAAAAAAAAACTTATAGAAAGTATTAATCATTAGACATTATTTTTTAATGCCTATAACAATGTTTGTTTAATATTTTATTATCCAATAACATTTAAGGGATGGACATAGGATGAAATGATAATGATTTCATGAAACAACATATATATGAAATAAAAATTTAAATACAAGAATTTTAAATTTAAATTTCTAAATTTTAAGATTGATATAATTTTAGATGATATTTCATAGGTAACCTTGGATGACAAAACCAAAATGATTTGAAATATATATTTAGTAGTTTGATTTGTAGGGATTTTTGATAGACATTTTTTGAGACAGTCCTCCTCTTGCTTATGTAGGATTACATAGATATTTTTTCCATACATTTATATCTTTGAAATGAATATTTAGGAATATTCGTAGATTTTACAAACCTCTTAGTCTTGACATTGTTGTGAAGATGAGTCCTTGTTGTTCAGTGTTGCCAATGTCTATTGTTGTTTTGTTTATAGTGAGACCTTGTGTGTTGTGGATTGTAAGTGCCCAAAGCATTTTCAATGGGATTTATTAGCGGCAACCTTGTGTTACTGGAGCAACTGGAACCTTTTTTTCATTTATGTTCCATGTAGGTTTAATGTACTGCTAAAAGTTAACAATAACAAATAGAGATAGATTCGGTGGCCTACTTTCATTTTTGTATACAATAGAAAATACTTTGCTAAGTGAACCATTGACAAGTCTAGTTGCAACACATAAATTTGTATTTAACATAACTTGTTGTCCAACTCATAATAAGAACTTTATTTGTAGTTGTTCACTATCTAAATGTGAATTTACTATGCTCTTTTTTTGTTCAACAATGCAATGTGCTATTGGTTTGTCCAATGCTTTTAACATTTTTTTGTTATGTGTTTCAACCAAATCATTTGTTGCAAAAAATATATAGATGAAGAAAATGTATCTTGTTCACTACAAGATAGGTTGTCATTGTTACATAACATGAATAGTTGTCAGTCTGCTTATGTTGCCTCAACATTCCTTATATTTTGAAGGAGGTTGCAAAATATTATTTGGGCAAGTTGATATCCTTGTTGTCAAAAATTGTGTTCAATGTGACTACTATCTGAAAGCTTCTCCAAAGTGTTGTCCCATATGAAGATCTGACATACATTGGAATGCCACGTATTGGTTGCAGTTGTCCTCAGTCATCAATAAGCATGATAGAGCATCCACTAAATAGGATTTGAGGGTGGTATGGGAATGCTTCACATAGTTTTTTGTCGATGTGGTTTAGCAACCTTGGTCCAATGAAGCTCATTTAATCAATTAGAATATATCAAATGAAATACATGCATTCTTGGAAAGTTGATAGAGTTTGACCTTGAAGAGGTTTCATCTCTTTATGGGTATGTGAAGTGCTAAATGAATGGTTGATGCATTGATGTTGAAAGCAATGAAGCTTGTTGGGGCAAGCAAAATCAATTTCTTCTATTTTATGGGCACATTTATGGAGACTACATTTTGGATTCTATTAATCAAATATGATTTCCCTATTCATATAGTACTTTGTATTATCATTAGAAGTGGTGGTTGCCTTCTAATCCAATTAGAATGGTTCACAATGATATTTAATGTATTTTATTGCTCTAAAGAAATCTTTCCCTTTTCAATAAGGGAGTTTGGTTCAATTTGCTCAGGCTATTGTGTTGAATAGTGTTATCCCATTTTTGAAAATTTTCTAAAGTATTTATGTCTCAAGTCATTTGCATTGTTTATTTGTCATCATTCATACTTTGTTTCCAAACACACCTTCTTACTTAGTCATTTTTATGCTTCGATCGGTAATCCTTTGCATTGTTGAACCTTAGTCAGCAAGTTCAAAAGTTCATGAACCTCCTGACTCCCTGACTATTCACAAAACTTGCATTGTAATTTTGTCTTGTCAGTCTTGTTTCTCTTTGTTAAATGAAGTCTTGGTCGTTTGAGGGTCAGAAGTTCTTTGAACTTTCAAACCTTCAATCTTTGTGTTCAAAGCTTCTCAAAATCTCTGACTTCCTGAATGAATGTGCTCATTACTCTCGTAGCCCCTCCTTCTGAGCTGGCAATTAGTATGGTGAGATGACACCTATTACCTCGTATTAAATTTGGAATGTGTGAAAAGGCGTGGACACACTTTTCAGAGGGAAACCAAGGGGGTTATTATGAATTTTAAAGTACAATATGCCGCCAGTTATAAATGAAAATTTATGAGGGAATTAATGAGATATGATATGAGACTTGGATAAATTAGTCACCCCACAAAAGAAAGTCTCATAATATCATGAAGGAGATACACAGTGGAAAGCTACTAGTTTAGCCACTAATGAAGAAATTGTAGGATTCCTCACATCCAAGTTAGCCCAATTGGCTTTTCTCTTTCATTTCTATCTCTCTTGTTGTGGAAGCATAATTATTTACTAGTTGGGAAAAACAATATCTCTTTCATTAATTTGTATAATATTTCTCCTACAAATATAATCTAGACTTCTTCTGTGTCCTTGAATGTTTTGGAGTCTTTTCCTTTGTGGATTATCAAATTGGTCAAGATGAAGTATAGGTTACAAGGGGCTCCATTAGCTCCTGTGGTTGAAAATGGTTTGTCAAGTGTGAAAGATATAGAGCATGGTCATATAGACTTGGAGGATTTTTGGAAGAGAATGCAGCTAGAAGCCAGGACTTCTATTGCTGAGAAATTGTAAACAGTGGTTTGGACCGAGCTAGAGGCTTTCCTCTTGTTGTGCCTTGTCCTAATTTGGTCATTGCATGTACTAACAATTATTCTTTAGATTCACAAGAGATATGAGCTCTAGATGGCTCTATAATAGCTAAGATTAATTTGAAGGCCATTGCTCTTGATTTGAAATTGGTTGACTATGACAATTTTGTTGATGTTTCCATCTCTTCTTGTTGGGGATTTTACCACGAAAAGAAAGATTGGTGTCAAAGTCACATTGCCAAGAGCTAGTTAGAAGTGGAGAAGAAAAGAAAGTCTAGGCTTCCTACTCACCTGAAAAGAGGCCATTTTAAAGAAGAAACTTCTGATATGATCACCTTGTTGCATCATGTGGTTGGGAGTGTAGAATCTAATTCTTTTGACTATTGGATTTGTCAGTTTATTTTACTCATTTGTGGTGATCATCACATAGAGTGGGCTAAACTAATAAGTGAAAACATGCACGAGTAGTTGGTGAATTTTCCATAGAAGATGAGTTTCCATATGTTTTCCCTTTTGGTGTATGTGCTAGGTAATAGATAGTTTGTTTGGCCTAGTTTAAGAGCTCAAGGAGTTCCTACATCAGACACACCTATGTATCAAAATTTTCTACAATTACAAAGGAATTTTGGGATGAAAGATTTCCATAGGGTGAACAACACTTTTTCCATGTTTATTACAAAGAAGATTGAAGGTGCCTTAGATAGGAGGTTCTTTCTTGAAGAAGCCACCCTGGTCATGAATTTCATAAGTTTCTATATCAATTTTGACCATTTTTTAATCTAAGGATAAGGGGTTATGAAAAAGCCCCATTAAAACTGCCAAGGCATCCATAAAACTTTATTGTGTTTTTAGAGGTTTGTTGTCAAATGGCAATTGTATATACCAAGTATCATGCCATGAAAAAGAAGGGATATTCATTCCATGTGGCCATTTGTTTTTATTCATGCAAAAGCAATGATAGTGTGAAGTGCATGGAGAAGCTATTGTTAGAGTATAATCTTCACAAGTTACCTGCACGGATAGCTTTTAACAGTAAGCATTTTGTGAAGAGAAATATGCATGGAGGTGGTTCATATTCACATAAACCTCAGCTTGAGAATTTTTGGAAGGATTTCTTGGATGAGAGAGAGGTGCAAAGGAGAAGCTGGATGCAATTGACCATTGAGCAACTCCATGCTTTCGACTTGCCATTGTAGGTCCCTGAGATGGTGGATGAGAATTCAAACATATTGGATGAAGGTTATCATAGTGCCTCTTTGTAACCTCTACCTCCAATGCGATGGTAAGAAAAGGAGACCATTGATGTAATGTTTCGCTCTTTTCATGTGCTTAGGAGAACTAAACAATGGTTGAATGGAAAAATTAGAGAACATGCTAGTTCTATAGGTCTAAAGGAATCATATGCTCAAGAACAAAATAAGTCCCAAGCTACTCACACTCCTAGGAGTTCATCGAGTTTGGACCCAACTCTTCATAGAGTTGGCTCACAATCAGGTGGAGATGGCAAATAGCCTGAGGACATCAGGAGGTTAAAGATGACCTATGAGCAAGATGGTCATCTTGTGATAATAGACAATAGATTGGCTACTTCACAATTACAAGAAGACCATGTGCCCCCTTTAAATCCCCTTGTTAATGATAGTGATTCTTTGATTTTTAATTAGCTCGGAGAAGATAATATGCTTTAGTCATTATTTGGTAATCCAGCTTCCCCTAGCTTGAACAATCCTTTAGAGCACAATTCCCTGCCTGTGCATTTAGATGGTGTGATGATGAAAGTTGTCATGAACACTAATGCTTCTTCTTCTTCCTCCCCTTCTTGGTTGAGGAAAGCTATTTAGAAAAAGAAAAGATATACTCCTATGGTTGACACCAATGTTGACATTATGGCCAAGCTCTTACAAGAAACACCCAAACCAAAATGGGCTAGGAGAATATCGAGGATGGTGGAAGACCCCTTAGTAGGGCACCACATTTTGTAGATTGTTGACCCAGTGGGTAATAAGAATGAGGATGAAGTGACTCATGTCGACTTTAATTTAAGTCAATTTGATATGTATAGGAATACTAAGGATGAATGAGAGGGGGGTGAATCAATGATCCAATAAAACTTGTTTATTCATCAATCTTGTAGAAACAATTTCTAACATCATCATGACAAAGACATCAAAAAATAATAGAATCACACACATGAAGCCATAACACAAGATGTAAAGTGGAAAACACTATCTAGGGAAAAACCATTGTCAAATCGTCACCAAATCTTTATTGGGTCTCACTAACCAAACTCTCACTGAGTAAAAACAAGCCTCATTGGCTATGCCTCACTGGTATCAAAGTATATGCCTCACTAGCAAAACAATATGTCTCACTGACAATGACTCACTGACAAAACATCTCCAATCTAAATACAAGAAGACAATTACATAGTACTACTCTATTTACATTGAAAACCAAAGGTTATAGATGTACTCTATAACTCTTATACATACACCTTATCTCTCCTGATTTGAGTACACAAGAACAAATCTTCATGACCTCTATTTACTTTAATACAAAAAGACATTATCTTAGCAATGATATAATAGTACAAGAACTGCTCATAATAATGACATCATGATCATCCAAGAATTCAAATCACCTATTTATATAAACACCTTCTTCTTTGTATGATGTATCATGTCTCTATCATAAAAAATAGATAAATTAGGATAAATTATCATAAACAAGGATACCTGATCTGTCACTGATTTATGCAAACAATGTATAATGTCATCAAAACTTCTCTCACTGTCTCTATCATTGAGATTATATTTTATGCATCATGCCTTGTATACCGTTCCCTCTGTTAAATATGTTACAACATATTCATAACACATTTAATATTCTTCTCAAACCACTTAACTTCTCAAAAACTGACTCAACTTCCCTTATAAATCTTAATACAAGCTCCTACATACCCTTCTATCAATTTTGCATATGAAGCAAAAGCAAGTTGCCAACATTTATAACAAGACCCAGGACATTCATCATATTGTCACAAATACTTTGTCAGACTAGAATCACATCACAGTCCCCTGATACAAACACTTCAATCAATGACACTCACTACATACTTTGCATATAAAACTTCTTCTTTTAGATCTAGTAAATTAGATATATACTTTTTACTACATTTTCCCTTCTTTGTTAGTCATACTAAAACATAGATGGATACACACATTAAGTCCCCAAAGATCATCTTGACAACAATGTATATGCTCGTCTTGCAAGAAGAAAAAGCACTTACTCTTCTAAGGTTTGTATACTATAGCAATAGAAATGAAAGATAGTTACACAAACTACCATACAACTACTCGGATAGAGGGAGGCCATCAAACTTAATCATAGGAGAATAGTCATTACCTTTTAAATAAGTTTGACTTTGGGCACTCGATTCTCCTATTTGTGCCCACAAATATTTGAACATTGGCCTTTGATTATCTTTGGTACCCAACGCATCAATAGTAACTTGGAGAAGCTGGTGTCCCTAACAAAAAGGACTCATCACACCATGATTGAGAAGCTCAAACATTACAACTTAAGTCATTGTTGACCTTTGATCAGTGGTCAAAACTCAAATAGAACAAAAAGCAACTTTATATGTGATGGTTTACATAAGATTTAACAACTAATATATTAGGGTTTAAACAAATAATAACATAGGGTTTAGGCCTTTTAGACTAGGTTTTCAAATATTGGAAAACCCTAATCTTAAAATCACCCACAAAAATTAAATAATACAAACCCTAACAGGCTGTCAATAAGAATTTCACCTCTACCACTTGTCTTTGAAGCATTTTGTCAAAAGGATTTCAACTGTAAGAGATGTCATATACTTATAGAAAATCTCCCATAGACTACTCCAATGCTATCAAAGAGTTTAGAGATCTTTAGATATCATCAACCTTGTGCCTATTGTTCTTTTGGAGTACACCATTAGAAGATCATTAACAAGCCTCTTGTAATAACAACAAACCATCTACAATAACAAACCACCTGTACCATGAATAAACAACCTCAAGCTATTTAAGCATGATCAAGACATGAATACCATATGAAGACATGAACACCAGCTAAACTATTCTAAGGCATAAAAAATGAACCCAACAACATGAACTCATGAACATCATAAGTACTTTTGACATCAATGATGAACCAACACTCAACAAGAACATCATAACCACTTTTGACATCAATGACAAACCAACACTCAACAAACTCCCCCTTTGTCATTGATGGAAAAAGTCCTCCTCCTCACTTTCTCTCTCTTGCCCTTTGACATCAAGTGACAAAGGACCCATGATGGTAAACCAATCAATCCACCACTCCCCCTGTCAAGATAGATATGCCTTCATGAAGAGGCTGAGAGAACTCTCATATCATCATGGCTACACTGCATCAAGAAGATTGCATAGCATTGAATTAGACATGAAATACTTGAGTTTACTATCCCTATATTGAGGTAATGATTAACATTAGCATAGGTTTTAACTCCCCCTATGATGAAACATAGGCAAATACATTGGTGAAATATATTGTTATAAGCATCTATTCTGAGATCAGCATGGATAATATAGTAATCAACCAATCACATTGCACCTTTTTTAACATTGTCAAAAAAATATCCTCATTGTCCTTGCACTGACCTTGCCATAAAAACTGTCATCATGAAATCCTCTGTCCCAACATAAATGTTATCATGAAATCCTCTGTCCTAGATATCACTTGTCCTAGCAACAAACATTGTTATAACAATCATTGTCTCACTAAAAAACTATGACTGTCCCACTCAAAGACTGTCCTAATGTCATAACATCAAACCACTCAAATACACAATAATTGTTTATGAAGATTATACACCAATTTATAATACACAACCATTACTCTATCATGAGGACTAAGACTGTCACATGTACCAGTTTGTCCATTATTCTTTACATCAATTTGAGAAGGTCAAAATTATTAGAGAAACAAAGAGATACTAGAAAGAGTAAACATGCCAAGCCTTGACCAATCTACTACATTTGCATGTATATGTCTATCAGGACACTTGCAACTTCAACACAAAACAAAAACTTCTAGATACACTGATGGATGCCACACTCTGTTCTAAAGCAAGAATGTTGGTAAGTATTATAAAGATTGATGATACTACTTGCACTCCAATATCTAATCATTGTCAACAAGGTATGATACTATCCACAATGTCTTCTGCCATACTGTCTTGAGATAAGAGCACTATCCTGCCCTATTCCTGCATATTATCACAATCCTACTATCATGAAGAATGTCTTCACTTTTGTAACATTTCAAAAGGAAGGGTCTAGCCATTTCATAGACATGGAATTACCAACAACACTAGTGGGAAAATAATCTTCTTTCATATAATGATGCTGATCACTACACTCATTCAAACACCATTGACCAAACTAAAACATATCAATGTGCTGACATATTTCTACCCTTCTTTGTCTTTTAGGGGACTGCATGATAAAACTATGATCATCTCCCTCTCAATTGATGGATCTCTTTATGCATTTGGAGATGCCTTTTGTGCATAAATCTTAGGCATAGCTTTTTCTTTTTCTTGGTTTTGTTTCAATCTCCAAATTTTTACAGTTCCTAACTTCTTGCTCTGTCTGAATGATTCCATTAAATTACTCCTGTAATATTGTACTTTGTGCCCAAAGTGATTGCATCTAAAACATTTGACCTTGTGACCAATCAAAGGAACAAAAACATTAAAGTTTCTTGCCAAAGTATAACCACTTCTACTATTGTTCCATGCATAATTATACCTCTCATATGTCCTATTATCTTTTTCTTTGTAACTAACTTTGTTACTCTTATGATACATCTTCTTGTTCCAATCTAAACCATTTCTTGTATGAATTTTACACTCCCTAGCCAAATGACCAAAGTTATGACAAGATTAACAATAACCATGAAAATAAGGATTAAACTTGGTTTCATTTGCTGATGATCTTCTCCTCGATCCTTTCTTGGGCTTATGCACACTTTTGTGTCCTTTTTTAGTTTGACCTGCAAACCCTCTAGGAGCAATGCTTGATTCTCCTAGTTCATACATAGTGTCTTTTGACGTATTTGCTGACTTCATAGATGCTTTTCCAACATTCTTTTTGAGCATAGCAACATCTTTGTAACTTTTTTCTGCCTCATATCCTAACCCAAATTTGTTTGATAGAGATCTTTGGCTTAGCATCATTTCCTCAAACAACTCAGTGCTCTACTCATTTTGTAGACTTCTTTTAAAATCCTAATTTGCCTTCTCTAATTCCTTCTTTAGGAACAACATTTTAGCCTTTAACTTTTGGCAATCTTCTACTTTGGTTTGCAACTTCATGCAAGTGGTTTCTTCAACTTTTCTAGACTCTTCCAATTACAACTTTAGTTTCTCAATAATCTAATTAGATTCTACACACTTCTTCTTTAGTTCCTCAAAAAGTTGATTAGATTCTTCATACTTCATCTTTAGTTCTTCTTTTTCTCTTCTTTCTTTCTTCAATTCATCTAAGGCAACAATCAATTTATCTTCAAGATAAACTTGTGTTTCCTCTTCATCATTTTAATCATATTGCTCATTTGCAACCTCCATGAACTGAAACTCATCTCTTTTTGCATCAAACATTCTTGCATGACATTCTCTAGACCAAAGAACATTAGAAAATTCAACTTTTGTATTAGACTTCTCTTTCTTTCTATGCAGATCTATCTCCTTTTTAGAAACTTTATTTCTATACCTCTTACCCATAGTATTCCACCTCTAGAATCTACCCAAGTCTCTTAGACTCTTCCAAGGAACCTATAGCTCTGATACCACTTATAGGAATACTAAGGATCACTAAGTGGGGGATGAATCAGTGATCCAATAAAACTTGTTTATTCATCAATCTTTTAGAAATAATTTCCAACATCATCATGAAAAAGACATCAATAAATGATAGAATCACACACATGAAGCCATAGCACAAGATGTAAAGTGGAAAACCCTATCTAGGGAAAAACCACTGTCCAATCCTAACCAAAATTTTATTGGGTCTCACTGACCAAAATCTCACTAAATACAAACAAGCCTCACTAACTAGGATCTTAATGATCACATACAAGCCTCACTAACTAGGATCTTAGTGATCACATACAAGCCTCACTAGCTACACTTCACTGGTATCAAAGTATATACCTCATTGGCAAAATAATATCTCTCACTGACAATGCCTCACTGGCAAAACATCTTGAATTTGAATACAAGAAGACAATTACAGAGTACTAATCTATTTACATTAAAAACCAAAGGTGATAGATGTACTCTATAACTCTTTTACATGTACACCTTATCATTCCTGATTTGAGTACACAAGAACAACTCTTCATGACCTCTATATACTTCAATACAAAAAGACATTATCTTGACAATGATATACAGTACAAGAACTTCTAATAATAATGACATCATGATCATTGAAGAATATAAACACCTTCTTTTTTGTATGATGTATCATGTCTCTATCATAAACAAATAGATAAAATAGATTAAATCATCATAAAAAAGGATACTAGATCTGTCACTAATTTCCATAAACAATGTATAATGTCATCAAAACTTCTCTCTCACTGTCTCTGTCATTGAGATTATATTTTATGCATCATGCCCTATATATTGTTCCATCTATTAAATATGTTACAACATATTCATAACACATTTAATATTCTTCTCAAACCACTTAACTTCTCAAACAGTGACTCAACTTCTCAAACACTAACTCAACTTCTCAAACACTGACTCAAATTCCCTTATAACTCCTAACACATGCTCCTACATACCCTTCTATAAATTTTGCATATTAAACAAAAGTAAGTTGCCGACATTAAGAACAAGACCCAAGACATTCATCATATTGTCATAAATACTATGTCAGACCAGAATCACATCATAGTCCCCTGATACAAACACTTCAATCAATGACACTCACTACATACTCTGCATATAAAACTTCTTATAGAACTAGTATATCAGAGATATACTTTTTACTGCATTTTCCCTTCTTTTTTAGTCACACTAAAACATAGATGACTACATACATCATCCCAAAAGATCATCTTGACAAAATTGTATATCCTCATCCTGCAAGAAGAAAAAAGACTTACTCTTCTAGGGTTTGTATACCAGAGCAACGGAGAGGAAATATAGTTACACAAACTATGATACAATTGCTTGGGTAGAGGGAGGTCATCAAACTTAATCACAAGAGAATAGTCGTTACCTTTTAAATAAGTTTGAATTGGGCCATCGATTCTCCTATTCGCACCCACAAAACTTTTAACACTGTCCTTTGATTCTCTTTGGTGCACAATGCATCAATACTAACCTGGAGAAGCTAGTGTCCCTATCAAAAGGGACTGGTCACACCATGATTGAGAACCCTTAACATTACAACTTAAGTCATTATTGACCTTTGATCACCAGTCAACACTCAAATAGAACAAAAAGCAAATTTATATGTGACAGTTTACATAAGATTTAACAACTCATATATTAGGGTTTAAACAAATAATGACTTAGGGTTTAGGCCTTTTATGCTAGGTTTTTAGATATTGGCAAACCCTAATCTTAAAATCACCCACAAACATGAAATAATACAAAACCTAACAGGCTATCAATAAGAATTTCACTTCTACAACTTATCTTTGAAGCATTTTGTCAAAAGGGTTTCAACTTTAAGAGATGGCATATACTTATAGCAAAGCTCCCATAGACTACTCCATTGCTATCAAAGAGTTCAGAGATATTTAGACATCATCATCCTTGTGCCTGTTGTTCTTTTGGAGTAGACCACTGTAAGATCATTAACAAGCCTCCTACAATAACAACAAACCATCTGTAATAACAAACCACCTATACCATGATCAAAAAACCTCAAGACATTTAAGCATGTTCAAGACATGAATACCATTTGAAGACATGAACACCATCTAAATTATCATAAGGCATAAAACATGAACCCAACATCATGAACTTATGAACATCATAACCACTTTTGACATAAATGACAAACCAACACTCAAAAAGAACATCATAACCACTTTTGACATCAATGACAAATCAACACTCAATAATATGGGACCCTTGACTATGGAGGGAGAGATTTACCATGTTAAATTCTCAATCAGCACTTTGTCAAAGAGAATTAAGAAGGAACAACAAGAGAATTGTAAATTGCAAGCATAGGTAAATTATTTAACTCTATTTATTCAGTCCATTTTGAAAATTACTACCCAACTAGCTTGATAGTTGCCTCATATAAGTATAGATGACCCAAATCCCAACCTCTTGCAATAGATTAAATGGTCTCAAGCTCTGAGTGGTGCTATAGAGCAATAGATTGAAAAGGTAACTTTGGATAGCCTTATTTACATAGAAGAATCTGTTAAGTTATTTAATTCTATTTCTGCAAGAGGGAAGCTTTGGTTACTGAATGGTAGACTATTAGAAAAGATAAGAGTAGCCTTTCCCTAGTCTCTAAAGAAGTACAAGATATGGCTAGCATGGATATCAACATTCTTATGGCCAAGAAGATTTTGAATGATCTCAAGGAGATGGACTCTGCTGTGTGGACATACATGCTTGAATGGAAAATGTCTGTATTAGGAGGGGTTGAGGAAGAAATAAGAAGCACCCTTGCTTGTTATCACATAGATCAAAGGGATCTCAAAAGTAACTTTGCAATCCTGGAGATAGAATTCGTTGGTGATGATGATGATAAGCTACCTGAAATTAAGGAAATGAAACAAAATTTCAAGAAGATGGTGACTGAAGAAATGGTAGCTTTTGACATTATCACTGGTGAATCCCTTGGAAAACTTGGGAGAGTAGCCACCTATATCAAATCATTCAAAAATGAAATAGATAATGTGCATAAAAGAGTGGATGATGTTGATAGGATGATAAATATAAAGAAACTTTGAGCCATTATGACTAGTAGTCCAAGCAACATGGTAATAAATCACCAATCATTAATAGGTATCAGGAAAATAAAGTGAAGCTAAGAGCATAGGCAAGTCAAGTGACACATGTGGATGGAGGTACTAAAGATGGACAAGCTAAGGAGAAGGAAGCGGTGCAAAATGAAATTGTTGTGGATGTTGACGTGGAAATCATTAACTGAATGATTTTTCTAATGCTTTATTAATTTTCACTTACAAGTTGCAAAGAAACTATTGGCTATGGAGAGATGTTTATTTAAGTTAAGCTAATTTTGAAAAGACGTCTTTAAATCAGCTGTCCCCAAGAAGTCATTATTTCAAAAGGTAGTTATTGGTGACAAGGCTATATATTCAATTAGCCTATCGATGTTTGGAATCTTTGGCAAACTTTGTATTGGTTGGAGATCAATTTTGGTATGTTACTTTTCTATTCAGTGACTTTAACATAAATTGAAATCAGTATAGTGGAGTTTGGATGATCATAGACTTTGTATTATGTTTATTTGAATACTTATTTTTCCTATGTTGAATATACTATTGTTGGTTGGTTATCTTTTCTATATTGAAGTGATTGAATGTTTTAATTCCTAGTCATTGTTGTGAATGTTTATCTTTGAATGAATGGTTTATAGTGGTGATTGTATGATAACTGGTGTCATTCTTTATTATATTGGTTGAAGATACTTCTATCAAAGTCTTTGTATGTTAGGAACCCATGTTTAACCCTTCTTTTTACTTTGTTAGTATATTGATGTTGGATGAATATGCTTTGTAAGTCATCCTGTGAGTATATTGTATTATCCCGCATTCATGGGAAGTAATAGTTGTTTAGATTAGACTTAGTATATAAGTACATGTTGAGGCCAATGAAGGCATCCATGAATTTTTTGTATTGAGATTTATCAAAGGAGGTTGCCCCCTTGAAGTGGCCCATGATCAATAAATTCCTTCTATGTTTCTAATATTTCTATTATTTCGTGCATTTTTCATTATATTGTTGCAGGAGGTTCCTCTCATCTAGTATTAGAGCACTTTCTAGGGCTTGCTGGGTGGAATTTCTGCCAATTTTTTTTTCCGCAGTGGCCTCCAGGTGTTGTGATTATTGCAATAGTTCTTTTTTTGTATTTGTATTGTTTATTTCAATTACAGGTTTAGATCAGGTAATAATCCCTATCTACTAAACTATGCGAGGTGCCTAGGCCTAGCCCTAAAACTCATTATGAGGAGTACCACAAGAACCCCAAAGTAGCTAGCCCATTGAGAGAACCTACCAGTGAAAAGGGAAATGGCCCCTACTTGATTGACTAGTTCCCATCCATGAGGTAAACCAAGAGTTATTATTTGTGGCAAAGTGATTATCAGTTTTACCTGAGCCATGGAGTGAGGAGTATTTCCCCAATACACAAGTCGTTAGACAACATTGGTAGCTGAGTGAATCCCCTGAACCTTTAGGAAGCTGAACATACTCGTGGCCCATATCTATTGCTAGCTGACAAATCACAGATTGAATCTGTCCAGAGCCGTTTGTAGATCCTGTTGCAGATTATTTCCAAAAAAGAAAAAATCTATTTTTTGGCCATATTTTCCTTGCTTTAGCTCTGTTTCCTCTCAAAATTCAATAGAACCCCTAGAATTTCATTCTGCATATTTCCTTCCTTAAGGACCCTATCCCAAATTCCACTTATCGAAGCCAGAAATCCCACATTTGTCTATTTTTAGGGTTTTCCATAACTTCTTCGATTCTCATCCAATAGCCTTCAAATTTTTCCATATTGTTCATTTCCTATTTCTACTCCTTTGTCCCTCTTGGACAAATTTTCCCATACTTTCACCTCGCTTCTAAAATCCCCATTTTCTGCTTCCTTGTCCGTCAGAAAGTGTCCAAAACCTAGTCAAACCCTAATTACCCATCAGAATTTTTCCCAAATCCAATTCTTCTTTTGCTAAAAAAGTTTTTGTTTTTGTTTTTCTACCCATTCCCCCCCAAAAAAAATTCTCCTGGCTATGGTTGTCACCCGCATAGGAGCAAAAAACATGGAGGATGAACTTGCATCCTTTAAGACCAAGCTCAAAGATCTAGATGAAAAAGTTCTCGACCTCAATCTTTAGCATTCAGCCATGAACAATAGATGGTAGCTAGAGTCTTCTACAGACACTGGGTTCTCTTCTTCTGGCAATTTTTGTGGGCCGAAGCTTGATTTTTCTCTCTTCAATGGTGATGATCCAACTGGATGGATATACCAGGCAAAACAATATTTTAGTTGGCATAATACTTTTGATGTCAACAAAGTCCCACTTGCATCCTTTAATTTGGAAAATGAAACCCTTCAATGGTTCCATTGGTACATCAAGGCTCATGAAGAGCCAAAATGGATAGATTTTTGCAAACTCATTTTGCAACAATTTGGCCCTAATGCTTTTGATGACTTCATAGGAGCACTCACTAAACTTCACCAAATTGGAACTGTGAGAGACTATTAGACAAAATTTGAGAAAATGGCCAAACACATAGAGGGGTTGTCTAATGAATTCTTAAGGAGTTGTTTTGTCAGTGGTTTGAAGGATGAAATCTGATTTGAGGTTAAAATGTTCCATCCCAGCATAATGATGGAAGCCCTAGGGTTGGCTAAGTTGGCAGAGGACAAGATCATAGCTCAATAGCGCTCCAAATTCACTTTTTTTCCATTCAGAAATATGGTTTCCCAAAGACCTCTAATCATGCCAGCCCCTAGAACAACTCCTATCAAGCATTTATCTGAAGCAGAGATACTGGCATGTAGAGAAAAAGGGCTTTGTTATAATTGTGATGAGAAATTCACTCGAGGACATAGATGTGTTGATCAAAAGCTCTATCTCTTGGATGTGGATTCTCCACATGGAACTAATGTTTATGAAGATGCTCAAGATACAGTAGATGATCAGGTCAAAACTTAGTAGCTACCTGTTGACTCTGTTGCAAGTATGGGCCTAACCAATGTTGTCATTGATGTCAACATACTCCTATTGCATTGATGATAAGGATTGGATGATCTGTATGCTGAGGATATTGAGAAAATTAGTCCTATCAGAAATAGAGAAGAATAATGAAGACAGTAAGGTAAAGATCCCAGCTAAGATGAAGATCAGAGGATGTGCATCAAAGGGTTTGTAGATATGTGTCTTATGATGATCTAGTAAAGATTTCAGAGGTCTGCATGAAGATCTGAAGAAGTAATGGCCACTTAAGTAAAACCGGTTTTGGTAGATGTTCAAAGGTGACAGAGTGACACAGATAGGTCTGGTGAGATCCAGAAATGCAATATCTTGTTCTGTGGATTTGGTGTAGTGTTTAGGAGTCAATGTGAATTGACAACTCAATTGGTTCGTGGTCTGGAGGTCCACAAGCATCTATTCCAATATAACAGTGATGACAGACTGTGTTCTTGAGGTTCTAGATGAAGGAGAGGATGATTTTAGTAAGCAGAAGTAGTGTGGACATTCTTGGTGATTCAAGTAAGCTTGTGGAGGTCTTTGGATTGTGTCTAGTTTGTGTTGGTGGTCCGCATTGAAGATTGAGCACGTAATTGAAGAATTACTTCCGGATGATGATGTTCTTCCTACGTCTGGCCGATCGGATGAGTTACACATCCTACAGAAGATCTTGAAGAAGTTATGTGAAGAATGGTGTGTTCCTAAAGGAAGATTGAAATCTTAGATCTGTATGGCCGATAGTGTGTTGATCCGTGTGAATTCTTTTTGTAAATAGTCATGTTATATTTATGTATTTGCTCTATAATGTATGCCGACTTGGATGATTATTCCTAAGTCATTGTCTTGTATAAATAAGGGGTTGTGAAGTCATTTCAAGATCATCTTGTGGAGTTGAGAGTATGGTAAAGAGCAGAGAAGCGAAAGGTAGAGTAGAAATATTGGGCTTAAATGGAACTAACTCAAGCATGGTGAAGATGATATTCTTCAGTTCAAGTATGTAATATTCATTATTCTGTTGACAGTGTGTCTCCTATAGGTATTGGGCCTCTTGTGAGCAATGTGCTTGGGCAGTGAGCCCTAATTGGCATGTGCCATTTGTTCTTCTTATTCTTTTAACAGAGAATACAATCTTGGGTTAGTCACCCCGTGGTTTTTCCCTTAACCGGGTTTTCCACATTAAAAATCTTGGTGTCATATGTGTTAATGTGTTTCTGCTCTTGAATTGTTGCATTATGTTTCAATGATTGATTTATTATTATGCTGCTGATTTAAGGAAGGATTTAAGTGATTAATTGGAAGAAAGTTTTAGACAATTGATTCACCCTCCCCTCTCAGTTGTCTATCCTAAATCTAATAGACCCTACTTCTCAGGAAGACCACCGAGAGATCTTTCTCCATGCTTTAGTAGGAGTCACCACCCCACAAACTATGTGGTTCAAGGGTTACTTCAAGAAGCTCCCTCTTACAATACTCATTGATTCTAGTAGCACTCATAACTTCATTGACCCTTAGATGACCAAATAGGTTGATTGTTTTGTCCATCCTTGCTCTAGCTTTGAAGTCATGATTGCCAATGGGGGCACATTGCCTTGCAAAGGTAAGTGTTGCAATATGCGTATCTTTATTAGAGATTATAACCTACACTCTGACATGTTTGCCTTGCCCTTAGGTGGATGTGATGTGGTTTTGAGCACTCAATGGTTATGCACACTTGGACCCATCTTATGGGATTTTACTAAACTTTGGATGCAGTTTTCAGACAATGGGCAAAAACGCACATTGAAGGGCTTACAACCAAGGTCTCCTAGCATCATTAGTTCACATCACATGGAAAAGCTCCTTAAGAAGAATTCACATGGTGTCATTGCTCAACTCCATTCCATTCAGATGCAACCATCAATGGTCTCCACTACTCCTTTGGATCTACAACAAATTTTGGATAGATATGCATGTGTCTTTGATGAATCAGTGGGATTGCCACCTTCATGACTAGAGGACCATTGTATTCAGCTCCTTCTTGGAAGTATTCCTCCCAACATCAGGCCCTACTACTACTCATTTCACTAAAAGATAGAGATTGAGATGCTCGTTTGGGACTTACTGAAGTAAGGTATTATTCGCCCTAGTACTAGTTCCTTTTCTTCAATAGTTCTTCTTCTCCAGAAAAAAGATGGGGCATGGCACCTCTGCATTGATTTCTAAGCACTTAATCACATCACAACCAAGAATAAGTTTCATATTCCTGTTGTTGATGAGCTTCTTGATGAGTCTCATGGCACTCATTTTTTCTCCAAGTTGGATCTTCATTCTGGGTATCACCAAATTTGGGTTTATGAGGATGATATTCCTAAAATAGTTTTCTGCACACATGATGGCCACTATGAGTTTTTGGTCATGCCCTTTGGCCTCACTAATGCTCCTTCCACATTCCAAGCATTGATGAATAAAATATTCTGGCCCTACTTGCGGAAATTCATTTTGGTCTTCTTTGATGATATCCTCATCTATAGTAAAACATGGGCTAAGCATCTCCAACATCTGGATCTTGTACTGCAACTTCTCTCTGATCATCATCTCTATGCAAAACAGTCTAAATGTGTCTTTGGGTAGGAGGAAGTGGAGTATCTCAGGCATATTGTTTTAGCCCAAGGGTTAGAGTGGATCTTGCCAAAATAGATGCTATGAAAAATTAGCCACATCCTTAGACACTCAAGAGCCTCCATGGTTTTTTGGGATTGACTAGCTACTATCGTAAGATTGTCAAGGATTATGGGAAGATTACAGCTTCATTAACAAAAATGTTGAAAAAGGATGCTTTTACATGGACACATGTTGCTGAGTGTGCTTTTGAAAAATTGAAACAAGCTATGTGTACTACACCTGTTCTAGCTATGCCAGATTTTTCCAAGATCTTCACTATTGAGAGTGATGCTTGTGGCAATGGACTTGGTGTTGTTCTCCTCCAAGATGAGCACCCCATTACATTCACCAGCAAAGCCCTTTCTAGTAAGCATTTAGTACTCTCTACATATGAGAAGGAAATGATGGCTATTTTGCATGAAGTATAGAAGTGGTGACCATACCTACTAGGTAATCATTTCTACATCAAGACTAATCACCAGAGTCTAAAATATTCCTTGGAACAATGGGTCTCCTCCCCAGTCCAACAAAAATGGGTTAGCAAACTCATGGGTTATGACTATGAGATCAATTACAAGAAGGGTGAGGACAATATTGTGGCAGATGCTTTTTCTCACACATTTGATGACGAAGCTTCTCTTTCAGCTATTTCTATGCCTGTTCCAAATTCTTTGGAGTCTGTCAAGTAGGGCTATGTCAATGACTCTTCATTATCTAAAATCATCCAGTAGCTAGAAAATAACCCTTCTATTATACTGCATTACTCCTGGGATGGTGCTTCTTTGAGATACAAGGGTCATCTGGTGCTTCCTTAGAGCACAGATCTTCAACAAGTTGTCTTCTATGAACTCTATGCTTCTCCATCGGCAGGGCACTCTGGGTTCCTCAAAACATATGAGCAGGCACGACGTAACTTCTTTTGGAAGGGAATGAGAAGGGAAATTCAACAGATGGTGGTTGAGTGTGATACCTGCCAATGCAACAAGGGTGAAACGACACTCCTTCCTGGATTGCTCGAACCCTTGCCCATCCCTACATGGATTTGGATAGATATTTCTATGGATTTCATTGAGGGGCTCCCTAAATCTGGAGGGAAGATAGTGATCTTGGTTGTGGTTGATTGCCTCTCCAAATATAGTCATTTTTGTGCCCTCAGCCATCCCTATACCATCTCCTCATTTGCACAAATTTTCATGGACCAGATCTTCCATCTTCATGGCATCCCTTCTTCCATTGTCTCGGATCATGATGCAACTTTCACCAGTCATTTTTGGATAGAACCATTTTGACACAGTAGCACCAAATTGAAGATGAGTTCATGGTATCACCCACAAATAGATGGTCAGACTGAAGTTATCAACAAATGTTTGGAAACTTATCTTCATTGCTTCACCTCAGAACAACAACATCAGTGGGTGAAGTGGCTCCCTCTCGCTGAATGGTGCTACAATACCTCCTACAACATTGCATCTAAAATGAATCCATATGAAGTAGTCTATGGTCAGGCACTGCCATTGCTCCTTCCATACATCCCCATCAGTTCACCAGTTTAGGCAGTCAACATGGTTCTCCAAACCTGAGATCAGATTCTTCGCATTTTGCAGGACAATCTTCACATGGCAAGAAATCGAATGAAACAAGAAGCTGATCAACATGGTTCTGAGCGCACTTTTCAAGTAGGTGATATGGTTTTTCTTCGTCTATAGCCATACAAGAAATCATCCCTGAAACTCAAAGGGTGTCATAAGTTGGCTCCAAAGTTCTATGGGCCATATAAGGTTCTTTAGAAGATTGGGTCAGTTGCTTATAAATTGGAGCTTCATCCTTCTTCTCGTGTTCATCCAATATTTCATGTCTCTTATCTAAAGAAAGTTCTTGGCACCAACATTAGAGCACAAACTATTTTACTAGAACTAGATAATGAAGGATCCATCTATTTGGAGCTAGAGGTAATCCTTGACAAGCGCACTCATTAGCTTCGCTCTCGATCCATCACAAAGGTATTAATTCAGTGGTACAGAATGCAACCAGAGGATGCTACATGGGAACCACTCCTTCATATTCAAAAACAATTTCCACATCTTAGTCTTTGAAGACAAAGCTTTTCTAAGAGGGAGGGGATTTTAGGAACCCCTATTTATACCTTCTCTTTGCTTTGTTAGTATATTGTTGTTGGAGGCATATGCTTTGTAAGTCATCTTGTGAGTATATTGTATTATCCCACATTCATGGGAAGTAATAGTTGTTTAGATTAGACTTAATATATAAGTACACGTTGAGGCCAATCAAGGCATCCATGAATTTATTGTATTGAGCTTGCTCAAAGGAGGTTGCTCCCTCGAAGTGGCCTACGATCAATAAATCCCTTTTGTTTTTCTGTTATTTTTGTTATTTCATGCATTTTTCATTATATTGTTGCAAGAGGTTCCTCTCATTGTACTTCCTGGTTAAAAGAACCGCATTTTCTTTGCTTTCTAGTTAAAAGAAATCCAAGTTTTCATTCATTGTATACCATAGGAAGGTAGTTGTGCCTTGTTAAACAAGAAAAGAATCATTGTGTTTTATATTATAAGAGGGACAATGGGGTTTAATGGCTAGATCCTCCTTTCACAACAAATATTCAAGGACATATCAATCAAGTTGAATCACTCCTTTACAAGGAGATTCAGCTATAGGTTAGGCTATCACTTGGAATGATGTGGAAATTCATAAATTACTAATTAATGTATTAATTTAATGTTCAAGTATGCTAGAAACCCTAATTATGCAAAATAGTAAGCAAACTGATAAATTCTGACAAATGCTCGCAAACTAAGATAGAAGACAGACCATTTTTCAAAGTTTAGGATTTAGAATATTTGGGGACACCGCGCTAGGTGCCCAAGTCCAAGGCAGGCTGATCTTCAGGAATGTAGAACTCTTAGCACTAATAATCACTGTTTCATCTGTTTCTGTCACGAGATATGCGGAGGACACTGCACTAGGCACTAAGGTCCAAGGCAAGTTGATCTTCAAGATGTCAAGGATTCTTTAGATGTAGAATGTCACTGTCACAAAGATTCCTATGTCTAAAACTCTAGAGGACATTGCCCTAGGCACCCATGTCCTGAAAATGCTCTGAACCACTTCTTTCTACCGGATCCAAAATCCTTATCTTTTGCAACCTTCCTTTGCAACTCCACTCCCTGAAATCCAATACCAGTAAACTACAATCACAAAGGAGTGTTGTTGGGGGTTGTGTTGTTTAGAGGCTTGCCTCAGTCAAGCCCCAGAGAGATGTCCATTCAAGTCTTATGAACACCATTGTTAGATAAGAGTGTGTATCCCTACAGGATAGAGACAAACACAAATTGATAAATGATTCAAACACAAATAAAATCACATGAGATGATGAAGCTAAATCTATAATCACAAACATAATAACAGTGCTCTACTCTACAACAATGAATATCTTGAATGCTAAGTGCACCAAAAGTTTACAATCATCTTCTAGTTTACAAATGAATCCCTAAACATGCTTATATGTGCAATAACACACATTCTCTACAAATTTTGTTATTCAAACTTAAGATGTCAGCATGGGACCTAATTAATGGTCACATTTAACCTACATTCAAGTTTTAGGGTAGGACAAAGGCATGGGTACCCATGTCCCTAGGTCCTATTTTAGGGTAAGTCTAAGACACACAATGTCCCTCAAGTCCCATTTGACATGGGTTTTAGGCCATTTCTTTCTAGGAGTCAAAATGAACATGTAAGATGCAAAACAAGGGACCCAGGAGCTAAACTTAGGAGGCAAAAAGTCCAAGGAGACATTTTCTGACATAACACGTTGTAAAACATCATTACAATTGATTCAACTATTGGTACATTTTTCACTTGTGTGGGTTTGAGAATATAAACTTAGGTGGAAAAATATGTAAACCAACAGATTTTTGGTGACTCTACTGGGGATTTAATGCAAATAACTGTATATATATTTTGAGTTACTTTATCATTGGCCTTTATGGTTCTCCATGGAAGACGTACACCTGTTCTGCAGCCTAACATAGATTAGCTCACTGGTGACCAAGAAGACATTATAACTGGTCTACGAGTTGTAGCCTGGCAAACAAGGAGAACTAGTCAACAATATCACCAAGTTAACAAAGTCCTTGAAGAAGAACTTGGAGATATTATAAGAGAATGCAAGGTGTTTCAGTGAAGCCCAAGAAGTTGTCTTTGTTGAAGGCATAGTCCTTTTTCCTAGGAGAGAAAGACCCCTTCGAATTCAAGTAGTCCCTAATAATAGACAGAGAAACCCAGTTAACAGACTGAGGAACGAAGTGCATGTCCAACAAGCTCATCCTCGTAACAACCAGTAAGTGGTTTGGCAACTCTACACTTTTAATTATATATATATATATATATCTGTGAAAACTGGCTATGAAAAGATACACCAGAGGTGATAGAAAGAAGGGTATCTCTGATTTTAATTTTGACTTTGACTTACTTTAGTCTTTGAATTTTTCTCCTTTTCCCCTACATGTAAGGTCAAGTCTTTAAGTAGACCATCTTCCCCTCCGCTTAGAAGAGAGTCTACAAATTCTTCTTGTCAAGTCCTAACTCTCGACAGTACTATTTTACCTTTACAAGTTAAATTCCCACTTCACAATCCCTTCAATATGGCTCAACCAAGGTCTCCTGTACCATGGGGAGCTGCCATAGGTCCTCTAAGATTAGGAGCAAACTTACATGAGTTGCCCAAAGGGTCTAGTAAAATTATACCCAAGTTCAGAGGGGATGGGAAGGTAACCACAGATGAGCACATCAATTCCTTCGTTACAGCTTGTTCCATCTTGGGGGTGCAATATGAAGATGTATCTGTCATATTATTTTTTGAATCTCTCACTGATGTTGCAACTGAATGATTTTACCATTTACCCAATGCATCTATTAGAGTTTGGGTGACGATGAGGCAACATTTTGAAGATAGGTTTAAAATTGTTGATAATGAACATACCTTGGTAGTTCAACTCTCTTCTATGAAGAAAGAAGTGCATGAACAAATGAGAGAGTTTGTGGCTAAATTCAAAAAGATTGTAATTAGAATCACTGATGATGTAAATCCTAGTGATGGTTTGTTGAACTGTTTCTTTATCAATGCTCTCCCTCTTGATGTCAACTTTCCTATAAAGAGGGAAGGTGTTGTGGATTTAGCAGCTACCCAGACTATTGTCATTTCTATTGAAGATGATCTCATAACTAATGGTAAATGGAAAAAGAAGTTGTAGACAAGAAAGCCTTCAACAATTAATTCTACTAACCCTATCATTAAAAGATTGGCTAATGACATTATTACTTTGAAGAGATAGATGCCCAAAAGCTCTCAATAGCCTTTTTATTAGGATATACCAAGGAAATATTATGGTTCCCAGGGGAATTACAATAGAACCCTACCATCCTACTCAAAGACTGGCAATTGAAAATGGTCCCTCTACCAACAAAAGCAATCATATGGTGTGTAATTTCCACCTGATGACTGATCACAACAGTGCTTCTTGCCTGGACATGGTTAGATTTATGTGAATTCTCTCCATGAATGAGCATATAGAAGAGACTTACGTAGAGGAGCCTACTCATTCTAGTGATGCTAATGTTAATTTTATTGAGTATGAGTTAGATTATGAGGCTAGAGAAGATGTGTATACCAAGTTGGATAATCCCAATTGTGCAGTGTTCACTAGAGGGCAACAGGCGTAGAAGGGGAAAGACTCTAGAGGTCAATCTAGTAACTCTTCTTCTACTCCAAAGTATATCTTGTCAAGGAATGCTACTGCTACCTCCAAGAAGACTAAATTAGCCACACCTAAGGTTGTGTCTGCTAAGGTACCTTTCACTTCTTCTCCTAAAGCTATTGTTTCCAGTTCTTTTGACATAGTTGAGTCTTACAAGAACACTAAAATTCAATTCTCTCAAGCCAAATATCTCAGGCTTAATCCCTCTGAATTAGACAAGATTATTAGATATGTCAAACAAGAACCCTCCCCTTCTCACTTCAATGCTCAAGTATCTGATGAGAATATTGTCCACATTGAGACCCAAAATTGTGTAAACACTCATTCCAAGGACTCTCACCCCAATAATCCCTTTGAAAATCTAGAACCCTTCTATGTGTCATTGTATATCATTGGCTATAAGTTAAGTAACTGTGTCATTGATTCCAGAGCCTCAGATAATGTCATGCCTGTACAGGTGGCTAAATCGCTAGGCTTGTCTGTTACTTCCTCTCATGGTAGGTGGTTTTTCATGGACTCTTCACAAGTGCCCATCCTAGGTCAAATCAAGGACACACAAGTTGCCCTCACAGCCTATCCTAAGAAAAGATTGAAGTTAACTATCCTAGTGGCTGATATCCCTACGAGCTATGGAATGCTCTTGAGAAGAAACTTCTACAAAGACTTGGGAGGTGAGATATAGTTGGACTAGTTTCATGCCCTAATTCCAGTAGATGGTGAGAAAGTTCACCTCAATCTTGAGCCAAAGGCAAAGTTTACTATACTAAAGTCAGGGGATCCTAGGGCAAACAATTTGTATGTAGAAACTAGACCTGGCACTTATATGTGCACTTCAACAATGGAAGAAGATGCAAACCTGAGTAGTCCTAACCTAGCTAATGAAATACAGACCTTGGAGTTTGATGACAGTTGTTCTACTGTTAGTTCAAGTGCTGGTGTCATTTTGGTTGCTCTTGATGATTGTAGATTTCCTTTTGCTTACAAGTTGGAATTTGATAACACCAATAACACTGTTGAATATGAAGCTTTGTTGTTGGGACTAATACTAGCTAAAGAGAGAGGTATTAAATAGCTAAGAGCAACGAGTGATGTCAAATTGATTATCAAGAAGGTGAGGAAGTTCTGTACAGTGAAAAATGGGAGACTAAGACATTATAGGAACAGGGTGTGGGACTGCATTGAGGATTTCGATGCCTTCTCAATAGAAACCGTGCCCAGAGATCAAAATACTCGAGATGATTCATTAGATGTATTTGCATCCTTAAGTTTCTACCTCATCTAGATTTTAAAGACAAATCACTTTCCGTTGAGGTAATCTATCAACCCAACATGCCTGACAATGTCAACCATTAGCAGATATTTAACAATGACAAACAGATCATTTATTTTCTAGAAAAAGTTGAGTCATTTGCTAATGTTTTCTTTGAGGGAAGTGTTGATAAGAGTAATGATGTCTTAGAAGGAGTGGCTAGTTCTCACAATGGCCTCCCAAAGCTAACAAAATTTAGTTGAAGGGTAACAAAATTCCCAAAGGTTTGGTCCCCCTTGAAGACCTCTTTAATAGACATGGTCACTACATAAAGAAAAAGAACAAAGTATCTATCAGATCAACAACTAAGTATGATCATGTAAACATTGGTATTGAAGAAGACCCTAATATTTTTTGTATGAGAAGATGTTGATCTCCCAAAGAGTGAGAGAATTTAATTTCTCTGCTAATTTGTTATAAAGATGTTTTCTCCTGGTGTTATGCAGATTTGAAAAAGTTCAGGAATGGGGAACTACAACACCGCATCCCATTAAAGCCCGGCACCTCATCATTTGAGCAAAAACAAAGGACATATAATCCTAAGGTAGCTGAGGCCATATTCAATAAAATAGACAAGATGCTAAAGGAAAAAATAATCTATCCCATTCACCACTCTCCCTGGGTGGCTAATATTGTGCCTGTAAGAAAAAAAATGGGGAGATTAGGATTTACATTGATTTTTATAATCTGAATCAAGCTTCCTTAAAGGATAATTATCCCCTACCTGTAATGGACCACATATTGCAGATGGTTTCAGGTTCAGAGATGATGTCCATGTTGGATAGCTTTTCAGGGTAGAACCAGATAGAGGTAGCCCCAGAAGCTCAACACAAAATAGCTTTTTGTCACGACCTAATAGCTCTCTATCTCTCTATTTAAATAAATATAATATTTAATTTGAAATCAAATGAATTTTTATTTGACATAATTTAGAATTTTAAATAAATAAACTAAATATAAAAAAGGACTCTTCTAGAAAATCAACTTCCCTCATTCCAGGTCAATTTTCAAAGATATAATTTATCGATTAAATGAGGATTTCCACATGAATTTAAATTGCAAATTGGAAGATTGGAAGAGAGAGATTTATTATCTAGACTTGACCCAATGACTCAATCTTCCACCATGTGCTTAGATTTGACTCCAAAGTCCTCCAAATTTTCCAACATGAGCTTGGAAAATGATGTTCTAGAAAAGGTTTGAACTTTTCTATAAATAGCCATTGAAAGGTGAAGGGAAGACACACTTGGAGGTAGTTCTTGGCTAGATAGCTGGAATATTTTGTGAGTTAATTCTTCCTTTCTCTTGTAGAAAATTATGACAAGAAGATCATTGTTTTTATGAATTTATAAAATTTAGTTTGAATTTCTGTATGTTGTTTGCATAATTTAATTAGTCTAGATTTATGTAAAAGAGATTTCATTCTCTTAGAATTAAATTTCATAATTTTTAATGTTTTATAAGTTGAGAGGGGGCCATTCCCCTGCTCTGACATGCCTCTCTGAGGCAGTCTATCAAACAGTTCATGTGGATTGTATGTTTTTCCACATTTTGCATACATGCACTTTGTCTAAACTCTTCCATAAACAAACCTTCAAATCAAGTAAAGTTAGGTTCTGGCCAGCTTGGGTCAATATTACATTTCTTTGTGCACATGAAATTCTCTTCGGTAGGTGGGACAAGTATTGTGCCTCTAAAGCCATGGCGAAACATAGAGAGTGTGAAATATGTGGTGAGGTGGCAATTCATCTCAATTGCCTCTACTCCAAATACAAAATCATCAGTGCATATTAGGCATTTACCAACATCAGTGAGATAACGAGGTGAAATACTTATGATGGAATGCTCTTCTAACACCATTTGGCTCACTATTGAATACCCAACTCCATTTCTTGATGATTGTTGAATCATAGATAGTAGGGCTAATTCAGAATTTGAAACATTGATAATTAATGTTTGGATTGGAATCTGAAATGTCTCAGACTGTACACTTAACATCTCAAGTTTACGTAGTATACTAGTGCATTTTGAAATGGATATAAAGACAAGTCTATTAAACAGTTGCAACTCACTAAATGAAGGTCCATTAGTATTAATTGATTACCCTAAATGATCAGCTTGATGTTGTAAAGTAAGCACATAATGCTGGAGGGGTCAGTCTTTATGCCCACTAGTTGTGTTTGTTTAAAAGTTTCTAAAGAATTTTTAGCAAATCCATTTTTTTTAACTTACCCTACGATCCTGGCAATCTATGAGACCACATTTCATTGAGGTATTTTGTCAAAATAGTTGGCTTTCCTTATCTGTGCTTCCTTATTTTTGCATACTTGTCTACCAAAGTACTTCCAATCATAATATCTGACAAAAATCCCCTTGCCATTATGATGGACAGCCATACCCTATTCTGGAGCTTCAGTTTATGCACATGTAGGGAGGACCTTGGCAAAGGTTGAGGCATTTGGATTTACGCTTGCCAATTTCATTTGCCCAAACATTTCAAAAGACTTTTTAACAAATCCATTTTGTGAAAATCCTAAAATCGTTGCATTCCTTGAATTGACATCTCCTTGGGAATTTTGTCAAACAGTTTGAGTGCATTGTCTATGCTTCCACATTTTGCATGCTAATCTTCCAGGGCACTTGCTATTACCACATTTGACAAAATCCACCTTCCACTCTATTAAGGGAAAATTGGAATGAATAATCAATAATATCAATATTACCCAATAACTCAATGAAATAAGAAACAAAGAAGATCAAACAAACAAAGAACTCAAACCCTTGCAAACCTCTTTACTTTGTGGCTTCCATTGGTCACCTATCTCAAAAGATCTTGTGTCTGAATATGGCCCTCAGAAGGTGCACTTCCTTGCTATTTTCTAAGATGTCAAGTGGGAATGGTTGTGATAGGTTTTGCAATGAAGATCTATTTTTCAGCACAATTGCAAGGCGCACTATAATTCCTATAGAGTAAGTTTACTAAAAGCTTGGATGATAGAAATGGAGGAATAGGGTTGTACTTATAGACTTGAGAGGGAGAAGATCAACAGTATAGAAAGAACAAGAAGATCAACAGTAGATGATACTTGAGAGATGTGCGCGAATAGGAAGAGGACATGTGTGCTACTCTATTTTGCATGAGAGGAATTAATAAAATAGAAGAATGAGTTAACTGAAGAGATAAATCAATTAACAAAATAGATTAATCAGTTAAGAGAATAGAACTAGAGGATGGAAATTGCATGAGGATGAGAAGATATTTTAGCTCAATTAAATATTTGGAATATTCAATTACATGTGCACAAGGACTGGATTATATTTAGATAACTCATTTTTTAGAAGAAATGGACAACTTAAATAAATATTTGATTTATTTAAATTTAGAGAAGATATTATTAGAAGAAACAATTAAATAATTGGCATTATTGAATTTAGAATGATTTTGGTAGAATTAATTAAATAATTGGTATTATTTAATTGTTGGAGGATTTGGAGGAGTGTAAGAATTTATTAAATAAATTGATTTTATTTAATTGTTGGAAGAATATGAATCAAATAAATAAATTTGTTTATTTATTTATTGATAGAGGAATTAGACTTCAATAAATATTAAGAATATTTATTTAGACAAAGTTGTGTCATTTTTAGGTGTATATATTTTGCCCCTCTTTAATGCAATGTGTTTTATCACATTGTTTCAAAGAATAAGCTTTTTTGATAATGATACATGTCTCAGTTTGCCCCTGGTATAGGTTTAATGATGATAGGATGCCCCCTCAGGAGATTGGATGGGAAGGAAGGTTCGAGGGCATGAGATAGACAATCTCATGAAGAAGAAGGTGAAAAAATAGGTTAGGATGAAGAAAAATGGGTCGTGGTTCGAAGAAATGAGATGAAGAAAGAGACGACCGATACGTGATGCAAGATAAAATGATAACACACACAAGTAAGTAAGCAAGTATACATATATGATACAAGAACAAATAAGGTATTGCCCCTGTCCAGCTCTAAACCAATGATTAATCGATAAGGATCGACGATAGTGTTTTTCATTGCGGGGAACGATATATCCCTAGATCAACACAACAGGTGTGTTGTCATGGTGGGGAACGATATGTCCCTAGATCAACACGATAGACATGGGAAATGTATATCCCACTGATAATTATGATTGATTGAGTTGGTTTACGACCAAACAAGGATCAAGACAATCGATTGTGATTGGATCATTTGACAAGATTGACTTGATTAGATTGGCATGGATTAAGGATGGACTTGCATTTGGATCACTATTTGGACTAACAGTTAGAACCGCTGACGAGAGATACAATGATAGATAGAAGACTGATTGACAGAAGAAACCCTTTGAAGAAATCACAAGCTTTTAATTGTAAACATTGACACTCTGCATATAATTTTTACTACATGGGATATGGATGCTTTTTGGATGCAAATGGTGTTGCCATCTTGATATTGCAAGTATTTTGAAGTGCTTATTTCATCATTGGGTTTTTTTATTTTTTTTTATTTTTTTGTGTTTTCAAAATGTTGTAAGAAAATATAAGCATCTAGTTCACAATAAAACCTAACGATAACCTATCATGGCTTGATACTCTATCTCTTTTGTTGCCTTATCAACTAAGGTCTTATCTAGTATCAAATAATCAATAATATCAATATTACCAAATAACTCAATGAAATAAGAAACAAAGAAGATCAAACAAACAAAGAACTCAAACCCTTGCAAACCTCTTTACTTTGTGGCTTCCATTGGTCGCCTATCTCAAATGATCTTGTGTATGAATATGGCCCTTAGAAGGTGCACTTCCTTGATATTTTCCAAGATGTCAAGTGGGAATGGTTGTGATAGGTTTTACAATGAAGAGATTCTTCAACACAATTGTAATGATAAAAGGGTGATTGCAAGCTATGGAATGGTTTGGTGCCAAAGGCACACTGTAATTCCTGTAGATTAAGTTTACTAAAAGCTTGGATGATAGAAATGGAGGAATAGGGTTGTACTTATAGACTTGAGAGAGAGAAGATCAACGATATTGAAAGAACAAGAAGATCAATGGTAGAGGATACTTGAGAGATGTGCACGAGTAGGAAGAAGACATGTGTCTTGCTCTATTTTGCATGAGAGGAATTAATAAAATAGAAGAATGAGTTAACTAAAGAGATAAATCAATTAACAAAATAGATTAATCAGTTAAGAGAATAGAACTAGAGGATGGAAATTACATAAGGATTAGTAGATATTTTAGCTCATTTAAATATTTGGAATATTCAATTCCATGTGCACAAGGACTGAATTAATTATTTAGATAACTCAATTTTTAGAAGAAATGGACAACTTAAATAAATATTTGATTTATTTAAATTTAGAGAAGATATTATTGGAAGAAACAATTAAATAATTGGCATTATTTAATTTATAATGATCTTGGAAGAACTAATTAAATAATTGGTATTATTTAATTGTTGGAGGATTTGGAGGAGTTTAAGAATTTAATTAAATAAATTAATTTTATTTAATTGTTGGAAGAATATGAATCAAATAAATAAATTTGTTTGTTTATTTATTGATAGAGGAATTAGACATAAATAAATATTAAGAATATTTATTTAGACAGAGTCATGTCATTTTTAGGTGTATTTTCATTCTGCTTTGATGGATGACCATACCATGTTCGAAAGCTCCCACTTTGACATACGTAGGGAGGATGTTGGCAAAGGTTGCGGAGTTTGGTTTTACAATTGCTAATTGCTTTTTCTTGAAATTTTTTTAAAGCCTTTTTAATATGTCAAATTTCTATGTATCCTACAATCATTGCATTTCATGATACCTCATTTCTTTGAGGCATTTTGTTAAACTGTTCACATGCTTTGTGCACACTTCTACATTTTGTATACATGTGTACCATGGCATTTGCGACTACATCTGATGAAATCTGTCTTTCCTTTATGCTTTGATGTATGTCCATGCCCTATTCCAAAGATCCCATTTTGGCACTAGTTGGGAGTAAGTTGGCAAATGTAAACTGAAGTGATTGGAGACTTGTTCATTGCATTTGGTAAAATGCTTCACGTAATCCTTTTCGTCTGACAACCTGCATTCTCAAGAATGTACTCTTACAAAGGAATAAAGCCTCCTCTTTCATTGCTGACAGAAAATTTGCATTTGCTACACACAACTTTTCAAAATAAGTGTATTAACAGGTAGGTCAAGTGTGGAAGTCTGGTATATGTTCATAAAGTGTGATTGCACTAAATAATGAGACGATTTTCTGAGCACTATAATACTCACATATAAAAGCCTATCGGCTAATTGACACCCATAAATTTTATAATTTAAAATTAAAAATAATAATTATAAATTTTGCATCTTGATATAAATAAAAATAATAAGTTGAACTGTTTAATAATAGCAATTAGCTGATAAGGCCGTGGTTCAGTGGTTAAGTCACTCGGTTGTAGTGGCGACCACCAGAGTTCAAAGCCCCACTAGGCCAACGAGCTCACAGGTTTAAAGTGTTCTTGCTAGGGGATGATGTCCTCCATGTTGTGGCCTCACTGGTTCATTGATCCGGGCAAAAGCATTCACATGGAGTTGGAGGGCATGTTGCACTAGCGTCGTCGATCACATTAAAAAGTTTACCAGGCACATTTAAAAAAAAAACAACAATTCCAATTAAAGGCATAGTGATATGGTTGTAGTTTCTAAATGATCAAAAAGGGTTGTTATCAGTGGGTGCAAATTTTGGGATTTGCATATGTGAATTTTCTATTGTCCTATTTGTTGAAAAAGGATGAATCAAGTATGCCTATTTCTTTCCTTATTCAAACTTTGTTAGGTTAGGAATTCTACTCTTCCTTATATATAGTAAGAATGGATGTTTTTATTGGTATGCTAACTTGAAAGGTCATGAGCAGGTATAGCTCTTGTGATACATGCAAAGATTATAAGTCACTTTTCTTATGGAATTGTAATAAAATAAAATGGATTTTATTGAAAACATTATATATTGATTTAGTAGATTTAGAATGTTGAACTAGTTATCCAAGATTCCTTATTTTGACTTAGACTAAATTATACATTATTTATAGAATATCTTTCCTAGTTTGTAAATTGATGTAAGTATTTTTCTAAGACATATGTTTTACAAAATTGAATAAGTATCTTCTCTAGTTCTATTAATTATGTACAAGCATAATGGTCAAGCATCTTTTACTTGCACCATGATTCAATGAAGTATCTTTCCTTTATCAATTTCTTTATTAGTTATCATACAAGTTTTCCTTTCAACTAGATGGGTATAAATTATTAAGTTTAAGACTAATTGTTAGCAAGTCTTCTATGTAATAAGCATAAGATAATTTTACTTTAAGATGATTGAATCTTTTGTAAGAAGTGTTGTATGTAGATCATTGTAATATGTCACTATTTTAAGCAGTTACTAACACTAAAAGAATAAATGGATTTGATCTTTAAAGGTTAAATCTATATCAATTGGATAATTTGATATGAAGTAAGAGGAAATACATAGGAATAAAATGAAGCTATCTCTATGATAGTTAAAGAAGTATTTGGAAAATAGAAATCAATTAATGAAGATTCATTTAGGAGAGTTGATCTAGAAATGGATAGTTAGTCCATTTGGGATGAATAACTTAGTCTATCAAACTTAGTCACATAAATTATGTTGATATTATATAGTTATTAAACTCTAGCCTAGATATTAAACCTCACCCAAATGCTAACTGAGTACATTTGATGAACAATAGCAAATTGGCAAGTAGTGTTCTTAGTATTGGAAACAAGTAACTCTATTAATGACACTCAAGGAAGTTAGACCAATAATATTATGCGAATGATTAGAAATGATTCGATATTATAAATATAGAAGGTATTAGAAGCTATCGTAATAATGTATTGTATGTTGTAGCTCCAAGGTTAGCTAACCACTCTTGTATTTGAGAAATGGATGTGATGTTAATAATTTGTTTACTTCTCATATACCATCAACATTATTCAACTTGCTCAATAGAATTGATTATCTTTTAGATTTTAATCCAACTAAGAAGAATGTAATATATTAGTTTTCTTGACAAATATGTGTTTAGGGATTTAAGTGTTCATATATTAATTATAGCTTGTAATTTACATTTTCATGACTATTATATGGTACTTTCGAATAGAGAAATTAATTTAGCATTTTCCTTATTGTGCAATAATTGGCTTAAATTATGGAAAGACCAACATATATTGATTACTCAAATGTTTTGAATTGATTAATCAAGAAGTTTATTCCTTTCATTATTACCTTTCAAGTTATTCTAATTTTTCCTTGCAATTATCTAGGTAACTTTAAACAAACGTCCAAACATAAAACAAATCGTAGTGTTTAGTTGTTACAGTACCTCTGTGTCACGTTTATGGGTAATGTCGTCACGTTGAACCAAGTACCTTGTGCCTAACATAGTTTCACCAATGATGTCTGGGCACTGTCCCTATAAATCATTGGGGAATAATAAGGGACATGTGAAAGTTAAATCTGCAGGAAGCAAAAATCTCCTTGGATATCTCATTAAGAAGATTAACTAAAAAGAAAGGATGGGTATATTGAAATAGTTGCATGGTGATTACTATATGAATTTCTAAGTATTGAGGGTAAAATGCTCATTTAGAAAACCCTTCAAACTATCAACAGAAAATAGGGCTTATTAACAACATGAGTCTAAATTAGAGATAACAAGTGAAATGCTAGATAGGGCAACTAGGCTGATCCAGAAACACTATCTATCATATGCTCTCACCTTGCCTTCGCGGATCTTGGTGAAAGCAATAGGGAATTAGGTACGGACTCAGTCACAAAATTTCATAATTTGGCTTGGGTAAGTAAACTAGATTTCATGAGCAGACACCTAATAGGGGTTCCTCCACACTAGGACTAATTGACAAACACCCTTTTAGATGTTTTTGGTAGTGAACTAATTTTCGTCCTTGTTTCACCAAGTGGGTGGTTACCGATGAAGAACTGTCTGGGGCAGGGAATAATACTAGAAAGTGTTGGATACCCTCTCACATTTACATTAAACATAGTACAAAATAGAACTACATATTCGCATTCCCTGTGCTAATCGCATCCGAAGGAGGGTGGCCTTGGTCTTGTGGATACAGGGTATGTAGGTAGTCTGGACAACAAAGGATGCCCCTAGTACTCAAGTCCCCTAGATGTAGGGTATTCTTTTATAGTTTATGTGTAGTGATTTCTGAGTCATGTTAACATCAGATTGTCCAGCTTAGTTTTGTGCAAATGATTAGAATATAGTTGCTGGAGGAAAAGTAAGTTGTCATAAATGAATGCAAGATGTAATGCATGACTTAAGGTATGTGAGAAATGTACTTTCTCTCTTCACTGGATTAATAGTGGTGAACTTTTTAGGACTTTATGACTTTAGAAAACTAAGCTCTAGATGTCTAACCACAATAATAATTATTGAATAATTCTTAGGATTAATAGTAAAATTTCATGAATCTACAGTTTCTGCATCTGTTAGATCAAAAATTTTAATCCCTCAATATTTTTGAATTTAGATTTTAGTATTATTTGGTTAAGGATGAGTTAGGTCCTTAGATGTAGTATCAGAGCAGAGGCTCAAACACTAGGCCTAGAGGTTGCTAACCTAAAGCATGGTAAGAATTAAGATATAAGGTGTTATAATATGATGTTAATCATATTCCCCCTCTTGTGATCTAATGATTGTCTAGTTATTGATACACATGGAGAGAAACATGCAAAGAAAATGAAATGGTAAGGCCATAGATAAACCCTCCCTTGAGGGTGAGGTGGATAGTTTGATGTCAGTGATAGTATGTTTAATGAGACAACAGTAGTTGGGTACATGACAATCATGAGACTTGTGGATTCTCTTTGGGAAGTAGATATCACATTTCATGGCTAATTCCTTTTGTAGCACATCTTAATGGACCTTTTCATAATGACATGCCCTAGGTTGTGTGGGGGCATATGACTATTCATGTGGATTTTTTATACAGAAACATGATAAGGTTGTTCTAGTTTGTGTGGGGAATGCTTAGTGTGACATGGTGATTTATCAGGTGGTTTGAGACCACTGTATGGTTTATCTCTTTTAGTGATAGAAGTCCACCCAATTCCCCTACTCCCCTTAGGTGGTCTTGTTGTAAGGCTATATGGTGGTTGTAATGTGCAAATTTTGTGGGATTGTTGAATTATTTATTCTTGTGTTAAAGGTTTTACTTAAGTGTTAAGCTGGCAATATTTTGTTTCTTGGACTAATTAGTTATTTTAATTCTGAGATGGTCCTTTTGCCTCAAGGACTTGTTCTTTGTTAAATTTGTGATGTTACAATGGTTGATATCTTTGTTCTTCACTTCTTCTTGGCTTGTTTTATTTTATTAAGGATTTGACTTATGGACTTGTTTTACTTAATTTGAGGCATTTTATTGTTGCAACTATTGGCATGTGTGGAGTAATGTGATTTTTGTAAACTGCCATGTTTAGGAGGGGCCCTTGGTAGGTTGTATGGGGGAGTAGGTGTCCTAGGGAATTCTATTGTGAAGATGGGGGTGCAAATGGGACTGGTATGGGACAATCATAATCCATCAATTCCCCTAGATCTATGTGTGTGTTTCTCGCATACCTTCCTCTTTGAGGATAATACCTTAAACGAATGCGAGCAAGGTATTAGGAAATGTGAAGAGGGGTCCTTGAGAGGGCCCTGAAAACCATCTTTATTTCCCAGTTACTTGGCACTAAGATATCAATGATATTGGTTTCCCTTGGAGGTGAGACTATATGATTTTATGACTAACTGGATGACTACTAGAGACATCTATTAACTTTTGAAAAATTGATGACATTCATGGATGCCTAGTTTGGGAAGCTACTATCAATTGTGGGATACTAGCACTACTTTTGGATAACATGCCCTAAGGTGGCACCAATTGATGTGATAGTTGCAAAGAGAGAGATGTATGGAAAGTTTGGAAGAGTTGTTGATGTGGCAGTCTCTATAAATAAGCATGTATGACCACTAGAATTGTTACCTTTCACTTGAGTATTGATGTGTGTTCTTGAGCATGAATTCATTTTAAGAGTAATGTTTATATGATACTGGAGTAATGGAAGTCACTGGTACTCAGAAGAATCCCTGGGGTGGATTACTTGTACTCGACTTTGCTGAAACTGAGGTTTATACAAGTCGATATTGTGTATTCCTTGGTTGACATCCTTAGCATAGTGCTTGGGCAGACTATGGTCTCTAGGAAGTGACTCATGGACCTGTATGGATCCCAAAAGAGTCAAAAGTCTCTGGCCAGAGCATAATGATTCATGTCTTATTTAGCCCATATGATTGTTGTGTTTACCTAGTGGATAAATTTTTGATTTGTTTGACCAGTATAGGCCCGTTTAGCAAAATTAAAAGGTGGAATTCAAATTTGTTGGAAAAGATAGAGAAACTAGGAGAAGACAAATATGATGCCCTTGAAGAAGAACTAAGAAATGCAAGAAGGAGAAAGGAAGAACTGGAAGCAAAGTTGATATTGTTTGAAGATATTGAAGAAAGATTTGAAGAGTTGGAAGGTGGAACAGAGGAACGGAGATCTAGAAGAAGGTTTGAAAGAATTGATAAGGTAGAATAATTTACAGGAGAGTGAAATAGCAGGATTCAAAGAATATGTTAATTAGTTCGAGAAGTCACTTGTAGCATGCAGAGAAGAAAATGAAAACTTGAGATCTAAGCTTGAACTTTATGATGGTTCTTGTGCTACTAATGATTTGAGTGATGTAGCAAAAGCTTCTTTAGAAAGTGAAAGTGAAGATAATAGTGTGACTGAGCCACATTTATTGAGAAGCAATAGGGTCTATTAGACCCAGTTCCATATGAACCTGTTTGCCCAAAGGATAGAAGAGCGCGGTTGGCTTTATTTCATTATGTCCCATTTTAGACACTTTAGCCCCGATTGGCTATTTGAACTTCCCGAGTACTCAAATTGACTAAGATAATATAAATTCTTCTAAACTATGGTGGTGTATCATTTCTCTTGGATTCTAACACATGTTGGAGTAAACTTCAAATGTAACTAAAAATTTTGATAATGATGGATTACCAAGAGAGAATCGATAAACTTAATTTTTTTACCGAGCTTAGAAAGTTGATTATGAGGTTTTATTATCTTTGATGATGGAATTTTAAAGTGAATCTCAAGCATGAAGGATCAAGGTTGTTGTAATAGCATCAAAGGAGGTTTTAAAATGAGAGAAAATTAAGGATGTGAACAATAAGATCAGACAGTTAGACTTTGAGTTCGGTACAATTTTTATTATGATCAAGTATGGGCGAAAAAAAAGGAGAACAATAAATGTGACCCTCTTATGCAGAAGAGAAACCAACTTAAAGGTGGATTAGAAAGATAACTCAGTATAAGGGAAGAAAATTTATTTAATGATGTTTTGGATAGGATCAATTATATCTATGAATATTTTATTCTCTATGAAAGGAAATGGTCGGAAACCAATGTAAGGAGCAAGTGTACTTAGCTTTATTGTGAATGGACTAAGGTAAGAGCATTTTTATATGGAAATAAATCTCCTGAAGAGAAGTTAGAAAATAATAACATTCTAATCCTCGCATTGACATGATAATAATATGGCCTCTTGACATTAAAATCTGTTTTGAAAAACTTTTGTTTGCTCTTGAGTATACCACTCTCATGAATAATCCATGAGCATGGGGATATTTTACTTTAATAAGTTCACATGTGGAGTTCAGGATAATGACATGTTTGATTTAATGGCTCCATTCTATGATAATTGTGAAGAGGTTATATTATGATAATAGGGTGCTTAATGATGACACTCTTGCAAGTTAGATTTATTCCTTTGTTTTTATACATTTATTCACTTATTATTGCATTTAAAAGGCTCCTAAGGAAAATTATGAGGAAGTTGCTTACATAATGAAGTAATGATTTAAAAATTGCATCTTTGGTAACTTATGATCATTTATTACTTTAATTTGCATTGATAAATCAAGTACTTTGTGATGAATTGTTGCATACCAACAAGACAATCTTAGAAGCATGACTAAACAACACCATGATTAACATCATAACATGATATGTCTAACCACATCTGCAAGTGTTTATCCTAGACATAGAAAATTTTTAATGAACGAGTATACTGTAATAAGATTTCAACATTCTCAACTAGAGGACAAACTGCAAGGATATGCTCAATCAGGTTTGAAAAGTTAAAGTAGTTTCTTAAAATCACATTGTCATGATAATACATGGATACTTTATAATTTTGGAATCTGGTAGAATTTTGATTTATATTTATGAACTATAACTTCAGTGATGTTTTGCAGCGGGATAATGCAAAGTTTAATGGGTGAAGTATGGCATGACCTAATAGCTCTCTATCTCTTTGTTTAAATAAATATAATATTTAATTTGAAATCTAATTAATTTTTATTTGACATAATTTAGAATTTTAAATAAATAAACTAAATAAAAAAAGGACTCTTCTAGAAGTTCAACTTCCCTCATTCTAGGTCAATTTTCAAAGATATCATTTATTGATTAAATGAGGATTTCCACATGAATTTATTACAAATTGGAAGATTGGAAGAGAAACAATTATTAGCTAGATGTGACCCAATGACTCAATCTTCCACCATGTGCTTAGATTTGACTCTAAAGTCTTCCAAATTTTTCAACATGAGCTTGAAAAATGATGTTCTAGAAAATGTTTGAACTTTTCTATAAATAGCCATTGAAAGGTGAAGGGAAGACACACTTGGAGGTAGTTTTTGGTTGGATAGTTGGGGTATTTTGTGAGTTAATTCTTCCTTTCTCTTTTAGAAAATTATGACAAGAAGATCATTGTTTTTATGAATTTATAAAATCTAGTTTGAATTTCTGTATGTTGTTTGCAAAATTTAATTAGTCTAGATTTATGTAAAAGAGATTTCATTCTCTTAGAATTAAATTTCATAATTTTTAATGTTTTATGAGTGGAGAGGGGGTCGTTCCCCTGCTGTGACATGCCTCTCTAAGGCAGTCTATCAAACAATTCATGTGGCTTGTATGTTATTCCATCTTTTGCATACATGCACTTTGTCTAAACTCTTCCATAAATAAACCTTCAAATTAAGTAAAGTTAAGTTCTTGGGTCAATATTACATTTCTTTGTGCATATGAAACTCTCTCCGGCAGGTGGGACAAGTAGTGTGCCTCTGAAGCCATGGCCAAACAAAAAGAGTGTGAAATATGTGGTGAGGTAGCAATTAATCTCAATTGCCTCTTCTCTCAATACAAAATCATCAGTGAGATGATGAGGTGAAATACTTATGATGGACTACTCTTCTAACACCATTCAGCTCACTATTGAATACCCATCTCCATTTCTTGATGATTGTTGAATCATAGATAGTAGGGCTAATTCAAAATTTGAAACATTGATAATTAATGTTTGGATTGGAATCTGAAATGTATTAGATTGTGTTCTTAACATCTCGAGTATACTACTTTACGTAGTATATCAGTGCATTTTGAAATAGATATAAGGATAAGTCTATTAAACAACTGCATCTCACTAAACGAAGGTCCATTAGTATTAACTGATTGCCCTAAACGATCAGCTTGATGTTGTAAAGTAAGCACATAATGGTGGAGGGGTCAATCTTTACGCCTACCAGTTGTGTTTGTTTAAAAGTTTCTAAGGAATTTTCAGCAAATCCATTTTTTTAACTTACCCTGCGATCCTGGCAATCTATGAGACCACATTTCGTTGAGGGATTTTGTCAAAACAGTTGGCATGTCTTATTTGTGCTTCCTCATTTTTGCATACTTGTCTACCAGAATACTTCCAATAATAATATCTGAAAAAAATCCCCTTGTCATTATGATGGACGGCCATACCCTGTTCCGGAGCTTCAATTTGTGAACAGGCAGGGAGGACGTTGGCAAAGGTTGAGGGATTTGTCTTTACACCTGCTAATTTCATTTGCTCGAATGTTTCAAAAGCCTTTTTAACAAATCCATTTTGTGAAAATCCTGAAATCCTTGCATTCCCTGAATCGACATCTCCTTGGGCATTTTGTCAAATAGTTCGAGTGCATTGTCTATGCTTCCACATTTTGCATGCAAATCTACTAGGGTACTTGCTATTACCACATCTGACAAAATCCGCCTTCCGTTCTGCTTTGATGGATGACCATACCCTGTTCAAAAGCTCCCATTTTGACATACGCAAGGAGGATGCTGGCAAAGGCTGCGGAGTTTGGTTTTACAGTTGCCAATTGCTTTTGCTTGAAAGTTTTTTAAAGCCTTTTTAACATGTTGAATTTCTATGTATCCTGCAATCATTGCATTTCATGATAACTCATTTCTATGAGGCATTTTGTCAAACTGTTCACATGCTTTGTGCATGCTTCTACATTTTGTATACATGTGTACCGTGGCATTTGCGACTACATCTGATGAAATTCGCCTTTCCTTTATACTTTGATGTATGTCCATGCCTTGTTTAAAAGCTCCCATTTTGGCACTGGCTGGGAGTAAGCTGGAAAATGTAAACTGAAGAGGTTGGAGACTTGTTCATTGCGTTCGGTAAAATGCTTCACTTAATGCTTTTTGTACACATGATTTTTCCACAGTCCATGTTGATAATTGAATTGTTTCTGCAAAAAACTGTGTGATAATACTTTTTGTCTGAGAACCTACATTCTCAAGAATGCACTCTTACAGAGGAATAAAGCCCCCTCTTTCATTGCTCACAGGTGATTTGCATTTTCTACACACAACTTTTGAGAATAAGCATATTAATATGTATGACAAGTGTGGAAGTTTGGTATATGCTCATAAAGTGTGACTGCACTAAAGAATGAGACAATTTTTTGGGGCACTATAATACTCACATATAAAAGCCTATCGGCTAATTAACACCCATAAATTTTACAATTTAAAATTAAAAATAATAATTATAAATTTTGCATCTTTATAATAATAAAAATAATAAGTTGAACTGTTTAATAACAACAATTCTAATTAAAGACATAGTGATATGGTTACAATTTCTAAATGATCGAAAAGGGTTGTTATCAATGGATACAAATTTTGGGATTTGCATATGTGAATTTTCTATTGTCCTATTTGTTGAAAAAGGATGAATCAAGTATGCCTAGTTCTTTCCTTGTTCAAACTTTGTTAGGTTAGGAATTCTACTCTTCCTTATATATAGTAAGAATGGATGTTTTTATTGGTATGCTAACTTGAAAGGTCATGAGGAGGTATATGGTGCAGAAGCTCCCAGTTCTAGTCATTTTTGGCTATTTCCTAGTTTGTTGTCATGTTATTTTATTTCCTCTAAGGCTTTGAAAGTCATTTTCATGTGGATTGTAATAAGGACTTAGTCTTTTGATCATCTAGTCCATTATAGCCTTAATAAGGTCTATTTTAATGTAATTCTCACTTAGAAAACATAGGTTTCTTGTGGAGAATGTAACCTCCATCGGTTCTTTGCCCTTGGAGGGCAGTTGTATGACTGGAGGAGAAGGTGAATCATTACAAAAGCCTTCAAAAGGAAGAAAACTGTATGACATGCCAAGATATAGAAGTTTTGAAGTTTTTTTTGGAGTGCAAAAGGCTGTTTTTTTGCGTTTTCTGAAGACAGTCGTATAGTACGGCTTTGTACGGATAGGGGAGGAACTGAGTGATGCAGAGTGGAACGCAACGGAGGCAACCTAACAGGAAGGAGCTGCCAACAAAACAAACAGCATGATAAACTTCACTATCGGCTGAACCTCATCATCATATTTCCTAACAACACCAACTGCATCATCATATTTCAACAGCATCATCATATTTCTGATGATCGCAAATATCCTCCTGTCGATCACTATTCACCTTCCTCGACTGTCGCCTGTCATCATCATCATGATAATCAACGGGCGCAAACATCCTCCGGTTGCACTGTTCATCGGGTGCCAAACACAAGCGACATCATCATGATATTCAATATCACCTTCGTCAGCAGGATATCCAAATATCCTGATGACGTTCCACTTCAACAACTTGCCTTCGATGCTTCACTGCCCGACGATACAAGCAACAGCATCATGATATTAAACATCCGGTTCTCCGAAACCTCCTGATGATGCTAATACAACTTCCTGCCTACGCCGATACCTTTCCACTTAGCGACAACAGGATAAACCCGCATAGAGGGATTTCCTAATATCCTGATGACGATGACGTCATATCCTGATGACGATGACGTCACACATCATCCTGATGAACTCTTCAACACTTAGCCAAAAAAACTCAACTTTCACACCCGCATCCGTTAGCGATATGCGGATGATGACCTTCCCCGAGAGATGATCCTGACTGCGATATATACACTGAGTATATATCCAACTCAAAACATCATGATGCACCTGCAACATGCAAATTTCAACAACTTCATGACCCGATCCTGATGGCGATGGATTCGCAGATGATGTTGCGGCTCGTTCCGACTGGAGACGCACATGCAGACTCCTGTGTATCCTTCCACTGCATGAAACACTCACAACCGCATAATTTCACAAAGATCATGTGACGACTGGGCCGGATCACCTCCAAACCAAAATCTAACAGTTTATCTTCTAGACCTAGCACATGAGGATGCTAGGCTGGTTTACAGCATGCTTCTAACAGATCTCCTGAACAATGCAATGCACAAACAGAAAATGCAAATGCAGTCTAATCTATGATACAGGACCATTCCACCGATTTGCAGGATCAACCGGTGGAAGGGTTGAAAGTGGTCATTAGCTTGCAAAACGGAAAGGAATTCAACACAGATGCGAACAGATAATGCAAAAGACGAGATCTTATTCAATTGAAATTCAGTGTCCTGAATACAGCTTCACAATGACTGAACTGCTCTCCTGAATATCTACTCAACACCAGTACATCAATATCAAAACTATATCAAAAAACTATATCCAAACCCTACAGATCGAAGGTATATATAACAAATCCTTCGAGTACTACTAACATCACTTCCCAGCGGCTGGGAGAGAGGACAACTCAGACTCTCTTATCCCGATTTCTAACTGCCTACACATACTCCTATGCTGAACTATTACATAGCATCGGTCACAGTGGACCTTATTACATGATAAGTCAAACGTACTAAAAATAGATTAACCCGTCAGCATGATGATAACTATCCTACATCCTGATCATGTATGTTATCATGCGGACCTATATCCTGATCATGCGGACCTATATCCTGATCATGTGTGGGTGCTCCTGCACCACTGAGATTTGGGAAATGAGTTAGGGTTTTGAGATACCTTTCATTTGCATATATTTAGAGCTTTTGAAATGTTTTTTGCTGTTAGTTTCAATCCATTTTGTACAAACTGGTTTAAACCCTCCATAACTAGGGTTTTGGGACAAAATGTGCCATTTCTTCTCTGTCCTCTGAAAGTTATCATCCATTTTTAGAAGGATGGAGGAAGGTAGGTTAGATTTCCTATTTTTTATAGTTTGCCAAGTTGCACTCCTCTTTATAAGGCGTTTGGCATGATACTATCTAGTCTAGACAGTGACTAGTTAGCTTGCAATGGTAGAAAACAATGAGAATACCAGAAACAATCAAGTGTTTGGTTAAGTGGATGTTTGTTTTGGTGTTTTGGGGTGAAGACAGACCTGTGTAGATGTTTGGTTGATCCTGAGCATGCAGATTTGTTGTACTTCCTTCATATAACCTCTAAACTAGGCCTAATTCCCTAAAAGAACAGTCTGCTGTCTCTAAACGCCTGTGGTACAGTATGGACCTGCATGTGGGTGGATGATTACATGTCCCTAAAGGGTATTTGAATCTACATTAAGTCTTGGTGATCATTTGGAGGTTTGTCAAGTTATCCCCTTGTAAACTGATTTCTAGGGCTATAAGAAGGAGACCTTTCTTAAGCACTATCATAGTGCAGTCATGCTACAGTCTGCTGTCCTTTGTTCTCCCAGGTACAAAATTTAGTTTTTGGGTCAGAGACCTCATGTTGGTCATGTCCTTGATAAGTGTATGCTGAGTGTAGTGTGATGATCCATGTTGGTAGAGGTGTTAGTAGTTTGAATGTTGTCCTTGAAGGTAAATGTGTTGGTTGATTGGGTTGAGCAGTGACTCCCCAAAAGAGAGTTGAGTAGCCTGTGTGGTTGGACACTAGAGTGTGGTCCTAGGCTAGGTCAAATCTCTTGAGTAGCCTTGTGTAGGCTTATAATCACATCACCTTTGGAAACCTCTTGAAAAAAGCATTGAAATCTAGGTTCATTGTGTGGACTTTATTAACTACTACCTATACTTCTGCATCAGTATAGCTCTTGTGATACATGAAAAGATTATAAGTCACTTTTCTTATGGAATTGTGATAAAATAAAATGGATTTTATTGAAAACATTATATATTGATTTAGTAGATTTAGAATGTTGAACTAGTTATCTAGGATTCTTTATTTTGACTTAGACTAAATTATACATTATTGATAGAATATCTTTCCTAGTTTATGAATTGATGTAAGTATTTTTCTAAGATGTATGTTTTACAAAATTGAATAAGTATCTTTTCTAGTTCTATTCATTACGTACAAGCATAATGGTCAATCATCTTTTACCTGCACTATGATTCAATGAAGTATCTTTCCTTTATCAATTTCTTTATTAGTTATCATACAAGTTTTCCTTTTAACTAGAAAGGTATAAATTATTAAGTGTAAGACTAATTGCCAGCAAGCGTTCTGTGTAATAAGCATAAGCCAATTTTACTTTAAGATGGTCGAATCCTTTGTAAGAAGTGTTGTATGTAGATCATTGTAATATGTCATTGTTTTAAAGCAGCCACTAACACTAAAAGAATAACTGGATTTGATCTTTAAAGGTTAAATCTATATCAATTGGATAATTTGATATGAAGTATGAGGAAATACACAGGAAAAAAATGAAGTTATCTCTATGACAGTTAAAGAAGTATTTGACAAATAGAAATCAATTGATGAAGATTCATTTAGGAGAGTTGATCTAGAAATGGATCGTTAGTCATTTTGGGACGAAAATCTTAGTCCATCAAACTTAGTCACATAAATTATGTTGAAATTATATAGTTTTTAAACTCTAGCCTAGATATTAAACGTCACCCATATGCTAACTGAGTACATTTGATGAACAATAGCAAATTGGCAAGTAGTGTTCTTAGTATTGGAGATAAGTAACTATATTAGTAACACTCAAGGAAGTTAGACCTATAATATTATGCGAATGATTAAAAATAATTCAATATTATAAATATAGAAGGAATTAGGAGCTATTGTAATAACGTATTGTATGTTGTAGCTCCAAGGTTAGATAACTACTCTTGTATTTGAAAAATGGATGTGATGTTAATAATTCATTTACTTCTCATATACCATCAACATCATTCAACTTGCTCAATAGAATTGATTATCTTTTAGATTTTAATCCAACTAAGAAGAACATAATATATTAGTTAATATATTAGTTTTCTTCACAAATATGTGTTTAAGGATTCAAGTGTTTTTATATTAATTATAGCTTGTAATTTACATTTTCATGACTATTATATGGTACTTTCGAATATAGAAATTAATTTAGCATTTTCCTTATTGTGCAATAATTGGCTTAAATTATGGAAAGAACAACATCTATCAATTACTCAAATGTTTTGAATTGATTAATCAAAAATTTTATTCCTTTCATTATTCCCTTTCGAGTTATTCTGATTTTTCCTTGCAATTAGCTAGGTAAACTTTAAACAAACATCCAAACATAAAACAAATCGCAGTGTTTAGTTTTTATGGTACCTCTGTGTCACGCTTACGAGTAATGTCGTCGCATTAAACTAAGTAACTCGTGCCTAACATAGCTACAACAATGACGTCTGGGCACCATTCCTCTAAATCATCAGGGAGTAATAAGGGACATGTCGAAGTTAAATCTGCAGGAAGGGAAAATCTCCTCGAATATCTCATTAAGAAGATTAACCAAAAAGAAAGGATGAGTCTATTGAAATAGTTGAATGGTGATTACCATGCGAATTTCTAAGTATTGAGGGTAAAATGCTCATTTAGAAAACCCTTCAAACTATCAATAGAAAATGGGGCTTATTGACAACATGAGTCTAAATTGAAGATGACATGTGAAATGTCAGATAGGGAAACTAGGCTGATCCAGAAACACTATCTATCATATGCTTTCACCTCACCTTCGCGGATCTTGGTGAAAGTACTAGGGAATTAGGTACAAACTTAGTCACAAAATTTCATAATTTGGCTTGAGGAAGTAAACTAGATTTCATGAGCAAACACCTGATAGGGATTCCTCCACACTAAGACTAACTGACAAACACCCCTTTAGGTGTTTGTGGTAGTGAACTAGTTTTCGTCCCTGTTTCACCGAACGAGTGGCAACCGACAAAGAACTGCCTGGGGTAGAGAATAACCCTAGAAAGGTTTGGATACCTGCTCATAGTTACATCAAACATAGTGCAAAACAAAGCTACATATTCACATTCCCCATGTTAGTTGCATTCGAAGGAGGGGGGCCTTGATCCCGTGGATACAAGGTATGTAGGTAGTCTGGATGGCGAAGGATGCCCCCAGTACTCAGGTCCCCTGGATGTAGGGTATTCTTTTATAGTTTTTGTGTAGTGATTTCTGAGTTGTGTTAACATGAGATTGTCCAATTTAGTTTTGTGTAGATGATCAGAGTACAATTGCTAGAGGAAAACCAAGCTGTCGGAAATGAATGCAAGATGTAATGCATGACTTAAGGTATGTGAGAAATGTACTTTCTCTCTTCACTGGATTAATAGTGGTGAGATTTTTAGGACTTTATTAAGCTTTTCAAGACTTTATGACTTTAGAAAACTATGTTCTAGATGTCTAAACACAGTAAAAATTATTGAGCAATTCTTAAGATTAATAGTAAAATTTTACGAATCTACAGTTCTTGCATCTGTTAGATCAAAATTTTTAATCCCTCGGTATTTTCAAATTCAGAGTTTAGTATTATTTGGTTAAGGATGAGTCAGGTTCTTAAACTTTTACCAAGTTGCAATTGGTGTTTTGCATATAGTAGGATGTTGTTCAACCTCATCAATGGAGGGGCCACCATTCAACAGGTGATGGATTTAACTTTTAGTGATCTGAAGAATAATATCATAATTGTTTATCTTGATGAATTGATTGTTTTCTCTAAGAAGAGATCAGATCATCTTCATGAGCTTGAAGTGGTGTTGCAAAGATGCAAAGATCATGGTATCTCCTTAAACCCTAAAAAGTCTATATTTGCAATAACTGAGGGTGAGTTATTGGGTCATATTGTTTTCAAGGATGGCATTAAAATTGATCCTGAAATGGTCAAAGCAATTCAACAATTGAACCTCAAACAACTATGAGAAACACCAAATCATTCTTCGGTCAGGTTAACTTTTTGAGAAGGTTTGTCCTTGATTTTGCTAAGCTAATGAGACACATAGTTGAGATGATGAAAAACCATCTTGTTTTTAAATGGAATGAAGAGGGTAAACAAGACTTTGAAGACATTAAAACTTCCATCACCAATGCTCCTACCTTAGTGCACCCTAAATTTGAAAGAGATTTTATTATCTCTTGTTATGCATCTAAGCACACTCTTTCATCTATCTTATTGTAAAAAAAATGAACAAGGGATTGAAGCTCTCATTGCTTTCATAAGTGTACCTTTAAAAAAGCATGACATAAACTACTTTCCCCTAGAGAAACATGCATATGCAGTACTAAAAGTACTAAAGAATTTTAGGTTTTATATTTTGCATTCCCATGCTATTGTCTATGTTCCTGACTCTGTTATCAAGAGCATCCTTACCCAACAAGAAATTGGCTGTAACAAAAGAGGAGCATGGGAAACGAAGGTACAGGATTATGATGTTGACCTCAAACCTACCAACCTAGTTAGAGGTAAAGGTTTGTGCAGAATGATTACTGAAAATAAGCCAATTGAAGATGAGAGGCTGCCTCTTGTCTTGTTTGTAAGTACCACTGATGAATGGTTTCCTAGCATTTCTTATTTGCTGACATATGGTGAATGCCCTTCTCATTTATCTACTAAAGGGAAAAGGAACCTGAAACTCAAGGCTAACAATTATGGCCTCTGGGAGGAAATCTGTATAAGAAGGGAGTAGAAGGAACTTTTTGAGATGTGTTGATAAGGAACAACAGAAGAAGCTACTGAAGACTTTTCATGATGAAGCTTGTGGTGGACACTTTTCAGCTTCTGTGACTGCTTTTAAAATCCTACGTTAGTGCTTTTATTGGCCAGGTATGTTCAAAGATGCCTATGAGTTTGTGTCGAAATGTGAGAAATGTCTAAAGTTTTCTTGCAAACCTCACTTAGCTGCATTGTCTCGAAGGATTTTCATAGCTCCAATGTAATTTTTAATCTCTTGGTTTATGCTAGTATTACTCTTTAGCTTGTTGGCTTTGTGTCAAGTTTGACTCACATTATATTATCTACAACAATGAGTAGTCCTAAAGTAATTTTGATTCTTCTAGTATAGACCCAATAGTTGTGGGTGCATTAGGGGATTCAAAGACTATGTATTAAGTTTCCATCAAATAATTATAGTTAATGCATAGGATATTAGTTATGATACAAGTGCATGATTAGTGATTATATAAAAATGATTCAAATATAAAAATAGTCTTTTTCATTGGTAGAGATTATGCAAACTCCACTGAATGCACAACCAACAACAAACATGGTTTTCTCTTTGTTGAAGAAATCATCTGCCACTGGGCGTACATCTATTGCAAGCCCAGTATCTCATTCCATTTACCAACCTGAATCTGAAATTAGGTGCATGTATTATCTGGGTTTGTGTCATGTTTGTGGACTTGCATATGACAGCCAAATTTTAGCTTCATTGGAGTAGTATATACTTGTAAATACATCTAACTTTTTGTGCACAAAAACCAATTACCAACCATGTAACCTAAATACAAATATTAGACCTTTCTTTATGCACTAATTACATACGCACACATGACCTATCCTTATCATACAGTGTTGAAGCTGAGAAGATTCTTCTAAAGAGTTATAGGCTATAGCAGATTGTGAGTGTAATATATTTTCTTCTAGAGTACATAAGACACTCCTTAGATGGCAGTTACAACAACATGAGATTGAAGCATTTATGATCCTGTGGATATTGAGCCGATGTGAATGTAACTACGATGTTGAAAAGGGTGCTGCATTAGAATTTCAAAGATTTTACACTTTGGAGAGTCCTAGCAAGGACTATCCCCACTTTGATGTTACCATGCTAATAGAATTGGCAGAAGAAAGAGACTAGTACAATTGTGCTTGTACTATTGCTCAACCAGATGATAGATAGGCATCTAGAAGATGACCTTACAATAGTTTAATGTGTTTTGATGAAAATAATTAGGGTGTTCCTAAGGGCCTCAAACTGATTCTATGAAATAGTTTATTAGTAGCCCTCAATGATCTTACTTACAATTTCCTTAGAAACCATGACCTCTGTAACTATTCTAGTTTACAACATACTACCCTACAAAATTTAGAGCTTTGATGGAAGAATACTCATGGCTCACAATTGCTAACCAGTTTTTTTTATAAAAAAGGAATTGAATCTCAGACCATTATATTAAAATATATATAGAAATAGATACAATCAGAGTGGGGATCAGTATTTCCTTGCCCCTTATAGCGGATAAAAGAGGGAAAAACCACTCAAAAAAATGTATAAAACAACATAAAACCTAAAAACACCAAAAAAAATGTCACGTAACCGCCACCTTAAACTAGAACTAGACACACCACTAGGCCACCTCCTCGGCCACAAACCAAAGGGAGCACTAGAAATCATCAACGCCAGCCACAACACCTAGGACACCGCTCTCCACTGCAGCCATTTCCTCATCCTTGATTTGGTTTGGGGGATCCTTCTCCTCTACCTCTGAGACGTCCTCCACCTCTTTAGCGAGCTTGCGATGGTGCGGCGCCAGGTCAGCTGCATGGAACTTGAGGAAATAGATGGCTATGAAGAGATCCTTGCACCTTGTCCAAACTATTTTGGGGACTGAGAGCGCATGCCCTTTGAGGGCTCTTTCCAACAAGCAAATACACCTAGAACTCAGACTGTGCTGCATTTTTCGATAGATGCATTCATAAGCCCTCTTGGTGCGGAGCTTATTAGAAGGGAAGAGACCTCCAACCTAGGCTTCCCCAACCATTATATCATAATTAGCTACTGCTTTGTTCCAATGCTCCACGCTGAAGAGGCGACGATTGATAACCCCCATTGCAATTGGGAGGATGAAGTGGGAGTCTTGAACTATGTCCATTAGATTGGAAAGAAACACTAAGACCACCTCCGACCCTTTAATTTCTTGCTCTGGGGTACCTCGCAACCATTTATGGTTGCATACTGTTTGCACTGCAAACTGGGCTAGTGTGCAATCAAAGTTGAAAATGCCATTTAATTCCACTAAGCCCACGCTGCCAGTAATGGTCAGTTCCCATGGGAGGGGGGGAAAAAGACCCTGAATTTTAGCACCTCTCCCTCTATAGATGAAAATCCTACACAAACCAAACACAAAAACACATAGAACAGGAAGGGAAGGGCACGTTTAACGTAGAGAAGAGGTGAAGGATGTCTCGAAAAGAGACGTAAAGGCTCTTTAAAAAGAGGAACTCCCTTGTTAATTAATGCATGAGAAGAGAGGGAGTAAATGAGCCTCGGAAGAATGATGCCTTCCATGCTTGGTGAAATAAATTCAGGCCGCCATTTACAAAAAATCTCTGCAACTTTAGGAGCCGTGCATCACAAGGGGTAGGTTACACGACCGAAGAGAGGGAAAAAGGATAGCTAAGGACAATCATAGGAGAGTGGAATGAAGATCACATGTGGGACAAGAATAAGCCGACCATCAAGAAGGCGAGCCATAGAGAGGAATGAAAACCAGAGCGGGGGAGGGGAAATCTCAACAAATCTGCTGAAGGTTTAGTAATTAAGGCTGTCATTACTCCTCTGATAGCCGTTGGGAGACAAGTGGCATTGGGAGAAGAGGTCAGGTGGAAGAGAAAGAGGATAAACAGTGGCGAAGGGGATTGCTCTTGTGGGGACAGCTGGCTGAAGGTACACGTAATCGCCAGGTCCTATAGCCATCTGCTGGGAGCCACCCACCCACCCTACACTGTCCCTAGTAGCCAATAGGGCCATCTTACCCTTAACAAACATGTCAGGGGTCCTTTGAAAGGATTGAATCATTCTGCACCAGAAGCTTAAGCTAGTCTGACCATTCTTATTGATTAGAGTCAAAAAATGTTTCTTTAATATTCTAGTCTAGGGCATAATTTGCTAACCAGTCTGTAACTCTATTTGCTTCCCTGTAACAGTGGCCAATTTCAAAAAAGTTGAAAAGATTCAAGAGGTCTTTTAAATGCTCAAGGATATAATGGATCACCTAGTTTTCACTTTTATCTGATTTTAGAGTTGAGATGATTACCTGAGAGTCACCCTCAAAGGATACCTTCTTAAAACCCTTCTCATGAACTAGTTGTAGAGCGTGGAGAAACACAAAGGCTTCTGCTCTATTCTTTGTGCCCTTAGCCAGCTTCATTGCTCTTGCTGCGATGAGTTCACCATCACTATTTCTAATGACACAGCCCAAGGCTAAGGGCCCAGGATTTCCTCTACTTGCACCATCAAAATTTACTTTCACAAGGGGGGAGATAGGTGGAGACCATTTCACTATTGATCTATCCACTTTTGGACTAGGATTAAAAGAGGCTCCATTGAAAGAGACTTGCTAAAGACCTTTCCAATTGTTAACCATAGCGGTATCCCAGGTAGTCCATTTCAAAGAGGTGGTATGAGTGCGCCTTAGCTTTGCCAGGAGTGTATCAAGGATGAGGGATTCAATTTCGCAACAAACGTCTGAGACTAACCTCACCTGATTCTTGAAAATTCTAAAATTTCTTTCTTTCCATATTATCCAAAGAATAATCGATGGGGAGATTAGCCAAAGATCAGAAAAAAGATCTTCTTTGTTTAGGATGGGCCAACCACTTAACCAATCCTTCAACTTGGAGGGGATAGGAGTTGACCAATTTAGGAGATGTAAAATATGTCTCCAACAATCTTGACTAAAACTGTAGCTAACCAAAAGGTGGTTAGTGGATTCATGGGCTTCTTGACATAGCACACATCTGAAGCTAGAGCCTAGCTTCAATTTTTTGATCCTATCTGCTGACAGAATTCTGTTGTTTAAAGCTAGCCATGTGAACATGCCTACTTTAGGTAAAATAGAGTCTACCCAGCAGAGGTTGATGAGCAAATCTGTTTTCACTTTTTCATTGAGGAATTGGTAACCTGAATGCACTTTAAATCTGCCTAAGCTATCTCCTAACCAAATGAGTTCATCCTCTCTTGGAGTGAAGAAGAGACAACGATCCTCTAGGATCTTATTAAGGGCTACTTTTTGATCTGTAAGAAAACTACAATGAGCAAAGCTCTTCCATCTTACCTTAAAGGGGACTGCATTCGTGTCTACAAAGAAATAGGAACAAACCTTTTCCCCCCAGAACCTCTTCAAGTAGGCTTCTACCTCCCTAAAATTACCCAAAGAAGAGATTTTTGGTCTACCATTCCACTGATCATCCCAGAAGGAAGTTTTTTTCCTGTTGTGAATTACCCAAGAGAGTCTAGGGAGAATAACCTGACGACTTTTGACAATGAAATTTCAGATGGAAGAGCCTTTAGGAGGATTGGCAACCGTAAAAATTCTCTCAGGTTCCTTGTTGTCCAAGTATTTTTTTTGCAGGACTTGGACCCATTTGGTCTGTGGTTGTTTATACATTTTCCAAGCCAGTTTCGCACCTAGAGCCAAATTTTGCAATTCCAGGTTAATAACCCTAGCACCCCCTTGTTGTTTTGGGGAGCAAATTTTCTCCTAGGCAATGAGGTGGATTTTCCTTGTGTCTGAAATCCCTTGCCATAAGATTTTTTTGCAAATCCTCCCAATGTCATTCAGGATCCCTTTAGGAATTTTTAATGATGACATCATATAGACTGGCATTGCTAAAAGGACCACTTTTAAAAGAGTAAGTCTACCTGCCATTGATAACTAGCCGCCTTTCCTGGCTTCTACTTTATGATGCAAATTCTCTATGACCCCATTCCACAATAGCTTTGTATGGCATCCATTGAAAAGGGGGATTCCAAGGTATTTACCAGGTAGAGATTCCATTTTAAAATTGAAAAGCTTGGAAATCCTTGAGAGGACAGAATGCGAAGAGTTGAAAAAATAGATTTTAGATTTTGCAGGATTTATCACTTGTCCCGACACATCACAATACATAGATATCATATTCTTAATACCTGAATCTTCTCTCTGATTTGCCTTACCAAAAAAGATTGTGTCATCTATAAAAAGGGCATGGGTGAAGGGTTCTTTGTAGGAGCGCAGCCTTATTCGTCTCCAGATTCTATCCTATCTGGCCTGTCTAATTAACTATGTGAGCACTTCTGTCATGAGAATGAAGAGGTAAGGGGAAATGGTATCCCCTTGTCTTAGCCCCTTTGACGATTGGAAGTGCACAGATTCTCTTCCATTGATTAGAACTGAGCAACTAATTCCTCCAAGACTCGAAGAAATCCACTTTCGCCAATGGGAAGAGAAACCAATGGAAGAGAGTACAAACTGCAAAAAATCCCACTCAACTCTATCTTAAGCCTTAGACATATCAAGCTTTAAATCATACTAGAAGTTCTCTCCTTGTTGATGGAATGTAAAACTTCATGGGTGAGAATAGCGCCTTCAGCTATTTCCTTTCCAGGCACAAAACCACCCTGCTCCTCTAAAATAATTTGTGGAAGTAAAGAGGCCAACCTGGATGCAGCTGCCTTGGAAATTACCTTATATATGAAATTGCAAAGAGAGATAGGTCTGAACTCTTCGAAGGAGGATGGGGATCTAACTTTTGGAATTAAAACAATGCTAGTTGTCTTGAATACTTTTAGAACATTGGTGAATTTCCTGGATTCTTCAACGGCCAAGAAGACATCTCTTCCAACTATGTCCCAGCATTTTTGAAAGAACATACCTGTCTAGCCATCCGGCCTAGGCACTTTATCCCCACTCATAGAGAAAACTACTGATTTAATTTCTTCTAATGTGAATTCTTTGAGGAGATCCTTGTTATTTTCCTCTGAAAGTTTCTTTGGGAGATTGAAACTACTAAAGGAAGGCCTTGAAGAGCCTCTTTTTGAAGAAAGCAAATGGTGGAAGAAAGATTTAGCTTCTATTTTGATTTCATCCAGATTTTGTAGAAAAGTGCCATCATTTCTCTTAATACAATAGATACTGGAGCTCTGCCTGCGGGCTTTTTTTGAGAAATGGAAGGAGGTATTTCTATCCCCATCTTTTAACTAGGTTTCTCTCGATTTCTGGCACCATAACACTTCTTCTCTTTTAGGATTTCTTCTAACTGAGAACGAAGACCTTTTTCAAGGGAAAAGATCTGCTAGTTCATTCCTCCTTTGAAAATCTCTTCTTCCACATGGGACAACTCTCTCATGAGTCTTTTCTTTTCAAGAAAGATGTTCTTAAAGTGAGACTTGTTCCATTCAGTAATTTTGATCCTAACGAAATCTAACTTTTTGGCGAGATGGAACATTCTGGAAGCTTTTACAAAGGGAGCTGATCTCCACCAAGTCTAAACATTTGGAAGAAAATTAGGATCTCTAAGCCACATCTCCTGAAATTTAAAGGAGTTGTATGGAAACTTCTGAGCTCGTTCTGAAAGTAAGCAAACCAGAAAGTGGCCAGAGCCCGTGAAAGGAAGGATTGTAGAGGAGAAAGACAGATTGCCTAAAATGCACTTTGGAGATAAAAGAAATCTATCCAACCTTTCAGCTACTCTTGAGTTATCAATTGCTAACCAGTTAATATTAGTAATTCATTTCAATAACATAAAAGCCAATTATTATTCAATATTATATTGATTCCTCTTATCAATGAATAAAAATTTACAATTTTAGGTAGCCAGACTGAGAAGTGCATTTAAAAATGCAACTATGCTTGCTTCTTTCAGGTGATGCCTATACTTAAAGGCGAGTTGAAAGATGAGAATTCTGCCAACCATGAAGGTGTAAATCTTGTCTCCTTTCCCTTATATTGGGTAAGTCTAAACCTGAGGAAGGCCTTCTTATGGAATCTTCAAGACCTATAGTTTTAAATAATCATTTAGGTTCAATAGTGAATGGTATAAAAAAATATGCCAGTGCTAGAGGTCCTACACTAGCTCAGCTTGATGAGCGAACAAACAGTGGACAAACTGTAATTTTCTATTCATAGACTGCCTTGTCTTGCAAAATTTACCATGTTCAATGAAACATTTTTTTCCGTTACAAAGTGTATGAGTATTTACCATTTTTGAGTGTGGATGAAGTTATAGGAAGATTGGTAAGGTTGTCTTCTTTAAAGCAGGTGGTTGTAGGATAATGATGCTTCTCCTACAACAAACATCTCATCTCAGCAATTATGCCAGCTACTCTATTTCAGGTCTTCTATAATAAAACTTATTGCTTCGAATTCACTGGCAGAGGTGTTCTCACATATTTCAGAGAAAAGAACAGATGAGTATTATTCAAAACAGGAATTGAAATGCTCTCTTGATTATCTGCAATCTATTTCAATTGTGTTTCAAGGTTTCATAAAACATGACATCTGTCTAGCAAAGAACATTGCTTCTTGTATTTAATGGCTTCTAGGTTGTGAGTATCTTAATTCTCAACACGAGAAAGTGATTCAAAATAGCAACTAGTATAGACTAGTTTTGAAGGAGTTGATGTTGTCTTTAGCAACTCCAAATTGTATTTCACATATTGTGGAGTCCTGTGGAAATCCAAAGCCAGCAACATATGCCATTGTTTCTTTGTTAAGAATGTTCTCCCCTCCGATTGGATCAAATCAGTTTTTAGTCCTCCGTGTATCACAAGTATAATTGACAATCTTTCTTTCCAAAAACCTTCTGCAGAAATTATGCTTTTATTTAGATCACTTTTATGTTATGTCTAAATTGAATAGATTCATATCACGAAGCTGAATCATCCATTTCAAGTAAATTAACTATTAATGTTGTAACATCCACGTTCTAAAAACATAGTAAAAATCAAAAAAATTTCACCATAAAGTAACTTTACAAGGTAAAATGAGACAGAGAAAATTTTTCTTTTATTCAACATAAAGTCGAGTAACTACAATTACAAGATATCTCATTACAAATTCAATAAACCATAATGACTTTCTCAAGTACAATGTTTACAAAAATAAATCAATTATAAATACCTGAAACAGATAATATTTTACTTAGTCTCAATAAACACAAGTCTCAGAGATATACTGCATCCGGAAATCTGACATCTTTATCGCAAGCTTCGGCATGTCTTCTGCTAGAGAGAGAGAGTATCTTTCCAGTGATTTACCTCTAACCACAGACCGTCGGTCTCCCGCACTCCTTCCTAATCGGAAGTGGCCCTTCCCTTCACGAGAAGTATAGACCAAGGTGACCAGTCGTAATTTGCCTTTTCGAGTACATAGTGTTGTATCTTACACAACTCTATCTATCATACAACCCTAGATACCCTCTAGCTAAGTATGATTCCCGATAGGATGTGCAATCCAGATACAGTGAACCGACAATGCATGCAGAGACATGCATTACTATGGCCATAGTTTTCACTATAAATTGACGTTCCCAATGAACGTTGTCGTAATGTTCACCCACTCCAACTCGACTTGGATACTATCATATTCCTACAGTTCGACTTGGTCAATTATGTTTAACTTGAGAAGTTATGGCATTTGAACAATTGAGTTTTCCCGACCCATACATGTTTTCTTACACTGTCTATAATCCATAGACCCATTCAACTTTCTTTATTTATGAGGACTCTCATTGCTTCATCACAATATCTGAGGTCGACGACTTATTGTCTCATAATATATAAGGATAGATTAATTACGACTAAGATGATAACCTTACCTAGGTTAAACAATATGGTCTTAGAAACTAATTTTCCCTTCTTGCAAGTAAGACTCATTACACAAAGTCAAGGCACAAGACCCTTCAATCACAATCTAAATAATGCTCTCAAAGCCTTAATATAATAATTACCATCTCAAGGATCTAGATTTAACTGATGAGTTTGGCCTAACTCGAATCTAGTCTTTCTGACTTAGGTAAATTCCCAAGACACTGTCGTTGCTCTAGAATTCATTATGGATTGACTATCCATTCTAAGGTTTCTTTCTTTGCATCTTTGCAATGTTGAGATTTTATCCCCCTTGTCGACAAGTAATAGCTTAGAGAAGTTGTGATAAAAAGGTATAATGAATAATGTTTGACTTAACCATTTAATGGCACCTCTTGCATGCTTGCAAAACTCGAGGCTTATGACTTGCATTTCCAGTTGACTTGTATCCCAACAAGTAGTTTTCCCTTACCTACGGTTAAACATTCCCGACTAGTAACATACCTCTTTTCAATAAGATAGACATGAACATTACTAGATTAGGGATTCTCGACCTTTGTCATCGACCGATATATAAATAGATAGAACAAGATGTAACTTAACAAGGTACCTTTAACAACTTAATCCCTTCTCAATCAATCTAGGGTTTGCTTTTCCTTTTCCATGAAAATGGAATATCAAGCAATCGATTCTAGAAAAAATAGTGTTTCAGTAAATGATTTTCCTTGATTCCATTTTTGACTTAAAGGTCGTCTCAAACTTTGTAAACAAGACCAATCCTTATTTTCAAGAAAAGCTGCTTAGAATCTACCAGAGTGTTTCAATCAAGTTCATGCATCAACTAAGATCGATTTGATACCAAGAGGTGAATAAGTCTATTCCAATAAAAATCCAATGTCAAAAGGTTATTATCTCATCCATATTCTATGTAGTCAAAGGACCCTGCTATCTATTTTTAGCAATTCACGGATACCAAAATTTAAGTCCTTTAAGTTTGACAATGGTTTGGGCGTAGTCTTATGTACTAAATTCCATAGAGCATAGGTTTATTTACCCTATTCCCACTTAATGGGTATTAACATACTTATTCCAAAAGGTAAGAATATTGTAAGAACCTTTATTTTCTAGTCTTTCACAAGTCTTGACTCTAAAAGAAATCAGTAAAACATTGATGACAATAATTCTAAGTTTCAAAACAAATTATACCTATCTAGATATAAAAATGACTCTCAACCCTTCACAGTCGATATACAAAAACATAAAAGTCTTATAACAAAGTTATGATATATTTCTAACCCTTCTTGGTTGATACTGGAGAAATAAATTTCTCTATCCCATCAAGATATAATATCGACTCCCATTATTTCCCAAAAATAGATAACAATATTGGATGACAATAAATCCATTAGTCTACTCTCGACTACATGAACATGTTTTCAATCTCTTTTCATTTATTATGTAAACATAATCTTCGAGGTATATCCTCTATCATAAGTTATTCTTTTTGACTAAGTTTGAACTTTCAACCTATACGAAATTGTGTCTGAAATAATATGATAATATTTTCTATGTTTTGATAGTTCTAAAATCCATCAATTTTTGTTGTAAGACAAGTAATACACATCTTTAAATATCCTTTGTATACTATGCAAATAATCTTCAACGTTAGTATATTCTACATGTGATATTCAATCACCATACTTAAGTGTTTGCAATATCCCACAATATATATGAAATAAGTGAATATCTTTCACTATAACTTGTTTGTGAACAATAAACTAATACCTATACACATTGTGTTTCTATCTCTGTCTGAACTCGACTTCTAGATTGCTTCTATATTTTTCATGAAGTTCAGCCTCAGTTTTATATTCGACTCTCATTGGTTATTACACTAAGTTGTTAACTAAAAACAACAATAACCATGATGTTTGATGAGTGATAAATTGTTATCCTCTTCTCTGTATTATAAATTTTGGTTATCTTCACATATTTGTGTTTGAATAGATAAGTACATCTATGATATTGTGACTATCGATTATACTTCTGTATGTTTCGACTCAAACTAACTTATCAACTACCTTCTATATTTACTCTTGAATCTAGAGGTATAATATAGGTTTAGTCTTACCTGAGAGTGTAGATGTATTTACTAAAGTTGCAGAAGTCTGTGTTAAACTTCCATGCAGGTATCTACTTCCACCCGCGTCCTCCTCTACATGCTGCTCCACGTTGCAAACCACAACACCCTCGAGAATATATCTCAGAGGCCCCCCTCTTAACAGCGTTCGTCTCCAACTTAGTATCCTCCCTCTCTGTCGATGGAGAATATGCCACATTTAACTCTGTCGGGTTCTATGACTTCTCCACTGAATCCCCACAGTCCGCGCACAGCGAAGGAGATTTCTCATCGTCTCCTCCATCATGGTTTTTCTTTCTTCATAACCGAAACACTCCCATAGCTCTCCTCCCTCACGAAGTATGAAGATGTGTATTTCTATCAACCATGAAAGACTCCCCTCAAAGTTTGTTAAAACAAACTCCTTTAGGTTCGCCGATTCTGCCACTTGGAAGAAACCGCTATGTTCCCACTCTCTGCACACCAGGGATTAATGCCTTTCCTCCTGGTTTTTAGTTTCTTTAACAACAGAAAACTCCTGCCACCGGTCCCACACAACGAACATGATGAATCCCCCTCAACTCTCGGTTTTAGTTTCCATCTTAACGGCATAACCCCTCCAAGACTCACACGGTGAAGGAGATTAATGACCTCAAGCTTCTTCCATTCCATGCCTAAGCAGAAGGCGATCCGTTATCTGCATCCTCTCGACTTCCTAGCCTTCAGCGACCACTATACAAAGTGGAGTTTCCCTTATTTGGTGACGTGGTAGTTGGTAGGCTTAACAACCCCGTCCACGATACAAGATATTAGAACCACCATACCATTGAATTCGCCATAACACACAAATATGGGGCTCAAAACTTACGAGGTGGCAGTTTTAAATAATTAAAACATCCCCCCATACTCTAAACCCATCGTGAGTATCGACGATTGCCACCTTAGCAAAATAGTTTGATCGATAGCGATAATTGGTGGTCTAAGACTAGAAAATAAAAAGAGTTATTCGAACGAAAAGACATCAAACAAAAAAAACTATTATGCGTCCCTCTACAACTCTGGATCGATACCAGCGACCAACTAGAAAGAAGAAAATACCCCACGATCATTTAAATATAACTTATGTAATTTTGGCATATTCCCCTATATATTACGATAGAACAAGTTATAACCCGCCTTGGTTTCTAATTCGACGTCCGTCGAACTTCGCAAAGAAAAGAGACTACAACAAAAGCTCAAAGCGTTTTACGACAATCACGATGGATTGGGCGTAACGCAACACAAGTTTTCTAAATTGTTTGACGCACAAAACGACGTCTCGCATCTTTCGACTACGAGATGTGATCCACAAATCTGCCACAAAATAGGTTCAACTGTTGACGTTAAATGACGACAATATCAGCATCATCCAACTTGATGGGAACGTCTTAACGTCTAAGAGGCAACAATAAAACCTCAAGTGACTCAAGAAGATAAAAACAACCGTTCTACGTCAATGACGTTGTTTACTTCGCAAACAACTATGTCGACTCACCATCAACTTGACTAAATGATAATCAGGATATCGACTACCTGTCGATTTAGATTCAAAAGAAAACTGGCAAGATAAGACTTACCTCATACGACTCTTTGGTTCACATTATCGTTTAACACTAGACTCGTTTGGCAAATTGACCACTCGTAATCCAAGGTCTATCTCTCTCTTCTCGAAAGATACTCTCTCTCTCTCCTCTCTGAGAGTCGATACCCTGTAATCCTGTTTCACTTGTCATCAAACAATAAGAGATCAGTGCATCTTTATTCGATAAATTCAACTAATAAATCAAATCTTATAATACAGTTATTAAATCGACCATAACATAATCATTTCCATGATTTCATAATTGATATTCAATACAATTCCATGTTATATCCTGTCTTAAGTCTATAACATCTCAACAAATTTACTTATACCTAAGTAAAAAATAAAAGTATAGCAAGTTAGAAAATAGGGATGTAACAAATGTTTTTTTACAGCACATCCATAATGTCAGAAATTATCTTGGTTAAAGTTAAAACCTTTCTACAAATATGACAGGATTTTTGAAGATTTGCTTACTCAAGACCAATTCTGCATGAATGATGAATCATACAGAGAATTGGAGCTATAGTGAAAACAACTATAACAAGATAATGGTTGATCTCATCATGTCTGCAAGCATCAATCCTGTTACTGGCATTTGGACTCATAAATCCAAAGGATGAAAAATAAGTAAAACATGACTCAAAAATTTTGGTAGTAGAAGTAGACAATTTTTTGTAAGAGTCGGTTATGTATGTTAAGTAAGAGTTGAGCTTCAATTCAATTTTTCCTATTCTTCATTTATGGTATTGAAAAGAATTTTTTTGTGACTTCATGTAATATGGAGAATTGGATGCCCAATGTCGAAGTACAATTGATGCTTTCAAATGACAGGCTTCAGTTCCTATTCACTTTGCTTTATGTCCGCAGACTGGGGAAGAGCTTAAACAGCCCCCATATTCAAAGTCTTAAATAACAAGCAGTCTGCGGACTGTTTACTTTTAGCTGCAAACTAGTACCCCATACCTCCATAAATTACAAAGTTGTAGAGATATACAAGTGTTTTTATGCAGATTAAAAACAAGTGATAAAAATTAGAGCTTAAGTGCATTTCACATTGATGAAATGCGATGGTTTTCTTCTAAATGTCTTTCATTATTCAGCAATAACCATTAAATTACCAAAAAGTTTCTATTACGATAAACTTGAAAGGGCTTCACTAAATGAAACTTATAGAGTCTATTGTATTCAAGGAAAAAGCCCTGTGAATCTACTCAATTAAATATATTTAATATTTATTTGTTAGATTTATGATAGATTGAAAGAAGTGACATGGTGCATTAAAATTTAAAAAATGGCCCAATTATAGACTTTTTGAGCATTTAAATTTATTTTTTCGCTGATAGGCCATTCTATATGTGCACACATTTTGTAATTGTCAAAAAAATTTGGTAGTCTTAATAAAAAAATAATTTTTTTTGGTAGTCGTTCCTTTTTCGTGGTCCAAAAATTTGTGTGGAGAGTTAAATGCATGGCTATTTTGAGTAGCCACAATTTGTGTGGAGAGTTAAATGCATCGCTATAACACTTCGTTTTGCAGATTATAAGTATGGCTTTCACTCCATATTTCGGAAGGGGCATTGAAATTTAAGTCGACACTGCAGAGAATCCTCTCGATGGCCTGTTGCAGTTTCTTCACAATGATTTCAATTTTGTTCAGGTTTTATGCTTCTTTGGCCTTGCATCCGTGCTTTTGAAGGCCATTTACTTGTCTGATCTAGATATTAGGGATAATAGGATTTCAACTGCATGAACATCTCTGCAAGTGGTAGCAGGAGGAGAAGGCGCCATGACCCTGATCTGGAATGATCGTGATCCATGTTTGTATGTGACCACTGCTGTTGAAACCCCAGGAATAGTAGCGATTGAAACCCCAGAATAGTAGCGATAAGTAGCTGCAACTAACGTCATTGCTGCTTTGCTTTCGGTTTATGCCTAATTAAACACGGGTTACAATTAGGGCCAATTTGAGACACGCAGAAGATCTTCTGTCATTGTTGCTTTGTTTTCAGCTAACTTCTGGTTAAATATTGGGGGGCAATTGCGGCTAACACAAAAGGAGTTTGTCAGTGTTGAGTTGCTTTTTCTTTCAGCTAACAGCAGGGGAAATTGGGGCTAATGTAAGAGAAGAAATTATTTGTATTTGCTTTAAATATTGGGAAAGAACACTTGGGACCAGCTTCAGGGATTAAGGTCTTCATTGTTGCTTTGCTTTCAGGTAGCGTCTGATTAAATGTCGAGGGTAAATAGGGGCAGTTGAGACTAATTTATCGTAACAGGAGTAGTTCACGTTGCTGCTTTGTTTTCAGCTAGCATGTGATTAAATAATGTCAGGGATAAATAGGGGCAATTGGAGGCTAAGTTGCGCTAGAAGAAGCAGCTCAATATTGCTGCTGTGTTTTCAGCTAGCCTAAGATTAAATTTTGGGTAAATAGGGGCAACTGAGAGTAATTTAAGGTACACAGAAGAATTTAGGTCATTGTTGCTTTGCTTATAGCTAGTGTCTGAATAAATATTAGGGATGAATGTGGGCAATTGGGGCTAATTTACAGTACGCAATGAAAAAGATTGTCGTTCCTATTTAGCTTTCAGGTAATGGTTCAATAAATATTGGGATAAATGGTGGCAGTTGGAACTAATCTGAGGCATACAGCAAAAGTTTGTCATTGTTGCTTTGCTATTAGGTAATGACTGTTTAAATATTCAGAAATTTCTTGGATACTCTGTATTAATTATAGAAGTTTTATCTAGCTTCCTTTCAATCTGAATATTAGAATCTGAATCTTCTCAAAATATTAGGCAAAATGAGCTCTGGAGCCATACATGAGTCTGACTGTAGTACTGATAGCTCATCTTGAAATGAACCTAGAGAATTGGGACCTCAGCATGTGGATCACGGAATAATAGATTAGATTTAAATGCCAAAGCCATTCCCTAAAATCATGCAGTTTGTCTCCCTGATTTAAGATTGCTAGCTACTGATGAGTTAATTCTGAAGTTACAGGATAAAATTTGGATACGCTAGCATTTAATTTTTAGCTGCTCATGCATGGCGAGCATAGGACTGCTCATGAGCCCTAATAATCCATGTCACTACATGGAAGACCTTGCACAGTAAAAAAAATCACATTTTTTATGAAGAAATTTGTTGTTTCAGCAAAACGATGAATTAAATCTGTATTCATGGCACATTTGGCACATTGGTCTCTATTTGAGCATAGTTTTGTGGTTTTCTACATGAGGCGTTTTGGTAAGGTTCCACGATGGTGGGCAGGGTGGCCCATGATGGGCGTATGGTTATCGCCACCGCCAAACTTTATCGCATGAAGAGCCTCTTGTGTGCATAACTTGAGTTAAAACATAAGTAAATCACTTTGGATCATACGGCTGACACAAATAAACATATGATCCTATGGTGGGCGTGTGATGGGTAATTCAAAAGTAAACAAATATTTCTATAATTACATTTGGTTGGATATGGAAATTATTCAAGGCCCTGCATTTGTTGTTTCATGGAATGGTAAGCAAGTGGGCTTCTTATGCGTCGGTTGGTCCCATCTTTGCTAGAAAGTTTCTAAAGCCTTTTTATAAATTCAATTTTGTACATATCCTGCAATCATGGAATTCCACAAGACCACATTTCTTTGAGGCATTCTGTCAAACAGATCACATGCTTTGTCTATGCTTCCATATTTATATATCCATAGTAAAGCATTTCCAACTATAATATCTGACGAAAATCCCCCTTCAACTATGCTTTGATGGATGTCCACACCCCATTCCAAAGCTCCCACTTTAGAATAGGCAGGGAGGATGCTCGCAAAGGTTATGGAATTTGGCTTTACACCTGCCAATTGCATTTTCTTGAAAGTTTCTAAAGCCTTATCAATTTATTAACAAATCCATATTGTGCATTTCCTTTAATCATTGCATTCCATAAAATGACATGTAAAAAGATTCACATACCTTATTTATGGTTTCCACATTTTGCACACGTCTTCTAGGGTAAATGTGGCAAATGTGGAAATTGATAATGTTAGCACCGCCAAAATTTTAGACAAATACAAATATTCAAAATATCCTCTACTTACTTTTTGCCCTTCCTTTATTTGAGAAGTGAAAGATTTAGAAAAAATTAAAAAATATGCTTGTGATTAATGGCTGTGACCCTGCAATAGATGCTTGGTAATCCCTCTCCCTTTGACTTTTTGACTTTTGTGTGCGAATCATTCTTGAATGCCTGAATTAACTTTCTAACACACATAATTTAAATAAACAATAAGGGAATATGCCAATGTTCAAACATAATTCATTCGCACAAATTTAGTACAAGCATGCATGAACACTAAATTTTAAACATGCTAAAGTACAAATACACACATCAAACGAGTGCCAAAGTTATAAAACATGGTAAAGTTTAAATATATACACAAGACAAAGTGAATTCCAAAATTAAATTTTAGACAAACAATTCACACGAAATGAATGTCAAAGTTAAAACACAACTTAACAAATAGAAAGTGAACACATGCCAAAGTTCAAACATGCTTCATGCACAAAGTTAGTTTTATCACACACAAAGTAAACACTCAAGTTCAAATATGTCAAAGTGCAAACACACAAGTGAATGTCAAAGTTAAAACACACTCTTCACACAAAGTTCAATCACTTTACACATAGTTTGTTGAAACCAAATCATTTTCATCCCCATTATACGAGAGATCACACTCATTCATATCTCCTTCATCCAAGCCATCATCCTCCTCACCTTCATTAAAGAAAATTGGATGCTAATAGACACAATAAATTGCTCAAGTTCAAGTGAATGTCAAAGTTAGTTCAGTCACACACACAAAGTGAATGTGAAAGTAAATTCATACACATTTTACACATATAAAGTGAATGCCACCAAAGTTCATTCACATAAACATATGTACACACAGTGAATACCAAAACTAACTTTCAAACCTACCCACCCACACACAATGAAAGCCAAAATTCACACACACATATACACTTGACACAAAGTAAACATTAGTATTTTTGTACACACATAGAGTGAGTGCCAAAGCTCATTCACACACACATGCACGCACACATAGAGTGTGTCAAATTTCTTTCAAATACATAGGCACACACTTCACACAAACTGAATGACAAAATTAACTTTCCAAAAAATGTGATAGCAAGTAAGTTCATTCTTCAACAAAGAAAAACTAAATGTCAAAGTTCTTTCAAGCTCTCACACACACACACACACACAACAAATGCCAAACTTGGTTCAAACACACGTACCACACAAAGTGAATACCAAAATTAATAATTAAACACACACACAAAGTGAATGACTAAATTAACTTTCCCACAAACACACACACAATTTACATAAACAAAAGGTGAATATGCCACATAATTCATTCACACAAATTTAGTACAAGCATGCATGAACATTTAAGTTCAAACATTTCAAACTACAAACACACTCATAAAGTGAGTGCCAAATTTATAAAACATGGTAAAGTGCAAACACACAGACAAAGTGTTCATGCCAAAACTAAATTTTATACACAATTCACACAAAATGAATGTCAAAGCCAAAACACACACTTCACACATAGAAAGTGAACATGTGCCAAATTTTAAACATGCTTCATGCACAAAGTTAGTTCAATCACACATAAAGTAAACACTTGAGTTTGAACAAATATGCCAAAGTACAAACATACACAAAGTGAATGCCAAAGTTAAAGCACACTCTTCGCACAAAGTTAGTTCAATCACTTCACACATAGTTTATTCAAACACACGCTTCATACATATATGTTTTTTAGAAGTTATTTACACTCTTCACAAAAAGTTAGTTCAATCACTTCACACATAGTTTATTCAAACACACACTTCATACATATATGTTTTTTAAAAGTTATTTTGTGGAATGCTTGACCGATCTAGGCCTATTTAACAATATGGCTATAAATTTAATAACTTTGACAAAAACTAAAAAAAAACACACTATTTAACAATATGGCTATAAATGTGTGTATCTATCAAGAGGGAAATTAGTAACATGGATTTTCTATTATCCTACATTATTTAGGTACTGCATGATTCACCTAATGTCTTGATTGCTTAGAATTTATTTAGTGGATAACTTTGGGGCGCTATTAAATATGTCACTTCTTCTTCATTGAATGGGAGGCCATAGTTCTCTAATGGTTTGTTTATGATTTAGTTCCATAACAGTTCATTCATGATTTAGTTCATGTGGTTATTCATTTAATACTATTCCATTATTTTTATTTGTAAAAAAAAAATGAATTTCTTATAGTTTTATAGCCTTGTGCATCAACTACTACATGTAATGACTGTTAGTAATAAATATATACTATTTGGAAATAGGCCTATAAATATTTGTGCCTATCAGCCATTTGATAGCACCTTTGGTGCTTTTACTAGTTAGCTGATATGCTTATAGTGGGAGCTTTTTGTTCCCAGAAATCGTTAGACGCGGAAATGATGGACGCTGGAAAATCGTTGACGCTGGTAAATCGTTGGACTCCATAAAACATTTTTTCCATTAGGATTTTTGAAAAAGCCTACCGTTTTCCTTTTCTGGTTGCCAGGTGTTTTAATCTATCATTTTTTACTGTTTCTATCAAACATTGTCTCTGTATCTGCTGCTTCCTCCTCCGAAACTTACTGCTTTGGGACTCTCTGATAAATTTATGATCATGATAAACTTTTCAGCATACGCGTGGGTGAAGTGCGAGAGGGAAGAGGAGGATTGTGTAGTGGTGTTGCAGAAGGTAGGAATCATCGGTCGACCTGTGGAAGAATTTGGGGCAGATAAACATTATATTCGTTTGAGCTTGCTGAGGCAAGATGATGCATTTGCTATGTTAGAGCGTCAGCTTCAAGCACTTTTTTATTACAATAACACCACACAAGACTCAATGTGAAGCCATTTTCTCTTGCACAAGACAAATCCATGGGCATAGTTTTTATTTTCAGGCCATATCTTCTTTTCATAGGCACAACCACCATTACTATTTAATTTATGATCGAACCTCACAATAGTAAAGTCAATTTGGGACACATCCAGTTTTTAACTTTGGAAAAGCATTTTAAAGCAATTATAGTGGGAAAAAAATTATATTTAATTTATTCTTTAATTTATTTTCTATTCAATATTTTAAAAAATTAATCTTTTTAATATTGTTGTGATGATAAATTTTAAAATTTTAAATAAAATTAATGTTTAGGAGCTTCTAATATAATTAGACATCTCTTTTAACTAAATACTAAAATTTTAAAATGTATAGTACAATTACATAATATAATTGCATGTTGTTTGAATTTAAGTTGCCATAAAATAAATGAAATTATATCTCATATGTTATTTTAGATTAAGAATTTGTCTCTTCACAAAAACATATGGCAATTCTTGTAGAAAGATTAAAATTATTTCTTCATATCAAAACTTTATATGCTAATAATAACAGCACCTCCTCACGCTACTGTAACAAAGTGTGTGGAGTCGTTTGTTACAAGAACACCAAAGGTGTCGTTGCTAGGCTTAGTTATCCAAATACTTTAGTTGTAAAAATATCAATGACAAAAACAATTTTTATTATTTTATTTTATTTTATAAAATTTAATGTATTGAAATTTAATATTTTAAAATATTTAATTTAGATATTTAATTAATAATATATTTAATATATAAAATTTAATATATTTATTAATGTTTATTTATTTTCATAATTTTATGGATTTACAAATTTATATTAGTCAGATGTAATGACGATTTTTTTTATTTTTTGACGAACTTAATGTGAGTTTTACCATTGTCAAATTCGAACACTGACTCAAAGCTTGTGACATAGGTAAAAACAATGCAGATTTTTTTTCAAGAGCAGTGACAGCTGGGAACTAGCTTCCGCTGCTTACCTTACCAGTGCAAAAAAGACATTAAAAAGGGCACTGAAAGCCATGCCAATCAAACCTGAGACATCCTATTACAAAGTCAGTAGTCACCATCTAAGTATAGCACTAAATTTGAAGACCTAACTTGCATGCTTTGTAGCCTTCGAAGTATACATCATTTGCCCTTTCCAAGATCCTATTTAAAATGTAGAAGACTTTGTCCATTTGTTCATGCATCCTTGAAATTTAATTTTTAGATGTACCAAAATCTTCAAGATGTACGCTACAATGCAATTCATAAATATGGTACTAGAATTAAGAGAATAATTAGATCAATGAGAATAATTCTTGCTACTTGACCTTCATTTTGTCTTATAAGTCCTTTGAAAATCAACATAACATGCACACCAAAAAAAAAAAAAAACCAATGCAATCAATGAAGGTGACATGACAAATCCATATCCACAATGCTCAACCTTAACAAAAACTCAAAATGGGATTGGTTCATCTTGCTCTCACTAATTCTAAATCGATTGTTATAGTGATGCTGGCATGGGCAGGGACTGATAAGAGATACAACTATAAAGTTTAATAAAGTTTTGGTGTTTTAACTGATGCAAGTAGTTTTAAAATCAAAGCATTCTATCAATAGTGTTTATGATGCAAGTAGTTTTAAAAAAGAAACAAATAGTTTAAATCAATTTACCGATATATCAAACTGATATACAACATAAAAATACTAGAACAAAACCAAAACCCCATTACTGTAGCATGATCATACTCTTATTTTATTTAAAATAAACATGTAACATTTCACCCTATCGGCTATTTCGTTGCACATAAATTCCGTGCAACTGCTAGTTATTTCATTTTATCTATGCTCACCCAAATATTGGATGTGGGGATAATGTAATTAAAGTGTTAGTTCAACGATAGCTAGGGGATCCCACCTGCCCAAATGGAGGATTCCTTTAAAATATAGAAATTAAAGGTTAATCAACAAGTGTATAATTATATCCATATGGTCAATAAATAGGCCAACTAGCAAACATTGAATTTAGAAATGTAACATAATGTGCAAATAATTAGTTTTGTGATTATCAAGTTAAATAAAAGCATAAGAAAGCTCAAATAACTGATCATGATTCATATATCATTTTTTGCTCATACTTGGAAAGTTTAGAATATATAGGAAAGTCCTCAGGAGGTGTGTAATTCTACCTAAGATTGTCTAGTTAACTGCATTCTGTATCTATTCAAGTTTGACTTCCATGTGTTTGAAAGATGAAAAACCTAAGTTCTAATTTTACTAATATTTAGTTCCTTAGTATATTGTTTTTAAGATGTTAATTCATGTATCTCGTGAAAGTTTAGAATAAATGATTTGACATTGGATCGGTCAAGTTATCTAATTTAGTCACTTAAATGTTCTCATTGAAGCTAAACCCTTATGCTAAACAACTTTGAATGCTTATTTTACAAAGTGACACCTAAATTAGGTTTCAAAAATTGATCTTTGAAGAAAAATAAAGGAAGATGAATTAAAGGGCTCAAGTACTCAAAGTGATTGAAATAGACAGAAGAAATACACAATAGTGAAGGGTTCAACTATAGTCAAACACAATACACTAGTTTGACTATGCACAATGTTCTCCCTATCAGAACCACCATGTAGAATGGGTTTGACTTTGGCCAAACACATTGTAGAAGACATCATAGACTGTTTGTGGGGTATGGAGGCTTTGGAACATGTCAGAAGGTTCTCTTTAGTTACAAGGATGCTTGGGATTCCTCTTAAGCTCTTCTTGTAACTCAATTTGTGTTAAAAACTTCTAAGAGAGGTCATTGTAATTAAGTTTTCCTTACTGTTGTTATAGCATGTTTGTTGGTTGTACAAACTTATGTCACTTTACCCTATGGGTCAGGGAGTAGTAAAATATATTTTGAAAGTGAGAGAATTGGAGAGCTTGTATGGGTTGGGACATTGTTGTCTTGTACAAGAAAAGACCTTGAATGCCAATTGAAGGTGAGAAACCATCATTAGCGGCTTGCCATCTTTTTGATCAAAATTCTAGCTATCTTATTGTCTTTCTAATCTTCCTCAAAAATTCCCACATAGACTCAAAATCTTGGAATATGTCATTGATTTTAAGCCTTACTAAGCTGAGCATAGTTTCTTTAAAGTTGGCATTTATTGTTGCATTTTGTTTTGTTCCTTTCCTAATTGTCTTGTCGTCCTTCTCAAGTTTTTACTTCATGGTGATGACATCAACAAGCCTTTTGTTTGTCAACATCATCATCAGCTCCACATTTTGTTTTATAGACCCATTTGCATCCTATAATGTTCTCATGCTTGGGTTGAGGAACAGGCTCCCAATTATCATTTTGCATCAAAGCATCACATTCTACTTTCACAGCATCTTCCCAATGGGGTTGGCCCTTGGCTTGTTTGTTGGTACTAGGGCCACTATGTTGAACTATGACAGATTGACACATCCATGATTGTGTTATGCTAGGATTTTCAAATTCACATTCCTACATCATCGAAGCAACATACTTCAAAGTAGTTGCACAACACTTGAGTGTTTTGGTGACTCATTAGTCACTTGACTTTTGACGCATGTGAGAAATAATGCTCTCCTTTGGATGATTGATCAAAAAAGCCTCTTTTTATGAAGTATCTTTGAGAAGGGTAATGAGAGAAGTGAAGATATCCTATGTGCATTCTAGGGTAGAGTGCAAGACAATCATAGTTGTAGTAGTAAGAGCCCCTTCTTTGCAAGCAAGAGTTGGAATAAAGACAAAAAATCAAGAATCTTAAGGGGCAAGAAAATATGAGAGTAGCCTTAAGGATGGAGGAAAGATTTCTTCATGCAAGACAACATCTCTCTTGACAAAGAAATCATTCATTGAGCTACTGGTCCCTCTTGGACCAGCCCATCGTCAGTCCAAGTGTGGCTTATTTCCAACACCAACAAGCCCAAGCATTAAATTCAGAGATCAGAAATGTTCATTTTTCCTGCATCAAACCTTCATATGGAGTACACCCTCTCAGAGATCAAGTAGGTGATTGGTTATTGATGTGTGGCATAGCCCATGACTTCTCCCAAAAACTTTTGATCCTAAAGCATGCATTTGGCCATTTCCATTATAGCTCAACTCTTCCACTTGGAAACTCCTATAGAGTGTAGCAAAAGAGTCCTCATTGTTCAGAATGTGAGTCCAAGCACCAAATTTAGAGATGAGATATGTTCACTTTTCCTGCATCAAACCTTCATATGGAGTACACCCTTTGAGAGATCGAGTAGGTGATTGGTTGATGATGTGTGTGGCGTAGACCATGACTTCTCCCAAAAACTTAATATCCTTATGCTTCGCATGAAGCATACATTTGGCCATTTCCATAATGGTTCAATTCTTCCACTCAGAAACTCCCATAGAGTGTAGCAAACTATACACTAGCATGTAATGCCATGGTCTGTGAGAAATCACTAGAAATCTTTGCTGTCATAGCCACCTCATCTAACTGTTCAAAGTCGCTTGATCTTTCTCACACTAACCCTCCACAAGAGTTTCAATTCTTTGAATCCTGGAGAATGCTTCATCCATTCCTTTGATACAATACATCTTAAGGAATCAAGAATAATCATTAATGAAGGTGAGAAAGTACCTAGTTCCTGAAGGTGAGGACTTTCACATGGGTCCATATATGTTGTGTATGAACTAAAGAGGATGAGTGGATCTATGAGCTTTGTTCTTCACAAAGGATTCTCAATGATGTTTTCCTAGGATACACCTTTGCAGAGTCTACTGAGGGGATGAATGGAAGGTAGTCTAACCATGTTGTGAGTGCTCATTTGTGATGCCAAGGAGAACTTGCATCATCCACCTTTGCATCCATAGCCTCAAACGTTGATGTGTTACAAAAAGGATTTGTACTACGAAGCTTGTGAATCTCATATAACTTGTCACAATATCCCAAGGTAGTTGTCTTGTAACCATTATTTGATAAATAGATAAAAGATTGGGACCCATATTTGGTACAGGTACAACTCTAAAACTGACATTGTTGTTGGAGACATCACCGCTTCGAGATATAGTGAGGGCAAAATTATCTCCTATTGCAACCTATTCCTGGTGTAGTGTGAAGTTATTGGAGAGCATATTCTGATGACATGTCTTGTTGCAACTAGCTCTTGAATCAACTAGCCATTCAGTATATGTTTTGGAATGAGAAGGCGGTGTGTTTTGAGCAAAAAAAATATCCACATGTCCTCTTAGCATACTCCTTGAGATTTTGAATGTGTTCTCAACATTCATTCTCATCATGATTTGGCTTCTCATAGTAGCCACAGTCATGATGCATCCTAAAATGATCTCTACTAGAACCTTGACTTCTAAATCATTGCGATCCCTCATATTATCTAACTGCATGATCCTGATTACTAATGGACAACTTTCTAAAGTCTTCTAATGAGGCTTGAAACTAAGTGAGAGTTTGACATATGTCATCAATGGATGGATACTAGGATATTTGATCAAGAAGCATGAAGCATGGATTTACACCCAAAAAAATGGATGGTTGGAGACATTATATGAGCTTTTACATATATGGTACAAACATGTTGAAGCAAGGCATCCAATTTTGACTGAAAGAGGACATTTGTAATGTCCCTTTTTGGTTTTGCCCTAAATCTTGTCCTAGAATTATAAATTTAACATAGTTAGGGTTGTAACTTACCAATTGAATGTTTGAAACATGATAAACCTAATTTAGGTCCTATAAACATGTTAGTTATCTACAGATAAATAAACATACAATCCAATGATGTTATAGATAAGATTCTAATCATTATTATAATATTCATGTGATGTCCTCTTACTGGATCAATCTCTATTCTATCCAAATTTACACAATCAAATGGAACAAGCATATAATGTAGTTAGGGATACATTTGTTTACATAGGAATAAGATGAATTAATTCTATTTTGGAATCTTGCAATTAGTTAAGTAATATTGCACACAATTTATTATTATTGCAAGAGAATCATATATTCTTTATTATGCAACAAGTTCTAACTTACTCAACAATACTTTGACATATGGATTGGAAGTGAAACTACAGTAGGGTGACCTTAGCCATTCTCTCCCCTTTTCAGTGCAATATGGTGTCTGTCTAGCTATTCTCCCTATTTGCCACTGTAGTGGGGTGTCCTATTGCACCGAAAAGGGGAGAGAATGGCTAAGTGCACCCTACTGCAGTTTCTCTTCCAATCCATATGTCAAAGGACTATTGAGTAAGTTAGAACTTGCTGCATAATGATGAATATATGATTCTCTTGCAATAATAATAAATTGTGTGCAATATTACCTAACTGATTGCAAGATTCCATAACATAATTAGTTCATCTTATTCCTAAGTAAAGAAATGTATCCCTAACTACCTTATATGCGTATTCCATTGGGTTTTGTGAATTTGGATAGAATAGAGATTAATCCAGTAAGGGGACATCACATGAATATTATAATAATGATTAGAATCCTATCGATAACATCATTGGATTATATGTTTATTTATCTGTGGATAACTAACATGTTTACAGGACCTAAATCAGGTTTATCTTCCTTCAAGTATTCAATTGGTAAGTTACAACCCTAACTATGTTAAATTTGTAATTCTAGGGCAAAATTTAGGGTGAAACTGAAAGAGGACATTACAAATGGTATCAGAGCATCCTTCCTGCCGTCCTATGAATGATAGTTTATGTAATGTATATTCAAGTGTATACTTCATGACTTACGTGTATTCAAGTGTATACTTCATGACTTATGGGTATTCAAGTGTCTACTTTGTGACTTACATGTATTCAAGTGTATACTTCATGACTTACATGTATTTGAGTGTATACTTTGTGACTTACGTGTATTCAAATGTATACTTCGTGACTTACATGTATTCAAGTGTATACTTCATGAATTACATATATTCATGTGTATGCTTCATGACTTGCATGTATTCATGTGTATACTTCATGTATTACATGTATTATGTGTATGCTTCATATCTTATGTGTATTTATGCAAATACTTTGTGTATTATGTGAATGCTTCATGTTTCTTGGATTACATGTACTTATGCATATACTTCATGTATTATGTGTATTTATGTGTTTTACATGTATGCTTTATGCTTCTTGTATTACATTTACTTATGAGTATACTTTGTGTATTACGTGTATGCTTCATGCTTCGTGTATTACATCTATTTATGTGTATACTTTGTGCCTTATGTATACTTCATGTATCTCGTGTATTTATGTATATGCTCCATGCTTCCCATGTATTTATGAGTATACTCTGTATATTATGAGTATCTATGTATATGGTTCATGCTTTGTGTCTTACATGTATACTTATGCGTATGCTTCATGTATTACGTATAACTATGTGTTTGCTTCATATCTAATGTTTCTCTTCAACAAGTTTACTCCATTACTTTATGCTTAAAAATTATGAAAATGTCAAATCTATCAAAGCTTTACTTGTCAAGCACTTCTTGGGTTGAGAAGCACTAACAAATTAAATTATGAAATAATGAAGAGTTGTAACTATTGAAGTGAAAAAGTGTGACTCCCTCAAACTTAAGATATAAAAGGGAGAACATTTCATTTAATAAAGACATCCAAAACACCATTGACGAATTCAATTGAGAATAGAACCCTAAGTAATTTAAATTAGGTTCTCAAGAATAATAATGATACGAGAAAGGATGAAACCCCAAATACGAAAAGTGTGACCCTTCAAATGTAGGACTTCGTTAACAATTAAATATAAAAGGGTAATTATTTCCTTTTGAAGAAACCATAAATAGGAAATAAATCTAACAATCAACTCAAAGGTAAAGTATTATTCTCAAAAAAGGAAGCCAAGACGAATAATGACTCCTTCAAGAGATAGATATAAAGGATAATTCAATTCATCACTCATCTATTCATCAAGAAATCACACAATCAAAATGTCAAAGGTTTTCCCAAGGAAGGAACAATCAATCATAACCACTCAACATAGTTGAATCTAATGAAAATCTAGTTGTCATAGAGAATTAGGCATAACTAAAGATACAAAGATGGATTAAGGTCAAGTCTTTCAAACTTCAAGATTTAGGTACACTAAAGTATCATCTTGACCTAGGATGGTCAATTTATTAAAAGCCAAAACAACATTTTGAAAGAATGTAATAAAGACGACTCAATTCTGTAGGAACCTACAAATTTGGACTCTTGAAAGATCTTATGAGAAATGTTGGCAATCTATCAAAAGATATATTCATCAAGCTTCATGGAGGAGGAACATCATTAAAAATAAATTGTTCTATTCCCTTGGAACAAGATCAAATGTACAATCATATGATCTATCCCACACTCATAAAAACAACGATAATACAAAGATCAAACTTGCAACCTACAAAATTGATCTAGTGAACTTATATTATGACCCAAATTTACTTCTATATTAGCTCATTTCTTCCAGGAGTCTCCTCACAAATTCTTTTCTTGTTCAAAGTAACTCCACATTCAAAAAGATCGAGGACATCAAAATTAGGCATGTAGGTACCTTAGATAAATTTGATAAAATCAAGTTACAGCAAAATTGTTACATAAGCCTATGCTAAGTTATGTTATGGGCCCATAACCCAATAATTTCAGGATCATTTTCACCTCTTAAACTTTGGGAAAAATTAAGAATGTTGAACTAGATGGAATAAAATAATGAAAATCATCTTAGTGTTAACATGGGAATATGTCAAATCTTTACAAATTGGAAGTTAATGTTAATCTATAAATTCAAATTCTATGAAGTGTTTGCTATGGAGTCTAAGACTTTGGTACATCCGATAATTTATACTTGAAGATTATCTAGGGAATATATACTCAGAAGGTTATAACATATGACAAGATGGTATATGTTGAAAAATGTTTGGACTAAGTGTTACAAACACCTATAAGATATTTTGACTACACCATCAACCTTGTCTCAAGCTCTGTTTGAATGATTAGGTAAAATATAGTATACTTACTCCTAGTTGATGGTATAGGAAAAAGGGTACAAATTGTAGTGAAAGATCTTGTTATTCATGGCACTCCCAATGAAAAATACAACATTATAGATTTCAACAAGGGGTAATGAGATGAGAGAAAACTTGTGTTATGTTCGGGACCTTACCAACTCTTGGTTTTGTTGTTGAGAGATATTGGGAAATACAAGAACATGAATCAAAATAATATTAGACAATAAATTGTCCTCATACTTTATAAGATGTTATCAACCCTATGATGTTAAAGAACTATGTTGGATTAAGTATAATAACAGCAATTCTCCAAGGATAATCAATATTGATTTGGGATGCTGATTACTTTAGGAGCATCCTAAGTTGTGATTTCTTGAGGACAAGCAATCTTGGGTGGAGTGGACTTTCATGTCCCCTCATATGGCCAACTCCTTTCCTTGAGAAGTACCATACTGTATAAGACAAAAAGTCTTAATTAAAAATAAAATCATAATAAAAATAAAATGAAGACCAATCAAAGACAAATGATTAATATGAGGTAGTGCGAGTAAGATAAAGGCAACAACAATGATTAGAATTGAAGACAAAAGACATAAAAAGAAGATAAAAACTATAAAGTGATATGTAGATTTGAACAAATATAGTTAAAAGAAGTTGAGCGATCAAAAAGGAGATATGAGTCACTAATAAGACAAAAATCTTACTCTAAGGGCAATGTTGATTAATATAAATAAGACAAAAGTTTTATTTAAAAGATATGTGATTTATTTGGGAGAAGATAAGATTGAGGAAGAATGAGTAATATGATTGATATCAAAAAATGTGATCTATTATTGAAAGTGTATGATTTGTTTAAGTCTCTTTTAACAGTGATTAAATCGAGGAGGTGTTTTTCTTAAGAAGTGTTGCCTTGTTTGGTAACAATTGCATCCCTCATTTAGAATGCTTAAGATATATCAGAGGTATAAAGAGAGGGAAGCAAGGTGGGAATAGAGAAGATCAGCAGAAATAATAAATAAGGATAAATAAATAATTTAGAACAGATATCTAAAGCATAACAACATAAGAATAAGAAATACAATGAATACAAATAATTTGGAGTAGAGATAAATTTGCAGACTTCAGCAGTGATAAATATGTACATCAGCAGAAGAGAATATCTAAAGATTGAATTCCTATCAAATCAAATCAAAATCTAAGTCTGATAGAAGGGGAGGAATTAGATCTACTTTACGGGAGAGAATGACTTAGGGTACCCCACTACAGTGGCAAATAGGGAGAATAGCTAGACGGGCACCCTATTGCACTGAAAAGGGGAGAGATCGCTTAAGGGTACCCTACTGCAGTTTCTCTTCCAATCCATATGACAAAGGACTATTGAGTAAGTTGGAACTTGCTTCATAATGATGAATCCTAGTCTGATAAACAATGTCACACTTTGAAGCCACCTCCATCAAATCTCCAAATTCTTCCTAGTTAATTCCCTTTGCGATGAGATAGTCCTTTATGTCATTCTGAATAAATTTGAAAATGGGAAAACATAAGAAGCAACAACATAGAAGAAAGGATGTATATAAAATGTACTAGGGATACCTAAAAGATGGTTTCTTCATTCCTTTAAAAGGTCACAATACTAGTATCCTTTAATTTCTTTATTATTCTTCTTTCATCACCTATCAATTTAACTAATGCCATGCAAAAGTTCCAACCTTTTTAAATTGGATATTACGTATAAACATGGGGTCAATGCCAAACTCATATCTCAAAATAGTAAATACTCTTTTTTATAGGCAAACATACAAAATGGTTGTGTAAACAATGTCTACCAATCCAACCCAAGCTTGCAGGATGGAAAAAGAACTAGATCTCATTAGCAGGAAGAATTCAGTTGATCAAATCCACTTCACAGGCCATGCCAATTTAGATGATGTCTGTATTAAAATGCCATCAAAAGTAGCCAAGATTTTTGAAACAATTTAGAATAATTTCCTGTGGTGTTGATCGAGCAGCTAAAATGAAGAAAATTCACCTTCTTAGTTGGGATGAAGTATGAAAACCCAAATAAAGGGGCATTGACAAGGATTAAAAGAGTAAATTGGATGAACAAATCCATGGAAGCTAAATTCCTTTGGAGGATATTCCAAGAAAACATTATCCTTGAAGTAAAATTCTCAAAGCTAAATATTTAACATGTATGGATCCCAAGCAGATTTTTGCAGTTCAACAATGTAGTAGGAAATTCAACATTTGAAACTTGAGAACATTGTCAGCTAACTTAATCAAACCATTCCTGAGATGGGAGGTAGGAAAGGAGACCAATTTCAATTTCTACAAATAAACTGGGACTATAGACAAGCCCTTGGAGCACTAGGAAGGTTCGTATGAAATGGACTATTACCTAAACATGGCTATTGGAACCAAATAGGGATGTGGAAGAGGATGTATCAAGCAAGCTTACAAATCAACAGAGACAATATAAAGCAACTACATGAGCTTCCTAGCTTGTCCCCATTACAAATTCTATAGATGATATAAAATGGAATTAATCCAAGCATATAAAATGTTAAAAAAATACAATATTACTGTCATGCAAGACAAGAAAGAATTTCCCCTTGTATTGCTCAAGGAAGGACTACCCAAGGCTTCAGATTTTGTATGGTTAGCTGTCAGATATAGGATCGTCACTCATGTCAATCTTGCCAAAAGAGGATGGAATGGACCCTGCTATTGTATACTATGTCAATAACAAGCCAAAATAGTCTCCCATCTTCTATGACATTGCTCACCACTACTAGAGAATTGTATGTAGTCTTCACCAAAGAAAAATGTGCAACATTGGTCAACTTGTTGACTATCACCATGATGGCATCATGACGTCAAGATGAAAATGGTAGACCAATTCTAAAATCCATGGAAATGGATGTCGTGGGGGTATAAAAGTCCTCTGGGTGCTAATGCTCAACTCTGGCACTCAAAGCATCAAACAACATACTCTATAATATATTGTTGCATACCTACCCAATGATACAATTGTCCAAGGTTTGTATGCATTTTCTTCACCCCTAGATGTGTTGCATATGGTACCCTATGAGCCTCATATTAAACCTCTATATACCACTCATCCTTGAAAATTTGCCCTTAAGGGCCCTTTGGGACTACAACTCCTATTAAACCTCTATATACCACTCATCCTCTAGCAATTATTGAAGAATGTGACCCCTTAAATCCATGCTCAAGGTCATAGCCGTGACCTCGTGTTGCCTCCTACTTAGGCTGTCTCCAACCACATTCTTCTTGTCTTTGATGTAATGCACATCAAAGACATACTCGCACAAGAATTCCATCCAATGCTATTGGCAAGCATTCAAATTCGATTGCATGGAGATATACTAGAGACTATGGTGGTTTGTATGAAACTCAAAATGATGCCCCAAGATTAAGTATCTTCATCTAACTAATGTAAGAACCACCACTACAAATCATGCATACGATAATTCAGCTCATGGGTCTTGACTCTTGAGTTTTTGTGACTCATATACGATCACTCAACCTCTTTGTATAAGCACTGCACCAAGTCCATCTATGGATGCATCTGTATACAAACCATAGTTTGAAAACTCAAACTCAAAGTGGACTCCGCAGCCCAAAATTTTGGCTCGAACTCAAGACTCGGCATAAACAAGGCAAAAAAATCAGCAAAACTTAGCAAGAAAACAAAAAAGAAAAAAAAAAAACTCATAATTACGTACACACAAATAAAATAATGCATTTAGAGAACACAAAAATCTAATTCAACTATCAATTTGTCAAAATTCAAACATTACACATGTCATATGATCCTCAAACTATCAAAATTTGAAATTTCATAGTTTCAAAGTTGAACAATACATTGTAATACAATAAAATTATAAATAATAAATGTATGATAGTACTATAACTATTTATATACAATGATATGTCAAAATGAAAAAACAACCAAATACAATCTACATCTTCCTCTTTAAACTGCTAGTGTAACTTACTTTTTTAGGCCTCAATCTAGACGGTAAATCAGTATCAAAATGATGATAGATTGTTTCCTCAAAAGTGTCTTCGTTTTCCTCCATTGCATCCAATTTCGTTGCATCTGTTGCTCCTCTTTGGACATTAATTCTGTAAAATCTTCATTAGTAAGCAGGACATTATTTTGTTCTTTGATAGTCCATTCACTATAAGGATCAATCTCTGTTGATAACTGAGAGGGGGGGGTGAATCAGTTATCCTAATTATTTCTTCTTTTGAACTTTCTTATTAATCAATGCAGCATTGAATCAAACAAACAAACATTACCATGAAATGAAAAAAACACATGACACAGTATTTTTGACGTGGAAACCTTGTTAAGGGAGAAAACCATGGGGTGATTAACCCAAAGATTATTCTCTGTTAGAAGAATAAGGAATTACAAATATGGCACTTGCCAATTAGGGCTCACTGCCCGAGCACACTACTCACAAAGAGGCCCACTGCCTACAAGGAGACACACTGTCTACAAAGTGATAAGAATCACAGTCTTGAACTGATTGGAAGCATCTACATATGCTGGAGTTCAGTTCCGGTTAGGCTCAGTACACTGATCTGCTGCACTTCATCTTTCCTCTGTTCTTTATTCTGCTATCCTTTCACATACCGGATCTTTCTTACTACTTCTGCTGTGTTCTGCACTTATTCGCATACACCATCACATAATTCATATCTTCACAACTAAATCCATCCTCTATATATATCCGCACAAGTAATTTCATCACCTTTCTAGTCGGCATCCGGAACAGTCTAGTTTCTTACAAACTCTGTTCTGTCGGCTGAATCCTTGCTCACCAAGCAATGCGGATCAAGCATATACTTGTAGATATCATTAATCATGTCGGCCAAACATGATTACCATCAACAGTAACACATCCAGAAAATAGTCTGATACTCTGTCAGTCAGTTCTTCCTCTGTTCTCACTGTCTCTCAGGAATCCAGTACTCAACTATTCATATCTTTTTCTTTGTTCATCATCGGAGGCTAAATCCTTGGAATATACTACTCAAGGTAGTCCTCTTGACTTCCCCAAATCCGCACTGCACCAAGACACTTCCTCTGAGAGATCCGGACCAATCTGTCGGACCTTGCCACATGCTCTGTTCTTGTTCACCGGACCACAACAATCTTCATTCTGACTTCCAGTAGAGACACACCATGACTTGCGGATATGTGGGATGACCTTTGTTGCCATCAATGACAACAACCATGAATCCATATAGTGTCTCTTGCCAACAATCTCCTCCTTTGGCATTGATGGCAACACTTAGTGAAAAATGACTAAGTGTTTACACTATGCTCCCCCTTTGCTGATGCTCTGTCTTTATATACAATTTCTGGAACTCCCCCTTAGTTGGATTCCTCATTTTTCACTGCTCCTCACTCCCCCTTTGACATCAATGGCAAAGGGTAGGGTCTGCACACCAAAATTTTCAAAAATTTTCTATACATAGCCGCATATTTACATACTCACATATACTGAAGAATGTCTGCAAAAGATGTCTTCAGTTGGATCAGTTCTGTAGCCCAACTTTGCTTCATTCTATCCAAAATTGAAATGTGACCACTCAACAAAAATGCAAATGCATCTGCCCTTTTTAGATCTTTCGGATCACTTGTCTGGGCTGTGATTTGAGCTTCTGCTATGGCCTCATGCATGGCCTCTAGCTTAGGGACAATTAACCCCCTGAGCTCACTCAACCTGCTTATTCTATTTTTCCTTTCCTTCTCCAGTTTCTTGATTTCACTCAAGACTGCAATAGTCTGACATTCTTGATTTGTTATAGAGGAAGAAAGAGGATCAAAACTTTGAGACAAGCTTAGTAGTGTGTCCTCTTGCGCTTTTATTTTCTTCTCAATGTCCACTGTTACCTTGGACCAGGAGATACAAAATTTGTATATTTCACCGCCATCCTTAAGAGCATTTTCTAAGCTCTTTATCCCAATGTTCATGTTTCTCCTATCATTAATGATCAAACCCTGAACCTCGGAGAACCTTTTATCCAAAAACTCCTTCCGGACCTTTTCTTCAGCTGATTTTTCTAGAGATTCAAAATGTGTACTAACACTGCTGACTAAGGTTTTGAGATTACCGGAAGAGGAGGCTGCCGGATCTATCTGGACCGATGGCATAATCTTCTCAAGCACTCCGGAGGCAGCCTCTATCAACTCACAGTCTTCCATATGAGACTTTAGGAGCTTTTCATTTGCCTTAGCATTTGCAAATGAGGCTATCTTCATTGTCTGCACCGGAGAGAGGGAATCAAAGTTGAATGGGCCTTGTAGTAGCTCCGGTTCATCGATCTCTATTGTTTCTTTGCTCAAAAATTGTTGAACAGTTTGTGCAGTGTCTCTTGCCGGAGACAGATGTTTCTTTTCTTCTGCAGTCTTGGAACTGTCCTTTGGGATTTTCTCTCCTTCCACATTCTTACCACTATCAGTCATGGTCTTCTCTGATGGAGTCTTCTCTTTCTCTGCACCCTTGGTACTGTCAACCTCTTTATCTTTCACCACTGCTTCCTTCTCCTGTAATTTCTCTTCTTCTTTGGATCCAGAGACTGTAGGGGAAACCGGAGGAGAGATGCTAGCCTGTTCATAGGCCACTTCTTCTGGAGCAGAGGGTTCCAAGTCCACAGCTGTTTCTGCACCTAAGTCCTCTACAACAGGAAGATTGAACCTTTTGAAGGCCTTCCGGAGGATCTCTTCTGTCTCTTTGGCCACCTTGTCAGTCTCACCAAGCATGAGTTGATTCATCCTGGCTTTACTTCTGAACTCATCTTTGCAGTCTTTGAATATTATGTTCATTGTTTTGGGATCAATTTGAGGATATAGCTAAATAGCTATCTGCTCCCGGATCTCAAGATCTTTTGCATGAGCATTATTCTTTCTTATTTCTAATTCCTTTTCTAGGCTTTTAGGAATTAGAGATATGATCTCAATGAAAGCCTTATTGTATATGTTCAGATACTCGATTGTGGCTTCCTGCAGAATCTTTTGGTCAGCCTCATTGTAGTCATCATAAAATTCAGTCATTGGTTGAAGGTTTCCATCCACCGTAACCGACTTGATTACACTCTCTAGAGACAGAGTGGGCTTTTCAACAAATACCTCTACCATTTCATCCTTGTCTTGGCCTGTGGAGGGTTTACCAGATCCTTTCTTCTTCTGCTTCTTTATTTCTTTTATTCCCTCATCTGACTCAGTTTCCTCTTCATCCTTTTGGCTTTCATAAGCCCTTGTGGCTTTTGTCTTAGATCTTTTACCGGATGCCTGGACTTCCGGTTTTGAACTTTTGGTTGTGGGAGGTGCAGATCTTTTTGATGATCTGGTCCGGGTGGAAGTTTCAACCGGAACACTTTCTTTACTTTTCTTTTCTTCCTCAACCTTTCTCCTCTTTTCCCGGCTGGCATCAAGTGCCTCTTTTGAGATGCCTAGGCCTTGAGCAATATGCTCTACTTCTTTTCTCACCTTCCTCTTTATCTCAGGTTCCCTGAGTTCTACATGGATCTTTACACTCAGCTCCTCAAAGGTTCCAAACCTTTCTGCCTTTGGATCTTTGGGGTGACTTAGCATGTGTTGAACATGCAGCTCCACTATCTGTTCATCCACTTCATACCCCATGGGCATGATCCAGACAGTCCTTGGCTCCACTACCTCCATTAGGCACTGATCAGTGTCCACTATAAAGCACACTGAGTCTTTGTATTTTTCAACAAGAGACTGGGGAATTCTTTCTCTTGCTTGCATCATGCTTTGGAAGTTTTTGAAGTATCCCCATAGGGCTGTATTTTTTGTTTTGGCATCCCCAAGCCCATGTAGATAGTCTCTTATTTGTACTGCAACAGGTTTGTCATTCTGCCATGCCCATCCACTTGATCCGGGCAGCTCATTCATGAAGTAGAAGAATAGACATAATATAAGAGTACCATACTTAAAGGAATTCTTCTTGTCCTTCTTGATTTTCTGTATATTTTCCATTAATTGGCTTAAGAGCAGTTCGCAGAGATCATATTCTGCATTCTTCCTTAGCATTTCATAGGCAGTATATACTGCAGTTTCGGATACAGAATTCTCCCTGCTGGAGTGATAGATCTTGTATCCTATTATCATGGATGCATACTTGATATCCGGATCTGAAATATCTTCAATGGTCATTGCCCTCTTATCAAATTTTGATCCGGTGGCCTCAGTTACAATGTTATTTTTGACAGATTTGAGGATAGGTATCCCTCCGGAAGAGTATAGACCAGTTACTGCTCTAATTGCCTCTTTTGTGATCTTGCAGGGTCTATCCAGCCATAGGAAGTTGTCATGCATCCTACTCAGTACATACCGGACCCATTCATCTTCTTCAAAGCAGGGGAAATGAATGAATTGATCAAATTGTTTCTTCTGGATACCCTTATACTCTGGTTTAAGCTCAAAAGCATTGTCTATCAATTGTTTGTGATAGAGATCTCTCAATTTGAATTCCCCAAATTCCTCAATGCTTGCATGTATGTAAACCCTAATGTCTTCTGTGTGTAAAACTCCGTGAGGAACACTGGAAAATGCTCCTAAGGGATCTACCTCCAATGACTTGTATGGATGCTTCTTAAATTCAGGTCGGGGCCTATCTGAGATTTTTACTATATTTGGAGTAGCCATTTCTTCAAAAGATTTGTAGCAAGATATCGAAAGTGGAAAATACCTTTTGCGTCTTCAGTTGCACGGAGTAGCTGGATTGATTTCTGTATGAAATGACTTCGGCAGGAGATCTTCGGTGATCTTGATGAATTTTGTTTCAGAGCTCCTCTTTTCGCTTCTTCTTGGATGTGGAATGATCAAATGATTGTTGAGAAATCCCTTATATCATTTCGCAAACCCTAATATCTGTTTGCAATAAATGCTTCACCTATATTATTCCGGTTTGCCTTGTCCGGATAGCTTGGAGTATCCCAGATCAGTCCTGATCTATGAACATCATGCGGATCTTTCAATCATGAATAAATCGAGATGACACATTACAAGAACATCCCAAACATTCTGTCCAGTCCGCAGAGTAAAATAATGTACTTCCGGATCTCTTCGGACCCTTTTGTAGTCCTCTGTCATTCCGGAGCATCTCCCGGAATAGGTCTTTACTTGATCGATCACAACTTCTTTATATCTTCATGCGGACCTCTGAAATCTTGTCTGGATCATCTCAGGACTGGTATCTTCAAACCCTTTACTCCGCATCTTGTGCCACATCCGGCACCACTTGATTGGCTAGGGGAACAGGATTTTCTTTGAGTCTCCCCCTGAGCCAGAGCTCACTTTTTAATTTCTGAAAGAAATATCAGCACCAGAGTCTGGTGCGGATCCAACCTCTACATTCTCTAAACTTTTCTTCACCCAAATCTTGCTCATCTGATTCCTAACTTCATCCGCATTCATCTTTTGTTTACCCTTGTCTTGATTCTGATTATACACCGGACCTCTTTTGTCCTGATTCTTGCTTCTGCAGACTTTAGCATTATGACCGAACCTATTACAGATTTGGCAAATAACATTTCTTTGCATATTTGACTGATAACCTCTTGATCTGCATTGATTAGCCATATGACCTACTCTATTGCATGTAAAGCATCTACCTTTGAATGATTTGTTTACTTGCATATTTCTGCATTCATGGGATTTGTGTCCATACCTTTTGCAGTTAAAGCACTGTCTAGAGAAGGATGAATTAATCTGATTCATTCTCTTTCTGCACTGATTAGCTTTGTGACCAAAGTGGTTGCAGCTGTGGCAGTATCCATTGAAAGATGGATATCTTTGAGCATTGGTGTTGATGGTGTTTTTAGCACGCAACAACGTAGGTGTGATTGCTGGTTTCACACCTCTCTTGAAAAGTATCTTACCCTAGGTAAGACTACTCCAAGGATAATACAGCTAGGTCTTAGCTTGCTTGGAATTTCTCAATGGTTATGTTCTAGCTGTACCTACAAGGGGTCTTACATGCAGTCTGCAAATCTTCAAGGTTGAGACAACAAATACACATAAACCCTATTATGATTTTCAGCTGATATACAAGGTGAGATGCTGCTGAAGTTTCTATTCTAACAACTAAACATGGGGTTTAAAGAAAATGCAAAAGATTTAGGGTTTAGAAGGAATCCTAAATGACGTTCACAATGCAAGGGTTATCTTTAGTAGACAAATATTCCAGACTTTGAACCAGTTTTCTGAGTTACCAAACCGAAATGGGTGTTACAGTGCTGCAGAAAACGGTGCTATCTTCAATGGAAGTCGAAAAGGTTTTCAAACCACATTCATTCGTTAAATACCCAATAAATGGCGCAACTTAACTCATAAAATGAAGTTGAACTTCAGCACAAATAATGAGCCCAGGCTAACTTTACACAGTCATTTACCATCAACAAACAACTAAAAGTATGGACTTGGAACATTCATCAAATACTGCAATAACTATTAACATTATAAAAGCACAACTAATCTAACTATGGGAGAGCAAGAAGCAAACCATGAAGACCACAATGAATTGAAACAAGATGCAAATTCTCAGAAATGCTGCAGAAACCTGCTTTGTATTAATTCAAATGGCACAGAGTCAACAATTTGGCATCAAAATCTCTCTTACAAAAAGTGGAAATGGCAGCCCTTTATATAGAAAGCAGCATACCCTAGCCTTCTAATGAACGGTGGAGATTAACTCAACACCGACGGTCCAGATTACATGGCATTTAATAAGATACATCAGTTTGTTACATTTTCGGATTTGCCTTTGTCTTGTAGGAAAAAGACAAAATACAGGTTGCAAATACATTGAATCTGGACAAAATAGATACCCATTTGGTTATACATGATGAAAAGTCAATTTTCAAGGCCTAATAAAGCCAAAATAGAGTCACATGACACTTGAAAACTTGAGCTAATGTGGATCCACGGGATTCCAAGTGCTGACTGGATGAAAAAGGAGTATTCAGCACTTTATTAGTGAAGATATATCCAATTGGATGCTTTCTAGACTGATTCTTGATGACTGGCCTGCTGGGACAGCTGTATGCATATCTTGGTGATCCGATCCAAGGTTATTTGAGTGGCATTTTGGGGAAAATATCAAAAATATAATTTTTGGTATTTTCTACATCATAGTAAATTGCATTTTCGGAGGCCTTCAGAGCGGAATGGGGGCTCGAAACCTATCGGCAGCCTGGCATTAAGCCTAAGTAGCCGGGTAGCTCAAACTAGACAACCGGTTTATCTTTCCAACGAGTCCAAGAAGTTTAAATTCTAATAAAATAGCTAGGAGTTATGACCCTCGGACTGGATCACTAGGACATTGGACTAGATCTGCAGGAACAATAGTGATTTGGCATGATCTTCTATGTCTTTTAGCTCCTGAGACTCATCTTTATCATCTTGGACATTATACTGACTTCCTTTTGCATGTGTAGCAGCAATTTGGTTGATAGAATGTCGATTCTGCATCTCTGGATCAATACTGCATATCTGTGTGTACATCCTTCCAAGACGGCTCCAGTTGGCTCCTTTGAGCTCTCCAAGACCTACAATTCACAATACAAAGCATCAATTTCATCTTAACAAGTCATTTTTCATCAATTTGGATCAAAACATGTCCATTTGCAGTCACGAATCAGTCAAAAACAACTCATTGTCAATGTCACCTTCTTGTAAACAACCTCTTAAATCTAGTGATTTTTGCATGATTTTCTGTATTTTTCATCATTTTTGAGTACCCATTTGGCCAATATATTGATCTAGGAAGTTTTTGCAGTCATTAGGATCCATTTGCAGACTTTAATTTCATGTTTTTCTAGCATTTTCTGCAAAAAGCGGGATTTTTAGGGTTGTCCGACCTTAGCGCGGATTTTGGGTCCATCCGACCTTAGCGCAGATTTTGGGTCCGTCCGACCTTAGCGCGGATTTTGGGTCCATCCGACCTTAGCGCGGATTTTGGGGTTGTCCGACCTTAGTGCAGATTTTGGGGTTGTCCAACCTTAGCGCAGATTTTGGGGTTGTCCGACCTTAGCACGGATTTTGGGGTTGTCCGACCTTAGCACGGATTTTGGGGTTGTCCGACCTTAGCGCAGATTTTGGAGTTGTCCGACCTTAGCGCAGATTTTGGGTCCGTCCGACCTTAGCGCAGATTTTGGGTCTGACTGACTTAGCGGTGGCTTGGAGGGAGGTCGGTCGGAGGCAAATTTAGCGCAAAGGTCGGTTGGAGGCTGTTTTAGCGCTTTTTGCAGCAGGAGGTGTTTTTAGCGCCAGATTTTGAATTGGTCAGGGTGAAAGTATATTTAAAAATATATTTAAGTATAAGAATTTCTTATACTTTAAATATTTTTAAATATACTTTCAGGATGTTTGAGATAGGTTCTAGATCCATAGGATTTCATATGCAGATTCTAGAATTTTGAGGTTCTACCAGATTTCAGACTTAGCCATTTTTCAAGATTTTCAGGATTTCAGACTTAGCCAAATCAGGGCTTCAGGAACATGTATCAGGGTGAAAGCTTATGGACCCCTTGGTGAAATCTAATGGAATTTGACATGATTTTGCAACTATAAGATCTGGAAACTATGAATTTCAACATGAAACATCCTGCAGAAGCACTTTCAAGGTCAACATCCCGTGACATAGGTTTTTAGAGCAAAGTACAATAACACCTAATCCCAATGCAGAAGGCAACAAATGGCTATTTTTTAAGCACAAGACCACTCAAGACACTTCCAAATCAATCATGAAAAACATCAACTGACTCCACACATGTGAAATACCCAAATCTATAACAAGTCATGCATTCTAAGCACAAATTCACCTTCTCATCATCATAAGCAAGAGAGGTCTAGACTCCAAGCCAAAGCAAAAGAGGGGGTCTCCATTTGTCAAAATGGGGCGTGTGTGCAAGGCACAACAATTGGGCTGTCTTACCGGAGGTCTTCTAGGCCTATTCCTTAGATTTTCTGATCTAAAATTCTTTTGACCGGATCTGGAGCTTTCTCCTTTCTCATATCCCAAACCATACTTGTCATCTGTCCTCTTTTGACTTCCAAGAAGTACTTCAAGTTGGGCAGAACTTATCTTGAATTTTTCTTTATATTCATTTGTTGTTTGAAGATCTCTTTTGAGAGAGGCAATTTGATCCTCAAGTTTTTCTTCATTATCTTTGGCATCTTCAAGATCAGATTCAAGATGTCTGATAATCCTGTCCATCTGGTGGCATTCTTCTGATTTTTCTTTAAGAGATTGTCTTCAGCTTTTCTTTTTTCTTCAATCTCTTGAGTAAACTTTATAGTTCCTGATTCCATTTCATGTCTTAACATAATGACTTCTTTTGATAACTTTTCACATAACTTGGTTTGCTCAGTCAATTATTCATTTGTATTGCTTTCTTCACTTTGTCTTGCCAATTGTTGGAGCAGCTCCTTTCTCTTTTTCATAGAGAGACTTAATTTGTCCTTTAATTCTCTCATGAATTCATCAGCCTATTTGAGTCTTTCCTTTAATTCATTGACTTCACAATTTGACTGTTCAAGATCCTCAAGGGCAGTCTTGAGTTGCTCCCTTAAACCATATGCATCCATTTGAACTCCCAGATCTTCCTCAAGCTGTTAGGCTCTATTAGGAGGAACCTTGCTCTGATACCAATTGTTGATAACTGAGGGGGGGGTGAATCAGTTATCCTAATTATTTCTTCTTTTGAACTTTCTTATTAATCAATGCAGCATTGAATCAAACAAACAAACATTACCATGAAATGAAAAAAACACATGACACAATATTTTTGACGTGGAAACCCTGTTAAGGGAGAAAACCACAGGGTGATTAACCCAAAGATTATTCTCTGTTAGAAGAATAAGGAATTACAAAAATGGCACTTGCCAATTAGGGCTCACTGCCCGAGCACACTACTCACAAAGAGGCCCACTACCTACAAGGAGACACACTATCTACAAAGTGATAAGAATCACAGTCTTGAACTGATTGGAAGCATCTACATATGCTGGAGTTCAGTTCCGGTTAGGCTCAGTACACTGATCTGCTGCACTTCATCTTTCCTCTGTTCTTTATTCTGCTATCCTTTCACATACCGGATCTTTCTTACTACTTCTGCTGTGTTCTGCACTTATTCGCATACACCATCAAATAATTCATATCTTCACAACTAAATCCATCCTCTATATATATCCGCACAAGTAATTTCATCACCTTTCTAGTCGGCATCCGGAACAGTCTAGTTTCTTACAAACTCTATTCTGTCGACTGAATCCTTGCTCACCAAGCAATGCGGATCAAGCATATACTTGTAGATATCATTAATCATGTCGGCCAAACATGATTCATGCCTTCACAACCTTTACCATCAATAGTAACACATCCAGAAAATAGTCTGATACTCTGTCAGTCAGTTCTTCCTCTGTTCTCACTATCTCTCAGGGATCCGGTACTCAACTATTCATATCTTTTTCTTTGTTCATCACCGGAGGCTAAATCCTTGGAATATACTACTCAAGGTAGTCCTCTTGACTTCCCCAAATCCGCACTGCACCAAGACACTTCCTCTGAGAGATCCGGACCAATCTGTCAGACCTTGCCACATGCTCTGTTCTTGTTCACCGGACCACAACAATCTTCATTCTGACTTCCAGTAGAGACACACCATGACTTGCGGATATGTGGGATGACCTTTGTTGCCATCAATGACAACAACCATGAATCCATATAGTGTCTCTTGCCAACAATCTCATCCAAGTCGATGGCATCATGAGAAATGCCCTCCACCTTTCTAGTTCAAAGGCGAAGGTTATACTAAACAAGGGCAAGGTCATTGAGGTGCTCTTGGGTCAACTTGTTTCTCTTCTTTGTGTGAATGCTCTCAAATAAGCTCTAATTGCATTCACACCCAAAAGCACTACAAGGTTGGGAGAAATTACAGATAGCTAGCCTCTGAAAATTTAGTGTGCTAGCACCATAATTCTCCTACAATAAATCTACAAAAAAACATTTAAAAATAAAATTAAGTAAAGAATTTAGAGCTTGTTCAAAGTTCAAACTTTCAACTTTCAAGTTTCTAGTTTCTACTTTTAGTATTGAGCTTAAAATTGAAGGATAATTATTTTACCTAGTTGTTTTTCCCTCTAAATTGCTTGAGTTGAAGAAAAGAGCATCCCCTCCACACCCTTGTAGACCTTGAATAGATAGATGAACTACATCAATTTAATTATTATGTATGTAAAATGGATGTTTCTAGAGACTGCCAAATTCATAAATAAGATATATTAAATCTGACCTTCAACTCATCAAGAACTGTCTCTTATCTTATTGTCTGGCACCATCTTATCAATACATGAAATAACACCAACCATGACCTCCTCATGAGCCCTAAATGTATCACAAAAGTAGAACTTTGCGTTTAGGTAGTAGGCCAAGGCATGTATCAGGTGGTGGAGTTGGTTCATCCATCTGTGATCAATGATGCACCAAATGATTTCATTTTTTTCCCACCATAGAAATGCAAAATGGTCTCTTTGGCCTTATCCATGGCCTCATAAAGGAAACTCATGAGCATTCCATCCCCATCCATCATACGAAGAACCCTAACCAAAAGTTCTATCACTTTAAAAATTGAAAAGAAATTTGAAATTATTACAAAATTAATCCCCCCCCCACAAAAAAAAAACAGCAAATAGATAATTTTGTATAAAGTTTATGTTTGTATTTGTTTACCTTGATTAACTCCTTTCCACTTTTTATGAATAACTCATCAAAAATTGTTCTTTTAGTCTTCTCCCCTTCAACATTTTTGGAATATGGAGACTCCATCCATGCATCAGACACAAAGATTTGCTTGAGAGAAGGATTTGCGACAAAAATGTTTTGCAAAGTGAGGAAGTGGCTAGCAAATCATATCACTCCCAATAACACAAGCTCCTTGACATTTATGTGCGTTCTAATCTAAGAAAGGACCCAAGTATAGTTATAGACAAATTTGGTAACCTGTTTAGAATCTTCAACCACACTTTTGACCCCTTCAGTCTTCCCAATGTCCTCTAGCAACAAATCCAAGCAATGTGCAACACAAGCAATCCAAGAAATAGTAGGATGCCTCTCCATAATTAGTCTCCTTGTAGCTACATATGTTGTTGCGTTATCCATGATAATTTGGACAACATTCAACTCTGACCTCCTAGATCACCCCGTCCAATAGATTGCACAAAGTCTCGGCATTTTTGAATTCGTGTGAGGCATCTATAGACTTCAAGAACACCAATGTTCCATTAGAACTAAAAGCCACTAAAAAGTTAAGGAGAGTCCTATTCTGCCCATTTGTCCATTCATCTAATAATATGCTACAACCCTTTTTCCAACATATTTTCTTTTGATCATCAATCACAAGCGGGTAAAAGTTCAAAACTGTGTCACACTTTAATAAAGAAAATGGCCAACACAAATATATTTTTCCAACTTAGACGACAAAAAAGTCATATGTATGTTTTGATTTTTCAATTGACATAAACTAATGAAATGTAGAAATTTAAATGTAATTTATGTTTATAGTTTTTAAATTTTTTCAAAGTTAGTTGGATATTTGAAAAAAATTAAGAGAATAATTCATTTCTATTTTTTTTGAAAAAAGTAACGTGGATGGGACATAAAAAAAAATATAGCAAAATTATCATTTTTTCTTTATTTTTTTTTCCTAATTAAACAACTCAAAAATCTAGTGCATGGAAAAAAAATGATGAATAATTATTTTTAATTATTTTTTAAGTCAAATTTATTCAAAACGTTATAGTTTTCATGGGACATCAACTTTTGTACAATTTTTTTTTTTTAATTTTAAAAACTTATACCCTCTTGGAGAAGATTCTCTCCTCTAGTGTGTCATATATTTTTCAAATTTTTTAAATATATTTTATCTATTTATATTTAATTTCTAATCAACTTCACATCTGATTAGAATAACCTACTTACAATAAATTTAAAAATTTATATAATAAAACTAATTGAAATATTGAATTTATTATTAGGTTCTGGTTGAGTGAAAAGAAATGGCTCACTACTGATATTGAGTAGGAGACTGGTGGACTCGAGTTTCCTCCTAGAGAAGGCAAAGAGAGTAGAAGATTCAAGGTGGCCATGGGAGTGAAGGTTACCATGGCTGGTCAGATCAAAAAATTAGGAAAGGATTTGATCGAAGCTAGTCGGGGAAGTAGTTTGAGGTCCTCTCAAGAGAGGATAGGGAGAGGGAGAAATTTAGCGCTGGTCCCCAACAATTTAAACAATGTTGATATGAGAAATTAGAAGACTAGAGAGGACAAAAACTTGGCCATGATAGTAAGAAGAAGATATGGATCCTGAAAGGAGCGGATTTGGCGACAAGAGATAATAAAGTCCCAGTCCAACCAAGATGATCTGTAAGTTGCATTTTCTTTTTCTTGAGTTGTGATGAACTTGCCATTTCTATTTCTCAACTCTAGGATTGCTCGTTTTTTATGAAATGGGTAGCTAAATGGCCCTCTAGAACCAAAGTCCAAAAATGGAGTGAACACAATTGGGGAAAGGAGGTCAAGATCAAATCACTCCCTAGATGTTTTTTCATGGTGGAGTGCTCGTCAAAAGAAAAAAAACAAGAAATCTTGAATCAAAACCCTTTAATGATGAATGAGATAGGGTTCTACACAACTAATTGGACTCTGAACTTCAACCTCATTTCCCATAAGATTTCCAAAACCCCAATATGGATCCGTCTCTACAATCTACCAACAAAATATTGGGATCCAGAGATTTTGAAAATGATTATCATGGTGGATGTCCAAATCGAAAGTGGAGATTTTGGGATGTACGCAAGGATCTGTGTCTCAATAGATTTGGAATCCCCTCCTCCGAAAGAAAGTAAGATTAGATTGGAAATTGGCACATGGAGATAAAGGGTGAAGGTAGAGAAGACCCTTTTGAAATGCAAGATATGCCATATGCTAGGGCACTCCGCCTTGGACTGTAATAAGAAGACAAACATACCAAAAGATGTTGTCAAACCTATCTAAAGCTTAGAAGGGGCAAATAACGTTGAGGAGCCAATAGAAACTATGAGGGAAGTCATTAAGGAGAATGAGGAGATAACACCAACCTCAAACCTATGTGAGGAGATAAACAACAATCATAATATCTTAAACTTTAAACTGGCACTGGAAATGTTTGGGTGTAATAGGGAGTAGGAAGGTGATCTTCCAAAGAGCAAAGAGGACATGGTTGTTGAAGAGCCAGATGTTGAGGAGAGCCTAGCAAGTGACTTTTCAAAAGATGAAGTAGACATTTTTGAAGAGAGTTTGATTAGCCAGTCAGAGTCTAAAATAAACAAGCCCAAGAGTGGCGAGAAAAGCCTTAGAGGGGGTAAATCCAATAGGGTGAAATTATAAATTGTAGGGAGAGCAAGAGGGTAGATAAAACTGAGATCGGGGAAGGGCAACACCCTTCCCATGGAGCCATGAGGCTCATAACATTGAATGTTAGGGACTTTAATGCCCCTAACAAAAGGTGCAGTCTTAAGTGCCTTATGGAGTCATCAAACCCTGACATTTTGATTATCTAGAAAACAAAGATGAAGATAGATGACATTAAAAGTGTTGTGGTAAAATGAAAACAAAAAGGTTGTCACTTTGTGAATACTATTGGGGCATCTGGGGGACACGAGATTATATGGAATACAAATACAGTTGTTGTTGATCATATTTAGAGTAATTAGTCTTGGTAGGAAAGAAAAATAAATTATCCTCCCTAGAATCTAAACTTTATTTTAATTAATGACTATGGCCCAATAAGCAACTCTCAGAAGGTGGTGATCTGGCAACCAATCTCTCTTCTAGTTCAAACATTGGTAGGGTCACATTTTATTATTGGGGGAGACTTTTGTTGGGACAGGAAAATTTTGAAAATTTCCTATACTCCTACCCAACCCATGTCCAACCAAATCAGAAAATCATATGCCCAAAATCATAATAGCAGCTGATAAATTCCATAAATATCACATGATTTTCACCACAAATAATCGTTTCACCCCTCAAACCATGGTACAATGAGGGGTCTTAGTTCCTTAACCTCGACGAGACCTCGGTGTTTTCTTTATACCTATCCATATTCTATTTAAGACAAGCTAGATGTGCATTGGAAAGAAGATTATGGTCGGAGAGAAAGCTTCAAAGATCTCCGATGAAAGGAGTAACACTGATGACCCTTTGTTAGATAGAGAATTCCCAGTCACGCTGAGTTAATCAAAGGTGATGACTATCGGCATGAGAAAACATAATCAAAGAATACTCCGAACACTCCCCCGACAGTATAGATCAAACTGATGAGAAAATTTGATAGGACTCTCAACGAACAACCCATGGAATGGATGGAGCTAGTGGCTCATCAAAAAGAAATTAAAGTGTCTCTGACATTATAATGTCTCAGTGACCAAAGGGCATTATTTCAGCCTAAGTCACACCGATGCATATGGAGGATATAAATCATCGGCCAAAAGGAATAAGTTGGAATAAAGTTTACAAGTCCTGCCGAATTGATAGTCAAGACGACAAAGGATTTCGGTGACATATTCTGATGATCATTCTGATGAAGGATAGAAAGAAAGGTATCAGGGAAACAACCATGATTGAATAGTTTGAATCAAGTCATCCCAATATCATATGTTGTTTTGATGATGGTAGTGGCCACACTCATCAATAAGACTCTTTCTGACAGATAATAAAGACAAATGATATCAGTATTAATTACCTGGGTCTTGCTGATTCTACTAACTTGCCTTGTAAAGAGAAGCCGATAAGCTTGTCGACAAGACTCATGCCAATATTCATATTAGAGATTTTTAAAATATCAGAGTACAATGATATTTTCACAATGATAATATAAGTTAGGCCGACAACAGCTATGCTCATTTCTATATCGGGTAGACCTTGAAATATCTTGTTGATATAGACATGTATATGTTTTGACGTCGAGGAGACAAAACGAAAAGTCACAGTGATTGAGACATCTACAAATGTTCGCACCATAAGAAGTTATTAGATCGCCATAACATTACAAATGTCCCATTGAGGAAGGAGCTTATGACGATGTGACATCTCACAATGATTATGAAATTAATGCACTAGAACTATTAATTACAGACTGAGAAGAAATCCCCTGAAGAGATATTCAAAATTATTGCAATTTGGTTCAGGAAAATTGTCTAAGAGGAGCACACAAGCAGAAACTTGGAGGAGAGAACGAAGGAGTTCAATCATCATCTCAGATAACAAGTACATATATAAAAACCTTTCTGTGGTAAATTACAATTTGAATTTGCTGTCCACAATTATCATGGAGACTCTAATAAAAGGCAAGGGTAGAAAACAGCCAGGTGAAGCTAGCAAAACTAAGAAATGAAAATTTGACAAAAGCCTTGACAAAAAAATGAAAGAAAGAAAACTAAATCAAGATTTAATTGACCAATTACCTGGGTCTACCCCTAAAGCCCGATGGTCTACACAACTTAGGGTAGAAGTAGAGAAATTAGAAGATAAATGCAAATACCTAGGCAATATATGGACACCAATAAGAGGCTATGAGTTGTTCAAATTCCATTATGATAGAAGATTTAGGAAAGTCCCAGTATCTAATCCATGGCATTTGAATTTAGGCAAATTGGTAGTCCTTGATGTGTTTGTGAATGTGGAACTCCTGAAACTCTTGGCTAAACATTACAATCCTAGCCTCAAAGCCATATGCAATCCACAAGGAGAACCTGTTATCCACTTGTCAAAAAATGCCATTTGTGAAGTGTTTGATTTAGATGATTTGTGTACCCTTCCAATAGTGTATGAAGATTTGGACAAAGAATACTGGAGGACGGATACCACGTACAGTGGATGGAGATTGCTTCTCCACAGGCCTAGAGCAGAGGGAAAAAGAGTGCCTTTTGATGATAATGATGGACCTCCATACCACGTGTCTTTGTTTGAACCATATATGTAATACACGTATTATTCCATTGGCCAAGTCCTAGGGTCAGAGGTTCCTGATTTTATGTCAATTCCATTAATGGTGATAGCAACAGACATTTAGTGTCACAATGCTAGGTAGTTTGACTATGCTGCTTATGTCTATAGAAAGATTGATTCTAGTTTAATTGCAATTAAGAACAATGCCCCAACAGTCTCTTTTGAGCATTATTCACTCCTCATGCATATGGTGTTATATTATGGCCAAGAAATTGGAATATGGCCAAGTGAACTTAGAATTGCTCAACTAGACAAAAGGGGATAAAAATCGCCTGTGCAAATGTGGACAAGGATATGGGATAGTAGGTTTGCCCATTCTAGTTATATTCATTTTGAAGAATACTGTGTAAAGGTGTTGTATAGATATTTCAATCATTCTTTGTGAATATTCAATATCAGATGAAATAAAGAGGTTTCTAAGACCAAAGGATTTTGGTGGTCCCCCAACTGTCACCCACAACTGGGGGGATTGGTATTGTTTTGAGGATTCCACCATGGTTAGAGTTTATGGTTTTGAAGATACCCCATTTATATTGCACATGATAGTTCCTGATAGGATTACCTACTTAGAAATAGTTAGGCAAATGAACTGCTCTAATGTGATGAATTTGAGTGCCTTTGATAAACAATCCTTCATGCCCAGTACTCTGTGCTTTAGGGATTTCACTGTGGTGTCCAAAGAGGGTTATGGTCTTATCAGAGACAAATTAATGCATTACAACACAAGGTGCGCATAAGCAAGAAAGGGATTTGATCCTGAGGGTTTTATTGATTTTTCCAAAAGAAAACAAAACCTTAGTGGATATACACATATTCCATATCCACATGATGGCATTATTAGGAACATGGAAGAAGATGAAGTTGAACTGGTAATTGAGAAGTATAATAGAGAATTAGATGAGAAGAAGAAACAACTTGCAGAGAGAGTTGTTGTCTTCTGGTGATGAGGAGTCTGCAGAAGAAGAAGAACCACATGACCAGGCGACCAGAATATCCAAACAAAAAATGGAATGTTATCAGTCTCCTGATATAGAGCGAAGATGAATGGAGTAAAGAATGCCAGGTGATGTTACATGAAGCTTTGGAGGCTCTCAAAGATAAAGACTCTGCATCTGGGGAAGCCTGCAAGCATCTGGAGAAGATGGTGACAATGGACATGATCACAAGAAATGATATTGAGTTTACTGATACACATTATAGCTAAGAATATCTGGATCACATTGCTCAGATATACCTGTGGCTCAGCAGGTGTTAGGATCATTTTCTTTGTTTATTGTTGTGTTAATCATTTTAATTCCCAAAAGACATTTTGAAGAGTTATGTCTCTTCATAGATATTTCTATATAAGTTGGACATATGGTGATCAATGGTCATCATCAGTAGGAGATAATATGAAGTTCATAATATTTTAAATGGACCATGTTGCAAGTATTACATTTAAGAAGTTAATAGAAGATCTCTGATTCTGTGGTTTCATACTGGCATTCAATTGTTTGTTGAAATTATTCAATTATTTGGTTGTCTCCAATTCTATATTTCCTTATTATTCAAATTGATATATCAAGTATATATTTAATTTGTCAATGCACATTTACTGTATTTGTGTGATTTGATTAATTGGTTTCCTTAAAGGGATTAAAATCCTTCTGGTCAGTCACAGTAATCTGGAAGTGTTGATTTGGATTATTAAGAAGAACCATATAATTAGGATTGTCATTCTGTCTCCAAGTTGATATTATCTGTCGTTCTTGTATATTTCATTGAATTGGTTCCTTCAAGAAAGGATTAAATTTCCTTCTGGTGAATAACAAGGGATCAGATCGTGTAAGTTGGATATTAAGAAGAGTTTGTCAATCATTTCCCTGCATGTTTATACAAGTTGTAAACCAAAGTATTGGCCAAACAATTAGAGTTATTGCCCAATATAAGCCACTGGTCTTAGACTTTCATTTGACTCTGTTTACCCAACAAGGCACTGGTCCTATCTTGATTCATCATTCTATTTTATCCAACACCCATTCATTAGTTAAGCATAGTTATAAAATTTACCTTGCTATTGCTTATACATTTTATACCAATCATCTTTCAGATATTAGATATAGAACTAGTTAGCAAGCTTTTGTCTATTCCACACCATTTGCCACTGTGGATAGATCCATTAACTTAACCAAAGCATTTACACTCATCTGATCTGCTTCAACTTTCAAGGTCCACCCGCCTAGGTATAGTAGTGCCTAAAGTGTAGGGAGTCATCAACCCTATAGGTTAACTCTATCGTGTCAGTTCAAAAATGTTGCCAATCTAATCATAGAGCTTGGCATCCTCTTAGGATTTGCAACCTGTATTTTTGAGACCTAACAAATTGGCAACTCCGCTGGGGACCCAAATAAAGAAGCTTAAGAGACCATTCTTTATAGAGTCAGGAATTTCAAAATATGAATTGGTAATTCTACTGACAAGAAGAATCCAGAAAGATAAAATATAAACTTTCCCTATTTACAAAAATAGGTGGCAACTCTAGAACCTGTTATAATAGAAATTTAGTACCAAATGGATGGTAGAAGATCCAAGATGGAAGGGAAGAAGCTACAATCATCCCCACCAAATAAAGCTATTCCCAAGAAAATCAGAGCATCAAATTTTTTTTATCAGAAAAATAATCAGGAAGCTCAAGAAGATAATACAGAATAATCTATCACAACTCACAATAGTTTTACTCCTTTGCATGAATCAAATGAGAATTTGTCTCAAATCAACGGAGTAACTAATGATATATTGGCAAAATATAGACATGATCCTCAAGAACAACTTGAGTGTGAAGCACAAGCCATGAAGGAAATTGATCAGAGGCAAGCTGGTGCAGGAGCACCTACCTGACAGCTGGCCTTCATGAGGCAGTTAGTTAGTTTGAGTCTTGTTTATGTTTTCAAGAAGGTCTGATAAGACCGAATGCATGTAATAAGGTCATGCTGATCATGATAAGATCATGCTGACCATGCTTTTACTATTTTTAGCCAGTTTGTTAGGACAGCTGTCATGATGTATGTTCGGTGGGATCTCCCAGCCGCCTGGAGAGATTTCCCAGCCGCTTGGAGTCGGGTCAGTAGTACTCGTAGGAAAATCTATTTAAGCAGGAGGATCGGTTGATATTGCATATATCATCGATCAGACTTTGTGAGAGTGAGACAGAGAGAGAGATTGATCATTGTATTTGCATCTTTTGAAATCAAATAAAGTGATCCTGTTTGTGTTCATCCTCTGTTGAATTCTGTTATTTGATCGATTTGCTGGTTTGGGTGGTTTCATGGATTCACTGATCCATTCCACCAGTTGATTCGTCTGATCGGTGGAATGGTGATGTACCGTAGGTTAGGTTGTAGTTTGTTTTCTGTTTGCATGCAGGTGTGCAGGATCGCCGTCGAGAGATGTTGAAGACCCTAGCATGGGTATGTGCTAGGTCGAGCTGATAAAGTTTGGAAGATCACCCTGGAAGTGGATCGAGTCATCCCAGGAGGTTCGGCGGATCAGAACAGTGAAAATCCGCTAAGGTTGAAAGTTCGTCAAAACGGCATCATCAGGATATTTCTGCGTATATCCTGCAGTCGCTTCGGGCATCGTCATCCGGATAAGTGAAGATGAGCATGATGCAGTTGAGTGCATGAAGTGAATGTGCGTCGGGGTGATCATCATCAGGAGTTGCCGAGGAGGAGTGTATCGGCATCAGGTTGAAGATCGGGTTGATCGCGGGCCAAAAAAGCTAAGTTTGGCCAACAGCAGGATATGACGTCATCATCATCATGATATATGTCATCAGGATATTTCAGAGCAGCAGGATATTGAGGAGCTGCATGTGACGTCATCGTCATCAGGATATACGTCATCAGGATATCGGGGTGATGCAAGCATCGAGAGGACGGTGCGAGGAGTTAAGGTTCGTCATCATCAGGATAAATGGAGGGAACCGGATGTTCTTTATCTTGTTGATTATCATGATGTTGAATATCATGATGCTGAAGATAGTGAAGACGGAAGTTGTTGCTGAAGTGAACAGTGGACGTCAGGAGGATGTTCGCGCTGGTCGAACATGATGATGCTGTCGATAAACGAATAAGGTGATGCTGTTGACATGCGAAAGGGCGAGGGCTTGTCATCAGGAGGATATCAGTCGGCGACAGTAAATATGATGATGCTGACAGTGTTAAGTCAAATATGATGATGATGATGATGATGATGATGGGCTGCAGACATCCATGCTATGTGTTAATGTTTTAGTGTGGATGCCTCTGCATCATAGTGGTATCAGAGCTCAGCAAAAGGTCTGGGCTGTTGTGTGTTGATTCTGTCACCAAAAGGGCAGAGGTAGAGTTGATTGTGTGTTGTGTGTTGAGTGAGTGGTTGACAAAATGCCTCCGAAAGGTAGTGGTACTGTAAGGGAATTGCAGGAGATGAAGGAAAAACATGCCAGAGAGATGAGGAAGATGAAGGAGCTTGCTGAAGCACTTCAAGCCAGGCTTACAGCCCTGGAAAAGAACAAAAAGAGGGAAGTGGCAGACAGTGAGTCTGAAGAAGAAGAAGATACTGTTGAAGAGTATGAAGAGGTAGCTGAAGATCTGGATGCTGAAGACCAGAAATTTGCAAAACTGTTAAAGGCAGTGTAGAGTGATAAACCTAAGGTAAAGGTTGATGTTTCCAAGTATACGGGAAGCTTGAATGAGGATGAATTACTGGATTGGATTGCTGCACTTGATAATCACTTTGAATGTGAAGATGTTGCTGAGGATCAGAAGGTAAAGATTGCAAAGACCAAGTTAGGAGGTCATGCTTTGGTATGGTGGGATTATGTACAATCTGAGAGAAGGAAGCAAGGGAAGTCAAAGATCACTTCATGGGATAAAATGGTAGCAAGGATAAAAGGTAAATTCTTGCCTAGGGATTATGAAATTCAGATGTTTAAGAAGCTGCAATTTTTAAGGCAGAAGGAAAGGGATGTGAAGGCATATACTGAGGAGTTTTATAAGTTGAGTATGAGATCTGGTCATCATGAGAATGAGGTAGAAAAGGTGGCTAGGTACTTGGCTGGTTTGAGATTGAACATACAGGATGAGTTAGTTTTAGCTAACCCTAAGAATGTGGAGGATTGTTATCAAATGGCAATCAGGATTGAAGAAAAGATGAATAGAGGACATGATAAGTCCATGAGAGGAAGAGGAAACAATATGAGGGGAAGAGGAGCAGCCCCTGCACAAAAGCAAACCAATGAGGGTCAAGAAGACACTGGTAAAGGACAGGGACAGTCTGATTTCAGAGGTGGATGGAAAGGTAATAGAGGAAGATTTGGAGGTGGTAGAGGTTCTACTTCATTTTCAGGAAAATGTTACACCTGTGGTGAGTTTGGTCATCCATCTTTCAAATGTCCAGAAAACAAAGGTTCATCATCCAGAAATGATAGAACTAATGACAAGAGAGTACAACTTGTACAAGAAGAGACAGTAGAGCAAAGTGTGCAGAGTTCAAACACTTATCAAAAGGATAAGGAGCCTGATAATTATGCATACCCAGAGAGTGGAGAATCATTGATGCTAAGGAGAATTAGTTGGCAGGCATCAAAGGATATGATGCAAAGAAGAGCTCTTTTCAAGACCACATGTAAGAGCAAAGGTAAGGTATGTAAGGTTGTCATTGATACTAGTTCAACAGACAACATGGTATCTCAGGAAATGGTGGATAAACTGAATTTGGAAAGGATTCCACATCAACACCCTTACAAGGCATCTTGGGTGAGTGATAGTCAATCACTTTGGGTATATGAACAGGCATATGTGGATTTTCAGATTGGAGCATATCAGGATAGGGTTTTGTGTGACATATTGCCCATGGAATGTTGTCACCTACTGTTGGGTAGACCATGGCAATTTGATAGAAGGGTACTGTATGATGGGTATGCTAATACCTATACCATCAAGAAAGATGGGAAGACTATGAAGTTGATGCCATTGCAGGCAAATGCTGCAGCACAGAAGGCAGCCCAAATCATTTTAATGGGGAAGAAGGAATTTGTGCAGATGCCTATAGGAGCAGGCATAAAGGCAGTTAAGGACACTGCAGGAAAAGGAGTTGTTCAGGACAACAGGTTGAAGAAAGTTTTAGTTGTGACTGACAGAGGTCAGCAGCAGGTGCAGAAATAGGTTTGCACACAGCAACCAGTTCAGAAGAATGGCAAGTATGTTGTCATAGTTGGGACTATTGCTTGTCCTATAAAGGTTGAAAGGAAGATAGGATTGAACATTTCAGAAGTTCAAGAGGCAGTTCAGATAGAGGTTCTGTCAGACAACCTGACAAACCCAGGGTATGTGAGAGAAAGGCCTACATTGACAGGCATGAGGATTTACTTGCCAGAAAGCAAGTTACAGTTCAGATTTCTTGGAGCAGCCAAGAGACAGCAGCAGACAAAGCTAGAACAGATCAGCATATTGCAAAGGCAAAGGGTAAAGGTGGAGGACTTCCACATACTAAACTCATGGGACATGAGTTCTTTTCTGTTGGGGAGTATGGTGCAGGAGCACCTACCTGACAGCTGGCCTTCATGAGGCAGTTAGTTAGTTTGAGTCTTGTTTATGTTTTCAAGAAGGTCTGATAAGACCAAATGCATGTAATAAGGTCATGCTGATCATGATAAGATCATGCTGACCATGCTTTTACTATTTTTAGCCAGTTTGTTAGGACAGCTGTCATGATGTATGTTCGGTGGGATCTCCCAGCCGCCTGGAGAGATTTCCCAGCCGCTTGGAGTCGGGTCAGTAGTACTCGTAGGAAAATCTATTTAAGTAGGAGGATCGGTTGATATTGCATATATCATCGATCAGACTTTGCGAGAGTGAGACAGAGAGAGAGATTGATCATTGTATTTGCATCTTTTGAAATCAAATAAAGTGATCCTGTTTGTGTTCATCCTCTGTTGAATTCCGTTATTTGATCGATTTGCTGGTTTGGGTGGTTTCATGGATTCACTGATCCATTCCACCGGTTGATTCGTCTGATCGGTGGAATGGCGATGTACCGTAGGTTAGGTTGTAGTTTGTTTTTTGTTTGCATGCAGGTGTGCAGGATCGCCGTCGAGAGATGTTGAAGACCCTAGCATGGGTATGTGCTAGGTCGAGCTGATAAAGTTTGGAAGATCACCCTGGAAGTGGATCGAGTCATCCCAGGAGGTTCGGCGGATCAGAACAGTGAAAATCCGCTAAGGTTGAAAGTTCGTCAAAACGACATCATCAGGATATTTCTGCGTATATCCTGCAGTCGCTTCGGGCATCGTCATCCGGATAAGTGAAGATGAGCATGATGCAGTTGAGTGCATGAAGTGAATGTGCGTCGGGGTGATCATCATCAGGAGTTGCCGAGGAGGAGCGTATCGGCATCAGGTTGAAGATCAGGTTGATCGCGGGCCGAAAAAGCTAAGTTTGGCCAACAGCAGGATATGACGTCATCATCATCATGATATACGTCATCAGGATATTTCGGAGCAGTAGGATATTGAGGAGCTGCATGTGACGTCATCGTCATCAGGATATACGTCATCAGGATATCGGGGTGACGCAAGCATCGAGGGGACGGTGCGAGGAGTTAAGGTTCGTCATCATCAGGATAAATGGAGGGAACCGGATGTTCTTTATCCTGTTGATTATCATGATGTTGAATATCATGATGCTGAAGATAGTGAAGACGGAAGTTGTCGCTGAAGTGAACAGTGGACGTCAGGAGGATGTTCACGCTGGTCGAACATGATGATGCTGTCGATAAACGAATAAGGTGATGCTGTTGACATGCGAAAGGGCGAGGGCTTGTCATCAGGAGGATATCGGTCGGCGACAGTAAATATGATGATGCTGACAGTGTTAAGTCAAATATGATGATGATGATGATGATGATGATGGGCTGCAGACATCCATGCTATGTGTTAATGTTTTAGTGTGGATGCCTCTGCATCACAAGCTGAATATGATTATAAAATGTCATTATAGGAGGGAGAGGGAGTAAAATATGGATTCACAAGTCAAGAGGTGAATAAAACTCCAAAGAGTATAAGAAATATAAATGAGGTACAATAGAATGTACTTAAGCTCCAGGAAGACCTTCAAATGATCAAGATAGAGCAAACTAAGATGCTGTTAAAGTAGGAAATTCAACAGATAAGGAATAGAACTAAAACAGTTACACCAAAATATATACCTCCACATAGAGGAAATATTTTGAGGAATCCACAACAGAACTTGCACCAAAATACAAGTGGTGTTTCCAATCCACAAGCATCTAGAAGTCATGGTCATCAAAATACCCTCCCAAATAATGCAAGACTATCTCTCATACATAACACCTCTCAACATATGGCTAATCCATACCCACCCCCTGGCCAACAGTATTGTAGACCACAAAACCCTCATATGAACCCCCATATAAATCCACAACAACAATATGCTTATCATCAACCTCCCGGCAGATATAATTACTACCACCACCCATGAATATTCCACCCCAAAACCTCACGAACATATGCGGGCAATTTGATCTAACTGGATATCAATTATATCCATACCCTATTGATAGTAGTTGGAGAAATATAGTTCCCAAGTTCACCAGAAATAGTGTAGTATCAGCTAAGGATCATATCAGAAGCTTTAATGCCTTTGTACAAGATATTAGAATGGATTATGAAGATGTTAAAATGAGGTTATTCATGATGTCTTTGACTGAAGATGTGAGAGACTGGTTCAATAGCTTACTAGATGCCTTAATCAGTTCCCTAACAGATTTCCATAGTCAATTTAAAGAGTAGTATGGCAATCAGTATGCCCCTGAGTTTGCATTGCATGAATTGATAAGCATCCAAAAATACCAAAATGAGTCAGTATATGATTTCAATCTGAGATTTTCCAAGTTACACAACAAAATAACACATGGGTCTAAATTGACTGATCCAACAGCATTAAGTATTTATTTGAAAGCATTTGATCCTAAGATAGGGTACGAACTTAGAAATCGGTGCCCTATGACCCTGGCTGAGGCACAGAAAGTAGCGTTAACTATTGAGAACAATAGAAAAGCTACAGGTATGGTTAGTAAAAGAGATAATCCTAGAACTCCTCAAAGCCCAAACATTTAGCAAAATAAACAAGAAGGTCAGCATAGACATGAAAGGCCTAGGTTGCATGATATGCCATATAATACAAATTGGAAGGATGGGAGACCCATTAATAATAGTAAAAAGCAACATTATGGCAAAGATACTCTTGACCCTCTAAAAAGAAACGGGGAACATATAGTGGATGATAAACCTTGGTGTTTGGTATGCAATTTACCACACTCACTTGAATATTGTGTTGTTGCTAAAATAGTACAACAAGAAGAAGCATTATACAACTATAACAGAGATAATCACAAAATAAACATGATGCAAGATATGCCATACCTGCTGAATGAAGACTATTCTTCTACAAAGGAAGATGGATATGAATATGATGTGGTAAACCAGAAACATCATATCAACATGGGAAAATAAGAAGTATTCTTAGATCAGGAGGATGGCTATGAGGGACCTACTTATTATCATAACAATTCACCATATGATCAGTGGAGAAAGCCCATTGAAAAGGAAAGGGAAGTTCTTACAATAGTTGTAGTTGCCCAAGCTAAAAATGCCGATAATCTAAGAAAGATGACAGTAAATGTAGATCAAGCAACACCTAGGAGTATCTTTATAAAAGATCAAAATTTCAAAAAGAATAATGCGAAATCCTCATTTAGAGAACTAGAAAAAATTGATAAAAATAAAAGAAAAGATAAATCACCAAACCAAGAAAAAGAACATATAAACATAGAAAGGAATGATCAGACTGTGGCCCATTCATTTGACATTGCTCATGCAATATCTCAGGTGAAGATATCAGTACCACTTTTGGAAATGATGAAGATAGATAAATACAGAAATACAGTGGTTAAATTGATTTCAGATATACCAAATAGAAAATATAAAGAATCAGAGAATAGAACAAACAATGTTCACCAAGAAACATTCCAGATTCCTAATGTATATCTAGGTGATACCTTAACAAAGAACCCCTCACAAGTGGACCCTTTCTACACCACTTTATTAATCAGAAATAGGCTAGTAAGGAACTGCATGATTGATTCAGGTGCGGCCATGAATATCATGCCAATAGCAGTCATGAAAGAACTAGGAATGTGGGTCGACACTACATTTGGTAAGTGTTATACGATGGACAATAGATCTATCCTAGTCGTGGGCATTATGAGGGATGTAGAAATAAAACTTGCTTCATACCCTGAAGCAACCTATAATATTGATATCACCGTAGTTGATATTCCACCATATTATGGGATGCTATTATCAAGACAATGTGCTGCAATGGCGGAAGGGAATGTCCAATTAGATTTATCATATGCCACAATACTAGTGGGAGGCAAAGAGATCAAGCTCTGTAGGGAGCCAAGATATGAGAACATCATAGAATGCTTGGATCAAAATCAAATAAATCTATTTTGTGATACATATTTGGGAACCTTCATAGTTGAAACAAGTTAGCCAAAATTGCAGAATATTGATCCAATACATATAGAATCTAAGAAAGAGGAGAACGATTTGTGGACAATGTATTTTGATGGTGCATGTAGCAAAATGGGAAATGGGGCAGGAGTATTATTTATTTCACGAACATGTAGAACTTTCAAATACGTGTTCTTATTGACATTTGAATGCACAAACAATGTAGTAGAATATGAGGCTTTGCTCATTGGTTTGAATATAGCCACCAAGCATAAGATAAGAAAGTTGGCTATATACGGTGATTCAGATATAGTTACTTCTCAAGTAAGAGGGAAATACTTGTCCAAAAATAGGAGGTTGAAGCAATATAGAAATGCTGTCTGGGATGATGTTGAGTTATTTGATGCCTTCTCAATCAACTGGATTGATAGATCAAAAAATATCATGGCAGATTTTCTAGCAAATATTGCATTAAAAAGGGATGATATCACATTAGGAGGTATTACAAAGATTGAATTGAAAACCAGACCCACTATCCCAGATAATGTACATAACGAGAAAGTGTTTGATAATGATGCTGATATAATCAACTTCTTGTACTGTGCCAATCACTATGAAAACCAAGAGATTGATTTTAATACATTTGTGGAAGAACATGATGGAAAAGAAACTCTCTTTGGTCAAGAGATAGTTCAGCTAAAAACAAACAAAATACCTAAGGGACTCATAGCTTTGGAAAAAGCATTTGATGGATGTGACAGATTTAAAATGAAAGACACACCCATAGTACATAATGGCCTTGAAGAGATTAATTTGGGGATGCAGGCAGTCCCAAAGAATGTATACATTGGAAAGAAACTCAGTCCCAAGATCAGGAGCATGCTCATCAACCTACTCAAAAAGTATAGACATGTATTTGCATGGTCATATGATGACTTGAAAGCGTATAGGGAGGATTTGTTTTAGCATGAAATACCATTAAAACTATATGCCAAACCATTTAGGCAAAAGTAGAGACCTATTAATCCTACACTGATCCCTAAAATGCTTGAAGAACTCACAAAACTAAGAGATGGAGCTATTATGAAACCCATTAGACATTCTTCTTGGGTTTCTAATTTGGTGCCTGTCAGAAAGAAAAATGGTGATATTAAATTATGTGTGGACTTCAGAAATCTAAATAAGTCTTCTCTTAAGGACAATTATCCCCTTCCTAATATGGAAGCAGTACTGCAAAAGGTGACAGGGTGTGAACTACTGTCAATGATGGATGGTTTCTCAGGGTATAATCAAGTGAAAGTCAAACAATCAGAACAATATAAGACTGCATTCACGACACCATGGGGAACATATGTGTGCTTAAGAATGCCATTTGAACTCACAAACGTTGGAGCAACATTCCAAAGGGCGATGGATGTGGCCTTTGTAGAGCTAATTAATAAAATTATGGTAGTATGTTAGGATGACATGACAACATACTCCAAAAGGGCTGGAGATCATTGTACATGTTTAGAATAAATTTTTATTAAAGCCTTAGAATATGGAATTTCGTTGAATCCTAAGAAATGCCATTTTGCAGTAATAGAGGGCAAGTTGCTTGGTCACATAGTCTCAAAGGATGTAGTAAGAATAGATCCTGAAAGAGTGAGAGCCATTGACCAGGTTCCTATTCCTAAGGATGTAAAAGCTATACAATCATTCTTTGGCCAAATCAACTTTGTTAGGAGATTCATTTCAAATTTTGTAGAAATTGTTAGTCCCATATCAAGAATGTTAAAAAAGAATTCAAAAGTGAATTGGACAGAAGAAACATTAGAGGCATTTGTTGCCATTAAGAAAGCAATCAAGGAAGCCCCAGTTCTAGTATCTCCTGATTTCAATAAGCCAATCCAACTATTCTCATTTTCTTCATATCATATAGTTGCAGTAGTAATGTTGCAGAAGAATGATGAGGGATATGAACAACCCATTTCATTTTTTAGCAAATCTCTTCAGAATGTAGAATTAAAGTATGACATAGTCGATAAACAAGCGTATGCATTGGTGAAAGTAGTCAAAGCTTTTAGACCATATTTGGTGGGAACTGAAATAATAGCATACATGCCTAGTGCTGCAGTAAAAGATGTATTAGTCCAGACTAAGGTTACAGTCAGAAGGTGCAGATGGATTAATAAAATTTAGGAGTTTAATATCAAAATCCAAATCACCAAACTGGTGAGAGGACAGGGTCTTGCTAAACTAATGGCTGAAAACAATCTTGAGGCTTCTTAGATATGTAATACTGATGATGTTAATAACATGAGTTCTAGAATTGAGCATACTCCATGGTATACTAACATCATACATTATCTAAAACATATGAAATGTCCTGAAGGATATGATGATAACAAGAAAAGGACACTTAAATTACAGGCCTCAAAGTATGTATTTATCGATGGAGACCTTTATTGGAAAAATAGGGATGGTATTCTGCTACTATGCCTAGATGAACATTAGTCAAAACATGTCATGAAAGAATTACATGAAGGAGTATGTGGAGGACACTTCTCAGCAAAAACTACAACCCACAAAATCCTGAGGGCTGGATACTATTAGCCTAGAGTTTTCAATGATTCATATTGTTATACAAGAAAATGTGAGGCATGCCAGAAATTTTCAAGAAAATTAAAATATTAGGGAGCACTACCTTTGAAACCTATGCAGGTAGAAGCTCCATTCTATCAATGGGGTATTGACTTCATAGGAGAAATTGTAGAGAAGTCAAGCGGAGGACACAAATGGATTTTAATAGCAACAGATTACTTCACAAAATGGGTGGAAGCAATCCCAACTAAACAAGCATCAAGCAAGGTAGTGATCAAGTTTTTAATGGAAAATATTATATGTAGGTTTGGCACCTCGGTGAGGTTGATTACAGACAACAAAATGTGCTTTAGGTCTGATGAGCTCAAAAATTTCTGCAATATATATGACATCACTATGTCTTATGCTACCCCTTATCACCCACAAGCAAATGGGCAGGCAGAATCTAGTAATAAAAATCTTCTAAAAATTATAAAAAGAATGTTGGAAGGAAACAAAAAGGCACGGGATTCAAAATTGAGAATGGCTGTATGGGCTGATAGGATTACTGTGAAGAGAGCAATTGGGAGATTTCCTTTTGAATTGGTGTACGAAACACAAGCAAGGATGCCATTAGAAAATCTTTTACCAATATACAAATTTGTTCTTCAAGAGGATTTAAACATCCCTGAACCAATGGAGGAAAGATTAGAACATCTTGCATAACTTGATGAGACAAGGAGACTGGCTCAAAAATAGAACATCAAATTGCAATCACAAGTGAAATACCTTTTTGACAAGAAAACCAAGGACAAAAAATTTGAAATAAATGACTTGGTATTGATGTGGAATGCTAGATGCCAAGAAAAGGGAAAACATGGAAAGTTTGAAGCCTTATGGTTAGGCCCTTTTGTTGTCACTGGTAAAGGAGGAGATGATTCTTACTATCTGTAAAATATGTCTAGAGAAGAGCAGGAACTGCTAGTGCATGGATAGTTTCTGAAACCTTTCTTTGCATGAAAATATCAAAATCATGCACAAAGAGAAATAAGTGTTGCCAGTGCATGGACAACTCTTACAAATTCTCGAAGTACTCTTATTCCATGCATAGTAGTTTAGGATAATCAAGAGGGATTAGGATCTGCTAGTACATGGATAGTCCTATGAATCTCTCAATAATAACAAAAAACTTTTCCATGTACAGTAGTATAGGATCATTCAATATATATATGGTCTACTCCCCCAAGAGATGTGGATTCTTGTTATACCCACAAGGGGTATACATCCCAGACAAAGCCACTCTTGGGATAGGAAAATTTTGAAATTTTCCTATACTCTTACCCAGCCCATGTCCAACCAAATCAAAAAATCATACTCCCAAAATCATAATAGCAACTGATAAATTCCATAAATATCACATGATTTTCACCACAAATAATTGTTTCACCCCTCAAACCATGGTATAATGAGGAGTCTCATTTCCTTAACCTTGGCGAGACCTCGGTGTTTTCTTTATACCTATCCATATTCTATTTAAGACAAGCTAGATGTGCATCGGTAAGAAGATTATGGTCAGAGAGAAAGCTTCAGAGATCTCTGATGAAAGGAGTAATACTGATGACCCTTTGTCAGATAGAGAATTCCCAGTCATGCCGAGTTAATCAAAGGTGAGGACTATTGGCACAAGAAAATAGTATTAGAGAATACTCCGAACACTCCCTCGACAATATAGATAACATTGATGAGAAAATTCATTAGGACTCTTGCCGAAATGGAATGGATGGAGCTAGTGGCTCATCGGAAAGAAATGCACATCGGGGCAAGAAATTGAAGTGTCTCCAACATTATAATGTCTCAGTGACCAAAGGGCATTGTTTTGGCCTAAGTCACACTGATGCATATGGAGGATATAAATTATCGGCCAAAAGGAATAAGTTAGAATAAAGTTTACAAGTCCTACCGAATAGATAGTCATGACGACAAAGGATTTCAGTGACATATTATGATGATCATTCTGATGAAGGATAGAAAGAAAGGTATCAGGGAAACAACCATGATCAAATAGTTTGAATCAAGTCATCCTGATATCATATGTTGTTTCAATGATGGTAGTGGCCACACTCATCGATAAGACTCTTTCCAACAAATAATAAAGACAAGTGATATTGGTATTAATTACCTGGGTCTTGCCGATTCCACTAAGCTGCCCTATAAAGAGAAGCCGATAAGCTTATCAACAAGACTCATGCCGATATTCATATTGGAGATTTTTTAAATATCAGAGTACAATAGTATTTTCACAATGATAATATAAGTTAGGCCGACAACAACTATGCTCATTTCTATATTAGGTAGACCTTGAATTATCTTGCCAATACAGACATGTATATGTTTTGACGTCGAGGAGACAAAATGAAAAGTCACAACGATTGAGACATCTGTAAATGTTTGCACCATAAGAAGTTATTAGATCACCATAACATTACAACTGTCCCACTGAGGAAGGAGGTTATGATGATGTGACATCTCACAATGATCATGAAATTAATGCACTAGAACTATTAATTACAGACTGAGAAGAAATCCCCTGAAGAGATATTTGAAATCATTACAATTTGGTTTAGGAAAATTGTCTGAGAGGAGCACACAAGTGGAAACTTGGAGGAGAGAATGAAGGAGTTCAGTCATCATCTCAGATAATAGGTACACATATAAAAACCTCCGTGTGGTAAATTGCAATTTGAATTTGCTATCCAGAATTATCATGGAGACTCAAGTAAAAGGCAAGGGTAGAAAACATCCAGGTGAAGCTAGTAAAACTAAGAAACGGAAAATTAACAAAAGCCCTAATGAAAAAATGAAAGAAAGAAAACTAAATCAGGATTTAATTGACCAATTGCCTGGGTCTACCCCTAAAGCCCAACAGTCTGCACAACTCAGGGTAGAAGTAGAGAAATTAGAAGATAAATGCAAATTCCTAGGCAATATATGGACACCAATTAGAGGCTATGAGTTGTTCAAATTCCATTATGATAGAAGATTCAGGAATGTCCCAGTATCTAATCCATGGCATTTGAATTTAGGCAAATTGGTATTCCCTGATGTGTTTGTGAATGTGGAACTCTTGAAACTCTTGGCTAAACATTACAATCCCAGCCTCAAAGCCATATGCAATCCATAAGGAGAACTTGTTATCCACTTGTCAAAAAATGCCATTTGTTGGTGCAGGAGCACCTAAGAGAACACTTTGGAGTAAGAAGGCACAAATGATCAAAGGAGAAGCCCATGGATCAAATCAAATCAAATGGAACATCCTAGAACCAATTATGGCATATTGTAATGGGCAAAATGATGTAATAATCAAATGTCCTAAGGGTCCTGGTAAGGACCCTAGGACCAAAAAAATAATGTAAGTGGGCCAATAGTGCCTCTAGAGTCAAATAAGAGCCAATTAGAAGTGTCTAAGGCTAGGAATAAGGAATAATGATCCTAATAAGATCAACCATGATGAACCATGATAATTTGGTAGAGTAAAAGTCACATAAAACAAAGTTTAATATTCAAATTTTTGAATAATGCATTTGGTGGGAAAATAAAAAATGAATGGTTTTGGAAGTTTAACCATCTCCAACCTTTGGGAATTGGTTGGAGAAGTTAGAGAGATGTCATGTAAGCCTATAAAAGGCATTTGGTGGTACGGTGGAGTCATATTAGAAGATTGGGTTGTACGGCAGGCTGCAAATCACAATAAAATTCAGTTTTATCTGGTATCTCCTTCTTGTTTCTATTGGTCTTTTTGATTATTGAGTGTTGGTAAATGTCTTAGGACCTCAGTTAACAATATTAGACTTCATTTGATGCTCTAAGGAGGTGCTTGTAGGTAGTTTCATTGCTGTTTGTATTGACTGTTACAAAGAACAGCAGGCTGTCCTGTGCATTTTGAGAGGTTTCAATGCCTCATAGGACCTTCCCATGGATGTAGGAGCTTGATACTCATGGAATAGGTCCTTGATTGTATGTATAACATGATTTCTAACACTGACAAAGCAGGAGGAGTGCAAATGGGTAGGTGATCACCGTTGAAAGTCAGAGATTGCATGTGGAAAGAGCATTGAAATGGTGGCTCAGTTGTAGCAGCAGGAGATCGGCCTTAATAAGGTGGTGGTTTTATGTTTGCTGAGGGTTAATTTGGTCAAGTACATGGTGTTAGACCTTCGAATGAGGTCTGGAAGTGATTGGAAGTGGGAGATCTAGCAAGCCCTAGGTTTTGAGGCCTAGAAAGGGGGGTTTTGTATTTAAACATGCAAATGAGCAAACCACTGGTTGAAACCTTGAAAATCCTTTGTTTTTAGTCCTTTCCTAAGACTGTTTTTAGGTTTGGAGTGAGGGGGATAAGTATTTAATAGGGTTCCTTTGTAAAGTGGGCGGATTAGGCCCTGCAGGAAGACAGTCGGGTTGTTAGGACAGTCATATTTCGTCCAAAACAATAGTATATGATTTTGAAGTATGTTATAGAACTCAATAGAGGGTACTCAGATCAGTCATTATTTTTTGGAGTGCTTTGGGAAAGTTTGGAGAAAAGTACAAATTAGTCGCTGCAGAGGGCTACAAGGATTAGGCCTGGTTAAGGGGAGTTGTCAAGAACTGGTCAGAAAGGTGCATGAAACCTATTGAATCTTGTTGGTTGGGGTAGGTTGAGACCCTAGAAGGTACAAGAATTCATCTGAGAAGTTGGAATCCAAATTTGAGCCCTTTGGTGGAGTTTAAGGCAAGGAGAAGACTAGAGAAGCCTTATTGGTTGAAGCCACAAGTTATTTGAATCTTTTGATCTTGTTAGATTACCATTGGAGACCTGACACCTCTACATCATTTGTGAAGTGTTTGATTTAGATGATTTGTGTACCCTTCCAATAGTGTATGAATATTTGGACAAAGAATACTGGAGGATGGATACCACATACAATGGATGGAGATTGCTTCTCCACAGGCCTAGGGCAGAGGGAAAAACAATGCCTTTTGATGATAATGATGGACCTCCATTCCATGTGTCTTTGTTTGAACCATATATGCAATACACGTATTATTCCATTGGCCAAGTCCTAGGGTCAAAGGTTCCTAATTTTATGTCAATTTCATTAATGGTGATAGCAACAAACATTCAGTGTCACAATGCTAGGCAGTTTGACTATGTTGCTTATGTCTATAGAAAGATTGAATCTACTTTAATTGCAATTAAGAACAATGCCGCAACAACCTCTTTTGAGCATTATTCGCTCCTCATGTATATGGTGTAATATTATGGCCAGGAAATTGGAATATGGCCAAGTGAACTTAGAATTGCTCAACTAGACAAAAGGGGATAAAAATTGCCTGTGCAAATGTGGACAAGGATATGGGATAGTAGGTTTGCCCATTCTAGTTATATTCATTTTGAAGAATATTGTGTAAAGGTGTTGTATAGATATTTTAATCATCCTTGTGAATATTCAATATCAATGAAATAAAGAGGTTTCTAAAACCAAAGGATTTTGGTGGTCCCCCAACTGTCACCCACAACTTGGGGGATTGGTATTATTTTAAGGATTCCACCATGGTTAGAGTTTATGGTTTTGAAGATACCCCATTTATATTGCCCAAGATATTTCTTGATAGGATTGCCTACTTAGAAATAGTCAGGCAAATGAACTGCTCTAAGGTGATGAATTTGAGTGCCTTTGATAAACAATCCTTCATGCCCAATACTCTGTGCTTCAAGGATTTTACTGTGGTGTCCAAAGAGGATTATGGTCTCATCAGAGACAAATTAATGCATTACAACATGAGGTGCATAGAAGCAAGAAAGGGATTTGATCCTGAGGGTTTTATTGATTTTGCTAGAAGAAAACAAAACCTTGTGGATATACACATATTCCGTATCCACATGATGACATTATTAGGAACATGGAAGAAGTTGAAGTTGAACTGGTAATTAAGAAGTATAATAGAGAATTAGATGAGAAGAAGAAATAGCTTGCAGAGATAGAGTTGTTGTCTTCTGGTGATGAGGAGTCTTCAGAAGAAGAAGAACCACATGAACAGGCGACTGGAATATCCAAACGAAAAATGCAATGTTGTTAATCTCCTGATATAGAGCAAAGATGAATGGAGTAAAGAATGCCAGGTGATGTTTCATAAAGCTTTGGAGGCTCTCAAAGATAAAAATCTGCATCTGGGGAAGCTTGCAAGCATCTGGAGAAGATGGTGACAATGGACGTGATCACAAGAAATGCTATTGAGTTTACTGATACACATTGTAGCCAAGAATATCTGGATCACATTGCTCAGATATACTTGTGGCTCAGCAGGGCTTAGGATCATTTTCTTTGTTTATTGTTGTGTTAATCATTTTAATTCCCAAAAGACATTTTGAAGAGTTATGTCTCTTCATAGATATTTCTATATACGTTGGACATATGGTGATCAATGGTCATCATCAGTAGGAGGTAATATGAAGTTCATAATATTTTAAAAGGACCATGTTGCACATATTACATTTAAGAAGTTAATAGAAGATCTCTGATTTTGTGGTTTCATACTGGCATTCAATTGTTTGTTGAAATTATTCAATTATTTGGTTGTCTCCAATTCTGTATTTCCTTATTATTCAAATTGATATATCAAGTATATATTTAATTTGTCAATGCACATTTTCTGTATTTATGTGATTTGATTAATTGGTTTCCTTAAAGGGATTAAAATCCTTCTAGTCAGTCACAATAATTTGGAAGTGTTGATTTGGATCATTAAGAAGAACCATATAATTAGGATTGTCATCCTGTCTCCAAGTTGATATTATCTGTTGTTCTTGTATATTTCATTCAATTGGTTCTGTTGACTTTTTCCCAGACTGGATGTTTATTCCAAGATTTCCCTACAAGGTAGCCATCAGTGATCAACAGGATCTCTGGGCCAGGGGGTCAACAGTATAGGAGATAGACTCTATATTTTATCTCCTCTTCTTCTTCAGGCTCTGCAAGACCTAGGGGGGTATTCCCTACTCAACATCCATGAGGATATGCATGCAAGGCTGGGATGCTGACAGAAAGTAGATGAGTCCTCCTGTAAGTAGACCAAAACTGAATGATAAGAGCAAAGGGGCTAGCTTTGGGCCTATTAGCAGTTGTAGACAGAGGACTGAGGATCCTAAACTAACTCTAAAGTCCTAATGGTTGTTTTAGATTTTGCTTTGGAGTTTAAGTGTGGATGCAAAGCTGGATATGGTTATAACACAAAACAAAGCATGATTGGTGCCTATCCAGGGCCTGGAGTCAGTAGACATACACCTGTGAATGATCAGCATGAACAACTAAAACTGGATTTCAAGGGGATATGTGTGATACCTGCCTTACAGGCATCTCCCAATACAAAGTGTTAGGTTATCTCTACTTATGGTATCCCTAATGCAGTATACTCTTCCCAATGTTCAACCTGAAAACAGTTTAATCTACCCCTTGAGTAGAAGTTAAGAGATCAGACAGTCAACATAGGAATTCTATGCTCTAGAATCTAAACATTACCAAACATCCAGATTCAGAAGAAGAATACATGCAATACTGGAGACAGAATTAACACAACACATGCCAAACAACATATCTCATATAAGTTTAATCATGAAATCAGTGGGTTCATGCCAAAAACAAACAACAAGAGATACATAAACTCACAGGTAAGCTGTACAGAGCAACCAGATCAGCTTGTTATGCATTACAGAGCCAAAATCATCAACTTTCAACAACAACCTTTCAAATGAGCAAGACCACCTGCTTATAACAGCCAGGTAGGTGCTCAGCCATTAATTACAATGTTGACCAAAAATCCCGCCAGATACACAGTATCATGGAAATGGCGCTCAAACACAACCAGATTGGCGCCCAAACTTGAATGCAGCAGGTAGGAGAGGAGACAGGAAGATTTCTCGAGCCCTGCGCCACCATCCGCTGATGTACATCTTCAGTCGGGTACAGGATCCATCCACGCCATCGCCCATACCTCTGCAACAATCGCCATTAATGGTGCACCAACCCGCGGCCTTGGGAAGATCATCAAATCTGCAATCGCAACCATTTCCCACCGAGACTCATCATCATGATGTTTGAAAATGCAGGATAACAATATCCCAAATGCACCCCGCGATGACCTCAATAACACTTTATATACTAGGTCATGAGCATATATCATGTCGGTGCTTTTGCTCCTGACGACACTAGTATAGACTTCATCATCATCATCCTCCAGCAGCATGATATCCTGTTGTTCGAAATATCACCCTGACGTCATCATGATATTTGAAATATAACCTTCATGATAATCGGCACAACCTGATCCTTCGAAGGAACATCCTCCTGCTGAGCTTATAACAAAAGTCTGGCCGATGAACATCCTGATGACGTCATCATCATATACTGCTGACGTCATCATCATATCTGCCTACTGCGCACCTCCTCATATCCGGATGACGTCATCATCATGTTTACAAATATCAGGGGATCATCACAAGATGATCAGTGTTAGAGATATGACCCCCGCAGACCTTGATGACGTCATCATCATATTAACATCATCATGATATTCGGAAGACAACCGGATATTTGGAAATATCCTCTTGACGTTCAAACATCAGGTTGCACTGTAGCTCCCTTGTAAGATTGGGGCGATAACTGAATATGATGATGATGCTTGAAAAGATCACCCCCAGTAGATAATGCGCGAAGCCAACAGGCGGATATCTCCTTGATATCAGCATCATCATGATGCTCGAGCAAACATATATCCGGGTGATATGAAAATATCACCCCTTCCTTCGGAATATCATGATGCAGATAGGCAAATAAAAAGATATCACCCTGATATAAGGATGACGTCAGCATCATCAGGATGTCAAAACAACGAACAAGAAGTGATACAACATCATCAGGATGATATTGACTAAGATCATCCTGACGTTCAAAATATGATGACCCTAGTGAATATCGGGTCGCACTTAGAACTCTTCGACAACATCATCAGGATGATATTAACCAAGATCACCCGATGATAAAACATCACCCCGGCGAAATATCATGAAGGCAGAAAATATGATGACCTCCGCAAACAGCAGGATGATAACTGGAAATATCATGATGATGACGACCCTTAAGAAAAAAACAAGTTAGGTCGAACACTTAGAGAATAACCCCTTCAGGACATCGGGGCAACATCGTCATCATGTTTGAGCAAGGTGATATTCGGAAGATCACCGGATACTTGAAAAGATCACCCCCGCAAGCAACTGAGGGCGTACTGTAGCTCACCAGTATCATCAAGATAATAAGCAAACATCACCCGACAGTTGAAATATGATGATGACGATGAGAAAAACAAGTCGACGAAGAACATGCTGATGAAGATCATCATCGAAGACAAGATGATAATGACGACCTCCTCCTCAAAAAAAAATGATGCTGCAGCTGAAAAACGCTGAGGAGGTCCAACACTTAGAAAAATTGGGCAAGAAGATAAAGGCTTCGAATGAAGAAACCTCCTGATCATGACAAACCAACCCCAGGTCAAAATAAGTGCTAACAGTGGCTCCGAATGGGGACGTGCAGGTGAAAACCTGCAGCGAGAACCAGATCTCCGGGCAGACCACAGACAAAAAGCCAAAAAACGCGAGCTGTACAAGGCATTTACACTACATACATATTTTACAAATGTGCACAGCAACCAGATATTCATGCAAAGTAGAACTTCAGGAATTGGCCATGCACAGGCAATTCCAGAATTTCACCATCTAGGGCCTGGAGGAAATAAGAATCCTCCCCATGAGTATTGCAAACCTGATATGGGCCCATCCATAAGGGTTGAAATTTACCATGTTTACCCTTTTCCTGATCTTTAGCATTCCAGATAAGCACCAGATCATTGACTTGAAACTTCCTCTTTGTAGCTCTCCTGTCAAACTGATATTTCATATCCTGTTGTCTTTTGAGATTGATCTGGTGGGCTTTCCTTCTGTCTTCATCCAATGCAACCAGCTGATTCACTCTTTCTGTCATGGGATCTTCAATGTCCTCATCATTTTCCTGAATGAATCTGTAAACTGGTAGGAGGTTGTTTATGGGCAGTCTAGCTGATGCACCATATACTAGCTCAAAGGTGACTTCCCAATAGCCCTTTTCACAGTCACTCTGTCAGCCCATACTGCTAAGTTCAACTTTGAGTCCCAAGCTCTCTTGTTCTTGTCCAGTATCCTCTTGACAATTTTCATGATGCTCTTATTGCTTGATTCTGCTTGACCATTTCCTTGTGGGTGATATGGTGATGTATATGACAGATTTATCCCATACCTGTTGCAAAAATCAACAAACTCACCTGATCTGAAGCACATAGCATTATCAGTGATAATCTTAAATGGTACTCCAAACTTGATGATGATGTTCTCTAGTATGAAATCTGTCACCACCTTACTTGTAGCTCTTTTAGTTGGTATGGCCTCAATCCATTTGGTAAAGTAGTTAGTTGCCACCAAAATCCAACTGTGTCCCCCACTTGATTTGTCTACAATTTCCCCTATAAAGTCAATTCCCCATTGCTGGAATGGAGCATCCACAGGTACAGTTTTGAGGGGCAAAGCACCATTATATTTCAGCTTTCCTGAGAATCTCTGGCAAGGGTCACACTTCCTTACTAACTTCTGTGCATCTGAAAAGAGAGTGGGCCACCAATATCCTGCCCTGAGAATTTTATGAGCTGTTGTTTGGGCAGTATAATGGCCACCACACAATCCTTTATGCATGTCAATCAAAATATTGTTAGCCATGTTCTTATCCACACATCTCAGCAGCACACCATCAGGATTTTTCCAGTACAGCTCACCTTGAACAACAACATACCTGATTGCATGTAGCTTCAGAGTCCTCTTTTGATTGTCACTGAAATGGGAAGGACAATTCAGATTTTGCAAATAATAGACAATATCCTTGTACCATTCAGATCCTGATACACTTACATTCTCATCTTGGACTGCATTAACTTGGCATGCTTCCAAGTTTGACTGTGCCATCATCTTGGCTAATCCTTGTCCTCTTATCAACTTAGTAACTTGTATGTCTATGTTGAATTCCTGCAGTTTGTTTATCCATCTGCACCTTCTTCCAGTCACCTCCTGCTGAGTGAATATGTCTTTGACTGCAGCATGAGGTACATATGCAATGATATGTGACCCTACCAAGTATGGTCTGAAACTTTTGATGGCTCTAACTAGTGCATATGCCTGCTTTTCCATAATGTCATATTTCAACTCAGAGGCCTGCAGGGACATACTGAAGAAAGCGATGGGCTGTTCAAAACCATCTTCATTTTTCTGTAACAAACATGCAGCTACAGTATGAAAGGAAGCAAAAGAAAACACTTGGAATGGCCTAGAAAAATCAGGAGATTTAAGAACAGGGGCCATCTTAATTGCCTCTTTGATATTCTGAAATGATTCTGCTACTTCCTTTTCCCAGTTGACAGTTGCATCCTTCTTCATCATCTTGGAGATGTTCCTTGTGATTTCTGCAAAGTTGGGAACAAATCTTCTAACAAAGTTTATCTGTCCAAAGAAGGACTGAACTCCTTTCACAGTTTTTGGCATTTGAATCCTGTCAATAGCTGCCACTCTCTCTGGATCTATCCTGACTCCATCCTTGGAAACAATGTGTCCCAGAAGTTTTCCTTCAACTACTCCAAAGGCACACTTCTTTGGGTTTAAAGAAATACCATATTCTAGTGCTCTTATGAAGATCTGCTCCAGATGCATACAATGCTGCTCCTCTTTCTTTGAGTAGGCAGTCAGGTCATCCTGATATACTGCCAGGATTGAATCAATCAGCCCTGCAAAAGCAACATCCATTGCTCTTTGAAATGTAGCACCTGCATTTGTTAGTCCAAATGGCATTCTAACATACACATATGTTCCCCATGGAGTGGTAAAGGCAGTCTTATACTGTTCTGATTCCTTTACCTTTACCTGATTATATCCTGAAAATCCATCCATCATGGATAGGAGTTCACAACCAGTCACTCTCTGCAACATAGCCTCCATATTAGGCAGTGGATAGTTATCCTTCAAAGAGGATACATTCAAGTTCCTGAAATCAACACACAACCTAATATCACCATTCTTTTTCCTGACTGGGACAAGGTTAGACACCCAAGTTGAATGTCTGATTGGCACAATTATTCCAGCTTCCCTGAGCCTTTTGAGTTCTTCTTGCATCTTAGGAGCTAAGGTAGGATTTATAGGCCTTTGCCTCTGTCTAAATGGCTTAGCTTCAGGCTTCAGTGGGATCTCATGCTGGAATAAGTCTTCCCTATAAGCTTTTAGGTCCTCATATGACCAAGCAAAAACATGTTTATACTTTTTTAGCAATGCAATCAGCATACTTCTTATGTGTGGTTTTAGCTATTTACCAATATATACTTTCTGAGGGGCCTGAGATGTCCCCAAATTTATTTCTTCTAAATCCTCCTTATTTGTGGGGGATGTCTTTGTGACCATTTTGTCTCTACTATCAAAGGCTCTTTCCAAAGCCACTAACCCTCTAGGGATCTTGTTAGTCTTCAACTGAATGATCTCCTTTCCCACAAGAGTTTCTTTTCCATTTACAGTCTCTACAAAAGCTTGGAAATCAATCTGTTGATTCTCATACTCATCTATAAAGTGCAAAAATTTCAGCAAATCCCTATCATCATTAAAAACTCGCCAACTGCATATGTTTTCTGGTATGGCAGGCCTAATTTTAACTTCTACATCTGTGACACCTGACAGAGTGATGTCATCTGGCCTTATTGCAACATTGGCTAAGAAATCAGCCATAACATTTTTTGACCTTTCTACCCAGCCAATTGAAAATGCATCAAAAAGTTCAATAGTATCCCAAACAGCATGCTTGTACTGTTTCAATCTCTTATTTTTTGCAGCATACTTATTTCTGATCTGGGATACAATCAGCTCAGAGTCCCCAAATACTCTTAACATCTTAATTCCATGTTTGAGAGCAATATTCAGGCCTAAGAGTAAGGCCTCATATTCTACAATATTGTTTGTGCAATCAAACCTCAGCAAGAAAGAGAATTTGAGGAGCTTACCAGTTGGAGACAGGAAAACAACTCCAGCTCCAGAGCCTTCTTTTGCACAAGCTCCATCAAAAAACATGGTCCATAACCCTTGCTGATCCAGCTCATCAATGCAGGCATTTTTCTTTTTATCTTCTGCATCATCTGAGACAACCTTGAAGTTATCACAATCAGTGTCTACAAAGCATACCTGTTCATTTGCTTCTTGGTCTTCCACTGTCTCTGATGATCTTTGCTCTCTAATTAGCTTGACATCCCTGCCATTCATTGGAATCATGGCATACGACAGGTCCAGCTGCATACTTCCACCTATTAGTGCTGCCCATCTTCTTGACAGCAGCATACCATACTGTGGCTTGATGTCAACCACTGTTATATTCATCTTATATTTCTTTTCAGGAAATGCTGCCAGTTTGAAATCTACATCCTTCATGATTCCAATAACTGGTACCTCTCTGGCATCCATAGCATAACACTTCCCACATGCCTTGTCAATTTTTAATCCAGTTTGCTGCATGATAGCCAAAGGCATGACATTTGTGGATGCTCCAGAGTCAAGCATACAATTTCTAATTATTTTACCATTTATAACCAGGGAAACATAAAATGGTTCCACCTGTGAAGGGCACTTTGTCATGGTCATTCCTAAATAGACTTCAGGAGTCTCATCTTCTTCATTGCACATGACCTGTTTCTCACCCTGGGTCTGATCATTTTGCTCAGCTTGAAAAGGTACCCCTGAGATTAGGGATATTGTCCTATTCTTGATCTCTTCCACTTTCATGAGTTCCATAAGTGGAACAGAGACCTTTACCTGAGAGAGGATCTGGGCTATATCAAATGGAGCATAGTTTTGTACAACAGTTGTGGCTTGCTCCACAATCTTGCTTTTATCCTGAGCTGATTTAGTTTTCATTTTCATAGTTCCCTGATCATCATTCTTGTCTTGGGAACCTCTACTTTGATCTTCAGCCTGAGGGGTTTTGTTTTCTGGTCCTTGAAAATCATGACCTGTTCTGTGTCTAAAGTTCTGTTTATTATTTACCCACTGCCTTTTTTGTGGTTCAGTTCCTCTATGACCATGCACCAGCTGACCTGCAGAAATATCTTCTAGCTGATGTGGGCTGCCAACCTGATTTTTACCTCTGAGATTGTAGTTGCTTTTGACCTGAGCAACTGCTGCAGCTGTGAAGGCTCTAATTTCCTCATCAGAAGGTCGCTGTAGGTTACTCAGAAAATTGTGTGAGTTCTGAGCATACACATAATTATCCTCATCATCTTCATCATATGGGGACTGTTGGCAGACCTGAACTTGATGATCTGTATTGTCATCAGCATCATAAAGAGTGTATCCATTGCCTACGGACATCATGTTAACATCATCATCCTGCACATGATGTGGCTCATTGCATTCATTACAGGATGTAGCATTATCATACAAGGATTGAGCAATCATGCACTGTGACTGTGAATGTGGCATCTGACAAATTATACACCACGGAGCATCATCAGCAATATTTATAGTTTTCTTCAGGGGATCAGGAGTTTCCTTGGCATGTTGAGCCCTCTGATTTGGGTTGTTACGTGTGAATACAGGCTTACCATCATGCCAATTGGTGTTATAAGGCATATCATGTAGTGATGGCCTCTTTTCCTGCCTTTGATAGACTTGCCTATCAGGACCCATCCCTTTTTCACTTCTAGCTAATCTATAGCTCAGGTCCTTAACAACATTTGCCAGTTTGTCTATCTTATCTTCAGGAGCAGATGTACTACCTTGAGTGTTCTGAGGCTTATTTGGATTCTGCAGAATTTTTACATCATCCCTTCTATTTGTCTTGCCTGATGCTTTCCTATTGTTTTCAATATTTACTGCAATTCTGAAAGCATCCCTGAGAGTGGCAGGACCTTTATCTCTTAGTCCATATGCAGTCTTTGCATCAAAGGCATTGATGTACAAAATTATGCACATTGGTTCATTTGGCCTCATATGATGTGGCAATTTGTTCAACACTTTAGTAAATCTTGCATTAAAGTCTGCAACCTGCTCATTTGACCCTTTTGTAATACTGGTGAACTCATTTACAAAGAAGCTAGGGTCAGTTTTATCACCATATTGCTCCTTGAATATCCTTTTAAAATCATCCCATGATGAAATACTCCGGTCAGGCAGATTCCTGTACCATTCTCTTGCCTCATCTATTAAGGATTGCATGAATGACTTCATAAAAACATCCTCATGCTCAACCTCAAAATTATCCATGACATTTTGGAAGGCCTTTAGATGATCTTCTCCTGACACTGTATTGTTTCCTGAAAACTTAGGCACTTGCAGCCTCAGATGCTTGTCAATGGGGTTAGGATACCCAGGAATACCATCAAACACCAGCTGCCTGAATCTATCTAGCTGCATAGGCTGTCTGTTTGGCTGATTAACATTAACATTTCTATTTGCATTCTGGTTTCCTGCATGGTTTAGTGGTATCCTAGCATCATTCACATTTTGTCTGTCATCATGATGCTGATGATGCATTTCATATCTTTGCTGATGTCTTTGCATATTTGCATTCTCTAGGGTAGGAACTTAATTATTTTGGGCAGTTCTCAAGGCTTGCACTTTCTGCTGTATATCATCTCTGATTTTCATGGCTTGTAGGTATTCTAGTTCTGCTCTTAGACTTTTGATTTCTTCAACCAACTGTTCATCCTTAGGTCTGGAGGTAGATGGTCTCATACCATTTGGGTCATCATCTTCATCATCCCTTAGAGACTCTGCCTCCTCAAACCTTTCACTTGGGTCTAGAAAAGGGCGTTCTTGGAACACCTCTTACCTCATTCTCATACTACCACCCTGTTGCCTCTCATATGCACCTTGGATATCAGCTTCTGCACTTGAAAAATAAGGAGCATGCTGTCCTGATGGCCTAGGGTTATCTTGTACCTCATCACTTTTTCTGGGGGAGCTCTCATGACTAGCTGAGACAGTTCCCTTTCTTCTATACATCATTCTTTTTGTTAATGGTAACTCTTCAAATAGAGGATTTTGTTGGGATCTTCTCCCCTGCATATAAATTTTACTTTGACCGGTTGGGAGATTACTTCGGAGTCGCCACCTATTTCTAGGAACTGTTTTCTTCTGAAAACCAGGGTTCTTTCACAAGGTTCCCCAGCGGAGTAGATTACTGTTGCTGACTCAGATGGGTCACATATATATCACTGGAGATGATTAGATAGCGCTTTTACTTCTCAGTCCCCAGCGGAGTCGCCAATTTCTGTTGACTTTTTCCCAGACTGGATGTTTATTCCCAGATTTCCCTACAAGGTAGCCATCAGTGATCAACAGGATCTCTGGGCCAGGGGGTCAACAGTATAGGAGATAGACTCTATATTTTATCTCCTCTTCTTCTTCAGGCTCTGCAAGACCTAGGGGGGTATTCCCTACTCAACATCCATGAGGATATGCATGCAAGGCTGGGATGCTGACAGAAAGCAGATGAGTCCTCCTGTAAGTAGACCAAAACTGAATGATAAGAGCAAAGGGGCTAGCTTTGGGCCTATTAGCAGTTGTAGACAGAGGACTGAGGATCCTAAACTAACTCTAAAGTCCTAATGGTTGTTTTAGATTTTGCTTTGGAGTTTAAGTGTGGATGCAAAGCTGGATATGGTTATAACACAAAACAAAGCATGATTGGTGCCTATCCAGGGCCTGGAGTCAGTAGACATACACCTATGAATGATCAGCATGAACAACTAAAATTGGATTTCAAGGGGATATGTGTGATACCTGCCTTACAGGCATCTCCCAATACAAAGTGTTAGGTTATCTCTACTTATGGTATCCCTACTGCAGTATACTCTTCCCAATGTTCAACCTGAAAACAGTTTAATCTACCCCTTGAGTAGAAGTTAAGAGATCAGACAGTCAACATAGGAATTCTATGCTCTAGAATCTAAACATTACCAAACATCCAGATTCAGAAGAAGAATACATGCAATACTGGAGACAGAATTAACACAACACATGCCAAACAGCATATCTCATATAAGTTTAATCATGAAATCAGTGGGTTCATGCCAAAAACAAACAACAAGAGATACATAAACTCACAGGTAAGCTGTACAGAGCAACCAGATCAGCTTGTTATGCATTACAGAGCCAAAATCATCAACTTTCAACAACAACCTTTCAAATGAGCAAGACCACCTGCTTATAACAGCCAGGTAGGTGCTCAGCCATTAATTACAATGTTGACCAAAAATCCCGCCAGATACACAGTATCATGGAAATGGCGCTCAAACACAACCAGATTGGCGCCCAAACTTGAATGCAGCAGGTAGGAGAGGAGACAGGAAGATTTCTCGAGCCCTGCGCCACCATCCGCTGATGTACATCTTCAGTCGGGTACAGGATCCATCCACGCCATCGCCCATACCTCTGCAACAATCGCCATTAATGGTGCACCAACCCGCGGCCTTGGGAAGATCATCAAATCTGCAATCGCAACCATTTCCCGCCGAGACTCATCATCATGATGTTTGAAAATGCAGGATAACAATATCCCACATGCACCCCGCGATGACCTCAATAACACTTTATATACTAGGTCATGAGCATATATCATGTCGGTGCTTTTGCTCCTGACGACACTAGTATAGACTTCATCATCATCATCCTCTAGCAGCATGATATCTTGTTGTTCGAAATATCACCCTGACGTCATCATGATTATTGAAATATAACCTTCATGATAATCGGCACAACCTGATCCTTCGGAGGAACATCCTCCTGCTGAGCTTATAACAAAAGTCTGGCCGATGAATATCCTGATGACGTCATCATCATATACTGCTGACGTCATCATCATATCTGCCTACTGCGCACCTCCTCATATCCGGATGACGTCATCATCATGTTTACAAATATCAGGGGATCATCACAAGATGATCAGTGTTAGAGATATGACCCCCGCGGACCTTGATGACGTCATCATCATATTAACATCATCGTGATATTCGGAAGACAACCGGATATTTGGAAATATCCTCCTGACGTTCAAACATCAGGTTGCACTGTAGCTCCCTTGTAAGATTGGGGCGATAACTGAATATGATGATGATGCTTGAAAAGATCACCCCCAGTAGATAATGCGCGAAGCCAACAGGCGGATATCTCCTTGATATCAGCATCATCATGATGCTCGAGCAAACATATATCCGGGTGATATGAAAATATCACCCCTTCCTTCGGAATATCATGATGCAGATAGGCAGATAAAAAGATATCACCCTGATATAAGGATGACGTCAGCATCATCAGGATGTCAAAACAACGAACAAGAAGTGATACAACATCATCAGGATGATATTGACTAAGATCATCCTGACGTTCAAAATATGATGACCCTAGTGAATATCGGGTCGCACTTAGAACTCTTCGACAACATCATCAGGATGATATTAACCAAGATCACCCGATGATAAAACATCACCCCGGCGAAATATCATGAAGGCAGAAAATATGATGACCTCCGCAAACAGCAGGATGATAACTGGAAATATCATGATGATGACGACCCTTAAGAAAAAAACAAGTTAGGTCGAACACTTAGAGAATAACCCCTTCAGGACATCGGGGCAACATCGTCATCATGTTTGAGCAAGGTGATATTCGGAAGATCACCGGATACTTGAAAAGATCACCCCCGCAAGCAACTGAGGGCGCACTGTAGCTCACCAGTATCATCAGGATAATAAGCAAACATCACCCGACAGTTGAAATATGATGATGACGATGAGAAAAACAAGTCGACGAAGAACATGCTGATGAAGATCATCATCGAAGACAAGATGATAATGACGACCTCCTCCTAAAAAAAAAATGATGCTGCAGCTGAAAAACGCTGAGGAGGTCCAACACTTAGAAAAATTGGGCAAGAAGATAAAGGCTTCGAATGAAGAAACCTCCTGATCATGACAAACCAACCCCAGGTCAAAATAAGTGCTAACAGGTTCCTTAAAGAAAGGATTAAATTTCCTTCTGGTGAATAACAAGATATCAGATCGTGTCAGTTGTATATTAAGATGAGTTTGTCAATCATTTCCCTGCACATTTATACAAGTTGTAAACCAAGTTATTATGCCAAACAGTTAGAGTTATTGCCCAATATAAGCCACTGGTCTTAGACTTTCATTTGACTCTGTTTACCCAACAAGGCACTGGTCCTATCTTGATTCATCATTCTATTTTATCCAACACCCATTCATTAGTTGAGCATAGTTATAAAATTTACCTTGATGTTGCTTATACAATTTATACCAATCATCTTTCATATATTAGATATAGAACTAGTTAGCAAGATTTCATCTATTCCACACCATTTTCCACTATGGGTAGATCCATTAACTTAACCAAAACACTTACACTCATCTGATCTACTTCAACTTTCAAGGTCCACTTGCCTAGGTATAGCAGTGCCTAAAGTGTGGGGAGTCATCAACCCTATAGGTTAACTCCGTTGCGTTAGTTCAAAAATGTTGCCAATCTGATCATAGGGCCTGGCATCCTCTTAGGATTTGCAACCTGTATTTTTGAGACCTAACAATTGTAATGAAACCTATAATAATTTAGAGAGAAAAGGGGGCATATTTACCCTAACCCAAGCCCAGTTGGACTTTCAAATTTTCATTTTCAGCAATCAATTCATAGATATTCCTCCTACCAATGGTCGGTATACCTAGACAAATCAGAGAGAAGGTTTCATTGGGCATTACAAAAAGATTGGACCACTTTCTCCTTCAAGGAGATTGGGCCTCTATTCGTCAACTCCAGGAGTGCACAATCCTTCTAGTCTCAGGCTCCGACCGTTTTTTGCTTCTTCTCAAGTTCATCCTAGACTCCCCCCTAGGAGATGTCCTTTTAAATTTGAGAACATGTGACTTAGAGACCTGGACCTTGAGGAGAAGATTAGGGCTTGGTGGGATTCAGCCCCACAAATCAAAGGCTCCAAACTTTTTTCATTTCTTCAAAAAATTGGGCTACACCAAGGAACAACTCAAAATTTGGAACAGAACCCATTTCAAAAATATTTTTGAGGAAAAGGAGTGCTTGGAAGAAGAGCTGGTTGGCGTAGATAATATTTTTGATCTGGGAGGGTATGAATCAGGAAACCTAGCACAAGGAGACAAAGATTATTTGATGTCTCTCAAAAGTTATGGCGAGGGAGGAAATATACTATCGACAGAAGTCTAGAGAATGTTGGCTTAAGGAGGGTGATAGAAATTATCAATTCTTCCACAACTCCATCAGGGTGAAGAGGAATCAAAACATAATTTTTAGAATCAAATCCAAGGATGGAGGGATGGTAGAAAATCTAGAAGATATCGATCAAGTGGCGGTTGATTTATTTGAGTTATTAAATGATACTAGCTCCAAGAATGAGAAATCTAAGCAGTTGATTCTCGATTAGATACCATGCTTAGTAAGTGAGGACTAGAATACCTTAATGAAACAACCCTTTACTGAGAATGAGATCAAAATGGTAGTTTTCCAAATGAACCTAGACAAGGCTCTTGGTTTAGATGGCATTCCTAATGGTTTTTATCAGAAATTCAGGAAAACCATTGCTAAAAATTTGGTAGCAATGATTAAGGAATCAAGGAAGAAAGGCACAATGCTCAAAGATCTAAATACCACTTTCTATTAATCCCAAAGAAAAATTCTAGAGAATCAATGGATGAATTTATGCCAATTTTACTTTACAACTCTACCTGCAAAGATCATATCCAAGGCAATGGCAAATAGGATAAAAAAGATTCTCCTGATCATAATCTCAGAGGAATAGAGTAGCTTCACTCCCGACAGAGAAATCATTGATGGACTCGTTATTGCCCATGAAGTCATCCACTCCATCAAGAAGAGCAAGATAGAAAGGATGATAGTCAAATTGGATATCAAAAAAGCATATGATCAAGTAGATAGATAGTTCGTCTTAGAAATTCTTAGAAAATTTGGCTTTTCTAATGAGTGGATTAAGTTGATCAACAACTATATATCATCTCTTAGATTCTCAGTCATTGTTAATGGTGGCCCCCATGGCTTCTTCTCATTCTCTTGGGGGCTTAGAAAAAGGGATCCCTTGTTCCCTTTCCTCTTTATAATGGCTCTCTACAGCAGGAATACTATTGATGCTAAAGGAGGTAATCGTTGCTATTCCAATATACACACTATCTTGTTTGAGAATGCCAAAGAAAACATGTGACATCCTTAATCAGAAAATGAGGGATTTTTTTTGGAAAGGTATTGTTGATACCGAGAAATTCTCCCTCATAGTGTGGGACAAAATCTACAGTCCTAAGGAAGTTGGGAGTGTTGGGTTGAGGAAGTGGTCGATCATGAACATTTCTTTGGGAGTAAAGCTTATTTGGAACCTATTTTCTAACACGCAACTCTCATGGGTTAGGATTTTGCAAAAAAAATACTTGGATTCCTTAGACCCCAAGAGAATCCTAACAATGACCAACCTGCCTAGGGGTTTTGCAATTTGGAATTTCATGTTGTCTTGTAGGAAGTTGATTACAAATCATATCACTTGGGAGGTGAGGAATGGACGACAAGAAAAAATTTGTGAAGATTCATGGAACAACTATAGATCTGTATTGGTCTGAGCTTGGGTGTTCATGTAAGAGACTACTTAGAGGAGGGGGGAGGTTTAGATGGGACTGAATGGTAGTGGAAGTCCTTGCATTGTTTTGGTTTCACTAAAGATCAAGTGGAGTTGCTGATGGTAGAACTAGACAAAAGGAAAGTCTTTATCTCTAATGGGGAGGACACTATTAGATTGTGCGGGGCCAAATCTAGAAAATACAATGTTAAGAATGGATATCTTATAGAGGAAGTAGTGGAAAATAAAGAGGATTGGCCTATTCACATCTACTAGAAAAGAAATGCCTCCCGAAAGTTGAAGCCTTTACCTGGGGGGCTATACAAAAAAAGAATACTCACAAGGGGATAGATTTAAAAAATTAGGCTTCAGCAGTCCTTCTAGACGTGTTTTATTCAAAGAAGCAAAATAAACCACATATCATTTGTTTTTGAATTGTAAGTTTTCTGAAGATTGTTGGAAGAAAGCTTGTGCTAAGCTCAATTAGATAAGTCCTTTCCCTTAAGATATCCTTTATTTTTTTGTAGCTTGGCCTATTATGTACAAGAACGATTATTTTTCTAGCATTTGGATCATCTATCCTTCTATTGTAATATAGGAACTATGTAAGGAAAGGAATAGGAGAATATTCCATAATAGAGAAATGCTAGGAGTTGTGTTTTTCAATAAAGTGGAAGGGGCCACAGTAGAAGTGATGAACACTATAGAAAGAAACCAATCACTCAAATGAAGCTCATTCACTAGTTGGGATAATGAGATCAAGAAGAACTGGAACAACTTGGTAATCTATCCCATTTATGGGAAGGCCAGGGTTTATCCCCAACACAATCCTAGAGAAAATGCTAGATGGGTTCCACCAAATGAAGGATGGTACAAAATGAATATCGATGGCACAACAAAAGGGAATCCAAGGAATTCTAGGGTAGGATGTATTATTAGAAACCATCTTAGGGAAATGGTGGCCTCCGTAGCTAAGAAATTGCAGGAGAGAAATAACAATGAGGCTGAAGCTCAAGCTTTGTTGCCTGGCCTTTAGACGTGTGTAGATTTGTAATAGGCACACCCATTTTTTTTTTATTTTACAATAAGGGAATGCAAATGTAATGTTCAAACACATTCTAATCGTCAAAATCCCAGTGTGGGCAAGGTGAGAGCATACAGTGCTTTGGACTACACATAGCTACTAGGAATGCAAACATTGAATGTTTCCATGATGGCACACAAGGCAGCAAGCCTACCTTATCTACACTTCTTTAGTGGATTATACCAATAAAACACAATATTAAACACACAAGGTGATTGGGTCATCCTTATCTATTCTTATTCAGTAGAGTGTGCTAGATGCAATACAAAATGAAGCACATAAGGCGGCTAGCAAAATTTAGACAAGAAGCATGAAAGAACATCAATTGGAAAAAGAGTGAAGAAACACTTCACTCAGCCCCCAACACTAAAATTGAGCTAAACTCTGACTCAGATTATTCTGATGTAAAAATCAAAACATACAAATAGAATGTTGCCTTGTACGGCTTCCCACAATACTCCAAGTTCCATCGAATCACCACAAATGACCAAGTAATATCTAAGAAAATGACTTTCAAATGAGACACCATGCTGCTAATAAGTGGCGGCCCCACCAAATTTTTTACTAAAAATAAAATCCCAGCAATGATTACTCTCTATTATTTCCCATGTCTCTTTTCACGAGTACGGCAACTCAAAGATAAATTAAACAACAATTTTAAAACTCCAAACTTGCTCCAATTGCTTGCTAATAAGAAGCGGCCCCGACATCTAATAAAGTTCAAGCAAGGAAGCACTTCTTCATTTTCAAATAATACTCACAATCCATTCTTGCAATTGTATGATCATGCTAAGGCATGGACCCCACAAGGAAGGATGGTACGGTTATTAAAAAGACTACATTTCTTCTTATTTTGATGCCTCCTCTCAAAGATAAAACCCATGCTTCAAATTGATATCAACTTCAACACAAATTAAATGCTAGCATAAGGAAGAAGTATGGCCCAATGGGTCTGAAAGGTACAACCTTCATCAAAATTACACTCAACAAATTTTAAACATTTATTGCAGCTGAAATACATCACTTCAAAATTCTCATCAGGAATAAAATACTAAAATATTCAAGAAAACAATAGAAAAATCAATTCATAATAACTTTATCCCATTCAGTGTAAAAAACATCAAATACATCCATAATCAACAACTTAAGAAAACTCCAGTTGCGGCACAAATGTGACTTTTAGATGAAATTACTAAATCCATCTAGGAGGTTTTACATCCTCAAGAAATATGGAGAAACTTAGGTTCTCACTCAAAGCAAATAGCAAATACCAATATTTAGTCTAACCCTTTCTTTGTGCTCAACTCCTCCTTATAAAGGCACTTTTAGGGCAAATCTTTGGGGAGAATAAAATATTAATTTCCTTATTTTGACAACTTAAAATAATTATTTAACTTACGGGTATGTATTACAGAATATAACTTCCCAACTTAGGGTCTACAGTACATAACTTCACAACTAATGGTCTAGAGTACATAACTTCGCAACTAATGGTCTAGAGTACATAACTTCGCAACCAATGACATGCAGTACATAACTTTGTAACCAACAGTCTACAGTACATAACTTCGTCCAAAGAAAGTTGGCGTTGTCGAAGGATGATGGAATCCTCCAAGAATCTTGGAGCTTTCCAAGATTGTTGGAATGGATCCAAAAAGGAACATTACAAGATTTGAGTCTCCAAAGGATCCACATCGTAGGAGATTCCCAGTTCATAATAAACACCATTAGAAAACAAACGACCCCAAACTAGAAGATAGGAAATATTCTAAAGAAGTGTTGGTTATTATTGGATAGGTTGAAATAATATAAGACATCACATACATTTACTGTGAAGCTAACACAAAGGCTAACTCATATGCCAACGTGGCTACAACCATGTGTTCCATATATTTGATCACTTATTGTGCGGAGTGTTGGCAGAACATTGAGTTGTTTAATAGCTCCCATCACACGCTTGGAAAAGAAAGTGGTATTATGAAGATTTGAGTTGCGATGGGTGAACTGATCAAGGACGAAGGTGGCGGCTCAACAGGATGATGTATTGATGATTACCTCAAACCTTTGTGTTCTCCATCCATTTTTATATGCCTCGACTTCTACATTTGTGATGCATTATTGGATATTATGGACTTCGTAGTTGGGTTGATAGTGAAGAATAATAGAGTGCATTCAAGGGTGCTATCTTGGACCATAGACTTAAGAGAATTTTTAGGACCAAGTCTAGTTTTATCCATCACACGATATGCATGGCCTTGGGAGATGTTTTCCTCATCACTTCTCATAGGTATCATGTTAATACCAATATATCTTCAATGTTGGTTGTTGTTCTATTGGATTTGGGGGAAATCAAAGATGATATTAAGGTGATCATGGAAATATTGGTTTTTCCCTGCTAGCAAGGGCTTGAAGGAGGTTTTGGAAGCAATTATGTTGGGGTTGGGTTTCAATACCAAGAGGGGCACTTGGTGTGTCATTCTTCTACCTTACAATGGCCCATGGCTACCATTTGTAATACCAGTGATGGGGCATGATGAATTGGTGTGGAAGCATAAAGCTAGGTGGGGGATTGAATTTTTGAAGATAGTTGTGGGTGTCTATAGAGCTTCAAAAGTTGACTGGTCATTCACCTAGGATTCATATGTTTTAGAATCGGATAAAGATGTTTTTGGTATAAAAAGTGCAGTGGGAGATGATCAGAATGACAAGGAGGTACCTATTATAAAAAGTGCAGTGGGAGATGATCAGAATGACAAGGAGGCACCTATGAAGATCTAGTTTTTGCTAGTAATACATAATAGCATGCAAAATAGTTTATTAGTCTTATGTATAGTTCATTATAGTTCAAAATAGGAATTCTCTAATGCAATGGATAAATATTATATAATATAATCACCCTAGCAAGGGTTTAGTATTTGGCCCTCTTATGGAGCAACCTGGATTCTATTTTTTTTCTAATCATTTTTATGGGAATGGCCCCCTAGGCCATAACTCACTGAGTAAAAAAAAACTAATCAAAATATTAAAATATTTATATTTCTAGAATCTACACTCGGAGAACTACACAAGGGTATTCAATGATTTTTATAAAAATATATTTTGATTAGAGAAATTTGTAGCAAACGTTGAATTTTTTTAAAATTGTCAAAAAGGGGGGGTAGACTGCCACATAGGTAGTTTCGGTTGAAACTATTCTAGTTGATCAAGTTTTACCCTAGAACATTTCGATCGAAGCTATCCCGGGGCAAGTTATTTTAGGCCCAAATGTTTTTGGCTGATAATGTTTTGCACAAAACCTATATATATATATATATATATATATATCAACTATCCTTTTTCCAACTTGGTAAAAAAATTACTTTTTACAAAAAGGTAAAAAAAGTAGAAAAACAATGTTGTAAAGGTAAATTTCAACAAAGAGCTCATTAGGTAATTGTTTTTTAATAAATGTAAAATTTATTTTTATTAATTTATTAATTTATGTTTATTAATTTATTTTTATTTTTTTATATTCATAATTTTTACATTAATTCATTAATTATTTTTTATAATTTATTAATAGATTTTTATTTTTTTATTGTGTAATATTTACAAACAGGTTTTTATGACATCTTAAAAGAAATATATAATAAACAGAGATTAAAAAAATTAAACAAACTAAAATTATAATTAAAATAAAATTTATTTTAAATTACATAATTTATTGGTTTGTTTATGTGTTTCTCGAGTCCATATTTGTGTATGCTCTTTCCTCACGTTGTAAGACGATCTTGGAAATAAAAAATGATGTGAAATTTTTATTTTTTCCTTTTTAAGGGTTTAGCAACTTGGATTTCATCATCAAGCACTATGCAAAGCTCATGTTATGATAGGCTATATAAATTCCAAGGAGGATTTGTTGTTCCTTTGGCTAAGCGATTGTGTATTTTAAGCACACCGTGAAGTGAGGTGATTTCATCCCACCAATACCCAGGCCTCAGACAATGCCCTTGTATCATGGATTTGGACCTCATGTACTATAAGGTATATCGAGGACTCCTGAGCCTTGTTTAAACTTAGATTAGGAAGTCATCTATGGTTTGTAACTTGTGATACACCGGTATGCAGTTAGCCCCAAGAAGTTACTCATCCCATACAATCTTGGAGACATGATAGTGGGCTATGAGTACAGTTCCACTCCTCCATAGTTAGCACTTTGAAACATTGGGCCGACACTATTTATGAACATGATTAATATATTGGTGAGCTCACATGCCAAACACTCCCACTTGAATAGTATAGGTTGTTTTTGTGTTTTCCTTGTCTCACCCTTTTGTGTGAAAGTTGTATACAAAACTTAAAAACCAAAACCTAAATAATATAAGACATTCTTTGCTTTAAGTCATCTTCCACTTTATCTATATCCCTCTAGAACTTGACATACTATACATTTATTCCTTCATACACTCTTGAACTTGCTTAAATTACCTTGTCTCCCCTACCATTCCTGTCATCCCATCTCTCTCTCTCTCTTCTAGTGAGTGTACATAGCCACCTTCTTTCTAGCATTTACCACTCCTTACCAATAACCACCATATTATACACTTCCTATCATTCTCTAGAACATACCCTACTTCACCACTAAATTATCATCCACTGATGTATTTTCTGTCACATGTTCTACACCAACTATACACAACACTCACATACGAAAGAACTTTGACACTGTACCAATGTAAATTCTAGGGATTTATCATATTATTTATTGTCTTATGACATTGAATTGATTATATTCATTAATTCACCCAACTTCAAAGCACATTCTCTTCCCTTGTGTGGAAAAAAATATATTACCACTCACATATGCACATTTTACTCCTTTTGTCAAGTGAATCTTATATGTGTATTCAATTCTTGATCATATTCTATTCAAATTATTCTAGTGATAATTTAAAGAATGTGCATTTATAATTTGATTATACATGAATCTTACGTACCACATAGCTCTATCATTCATTTGTTCTACATGATTTATAAAGCCTTCATTAGTGATTTCTAAATTAGGTCCAAGGCAAGATTAATCAAATCAAAAGTTTTTCTAGGTGGAAATTATTTCTTTAATTAATATGTAAGAACTTTAGAGGTCCAATATACACAAATAAAAGATCTAGTTGACCCCATTCTTAAATAAACTCACAAATTTGGATTTACCTTATATGATTTGGACATCTAGTTGCATGTACATGTATGTGTGCAAGTGAATTAAAACATAATTTGTGATGGGGAACAATAGGACTCAGTCAAGGTTGTTTGATCGAAAAAGATCTAATGAAGAGAAAATTGTAAAAAGAAATGAGGGAAAATTAACTTCAGAAGAATTAGTTGCACACAGTCAAGAAGAACAAGTTGAAATTATTGATGAAAAAGAAGAACATGTAGAGTCTGAACAAATTCAAGAACAAATTGTTATAGGCATAGAAAAGAATGTGATTGAGGAGGAAATTGATGATACCAGGTTTTTTCATGATATGGAAAATTAAGTGGATTTGAATAAAGATGCTCTTTTCAATAAGATTTCACATGAAGACATGTTACCTGAAAGTACAATAAAGTTGCATTTTAAAAAAAATTGGGATGAAATTTTTGAAGAAAAAATCTCTAATTGGAAGAGCAAAATTATGTGTTAAATTATTTAAGTGAAAAAAAATCACCCCTATTTTGTACTTGCTAAGGGTTGGTAATAAGAAGAAATAAACAAATTTAGTAAAATAGATAGTAATTGAAAATTTGCAAGAAGCATTGGACTCTATTTAAAATACAAGTCAAACAAGTGATTTAAGTGTTTCATGTAGGACATGATGACTATAATTTCAAGTAAAAAACTATCACATGAGACAGGTAAAAGCAATTGAGAAATTCCTACATGTATCTAAGAGAACTGTTCAAAAATATATTGCAAAGAGAAACAAGTTAGATTAAAACGTAGAAAATAATTGGGTAAATATTTGCAGGGTTCCTCAAAAATATAGAATTCTAGAAGATGTGAAAAAATAAGTAATTGAATATTGGATCAGCCACTATCATGTTGTCTCTAATAGGGGGGACACTATAAAGTAACAGGTGAGATGGTAAAAACTATCCTCATCCAAAACATTTTTTAGATACAACATAGAGTGGATTTTTTGAAGTATTCAAACAAGAATTTCCATAGGTGAAGATTTCTCAAAGGGTGTTTGAGAAGTTACAACTATGTTTTGTACGCATAAATAAAGTGCGTGAAAGTTGTTGTCGAAATCATGTTGAATTTCATCTATACCTTGAATCATATAAAAATCTAATGGCAATAATTTATCTAAAAATAATCATCCCCAGAAGTACAACACAATTTTTTAAGTCCATTTTATGTGAAAATTAGAAGGTTCAGATGAATTCAATATAGAGTGTATAAAATATATGTATAAATTGTGAAGATTTGAAGAAACTTATTTTAATTGAAAATATTTATCATTCAATGGAAGTTGTGTGGAAGAGATTTGAATATGAAAAATACATGTAACCAAGTTAGAAGTTAAATCCAAAAAAAATGTTCTCAAAGAAAGTGAATTGTTTTACAATGAGTTTATGAACAAATTTTATAGTATCATATATCCACATATCCAACATTGTCATGGTGCAAGGTGGTAGGCTAATAAATCTCATGAGTCAAAGTATTGTTTTCCATAAGGTAGTATTCTTTCTATTGTAGATTTTTAAGAACTATACATTTAGTTCTCAAACTAAGATTCAAAATCAATATTATCATTCAGAGAAGGTGGCAATATTTGTACAAGTTTGTTATAGTCATGCTGAGTTTTATGTGGATGGTGTAGAAAGTAGCACACATGAATGTATTATCATAAAAGATATTTATTTTATACCAGCACTGATGATACTGATCATGATACAAAGGTTCTATCATGTCTAGTGTTGGGTTTTTTCTGAATCAGTAGAGGGTTTGCCAGTTCCAATGCACAGGTAGATTCAACCAACTAATACAGGAGGTTACGTGAGCTGCCTCCCCTTCACTTCTGGTTCTGCCACACCAAGGGGGGTCTCCCTAAAGCTAAATATGTAACATTTGACTCATCCAATGATGGAAAGATTTAGCTTGACAACAACAGGCAGAATACTCTTATATGTGGACCAAGATGTACATGATACATCACAAGTTTGGTAACATTCTTGGACATATTTGTCTTATTGTGGATGAGAGTATGCAGGGGTCCTAATCCTACTCCTACAACTAACATGATGGAAGTTATGAAAAGATGGATTTTATATATTGGATGCAAGACAAGGGGTTTCAGATCATAACTACTTACCCAAGTGCAGACCAGTGCCTATCTCAAGGCAAGGAGTCAACTAGACGTATACAAAAGAATGGATTACATCTAGCATTCAAGTTTCAAGGGGTTATATTGATGCTTGCCTTACAAACATCACCTAGGGATAGGTATTTAGTTGCCTCTACTTACATATATCCCAGTTGACATACAACCTTCTCCATGCTTAACCTAAAATAGTTTAATCCACTCCTTGAATGGAAGTTAGAGATGAAGCATGTGATAAAGAAATCCATACCCTAGAACCTGAGAAACCCTTAGCAGCCAGATTCAAAAGAAGGAAAAGCATGCAACACATGGAGACAAGTAGGTAAACACATGCATAAGAGCATTTTTCATATAGAACAACAATGAAACTAAAAATACCTACAATGTACATTCATAATGCAACTCATAAACTCCAAAATGAGATGGAACAACAGGGAAATGCCCTATTTTTAGTTATTCACACAAAAATGCCCAAGTCTTCAGCCTCTACAAATGAGTAACACCATCTACTATATACAGCAGGAAGGTGTACTCAGCATTGAAAGTACATGGTTGACTCAAAATTTGCCAAATACAGTGCATCATGAGAAAATGGTGCTCAACATTGAATGTAGCAGGTGGGAGAGGAGGCAAGGAGTGGTTGGACTCGAGGCCTGCACCGCCGCCTGGGGATTCACATCTTCAATCGGGTACTTGATCCGTCCACGCCTTCATCCATACCCTGTAACATCCGCCATTAATGGCATACCAACCCGCAGCCTTGGGAATGCAGTGGACTGTGCGTTTTGCAGCTTTTCCCGCCAAGAAATATGACCCTGATTATTCAAATTATGTGAGAACAAATTATCCCACATTCACCCTACAGCAACCTCCTCGACACTTTATAAGCTAGGCCATGAGCATATATGATGTCGGTGATTTTTCTCTTGACGACACCAGCTTAGACCTCATCATCATCCTCCTGCATGATAATCCTGATATGAAATATCACCTTGATATTTCACATCACCCTAATGACCACATCACCCAATAAGAAACATCACCCGATATTTCACATCACCCCGATGTGAAATATCAACCTTATCAGGAAAATCACCCTAATAAGAAATACCGGACCGCATCACCTGATATAACATATCACCCCCTGGAAAATATCACACTGATGTGAAGAAACATCCTGATATTCAATATCATCCTGATAACCAACCTCATCGGCGCATCTTGATGCATCGAAGAAAAATCCTCCTGCATATTCGAACCATACACCTCACCGATGAACCATCCTGTACATATTCATGTCATCATCACATTCATATCCTCAGTGATCGGGGGGATCCTCATAATACCTATTGATAATAACTATCATGCCGAAGACCTCATAATGCACCCCACCAATCTTGATGATGTCCCCATCATGTTGCAATATCGGGGTGATATTCGTAAGATCACTTGATATTTGAAATATCACCCCCCACAAAAATATTAGGGTGATGGACAGGTAGATATCGACCCTCATGTAAAATTGACATCCGCAACATCAGGGTGATAAAATAGCATCGAGGTGATCTTGACTAAGATCACTCGATATTAGAATATGACCCCCCCTTCGAAATATCGGGTCATATTGAAACCCTACAATAGCATCGGGGTGATCATAACTAAGATGACTAATGTTAGAAACATGATGACCCCACAGAAATATCAGGCTAATATTTGAAAATATGATGACCCCCTTCAGAATAATAGGTCAGGATGGAACATGCTGAGGAGGCCCAAAGACTTAGAATTTTTTGGATTATTTGGGAGGGTGCCTGCAGATTTAGATGCTTGAAACATGACTGTTCATGTAGGCACCAACATCTAGTATCATCATTGATATAAAAATGAACCTCTTTCATGATAATTAGTTCATTTGTGCTACTTTTTACACCATCCATGTGAAACTCAACATTTCTATAACAAATTTGTACGAAGATTGCAACCTGCTTTGAATGATAATATTGACTTTGAATCTTAGTTTGAGGACTAAATGTATAGTTCTTGGAAAAATCCACAATAGAAAAAAATATGTAACCTTGTGGAAATCAATTCTTTGACTCATGAAATTTATTAATCTGTCACCTTACACCATGACAATTCTGGATATGTGGATATATGATACTATAAAATTTGTTCATAAACTCATTGCAGAGCAATTCACTTCTTTAAAAACAATTGTTTTTCATTCAACTCTTAACTTGGTTGTGTATTTTTCATATTCAAATCTATTCCACACAACTTCCATTGAATGATCAATATTTTCAATTAAAAAAAGTTTCTTCAAATCTTCACAATTTATACATATTTTTTTGATACACTCTACATTGAATTCATCTGAACCTTCTAATTTTTCACATAAAATAGATTTCAAAAATTGTGTTGTACTTCTAACAATGGTTATATTTGGATAAATTATTGCTATAGTTTTTTTTATATGATTGAAGGTAGAGATGAAATTCAACATGATTTTGACAATAAGTTTCACATACTTTATTTATGCACACAAAACATGGTTGTAACTTCACAGACACCCTTTGAGGAATCTTCACTTGTGAAAATTCTTATTTGAATACTTAAAAAAATTCATGTTGTATTTTATCTACAAAATATTTTGGATGAGGATATACTTTACCATCTTCACCTGTTACTTGTATAGTGTCCCTCCTATTAGAGGCAACACGGGAATGGTTGATCCAATATTCAATTACTTATTTTTCCACATCTTCTAGATTTTCTATATTTTTGAGGAACTCTACAAATATTTATCCAATTATTTTCTATGCTTTCATCTAACTTATTTCTCTTTGCAATATATCTTTGAAAATTCTCCTAGATACATATAGTAACTTTGCAATTGCTTTCACCTGTATGTGATAATTTTTTACTTGAAATTATAGCAATCATGTCTTGCGTGTAGCACTTAAATCACGTGTTCAACTCGTACCTTGAATAGAATCCAATGCTTCTTGCAAATTTTTAATTACTATATTATTTACTAAATTTGTTTGTTTCTTCCTATTATCAACCCCTAGCAAGTCTAAAACAGTCATTTCTTTTTGCTTAAATAACTTAACACATAATTGTGCTCTTCCAATTAGAGATTTTTCTTCAAAAAATTCATCCCAAATTCTTTTAAAATGTAGCTTTATTGTACTTTCAAATAACATGTCCTCATGTGAAATCTTATTGAAAATAACATCTTCATCCAAATCCACTAAATTTTCCATATCATGAAAAAAACTTGTATCATCCATTTCCTCCTCAATCACATTCTTTTCTACATTTGTAACAATTTCTTCTTGAATTTGTTCAAACTCAACATGTTCTTCTTGTTCATCAATAATTTCAACTTGTTCTTCTTGACTATGTACAACCAGTTCTTTTAACATCAATTTTATCCCATTTCTTCTTTTTACATTTTCTTCTTCATTAGATCTTCTTTGATCAAACAACCTTGACCTAATCCTTTTGTTTCCCATCACAAATTGTGTTTTAATTCACCTGCACACATACATGTACATACAACTAAATATCAAAATCTCATAAGGTAAATTCAAATGTGTGATTTTATTTAAGAATGAGGTCAACTAGATCTTTTATTTGTGTATATGAGACCTATAAAATGTTTACATATTAATTAGAAAAATAATTTCCACCTAGAAGAAGTTCTTTTGATTTGTTGAATCTTGCCTTGGACCTAATTTAAAATTTGCTAATGAAGGCTTTAGAAATCATGTAGATCAAATGTAGTGATAGAGCTATGTGGTACGTAAGCTTCATGTATAATCAAATTCTCAATGCATGCTCTTTAAATGATCATTGGAATAATTTGCATAGAATATGATCAAGAATTGAACGCACATATAAGATTCACTTGGAAAAAGGAGTAAAATGAGCATATGTGAATGGTAGGATCTCTTTTTTTTTTCCACACAAAGGAAGAGAATGTGCTTTGAAGTTGAGTGGTTCAATGAATATAAATCAATTAAGTGTCATAAGACAACATATAATATGATAAATACCTAGAATTTACATTAGTACAGTGTCAAGTTTTTTCATACGTTGGTTTTTTTTGTACGAAACAATTATTGCAAAAACAAACTTAGGAACTTGTTGTCCCTATTACTCACAATGTTTCTCGGTCCAAGCCATGTAACCTGAACACTTCTTTGAAGAATAACTCAGCCACTTGGGCTGCTCTGAACTCCAAAGAAATGGCAAAGTGACTAAACTTGGTCAAATAGTCCACTACAAAATAGATGCAATCTCTCTCTTGCACCTTAGGCAATCTGGTGATGAAGTCCATTGAGATGGCTTCCCATTTTTTATTGGGAATAGGTAATGGTTGTAGAAAATCAGTAGGTTATGTATGCTCATTTTTGTTCTATTGGCACATAGAAAACTTTAGATAACATTATCTAAAACATCATTCTTCAAACCCTTCCATGAGAACCTCTCACAGATCTATTTGTAAGCCTTGAAGAAACATTGGTGACTAGCCAAGGGAGCATCATGAAATGATCTTAAAATATTCTCTTTAACCTTGGAATTAGGTACTAAAAATATTTTCTCCTTGTAAGTGATCAAATCACTCACTACCTTATACTTATTATCTTGCAATGTGCCTTCAAGGATGCTTGTAGTGAAAGGATCATTGGCATATTCCACAAGGATTTGATCCTTCCAATCAGCAGTGATCTTCATGATTAAGTGCAAATGTGGCCTTCTAGACAAGGCATTGGACACCACATTCTTCTTCCCTTTGACATAGACAATGTCAAAATCGTAAGCTTGAAGTTTACTCACCCACTTTTGATATCTTTCACTGAGATCCTTTTGGTTGAGAAAGTACTTGAGGCTATTGTGATTGGTTTTAACAATGAATCTTCCTCCAACCAAATACTGACAAAACTTCACTAATGCATGCATGATTGAAAGCATTTACTTGTCATAAATGGAGTAATTCTTCTCACCTCCACACTGCTTCCTGATCTCAAAGGTGATTGGGTGCTTGTTTTGCATCAAGATAGCACCAATGCCCTCACTAGAGGCATCACAGTCAAGCTCAAATGGCTTGGTGAAGTTAGGGAGAGCCAAAACAAGATAATTTCTCATGATCACCTTAAACTTCTCAAAGGAGTTTTGTGCTGAATTTGACCACATGAATGCTCATTTCTTTGTGAGATCAGTAAGAGGAGCTACCAAATATGAGAAACCCTTCACAAAGCGCTTGTAGAAATTGTAAAGACCAAAAAAAACCTTCAAATGAGTGAGGTTTTTTGGTGGAGGCCAATCTAAAATGGTACAAATCTTCTCCTGATCAACACTAACTCCATTTGCACTAATCACATGACCAAGATACAAAATATTAGTCATCCCAAACTCACATTTGGACTCCTTGTAAAATAGAGATTTGCCTCAAGGATTCCCAACACCTCATCCAAGTGGCGCATATGCTCCTCCCGAGTTTTGTTGTAAATGAGGATGTCATCAAAGAACACCAAAAGAAACATTTGTAGCTTCTCACGAAAAACTTGGTTCATGCAAGATTGAAATGTTACAAGAGAATTGGTTAAGCCAAAAGGCATAACTAGAAACTCAAAATACCCAAAGTGGCATCTGAAGGTAGTCTTCTCAATATACTCCTCATGCATTTTGATCTGATGGTAACCTGATCTTAAGTCTATCTTGGAGAAATAGACTAAACCTTGTAGCTCATCAATGAGATCATCTATCCTTGGTATTGGATATTGATTCTTGATTGTTTTTTTGTTCAACCAATGGTAGTCTATGCACATGCACATAGTACCATCCTTCTTCACCAAGATAACTGATAAAGTGAATGGGCTCTTGCTTTGGTGGATGAAGCCCATGTCAAGAAGCTCTTTGATTCCCTTCTCAATTTCATCTTTGAATCGCTTAGGATGTTTGTAGGGAGTGGTGATGATAGGTTTGGCTCTCTCTTCCGATTCAGTGACATGCTCAATGCCTCTATTAGGAGGCCTCCTTGGTGGTAAACCTTGAAAACTTTGCTATGCTTTGAAAGGAGCACTTGCACATCTAGATGATGCACCCTCTTTTCCTCATGAATGGTGGTAGGCATGATCATGTACCTAGTTACCCCCTCTGCTTCTTGTCTCAATATGTGCTCTATTCTTTTGGTAGTTACAACTCTAGGACCACCTGTTATGGGTAAAATGAGATAATAAAATGAATTACAAAAACCCAATAACATCAATGAAATGTGCAAGAAAACAAAGATTACAAATAAGAAAGTGATACTCACAACCTTCATTGCCTCGCGACTTCCATTATTCGCCTATTCTCTTTTGATCTTTTGGTGATGAATGTAGCCCTCAAGAAGATTGCTTCCTTGCTTTGATTCCTCAAGATGACAAGGAGAAATGGCTCGGATACTTGTTGTGTTGAAGATGAGCTTCAAAACAATATTGGATGAATAGATGAATGAATGTGTGAGAATGGGGGTGCCAATGGCGCACTATGGAGTCTGCAACATAAGTTTATTTGAAAGCATGTGTTGTCAAAATGGAAGAAGAGGGTTGTATTTATAGACTCATGAGAGAAAGGATCAATGGTGTAGAAGAAATAAGAAGATCAACGGAGGAGAAGACTTGAGAGGATGTGCACAAATAGAAAGAAGACAAGTGTCATAAAAAAAGTTATTCTCTTTGAGTTAATTGCTTCCATGACAAAGATAAGATTTTCTTTCACAAAATTAGAATGTTTTATTCTAATTTAAGAGTTTGTTGATTAAAACAAGGATGTTTTAAATCAATAACTCAACTTTTGCTTTTGCATGACAAGGAAGATTTATTTTTAGAAGATTTGGAAGATAAGAAAGAAAATTAAATAAATAAATTTATTTAATTACTTGCACATGATTTGGAAGAATAAATAAAATATTTAATTATATTTTATTTTTGGAGAGTGAGAGGATTTAAATAAATTTAAATGATTTATTTAAATTTGGAGGAATAGACTTGACTTATTTAAATAATTTAGAATTATTTAATTGCTTGGAAGAATTTAATTAAATAAAGGATTTTATTTAGTTTTGACTTTAGAAGAGATAATTAAATATTTTGATATTTAATTAACTTAGAGGAATATGAATCGAATAAATAAATTTAATTATTTATTTATTGATAGAGGAAGGTAGAATTAAATAAATATTAAAAATATTTATTTAAACAAAGTCGTGTCATTTTTAGGTGTATACATTTTGCCCCTCTTTGATGCAATGTGTTTTATCATGTTATTTCAAAGAATAAGATTGTCTGAAAATGATACATGCCCCAGTTTGCCCTTAGTACAAGTTTAATGACAATAGGATCCCCCTCGGGGGAATGGATGGGAAGAAGGTAGAAGGCGTGAGATGGACAATCTCAAGAAGAAGAAGGTGGAAGATAGGCTAGGATGAAGAAAAAAATGGTTTGAAGAAAGAGTCGAATGATACGCGATGCAAGATAAAATGATAACACACACAAGTAAGGTATTGCCCCTGTCAAGCGGTAAACCAACGATATATTGATAACGATATACAACAGTGTTGTCATGGTAGGGAACGATAGATCCCTAAAGCAACATGAAGGATAGTGTCTGGTTTCAGGAAATGAAGCATGTCGTGTAAGATGCGTGTATTGGTCTTGATTTCGACAATGCTACATCCTGTATAAGACAAATGTTTGATTATAACTGATCGAGTTGGTTTACGACCAGACAAGGATCAAGACCACTTACTATGATTTGATCATTTGACAACATTGACTTGACTTGATTGGTTTGGATTTAAGGACAGACTTGCATTTTGATCACTGCTCAGATTGACAGCTAGAACTATTGACAAGAGATATGAAGACAGATAGAAATTTGATCGATATAAGAATGACTTGATAGAAGAAATCACAAGCTTTTATTTGTAAACGTTGATTCTCTACATAGAATTTTATTGCATGGGATATGGATATGTATATGGATATGAAATGCAATTGGATACGTTATGGATATGGATATTTGTCATCTTGATATTGCAAGTATTTTGAAGTACTTTATTTCATCATTGGGATTTTATTATGTTGTAAGAAAATACAAGCATCTAGGTATAATTAAACCAAGATGACCTAAGTATTACTTACATGGATTTTGATATAGCAAGTTAATACAAGCATCTAGTCAAAATTGAATTTAGATGACTTGAGTATTTCTTATGTTTCAACAGACAAGGATTGCCCCTTTTCATGTTTAGACCTTTTGAAAGTCCTCGATGATCTTTTACTGATCATGTCATTAGACAAAAGTCGTCACATTACTAAAGTTTGATCCACAAACAATAGACAAAGAAAATGATTATGCCTCCATCATAGCATCTCTAGCTTTTGGCATCCTCGAGTAGCATAGAAAGACATAATAACAAAAATCAAGACCCTTTAACTTAACCTTTTCGCAAAATATTCTTGCATTAGATGTGCTTTCTTGCCATAGTATTGATAAAATCATTTTGATGGTTTTGGTCTTTGTTTGTTTTGCTCTGGATAGGTTGATGTTTTTGTGTCAAGAGTTTTGTTTGGAAGTGCGTTTTGTTGCACGCGCTTGCATCTGGTGAAAGGGTATCACAATCCTTATTGGTGTCCTCTTAGAACAAGTGACATTAAAGAATACAACTCCATAACCAGGTCAAGGACTTGCCCCCAGTCAATTAAAGGATTGAATATATTGTGGATGAACTGACAAATAAAGACTAAGAAATGGGCCCTAAGGAATTGACCTAGTGCCTCAGGGGCACATTGCTAAATGGCCTTGCCTACATGATGACGTAGAGGCAACGTAGTTCGGGAAGAACCATGATGAACCTAAGATATGGATCAGATGAGACAAAATATGGAACATATATGGATCAGATATGGAACAGATATGGATCAGATATGGAACAAATAACACTGATGATAGAGGCTATGCTAGGCTGACACTGTGGATAGGATACTGGATAAGAATTTTGGATAGCCTTAATTCTAGATATTGATGACAAGGGAAACACCATAGATAGGTAGATATATGGGTGATAGAGAATGGAACGGGTATGTATGGGGATGGGCAATAGTGGATAGAAGGAATCAAGGATGTGATCTCTAAGGACTATGTTGCATAGGAATAACTCAAAGCTTATGACGAAGGACGATGAGAGGATAATGAAGGATTGTGTGGTTTTGGAGGGATAAGGAATGTCAAGAGACATCTAAACCATTTATCAACATTGTGCCCCCAATCTTTATCAAGATCAAGAAAAATAGAGGAATGGAAGACTAGGATGGATGGACTGGACAATATAGGTATGTAATGGATAGAGGAATAGGATAGGAAATGGTATGAAAGGAAACTAGTAGGAGAAAAGTGATATGCTGATGAGACAAGGTGCCCCCAAGTGTAGGTGACGTAGGAGATCAACTTACACATGACTCTTGTTTGCCAGGTTTTTATCATGGTACTTATCTAAGGCACCTGTTTGCCAAGTTTTCACCATTAGATGAAAGGATTTTTTTTTTTTTTTTTGAATATCTAGATAGGATAAGGTGGATATGGATAAGGAGACACTCAAGTATCTAGTTCCTTGAAAGGTGATAGTCTTGCTAGATGGATGATGTCGCATGGACCATGTCTAGTGTGCTCATAGATGTTGGTAGGGGATTGCATGAAAGTGAGATGGAGAATGGTAGATATTGGATTATGGAAGGGTGTGATAGTGGACGTTGATGTAGATATATGGATTGGAAAGCCTATGCAAAAGCATGAACCATGGGAGTAGGATGGGGAAGATATGTAGGATAGTAGTGGAAGGGAGGCAAGATGGAGTTATACAGAAGTGTCAGGGAATGGAAGGGAACCATGACCAATGGTTGCACACACCGTGATAAACATTGAAGCTTATGATGGGAAGGTGGTGTAGGAAGCAATGGAGATTTTTGCTTGGTGGATGAATGATTTAGGAATTTAGGGACCCACATAGACTTAGTATTTTTTTGATTTTTGCTTGTCTTGTGGGATGGAGGAATTGGATACTTTTGGATGGAATGGGAGAAAGTGAATGGTTGGGATTCTTGAGAGGTGGATGCCTCATGTAACTTTAGGGATTTTTGCTTGAGTACCCAAACCATTTTGCTTTTAGATTTTACCTGTGAAGGTATGGGCTTGGGTATATGCAGCATTTGTGCAGCTTCAGAGGTAATTAGTTGTTGCTTGGGGACTCACAACTTTTTCAGTTTGGCATTGAGGTGTATGGGTGTATGCAGCTTTTGATATGGATAATTCTTTGATTCTTGGCTTTTGTATCCTAGGTCATGAGGACACTTAGGATTTTTGACTTGAGAGGTAGAGGCATCCAAATTTTTGTTGTTGAATTATCTTGGGATGGTGGAAGTGGGGTAGGTGGAAGCTCTTTGCTTAGACAACATGTGCATTTGTTGGCCATGATTGGGATTGTTAGAGGATTTATAGATGGATGAATAAGGTGTTAGAAGAAGTGGTGGTAGGATGTACAGAGGGCTATTAGGAGTTAGAAGTAGTGGAGGTAGAGTGGATGGTGGAAGGTGTATGGTCACATGCTTTTGACAATTGTAGGATGATGGAGGTGGAATGATATATGTTTTGGGGATATGATAGGATTTGTGATGGAAAGTGGTAGACTTAGGAGGAGTGGAGGAAGTACCAACATCTTGAGATTGCTCACCTTGGGGTATGTATCTAAGGCCGTATGAAGGTGGAGGAACATTGACATGGATGGGCTCTAAAATACCTTGTTCATGAAGGCCTAAGCCTTTACCTTGATAGTTCATATTCTGGAGTATGCGGTGTACCATGGGATTATGTATAGGTGCACTAGTAGTGAGTTCCTTATTGGATGAGGAAGGTGAGATAGCAGATAATAGTTGTTGGTGTTCTAAGGAAGAACATTCATGCATGAAGTTAGTAAGCCCAAGGATATAGGACGATGGATTTGTAGCTTTGTCAATAATGGATGGTGAAGGATCACTAGAAGCTTGATCATCATTATGCACTTTAGGATCTAAGCTATTTGGTTGATCATTCATGTGCACTTGGGAGGGAAGTGTCTCATTAGAGGAAGCAAAATTTGTTGGATCATGGATGGGATTAGATGGAAGAGGGATAGAAGTAATGGAGGTTTCTTTCTCATGGATGGGTATGGGATCAAGTTGTTCAAGGACATCTTCTTCATAGGGAATATCTTGATCATACAATAAATAAAGGTTATGGATGGGTTGGAGTTGGATTTCTTTCTCATGTATAGGATCAAGTTGCTCATGGATAGCTTCTTCATCAAAGATAGTATCTTGATCATAGAAAAGATAAAGGTTATGCATGGGATGGAATTGGATCTCTTGCTCATGTATAGTTGTTGGGAGATGGATAGGATCAAGTCGCTCATGGAGAGGTTCATTATTATGGATATCATCTTGATCATGGAAAAGATACATGTTATGGATAGGTTGCATGAAAGTGATTTGATCTTGACTTAGACTAGGGCTTAATGTTTCCACATGCTCTAAGGTGTACTCTTGACATAACTCTTGGGTTGTTTGAATGAAAGTGGATAGCTTTTGACTCAGGTTCATGGTAGGAGACTCTTCGATAAGCTCAAGGGGTTGAGGATCACATGAAGGGGTTGTAGGATTTGACATGCTATTGGAAGAATCTTTTGTAAGGTCAAGGACCAGATTTTGGGGACATGGTTAACTCTTTGCTAGTAGTCCTTGGATCACATCCTTCATAGGTGTATGGGTAGATGAATGAGGTAATGGATGAGTTGATTTGGATTTCTCCATATCTTTTCTTTTGCTGTATAAATTTGGAAAACATTTTTCCCACCATTCATTTGATTCTTTTTTGGTTGTCCATTTAGAGTTTGAGGAACTAGATGGCGGTGTTGGTGTAGAACTGGTATGCTTTGGGATATGTGTCTTAGAAGATAGCGAAGGAGGACTAGTAGACGGGGTGGTAGATGATTTCTGACTTGAGGCGGTGCTTGCCTTGTCAATAGTATCATTAAGATGGGAAAAGAAGGTATGATTTTGGTGCGAGGTATAGATTGTACTGGTATATTTAGCTTGTAAGATTGCCATTTCTTGTTGTAAGACTTGGATTTGTTAAGCAATTGCTATACAATCTTGGGGTGAGGGAGCTAAGTTTATTTGCAATTGTAGATATTGGAGTGTTTGAGCAATATATTCTAATTGGTTTTCCATCTCTACAAAAATTGACACAAGACTAGAAAAGCTTACTGTGATAGATGTGCAACTACAAATGCGTGGTTTTAGAAGGTAAATGCGCTATAGGTCAAAGTAGATGTGCAATTTTAGAAAAGAATAAATGTGCAAGAACAGGTAGCAAAAGCATAGGAAGTCGGTACAAATGCGCAATAGGTTGAGATATATGCACAACTCTGGTTTTCTGAATGCTTTTGTAAAATGGGATAATAAAATGAATTAAAAAAACCTAATAACATCAATGAAATGTGCAAGCAAACAAAGATTACAAATAAGAATGTGATACTCACAACCTTCGTTACCTCATGATTTCCATTGTTTGCCTATTCTCTTTTGATCTTTTGGTGATGAATGTAGCCCTCAAGAAGCTTGCTTCCTTGCTTTGATTCCTCAAGATGACAAGGAGAAATGACTTAGATACTTGTTGTGTTGAAGATGAGCTTCAACACAATATTGGATGAATAGATGAATGATTGTGTGAGAGTAAGGGTGCTAATGGCGCGCTATGGATTCTGCAACATAAGTTTACTTGAAAGCATGTGTTGTCGAAATGGAAGAAGAGGGTTGTATTTATAAACTCATGAGAGAGACGATCAATGGTGTAGAAGAAATAAGAAGATCAACGGAGGAGAAGACTTGAGAGGATGTGTGCAAAAAGAAAGAAGACAAGTGTCATAAAAGAAGTTATTCTCTTTGAGTTAATTTCTTTCATGACAAAGATAAGATTTGCTTTCACAAAATTAGAATGTTTTATTCTAATTTAAGAGTTTGTTGATAAAAACAAGGCTGTTTTAAATCAATAACTCAGCTTTTGCTTTTGCATGACAAGGAAGATTTATTTTTAGAAGATTTGGAAGATAAGAAAGTGAATTAAATAAATAAATTTATTTAATTACTTGCACATGATTTAGAAGAATAAATAAAATATTTAATTATATTTTATTTTTGGAGAGTGAGATGATTAAAATAAATTTAAATGATTTATTTAAATTGGAGGAATAGACTTGACTTAATTAAATAATTTAGAATTATTTAATTGCTTGGAAGAATTTAATTAAATAAAGGATTTTATTTAATTTTGACTTTAGAAGAGATAATTAAATATTTTGATATTTAATTAACTTAGAGGAATATGAATCAAATAAATAAATTTAATTATTTATTTATTGATAGAGGAAGGTAGACTTAAATAAATATTAAAAATATTTATTTAGACAGAGTCATGTCATTTTTAGGTGTATACACCACCATTTGACATGCCTCTGAGAACAACATTCTTCCCTCCTAAATCAAACTTCAACTCCATGGTTTGGAAGTTCAAGGAAATCTCTCCCAAAGATTGTAGCCACTAGATACCAAGAACTGCATTGGTATCACCAATGTTCAACACATAAAATTTATCCTTGACTTCATAATCTCTCAATTGAATGCTCATTTGAAGAATTTTTTGTGTGCATGTGAGGGTAAATCCATCAACAACCATGACCTTGAAGCCACAAAATTCTTCTATCTTCAACCCACATTTTGCCACAAGTCCTTCATCAATGAAGTTATGAGTGGCTCCAATGTCAATGAATGCAACCATGAGTTGCCCACAAAGAACTCCATGAACTCTGAAAGGGTTGTTCTACTAAGTGCTAGAAAGTTGTGCAAGAATACCCCTATCTTCCTTCACCTCTTTTGTCTCTCCTGGTTCTTCCACTTTCTCACAATCCTCAAATTCTACTTGCTGGTCTGATTTTTCTGAATCAGAATCATTTTTGAAATAGACCTCAAGATGGTGTACTTGACCTTTCTAGTAGCACCTACCACCAGGCACCCATGGCTCCTTGCAAATAAAACATAGCTTCTTTTTCTTAAGCTCATTCCTAAGGTCATCATCTATTTTTTGATAAGGTGCATTTTTATGATTTGAGGGCTTGGAAAAATGTCCTTTATCCTACTTGCAAGGAAATTGCTTGGATGGAATCTTGGTCTTGGGAGCTGAAAACTCCATGTTTTGGGCTCTTCTAATAGGATCTTACAAATTCTGTGAGTCAAGTGACTTGACCCAACCTCTAATTGGTTTAGAGAGTCATTCTGTGAACATAAAAAATGAGCCTATTCTCAAATACATCTAAAACCATGACACTGTTGCAAGTATGTGCTAATCGGTGTTGTCATTGATGTCAACATATTTGTGTCATCATTGGTGTCAATTGTGTCTTCTGATGAATTGATGAAGTTAGTGTTTTTTGATTCAGTTGCTTTGCTAAAAGATGGTTTGGATAGATTGTATAGATGCTAAAGGTGTTGAGGATATGCCTATGTAGTTAAGTCTCCAAGTGCTTTTGAAAAAAATTGATCAATATTGGAAACAGGGTGTTGAAGAAGTCTTCTGGCTTACAGTATACTGTTCAAGTTTTTTCTCTGCATTTCTTATATGTTGGAGATATGAGTGTGCAAATTGGATATGCTATTGAGAAGTGGTTTAAGATGCTAAATATATAATTTGGTTCTTTAGATCGCTGTGCAGTGAAAGTTATGTTCACCAGTTTGAGAACAAGATTTAATAGTGTTTCTAATTTGTGCAGAGGTATCTCAGAGAAAGTATTTTGCTCTGCATTTCTCCTCAAAGTGGTTTTATGTGTTGTGGTTCTAGATGAAATCCTATAAGGTCCTTATCTACCTTCTATCTAGAAGGTTTGTGATTTGGTGCTTTGGAAAGCAAGTTCTTGTGTAGCAGAGTTTGATAATGTTATTTGTGAGCAGACAGTGAACCTTCTTCAAGTGAAAGTTGTTGTGGATGAATTTATCAATTTCTAGCAAGTTGTTTGTGGATGTTTTCAGAATGTGTTAAATCCCTGTGCATGGTCCGCAAGTTATGGTTGTGATTGTGGAAGCATGTAATGAAGAATTCCCTATGTTTACACTGTTTGGCTGGCCTAGAATGTTTATGTTGCTTGTGGCATTGATTTGATGATTATGTGAGTATTGTGTAGCTGCATGCTTAGATATATTTGGGTCCAAGATAAGGCTTAGAGTGGTTCACGTTCATTCCCTTGTGTTGTGGAATGTTTAGGGCTAGACCTAATTCAAATTTTATGTGTTTGTTGACCTTGGAGATTGTTTCAAGGATTGAAGATTGTGTTACTGACCTTGAAGATTGTTTCAAGGTTAATGATGGTATAAATAAGTGTCATGGAGTTGTGAATCATGCATGCATAAAGGAGATGGCATCATGATGTGAGAGTGATGAAAGGTAAAAAGAGATTTCATGAGTTAGACAACTGGATGCAGTGAGTAGAAGGTGTCAACTATCTTTCGGCATAGATGCAAAGGTTATGGTTGTTGTGCTTCATTAGAACTGAACCCATCCATGAGTTAGATGCAATTATATTAGTTCACTCTTGGCAGTGAGCCTTTTCTTCTTTCTTCTTCTTATGGATAGTGAGTCCTTCGTAGTAAGCATTTGTTTTGAGGTCAGTGAACCCCTTGGTAATGGGCCTCTTGTAATTCGGTATTCCTACTACTTTATATTGTGAGCTAATCCTAACTATGGTTTTTCCCTACATTAGGGTTTTCCAGGTAAACAAATCTGTTGTTGATGTGTTTAAGTTTCTGCTATCTACTTTTCATGTTTAATCTTCATAACAGATTAAGGGTTTAAATGAACTAATGTGGATGTGATTATGTTTACGAGGGTTTGAAGTTTTTGATACAACTGATTCACCCCCCTCTCAGTTGTCATGTGCCTTCAACAATTGGTATCAGAGCTTGGTTCCGTTGAGGAAACCTTAATAGCTTGAGGTAGATCTAGGATGGCACACACAAAGGATATTCCCTTGTTTGATGGATTAGACTATGCACTCTGGAAGGTAAGGATGAAATCCTTTCTAATTTCTCTTGGTTATGAGGTCTAGACATGTGTCAACTCTAATTACACTATACTTGAGAAAGGTATAAAGACTGAAGATGAAATCAAAGCTGTAGAAATATATGGTAAGGGAAAACATGCTCTTTTAAGTTGACTTACTTATTCTAAATTGGTGAAAGTTGTGGATTTGAAAAATGCTAATGAGATTTGGAAAAGGTTGGAGAGTATTTATGAAGGAAATGAGAAGGTTAAAAAGGCTAAAATGCAGAATGTGAAGCTCACTTATGAGAACATGTGAATGTCTGAAGATAAAAACATTACAAGCTACTTGTAGAAGGTTGAAGAAGTTGTCAGTGGTATAAAAGGACTTGGTGGGAAGATAGATGATCACGAAGTGATATTGAGGGTACTTAGAACTCTTCCTAAAGATTACAGTCATACGATTTCATCTATTGAAGAATTACAAAATTTGAATCAGTTTACCAAAGAATAGTTTCTTAGCACTCTAAATGCTTTTGAAATAAGAGAGTTTGGCACGAGTAGTGGAACTACAAAAGATGAGACTGCCTTTAAAGATGGTGAAATAGAGAAGATTGTTGAATTAGATTCAAAAGATTTTGATGAAGTAGAAGCAAACTTTGTGAGAAGAATGAAAAAGGGTATTGGTAAGTTTAGTGGTAAGTTGCATTTTATATGTTTTAGTTGTGGAAAAATAGGTCATTATGCTTCAAGATGTCTAGATAGAGCTTTGAGAATTAAGAATAAGGAAAATAGAGGAAGGTTGGTCAAGAAAAACTACTATGCAAGTGTTTCTGATGATGAATTTAATTTTGAAGATGATAATGATGATGAATGCTTATTTATTTCCATAAGAGATGAAATTGGTTCTACTAACTTTGGAAGATGTGTGAAGGAAAGGAGTATGGAAGCATGTGCTAACCCTAAAAGCACTATAATATCTTCTTTTTATGCTAGGAGTGAAAAGGCTAATTGGATCATTGATAGTGGATGCTCAAATCATATGACAGGTGATAAGTGTAAGTTTATTAAACTTGAAAAATTTGATGGTGGAGTAGTTAGGTTTGGTGGTGATGAATCCGCTAAGATTTGTGAAAAAGGTTCAATCACTTTTGATGGAAAGTATAACATTGATGATGTCCTTTATGTCAAAGGTTTAAAGTATAATCTCTTGAGTGTTAGATAGATGTGTAGCAAAGGTTACAATCTTATGTTTTAGGATGATGGGTATGAGATCAGAAAAAGGTCTAGAACAGTAATTGCTGCTAGAAAGAAGATAGGTGGAAATGTTTATCATCTCAAAGGTGGTGTTAGTTATTGTCTTACATATCAAATCAATGAAAGTTGGCTATGACATAGGTGATTGTGTCACATCAACTTTGATATCCTTGTAAGGATAAGTTCAGTCCAAGTTGTGAGAGATTTGCCAAAGTTAACAAAGCCTGTTACTAATATTTGTAAGGAATGTCAATTTGGAAAGAAAAAAAGAAGCTTCAAAGGTAAGGATCAGTCATCTACTAGATTGTTAGAGTTGGTGCATATAGACCTGTGTGGTCCTACATGAGTAAGGGTTTTTCAAGGTGACATGTATTTCATGTTATTTATTGATGATTGCTCTAAAATGACTTGGGTCACCTTTCCTAAGGAAAAATCAAAAGCCCTAGATAAGTTTAAAGATTTTAAAGCAATGGTTGAGAATGAATTGGATATGAAAATGAAATGTTTGAGGTATGATAGAGGTGGAGAGTTTACTTCTAATGAATTTAACATGTTTTGTGACAATCACGGGATAAAGAGGCATCTATCTGCTCCTACAACTCCTCAATAGAATGGAGTGGTTGAAAGGAAGAACATGACTGTTCAAGAAGCTACAAGAACAATCATAAAAGAAGCAAACCTATCGGAAGTCTACTAGAGAAAAGCAATTCATACTACTATCTGTTGGGAATTAAGGTGTCTCAACCTTAGTAATTCCTTGCATTTATTATTGTAATGTAATTTATTTACTAAGCCTATGTTGTAATTTTGTTGCACATCCTGTTTTGTCATTTAATGTGAAGTGGCACGATGAGTTGTCACTCCACTTGTAAGATGACTAGGATGGTCAATACACTCCATGTGGAGATAGGTGTCCCTTTTGTGTGGTAGAGGATTTCTATCATGTGTCAGCATCTTGACTAGTGTGTAAGTGAATCTTGACCAAAACGGTTATGACAGATTCCTATGATAGAATATGACATGTAAGAGTCAGAAATAGAAGGTTCTATGACAGGTGAAGACATGTGTCACAAGGAATATTGAAAAAAGGTACCTTTGGGCACCCCAAGGAGAGTTATGACATGTTGTAAGAGAATACGCTATTTATAGCTTGTTTATGATAGATTCTCTTACAGCTGTAAGATATATCAGTATGACGGATTCTATGATAGTTGTAAGAGTCGTAAGAGAATCTGTCATTGTCCAACTTGGGAATAGGTGACCTCTTTGGGATGGGGTGACTTGACAAGTGTCAAGAACATCCTATAGTGTTGAACAAGTGTCCATAGGCATGGGTTTTGGGCCATGAGGCCATGTTAGACGCCCATCTCAAGATAGAGCCATTTTTGCCTTATATTTTCTATATAAACGGGTGCTTTGGAGAGGAGAGTTATTATGTGATTAATAGGTACTGTTATGCTACCAGATTATCTCCAAATATGAGTGTCAAAGACTCTTGCAAGAGCATTGGATCTGTAACTATATTTTACAAACCTCATATTTTAGATAATACATTTGAGTTGTGTTTTGGAGTGGGGTTTTTCACGTGTAAGGGTTTTCCCCACATATATCTTGTCTCTCTCTTCTTCTGTCTTACATTCTTGTGTATGTGTTTGCTACAATATCTCTATTGTTGGGTTAACATTGTTGTAACTGTAAATATTAAATAAATTTAAGCTCATCTCTACTCATTAGATTAGTGTAGGAAACGATTTCCTCACACCTAGCTTGCTTTCAGTTGGTATGAGAGCTTGATCACCTTTGGTCCTAGTTGTTGGGTAGGGCTTTCTTGAGCTAATCTTAGGTTGAGTGGGAGCTTTGTCCAGAGCATTCTATAATCTTGTTGTAGGAAAGAGATGGAAGGCACATCCAGAAGATTAGAGGTGGAGAAATTCAATGGCACTAATTTTGAGTTATGGAAACTTATGATGGAAGACATGCTTGTTGATCATGACCTATGGGAAACCATATCTAGTGTAAAACCAATTGCAATGGAACAAGCTGATTGGGATCTCAAAGATTAGAAGGCTAAGGGTCTCATAAGACAGTCTAACTGATTCTATCCTATTAAATGTCCATGAGGAGAAGAGCACAAAAGACCTTTGGAAGAAGCTGGGTGATGTTTATCAGGCCAAATCCTTGATGAACAAGCTTTTTCTAAGAAAGAAGTTATATTCTCTAAAAATGGAGGATGGAGGATTTGTTGCAGATCACCTGAATACCTTCAAAATGTTAATTGCACAATTGACATTAGTTGGTGTGAAGACGGAGGAGGAGGATCGTTGTATGACCTTGCTTTGTTCTTTGCTAGTCTCGTGGGATCATCTTGTTATGACTATTGGGAGCACCACATCCACTTTCACAATGGATGAAGTGGTATATTCACTATTATCTGAAGAGATGCAGAGAAAGTCTTCTGAAGCAACCAAAGAGGCTCTTGCGGTTCGTGGAAGACCCAAGGAGAAAGGGAAAAAGGACAAGAAAGATGAGAAGGGCAGATCCAAATCCCGTGGGAAATCCAAATCTCCTGGAAAGTCCAAGGCTCTTTATTGGAATTGTGGTAAAACTAGGCATTTCCAAAAGGAATGCAAGGAGCAAAAGAAGAAGAATAAGAAGAATGCCCTAGATTCAGATTCTAACAAGTCACAAGATGATGGTGATGCCTTCATCGCAGCCCTGACCACCCATGGATCTGATGATGTGTGGCTGATTGATTCTGGTGCACCATTCCACATGACCTCACATTGAAGATGGTTCACGAAGTATGAAGAGTTTAATGGTGGAAGAGTGTACCTGGGTGACGATTCGCATCTAAAAATTATTGTTCATGGAAGACTCTCAATCCAATTCCCTTATGGATGAGTGAAGGGGATCACTAGGGTTATGCACATCCTAGGCCTAGCATGGAACCTACTTTCTATAAGTATGCTGAATGATGTAGGTGTACAGGTTGTCTTTTCAAAAGGATGGATGCAAGATGACTAGAGGATCTATGGTGCTTGTGAAGGGTACTTGAAGAGGTACTCTACTTCATTTGGAGCATGCACTTCACAGTGTAATAGTTCTTCTGACTCAAAGAAAAGAGCTGCAGTCACTTCATCCCCACCATCTATACAAGTAGTGAAGAAATCTATTGTAACACTTTTTGATGGTAGTGCACATGCTTTGGAAGTTAAACTTCCTGCTGAAAATACTATGTTATGGCATATGAGATATGGCCACATTGGTGAGAAGGGTCTTAGAACCTTGAAAAATAAAAACCTCATTGAGGGGTTAAATGATTGTAATCTTGAGTTCAAATTTTGTGGACATTGTGTATATGGAAAGAAAAACTGTGTTCAGTTTTACTCTAGTTCTCACAAGTCATCTAGTGTATTGGATCTTATTCATTTTGATGTGTTTGGTCCTGTTAATGTTCCTTCGATCTCCAAATCTATATATTTTATATATTTCATAGATGATTACAGTAGAAGGGCATGGGTTTATTTTATTAGAAGCAAGAATGGAGTCTTTAGTCAGTTTAAAGAGTTTGAAGCTTTTGCTAAAAATTAGAATAGTAAAAAGATTAAGTGTTTGATAACTAATAATGGTGGTGAGTTTTGTTCGGCAAAGTTTGATAAGTTCTATAAAGAGCAAGGGATTGAAAGAAACAAGATGACTCCATACACCCTGCAACAAAATGGAGTTGCAGAGAGAATGAATAGGACACTGATGGAGAAGGCTAGGAGTATGCTTAGTGGAGCAAGCCTCAAACAAAAGTTTTGGGCTGAAGTTGTAGCCACTGCTTGCTACCTAGTAAATAGGTCTCCTACATTAGCTCTTGTTGGTAAGACACCTATGGAGGTGTGGTTTGGTAAGAAGTCTTCAATTAAACATCTTTGTGTTTTTGGTTGTGAGGCATATGCATATGTGCCTAGGGAGAAACGGTCTAAATTGGAGAACAAGGCTGTTAAGTGTATTTTCATTGGCTATGGTGTCGGTGTGAAAGGATACAAGCTTTGGGATCATGTGACTAAAAAAGTGTTGTATAGAAGAAGTGTTATCTTCAGAGAGCTAAAACCTTCTTCCGTTGTTCTACAACTAGAACAAATAGAAAAGAAAGAAGTTGTAGTTCAGTTTCCTTCTACCCCTAAGAAGACTGAACTGACAGACCCTGTGAGACCTGATGATCAGGAGAGCTATAGCAGCTCTAAAATCTTAGAAGAAGAAGAAGAACCTCAACCTCCACCATTAAGGAGGTCTACATGAACAAGAAAGTGACCTGATAGGTTTGGTTATTCATTGCTTGATTCTAGTTGTGCTTTTGCCTTGCTTACTAACATTGATGAGCCTAAAACTGTGAAAGAGGCTATGGGCATGAAAGATGCAGGTTCCTGGAAGGAGGCCATGGAAGATGAGATGGATTCTTTGGAGAAGAATAAAACATGGCACTTGGAGCCTTTTCCTAAAGGACATAAACCTTTTGGATGCAAATGGGTGTTCAAGAAGAAATTTGGTGCAGATGACAGTGTTGAAAAGTACAAGGCCAGACTGGTTGCGAAGGGGTATTCACAAGTGGAGGGAATTGATTATGGTGAAATTTTCTCTCCCATTGCAACGTTGACATCTATTCAGCTCTTGTTATCTCTTGCATTAGCTTTTGACTTAGAGGTGGAGCAGATGGATGTGAAGACAACTTTCCTTCATGGTAATTTGGAGGAAGAGATTTACATGTCACAACCAGAGCATTACATAGAGAAAGGTAAAGAAAATTTGGTTTGCAAGTTGAAAACGTCTTTGTATGGTTTGAAGCAGTCTCCTAGGATGTGGTATTTGAAGTTTGATGCCTTTGTATTGTTGATTGGATATCTAAGATTGAAATCAAATCATTGTGTGTATTACAAGTTTGACAATGATCGCATTCTCATTATTGCATTGTATGTTGATGATATATTGTTAATTGGGAATGGTAAGAATATGATTTCTAATTTAAAGTCTCAGTTGTTAGCACAGTTTGAGATGAAAAATCTAGGGGCAGTCAGGTACATTCTAGGAATGGAAATCAGAAGAGACAGAGATAATAGAAAACTTTGGTTAACCCATAGTAAGTATGTGAAGATTGTGTTGGATAGGTTCAGCATGGCAAATTGTAGACCATTGTGTGTTCCTATTTCATTGGGGACAAAGTTGTCTATTAATGATTATCCAAAATCTCTTAGTGAGGTGGAGTACATGAGCAGAGTACCTTATGCTAGTGCTATTGGCAGTTTGATGTATGCTATGGTCTACACAAGACAAGACATTACCTAAGCAGTGGGAGTCCTTAGTCAATTTATGGCCAATCTTGGATGGGTACATTGGGATGCAGTTAAGAGAGTTTTCAGATATTTGAGGGGTACTCCCAAGTATTCCATATGCTATCATGGTAATGCTACAATACCTCCACATTTAGTTTGTATTCATAGATTCTGATTGGGAGGGTGACATTGATAGCAGGACATCCACTAGTGCCTATGTGTTCACTATGTTTGGTGGTGCTATTAGTTGGATGAGTAAGCGGCAACCTATGGTCACTTTGTCCATGACAGAAGCTGAGTATATGGAAGAAACTCATGCTTGTAAGGAAGCCATTTGGCTTAAGAGATTGTGTTTGGATATTGGTGTTAATGCAAGATAGATTATGATTTGTTGTGACAGTCAGAGTGCAATTTTTCTAGCAAAGAATCCAACTTTCCATGCCAGAACAAACCATATTGATGTAGAGTTTCACTGCATGTGAGACATGGTAGAGGATGGGAAGGTGAATTTGGAGAAGGTAGATACTTTGAAGAATGTTCCAGATGCATTAATGAAACCAGTGGGCACAGAGAAGTTCAGATGGTGTTCAGAGTCTATGGGCCTCTCAGCTTATAGCAGCTAAATATTGTTATTTCTATTGGCTCTTCAAGGTGTTTGACAAGTGGGAGAATGTTGGGAATTAAGGTGTCTCAACCTTGGTAATTCCTTGCTTTTATTATTGTAATGTAATTTATTTACTAAGCCTATGTTGTAATTTTGTTGCACATCCTGTTTTGTCATTTAGTGTGAAGTGGCACGATGAGTTGTCACTCCACTTGTAAGATGACTAGGATCATCAACACACTCCATGTGGAGATAGGCGTCCCTTTTGTGTGGTAGAGGATTTTTGCCATGTGTCAGCATCTTGACTAGTGTGTAAGTGAATCTTGACCGAAACAGTTATGACAAATTCCTATGATAGAATCTATGACATGTAAGAGTCAGAAATAGAAGGTTTTATGACAGGTGAAGACATGTGTCATAAGGCATCTTGGAAAAAGCCATCTTTGGGCACCCCAAGTAGAGTTATGACATGTTGTAAGAGAATATGCTATTTATAGCATGTTTATGATAGATACTCTTACAACTGTAAGATATGTCAGTAAGACAAATTCTATGACGGTTGTAAGAGTTGTAAGAGCATCTGTCATTGTCCAACTTGGGAATAGGCAACCTCTTTGGGATGGGATGACTTGATAAGTGTCAGGAACATCCTACGGTGTTGGACAAGTGTCTATAGGCATGGGTTTTGGGCCATGAGGCCATGTTGGACACCCATCTCAAGATAGAGCCATTTTTGCCTTGTATTTTCTATATAAACAAGTGCTTTTGAGAGGAGAGTTATTATGTGATTTATAGGTACTGTTATGCTATCAGATTATCTCTAGATATGAGTGTTGAAAACTCTTGGAAGAGCATTGGATCTATAACTATATTGTAAATCTCATTGTTTAGATAATACATTTGAGTTATGTTTTGGAGTGTGGGGGTTTTTCACCTGTAAGGGTTTTCCCCATGTATATCTTGTCTCTTTCTTCTTCTATCTTACATTCTTATGTATGTTTTTTCTACAATATCTCTGTTGTTGGGTTAACATTGTTATAATTGTAAAGATTAAAACAAATTTGCACTCATCTCTCCTCATTAGATTAGTGTAGGAAACGATTTCCGCACACCTAGCTTCCTTTCACTGTCTACATACAAAGTAGAGTACAGGTGAAAGAAAATAGCACAAAGAATCGCTATGAGCTATGGTATGGTAGGATTCCCACTAATAAATATTTCAAATTTTTTGGAAGCAAATGTTATATAAGAAGAGATGAAGAACTAGGAAAGTTTGATGCAAGATGTGATGAAGGTATTTTCCTTGGATACTCTAATAAAAGAAAAGCTTACCAGTGCTATAATAAGAGGCTAAGAAAGGTTATTGAAAATGCCAATGTTAAGGTTGATGAAGATATTTAGAAGCTTTCAAAGTGTTTAGTGTGAAAAAGTAGGTTTCCTTGAAACAAGATTAAGTCCAATTCTTTCATTGACTAAACATTAGGAAGATAAGAACCAAGCTTGGGATCAAACTATAGATTTCTTATGCATTTCCTAATGCTAACTAAGTCTACTTAGGTGTTTAAACTAAGATTTCACTAGTGTTTTCATTCACTAATCACCAAACCCTAATTACACCTTGCAATTGTAACCTACTAAATTTAGAGATAAATCTGATAGAATAGATCACAAAAATGTAGAGAACAAGGTTAAGAGGTTATGCACCTAGAAACTGAGGGATAACTAGACTAGGGCACCCAATCATTAGTCCCACAACTTCCTATCTATAGAAACCTTCTATATCAGTTGTTTGATAACCTTTAATAGCTCCTAGATCCCAGAGAATCTCCCCAATCAGACTAGGGCACCCGCTCATTAGTCCCAAAAGTATCAAGATCTGAAACTCTAAAATTTAATGACGACTGTATCTATGATATCCATCTTTCTGATGCTCCTTTTCACCGTATTCTGTCGAACATGATCTGTACCTACAAAAGGAGAAAGATGTTTGTGGCTATATAAAAGTTTGCCTCAATCAAGCCCCATTTTTGGTATTCCTACCTCAACAATAGCCAGAGATAAAGATTTGCAGAAGTGTGTGCAAATCTAACAAAAGTGTATCGGGTAAATGCAAAGAGATGGGGGACCAAAAAGTCACCACCATGTCTAAAAGTAAAGCAAAACGTGAGTGTGTTATAATGTGCTCATGTTTTACTTTGCACAAAAGAAAAAAAAAGAAAACTCATTTCTCCTCACTCACAGCCCCGACCATTGCAAGCTTAGCAACAAAAAAACTTAGGTGAAAGCACGATCGCATTGAAGAAAAGGCTATCCAATCAAGTGTAAGAGATAAAATAACAAATTCACAATGCCACCTTGCCACCAAAGATGTTGTCATGCAAATTTGGAGGCTCCAGCATAGGAAGAAGGTAGAATTTGACTGATTTTGTTAGTTTGAGAACAATTTTTGAGTTTTGCAATGTTTTATTTATTTTTATATTGCATTTACAATTATTGGGGAAAGAGAAAACCTAAATCCCGCTGAGGAGGGTGAAAACAACAACCAAAACCCTCCAAACCCTCAAAACCCACCTTCACCTCCTTTTAATATAAGGGGTAGTCATGAAAACGACCTATGGATAATAAAAGAAAACAAGAAACATCTTCAAACTATTATTCAAACCCTAAACAATCCAAGTGGAACCACTTATTGTAGGAGGGTGCTTGCAAAATCACTAGAGGAGACTATTTCCCACATGGATTCAGTGACAAAACAAATCACCAAATTCCAAGACTATAGGGAGAGGTGTCGGCAATATTATGCCGACGAGTTGTCATATGAACAAGTCAAGAATGAACAAATTACAAAATCTCAATTATGTGCAAACTTTATTAATCCCAAAATCGGCCAAAGATTAGAAGAAAGTTGTTAGATCTAGGGCACACAACTGAGAGGGGGGGGTGAATCAATTGTACAAAAACTTGCTTCTACTTCAAACACTTGATTCTTCTTTATTAGTTAATAGCATATCAATTAACCATTCATGAAAGCATAAAGCATAAACACCGGAGCAGATAAACATCAACACATTAGACACCAAGATTTTTGACATGGAAAACCTGGTTAAGGGAAAAACCACAGGGTGATTAACCCAAGGATTATTCTCTGTTAGAAGAATAAGAAAAATGAATGGCACATGCCAATTAGGGCTCACTGCCTGAGCACACTACTCACAAGGAGGCACACTGCCTACAAGAGACACACTGTCTACAAGATCACAAGTATCACAAACTTGAACTAGAGAATGAAATCTTTACCATGTCTAGATTAGTTCCATTTAAGCTCGAGACACACCTGCTCTACCTTTTGCTCTTTCGCTATACCACACGCATCCACTCCATGACACACTTCGAAATGAATTCACAAACCTTTATTTATACAAGGCATCGACTTAGGAACAATCATCTAAGTCGGCAATCAACCATAAGAACATTCACAAGATAAATTACTCATCTGGTCGGCCAGTCTGAATAAGAACATCTTCATCTGGAAGAACTCATCCGGTCAGCCAGCAAGAACATCTTCATCTGGAAGAATATCTCCAATTCTGTGCTCTAACACTAATACGGACCAGCAACACAACCTCAACATGATCCAAGAACCTTCACAGGCTTGCTTGAATGACCAGGTACATCCGCACTTCCTCTACTTACTAGAATCTCTTCTCTTCTTCATCTGGAACTTCAAGAACACAGTCTACCGCCACTGTCATACTGAGAAAGGTTCTTCCAGACCTCCAAACCATGAACAAATTGAGATGACACATCACAAGGACATCCCAAACACTCTGTCCAATCCGTAGAATAGGACAATGTACTTCCGAATCTCACTGGACCTTTTTGTAACACTCTGTCACTCCGGAGCATCTCTCGGAACCGGTTCTACTTGATCGATCACAACTTCTTCATATCTTCATGCGGACCTCTGAAATCTTAACTGGAACATCTCAAGACTCATATCTACAAACCCTTTAATCCACATCTTCTGATCCTCAACCTATTGAGTACTTTTACCTTCTTCTCATCACTGTTCTTCACTGTTCCTGATTGAGACTGATTTCCTCAATAACCTCAGCACACAGCTCATCCAATCCTTCTCATCAATGCAATATGAGTATGTTGACATCAATGACAACACTGGTTAACCTTATACTTGCAACAATCTCCCCCTTTGTCATTGATGGCAACATATGATGTGAAAAACCATCAAGACAAGAACTTCTCCTTTCTAACACAGCTCCCCCTATCAGCAACAACTCTTCACATGTCTTCTCTTTCTTTTACTGCTCCTCCTTTGATCAACAATCTTGTTTTTCACATGTCTTCTCTCCCCCTTTGACATCAATGGCAAAGGGCTCATACTTCCAATTCTAACACATCAGAATCATACCAGCTGCTCCCCCTTAGTAGCAGCTCCGCATCATCAATCCAGATCACAAGATATGACTGTGATATCCATCAGACTGATGCACATCAGTGCATCCTAGTTCATCATCGGAGGCGCCATGACCCCTAACTTCTCCCTAAGATACTCAAAAGAGTCCTTGGGAAGAGGTTTAGTAAAAATATCTGCAATCTGATCCTTGGAGGATACATACTCCAATTTGACTTCATCCTTGTTCACTTGTTCTCTTAGAAAGTGAAACTTGATAGATATGTACTTGGTCTTAGAATGCAACACCAGATTCTTAGAAATATTTATTGCACTTGAATTATCACAAAAAAATGTGATAGGCTCCTCATATTCTACTTTAATGTCTCTTAGCATCTGCTTCATCCATAAGATCTGAGTGCAACTACCTACTGCTACAATGTATTCTGCTTCAGTTGTAGACAGAGATATTGCCTCTTGTTTCTTGCTTAGCCAAGAAACCAATCTTTTTCCCAAAAAGAAAGCTCCTCCACTAGTACTCTTCCTATCATCCACATCTCCTGCCCAATCTACATCTGTATATGCATGAAGAGAGAAATCATGATCTCTAGGGTACCATAGACCATATTCAACTGTCCCCTTTAGATATCTAAAAATCCTCTTGATGGCCATAACATGAGATTCTCTAGGATCAGCCTAGAATCTTGCCACAAGACCAACAACCTGCATTATATCTGGTCTAGTCTGAGTGAGATACAATAATCCTCCAATCATTGATCTGTACTTGGTCTGATCTGTCTTAGGAGAGTCATCATCTTTGCTCAACTTACATCCGGTTGCCATAGGAGTGTTCATTGTCTTTGAATCTTCCATTCCAAATTTCCTCAACAGTTCTTTCACATATTTGGTCTGAGAGATAAAGATACCTTTCTTTGTCTGAGTAATTTGCAGACCCAAGAAGAAATTCATTTCACCAAGCATTGACATTTCAAACTCAATTTTCATTTGATTTGCAAAGGTTTTACACATATTGTCTCTTCCTCCAAAGATGATATCATCAACAAATACTTCAACAATCAAGATGTTTTCATTATCTATTTGGAAATATAGATTACTATCAGTAGTACCTTTGTTGAAACCAATCTGCAAAAGATGCTTATCCAACCTTTCATACCATGCTCTTGGGGCTTGCTTCAATCCATACAGTGCTTTCTTCAACTTGCAGACCATATCATCATGATCAGACAATTGAAATCCATCCGGTTGTTCAATGTATACTTCTTCTTCCAAATCACCATTTAGGAAGGCAGACTTGACATCCATTTGATATACCTTGAAGTCTTTGAAGACAGCAAATTCAAGAAATAATCTGACTGCTTCAATTCTTGCCACTGGAGCAAAGGTTTCTTCAAAATCAATTCCTTCTATTTGAGAGTAGCCTTTGCAGACCAATCTGGCTTTATTTCTGATTACTTCACCAACTTCATTTAGTTTGTTCTGGAAGACCCATTTGGTTCCAATCACATTCTTGTTTCTAGGTCTGGGAATAAGATCCCAAGTATGATTTTTCTCAATTTGCATCAACCCTTCCTCCATTGCTTTGGTCCAGTTTTCATCATTGCAAGCTTCATTAATTGTCTTAGGTTCAATCTTTGAAATCAAACAGTATTCATTTGAATTTTGAGTAATTCTCCTCCTTGTTTGTACCCCTTTGCTTTTGTCATCTATGATCTGATCTTCAGAATGGTTTAGAGTTACATACCTTGGAACTTTGGGAGTTTCTTGCACTATTGTTTCTTGATCAGGCTCATTCGGACAAACCTCTTCTTCCTGATTTACCGGATCAGTCTGAATCTGAATTTCAGAGGAGGATTGAGCTCCTTGCACCAGAGAATCATTCTGATCATCTTCATCATATTCATAAAACCTTGAGGGCTTCTCAATTCCTTCATCAACCTTCACATTTGTACTTTCTATCATCTTTCTCAATCTCTTATTGTAACACTGGTATGCTTTGCTTTGTGTAGAGTAACCCAAGAAAATTCCTTCATCACTTCTAGCATCAAACTTTCCTAGATCTTCATCTCTTTTGATGTAACATTTGCTACCAAATACTCTGAAATATCTCATAGTAGGAGTTACACCAAACCAAAGTTCATAAGGAGTCTTACCGGTATTGCTTCTGATTTGAACTCGATTGAGAGCATAGACTGCAGTGATGATAGCTTCTCTCCAAAACATCTAAGGAACATTTGCTTCCATCATCATTGTCCTGGATGCTTCCTGGATGGTCCGGTTCTTTCTCTCAACTACTCCATTCTACTGTGGAGTCCTAGGAGTAGACAACTGTCTCTTTATACCATGCTTCTCATAGAAGTCTATGAATTCACCGGATGTGAATTCACCACCTCTATCAGACCTCAGACATTTCAGCTTCAATCTAGGTTGATTCTCTACCATAGCTTTGAAGATTTTGAACTTCTCAAGGGCTTTTGATTTCTCTCTTAGAAAGGTAACCCACATCATCTGGGAATGATCATCAATCAGTAACATGAAATATCTATCACCTTGCATACTTTTGATTCTTGTCAGACCACATAGATCAGTATGGTCTAATTCCAATAATCTGGTAGAGGACTAATCCTTGCTTTTGAAAGAGACTCTGCTCTATTTACCTAGCTGACATTCTTTGCATAAACTATTTGTAGGTTTCACCAATTTTAGAAGATCTCTTACAGCCTGAGTATTGCTTATCTTGATGATGTTATCAAAATTCACATGACACATCCTTCTATGCCATAACCAACTCTGATCAACTTGAACAAACAAACAACTTTTATTAGAACCAACTAGATGGAAGATATTACCTTTTGTTTGAGTACCGGATGCAATCTCAGTTCCGGAGCTTTCAAATATCCTGCATCTTCTATTCTTGAACCAGAGATCATAGCCTTTGTCCACCAACTGACCAACACTGAGAAGATTGTGCTTCAATCCTTCAACATATAGTACATTATTGGTTTTGCTCTTTCCATCAAAAGAAATAGTTCCCCTACCTCTGATTCTACCAGTAGAATTATCACCAAACTTTACCATTCCTCCTTCATACCTTTCCAAATCTAAGAACTTGTTCTTGTCACCTGTCATGTGGTGAGAACATCCACTGTCAATAACCCAGTCATCCTTTTCTTCAACTTGGGCAGCCAAAGCTTTTTCCACAACCTTATGAATGATAGATTCAGAGGATATTGGATCTTCTTCCTTGATGGCAATAAACACCCATTCATTTCTGGATTTGCTTCCTATTTCTGATTCATCATCTATTACTTCTTCATTATCATCTTCTTCATGAACATAATAACAGTTCTTTTGGAACCTTTTTCCATTAGCATTTGACCTTGCAGATCTTTCCGGACATCTTGAGACAAAATGACCAATCTTATTACAGTTGAAGCACTTAAAGGGTAATTTTCCTTCATACTTACCAGATCCTCTTGGCAGTCTCTTTGCAATGAGGGCTTCAAGTTGAGTTGTTTCTTCTTCTTCCTCTTCCATGTCTTTCCTTGCTTGATCATACCATGACAGCTTCCTTGAAGAGTTCTCTCCTAGATCAAATCTTTGTTTGCCTTTCACATAGGCACTGGCTTTGAATGCAGATTCAGTCTTGGGGTGATCATCTCCAAACTCGGTCATTTCAAATGCAGCCAGTTTGCTAGCCAATTGCTCTCTTGTGACAGTTGTATGGGCTCTGAATTCATCAATGGCAGCAACCTTGATTTTGTAGGCAGCAAGAAGGGATCTGAGAATTTTGCAAACAATCTCATTTTCATCCAGAACTCCACCAGCATTCCTGATTCCACGCACCAGCTCATTTACTCTTGGCATAAAGGTAGTGATATTTTCATCATCTCTCATCTTCAATCTTTCAAATTTCCCTTTGAGACTTTGCAACCTTGCACTCTTAACAAACTCATCTCCTTCATGCAGAAGTTCCAGTTTAACCCAGATCTCATAGGTAGTTGGTAGGTCAATAACATTTGAGAGTTCTGAGTTAGTCAATGCGCTTAGAAGAGCTTCTTTGGTCCGCAGATTGTTTTCAACATCTGTGATTTCATTCAGAGTTGTCAGACCACCCTGTGGAGGTACATATGCTTTTGTGACCATAGACAAGTATGCTTTTCCCATACACTCCAAGTGACATTTCATGTGACCTTTCCAGAGCGAGAAGTTGGTTCCATCAAACTTCAGACTATCCTTCTTGTATGATGACATCTTGGATCTCCTCAAGCGGTTAAGCTCCTTTCAGAGGAACTTAGCTCTGATACCAATTGTTAGATCTAGGGCACACAACTGAGAGGGGGGGTGAATCAGTTGTACAAAAACTTGCTTCTAATTCAAACACTTGATTCTTCTTTATTAGTTAACAACATATCAATTAACCATTCATGAAAGCATAAAGCATATACACCGGAGCAGATAAACATCAACACATTAGACACCAAGATTTTTGATGTGGAAAACTCGGTTAAGGGAAAAACCATGGGGTGATTAACCGAAGGATTATTCTCTATTAGAAGAATAAGAAAAATGAATGGCACATGCTAATTAGGGCTCACTGCCCGAGCACACTGCTCACAAGGAGGCACACTACCTACAAGAGACACACTGTCTACAAGATCATAAGTATCACAAACTTGAACTGGAGAATGACATCTTTACCATGTCTGGATCAGTTCCATTTAAGCCTGAGACACACCTACTCTTCCTTTTGCTCTTTCGCTATACCACACGCATCTGCTCCATGACACACTTCGAAATGAATTCACAAACCTTTATTTATACAAGGCATTGACTTAGGAACAATCATCTAAGTCAGCAATCAACCATAAGAACATTCGCAAGATAAATAACTCATCCGGTCAGCCAGTCTAAACAAGAACATCTTCATCCAGAAGAACTCATCTGGTTGACCAACAAGAACATCTTCATCCAGAAGAATATCTCCAATTCTGGGCTCTAACACTAATACGGACCAGCAACACAACCTCAACATGATCCAAGAACCTTCACAGGCTTGCCTGAATGACCAGGTACATCTGCACTTCCTCTACTTACTAGAATCTCTTCTCTTCTTCATCCAGAACTTCAAGAACACAGCCTACTGCCACTATCATACTGAGAAAGGTGCTTTCAGACCTCCAAACCATGAACAAATTGAGATGACACATCACAAGGACATCCCAAACACTCTGTCCAATCCATAGAATAGGACAATGTACTTCCGGATCTCACCGGACCTTTTTGTAACACTCTGTCACTCCGGAGCATCTCCCGGAACCAGTTCTACTTGATCAATCACAACTTCTTCATATCTTCATGCAGACCTCTGAAATCTTAACTGGAACATCTCAAGACTCAGATCTACAAACTCGTTAATCCACATCCTCTGATCCTCAACCTATTGAGTACTTTTGCCTTCTTCTCATCACTGTTCCTGATTGAGATTGATTTCCTCAATAACCTCAGCACACAACTCATCCAATCCTTCTCATCAATGCAATTTGAGTATGTTGACATTAATGACAACACTGGTTAACCTCATACTTGCAACAAAAGTTGCAAATGGTTTCCTATACATTGGTGTAGGAATGAAGAAATATCCCAAAACTTTTGGGATAGATGGTACATGGTCTTCGATGAGTGCCCATGCAACAATGATGAGGTACCACAATATTTCTTGAGGAAACTCCATTGCAAGTTCATCCTCAATAAGATTCTGAATTATTTTGACATTTGTGAGTTCTAGGGTAGAGGTGGTGGCTCTACCCAAGATAGACCTGGGGCTCAGTGAGATGAAAATAATGTGCCTATAACCCTAGCGAGGCTAGAACGTAGGTCACTCCCTTTGGCTTTGAAGGAGAGTGTTGAGGTGGAGACATTACATTCATTGACTACTCTCACCCAAACTCTATCACAGCATGCCGGTGATCTTACCCAAGCCAATGAGGGTGAGAGTAGTAGGAATCATGTGGGAACCTATGTGATTATGGGATGTAGGATGCATGTCAGGACTCTCAGCAGGATGCTGCTGTTGATAACTGAGAGGGGGGGGTGAATCAGTTATCCTAATTATTTCCCTTATTGAACTTTCCTTTTAATTGAAGCAGCATAAAATCAAACACAAAACATTAACCATGAAATAAGAAACACATGACACAGTATTTTTGACGTGGAAACCCTGTTAAGGGAGAAAACCACGGGGTGATTAACCCAAGAATTATTCTCTGTTAGAAGAATAGGAAATTACAAAAATGGCACTTGCCAATTAGGGCTCACTGCCCGAGCACACTGCTCACAAGAGGCTCACTGCCTACAAGAAGACACACTGTCTTACAAAGTGATAAGAATCACAGTCTTGAACTGATTGGAAGCATCTGCATATGCTGGAGTTCAGTTCCGGTTAGGTTCAGTATACTGATCTGCTGCACTTCATCTTTCCTCTGTTCTTTAGTCTGCTATCCTTTCACATACCGGATCTTTCTTGCTACTTCTACTCTACTCTGGACTTGTTCGCATATCCTTTCACACACTACACACACTTTACAACTAAATCCATCCTCTATATATATATCCGCACAAGTAATTTCATCACCTTTCTAGTCGGCATCCGGAACAGTCTAGTTTCTTACAAACTTAGTTCTGTCGGCTGAATCCTTGCTCACCAAGCAATGCGGATCAAGCATATACTTGTAGATATCATCAATTATGTCGGCCAAACATGATCCATGCCTCCGCAACCTTTATCATCATCTGTAACACATCCGGAAAGTAGTCTGATACTCTGTCAGTCAGTTCTTCCTCTGTTTTCACTGTCTCTCAGGAATCCGGTACTCAACTATTCATATCTTTTTCCTTGTCCAACTCCGGAGGCTAAATCCTTGGAATATACCACTCAAGATAGTCCTCTTGACTTCCCCAGATCCGCACTGCACCAAGACACTTCCTCTGAGAGATCCGGACCAATCTGTCGGACCTTGCCACATGCTCTGTTCTTGTTCACCGGACCACAACAATCTTCAATCTGACTTCCGGTAGGGACATATCATGACTTGCGGATATGTGGGATGACCTTTGTTGCCATCAATGACAACAACCATGAATCCATATAGTGTCTCTTGCCAACAATCTCCCCCTTTGGCATTGATGGCAACACTTAGTGAAAAATGACTAAGTGTTTACACTATGCTCCCCCTGAGTTGGATTCCTCATTTTTCACTGCTCCTCACTCCCCCTTTGACATCAATGGCAAAGGGTAGGGTCCGCACACCAAAATTTTCAAAAATTTTCTATATATAGCCGCATATTTACATACTCACATATACTGCAGAATGTCTGCAAAGGATGTCTGCAGTTGAACCATTTCAGTAGCCCAACTTAGCTTCATTCTGTCCAAGATTGAAATGTGACCACTCAACAAAAATGCAAAAGCTTCTGCCCGCCTGAGATCTGTCGGATCTTTTGTATGGGCGGTGGTCTGGGCATCATTGATGGCCTCATGCATAGTTTCCAACTTAGGGACTATAATCCTTCTAAGTTCTCCCATCCGGTTGGTAATGTTCTTCCTCTCCTTCTCAAGATTCTTTATTTCATTCAAGACTGCAATAGTCTTACATTCTTGATTTATTATAGAGGAAGAGAGAGGATCAAAACTTTGAGATAAGCTTTGAAGCTTGTCCTGTTCCTCTTTTATTTTCTTGTCAATTGCTGCTGTTGCCTTTGACCAAGATATACAAAATTTGTAGATGTCACCGCCATCCTTAAGAGCATTTTCTAAGCTCTTTATTCCAATGCTTACAATCTTCCTATCCTTAGAGATTAATTCTAATATTTCAGAAAATCTCTTATCCAAAAATTCCTTCCGGACCTTTTCTTCAGCTGATTTTTCTAGAGAATTAAAATGTGTATCAATACTGCTGACTAAGGTTTTTAGATTACCAGAAGTGGAGGCTGTCGGATCTATCTGGATTGATGGCATGATCTTTACAAGTACTCCAGAAGCAGCCTCTATCAACTCACAGTCTTCCATATGAGACTTCAGGAGCTTTTCATTTGCCTTGGCATTTGCAAATGAAGCTATCTTCATTGTTTGTACCGGAGAGAGAGAGTCAAAATCAAATGGACCTTTTAGAAGCTCCGGTTCATCAATCTCTAGAGTTTCTTTGCTCAAAAATTGTTGAACAGTTTGTGCAGTGTCTCTTGCCGGAGACAGATGTTTCTTTTCTTCTGCAGTCTTAGAACTGTCAACCTCTTTGTCTGTCACCACTGCTTCCTTCTCCTGCAATTGCTCTTCTTCTTTGGATCCGGAGACTGTAGGGGAAACCGGAGGAGAGATGCTTGCTTGTTCATGGGCCACTTCTTCTGGAGCAGAGGGTCCCAAGTCCTCACTTGTCTGTTCAGGGCTCACTTCTTCCGGAACAGAAGATTCCAAATCAGCAGCTGTTTCTGCACCTAAGTCCTCTACAACAGGAAGATTGAACCTTTTGAAGGCCTTCCGGAGGATCTCTTCTGTCTCTTGTGCCACTTTGTCAGTCTCACCAAGCATGAGCTGATTCATCCTGGCTTTACTTCTGAACTCATCTCTGCAGTCCTTGAAGATCATGTTCATTGTCTTGGGATCAATTTGAGGATATAGCTGAATAGCTATCTGCTCCCGGATCTCAAGATCTTTGGCATGAGCATTATTCTTTCTTACTTCCATTTCCTTCTCTAGGCTTTTAGGAATGAGAGATATGATCTCAATGAAAGCCTTATTGTATGTGTTCAGATATTTAACTGTGGCTTCCTGCAGAGTCTTTTGGTCTGCCTCACTGAAGTCATCATAGGATTCAGTCATTGGTTGAAGGTTTCCATCCACCGTGACCGACTTGATTATGCTCTCTAGTGACAGAGTGGGCTTTTCAACAGTTACCTCTGCCATTTCATCCTTGTCTTGGCCTGTGGAGGGCTTACCGGATCCTTTCTTCTTCTGTTTCTTTACTTCTCTTACTTCCTCATCTGATTCAGTTTCCTCTTCATCCTTTTGGCTTTCATAAGCCCTTGATGCTTTTGTCTTGGATCTTTTACCGGATGCCTGGACTTCCAGTTTTGAGCTTTTGGTTGTGGAAGGTGCAGATCTCTTTGATGATCTGGTCCGGGTGGGGGTTTCAACCGGAGCACTTTCTTTGCTTTTCTCTTCTTCCTCAGCCTTTCTCCTCTTTTCCCGGCTGGCATCAAGTGCCTCTTTTGAGATGCCTAGGCCTTGAGCAATGTGCTCTACTTCTTTTCTCACTTTTCTCTTAATCTCAGGTTCCCTGAGTTCTACATGTAATTTCACACTCAGCTCCTCAAAGGTTCCAAACCTTTCTGCCTTAGGATCTTTGGGCTGACTTAGCATGTGTTGAACATGCAGCTCTACTATCTGTTCATCAACTTCATACCCCATGGGCATGATCCAGACAGTCCTTGGCTCCACTGCCTCCATTAGGCACTGATCAGTGTCAACCATAAAGCATACTGAGTCCTTGTATTTCTCAATGAGAGACTGGGGAATTCTCTCTCTTGCTTGCATCATGCTCTGAAAGTTTTTGAAGTATCCCCATAGAGCTGTATTTCTCGCTTTTGCATCCCCAAGTCCATGCAAATAGTCTCTTATCTGGACTGCAACAGGTTTGTCATTCTGCCATACCCATCCACTTGTTCCGGGTAGCTCATTCATGAAGTAAAAGAATAGACATACAATGAGAGTACCATACTTAAAGGAGTTCTTCTTGTCTTTCTTGATTTTCTGAACATTTTCCATTAATTGGCTTAGTAGTAGTTCACAAAGATCATAATCTGCATTCTTTCTTAGCATTTCATATGCTGTGTATATTGCAGTTCCGGATACAGAATTCTCCCTGCTGGAGTGATAGATCTTGTATCCTATTATCATTGATGCATATTTGATATCCGGATCCGAAATATCTTCAATGGTCATTGCCCTCTTATCATATTTTGATCCGGTGGCCTCAGTTACAACGTTGTTCTTGACAGATTTGAGGATAGGTACCCCCCCGGAAGAGTATAGACCAGTTACTGCTCTAATTGCTTCTTTTGTGATCTTACAGGGTCTATCTAGCCAAAGGAAGTTGTCATGCATCCTGCTCAGTACATACCGGACCCATTCATCTTCTTCAAAGCTAGGGAAATGAATGAATTGCTCAAATTGTTTCTTCTGGATACCCTTATACTCTGGTTTGAGCTCAAAAGCATTGTCTATCAGTTGCTTGTGATAGAGGTCTCTTAATTTGAATTCCCCAAATTCCTCAATGTTTGCGTGTATGTAAACCCTAATATCTTCAGTATGTAAGACTCCGTGGGGAACACTAGAGAAGGCTCCTAGTGGATCTACCTCCAATGATTTGTAGGGATGTTTCTTGAATGAGGGGCGAGGTCTATCAGAGATCTTAACTATGTTTGGAGTAGCCATTCTTCAAAGATTTGCAGTGAGGCAATGAAAAACGAAGAATACCTTATGCGCCTTCGGTTTGCACGGAGTGGTTGGATTGATTTCTTTATGCAATAGCTTCGGCAGGAGATCCTTGGTGTGCTTGATGAACCTTGTTGCAGAGCTCCACTATTCGCTTCTTCTCAAGTGTAGAATGAGCAGATAACTTTTGAGAAATCCCTTATATTGCTCCGCAAACCCTAATATCTGTCTGCAATAAATGCTTCACCTGCATTATTCCGGTTTACCATGTCTGGACAGCTTGGAGTATCCCGGATTAGTCCTGATCACTGAATATCATCCGGATCTTTAAATCATGAATAAATCTAGGTAACATATTACAAGAACATCCCAAACACTCTGTCCAATCCGCAAGACAAGATCGTGCACTTCCGGATTTCTCCGGACCTTTTTGTAATCCTTTATCATACCGGAGCACCTCCCTGAACAGGTCTAACTTAATCGAACACAGCTTCTTCATAACTCCATGCGGACCTCTGAAAACTTGACTGAAGCATCTCAGGACTTATATCTACAAACCCTTTAATCCGCATCTTGTGCCACATCCGGCACAACTTGTTTGGCTGGGGGAACAGAATCTTCTTTGAGTCTCCCCCTGAGCCTGAGCTCACCTTTTTAATTTCCGGAAGAAATATCAGCACCAGAATCTGGTGCGGATCCAACCTCTACATTCTCTGAGCTTTTCTTCACCCAAATCTTGCTCATCTGATTCCTAACTTCATCCGCATTCATCTTTTGTTTACCCTTGTCTTGATTCTGATTATACACCGGACCTCTTTTGTCCTGATTCTTGTTTCTGCAGACTTTAGCATTATGACCGGACCTATTGCAGATTTGGCAAATAACATTTCTTTGCATATTTAACTGATATCCCCTTGATCTGCATTGATTAGCCATATGACCTACTCTATTGCATGTAAAGCATCTACCTTTGAATGATTTGTTTACTTGCATAATTCTGCATTCATGGGATTTGTGTCCATACCTTTTGCAGTTGAAGCACTGTCCGGAGAAGGATGAATTAATCTGATTCATTCTCATTCTGCACTGATTAGCTTTGTGACCAAAATGGTTGCAGCTGTGGCAGTATCCATTGAAGGATGGATATTTTTGAGCATTTGGCTGTCTTACCGGAGGTCTTCTAGGCCTGCTCCTTGGATTTTCTGATCCAAGATTCCTCTGACCGGATCCGGAGCTTTCTCCTTTCTCATATCCCAAACCATACTTGTCATCAGTCCTCTTTTGACTTCCAAGAAGAACTTCAAGTTGAGCAGAACTTATCTTGAATTTCTCTTTATATTCATTTGCTGTTTGAAGATCTCTTTTGAGAGAGGTAATTTGATCCTCAAGTTTTTCTTCATTATCTTTGGCATCTTCAAGATCAGATTCAAGATGTCTGATAATCCTGTCCATCTGGTGGCATTCTTCTGATTTTTCCTTAAGAGATTGTCTTAGATTGTCTTCAGCCTTTCTTTTTTCTTCAATCTCTTGAGTGAACTTTATAGTTCCTGATTCCATTTCATGTCTTAACATAATGACTTCTTTTGATAACTTTTCACATAACTTGGTTTGCTCAGTCAATTCTTCATTTGTATTGCTTTCTTCACTTTGTCTTGCCAACTGTTGGAGCAGCTCCTTTCTCTTTTTCATAGAGAGACTTAATTTGTCTTTTAATTCCCTCATGAATTCATCAGCCTGTTTGAGTCTTTCTCTTAATTCACTAACTTCAGAATTTGACTGTTCAAGATCCTCAAGGGCAGTCTTGAGTTGCTCCTTTAAACCATATGCATCCATTTGAAATCCCAGATCTTCCTCAAGCTGTTAGGCTCTATTAGGAGGAACTTGGCTCTGATACCAATTGTTGATAACTGAGAGGGGGGGGTGAATCAGTTATCCTAATTATTTCCCTTATTGAACTTTCCTTTTAATTGAAGCAGCATAAAATCAAACACAAAACATTAACCATGAAATAAGAAACACATGACACAGTATTTTTGACGTGGAAACCCTGTTAAGGGAGAAAACCACGGGGTGATTAACCCAAGAATTATTCTCTGTTAGAAGAATAGGAAATTACAAAAATGGCACTTGCCAATTAGGGCTCACTGCCCGAGCACACTGCTCACAAGAGGCTCACTGCCTACAAGAAGACACACTGTCTTACAAAGTGATAAGAATCACAGTCTTGAACTGATTGGAAGCATCTGCATATGCTGGAGTTCAGTTCCGGTTAGGTTCAGTATACTGATCTGCTGCACTTCATCTTTCCTCTGTTCTTTAGTCTGCTATCCTTTCACATACCGGATCTTTCTTGCTACTTCTGCTCTACTCTGGACTTGTTCGCATATCCTTTCACACACTACACACACTTTACAACTAAATCCATCCTCTATATATATATCCGCACAAGTAATTTCATCACCTTTCTAGTCGGCATCCGGAACAGTCTAGTTTCTTACAAACTTAGTTCTGTCGGCTGAATCCTTGCTCACCAAGCAATGCGGATCAAGCATATACTTGTAGATATCATCAATTATGTCGGCCAAACATGATCCATGCCTCCGCAACCTTTATCATCATCTGTAACACATCCGGAAAGTAGTCTGATACTCTGTCAGTCAGTTCTTCCTCTATTTTCACTGTCTCTCAGGAATCCGGTACTCAACTATTCATATCTTTTTCCTTGTCCAACTCCGGAGGCTAAATCCTTGGAATATACCACTCAAGATAGTCCTCTTGACTTCCCCAGATCTGCACTGCACCAAGACACTTCCTCTGAGAGATCCGGACCAATCTGTCGGACCTTGCCACATGCTCTGTTCTTGTTCACCGGACCACAACAATCTTCAATCTGACTTCCGGTAGGGACATATCATGACTTGCGGATATGTGGGATGACCTTTGTTGCCATCAATGACAACAACCATGAATCCATATAGTGTCTCTTGCCAACAGCTGCGACATAGGGCCAGGACATATTGGATGAACTTGTTCTCAGTGATGATCTCTTATAACATACATTTGGTATTGACTCTTAGGTAATTTGTTACAAGTTTCATCTTGATTTAGTATATTGTTATTTAAAATTTGTAACTAACTCTATATGATTATCTATATTATAAGTTAAAAATAATGTATGTAATTGTCTATGCAATGAAATTCCAGGGTCAGAGTCTTCATCCTATCTCCATTAGTCATCCATTGGCAGGTTATGAGAGGAGGTCAAGTCAACAGGTATGTAATTTATCACATAATCATAATTATTGTAGATATGTCAATGGTAATATTATTTTGTGACAATTTGATGATTTCAACAGTCACTAGCACCTCCACAGTTTCCTTGGTCCCCTGGATGCCAACCCACCACTTTTACGGAGGTAAATTTAACCATTTCTAATCTTTATGCATTTTTAAAATAATGTTATGTATTTATTTTCTTTGAATAATCTTGAACTTGATTTTCAGATGTTGAATATAGTGGAGACTCCTCCTCATCTTCGTGAGTTAGCACAGCTAGGCATTGTTGCAGCCATGATGTCTTCAAATCCTTTGACCGAAGTATGAGCCAATAACATGAAAATGTCATAATTTTGTATTTCTTGTTTTATCTACATAAATGATATTTATGTTTAGTCAATTTTGCTTCTTGATGCTTCTCACAGGAGGTCACAACTCCAGTCCATCCAAGTATGGATGTAGAGAGAGACAAGATGATGGAGAGTGATCATCAGGTGGCAGTAAGTGTTGTAAATATGTGCCTAAGTGGGTTGTCATTGATGTCAACATATCCTTGTTGCCATTGGTGTCAACTGTATTCTATTTTGTTGTCAGCATAGAAGACCAGACTATTGAGGATATTGAGAAAATTAATGATAATCAATGTATGCAAATCATGTGGCTATATAGAGGATTGTCAGAGATTGCTCCAGTTAAGATTTGAGAAATCCACATGAAGATTTGAAGGAGTTATGGCCATCTAAGTAGAACCAGTTCCTACAATACTTAGGAAAGATAGAGTGATAGGAAAGAGGTCTATATTGCTCTGATAATATAAAATTGTGATCTCTGGATCTGAAGGCATGTTTGGGAAGTCAATGTGTATCATCAACACTGGTGGTTTGTGGTTTGGAGGTCTGCAAGCTATCCTTCTAGTTTGACAGTCATGGCAGAGAGTGTTCTTGAGGTTCTAGAAAAATATTCAAATGCTTCTGATAATTTGGTTTAGAATGGATGTTATTGGTGAATTCAATGTGCTTGTGGAGGCCTCTAGATCATATGGCTACTATGTTAGAGGTCTGCGTTGAAGTTTGAGCTAATTTCTTGAAGATTTTCTGCTTTAGGTTGATGTTCTTCCTAGTCTTGGCCAACCAAATGTTCCTAGCTTGTTACAGATGCCTTAGAGTATTTTTGTGAAGCATGGAGTGGTTGTAGAAGAAGATTCAAGTCTCAATTGTGTTTGGCCGATAGTGTGATGATTCGCGTCAAGGTTAGCCGACCTTGTTGATCATTCCAAGGTTGATGAAGTATATAAATACTTGTTGAAGAGGTATTGAAATTATCCTTGTGAAAAATAGATCAATCTGAAGAAAGGATTAGGAGTGGAGCAGAGAAGAAAAGGAGCGAGAGCAGTATAGAGTGTGAAGAAGAATTTGGGGCAAAGCGAAAGTTCTTGAGCATTCATTGAAACTGAATCAGACATGAAATAGATGCTATTTCTCAGTTAATTCTTTCTAAATAAATTCTGTAGGTAGTGAGCTTTGGGTAATGCACCCAAAGGCATGTCCCTTCTATTTTACTAAGTACTTTGAACATGATATGCATTTTTTGGGTTAACTCCAACTGTGGTTTTTCCCTTAACCAAGTTTGCACGTCAAAATCTTGGTGTCAAATGTGTTGATTATGTTTCTACTCGTATGCTTTAATGTTTACATCACTAATCTGATAGTAAGATAATAAAGAAGGTTAAAAGTAGAAAGGTTTTTAATTTTGGGACAACTAATTCACCCCCCCTCTCAGTTGTCTAGTTCTAATAGGAAGTAATCGATTACATGTGTGATGTTATATATTTCATAAATTTTCTATATTAATGTACATATATTGTTTGATTGTATTAACAGGTGGAGCTGGATCGACTTTTGTCAAAGAGGTCTACTTGATGACAGAGTGAGGATGAGCCAGTGATTGGCTCTACATCTTCATGGTTAAGAAAGGGCCACTGATTATTTCATAAAAGTCCATAGGAAGCTAGTTTTTGGGACATTTTTTGTATGCCTAGATGGCTTTCTATACATACTTTTGTATGAACTACTGATGTATATTTTTGAATATATGCCTGTATGGTTTTGTTTGGACATGCCTATATGGATTTGTATATAAACTAGATGTTATGTTCATGACATTTTGTATATGGCAGCGTATATTAAATATTTAATATGATGATCAATTATCGTTACAAGAATTTGGTTTTACACGTGCCAATTGCATTTGCTTGAAAGTTTATAAATCATTTTCAAATAATCCATTTTGTGCATATCTTGCAATCATTGCATTCTATGGGACTGTACATTTCTTTGAGGCATCATTTCAAATAGTTCATGCACCTTGTCTACGGCTCCACACTTTCCATATAGTTCATGTGCCTTCATGAGGTGACATTTCTTTGGGGCATCATGCCAAATAGTTCACGTGCCTTGTCTATGCTTCCACACTTAGCATACATGTCTACAAGGGCAGTTGCAATTATAGCATGTGACAAATTTCCTATATCCTTTATGCTTTGATGGCTGTCCATACACTATTCCAAACATTCTATTTTGGTGTACAGATAGGGAGGATGTTGGCAAAGGTTGTAGAATTTGTCTTTACACATGCCAATTGCTTTTACTAGTTCAAAAGTTTCTAAAGTATTTTCAACAAATCCATTTCGTACATATCTTGCAATCATTACATTCCATGAGACAACATTTCTTTGAGGCATCGTGTCAAACAGTTTGAATGTTCATTGTATATGCTTCCACACTTTGCATACATGTCTTGCAGGGTACTTACAACTACGATATTTTACAAAATTCCTTTATCATTTATGCTTTGATGCAAGATAACTCCATAGTGAAGGGTGGTTGATTTGTTGTGGTGGGGATGAGGGTGTAGGGGTGGGGCGGGGTGTTGCAAGACATAGCATCACTAGGAAAAGGATATTTCTTAACCATAGCATTGGTGACAATAACATACCAATTAAACTTTTGTCTAAGAAGTGGAAATTATGTCAACCTATATTTTGAAAGAAGAAAGTCATGAAATGGATCCCATAGGGAATAGCATTAGGTCTTTAATTGTCCATTTAGTCATGTACACAATGTCAAAAGTCATATTTCAAAGTTCATAATTAGTCAAATTAGTTTTAAGTGACGGGAGTGGGCTATTGTGAGAAAAAAGACAATATGGACTAGGTTGATAGTTGATATGCATGTGACTTGTATGCATTTTAAATAGCACTCAATGAAAGATTTTAACCTTTTTTCATAAATGCATAGCTTGCATTATAGATAATCATGCTTAACTTGATTCAAATAGTGCCATGTTGCAACGTCATAGTGTTGCTTGATATTGACAAAGATGTTACTTATCGCCTACTCAAACATGTTTTGTCTTTGCCTTTCCTTCTCTCTTAGCACTTATAATGGCACCATTAAATTGAGTCCTTTAGCAATTACTTGGGAAGGGCCAAAACAAAGTGGAAACATGAGGAATTTGGAGTCTCTTTGACTAAACTAACTGATATACCTAGACACATATATATCTTAGAACATAAAGAACATAAGAACATATATATGTGAATTAAAATGGACATAAGTTGAACATACCTTATAATTCGATATTGTAGTTGACCAATTCTTCAAAATCCTCAAATTCTTCTTTTTCACAAGTTTGATTATGAATTCTATATAATTCAAGAATAGGATTAGTGAAATTTATGGAAAAAAACAAACATATATCATCAAATTCAATCTGTATATCAATGGTAATTAGATTTGAAACAATATCACACATGAAACATGAAACTTTCAATTTAAATAATCAAATTTTCTCCAAAAACATGTAAAATCAGTTCTTCTACATTGAAAAACAAAAAAGGTGGTGGATTGATATAAAAATGATTCTCAATAAGTCAAACAACATGAAAAGCATTTTCTTGTCTGATATACTACATGAAAAGAAGGAATAACAGTCATGTGTGGTTTGAAACACAGATCCCACATGCTTTTTTACCATTTTTCATGCTTTCCAAAATGTGTTCGCGTTATAACGTGCTCACGTTATAACATGCTCACATTATAATGTGCTTGCATTATAATGCGAGCACATTCTGGGAAGCATGAAAACATAAAGGTTCATTCATGCAAAAATCATAACCTTCTCAATGTTGGTGCCAAAATCATGGTTTAGGATGTCATGCTCTCACATAAAATATATTGTAACTATGCATGTAGTGCATCAAATATGTAATCAAGTGACGGTCCAAGAGTATTCCTAGACTCAAATATCCATGTGCTTCGTGAAATAGAATGTTTCAATACTAGGAGGGACAAATGTAACCTTGTATCTACATGGGAGATTCTCTCTCTCTTCATTTCTCTATCCTATATATAAAGAGATTGGAAGACATGGAGAGATAGAGAGGGTCATGGACGTGGATAGGGAGAGATCTTATGGACATCTAGAAAGAGATGGAGAGATAGAGATAGAGTTAGAGAAAGGAAAAAAATATAGAAAGAGGAGCAAATAGAGAGATAGAGAGGGATAGGTGGAGATAGAGATGGGGAGAGGGAGAGATGGGGATTGAGATAGACAATAGGGACTATACAGGGAGAAATATAGTGATACATATATAGAGAGAGGGAAGATATAGGGAGATATATCTAGCAAGGGAGAGATAGGTAGGGAAATACAGAGAGAGAGGTAGAGAGGGATATATTAAGAGATAGGGAAAGAGATGGAGAGATGTCTAGAGACATAGGGAGAGAGATTTCAAGAGGTAGAGGGATGGGTAGAGAGATAGAGAGGAGGAGAGAGAAGAGAGGAGAGAGAGGTAGCGAGGGATAGATTAAGAGATAGGGATCCATATGTCTAGAGAGATAGAGATAGGGAAAGAGGTCAAGAGATACAACTTCTAGAGACATAGGGAGATAGATTTGAGGTAGAGGCATTGGGAGAGTGATAGAGAGGGGGAGTGAGATAGTGAGGGAGGGAGAAATAGAAAGGTAGAGTTCGAGAGAGGGGATCAAAAGAGAGAGCAAGATAGAGAGATAGGGAGAGAGAGAGAGAGAGAGATAGAGAGAGGTAGGTATAGTTAGAGAGAGGGATAGAGGGGACAAAGATATCTCTTCTAGGCTCGGTCTCCTCTATATCTCCATATTCTCCTCTCTACCTAAACCATAAACCTAAACCTCTAAACCTTAACCCCTAAACCATAAACCCTAAACCTTAAATAATGCCCCTAAACCCTAACCCCTAACCCCTGAACCCTAAAAACAAGCAACCCTAAACCCCTAAACCCCTAACTCCTAAACCATAAAAACTGGAAGCAACCCTAAACCTCTATCTCCCAATCTCTCCCAATCTCTATTGGTCCCCTCGCTCTATCTCTCTCTAAACCCTAAACCCCAACCCCTAAACTCGAGCAACCCTAAACCCCTAACCCCTAAACCCTAAACTCAAGCATCCCTAAACCCCAAAACCCTAAATAATTCCCCTAAACCCCAACCCTAAACCCTAAACCCTATTTACATGAGCAACCCTAAACTCATGTAAACCTCAAATAATGCCCCTAATCCCTAAACCCTAAACTCGAGCAACTAGGCTAAACACCTAAACATATAGTTTGATAGGGGATGATGGAGGATCAATGGGAAATGGATGTAAAATTATTGGATCTTGATTAAATCATTATACTCATTGGGATGTGATTTGATAGGATCCAAGTTATTTGTTTGATTGTCTATGTTTTCTTGGGGACCAAGTGTGTCATCATGGGATATTGATGGATAATGAATGGGACTAGCATGTGATGATGGATAGGGCTAATGGGATGATGGTTAGGAGTGATGTGGGAACTTACTTTCTCATGGATAAGATCTTGATCATAGATAATATCTTGATCACAGGGAGGATAAGCATGGATAGCATGATATTAGATATGGATAGGGTAAGTGGGGATGCATTGATATTCATTGGATTGGGGAGTAAGAGGTGGTGATGGGGGTTCACTAGGAGATGTTGGAGGATTAATGATGGGATCGATGTACATAGGGGTTGACCATAAGATGGTAAGGGAACCAAGATGGGATTAGATGGGATGTTTGGATTTAGATTAGGATGGGTGGTTGGTGTTTCCACATTCTTTGGACTAGGCTCTTAATGTATAGCTATTGGGTTTCTTAGATGGATGTGATGGGTTCTTGGATCGAGGATCAATAATCTTTGGATGTTTGACAACATGGCTACATGATGGGGTTTGACTTGGACTTATGGTAGGAGACTCTTCAATGAAATGGATAGACATAGGAGTGGATGATGGTGTTGGAGTGGTATACATGTTATTAGGAGGTTCTTTGTTATGCTCAAGGATAGTAATTTGAGTACATGATGTTCTTAGATTCCTTGCTAATAGTCCTTGGGCCACATCCTTCATGGATTCATGGGTTGATGGACTAGGATATACATATAGATGATGGATAATGATGGAAGATGTTGTGGGGTTAGGATTAGGATCGAGTGAATGGATATAGGAGGCCCGAATGGATTAGGATTGGGAGTGTTAGAGGGGGATGAAATTGGATCAGTGGATTTGGATGGCTCCATATCTTTTCTTTGATTTTTGGACTTTGTAAAGACTCTTTGGAGAATAATTTTCAAGCATTCATGGATTGATGGATTAGAGCTTAGAATGTTTGATGGTGGATGGATGATAGGGATTGATGGATTAGGAGATAGGTGGACTAATGCGTTAGTATTACTAGGATTAGAGGGAAATTATAAAATAATTCCCCTTTAACCCTAACCCCTAAACCCTAAACTTGAGAAACACTAGAAACTCATAAACCCTAAATAATTTACCCCTAAAGGTCTGAGAAACCCTAAACTCATAAACCCTGAATATGACCCTAAACTTGAGAAACCCTAAACCTCTCTCTCTCTCTCTCTCTCTCTCTCTCTCTCTCTCTCTCTCTCTCTCTCTCTCTCTCTCTCCTAAAATCCCCAAACCTTAAATAATACCCCTAAAATATAACCCCTAAACCCTAAATAATTCCACTAAACCCTAAACTTAAGCAACCCTAAACTCATAAACCCAACCAACCCTCTCTCTCCTTATCACCCTATCTCTCCCCTCTCTCTCCCATCCATCTCCATCCTCTCTCCCTCTTCCTCCCTCTCCTCTCACATGCCGACAAAGAATATGGAAACAAGAAAACTAGGACATGCAAAGAGGGACAAGGATATAAATTGGGATGATGAAATGGAAACAAGATAATTTATGAAATTTCATTGGATGGGAAGAATGATGAGGAGAGGTAGAGAGGGGATGGAAGTAGAGAGTGAGAGAGAGGATAGGAGGTAGAGACAAGAGGGAAGTAGAGAGTGGGAGAGGACTGTAGGAGGTAGACAGAGGAAGGAAGAAGAGAGAGAGAGGGTAGGAGGTAGATAGGGGAGGGAAGAAGAGACTGAGAGAGAGGGTAGGAGGTAGACAGGGGATGGAAGTAGAAAGTGAGAGAGAGGGTAAGAGGTTTAGAGGGAGGGGGGAGAAGAGAGTGAGAGAGAAGCTAGGACGTAGAGAGATGAGGGAAGCAAAGACTCAAAAAGAGGGTAGGAGGTAGATAGGGGAGGGAAGTAGAGAGTGAGAGAGAGGGTAGAAGGTAGATAAAGGAGGGAAGAAGAGAGTGAGAGAGAAGGTAGAAGGTAGAGAGGGGAGGGAAGTAGAGACTCAGAGAGAGGATAGGACGTAGAGAGGGGAGGGAAGTAGAGAGTGAGAGAGATGATAGGAAGTGCAACTGCCATTGTAGACATGTATATAAAGTGTGGAAGAATAGACAAGGCATGTTAATTGTATAACATAACACCTCAAAGAGATTTTCTATAATGGAATGCAATGATTGCAAGATATCCAAAAAATGGATTTGTTGAAAAGGCTTTAGAAACTTACAAGCAAATGCAATTGGCATGTGTATTTCTAGTTATTCTCATCATAATATGAGTGCATTATAACGTGCTCACATTATTGATTTCATCTAACATGAGTGCATTATAATGCACTCGCATTATGCTTAGCTTTTTTTGACATGTTTTTATCAGTTTTTAGCAAAATATGGAGATAATCTGGAGCGTGCTCCCCATCAAGATGGCACTTTTTTCAATGAAAACTCAAAGAAAATACCACCATAATCTTAAGCTCTGTGTTAGCTATCTAACTATATAATGTTTTTCACATTTTGGGTACGTTTAGTGTTTCATCTTGAATTTCTTTTATTAGTGTGTCCATTTTTTTGTCAAAAACCAGTGTCTAGTATTTTTAAATTTTTTTAACCATTCATCAAAATTTGAAATAAGTTACATTTTTAGAAACTAGACTCCATTCTACACGTATTAAAAAAAAATTGATTTTTGATTAATTTTCAAACATTTCAGGGGGGAGCACACTCAAATTTCTATTTTTCAGGATGTGTCCACTTTAAAATTACTAAAAAGTTAATTATTCATTAAAAAATTATCAGAAAAATTAGGGATACACTACATGGTGTTAGCTAATTCCCACTAGAGCGATTATTGAAATACTAAAAAAAGTTAACATTTTAGGGGGAGTACACCAAACACTATGTTATGTTTTTTGAGCAAAACAGGACCAATTTGTGTGCTCCCCCTTTTTGAACTCCTTAATCTCAACCATTTTTGGAAAAAAATCATAGTTTAGAAACTAGATTCAGAGCACTACAACTCTTGTTTTTGTTCCATCTTCAAATTTTGAGTGTAGCTATCTTCAATTTCTCATCCAACATCAATGTTTCCTGATTTCAGAAAATAAGCACAGCAACTTAAGACCCCATTTTGGTCCCTCATCTTTGTGCACTTACCCTATCTAGAAATATCAATCCCTAGATGTCTCAATCAAGGAAGATCAATAACTTGCTTCAACTCAATGAACAAATACAATTTCACCTCAAGGAGATGAAAGCAATGAAGACTTGCATGAACAAGAAGGTGAATTAGCAATGTCTGTAGAGGATCTCCGAGCTCGTTGTTGGAGGCTTCAAACCTTCTCCTGATCATGCAAAAGGTGTACAAACCCTAGGAAGAGCAAGATAGTCTCAAGATCTTGATTCATAATCTCCAACCATTGTCTCCATGATAGAAAATTCAAAATAACTTCAAGAGCTTCAACAAATCACTAATCTTCAATGGCAATTTCAACAGAGTTTTGGCATCAAGCTTGCATGGAGATTGTGTGTGTTAAAATTATTTTCAAATGTGTTTAAATATCTAACCTTAGGAGATTCAAATTTTGAAATAACATCTCGATATTGCGTGAAAATGAAAAATTTGAAAAACAAATCCTGAGATGCACAACAGGAGCTAACACTCTACCAATATTCAAAATCCCAAAAAATGGGGCAGGACTAGGGTGCGAGCACCCAAGTCCAGTCCCCCATTTTCAGATCAGATCTACTTCTAGGGGGTTCCAGGGACCTAAAATCCAAATTTCCTTTCTAGGTTCATCAATAGTTATCTCAGAAAATGACTCTTTTTCAACAAAACATAGGTTAGTCAGGGTTTCAGGAAGGCCAAAAACAAAGAGGTTAAAAGGACACCAAAGGAGAGGAGCTAAATTGAGGAAAATTGTACCATTTCATATAGGAGGACAATTTTTGATGTAACATTTAGCCCCCACATTAGTGGCAATATGACAATATGTGCATATGCAACTAAAGGAAAGTAAATGTATTAATCATGAAAAGGATACCCAAAAGGATATTGTAGAGGAATTCAAAGTGTTGTCACAGAAAAGGAAGAAGCCCCCAAGTTCATAATCCTACAAGACCACAAAGTGAGGAACCACAACCTGCGGAGGAACACTTGTCAGAGAATCAAAATCAAATCAATCTACAACCACCACCAATAAGTTAGTTCATAAACACTAAGGGGGTTGAGTGATGAGACATGATGAGGGAGGAAATCAAAGGTGATATATGCCCCCCCTTGTTTCTTCTTTCTTGGTTCGAAAAGGAGAAACAAGGATATATCTACACGCATTGATTTTGAGGGAAACTTGATAAGAAATGTGTTCTGAGGGTTGTTTGAATAAACAACGTCCAAGAAAAACACATTGGGTAAGATAGAGAGTGGAACTAGGTTTCCAACACAATAAGTGGCATGAAAATCTGAGTTCAACAGCTCAAGATAGAGGCTCAAGAGTGAAACTATTCAATTTTGCACCTAGTTAGTGATAGAAATTCTCATCCACTTACTTTATGTAAATGGAGTTTTCACTTATCACTACTTATTCTTGTCTCTTGTCATTGTGTAGAGGAGAGAGAGAGAAGGAGAGGAGGAGAACAACCATGCTGAGTCGACGTTCATATCAGCCCCCACGACTGGAGATGCTCCAAGCCCGAGTGGTAGAGAGGTGTTTCGAGGTTGAGGTAGGGTCCTAATCTTACACTTCTGTCATCTTTTTTCTTTTGTTTCAGTTGTTTTTCTCATTTACCATGTTGAAGAGGTCCTAACAGACAAGGGTCCCTGGTAGGGGCGCCCGAGTCCTTCTAGGGCACCAGAGTCCCACCATGGCACCCAAGTCCTTCCAGGTCACTAGAGTCCCACTAGGGCACCCTAGTCCCTCCCGGGCACTAGTGTCTCTCTGGGGTGCCCAAGTATTCCTAGGGTGCCTGGGTCCACAGGGACATGAGCCCTAAAGTACATGCACACACTATTAGTTTAGATATTGATTCATGGTTTGAGGATGAAAATTGCCACCATTTCTTACTGTTTAACTTGCAGGACGTCCCAAAGACATGAGAGCATACAAGCAGTCACTTGATGGCACTACTTTGAGAGCATGTCAATACCATGACTAGTGTAGAGAAGAGTCACTTGCAGGTAGTGGGATTATGGTGGGTGTTTGATATTCCCACAATCAGGCTTTATTGCAGCATGTTGATGGCCCTGATGGAGAGATGGGATGTAGATACATCCACATTCTACTTACCCATAGGTAAGATGACTATCACACTAGAGGATGTTTACAGGATCCTATGACTACATATTCATGGAGAGACAATGAGGGTCATGGGGCAGCATTCAACGGCATACACTCATGAGAGTCAGTTGTATTTCCTAGGTCACATAGTTTCTCAAGCAAAGCGAGGACACATTCAGCTCTAGCTTTTAGAGTAGGGATGTAGTGACATCCCATTGGTTCAGAGGATCATGATGTCACTATTGTGCTAGCCATCACACCTGATGGATGATACACACACCTTCACGGGGATCTTGTTCACAACATTAGAGCGATGGAGGAGCATTAGATTGTATACGTGTGAGGGCGCAATATGCTTGCACACCTCTATCATGACTTGGGACGATATGTCCATTATGAGATACACAACCTAATGATTTGCACTTTGCTCTAGGTTTAGACTTTCGAGCATATTAGGTGCACGCGACTGACAGGGTTTCCTATAGAGTCAGCATTCACCCATCCACATGTTCATGCATATCCACTAGTTAGATGTTGGAGACAAGGTGATTTGTTGTATTGGAGGGTTGTTTTCGATAGACTACAGCCCTGAGATATCATTTGGAGACCATATCGCGGCTATATCTTATGGCTTGGCCAATAGAGATAGTTAGAGAGGATGTAGAGGGATCGGTTGATGGCCTGTTGCCTTGATCATGTTGTTGTTTGGTTCTACTTTGATAGGGTGGTATGATAGTTCGAACACATACATGATGTTCCTATGATGCGTTTGAGCTACGCGTGCACTATGCGTAGCACAGGCAAGGCAAACAACGATTGATGGCCGATGGTAGTAGATGTACCCATGAGTGATGATGATGGTCTCAAGGATGCAGAGCTAGCTTTAGATGCAGATGATGTTGGTTGTACCCAAGCATATCAGACCTGGTGGCATACGGCATGACCTGCTCCTATCTTTCCTCCCGGTCACCCTACAGGTGATCCTTGACCTTGGGCCAATCATGCTAGTGACATAGGGGTAGAGGATGATGTGAGTGACTTCACAAGATATTATGATGTAGAGGAGGATGTGGAGGATGATGATGATGATGATGAGATTCTATCGCAGTATGCCTTCAGAGCGAGACAATGACTGGATCAGCAGGAGGTTGACACTTACGAGGAGACCGAGTCGAGACCATGATCTATAGCTCATGGTCCAACCCACGTAGGTGTTGAGGGTTGAGCCAGAATGAGTGAGGAGAGACTAGTAGGCCCGTGCCCCCAGCTAGAGATCAGTCTATAGAGCTCATTACACTTTCAACGATCCAAGATCCATCTTGGCAAGATGGAGATCTAGGTTAGACTTGTTTTATTAGATTGATGTTCTTATGTTTATAATTGTTTATGATGCTTATATGAGAGTCAAATATCTATTCCATTTTCTATTTGCAGTTGGGACTGACACTTGGTGAGACTTTGTGAGTCACATCATAGTGGACATAGTACCTATAGATGGGGACTGAGCAGTGGGTACATGTGGGATATTTCCCACGGCCATCCACTAGGTGAAATGTGGAGATATTTATGCCTTTCGTCAAAAAATAGGGTGGCTGTAGAGGCCATCCTAGAGTGGTCTACACAGGATAGAGGAGTTATGCCAAAGAGATGAGTACGTCGAGTTTGAACTCTAGGCACAACAAGATCACACAGTAGTGGTACCCACATCTAAGAGAGATCCAGTTGTCAGTGAGGTCTTGCTTCCTGAGTTACATCAAGCAAGAGCTAACAAAGATAGAGATTAGGAAGAGAAAGACTAGTACCAGCGGATGTACTAGGAGGCACATGAAGAGGTGTTAGGACTAAGAGGTGAGATCAGGGGGTTATGGTCACGAAGTGTCTCTAGGATTCATTCACGATCCATAGCCACACATGGTCAGGCCTCTATCACATGCACACCACAAGGTCCCAAGGGTACATGTGATTGAGGTTCAACCATATAATATACCCCATGTATTATGGCTTCCCATTTTGTTGTGAGGAATAGTTGGTTCTTGTATATTGAAGCAATATATATATATATATTATGCAGGAACTTTTTATCATTTATGCGAATAAACACAAAAATCCTACAAACTAACAAGAATCTAAATCTATGAACGTCAAACAGAAATATAAAACTAAAAACACAACAAACTCCCTTAGATTTATGTGATTCTTGTGGGTTGCATGTGGATTTCTTCCTTGAAGTATACATCCATATAGTAAAGGGCTGCCATGGCAAATGATTCAAGTGACATGCAAGTGGTAAAAGGCTTACAATGCTATGAAATGACTAAGGCATGAATAAGAAACTATGAAATTGCAGAGCAAAAAGCAGATTCAAGAGTCTAGGAAGGAAGCCAAAATGAAACTAAAGGGAGGTATTTATAGAGGAGTGAAAGATGAAACAGACAGTGGAGATGTGATGTGAGATCAACGGTTGAGAAGAATTCTGAGAGGACGAATGTGCACGCGACACATGTCTCCACACGAGTGTAGATAATGTAGAAGTTTTCGTAAATGGTGGAGTTAACTCCCATATGACTTTTTATTTAAAATTTGATTTATTTTTATTTCCATTTTGAACTCATGTGCACATGGAGACAAGTGAGGAAGTGGAAGACAACTTCCATTTCAAAGTGATGTGGAAGAGGAGAGTGAAAATAGAAGGTGGGTAAAATAATTAAATACCCACTAATATTTAATTTATTTATTTTTGAATAAAATAAAATAAATATTAATGTTTAATTAATTATTTTAAAAGAAGAAAATGAAGAATAAATAAAAATTTAAGCATTTTATTTATTTCATAAGATATGAAGGTGACATTAATTAAATAACCTAAAGTTATTCAAATTTTCAGAAGAAACTTATGAAACGATGAGAATTAATTAAATAAAATTATTTAATTAATTTAGGAGATGTTGAAGAAGAAAGAGGTTTACAAAATAAGTGTGTTAGACAAACAAATGCGATGATACAACAAGATGTCGTAAATGTGACATGAGTCAATTTTTAGTGTCTACATTTTGCCCCTCTTTGAAGCAATGTCTATTAGGGCATTGTTTCAGAGAAAATATTATACATTGACAAAACAGGCTATGCCCCAATAAAGCTAGTGGATAATCCCTCTCAGGAGGAAAACTGGGCTACGGAGGAAAGACAGGTTTGACTCGTGACAAGAAAGGGCATGGACCGAGACAGAAACAGTGAGACAAGGTGCAGAAAGACAAGAAAAGCCCCAAGTTTAGGCCTATAAATTATTGGGATAAGTTGCCATTAACTTACAATCCTAACCCATTCATGTGTCTCCAAAGTTTTTGTAATGTGTTCCCCAACACATTAAGACTTTGAGAGATTAATTATTTATTAATTACAACACTTTGACTTTTGCATATATGTTCTAAATGGATAATATCAAACTTGGGTGCCCACTTTGACATGGGAGCCATGAAGACCTTGTTGACTTCTCCTAAGTCTTAAGATAGAGTTTGATAACTCCTAGTCAATGGGAGTTTGACTTGGGTCCTATTTTTAGACTTGGAGTTGTGCTTTTTTATGTACATGAGTGGATATTGTTGAGAGACCTTGCATGGATATAATGGTGGAGTTAACTACAGTATTAGAAATGCATAAAGTGGATATTGCTTGCATGTGGTTAGAATAGTTTGCATGGACTTGCATGTTGTTGGATGTTGTTCATATTGACTTGCATGTGCTTGCATGTTGTTGCATGTCATTCCTATGGACTTGTATGACTTTGCATGTTCTTGCATGTCAGTTATATGACCTTGCATGTAGTTGCATGTCATTTTTGTGAGATTACTTGCAAAACACTCCAACTCTAGAAACTTGCAGGATGGTACATCTTAGTGATTCAGGAAATGGGTATCACTTGCATGTTGTTGAAAATGCATGCATGTTAGTTTTAAGATATTGCTTGTAGGACACTCCAACTCCTCAAAGTTGCAGGATGGTACTTCTCAGAATTTCAGGTAATGGGTATCAGTTGCATGTTGGATCCAGTGTTTGCATGTCACCTGCATGTATAGAACAGGATATTTCAGAATAACCTTGGGGACATCAATCTTGCATGTTGTTTACATGATTTTGATGTGTATTTGATCACTTCAGTTAACAGAAACTCATTGGGCAAGTATGGACACCCAAATAGAGGAGTTCCAATGTTGCTTTTACTTGGTGATAAGTTTGATGATGGGAAAGCTATTTTTAGCCAACTTGGGCACCCACATCTTGGAGGATCAATTAACTCAGTGTTTGGACTATGTTTGAATTAAGTCTTCTCAATTTAAGTGAGCTTGCTTTTTGCATGAGCTTTGGAAGCTATGTTATCAAATGTAATCGATTATATTTTGAGTTTCAAGTTCTTGTTAAGAAGTGCTTGAATTAAAAGAGGGTTCTTGAATTAAAAAGAAGTTATTGAATTAAAAGGAAGTGCTTTTTATTTAATTGTAAACCCCATACATTTTTCAGAGAGTTGATTTGAGGAAAAAAGACTTAGAGAAAAAAGCAAGAAGTTTTTGAAGTGCATCAAGGACTTAGAGAAATTTCAAGTATTAAATGTAATCCTTTCAAAGAAGATTTAATACAAGTAGGAAATATCTTTGGGTGTGGAGTTTTTTCCCAAAAGGGTTTCTCCATGTAAATACTGTGCAATTTCTTCTCTTCTCTTGTCTTCTATATTGAATTGAATGTGCAAATAAATTGTTGGGTAAATTGATAAAGATTAATTTGTAACAATTTACTCAACAATTTATTTGCACATTCAATTCAATATAGAAGAGAAGAGAAGAGAAGAGAAGAGAAGAACTTGCACAGTATTTACATGGAGAAACCCTTTCGGGAAAAAACTCCACATCTAAAGATATTTCCTACTTGTATAAAATCTTCTTTGAAAGGATTACATTTAATACTTGAAATGTCTCTAAGTCCTTGATGCACTTCAAAAACTTCTTGCTTTTTTCTCTAAGCCTTTTTTCCTCAAATCAACTCTCTAGAAAATGTATGGGGTTTACAATTAAATAAAAAACACTTCCTTTTAATTCAAGAACTTCTTTTTAATTCAAGAACCCTCTTTTAATTCAAGCACTTCTTAACAAGAACTTGAAACTCAAAATATAATCAATTACATTTGATAACATAGCTTCCAAAGCTCATGCAAAATTCAAGCTCACTTAAATTGAGAAGACTGAAATCAAACATAGTCCAAACATTGAGTTAACTGATCCTCCAAAATGTGGGTGCTCAAGTTGGCTAAAAATAGCTTTCCTATCATCAAACTTATCACCAAGTAAAAGCAACATTGGAAACTCCTCTATTTGGGTGTCCATACTTGCCCAATGAGTTTCTGTTAATTGAAGTGATCAAATACACATCAAAATTATGTAAACAACATGCAAGATTAATGTCCCCAAGGTTATTCTGAAATATCTTGTTTTGTACATGCAAGTGACATGCAAACACCAGATCCAACATGCAACTGATACCCATTACCTGAAATTATGAGAAGTACCATCGTACAACTTTCAAGAGTTGGAGTGTCCTGCAAGTAATATCTTAAAACTGATATGCAAGCATTTTCAACAACATGCAACTAATACCCATTTCTTGAATCACTGAGATGTACCATCCTGCAAGTTTCTAGAGTTAGAGTGTTCTACAAGTAATCTCACAAAAATGACACACAACTACATGCAAGGTCATATAATTGACATGCAAGAACATGCAAGGTCATACAAGTCCATAGGAATGACATGCAACAACATGCAAGCACATGCAAGGTCATTCAAGTCCATAGGAGTGACATGCAACAACATGCAAGTCAATATGAACAACATGCATCAACATGCAACAACATGCAAGTCCATGCAAACTATTCTGACCACATGCAAGCAATATCCACTTCATGCATTTCTAATACTATAGTTAACTCCAACATTATATCCATGCAAGGTGTCTCAACAATATCCACTCATGTACATAAAAAAGTACAACTCCAAGTCTAAAAATAGGACCCAAGTCAAACTCCCATTGACTAGGAGTTATCAAACTCTATCTTAAAACCTAGGAGAAGTCAACAAGGTCTTCATGGCTCCCATCTCAAAGTGGGCACCCAAGTTTGATATTATCCATTTAGAACATATATGCAAAAGTCAAAGTGTTGTAATTAATAAATAATTAATCTCTCAAAGTCTTAATATGTTGGGGAACACATTCCAAGAACTTTGGAGACACATGAATTGGTTAAGATTGCAAGTTAATGGCAACTTATCCCAACATTCTCCCACTTGACATTATACATTGCAATAACTCTAAATGAATAATTCAATCTCTAAATCATGTACAATAATTTAGGCCAATGGCCTTCTTGTACCAAGAGAACTTATCTGTAGTAACTGGCTTCGTAAGATAATCTGCAATATTAACCAAGGTGTCAACCTTTTCAATCAAAACCTTACCATTCTCAACCATTTCTCACACAAAGTGATATTGAATATCAACATGCTTAGTACGAGCATGATACATAGGATTTTTGGCTAAACAAATAGCACTCTGACTGTAACAATTAAGTCTTACTGTCTTACAGTCAAAACCAATACCTTTCGCAAGTCTCTTTAACCAAACTACCTCTTTGGAGGCATGTGTAGTAGCCATATACTCTACTTCTGTAGTATATATATCAACCATGGGTTGCCTCTTACTCATCCAAATTACCACAGCTCCAAACAAAGTAAACACATAGCAACTTGTGGACCTTTGACTATCCAAGTCACCTATCCAATCAAAATCAACAAAACCCTGTATGTCCAATGATCTATCAACACTATCAATACCATGATAAACCAAAAAATAATCATAAGTTCCTCGCAAATATCTAAACACCCTCTTAATATGATTCCAATGTTCTTTACCAAGGTTACACATAAACCTGCTTAAAACTCCCACTACTTGTGCAATTTCTGGTCTAGTGCAAACCATTACATACATTAAACTACCAACAACACTAGCATAAGGAACATTAGACATCTCTTCTAAAGCATCATTAGTGGTAGGACATATGTCTAATTTCAGCTTAGTACCAATAGGAAGAGGAATGCTAACTAGTTTGCAATCATGCATATTAAATCTTTGCAAAATTGTATCAACATACTTACTCTAACTTAACCATAGTTTTCTGTGAACACGATCCCTGTTGATCTCCATTCCAAGAATGTATTTTACAGCCCGTAAGTCCTTCATATCAAAAGATTTACAAAGCTGATTTTTAAGCTCTCTAATCATTTCCTTGCTATTCCCAATAAGAAACATGTCATCAACATACAAGACAATGATTAGAATCTGATTATCAATAATCTTAAAATAAACACAATGATCTTCTTCACTTCTAACAAAACCAACTTTTAATGCAAAAGCATAAAACTTCTAATACCACATTCTAGGTGACTGTTTCAAACCATACAAATATCTTTTCAATTTGCAAACCAAGTCTTCCTTCCCTTTAACAACAAAACCATCAGGTTGCGTCATATAAATCTCCTCTTCAAGATCCCCATGCAAGAAAGTAGTTTTAACATCCATTTTCTCTATCTCATAATCAAAATTTACAGCAATAGATAAAAGGAATCTAATAGAAGTTAATTTAGCAACTGGAGAGAAAATTTCATTAAAATCAACACCCTCTCTCTAGGAGTAGCCCTTGGCTACCAATCTAGCCTTGTACCTTTCTAGATTACCATCTGCACCAATTTTCTTTTTATAAATCTACTTGCAACCAATGGACTTTCTTCCTTTGGGAAAATGCACAAGATCCCAAGTGTCACAAGTGTCCAAAGAATTCATTTCCTCATGCATAGCTTGCAACCAAGACTCAGTTTCTTCTGAAGAAAGAGCCTCCCTGAAAGATCTAGGTTCATCATCAGTACACAATAAAGCAAATATACAACGAAAATTAGGAGGGCTATACCTGTTAATTGGATTATGTTGCCTTGTGGATTTTCTTATAGTAGGAGTAAGAGGCTCTATATGTTCCTCTATATGCTCATCCTGAACATCATTGTCTGAACTTCCTGAAGTCTCTTCTTCTTCTCCATTCCCAAACCCATCTAGTTGTTCTTCAACATGTGCAACTTCTTGCTTATTTGTAATTGTTTCAAAATGCACTATTTTTCCTTTTTCTTGTTCCTTTGGTTGTTCCTCACCTTCATAAGCTCTAAACTCTCTAAAAATAACATCTCTTGATAAAATCATTTTCTTGGTTAGAGGGTTCCAGAGTTTGTAACCTTTTACATTCTCACCATAACCTACAAAGATGCATTTTTGAGCTTTCGGATCCAGTTTAGTTCTTTTCTCTTTAGGCACATGAACAAAAGCCTCACAACCAAATATCCTTCAATGTGAAACAAAAGGTTTTCTTTTTAACCACATTTCATAAGGAGTCTTATCTTCAAGAATAGAGCAGGGAGTTCTATTAATTAAATAACACGAAGTACTTATAGCCTCAGCCCAAAAAAACTGATCTAGCTTAGCACTGCTTAACATGCTCCTAGCTCTTTCCATTAAGGTTCAGTTCATTCTTTCTGCTACCCCATTTTGTTGAGATGTATAAGGTGTTGTTTTATGTCTCACAATACCTGCATGATTACAAAATTCATCAAATTCCTTTGAACAATATTCACCACCATTATCTAATCTCAACACCTTTATTTTTTAATCTGTTTGCTTCTTAACTAAGGCCTTAAATTCTTTAAACTTAGTGAAAACTTCATATTTTGCATTCATAAACTAAATCCAAGTGTATCTTGACACATCATCAATGAATGTGACATAATATCAAGATTTTGCAAAAGATTCAACATCCACAAGTCCGAAAACATCTGAATGTATAATCTCTAATAAACTCTTTGCATTATTTGTTCCACTAGGAAATGAAGATCTACTTTGTTTTCCAAACACACAATGCTCACAGAAATCATTTTTGCCAATAGAATAATCTGAAATATCGTCAACCAATTTTTTATTAATAATGGTCCTAAGACCTTTTTCACTGATGTGACCTAATCTATGGTGCCACAACATACAAGTGTTATCAATGTCTATTACATTGGCTAAATTATTCAAACTAGATGCATTTAATCTAAACAAGTTTCCCATCTAAGATGCTTTAGCAACCACCCAATTCCCTCTTACCAACCTGCAACCAAACTTATCAAATGTCACATTCATTCCGGAATCATTTAACTTTGATACAGAAAGTAAGTTTCTTGCTAGTACTGGAATATGCAAAACATCATGAAGGGTTTTAACCCTTCCATCACTAAAAAACAACTTTACCTTTCCCTTGCCAATTATCTATTTTGTACTATTGTCACCAAGGAAAACTTTACCTCCATCATATTCTGAATATTTTGTGAACCACTCGTTGTTTGGAGTCATATGGAAGGAGAAACCTGAATCAATAAGCCAAGCATCATTACTTAGTGTGTTAGCTGAAATAAGTAATGCATCATTGTCATCATCCTCCGAGGATTTTTTAGTGGAAGAATATGAGCTCTTTTTCTTTCTCTTACAATCTTTCTTCACATGTCCCCATTTGCCACAGTTCCAACATTTTACCTTGCTCTTACTAGATGGGGTTTTAGAACAACCTTTAGACGTACCCTTCTTATCCTAGTTGGGTGTCTTTTCCCTTGTTCTACCCCTTACATTCAAAGCATCTTGGGATCCACCATTTTTGGATTTTCTTCTCATTTCTTCTGAAAGAAGTGTAGCAATGAGACTATCCATCTTTGGATCTGTACCACCACCACTGATAGCAACAATTAGATTTTCCCAAGATTCTGGTAAAGAACATAATAATAAGATATATTTGTCATCTTCCTCAAGCTTAACACCTACAAATTGAAGTTGACTTAAAATCAAATTAAATGCATTCAAATGATTTGCAATAGAATCTCCATTCTTCATTTTCAATGAATACAACTATCTTTTGAGATATAATTTGTTAGTTAAACTTTTGGTTTGATAAATATCACCTATCGTCTTCCATATCTTGTATGCAGTAGCTTCAGTAGAAACATTCAAGAGGACAACATCTGCAAGGCACAACCTTATGGCTCCTCATGCTTTTTTATCAAGTTTCAACCAATCTTCATCTTTCATAGTTGTAGAGGGATTCTTTTCATTTTCAACAGCAACCCATTGTTCTCTTTCTTCCAAGAGATCTTCCATTTTTAATTTCCACATTTCGTAGCCTGATCCATTGAATTTCTCAACATCCATACAAGAGGTAGAACCCATTATATACAATCTTCTTCATAGAACTGTAAAACCTACAAAAACAAAGCTCCCACTGTAGACAAAAAAATTCAAAACTTTGAGAGAAAGGTGTCCCTCACTCTCCACAATAGTTAGCTCTAATACCAAATGTTGAAAATGAAGGTAGAACTGCTACTATGAACTTTAAAATTTTGTGTAGCAAAGCTGAAATAAAGATTAACTTGTAACAATTTACTCAACATGAATAACCCTCCTTGGTTCAAATTCTATTCATTTGTGCATTTGCTTTGTTGAGAGTTGTTTTGCTTTTGTGTATGCTTTGGAGTTTCAGAGATGATGATTCCACGTCATCATCATCGAGACGAGCGGGTGAGGGCATTCGAGAAAGTAGCAGGAGTAGGCACACCGGTAAGTGAGAAAAATTTTCCATTTGCGTTATGGTTTTGAGCCAAAAATGCATTAAATACATGTGCGCGACCAGATGTGCACTAGCGCTTTGCAAGCGTAGATGGTAAAGGGTAGGTCGCATATGGTTTTTTAGCTCACAAGTGAGCATGGGCCAGTCACAGTTGGCAAAGCCATGTGCATATGGTCGACAAGATAGGTGGGTTTTAGGGTGTAGTCACATTTGGAAAACTAGTCGCAGTTGATAGAAAGCATGTCGCGGTCGATTTTACGCATCGCAATGGAATGAAAACTAGTTGTATTTGGATTTGAGGATGCGCAATTAGTAGACAGTGCATCGCTTATGGATTTTCGCATTGCTTTTAGAACAAACCAGGTCGCATTTGGGTTTTCACATGCACATATTGCTAGGACATTAAGTTAGGTTGAGGGCTTTGTCACCTTTGGCATTTCACATCACGATTGGTCAAGTAGAAAGTCGCATTTGGCAGATGCGGACGCACTTGGCTTTCAGTGAGTTGCATAGGAGTTTCAAGTCACTTATGGTAGATATTACATCACACTTGTCAAGTTTAAGCGCATATGGAAAAGGACAAAGTCACCTATGGATAAACAAGTCGCAATTGATCAAATTTAGGTAACTTTGTAGGGTTTTGACAGATTTTTAGACAAGAAGCTGATGAATGACTGTTGTATTGTTTTGTAGGAGGCACTACTATCGTTATTATTGCGAGAGCCACACCCCTCGAATCTACGACTAGTGCGACAGTTGGATGCTGAGGAGTTGCTATTTCTGGAGATTATTGGATTTGAGCATGTAGTATACGTGGAGCCAGTTTGGGTGCACACATCTTTGATGATGTACTTAGTAGAGAGAAGGCAGAGTGAGCATAGTTCATTCTTATTTCTGACAGGTGAGGCAAGAGTGACCCTGGAGGACGTCTACCATATTCTTCGAGTTGAGATACATGGAGACCAGGTCGACTATGATCCAGATCATGGGCCAGACGCATTCAGGAGATTATTTGGCACAACGAATATTGGCGATGAGGATCACGAGATACTGATGGCACAGATGCGAGAGTTATGCAATCAGCTACATAGAGTGGTTGTGGCCATGATCAGATTCCTTATTCTAGACAGGTGGGCTCGGTGCTTTCCTACTAGATGGGGCATAGTGTTAGAGAGCATGTTCATGTACGGCACACGATGTGCATGGGCTCCCTAAGTTCTAGGATAGTTGTACCACTACTTGCATGATTGCACCTATTTATTTGATTCAAGCATGTCAATGGGCATCACTGTACTACACGTATGGGCATTTGAGCACATTGCAGTGATGAGGCCAGTGGGATTGCGATAGAGGGTACCTGGACAACCCTACACACACATATATGGAGGAGCTCCTAGCTACATACAATTGAGGCATCTGGTGTACTAGAGACGCCAGATTGATGAGATGGACAAATTCATATGGCAACCATCGCTGAGCTATGAGACCTGGATGGAGGATGCGGAGGAGTTAGTATACGCACAGCAAGCTTGATACTTATTTGATCAGGGGATTTATATTCTTGATTGATTTTTGCCAGAGAGTGCTGTGATAGTTTCGGGTTGTGTAGGGCAGGCCAGTCGGTGAGGCCATCTATGGTCACACACACAGAGAGGTGGCAGATTGGGGCCCTGAGGTGGCCATGGAGACAACTCTGGTTGAGGTAGAGGGTTTGCAGTCAGTTACATGGGGATGAGGTCAGGGACCAGCAGACGCAGGGACCCTGCCAGACTATGATGTGTACTGGGATATAGAGCGGCCTATGCATCTTTCTACACTAGGAGAGGTTGGCGAGCTAGCCATTCACATAGCTCAAAGGACAAGAGCCAGAGTCCAACAGAGAGCTTCTAGAGTTCAGGTGATAGCAGCTCTAGTAGTAGCAATGGGGCCAGGAGGTGTTGCCATTGGCCAGGAATAGGGAAGAGGACAAATTCATCATCACGTGGCGATGCCACCACCACCACAACTGGTAGGAGGAGATGGAGATGCTTCAGTTAGGCAGCTAAGATAGAGACTCCAAGGTGAGGTGGATAGGTGGATATAGTACCAGGCCTGCCTATAGAGGATAGAGGTAGATAGACATCTCACTATTGTTGTGATGAGACAAGCACAAGGGTAGTCACAGGTATATTAGACATAGGTAGCCTAGTTGCAGGCATAGGTTCAGACATTACAGAGATAGGTACAAACCTTACAAGCACAGGTTGCACAGGCGGTACAGGCAGCATAGGCATAGTCTCAAGTTGTGCCAGATGATGGTACCATAGCCAAATTGACTGTCGAGAGAGATTCAACACTACAGAGGGCATAGAGGGATACTTCAGAGAGATACAATGATTTCTGCTCTAGGGATAGATCAGATAGGTCTCTACTTGGCACAGGAGCTCACCCAAGTATGGGGAGAGGTAGGCTCAACCTAGAGAGAGGTACAATACTACAGAGGTTTATACTATGGTGCTGTACCTCTAGAGCAACGTCAGCCGAGCTACTCGAGTCGATCAACGGCTTCAGGATCTAGGAGGACAGGGGGTTCGTAGTTAGTGGCCTTGGTGATGGGACCTCATCTTCAGAGAGGTGGAGGGGGAGCAAGCAGAGTAGGCAAAGACCAGGGAGAGGCCTCATCAGGGAGCTCTCTGCCGATACACCAGGGTTAGCCTACATGGTTTATTTTTGTATCACATTTGAGGCCTGAGAGCCTAAGTTGTATGTATAGTTTTGAGGGCTCTTAGATAGCCATGTTGTATCTTTATTCTGTATATAGACACTTGTATATTGACTCACATGATGTACATGGATGGATGATTTATCTACACGATTACATGATTCTACATAGCCTCGTGTTATGGATATGCATTGTTTATTGTGGTTTTATATGTTTTGATGTTATATGTTGAGATGTATGGACCTATATGTATGATTGAGATGATGCTTATAGTTAGGACATGGATGCCTATGTGTATGCATTGATTATAATTGCTACTATGATAATGCAATGGTTACAATGAGTATATGCTTATATTGGTAATGTGATGTGATGATATTATGACTCTACAATGTTTATGGTTATATGTTTATGCTTATGCTTGTATTATGATTATGCACTGCCCCTAATTAATGCAATGAATGAACTAATGGATACATGTATGGATGCCTAAATGCTTAAATGATAGCTAGATGGTAAATAATGCTTATAGTTGATATGGATAATGATTTATGCTAAGACCATGATATGATAGGCAATACTACTATGTCTAACACACTTATTTTACAGGAAGAAGGTGGAATGGCGGTGAAGACGAAGAAGATCATGATCAGAAAAAAGATGATGAGAAGAAAGTGGAGGACGAGACTATTGATCCCACCGTGAAGAGACAAATGGAGAAAGGCAGCCTCAGATGGATGCATATAAAATTGAAGATTTGTAATCCTTGAGTTTGATATAGCACCAAATACTATGCACCAGGACATAAGGACCAAGGTATTGAGTATCCAATGCGTGATAGGCTAATACAACCTTGCAAAGATACAAATATAAATATTAGCTAGAAAGACAGACTTTGACACTGCAAGCAAAAAAGGTCTGAACTTAATTCCACTAGGCATAATGGAACCTTGTTGGTTATATGTATGTGTACAGACTTAGCATAGAATAGTGTTGACGCATAAGAGACTATTTAACTTCTTAGATGCAGAAAAATGCTAATCCCAACATAGACAAGATGCCATTAGACTTAGCAGGAGAATAAGATCATCCCACAAATGCAACATACGAAAGCAGAAGACCATGCCCCAGTCCATACTTCATCGCAACATACCAAGATATGAAAGATCTAGGCAGCTTTGACTAGGCATTAGAGAGGGACCAAAGATAAATCAAAAGATAAAACAAAAGACACTACCATCATGTTCTCTTGCTAAATTTAGCTGCTCTTGGATGGATTTGGATAGTGCCTTGATGAAAGGAAAGACATATCCTGTCAAAGGCTAAGATGATGAGAGTGGTTTAGCAAATGTTGGCTTAAGACATGAGAAACAATGTACTTAGTTTTATCCCTGATTTTGTTAAGTGCGTAAGCTCTCAAGATGTGTATAGTTTACATTTTTCACTTTATTTAGTCAAAGAGAAGAAGCGAAAGACAAAGAAATGAAAGAGGGATAGAAGAATGGATCGTGGGTGCTAGAGTATTGGATACTTCCTTCGTATTCCAGACTGCCTAGACATACCTGTATCCACAGGATCAAAGCATCACACGATGAGAAGAGACATGATTATATGTAGTTCTGGGTGACTTGATGATGTGGGAGATGATGAGAGAGGAAAGTAAGATGGAAGAAAAATAAATGATGATTAAATGAAAGATGGCAGATGAAAGAGAAGGGGGGATATCGTCTTGTGCCTAAATCTAGGTATTTCCTTCATACACCAGACTGCCTACATACCCATATCCACATGATCATGGACTTTAACAATATAGGTATGATGTAGTTCTGATTTATTATGGGATGGCAATACAGACAACTGATGTGAGTTAGATTATTGGTGACATGCAGATGTGGAATGCTATTATTGTTAGAAACTTTTCAAGACTTTTATGATTTTTAAGGATTTTTTCAGGACATTTTATGATTTTTTTGGATTTTTTGAGGTCATTTTACCAATTTTAGGATTTTTTTAGGTCATTTTACGATTTTTAGGATTTTTTAGGACATTTTACGATTTTTAGGATTTTTTCAAGACATTTTATGATTTTTAGGTTTTTTTCAAGACATTTTACGATTTTTAGGATTTTTTCAAGACATTTTATGATTGACCATGATACACTAAAGTGTTCACCCAATGTCAAAGTGTAAGCAAGTGCCCCCAATGTGGGAAGATGTTGGGATATGTACATGATGGCAAGGAAACATGCTATGGAGTGGGATAGCCATAATTGACTCAAGTTGGGAGCCTATGGCTGCCAATGATATACTCGCTTCAACAATTTCCAAACCATGATAGCAGTAAGGCACTAGGATAATGAATGAAGTGAAAGACTTAGCGCGGGTGGATGAGGTGATCAAGGGGTAGATAAAGGATAGTGGCATGATGGGGTTAAACAGGTACCAAAGTAGATGGTGAGAGTTGGTTCTACCGTAGCACCTATTTGCCAGGCTTTCACTATGGTACTTATCCAAGGCGCTTGTTTGCCAAGTTTTCACCTTTAGACACTCATCCAAAGCGCCACCGAAGTGGTTTTCACTATTGGTTTTTTTTAATTTTTTGCTAGCATAGGACACAAAAGTCAGGGATAAAACCTCTTAAGAAGAACCCTATTGAGTGGTTCATCTAAGGGAATGCCTTTAGGAGTTGTAAGAGTGTATGCTCTAGACCCAAACACTGAAGTAATGACAAAGGGTCCTAGCCAATTGGGCTCAAATTTTCCTTACTTCTCTCTTTGCTATTGATTCCTCTGATTTTCCTTCAAAACTAGGTCATCCACCTAGAATTTTCTCTTATCTTCTTATAGCTATGATGAAGATGATTTTGGTAGACTTGCAAGTGATTGAGTGTTTTGGTTTGTCTTTCATCGATTAGCTCTAACTCATGTAGTCTAGATTTCCTATACTCTTCATCGGGTACTATATGTTGGAGAGATACATGCAATGAGGGGATCTCAACCTCAATAGGAAGAACTACATCAGTGCCATAGACCAAAGCATAAGGGGTAGTGCCAATAGAGGTTCTAACACTAGTGCGTTAAGCCCACAAGGCAGGATTCAGCTGAAGGTGCCAGTCTTCGCCAGCTTCGTTGACCGTTTTCTTGAGAATCTTGATGATGGTCTTATTGGTGGCCTCAGCTTGACCATTACTTTGTAGATAACAAGGGGTGGCAAACCTGTGTTGTATATGAAACTTTTGGTATAGATCATGAACTTCTTAGTTTTTGAAGGGACATCCATTATTAGTAATAATAGCTTGGGGAACACTGTAGCAGCAAACTCTATAATGAAGGATGAATTTTGAGATCTATTTGCCTGTGATATAGGTCATAGGGATGGCTTCTACCCATTTGGTAAAGTATTCAGTAGCAGTATAATAAACTTATGACCATTGGAAGAGGGTGGATTAATCTTCCCTATGAGGTCGAGTCCCCATTGAGAGAATAGCCAAGGAGTAGTAAGAGGCTAGAGCTCGTGTGCTGGGGCATGTATCAGATCCCCATGCTTTTGGCATTGAAGACATCTTCTGGCAAACTGCTGCGCATCCTGCTCCATGGAAGGCCAATAATACCCTGCTCTTAGAAGTTTTTTAACAAGGCTAGGACTGGTGGAATGTGATCCACCAACACCTTCATGTATCTCTCGTAAACCAACTTCAGCTTCTATTGGGTCGAGTCACCTAAGGAGGATACCATCGAGACTCTTACGGAAAAGGATCTTGGAATGTATGGTACAACGATAGGCTCGTTGTGTGAAGGTTTTGCGCTGGGTATTAGATAATTGGCTAGGGAAAGTACCATTACTTAGGTATTCATAAATGTCATGGTACCAAGGGGAATTAGGACCAAAGATTTTACAAATGAGATCTAATTGAGGCACCGCAAATCCTGGGATTAAGAGTTGCTCCACCAGGAATTCACACCTTTGGACATTGTCGTGCATATCAAGGAGAGATCCAATATTGGCCATAGCATCAATTGCTTTATTATTGATTCTGGGGATCTACTCAAATGTTATCTTAGAGAAATATTTTCTAAAATCATCAACCATTAGCTTTTAAGGAAGAATCTTTTCATCCTTTGTTTGGTACTCATCTTGGACCTGTTTAATTACAAGTTGTGAATCTCTGAAGACTTGAATCTCTTTGATTTCCCACTGGACAACCATATGTAAGCCTGTAATCAAGGCTTCATATTGTGCTATGTCGTTAGTACACAGGAAGGCAATTCTATAGGATTTTGGGATACAATCACCCTGGGGGTGATAAAGAGGACTCCGATTCCTAATCCATGCTGCATATAGGAACCATCAAAGTATAAATGCCACATTTCAAAGGAGGAGACACTAAATATTTCTTCATTAGGAAAGGTAGACTGGATAGGCTGGGTGTCTGTCATTGGCACTTCTACTAGTTGATCAGCTATGACTTGTCCCTTGATGGCTTTCTTATCAACATATTGAATATCAAATTCACTAAGGATCATCACCAATTTTTTTGTTCTTCCAGTGAGTGTTTCTTTGGAAAGAATATATTTTAGTGGATCAAATCTGGATATGAGCTTTGTTGTCTAATTTAACATGTAGTGTCACAAATTTTGAGTGGCAAATACTACAACCAAGCATGCCTTTTCTACGGTGGTATAATTTAGCTCATATCCCACTAGAGTTCTACTTATATAGTATATGGCATGTTCCTTTCCTGTATCATCATTTTGAGCAAATAAAGCACCTAGGACAACTGCTGTTGAAGATGTATACAAAAGAAAAGGCCGATCAAAGATAGGTGACCTTAGCACATGCGGTGTTGCTAAGTATTCTTTGATCTAGTCAAAAGCCTATTGACACTTATCATCCCATTTGAAAGTCTCCCCCTTACGAAGCAAATGTTGAAAAGGGTGACATTTATCTACTCATTATGCAATGAATCTTCAGATAGATTGGAGACAACCTTGGAGGCCACGTAGCTATTTCAAATTCCCCAGTGGAGGCATAGTGACAATGGATTTTACCTTGGTAGGATCAACTTCAATGCCACTTCTAGAAACTATGTAACCTAATAATTTTCTAGAGGTAACTCTGAAGACACATTTTTTGGGATTTAACCTGACTTGGTACTTTTCCAACCTGTCAAAAGTCTGTTCTAGAACTTGTAAGTGTCCATCTCTTGTTTTAGACTTTCCCAAGATATCATCCACATAATCTTCCATGATGGTATGGAAGAGATCATGAAAAATAACTATCATGGCTCATTGGTACATTGCTCTAGCATTTTTTAGGCCAAAGGGCATGACCACCCAATAGTAGGTTCCCCATGGACAGATAAAAGAAGTCTTAGGCTGATCCTCTTCTACAATTTTAATCTAATTATACTTGGAAAAACCATCCATCAATGAAAGTATTTCATGACCAGCTGTGAGATCAATGATTGTGTCAATGCTTGGGAGAGGAAATTCATCCTTGGGATAGGCCCTATTAAGATCTCTAAAGTCATTGTAACATCAAATTCTTCCATTTGGCTTTGCCACAGGCACAAGATTTCACACCCATTCAGGATAGTCAATAGGCTTGATAAACTTGGCATCTAACAACTTTTGAATCTCTGTCTTGACTAAAAGGGCTATCTAAGGATGCATTTTTTGAAGCTTTTGTTTTACTAGCTTGGCATTTGGAGACACTACCAGATGGTGCACTACAAGTGAAGGATCCAGACCTGGCATATCTACATAAGTCCATACAAAGTTTATTGCCCTTTTCATGAAAAATGCTAAAAAATTAACATTCTCTTCATTTGATAGTGATGCTGCTAGATAGGTGACTTTTGGGTTCTGTGGTGTGCCCAGATTAATTTCTTGAGATTCTTCCACCAATAGAGGTGATTGCTCCTGATGAGAGGGGGTTACGAGAAGGTCAAATCCTACATCCTCAGGTGCCTTAGAGAGGTTTTCACCCTTGGATACATCCTTTATTTTTATTTTTTCATAGTCAAAAGGTGTCTTGCAGTTTTCACCTAGTGACCTTTCTTTTTTTATTTTGTTTATTTCACTTTTGCGATTGAATGATTTGACACTTCCCCCAAAGCAGGCCAGTCAAGGAAGTTCCATCATGAATCTAACCTTATGATCACCCAAAGGTAGTCCTTTTCTTACACCCATAAACTCTGCTATGGCCTCGTCATTCTAAAAGGTGTCTAAAATAGGTGCCCCTTGTTGGTCCCAATCAATCAGGTCAGGGTAAACAAGTGGAAGGTCTGGGAGTGTGGAGGATGAGGTAGATGATAGCATGAAAATGGAGGCTTTCTGAAATAGTTCAGTGATATAGAAAGGAGAGTCATCAACGGTATCTTGACTAGTTGCCTCTTCTGCAGGAAAGGCTTTAGCTACTTCAACAAGGACAAACTTAATGTATGCGGAAAGCGAGACCTCCTTTTCATATCCTAGACCTTGTCTATTATACTTTTTAGTGACTATGATCGGTTCTAGAGGGCCTTGTTCTTGCAATCCTAGTCCTCCCTTGCCTTTATAAACCATATTCTTAATGATTCTGAATCCATTATTGTATCTTTCCACTTCTAAAGCCACTTGGTCATTTTCATAATAGAAAATCCAGGATGAAGTATCACTGTCGATATCTTTGTCATCAAGTAATCTTGATTGGATATATATAGTTGGGGGAATAGTGATAGTGGTTTTAGATGAACTAGGTTTGGAGATGGGTGATTTGCCATATGACTTGGGAGATAAAGGCATGGCTCCTACACAATAGCATTCTTGCAGACTATACTCACCAAGCCCTCATTCTTTTATCTCAACTTTGGGAATAGCCTTGCTAGTGGATGGCTTGGTTAAGTCAAATGGATCAACATAGGATGTGGACGGATGGGCCTCCATATTGCTGGCTATACGATTGGGATTTTGGTAGGTTGCTTGAAAGGCTTGGCAATACTCAAAGGCATTGGGATCTACATGAATTGTGATTTTGGCCCCATCATAAGGGAATTTTAAACACTGATGATATGTAGAGGGATCGGCCTTCAACGCATGTGTCCAGGGTCAGCCAAGGATAATATTATAAGGCAACTCAGCATCGAGGACTTGGCATTTAGTGGCAGTGGTGACAGGGCCCACTCTTATGGGCAGCAAAATGATCCCTTTTGAATCTCTTTCTGCATCATCATAAGATTTGATTATTATTCTTTTGGTGCCATCAATACAACCTTCAGTGTATCCCAACAATCTGACTAATTTCAAAGAACATATATTTAGTCCAACTCCACCATCTACCAGGATCTATTTAACGCAAAATTGGTTAATGAACACTTCAATATGGAGAGCATCATGGTGAGATGGATCAGAGGTTGTGAGGTCTTGATCGAAGAAGGTCAAACAATGAGGTGCTATGATACTTGCTATCATAGCCTAGAATTGTGGTACACTAATATCGTTTGGGACCATAGACTCTTTCAGGGGATTCTTGTAAGCATCAAGATCATAATTAGATATCTGTGTTGGTGCCTTAATGTTAATGAGCCCCTAATCAATAAGATTTTGAATCAAATGTTTAGGTTGCATACAACTAGAAGTATTGTGTCCTTTTACTCTGTGATACTCGCAATACTCATTGTCTTTATACCGAGGGGGTTTGAACTGTGGTTCTTGGTTTTTTTTTAATTTAGGCAAAGTGATATTTTTGACTTGGACTAGTTTCCTAAGGATAACCTCAACTGGTTCTCCTAATGAGGTGAATTGATGTCTTGGTCTTGGGTTCATCTTGTCACGAGGAAGGAAAGGTGATGTGTTAGGTGTTGATTGGACCTGAATAGGTGTTTGGACAACTTGTACATTCTTCGCATCTACAACCCCATTGTTTAAAACATTCTTGTTCTTATTCTAGAAATGGGATTTATCATTAGAGGACTGTGGATTATCCTTGTTCTCTTTAAAGATTTTTACGAGGCCTTTGGCGATTGACGCTTTTTCAATGTTGGTTCGTTTGGGTATAATTTCATCAAAGGTAGTTGCGCTATGTAGTTGCAGTTGGAAAGATAGTTCAAGGTGAAGATTTTGCATGAAGACATTGATTTATTTCTTTTTAGGCATTTGCCAAGTGAGTTTGCTGGCCATATTTCTCCAACGTTGTAAAAAGGATGAAAAAGTTTCACCATTGCGTTGTTTGTTGTTATCATTCATAGTGATCTCCTATTCTATGTTAAATGCAAAGTGGGATACAAACTTATGTGCCAACTCTTTAAAGGTTTTGATGCCTAGAGGTAAGTGTGAAAACCAATCCAGAGCCTATCCGCCTAGACTTCGAGGGAAAAGTCATAACAAGTATGTGTCATTATGATCCACCTCAAGGAATGTGATATAGAAAGTGTGAAGGTGATCACTTAGATCCCCTTTCCCTTTCTATTTATCGAAATGTGGTACTTCAAAATGAGGAGGGAATGGTATCATTGGTAACAATTTGTCAAAGGGGTATGGGCATACGTCCTCAAAAGAGAATATTTTCTTATTCTAGTTTAGACTCATGTCTGTTATCCATTGTTCCATTTCATCAATTCATTGACCATGTTGGACTAAAATCTATTGTTGTTGCTATGTGGGACCTTGGTGATTCAGTAGAGGGCTATAATAGGTCATTTGCTGATTCAGTGGATTTTGTTGTGATAGATTGAATGATGGGCCCTGCAAGTTTTGGGGTTGGACAAAGGTGTTTTGAATATGACCACCAAGTGGAGATAATGTGTTTGTGTTTGGTGTGGGGTTGACAGTGTGTGTTGGTATTGCATGTGAACCAAAGGTAGCGTGGATGTAAGATGAGGGTTGTGTCGAGACCAATGGACCTAAGGTGGTGGCATAAGGTGGTTGTTGCCAAGGGAGGGTGATGGATTAGCATATGAGATGTTGGAAGATATGTTCGATGCAATAGGTTGACCTATAGGGATCATGTTTGGGTTGACATGTGTGGTTTGACTTTATTGACTAGGGAAACTATGAATATGGGGATTTTCAATTGGTTGACTAGGTGGTGTGGGGATATGTAAGGTTTGGATGGGTTGACTAGGAGGTATGATGACGTGTGAAGCTTTGATAGGTTGACTAGGAGATATGGCAATGTATGAAGTTTGGATGGGTTGACTAGGAGGTATGATGACGTGTGAAGCTTGGACAAGTTGACTATGAGGTATGATGTTTGGATGGGTTGACTAGGAGGTATGATGACATGGGAAGTTTGGATGGGTTGACTGGGAGGTATGACGACATGGGAAGTTTGGATGGGAGTAGATACAAGTGAGATGACTCAATATGTGACACACCTAGGTTGGATGTAGATGGGGATTGAGTGGCATAAGAGGAAACAATATTCATGGATGTAACAATCTGCGACACACTAGGCCCCATTAATGATAAGGATGTTCGAGGTGTATAAATGGGTTGGTTAGGTAATGGTGGCACAGGAGGTATAGTAGACTTGGTAGACATTGTGATGATAGTAGTAGGGTAATCAGTTGTGACATTGGTAGAGCTCTCTTTACAAATTTGAGATAAATCGAAGTCACTAGGTAGCTTGACACCCTCTTGGAGAAATTGTAAAAAGATTTGTTCTCGATTGGCCTTTTTTATTTTGTTTGCATATCTCACGGCCTTAGGGTCCTATAAGTCCTCATCGAACGAGTCATCATAAGCTAGTAAAGGTTATAATTCGGTTGTAGACAATGAGGGCTCCAATTGTTGTTGTTGAGGTAAGTTCAATGAGGATGATTGTCCAATGATGTAACTCTCAGGCAAGAATAGATTAGGTGGCATACTGGTCGTGAATGGGGAAGCATCCATGATAGGAGTAGATTGGGTTTCTTCAAGATTGGCTTCCATGGCTGCTCTATATTGGCTCCTAGTTTGTGGCATGAATAATTGAGTTTTTTGATTTGATCAAATTTTGATGATTGGCTGATTTGGTTTGACAGCTAACTTTTTGACCTGGTCTGATTGGTTTGATCTTGGCTAAATGAGGTTGGTCAATTGACGAAAAAGATTGATTAAAGATGAGGTTGACCAAAGTCTAAAGGCTTTGATTGATTGATGTTGGTTTGGATTTGTCTTCTATCGAATGGTTGACTGGGATGATTTTGGTGACTGTAATTGGCTAGATTTGATTTAAAAGGGTGACTGGTTAAAGTTTGACTAGGAGGTTTGATTGCAATTCATGGAAACCCAAAGGTGATGGTCTATATTGAAAAGGTGATGAAGGATAATGCAGAGGCGACAAGCAATGATACAAAGGTGACCGAATGCATTTGCAAATGCAATGAAATGACAACCATAGGAAACTAGTAATACTACATACGCGACTCAGAATAGTGCAAAGGCAAACTGCTGAGGCTCAAAGGCGACATTACAAGGACCAAAGGTGCCTTTGTAAATAAAGAAAGAGGCTAACCAGAGGCAACTTATCATGGTCCAAAGGTGACTTGCAGAGGTATGCAGGTGACTAGGATTTGACCAAAGGTGACTGTGTGAAGAGCAAAGGTGATTTCAAAGGCTACGAATGTAGTTTTCTATTTACCAAAGGCGATTTAGCATTATCCAAAAGCAATTTTGCATTGTTACAAAGCAGATTTTGTTGCAAATTTTGGTTTTGGACATTATATCTTGGTGAATTTGGCATAGACAAACACAATGGTAGACAATCATACACAATCCATGCTCAAACATTACATCCTAAGGCTAGGCAAAGGCTATATTTGTTGAGTCCCCTAGCTATGCTTATTCAAAGCAGGTAGGTCCAGGATCTTGGTAGCACTAGCTCCCCTCCACGGCACTCACTTCTCATGCATACCAAGATCTAGGTTTCCCAAGGCTCGTCCCCCCATCGAACCTTAGGATTGTCCCTGCTACGTCAGCTAAGAACCACATGAATTGGGGAGGCTTCGAAGGCCCCACCTTCTGCACCAACAAATATGGGTTTTTGGCCACTAAAACATGGTTTTTAGTCCAGATTTCTATTTGGGTAGCTATACATGCGGCAGCACTACTCTTCGTTATGGAGTCTCCTAGCCCAAAGAGGTTACGCTCAATACAGTTTTGGGGGAGGTTAGCTATCAGTATAGTATATCAGCACCCGTCGCTTGCGACTTTCAGTGCAAATGTATTATTTATCAAGCAGATTGGAATGGTCTGGTTTTGAGCTGTTTCCGCCCAGGTCATCCCTTTCTCACAACAGGGGGAGAGGATACTTGTGTTGCTACCTTGGGTTACAATCAAACAGTACAAGCAACATAAAAAAATTAAAAATAGGCATGGAGAAGACATGTTTGTTCATTTACCCCCAAATTAAACTATGTGAGAGTTCATTTTAGAGCCCTAAACTTAAGTGTGCCTATTCTAGTATGAAAATTTTGGTTTGTAAACCTGGACCGCTCAACCTGCAGACAAACTTAGCATGTTTTCAAACACTGGTCTTCGACGAATGAGGACAACAAGCTGCACAAAAAGCCATCATATCCTGAAAAAATCTAGTTCTATGTAGCTAAAACCAGAAGCGACCTAAAAAACTAGATTCAATAGATAAATGACCAAATGCGATTCCATTCTTACCATAGATGATTACCTCCTACACAGATGTGATTTTTTGCTTACCATAGGTGATTACTTGTGGACCAATTGTGACTTCAAACTTACCAAATGTGTATGCAGCCTTGTTTGCCCCAATCCTTCTATCCAAAGTATAAAACCTTCTTGCAAAAATTAATCCTCTGTGTGAATTCATATTTTTTGTTTCAAATTCATTTGGGGTTGTGTTGCATACATTTAAATCATGTTGATAATTCGTTATCATGGCATTTTCCCTTGTCTTATTTTCTCTCCAATTAAAGCTTCAAAGCAATTTTTATCCCAAGGTAAAACTCACGGCTTAGTAATATTTTACTTTGCGTCTATTTTCCATTTTGGCTAAGTTCACGTTAATTTTTGCTTCTCACCAAGTCAATCTTGCATTTGTTTTTGATCCTCACCAAACTCGTGCCAATTTCCACTTTTCGCTAAATATGCGTAACTTGTGAGTTTTCCTAAGTTGTACACTTTCATTTTAACCGATGGCATGGGTTCGGGGAGATAATAAAGTTTTCACTCACTTGTGGTTGCATCCATGCTTTCCCATTTTTACATAAACTTTTACATGCCCCAGTCGTGTGTCCACAAGTTTACATGCAACCAAGCATTAAAGTTATTTTTCCTTTTTTTTGAGCACGTTATTCTCCTTCAAATGCCATCCAAGGATAAAAGTGTACACGAGTGAAGGCTAAGTGAAATTCACTTTCACTTTTTAAAATATAGCAATTTCTTTAACTACCAGATGGGAATAAAGAAAAGGTGGACACACATTTTCCTACAATCATGCAACAAGTATTGACTGTCCAGAATCATAAACATTTGCCATTGATCACATCATAGTTTCTATCTCTTGTGTACAGTTACTGCCGAATGAAGTGGCATCATTGGTCGACAGGTTAAAGAAAATTATGCAATAAAAAAAATGACAAAAACAACGAATTTTCTGCCTTTCTTTAACAATAGGCTATCGTGGCACATTGTTATAAAAATATTACCATTCTCAGTACCGAAGAAATGGTTCAAATGACTATATCATCGGCAGACTCCAAGAGAGGTAATATTGGTGTTAACCAACAAAAGCCTTCATGCAAGCCTAGAAATCTGCATGCCAATGTAAATCTCAGTAGAAGGTTTTTCACAGCTTAATACTTTGAAATAATGTGAAATCATAATCTTTCTGCTAAATGTTGAAAACCGCCAGTGCTAAAATGAAAGACTTCAACAAAAGAGATCAACGTCTATGAAATCATTATCAATACTTTCGATGACCCCCAAGTTGCTACACATCACGTCATTTTCATCGAATGAAGAATGATATGAAGGCCGAAGATATGTAATTCTTCCCTCGATAGATACGAAGGTTGCCCACTAGTTCGAAGCACGTTGAAAGCATAGATTTGAGATCGTTGCAAAACAAATATACTCTTGGTCCAGTCATCACAGTGCGAAGAGGAAAACTATCAACAGTAAGCTCAGAGTTCCACTATTCATAGTGGTGACATGAAAGATGCAGCCTGGCCGAAAAGGAAGGAACACTCTTGCATATCCGTTGTGATCTAGAAATAGAAGACTAATCCCTATCGTCAGTGCCGCGGCCTCATAAACCTGACCTGTAGAAATACTGGTAGATACATGCATAAATCTTCGAAGGAACATTTTGAAAGAGCACTTTAAAATTTCAAGTCGACTAGTTCTATTATAAGCCGCACTTGAAATATTGTTAGTTGTTCCGATAACTAGAAAGAATAATGTTGTTCTCCATCACCATCTAAGCATTCGCAAGGCTTGCTCTATGAAGATCTTCATCAGGAAGGGTTATAATTTGGTGCGGTGCGACAAAGAAAAGGCCACATAGTGTGCCATTGTTTACAAATATTTGTTGTTGCTTGTATTAAGGCCATACGAAAGATATATGAACGCACTTTCATTCCCTATGGCGAAAGGTCAACAAGTGTCTCTCATCTCATCAAAATGACAGTCAGCTCTCTAACTCTAAATAAGTGAAACAACTCTTTGTCAAAATAGAATAACGTGGTCTGTATAGCACTTTGTTTATTTTCCTCCTCCTTGCAAGAAAATGACACCATCAACAATAAGACTTTTGGATTGAAGATGCTTGCATATAACGTTCATAAGTTTTAATCAAGCTGCACACTTTATTGCATATTAGCGAGCAGGTCTATGTTGAGAACAATCAATAGTTGTCATGAAAAGGGGGATGAAAAATCCAAAGGCTTTGGATTTGTTAAATTTGAATACAGAGCCACAGTGAATGCTCACAAGCGGTTTTGCAGATTGACTCAATGGTTGGGCAAATGATTACATTATGACTGGAGTAGATGAGAGTACGTATGCAATTGTGGAAGACAGAGACTAGATGTGAGAATAACCTTGAAAGAATTGCATCCTCCTTGCTGATACCTGGGTATGGACACATACTACCTGTTTGCTTGAATGATGGTTTTCCAAATTTCCTTTTGAAACCCATTGCAAATTGCAAATTATCCAACAAAAACAGATGAAATAATTCAAGAAAATCTTGAAATAAAACAACTACGGGTAGATTCACATCTTATTACAAATATTAATCATGAAATATAGATATCAAGGGTTTGAGTTCCTCTTAGTCCTCGAATCCACCCTTCCAGAAATATCAGATACCTCTCTAGGACATATCAGTTTGGCAGATTTCTGGGAGACAATGGAATAAGAGAAGAGATCACCGATGACTCAAAAGTTGTTTGACAGTGGATTGGCCCAAGCAGCTAGTTTTCCTGTTGTAGTCCAATGCATAGACTTGGTTTTAGAATGTATGAAGCATTACAAACCAGAAACCAAAGAGATCAGAACCATTAATGACAAACTTATTGTCAGATTAGATAGTGTTTCAATTGGTATAACTTTCAGGTTACCTGTTAGAGATCAATTTGTGAACATAGACAAAAGACTTGCTCATAAATATTTCAATGAAAGGAAACATCAATGTCTCAACACCATTGCAAAACATTGGTTACATACACCTAAAGGAGGAAAATCACAGTTACCTAAAGTTCTTCACAAATCATTTTTCGTAGAGGATATTTCAAATATGATTGTTCTACTTCATAGAGTGATGGGAGATGAAAAAGTAGCAAATTTTTAAATGTGGATGTTTCTCTTTGTAAATTTCATTTGTGCAGGAAATCAGTTTATTGATTGGGGTAGCATTATTAGTGACAAGTTGCATTATCAGTTGACCAATTTTGAATTGAATGAACATTTCTACATGTCCTCTTACTTATTTTATGCAATTGTATGCATGAAATCATGGCCAGGTCTTGCTACCAAAGGAACTTATGATAACATGACACAGATATATAACCATTACCCTTAGTTACAACTAGAAGAAAGTTACAAACACTACCATAGGGTAAGTGATGCCTTCACAATGTTGACAGTAAGAGAACTTCAAGGTAACACTGCACTCTGGATATCACCAGAAGCTGCCAGTTTAATCAAAATATATGGGAGTTACTTCATCCAATATCCTAGATTTACCTATCTGAGAGTTGGCGGGTTTGATGGATATCCATATAAGTTACCTAGATATGTAGATGACAAGATGATATTGATAGAACTATGCAGGCAAATTGGTTCACTTAACAGGAAATGCAAAGACAAGAGGAAACCTGGAGTCCCATTTCCCATTGGCCTTAGTCACTACAGCTGCAAATCTTCCACAGATGCTCAAAACATAGAGAGATCTTTGATAAAAATCAGCTTGTATGCCTATACTATGAGATTTCCTTTTGACAGCAAAGGATATGTTAGAGATAATCTACGGCTTGGTGTAGGATACTGTCACTTTCCAGAACTAGAAGACTTTTGGGAGGATTGTGAAAATGATTATGAGGTACGTAAACGGGACTGGATGAGGATGACCATTCCACAGATTAGAGAATTCAAACTAGATTACAATACAGATGGAGTTGAGGAAGATGGTTCAGAATTAATTAATCTTGTGTATTTTGATAAAATTGAAACACGGTCTTTACCACCTATCAATTGGGCTAATGAGGAGATCAAAGATTTAGCTACAAGAACTACACATATCATTCAAAAGACTAAAGCTTGGGTAAAGAAAAAGGCTACTGAGGCAATAGCTACTAAACCGACAAGTAATAATGCTTTATCATCAAGTAGAAAAGATAAGCATTCGAATTCTTTTTCTTCCTCTTTTCATTCTCATTCTCCATCTTTAAGAAGTGGTTCCCAAAAGAGTACTCAAGGAGGAGATGACGGAGAAGATCCATCAAGAAGAAAGGGTACTAAGAGCATCTGTGAAAATGATGAAAAATAGAAAAGAGGGAAAACAAAAATGAAAGATAATGCATTGCCTCCCATACAGGAAATAGTTGAAGTAAACAAGTCTACAAGTCCTGAAGTAACCCATCAAAATGTTGAGCATTTGAATGTCTCTCCTTTACCCCTTGTTGTTTCTCCTTCTCATGAAACACCTTGTTCACCTCATGCATTACAATTTTCACTCCTGCCACCTATGAATATATTCAGTGAGCATATTCTTCCCTCAAACATAGTACCTCTTTCCACGAATATTCCAGAATCCTCACATAATCCTTCTTCTTCCTAGTTGCAACAAAGTTTGTCAAGAAAAAGAAACACTGCTCAATTAATCATGCTTGATTTTGATACAGTCTCCAATTTTCTGCAAAGGTCTCCCAAATCTAAAAAGATCAAGGTTACATCAAGGATGGTAGTAGATTCTTCATCAGGCAATGTCTGTGTTGAGGTTGCACAACCTGTTTCAGAAAAGAATTTGAATGAGGCTATAGAAAGTGATTTTAATATCACTAAAATAGATCTTGGTCCATCTACATATGAGGGTGACATGCAAAACTTTCAAGTATCGGCTGCCTAGTTAATGAAAAGAATAGAGAAGGAAAGACACATGAAAGATCAACTAAAGCAATAGGTACAAGTTTTGACATCCTATCTCAAAGCCATCATAGATACATCAGCTTTGCCTCTTGAGGCTTCTTCTACCTCCACTAATTTCTCTCTTGAAAGTAATGTTGAAAAAGAAATTATTGAGAGTGTCAGTAAATATCAATTATATGGAAAGGTGACTAAAAAATGGGTTGAACATATGAAATCAAAAGCATTCAGTTTCTTTGAGCAGGCAAGGAGTCTATTTGATGAAGCAGAAACAAAGAGGGAAGAGATTGATAATGAAATGAGAGGTATCCAAAAAGAAGAATTGTTATGGCAAGGAATATCCAAAGACCTCAGTGAGATGATCAAAACTGATAATGAGATATTACTTGCTGAAAAAGTCTTTAAAAACATTGAAGAAAACCAATCTAGTTCTTGGCTATGTTCAGTTGAATGGAAACTATCTAATATAAGACAAGTGTTGGCAGCCCAAGAAAAGCTCTTGGAAATTTGTGAGCATGTGAAGAAGAATATTCGGGCTGATTTATTGGCAATCAATCCTGATGTAATTGAAATAGTTAAATTTTTAGTTTTGGAAGCCCAAGCTATCAAAAGAAACTTTGAAGACATGATTAAAATAGGGTTGTTCAACAAACAGGTTTTCAATGAGGGACTTATGGATAAATTGAACCTCATCTTTGTTGCTGTCAATTCTGGCATTGATCACATATCAATTTATCGACATAATTTGAATGATGTCCATAAAGATCAATCAGAATGGAAGCTTCGCATGATAGGAGTAATTGTTCCCAAAAATAAGCTTATAGCTGCAGCAGTGAGGATGTTTAGAGTATACAAAACAAAGTCTACTCTCCCTTCACAATAGTTTGTAGCAGCAGAAATGTCTTCAGATGGTGTCAAAGATGGCGAGGACAAAACCTGATGGTTTCTTGTGAGATCCATCATATTGGTCTACTTTTCAAAGTTTACAAATGATAGGTTTTAGTTCTCTTTCTATGAAAGTGACTTTATGTCACTCTTTTGTAATTAAGGTAAAAAGTGCATTTTATTATTTCAGGGACTTTTGAAACATTATATAAAGGTTAATTAAAGTGCACTTTTATTTTCATTAAATATTTTGGGTAGTTACAAGAAGTAGTTATAAGGTAGTTATAAAGTTGGTTACTAAGACAAGTCTATATATACAAGACTTGGTGTTTGTAATAAGGACTTTTTGGCTTTCACATTTATAAGGATGTTATAAGGAACAGAGTTGTACAACTCAGTGTGGAGAAATAAGAGGCATTTTGGATTGTGTGATCTCAAATATCTTCTTAACATTATTCATTCCTCTTATGTTGATGGATGATGTTTTCTTTACATAATTTTGCATCTGCAATGTGGAATAACAACTAGTCTTGAAGGAATTGATTACTAGATAATGTTTCAATGTATGTTGAATATCTCCTGAATCATTTCTTCTTTCTAATACTACACTCACTTTAACAGTTTAAGAAGTATTCTTATATTGTCTTGGTGGGATTGTTGAACTTTATACATGTGGGATAAGTCAATGTCCGTAAGCCCATTGTCTTAATCTTCCAAACCTCTCTTTAATTTCATTTCTTTTTTAAATATCCTAAAAATCCATAATTTATCAAACGAGGGAGCTGCCCCTCCACACGTAGAGGTAAGTTGATAGAAAAACTACAACTTTACCAACTGTTGGTACTTATTTTCACTATGTGTTTTCTGGGCAAAGAGTCAATATAATAATCCATATGTTATAGTGCAAATCTATTTACCAACAAGCCTTAAGACATGATAAAAGTCTCATAAAACTACTTTAACCAAAGGCGATCCAGTTTAAACCATAGGCAAATTTCTGAGACTCAAAGGCGATTCAATGCATGCCGAAGGCGATCTACTGCATGCCGAAGGTGATTTACTACATGCCAAAAGTGATTTGCTACATTCTGACAATGAGTTTGCATCAACCAAATGTGTTTCCAAGTTCCTAAACTTCACAGAAAATAGAAATTTAGTAAAATTTCACAACATAAAATGAAATTTATCTAGATGAGTGGGTCCCACTGGGTGTGCCATTTTATGTATGTAGGAATTTTTTATCATTTATGCGAATAAACACAAAATCCTACAAACTAACAAGAATCTAAATCTAAGAACGCCAAACAGAAATGTAAAACTAAAAACACAACAAACTCCCTTAGATTTATGCAATTCTTATGGGTTGCATGTGGATTGCTTCCTCGAAGTATGCATCCATATAGTAGAGGGCTACCATGGCAAATGATTCAAGTGACATGCAAGTGGTAAAAGGCTTACAATGCTAAGAAATGACTAAGGCATGAATAAGAAACTATGAAATTGCAGAGCAAAAAGAAGATTCAAGAGTCTAGGAAGGAAGCCAAAATGAAACTAAAGGGAGGTATTTATAGAGGAGTGAAAGATGAAATAGACGATGGAGATGCGACAGTGAGATCAACGGTCGAGAAGAATTGTGAGAGGAGGACGAATGTGCACGCGACACATGTCTCCACATGAGTGTAGATAATTTAGAAGTTTTTGTAAATGGTGGAGTTAACTCCCATATGACTTTTTATTTAAAATTTGATTTATTTTTATTTCTATTTTGAACTCATGTGCACAGGGAGACAAGTGAGGAAGTGGAAGATAACTTCCATTTCAAAGTGATGTGGAAGAGGTGAGTGAAAATAGAAGGTGGGTAAAATAATTAAATACCCATTAATATTTAATTTATTTAGTTTTGAATAAAATAAAATAGATATTAATGTTTAATTAATTATTTTAAAAGAAGAAAATGAGGAATAAATAAAACTTTAAGGGTTTTATTTATTTCATAAGATATGAAGGTGACATTAATTAAATAACCTAAATTTATTCATTGTTTAGAAGAAACTTATGAAATGATGAGAATTAATTAAATAAAATTATTTAATTAATTTAGAAGATGTTGAAGAAGAAAGAGGTTTACAAAATAAGTGTGTTAGACAAACAAATGCGATGATACGACAAGATGTCGTAAATGTGACGTGAGTCAATTTTTAGTGTCTATATATATATAATGTTTTCTTACTCTCTATTCACAATATTTTTATCTATCATATGTGATTCATGTAAAATGCAATTAGTGATAAATTTTAAAGGCTGATATGGAAATGCAATTTTAATGCTAATGTAACATACTAACAATTCTTTGTAGAACATATAGTAAAAAGCACAATGATTAATAAATTTCACGTATAACCAAAATTCTATGCTATATTCAGTTAATGCAAAAGTGATCTTAATAAAGAATGTATAAGCAAGATACAACAATGATTAACCGAACAAAATATGCAATGTTAAATGAATTAATACAAAATAATCATATCTTGTCAAAATTGAAGCTAATCTAACTAAAAAATTTGCTTTATAGAGTAACACTTAACATCAAATCTTAAGCATGGAATTTCTTGAGGTGCACTACATTAATAGGTTCTTTAAGCGGTGTACCTTATTCATTAGCTAATTTATATGCTCGTAATCCAAAGGCCTTAGTAACTATGTACGGTCCTAGCCAATTAGGGTTGAACTTTCCTTTTTCTCTAGGCGGTGCATTCACATTGCGTTGATTCTCATAAAGTACCCAATCTCCAACGTCAAATGAATGTTGTATAACATGTTCATTGTAAGATTGTTGTATGTTTTTTCTTGTGGGCCCTGAGGTGTTCAAGAGCATTTATTTGCCATTCATAAAACATCTCAAGTTCTTGTAATCTCTTTTCATGTTTTGTATCATCATCGATAATGTCTCTTAGGGAAACACTCAATGAAGGAATTTCTAACTCCAAGGGCATTATCATATCTGCGTTGTAGTTAAAATTATATAGTGTATTCCTAGTATCCATACGAATAGTTATTCTATAAGCCCATAATGCATAGGATAATTGAGTATGCTAGTCTTTTTGATGTTTGTTAATAGTTTTCCGTAAGATCTATCCAATAACCTTGTTTAAAGCTTCTACTTGGCCATTTGATTGAGGGTAGTAGGGCATAGAGAAGCAATGTTGAATATGATATTTTTCAAGGAATTTCTTCACATCCTTGTTCTTGAATGACATGCCATTATCAGAGACCAAGGAGGAAGGGATACCAAATTGAGAGATTATGTTATCTTGTATAAACTGACAAATTATGTAAAGAGTCATAGATCGTAAGGGAACATCTTTGACCCACTTCATGAAGTAATCACTAGCACTGATTATAATACTATGTCCTTGAGAAGAAGGTGGAGATATTTTACCAATCAGGTCCAAGCCCCAGACAGAAAATTGCCAAGGTGAAACTTAGGCACGAAGTTCTTGGGTGGGTGTTCAGATTAGGTGATTATGTTGTTGACATTGCGGGCATTTCTTGACATAGGCAAAGGAATCTTGTTCCATGTGTTGCCAATAATATCCCATTTGCAATAAATTTTGTACCAAAGATTTTCCTTTAAAATGCCCTCCATAGGCACCAGAGTGAGCTTCTTCTAAAGCTATTGGGATTTCTGAATTACTTAAACATCAGAGCAAAACACCATTATAACTTCGTCTATACAAAATATTAGACAAGATAATGTCACATGCTGCAAGTTTGCATAGACAAACTTAGGCATTCTTAGAGTTTGAATTAGGAATAGTTCCATCACACAAATAATTGAATATATGGGATAACCATTCGTCAAAAGTTGTATTACCATAGAGTTTTGTATTCGAGCAACTATGGGGTCTTCTATTGTTGGTGTTTTAAGATTATGAAGAATGAAAGTAAATTCCTCAGGAGAATCATCAGGGGATATAAGAGAAGTTGCACTTGCCATTACATCTGCATGTCGATTATCTTTCCTAGGAATAGTATCTATTGAAAATGATGCAAATTGTTTTAATAGAGATAGAACAAAATCGTGATATTAAGATAGTTTGTCATGTTTAGTTTGATATGATCCAGTTATTTGTCATACAATTAGCTGTGAATCACTGTATATAGTGATGTTTTTGATATTAAGAGCCAAAGTGGCATGAAGTCCTACAATGAGAGCTTTGTACTCAGTAATGTTATTTGTACATGAGAAGTTCAGACAATAAAAAATAGGAATCGACTTACCTACTGGGGGTATTAGTATAACACTAGCACTGGAGCCAGTTTGACATCTTGATCCGTCAAAATATAGTTCCCATTTTTCATCCTTAGTAATAGCTAGGATTTGGTCATGAGGGAATGTGTCCTGATGTTGTATAGAAAAAGGTAAAGGTGCTTCGGCTAAATGGTTAGTTAACACTTGTCCTTTAATTGCTTTCTGAGAGATAAACTTAAGACCGAATGCAGTTAATAGCATAACCCATTTAGTAATACAACCTAACAAATCAGGTTTAGCAAAAAGATATTTCAAAGGGTCAAATTTCACCATTACATGTATTTAAGCATTTAAAAGATAATGTCTGAGCTTCTATGTTGCAAACACTAAAGCTAAGCAATGCTTCTTGATAATAGTGTATCACACTTCATAATCAAGCAAGGTTCAACTGATATAATATACAATACATTCTTTGTCTTTGACATTATGTTGTGCTAATAAAGCTGTAAGAGCATTATTAGATGCTGATATATACAATAGAAAAGGTTTATCAGGAACAATAGGTTGTAGAACAAGAGGATTAGCTAGATAAGTCTTTAAATCTTTGAAAGCTTGTTCACATTCAGAATTCCATTGAAATTTCAAATCCTTCTTCAATAGTTGTGTAAAAGGGTGAGTCCTATCTGTGAGTTATGAAACAAATTGGTGAATGGCCTATATCTTCCCTTGCAAACTATGAAGTTGAGATATGTTCTTAGGTGTTGGCATATTAACAATTGCATCAATCTTTTTCATATCCACCTCAATACCATGATTTAAAATGATAAACCCCAATAGTTTTCCACTGTCTACACCAAAAACACATTTACGAGGGCTTAATCTCATGTTTTATTTTCTTATTCGCTCAAAAATCTGTCAGAGAGTCATGGTGTGGTCTCAGCAATGAATGGACTTCACCAAGATGTCATCGACATAATCTTCTAAGATATTATGTATGTAATCATGAAATATAAGGGTCATGGCACATTAGTAAGTAGCTCCTACATTCTTAACTCCAAATGGCATGACTACCCAACAAAATGTATCCCAAGGTGTTATAAAAGCTATTTTATATTGATCTTGTGGGTTTATCAAAATTTGATTATATCCTAAGAAACCATCCATGAAGGAGAGTAATTCATGGCCAGCTATAGAATCTACAATCATATCAATGTTAGGAAGTATAAAATCATATTTCAAAGATGCAAGATTCAAGTCTCTAAAATCAGTACACATACGCATACGACCATTAGGTTTAGCAACAGTGATGATATTCAAAATCCAAGGTGAGTAGTCAATAGAGAGTACAAAGCCAACTTGTATAAGCTTTTCTATCTTAGCTTTAATGAGTAATGCAACCTTAGGATTCATCTTACAAATCTTTTATTTAAATGACTTAGCATTTGGTTTCAAGATGATATTATGTGTTACAATCTGAGGATCAATACCAGGCATATTCAAATAATTCCAAGTGAATAATTTGGAAAATTCATGTAATAGATTAATCATTTCTTATTTTTATTTTGTGTTTAAACAATTGCCTATAGGAATAAATTTTTCAGTATTATCTTTCTCCATGAAAACATCAACAGTCTTTCCATTAAGTAGAGTATTGAGGTTTAGGAGATTAGGTGATTGTGGTAATTCTTTAGATTCTTCCTCAAAAGTAGATTTTCCAAAATATGCACTATTGTTCAAACAATAGGGTAATCCATGTTTATGATGGTAATGGAGAATATTATCATAAGCACCCAAGAAATCAATTATCACTTCATTTGTCGAAAAGATATCCAAAGGAGTTTCTCCTGGAGGACAACTAGTGTCAATCATCTTAGGAAAGATCAAATTGAGCATCGATATTGTTTTCACATTAAGAGTAGGACATCTACGGGTTTTAGATTCCTTGAAAGGATTATATCCAATGCCACTTGAATAATGTCATGAAGTGGATTCTATAGGGACTTTAATTCCTTATTGATTAATACCCCAACCATTACCTACATAGTCACAATCCTTATAAAGGATATGAAATCCTCGACCATAGAGAGAGGCCACTTCCTTAGAAGAAGGTGGGGCTTCATAAGTCTCATAATTTGTAGCATAAGTAAGAGTATTATTTGAATTCATTACCAAATAGACTTTAGGTTTCATATTTGAACTTTGAGATAATATCAATGCAACATTTGATGTTTTAGGAATAGGGTCATTAATTTTATTTTCACCTATGGAGGGAGATGTAAAATCTAATGTACCCCAATCATCATCAAGAAATGCATTCGATTGTTTGGACTCTTGCACAACAGTATCTATGGCAAGAGGAGTTGACAAGTCAACTTTCAGATTGTTTAAGATCTTATGACAAACAACTTGTTTGTGTGATTCAATTTGTAAATAGTTATCAGGTTCAGGATCGGCGTGAACAATATGAAGTTTATCTTTGAATACAAATTTGATTGAACAATGAAGGGTAGAAGGAACTACCCCTAATGTATGAATCCAAGGTCTACCAAGAATCATGTTGTAAGATAAATAACCAGGCATGACATGAATCAGGGTAGATACAATCATAGGTCCAACTTGGACAGGTAAAGTTATAGTGCCTACGGATTGTCTTCCAACATTATCAAAGCCACAAGTACTTATCGTTTCCGGTTTAATCAAAGATGTATCAACTTTAATCTTATGTAATAAATTGATGCCACAAACATTAAGAGCTGATCCATTATCAATCATTTAACTCTCTTAATTAGTTTCTTATTTATTGGAATGAAGATAATCAAAGGATCATACTGATTCTGAGCTTCAAGAGATGGCAACTCATGTTGTTGAAACAAAATGTCTATTTTTGTTGCATGCATACAATCTAATAGAGCTACTACATCATTTGTCTCGAAAGTAGGTGGTATAATCACCTTTTGTAAATCTTCTTGGAGCATTCCATGGTATGGAGGAAAAGTTTGTATAAGTTCCCAAAGAGATATCTTGGCAGGAGTAGCACGAAGCTGCTCAACAAGATCATAATCTTGACCATCTTTATGTGTTAAACAAGGTGCTTGAGGAAGCATAGGTTGAGAAACTAATAAAGATATCAGAATGCTTGGTTGTTTTCTTTGTTTATTGTTCCGAGTGTTATATGCATGAGCAACCATAGTATGACTAGGTTGTGAATTTTGATGTGTTATTTGTTTAGCATAGTTATAGATGTGATCAAGAGGTTGAGAAGAAGGTGGAAGACCTCTAATAGTGAGCACCAGTTTAGAAGGTGGTTTAACCACATCTGAACACAAAGTGACCACAATTTTTGGTTTCACAGGTTCTTCTTGAGGTTTAGGAACATAGATTGCATTTACTAATCTTTGAAACAATGACAGTTTAGGAGTCATAGTGGAATGTTTAATCAAGATAAACTCCTCGAGGGATTCATCTAACATATTGAAGTCAACACAACTAAATGGCTCATCATATATATGAAAATCTTACAAAATGTAATCCAACATTATAACCTATTGTATGAACTTTATGAAAAATGAAACACTATGTAAAACACAAAGCTATAATTTCAAACCCTTTTAATGAAAGGATAGAGAATATCATTCAAAATTCAATGCATGCATTTTCATAAAAGAGGTTTTGCAATCTAAATGTGATTTAGGACAGAAAATTAATTTAGTTATGATGCTTAAAAGGATGCAAATTGTGTAGAACATGGGTTCACCAGAATGTTTAGTGTGAAGAAGTAGGTTTCCTTAAAACAAGATTAAGTCCAATTCTTTCACCAACTAATCATTAGGAAAATAAGAACTGATCTTGGGATCAAGCTATAGATTTCTTATGTGTTCCCTAATGCTAACTAAGTTTGATCATGTGTTTAAACTAAGATTTCACTAGTATTTTCATTCACTAATCACCAAACCCTAATTACACCTTGCAACTATAACCTACTGAATTTAGAGTTAAATCTGACAGAATAGATCACAAAAATGGAAAGAACAAGGTTTAGAGGTTATGCACTTGGAAACTAAGGGCTAACTGGACTAGGGTGCCCGCTCATTAGTCCTGCAACTTCCCATATGTAAAAACCTTCTATATTAGCTATCCAGAAACCTTAAGTAGCTCCCAAATCCAAGAGAATCTCCCCAGTCAGAATAGGGTGCCCACTCATTAGTCCTTAAAGTGTCAGGATCTGGAACTCTAAAATTCAATGATGACTGTATCCGCGATATCCCTCTTTTTGTCGCTCCTTTCTGTCGTATTTCTTCGAACACGATCTGTACCTACAAAAGGAGGAGAAAGATGTTTGTGGCTATATAGGAGATTGCCTCAGTCAAGCCCTATTTTTGGTTTTCCTACCTCAACAATAGCCAGAGATAAAGATTTGTAGAAGTATGTGCAGATCTAACAAAAGTGTATGCAGGATATCAAACCTTAGATGTCTCAATCAAGGGAAGGTCAATAACTTGCTTCAACTCAATGAACAAATACAAATTCACCTCAAGGAGATGAAAGTAATGAAGACTTGCTTGAACAAGAAGGTGAATCTACAATGTCCATAGAAGATCTCCAAGATCGATGTTGGAGGCTTCAACCCTTCTCCTAATCATGCAAAAGGCGTACAAACCCTAGGAAGAGAAAGATAGTCTCAAGATCTTGATTCCTAATCTCCATCCATTGTCTCCATGATAGAAAATTCAAAATAACTTCAAGAGATTCAACAAATCACTGATCTTTAATGGCAATTTCAGCAGAGTTTTGGCATCAAGCTTGCATAGAGATTGTGTGTGATAAAATGATTTTTAATTGTGTTTAAATATCTAGCCTTGAGATTCAAAATTTGAAATTACCTCTCGATATCGCATGAAAATGAAAATTTGGAAACAGAATCTTGAGATGCACATTGGGAGCCAACACCTTGCCAAGATTCAAAATCCCAAAAAATTGGGCACGACTAGGGTGTAGGTGCCCAAGTCTAGTCCCCCATTTTTCAATCAGATCCACTTCTAGGGGGTTCTAGGGACCCAAAATCTGAATTCCTTTTCTGGATTCAATCAATAGTTATCTCAGAAAATGACTCTTTTTCAACTAGACATAGGTCAGCGAGGGTTTTAGGAAGGCCAAAAATAAAGAGGTTAAAAGGACACCAAAGGAGAGGAGCTAAACATAGGGAAATTGTATTGTTCTGTATAGGAGGATAATTTTTGATGTAGCACAGAGATTAATGGATATGAATTAGATGAGCCCTCTTGTTGAGAAGAATAAAAGACCAAAGAGAAGGAAGTACAGGTTGAAGCTAAAGAAACTCCAGAAATAGAAGTACAAGTTGAAGAATAAGAAGCTCCAAAAAAATATCCTAAAACTCATAAATATGTGCAGATGCATCACACTAAAGATTAGATCATTATTGATAACAAGTAAAGATGCTAAAGATCAGGTAAATTTATGCCTACTTTCCAAAGTTGAACCTAAAATAGTGGTTGAGGCATGCAAGGATGAGCATTGGATTAAAGCTATGGAAGAAGAACTAATGTAGTTTGAGAAGAATTAGACTTAAGAACTTGTCCCAAGACCAGTGAATAAGAATGTGATTGGAACTAAGTGGGAATACATAAACAAATTGAATGAGAATGGAGAAATGGTAAGGAACAAGGCAAGATTTGCATGTAAGGGGTACTCACAAGTGGAAGGAATATACTATGAAGAAACCTATGCTCCAATGGCAAGAATGGAGGCTATTAGGTTGTTTCTGGCTTATGCAACACATAAGGATTTCAAAGTATATCAAATAGATGTGAAGTCTACTTTTCTGAATGATGAGTTGGAGGAGGAAGTATACATAGAACAACCAGATGGATTTCAGTTGTCATATAAACTAGATATGGTATGCAAATTGAAGAAGGCATTGTATGGACTAAAGCAAGCTACCAGAGATTGGCATGCAAGGTTAGATAGGTATTTTTTGTAGTAGGGATTTAGTAAAGGGTTTGTAGATAGTAATTTGTACATCAAGATAGGCAAAGATCAAATCCTGATTGTTGAAGTCTATGTGGATGACATAATCTTTGGTGGAAATGAAGGTATATGTAAGAACATTACAAATGAAATGCAAAAAGAATTTGAGATGTTAATGTGTGGAGAGATGAACTTCTTCTTTGGGTTGCAAATTAATTAGATAGATAAGGGTATTTTCATTTCTCAATCAAAGTATGTCAAGGAATTGTTGAAAAAGTTTGGAATGGAAGATTCTAAACCAGTGTGCACTCCCATGGCAATTGGTTGCAAGATGATCAAGAATGATGAATCCCCTAGAGCTGATCAAAGCAAATATAGATCAATGAGTGGAGGACTGCTATACCTAACTACTTCCAGACCATATATCATGCATGTAGTCTATCTTGTGGCAAGATTTCAAGCAGATCCTAGAGAGTCACATGTCATGGCATTGAAGAGGATATTCAAGTATTTGAAGGGCACTTCAGATCATGGTTTGTGGTATCCTAAGAATAATGACTTTAACCTAAGTGCCTACATAGATGCAGATTGGGCCAGATGTGTACATGACAGAAAAAGTACAAGTGGCAATGCATTCTTTGGAGATAGAGTTGTATCTTGTCTAAGAAAGAAGCATGATTTAATATCTTTATCTACTACAGAGGTAGAGTACATTGCAGTAGCATCCTATTATACATAGATGTTATGGATGAGACAAATCCTGAAGGATATCAAAGTTGAGTATGATGATCCAATTCCTATCTTCTATGATAATACCACCGCCATTAATATTTCAAAGAATCTGGTATCGCTGCATTCAAAGACAAAGCATATTTCAATTAGGTATCACTTTCTAAGAGAGAAGGTTGTAGAGAATGAAGTGAAGCTTGAGTATGTGCCTACAAAGGATCAGGTTGCTGACATATTTACTAAGGCTTTTCCTAAGGATACATTTGAGTATCTCTAGGAGAAGTTAGGGGATATTTCCCTTCTTTCTTTGAACTAGATGTATAAGGAGATGCATCAGTCCAGTGTGATTCAAGATTCATTCTTTTCTGGACTAATGATGGAGGCTACCTGTCAGGGGGAACAGGTAGTGGCATTGCTGATTATTGCAGTCAGGGGGAGTAAGAGTTGATATCGATTGGTGTGTAATCCTAAGGGTGAGTATTTAGAGTAGTTGAGAACAATACAAGTATGTGTAGTATCATAATTAGGGGAAGAGAGTTTGAAAAGGTATGTCACCCTTTGCCATTGATGTCAAAGGGGGAGAGAGTTCATGTGAAAAAAAAGGTAGAGAAAGAGAGAAAGATGTGTAAAAGAAAGGGGGAGAGTGAGATTAGTGCAGTGTTGTGTCATGATGGTTTTTCACATCATATGTTGCCATCAATGACAAAGGGGGAGATTATTGCAAGTATGTGTTAATCGGTGTTATCATTGATGTCAAAATATTTATGTTGTCATTGGTGTCAACTATGTCTTTTGATGAACTGATGAAGTTAGTGTTGTTTGATTCAGTTGCTTTGCTAAAAGGTGGTTTGGATACTTTGTATAGATGCTAGGAATGTGTTGAGAATATGACTATGTAGTTGAGTCCCAAGTGCTTTTTAGAAAATTTGATTAATATTGGAAACAAGGTGTTGAAGAAGTCTTCTGGCTTACAGTATACTGTTCAAGATTTTGCTCTACATTTCTTCTGTTTGGAGATCTAAGTGTGCAATTTGGATATGTTTTTGAGAAGTGGTTTAAGATGATAAATCCAGAATTTGGTACTCTAGATCATTGTGCAGTGAAAGTTAAGTTCACTAGTTTAAGAATAGGATTCGACATTGTTTCTAATTTGTGTAGAGGTGTCTAAGAGAAAGTAATTTTCTCTACATTTCTTCGTAGAGTGGTTTTAGGTGTTGCAGTTCTAGATGTAAGCCTATAAGGGCCTTATCTACCTTCTATCCATAATGTTTGTGATTTGGTGCTCCAAAAAGTAAGTTCTTGTGTAGCATAGTTGGACAATGTTATTTGTGAGCAGACAGTGAACCTTCTTCAAGTGAAAGTTGTTGTGGATGAATTTGTCAATTTCTAGGTGACTTCAAGTTGTTCATGGATATTTCCAAAATGTATTAAATCCCTATGCATGGTCCACAAGTTATGGCTGTGATCATGGAAGCATGTAATGAAGAATTCCCTATGTTTACACTGTTTGGTTGACCTAGAATGTTTTCGTTGATTTTGGAGTTGATTTGATGATTATTTGAGTGTTGTGTAGCATGCTTGGATAGATTTGGGTCTTAAAGCTAAGGCTTAGAGTGGTTCTCTTTCATTCCCTTATGTCATGGAATGTTTAGGTGCAAACCTAATTTAAATTTTGTGTGTTTGCCAACCTTAGAGATTGTTTTAAGGATTACAGATTGTGTTGCCGATCTTAAAGATTGTTTCAAGTTTAATGATGGTATAAATAAGTGTCATGAGTTAGATGACTAGATGCAATGAGAAAAAGGTGTCTACTATCTTTTGGCATAGATGAGAAGGTGATGGTTGTTGCACTTCATTGGAACTAAACCCATGCATACGTCAGATACAATTATATCAATTCACTCTTGGCAGTGAGCCTTTTCTTCTTTCTTCTTCTTCTAAACAGTGAGTCCTTGGTAATGAGCATTTGTTCTGAGAACAGTGAGCCTTCGGTAGTGAGCCTCTTGTAATTTGGTATTGGTACTACTTTATATTGTGAGCTAATCCTCACTATGGTTTTCCCTATTAGGGTTTTACATGTAAAAAATATGGTGTTCTCTTGTGCATGGTGTTGATGTGTTTAAGTTTCTTCTATCTGCTTTTCATGTTTCATCTTTATAACAAATTAAGGGTTTAAATGAACTAATGTGGATGTGATTTTGTTTATGAGGGTTTAAATTTTTTGATACAACTGATTCACCCCCCCTCTCAGTTGTCTTGTGCCTTCAACGAACACTAATTCTCTGAAATTCAGTAATGTAGGAATCAACACAGCCTTGTTATTTCAACTGTGCCAAGTCTCTAAAGCTCTTCTCAGGATTCTTCTTGTCAAATCTCTCTATGAGTTTATTAGTGAACTCATCGTATGTTTTAATTAACCAATATTATAATTTGTTTTTATGGAATATTAATTAGTGCAATATTTAATTTTTTTTTGCAGTAAAACTATAAGTAACTTGTCTCTATTCTATATATATGTAGTAAATTAATTGAATCCCTTATTGATTTTTATATAATCCCGCATAGAAACAAATAGAAGAAAAATAATAGAATTAAAATCCATGTTAAAATTTAAATCCTTTAGGATTATAGCCCAACAAAGAAATATTCCACTAAAGTCCACAAAGACACAATCTCCATGAAAATAGTTTTTTATAATCTATTATTATAACAACACTTAAAACTTCATCTTCCCAATCAAATAAATTCTAAAAGACTTATAAAACACAAATTTTCCACCAAAGTTTTGTTTGTACAACTATTCTATAGGACCACTCAATTATTTTTGTCACTAAATATGTTCAACCACATATCAAGCTTTACAATAATTATTGAACTCTCTAAAATGATTCTCATGCATCGTAGATAAATCTAACACATCAAGATTAGGTTCATAGTAGTCAGGATTGATCTTGTAAGACATGGAATTGATATGCAGATGTTTCTACACCAATTCAAATCTTAAACTATTCATCAAAGCAAGGTGAATAATCTTGTGAAAAAAATAAAATTATCATTCCAAAATAACATCAACATTATTTATCTATCATCGATCCTAGAGCTAAGCTCCCTATCCTCTTATTTAACTATCACACTAATTTTAGTTCTAGTTCAAACTCTCAATTGTTCATTAGATTGAGGCAAAAAAAAATACAATAGAAAAGAAATCATTTCAAATATCCTGGACATCATTTATTTATCATTGATCCTAAAGCTAAACCGCCTTATCCTCTTATTTAATTATTACATTCATTTCAGTTATATTATCGAACCCAACTCTATTCTCTAGATTAATTGTTTGCTAGGTAATTGAATGTATTTATTTAATCAATCTAAATAATTTATGTAAAGATTTTATTTTCTTTACAACAAGTTACAAATTATAAATCATTTATAGATTGGTGCAAGAAATAAGTTGCTATAAAATTCTATTCAATGGATTATTTACCAATGTTTGTGATACTCAAAATAGTGAAAAAGAGTGTACAAAAATTTACAAAACTCCTTTTTAAGGAAAGGAAAAGGTATATATCATTTAATCTTAATTACAATATTTACATTTATTAAATGTCTCAAAATCTTGGAATTGGTAGGTAGTCATCCATTTTGGTTATTTATATTTGATGATGATTAATTTTTAGATAATGTGGCCTATACATTTATGCTGGCAGAAACAATGTTTACCAAAGGCAAAAGGCTTTTCTTGAGTTGCCTTACAGAATAGGATATTAATTGGCAATAGGATATGAAAGTTGGGTTGTAGTGGTCCATCCAAAGGTGTTTTATGCAATGATGTTAAGGAAACTGTGGACCATCTTTTACTCGTGTAAATTTGCAAAAACATGTTAGAAAAATAATGGAAATTTTGAATTGGTACAACCCCCTCCCACAAGACATTGTATCACTATTCAATGCATGGACAATCATTCATAGAAAAATAGTTTTTTTAAGTATTTGGACCACATGCCCTTATGTTATAATCTTGGATAACAAATTAGCTATTATAAAAGACTTACAAATAGTGTATGCCCACACATGGCCCTGTAACAAGTGTTTAATTAATAACAGACAAGTAAAACTCACCATTTTCTATTGCAAATTCTTGAGCTAAAAAACCTTGTAGTAGAATTTAGCTGCTTGAATGAAAGACCATGATAGTAAAATTGAGCATTTTACTACTTATTTTAAGTGTTAGTGTCAAAAAGTGAATAATGGTTTTGATATGCTTTTCGGGCAGTTTCCACTAACTACCATAACAATTTCTTACAGCTAAGAATATTGGCCTTTCTTGAAACAAAATCTTGTATGTTTCCAGTGTAGAAGGGAAGAGAGAAGTGGAAATATGCCACACAATCAAACTATCATGACCTAAAAAGGTATATAAATGGAGATTTTGATGCCTATCGATGAAAGAGAGTATGCCGAGCATTTATAATAGTTTAGATGCACATTTAGGACACCTCTAATAATTAAATTTGAAAGACATTTAGGAGTTTTCTATTGAAATTACAAATAATAGCTTGTTTGGGGCATGGTAGCCAATTTCAAACCCCTCAGAATAAAGAATAAGAGTAGAATACTTCCAAGCAAACATCTTGAAGGATTAGTCTGTAAGTAACTTGCACCATATAAAATTATTATTTAAGTTAACAAAAGTGGAAAATAAAAGTTAAATTAAAGTTAGGAAGAAAGTGGACCAACTTTGATCTTCTTTATTTTAATTATTACTTTAAATTAATTTGTTTTTGAAATTTTTGAAAAACACTTTTTAACACTTTTGTGCCAGAACATTTGAGCTCCATAGCTGCAGGGTTTGCAATCTCTAGGGGAGGCTGTCGGCTTCCATTGAAACTAAAACCCTCACTTTGTTGTAGCTATCTATTTAAATGAAACAATAAACCTTCCTCTCAAATAGGGCATGGATAGCTCTATTTTCATTTTCTCCAAAAGGCATGTGAATCCACCGTTGTTGGTTGCTCTTGCATTTTGGTAAATACCTCTGTGCAACACCATCCCCCTTACCCCTGATCCTTCCCTCTCACAAAAGCGTGTTGTAGCCACCCCTTTTCCACATTCAAACCAAGTTTATAAGACCAAAAAAAATTGATTAAGGGGAGAAGAGTCTAGAATCAAACTTCTAGATCTGAAGTATAGGTGGGGAGCAAGGGTCTGGAACATTGCATATAATTGGAAATCTCTAAGAAGAATGTCATCAACTAGATTTCATTAGAATGACTATTGTTTGTTTCACTGCTCTGCATTTCCTGTGATGAATTCCATACATATGTATGGGGGATTGTCAACGAATTATATGAAAAGGGAATTCTTGTTTTGAAGCTCATCCCAAGTAGCAAGGGGGTCCTATGGATTTAAGAATTAGAAAACATATGAAATAAATTAACATACGATTTTTATATAATCCCCCATAGAAACAAATGCAATCCTTATCACAAAAGTAGAAGAAAAATAATAGAATAAAATTCCATCTAAAAACCAAATACTTCACGATTATAGCCCAACAAAAGAATATTCCACTAATGTCCACAAAGACATAATCTCCATGAAAATAGTTTTTTATAATCTATTATCATAATAACACTTAAAACTATCATCTTCCCAATCAAAAAAATTCTAGAAGACTTATAAAACACAATTTTTCTACCAAAGTTTTGTTTGTACAACTATTCTATTGGACCCCCCAATTATTTTTGGCACTACATATGTGCAACCACATATCAAGCTTCACAATAATTACTAAACTCTCTAAAGTCATTCTCATACATCGTAGATCAATTTAACACATCAAGACCAAGTTTGTAGTAGTTATGATTGATTCTACAAGACATGGAATTTATATGTAAATATTTCTACACCATTTCAAATCTTGAACAATTATTCATCAAACCAAGGTGAATTATTTTATGAAAAAAGTAAATTTATCATTCCAAAACAACATTATTATCATTAATCTACCATCAAGCCTAGAGATAAGCCCCATATCCTCTTATTTAATTATCACATTAATTTTAATTCTAGTTTAAACTCTCAATTGGTCATTAGATTGAGACAAAAACATTACGATAGAAAGAAATCATTCCAAAATATCATGAACATCATTTATCTACCATCGATCCTAAAGCTAAACCCCCTTATCCTCTTATTTAATTATTGCATTTATTTCAATTCTATTATCAGACCCAACTCTATTATTTAGCATAAGAATCATACATTGGTGTGAAATGAAAATAATGGTAAAGACCTATTGGTATACAGATTTTGTCACTTAACTTTATACTCTTTTGCCCATACAAATGACAACTATACCAACAGTTGAGTCAATTGCAAAAGTTTTTGTAATGACTCTCTACACTTGTTTTACAAGGTGCAACTACCTTCGAATGATGTGCAATGAATGAAAATGATGGGTGCTTTTAACCAGAGAGCAAAAAAGGAAAACAATAGCAAAGGATGAAAGAAAAGATTCAGAGAGTGGAAATGAATAACTCAAAGCTGATATATTCCCACCTACAAATGGTAATAGATTAATAAAAAGATAGTTATATCTCCCTCAACACATACCAAACATAAGCAAGATATGCATCTGGAATCTAGATATAACCATACATAATAGGAGCACATTGAAGATTGAATACAAATTAACATAGGAAAATTTACAACCAAAGAAGACATTTAAAGACACAAAGTTCTAAAAATAACTCTTCATTTCTTCAACATAGAAAATGTCAAAGTCTCTGAAAATTCCCCTGTACATCGACTGAGTCAAGAAAAATAATAATTGTGATTACATATTAACACAAAACTCTCTCCTCCAAAGTCCTCCCTTCGGGAATTTGGAAAAAATATATACATATTTATAACCTCTCCCTTTTGTAACCGCTCCCTGAAAACAATGGTAAATGAAAAATAAAAGCCCTTTCCTTTTGTAACTGATTCTTGAAAAACTCTTCCCAAAATGACTTTTCAACTTCACCGGGCCTTTTCCAACACGTGATTGCTACAATATCATCACTTTGCATTTTTCCATCAATTTCCACTTTACACTAATCATTAATATTGTCACCTATACATTGTTTTCCACACCCCACTTTACTCAACTTGCCTGCATTATTCGTTATTAACAGCTACCACAAACAATGATTCCCTCTTTACATGTATTCAAGCAGACCCTTGAATTTCTAGGACTTGAAGTTTTGGAGCAGTTATGTTGAGAAAGCAAATTTCTTATACCATGAAAATCAAATTTGCACTGCTCTAGATGCTACAACTTAACATCAACTACCTTGACATCATCACAACTTAGTAGAGCCAAGCTCTTCAACATTGGATATACCAAAAGCATATTATAAAGAGCAGTGTCCTAAATGGCCACTCTTTTCTTCTACCCTCCAAAGAACTGCAATCCTTTCTTACTAAAATCTGTGTGATAACCTTCAGGTAGGCCACTGATGAAGTTGTGTGCATTAGCTACTTTTGTATCTTCCACTATCTCAGTTTCAGAAGTCCCATATTCCCATATCGAGTGTTCTGCACTAAACCAGTTCAGTGTCTCGAAGATCTGAGCCTTAGTTTTCTGATAGACTACCCTTGATATTGGATCATAAAGCTTTATTAGAAGGGATACAACTGAATTCTGCCTAAGCCTTTCAGACCTCCCAGAGCTAAGCTTGTTCCTGATTGGATTTGCAGACTTAAGTCCTCAAAACAATACTATCTGGTCTAGTAGAATAGCAAAGCTTCACATGACTCCATCCTCTGTCACCCTTGACTTCGGTGCTCTCTTCACAAAATCAGGAACAGGAGCAAGAGTCTCGGCCACACTGAATGTTGTGATGACCTTGAAATCATGAATGTTTTCATCACTTGTTAAAGTCAGTTTTAGTGTGTTTTAATTAGCAAGGATGCATATCAAAATGCAAGACCAACGACTCTCTCTTGTGCAGAGGAAGCCACAACTGTGTGAATATTGCTCATAGTTTCATCAGCTATCATGCTTGCTTTAGAAAATGCACTGTTGAAATCTCTACAAAATCCATTTATAAAAGTTGCTCAGCTACTACAGCATCATCCACAAATGGTAATGTTGCAAGGGTAATTGATGCTATACGCCAATTAAACATGAATGCATTGGCAAATGCGAACACTGTAAGTGCTACATTCTGCACAATTGTTGACATGTCTTCATTTTTGCTCTTCGTCATTTTTGTGTATCTTCAAACATCATTATAGTCATTAGATTGAGACACTCGAATCCTAAGTTGTTTCCCATTTATCCCTCAAGGGGTATCCACTCATGAAGCCAACTTGGGCCTTCATCTGAAAGTAAGTCATCGTAAAGGATTAAAGCTTTCCCATCTTTCAAGCTGAGTACTTTGGCTGCAAACAAAACTCTGCAGAGACCCTCTTCATTAGATATAACCTCCAAAAATGATCCCTCCTTTATTTCGTTAGCTTTACGAATAAGGTGGTTCAATGTCTTTGCAATGATTTCCTTTCCTGTTGTACTTGTATTGTTCTGTACTTTCATCACACTGCATGGATGTCTTTATTGTGACTGTCGAGGATCCCAAGAACAATCACAAAATCTTCTTTTGCTTTTATCATTTCCATTTGATAATCATAGAAAGCAATGCTACAGATTAATCATACTATCAGAGGGTTTGAAGAGACCTTATAAGATCATCTTGAACTTCATTTATTCTGAATGTGATTAAACCCACAAACAAACACTTTGCTTTTGCATTTTGTAGTTTGTTACATGGTAGTTGTTACCATACTGGCTAGCAAGTATTGTACTCTCTTGCACAAGAAAAGATAAGTGAGCCTTAAATTGCTTAATCAAGACTTGTTCAATAAGTACTGGATCTATTGCTCTTGTGCTTCCTGCAATATCATCATAGACCACCAATGTTGAAGCTAATGTCTCTATTGTGTCCACAACCTGAGAGAAAGATTTAAGTCTTTCACTGGGACTTTTAATAACTAAATATAGTCCTCCTGATATGTTAGCCCGAGCACATATAGCATTTTCTTGCAATTCTTGAGCAAATTCTCCTTACAAAAATTCCTTTGAAGGAGCTATTGTTGTATTTAGTGAAAATGATTGATACTTGCTTTCAGGCCATGGATACCTATGGAAAATTGTAGTGCACTGCCCAGGTACAAGTCTTGATACATGACTTAGCTTCAAGTGCTTCTCTTTCTTACCTAAATACCATATCAAGAGAGACTCATTCTTGAATTTTATGGCCTTTAGATGGCAGTGTCTTCTTTTTATTTTCTATTTTAAGTTCTTCTATTATAGCGGCAGGACTAATAGTAGCGGCATAAGTAATTTCTCCCCCTTTTTTATGGGGTAAGACTTTCAGATTTCAATGCGAGAAAGGATTTATCGGTTGTTGCTTCCGACTTGTTTCTCACTACCCCTCATCGATCTACAGAAACTTCTTGAGTATTTACATGCTACAGAAAATGAGTAATGGATAATCTTGCAATGATAATGAGAGTAAATAAACCAACATGGATGCCAAAAGGGCATGGTTCAGTGGTTACGTCCCTCGGTTGTAGTGGCGGCTGTTATCAGAAAAATGGTATCAATAGCATAAGCAACTACTTATCCGATAATTTCAATAGAATTGAAATAAATAAGATCAAACACAAAAAGCACAATACCTTGCAAACCTTATTATTCTGTGACTTCCATTGGTCACCTATCTCGAATTGATCTCATGTATGAATAGAGCCCTCAGAAGGTGCACTTCCGTGCTTTTTTCTAAGATGACAATAGAGAATGGTTGTTGATACGTCTTGCAATGAAGAGGATCTTCACAATACAATGATAATGGTGATAATGGTGTGACAATTGATCACAAGCTAAGGGGTGATTTGTGTCAAAGGTGCACTGTGATTCCTATAGAGTAAGTTTACTAAAAGCTTGGATGATTCAAATGGAGGAATAGAGGTTATATTTATAGATTTGTGAGAAAGAAGATCAATGGTGTAGAATGAATAAGAAGATCAACGATTGAGGAAATTTGAGAGGATGTGCGCGAATAGGGAGAGGACAAGTGTCCTGCTCTTTCATGCATAGGGGAGTTAATAGAATAGATTGAAGGGTTAACTGAGATGACTGACCAATTAACAAAATAGACTAATCAGTTAAGTGAATTGATTGAAGAGTTAACTTATTTGACTAGAGGATAAATAGGACATGTGGGTGAGGGGATATTAGCTATTTAAATATTAAAATATTTAATTATATGTGCACATGGATTAATTGAATTATTTTTGGTATTAATTCAATTTTGGTAAATAGACAATTTAAATAAATATTTTGATTTATTTAAATATAGAGAATGAGAAGAATTAATTAAATAATTTAATATTATTTAATTTAGAATGATTTTTAGAAGAATTTGGATGATTTAATTAAATAAATGATTGTATTTAATTTTTGAAGAAATATGAATCAAATAAATAAATTGATTTATTTGTTCATTGATAGAGGAATTTAAAATAAAATAAATATTTAGAATATTTATTTAGCTTAGAGTCATGTCATTTTTAGGTGTATACATTTTGCCCCTCTTTGATGCAATGTGTTTTATCACGTTGTTTCAAAGAAAGTTCAATTTTCTGATAATGATATATGCCTTAGTTTGCCCCTAATATAGGTTTAATGATGGTAGGATGTCCTCTCAAGAGATTAGATGGGAAGAAGATTTTGAGGGCATGAGACGGACAATCTCACGATGAGATAGGTGAACAGTTAGGTTAGGGTGAAGAAATTGGTTGATGTAAGATAAGGAATTGAATGAAAGAGTTGAATGCCACATGATGCAAGATAAAATAATAATACACACAAGCAAGTATGCACAAATGATACAAGAATAAACGAGGTATTGCCCCTGTCCAATTGTAAACCAATGATTAATCGATAATGATTGACTATAGTGTTTTTCATTGTCGGGAATGATATATCCCTAGATCAACATGATAGGTGCGGGAATGATATATCCCACTGATAATTATGATTGATTGAGTTGGTTTACAACAAGATTAGGATCAAGACCACTGATTGCGATTGGATAATTTGACAAGATTGACTTGACTCGATTGGTATGCATTAAGGATGGACTTGCATTTGGATCATTGCTCGGATTGATTAGGCTAGCTTGGATGAATGGATTATAAGGATAACTAGAAGATACGATTTGGATAGATGGATCTTTTGACACTTGGAAAAGGTTTATTATGGAATGAAATGCAATTTGATATGTATGGATGTGTGGATTGTCATCTTCGTATTGCAAGTATTATGAAGTTCTTGATTCCTCATTGGGCGATTTTTTTGTTGTTTTTGTGTTTTAAAATGTTGTAAGAAAATACAAGCATCTAGGTATAATTAAACCAAGATGACCTGAGTATCACTTACATGGATTTTGATTTAGCAAGTTAATACTAGCATCTAAGTATAATTGAACCAAGATGACCTGAGTATTGCTTGCGTATCAACAAACAAGGATTATACATGTTTCATATTTAGACCTCTAATGTCCTTGATGATCATTATGTTGATCATGTCGCTAGACAAGGCTTCACATTACTAAGGATAGACCCACAAACAACAGACAAATAAAATAGTCATGCCCCCATCATAGCATCTCTAGTTTTTGACATCCTTGAGTAGCATAGAAAGACATAATAACAAAATCAAGACTCTGCAACTTAACCTATTCACAAACACAAAAATTTCTTGAATTAGATGTGCGTTCTTGCCATAATTTAGATAAAACCATTTTGAGTGTTTAGGTACTTGTTTGTTTTGCTTTGGATATGTTAATGTCTTGCGTCAAAATTTCTGTTTGGAAGAGTGCTTTGTTGCATGTGTGTGCTAGTAAAAGGTATCACAATCCTCATTGGTACCCTCTTAGAACATGCGGCATTATAGAATCCAACTCCACAACTAGGTTGAGGACTTGCCCCCAATCAAGTAGAGGTTTCTAGCTTATTATGGATGAAAAACTATGAGACACTTATGGTAGACTTGATGGGACGAGCCTTAAGGGACAGACCTAGTGCCTCGAGGGCTCATTGATAAATGGCCTTACCTACGTGATGACGCAGAGGCAACATAGTTCAACAATGGTACCAATGATGGGGTTGTAGATGATTTGTTGTATTTGGGATTTTCTAAATTTTGCTAATGTTTTGATGTTTTTGGGATTTTTGGATGGCAATTTGGATAGCCTAAATGGTAGATACATTAGACAAGGGAACACCATGGATAGGTAAACGGATGGGTGATAATGGATAATGGATGGGTAGGTAGAAGGAAACAAGGATGTGATCACCAAGGACTATGTCGCATAGGAAGAACTCAAGATTTGACATGACAAAGCTTATGATGAAGGAGGATGAGAGGATTGGATTATTTTGAAAAAGACAAGGTATATCAAGAGTTTTTTCAAAGCATGTTGCAACATTTTACCCCCATATCTCTATCAAGATCAAAAGAGGAATGGAGGATGAATGGACTCAATATGATAGGTATATGTAGGATACGGATGATAGGAGGGTATGGTAAGATAGGATGGAAAATGATAAGGTCGATGAGACAATGTGCTCCCAAGGGTAAATGATAGAGAAGATCAACCTACACATGACGCCTATTTTCTAGGTTTTTATCATGGGACTTATCCAAGGTGCCACCAAGGGTGGTTTTCACCATTTGGATGAAGGGATTTTTCATTACTTTTTTTTATAATTTTTTGAAACATTTGGATGGGAGAAGGTGGATATGGATAAGGACTTGAGCATCTAGTTTCCTGAAAGGTGGTAGTCCCACTAGAGATGGATGTCATCACATGGACCAAGTCAAGTGTTGTTAGGCTCACAGATGTTGGTATGGAATTGCGTGAAAGTGAGATGGAGAAGGTAGACAATAGATTATGGAAGGTGTGATAGTGGATTATGATGCAGATTATGTAAGACTTATGCAAGGATGGAGGGAAGGCTTATGCAATAGCATGGACCATAGGAATAGGATGGGGAAGATATGTAGGATAATAGTGGAAGGAAGGGGAGATGGAGGTATGTAGAAGTGTCATGGAATGGAAGGGAACCATGACCAATGGTTGTACATACCTTGATAAACATTGAAGCATATGATGGGAAGGTGGTGTAGGAAGAAATGGAGATTGTTTCTTAGTGGATGGGTGATTTAGGCATTTAAGGACCCACATAGACTGAGTATTTTTTAATTTTGTTTGTCATGTGGGATTGAAGAAATCGAGACTTTTGGATGGAATGGGATTTTTGGATGGAAAAGGAGAAAGTGGATGGTTGGGATTCTTGAGAGGTGGATGCCTCCTTTAACTTGATGGATTTTTTCTTAGGTACCCAAAATATTTTTCTTTTATACTGTACTTGTGAAGGGATGGGCTTGGGTATATGCATCTTTTGTGTGGCTTCTGAGGTAATTACTTGTTGCATGGGGACCCACACCTTTTTCAATTTTACTTTGAGTTGTGTGGGTGTATGCAACTTTTGAGATGGGTTTTTCTTTGATTCTTTGGATTGATTTCCTAAGGTATTAGGATCCTTAGGATTTCTGACATTATGAAAGGATGTATCCCAATGTTTGTTTTTGAATCCCATAGGTTTGGTGGAATGAGTGGAAGCTTCATGTTTAGATAGTATGTGCATTTGTCGGTCATGATTCGAAATGTGAGGGAATGTGTAGATGGATGAATTTGGTGTTGGAAGAAGTGGAAGAAAAGTGGATGGAGAAATAGTAGGAGTTGTAAAGAGTGGAGGTAAAGTGGATGGTGGAAGGTGTATGGTCACATGCTCTTGACATTTGTAGGATGAGGGAGGTGGAATGGAAACATATGTTTTGGGAATATGATAGGGTTTGCGATGGGAAGTGGTAGATTTAGAAAGCATGGAGGAAGTACCAACATCAAGAGATTTTTTTCCTTGGGGAGTATAAACAAGGCCATAAGAGGGTGGAGGGACTTCGACATGGATAGGCTCCAAAATACCTTGTTCATGAAGGCCTAAGTCTTTACCTTGATAGTTCATACTTTGGAGTATGCGATGGACAATGGGATTATGGGTTATTTGGACACTAGATGCAAGCTCATTATTTGATGGGGAAGGTGAAGTGGTAGATAATGGTTGTTGCTTTCCTAAGGAAGAACATTCATGGATTAAGATGGTAAGACCAAGGGTATATGGTGGGGGATTTGCAACATGGTTGATAATGGATGGTAGAAGATTATTAGGGTATTGATTATCATTATGCTCACTAAGATCCAAGTTATTGGTTTGATCATCTATGTGCACTTGGGAGGCAAGTGTCTCATCAAGGAAAGTGGGTGTTGTTGGATCATGGATAGGGCTAGGTGGAGGATGGATAGGAGGAATTTGGATATCTTTCTCATGGATGGTTGTGAGAGTATCGATAGGAGTTAATTTCACATGGATAGGCTCTTGATCATAGAGAGCAAACAAAAGCGCGGGTCTAGTGAAAAGAAGATGTGCAGCAGAAAGGTGTAAAACCACAACAGAATTGAGTAAATGCACAACAGAAACAGATGCACAATAGGGTGAAGTAGATGCATAGCAAGATGAAGTAGATGCACAAGTCTATCTGTTTTGCCTAATTTTAACTTAGTAAGGGCACATTTTTCAATGTTTTTGGGTTCTTTGTCTGAATGTTGCTCTTTTTGATTTGTTTCTTCAATTATGGCAAGAAAGACACATCACACACAAAGAATATTTTCATGATTGTTTGATTTTTTCTTTTGACTTTTTTGATTTTTGATTACAATGCAAGCACAATCCTAAGGTTGGTAAGGATAGTATTCAATGAGTTCCAACTTGGTTTTTACACTAGCCACTTGCATAAAGGTGGGCAGCTAATAACTTGGTAGCATCGGCTCCCCTCCACAGCACTCACTTTTCACGCATACCAAGTTATAGTTCCTTTGAAGAGTTGAACATTATTGTCTCTACACTGAATGAGTGTATGAAGTTGGATGACTCTAGAGAATGTTTTCCTCCTGTGAGATGGTTTATGACATGGAGACAATTGATTCCTTGCTAGTAGACCTTAGATCACATCCATTGTAGGTGCATGGGTAGACTTGGGTGAAAGAGGTAGCGGTGTGAGACAAAAGGTTTGCTCAATGGAATAATCTCCTATACCTTTATCCTTGATCTTGAATTTTTGTTCTGCAAATTTTGATGTAGAAGGTATTTGTCTTGGTCAACATTGGCTATAGAGGATGAAGCTGCACAGTTGGTAGGAATTACGACTTCAGGTTCGGATTGGATGGAATTGCAATATTGGAACGGGTTGGGATCACCTTGGATGGTGATTTTTTGGTCGTCATGGGGGAATTTGACATGTGAATCACCCTCTAAAATGTGGTTAACAACATAGTCATATGACACGTTTGTATAGTTGGCGTTGTTAGCCCTACTTTGGTTTTGATTTGAAGAACCTCCCTTATCATAGTTGGGGAGTGTATTCTGGAATGCGATATGATCATCATTGGAGGCATGGTCATCAAGTGATACCCGTTTTTGATCCAACAAGTCTTGAATGGTGTGTTTGAGTGCTTGACAGTTGTTAGTTTTGTGTCATTTGTTTCGGTGATAGTCACAAAAGTCAGTGTCTTTCCACCAAGAAGATTTAAATTGTGGTTCATAACCCCATGTCATTGGAAGCATTATGAGATTGTTTGATATTAGCTTCCATAGGGTAGATTCTAGTGTTTCCCCTAGAGGTGTGAACTTTCTTCAAGGAGGAAAGTTTGTAGACCGTGATTCGGTGTTTTGGAGTTTGTTTTGTGAGGGGTTGTTTTGTGGGTTTGATAAGTTGAAAATTGGTTGCTTTGGCATCACATTTTTGGTATCAACCACCCCATCATTCATGATGTTCTTATTTTTAGTCCAAAATTGTGGTTTATCCGTGTTAACATTTGCACTAGGGGTGTCTTTGAATAATCTTATTTGTCCTTTTGTGATCATATCTTTTTCGATGAATAACCCCATTTCAATGACCCTACTAAATGAAGTAGGACATTGGATTTGTAGTTGGTAGCTTAGATCAGTGTTTAGGTTGTGGACAAACATTTAAAGCATCTGTTTCTCAGGAGCATGATATGAGCAATTTCTTGCAAGTTTCCGCCACCTTTGTAAGAAAGTGGTGAAGGATTCTCCACCCTTTTGTTTTGTGTTGCAAAGGTCAAGCATGGATACCTCATGTTTGATATTATACGAGAAATGCATGACAAATTTGTTCACTAACTCATCAAAGGTACGGATACCCAAGGGGGGTCGAGAGAACCACTCCATAGCTTGCCCTCCTAGAGATCTAGGGAAGAGTCTCATGAGAAAAGTTTTGTTGTGAGCAACCTCTAGACATGCGGCACTAAATTCTCTAATATGGTCTCTAGGGTCAGCCTTTCCTCTATACTTGTCAAATTTTGGAACATCAAATCTAAGGGGAAAGGGGATCATGTTCAAGCTCTTATCAAAGGGATACGACGAGATATCCTCCAACGAATAGTGTTTAGTGGACATCCCTGTTTGGAGGTCCACTAATTGTTGTTGCAGGGTTTGAAATTGTTTTATCAACATGTCTAAAGGTGTGGCTGAGTTTGTGGTTTTCTTGCATTTGTCTGTGCCAAGGGCTCTTTCCTCATGTGTGTTGTCTTCATGAATTCTTTCCTTTTTCAATTTCTTTCAACATTGTGGCATCAAAGTCAGAGGGGAGCTTAACTCCTTGGGTTGCTAGGTGGAGAAAGAAATTTTTAGGGTCTTGGTGGGGTACTTTGTCCATCATTCATCGAAAGTTTCTATCTTGGAGAGTTTCTCGTAAGTCCTTGTGAGATATCTCCTCGTCACTATCATGAGGGGAGGGGACAATCCTGTTGGACATTTCAGACATTTCAATTTGTTTTAGCTTCTGCGATCTAGTTAGTACCATGCAAGGTGATTTGGAATGGAGTAGGGTGAAATTGGATATTTTGGTAAGATGTGTTTGGAAGTTGTAGTGAAGGGGATACTTGTGGTGACAAGATTTGAACAAGGGTTTTCTTTGATCAATGGTTTTAAACAAGTTGGTCGATACAAAATGGTAGCCACAAATAAGGATGGTTTGGAATCTGATTACTTGATAGAGACTATTTTTGCAGCAAACAAACTAGTGAAGTTCTGAGAGAGAAGGATGACAAATCCTGTTAGCGGAGACTTACTAGTGATGCTTGAATCTGATATGATCCTAAATTTGCCTTGTAGTAACCTAGTTTTTATAGTTTGATGTGTTCTTGGGAAGTTTTGTGAAATTTTGACAAGGTGAATGACAAAAAAGAGGGTGCACTGTGGAAATGAATGGGAGAAGTGTCTGCACAATTAATTTGGCGTTAAAAACTGATATAAGACTGAAATGGATGCTCAAAAAGGTAGGTGTTTTTCTAACAAACTGTATGGAAGTGCTCACTATGACAGATGCATAGGAACAAATGCACAAGAATAGAGTGTATATGCGCAGCAACAGGGAACAAATGCACAGATCTGGTGAAAAAGTGGATGTGCCAGAACAGAGTATAGAAGTGCAACAATAGGAAATCGAAGCGCAGGTTTGGTGAAAAGCAGATGCACAACAGAAAGGTTTAAAAGCACATCATAACTAAGTAAATGTGCAGCAAAAATAGATGTGTAGCAGGGTGAAGCAGATGTGTAGCAAGATGAAGTAGATGCACAAGTCTATTTGTTTTTTCTGATTTTGACTGATTTTGACTTGGTAAAGGCACGTTTGTCAATGTTTTTGGGTTCTTTGTCTGAATATTGCTCTTTTTGATTTGTTTATTTGATTATGGAAAGAAAGACACATCACACACAAAGAATATTTTCATGATTGTTTGATTTTTTTCTTTTGACTTTTTTGATTTTTTATTACAATGCAAGCACAATCCTAAGGTTCGTAAGCACAGTATCCAATGAGTTCCAACTTGGTTTTTATACTAGCCACTTGCATAAAGGTGGACATCTAATAACTTGGTAGCACCGACTCCCCTCCATGGCACTCACTTCTCACGCATACCAAGTTATAGTTATTCTGAAGAGTTAAACTTTTCTATCTCTACACTGAATGAGTGTATGACATTAGATGGCTTTGGAGAATGTTTTCCTCATGTGTCATCGAATAGATGATTTTTGCCTCTAAAACAAAAGGATTTTAGTCAAGGCATCTATTCAGGTGATTACACATGCAACCATTCACTTCGATAAGAAGGCTTCCCAGCCTACAGAGGTTACGCTCCATAGGGTTTTGGGGGAAACATTGGTTGATGTAATACAACGGCACCCATCGCTTGCAACTTTTGTCACAAATACAATTTATTTATAGTGACTTGGAGGTACTTGGCTTTAGTCATTATCACTTAAGGTCATCCCACTTGGAAGGAAGGAATTCCAAGGGTAGGCCTCTCTAAAGGTAACACATGTGAAATGATGATTCTAGCATGTTGGTCACCCAGTTAAGGCGAAAGCATAGTCCTATCATCATTCTAAAATCACAGAAAACACTAGTTCTTTCCTCCTAGTTAAAAAGAGAAAAAACTAAATGAGTTACTCTATCAGGCACACAAGATTTGTTAACTTTGAAAAAGCTTTTGGAAGCAATTGTTCAATTTTAATCCTCCTAGTTGGGACTATGTTCAAGTTGTGATGCAATAAGTACAAATTACTTCCCTCCTATTTGGATCTAAGTGAAATTTGCATGAACAAGTTCAATTACTTCCTTTTCTATTTAGATCTAGATGAGAGTTAACCATGCAACTATATGACTGACCAACTCTTAACCTGCAAGATGGATCTGAGAATATTCCTGCAAATGATGTTAGCATTAGAAATTTCTCGAGAAATAGACTAAAAACCTTAGCAGAATGAATGTGTAGAAAAAGTACAGAAATAGAATGGATGCACAGAAATAGGATAAATGTGCACAAATAGGATGGATGCGCAGAAACAGGATAAATGCACAGGAACAAGATGGATGCGCAGAAATAGGACAAATTTGTAGAAACAAAATGGATGTGTAGAAATAGAATGGATGTGCAGAAATAGAATAAATACGCAGAAACAGTGAGTGGATGTATTGTAACAGAGGATAAATGCACCAGAATAATGAATAAATGCGTAGGTCTAACAGATGCACCGTAATAGAGAATAAATGCATCGAAACAATGAGTAAATGCACAAATCTGATAGATGAGCAGTATCAATGAGTAGATGGGTTGTAACAGTGAGTGGATGCATAGATCTGATAGATGCATAGTAACCATTAGTGCATGTGATGTAACAGAGAGTGGATGCACAGAAACATCTTGTGTATAGATTCTAACACAAAAACTCAAATTTGAAGTTAAATTGGGGCAAGGGCCTCACGATGGGTGCAAGAAATGTTATCAGAAAAGTGGTATCAATAGCATAAGAAACTAATTATCTGATAATCTCAATAGAATTGAAATAAATAAGATCAAACACAAAGAGCACAATACCTTGAAAACCTTATTATTCTGTGACTTCCATTGGTCACCTATCTTGAATTGATCTCGTGTATGAATAGAGCCCACAGAAGGTGCACTTCCTTTCATTTTTCCAAGATAAAAATGGAGAATGGCTGTTGATAGGTCTTGCAATGAAGAGGATCTTCACAATATAATGATAATGGTGTGACAATTGATCGCAAGCTAAGGGATGATTTGTACCAAAAGCACGCTGTGATTCTTGCAGAGTAAGTTTACTAAAAGCTTGGATGATTCAAATGGAGGAATAGGGGTTGTATTTATAGATTTGTGAGAAAGAAGATCAATGGTGTAGAATGAATAAGAAGATCAATGGTTGAGGAAATTTGAGAGGATGTGTGGAAATAAGGAGAGGACAAGTGTCCTGTTCTTTCATGCATCAGGGGAGTTAACAGAATAGATTGAAGAGTTAACTGAGATGACTAACCAGTTAAGTAAATTGACTAAAGAGTTAACTGATTTGACTGGAGGATAAATAGGACATGTGGGTGAGGGGATATTAGCTATTTAAATATTAAAATATTTAATTATATGTGCACATGGATTAATTGAATTATTTTTGGTATTAATTCAATTTTGGAGGAAATAGACAATTTAAATAAATATTTGGATTTATTTAAATATAGAGAATGAGAAGAATTAATTAAATAATTTGGTATTATTTAATTTGGAATGATTTTTAGAAGAATTTGGATGATTTAATTAAATAAATGATTTTATTTAATTTTGGGAGAAATATGAATCAAATAAATAAATTGATTTATTTATTTATTGATAGAGGAATTTAAAATGAAATAAATAATTAAAATATTTATTTATAGAATTCATTAAATTTCCACAGTCCATAGTTGTATAACAAGTGCTTCTAGATTTGACCGTGATCAAGATTTTTCTCTCAACGTTTCGGATCACACTCCATGATCCATCATCAGGAGAAAGAAAGCAAGAGAATCACACTCCATGATCCATCATTAGGAGAAAGAAAGCAAGAGAAGAGACATGTCTCTTCTCTTGCTTTCTTTCTCTTGATGATGGATCATGGAGTGTGATCCGAAACGTTGAGAGAAAAATCTTGATCACGGTCAGATCTAGAAGCACTTGTTATTGTTGTTATATGAAGCCTAATCAGACTCGGAGGTTATATTTACCCCACTTTTATCAGCGCGGTTTCCCCCCAAATTCCTACGGGGTCAAGGGGCAGCGCCCCTTGCGGGGGTTTGGGGGTAGCGCCCCCAAGACGGGGTCAAGGGGCAGCGCCCCTTGCGGGGTCCAGGGTTTTTTATTATTTTATAATGCACCGGGAGTTAATTTTTTCATTGACCGACATAAGAAAACCCTATTTTGTAACCGACAAAAAGCTTGATAAAAAGTGGCTAAGGGTTAGGGTTTTGATATTGTATTGTAGCATTTTGCAGCAGTATTGAGTTGCAGGGATTGCTGATTGTAATCGGTTTGATTTATTGGATAATAATATTGGACTCTCTGTTTGGTGGATGTAGCCCGAGTTTGGGTGAACCACGTTAAAACTTGTCTCTCGCTATTATTATTTCTGTGTATTTCCATTTCTCTGTTTAATCTTTATTTGCATTTAATTGATATCTTCTGCCGGCTAACCCTAACAGTTATACAATATTTATTTAGCTTAGAATCATGCTATTTTTAGGTTTATACAGGGGCCAATAGAGTTCAAACCTCCACTGGGCCAACGTGGTCGCAGGCTTTACGCCTTCACTAGACCAACGAGCTCACGGGTTTGAAGTGTTCTCTCTTGGGGATGAGGTCTCCCATGTTGTGGCCTCACTGGTTCATAGCTCTAGGAAAAAGTGTCATGGAGCCGGAGGGTGTGTCACACTAGCGTCGCCAGTCATGTTAAAAAGTTTACCAAGTGCATTAAAAAAAAAGATAAACCACCATGTATTGTATTATCTAATGATGCATATTTTTCTCCAACAAGTATTGATTCATTCTTTTGAAGTCCTTGCTTCACTCAACCTAATCGGATATGCCCGGTTGAGATAACTAATGGAAAATAAGTTTAAATACTCTAGAAATCCCTGATTACAAAGAGTCAAATATCGGCGATTTTAAAGAACCTTGAACTGTTTGAATAAAGTTTCATTTTTCAAATGAGAAGTGTTAAGGGAAAATTGGAGTAAACATGAATAATCAATATATCAATATCAATAATACCCAAAACTCAATGAAATAATGAACAAAAGAGATCAATCAAACAATGAACAATACAAAGCAAACCTCCTTTAATTCTTAGCTTCTATTGATCTTCTATCACAAATGATCTTGTCTATGAATATGGCCCTCAGAAGGTGCACTTCCTTGCTATGATTCCAAGATGTTCAAATGGGAATGGCTATGATAGTTTCTCCATGAATATTAGCTTCATAACAATGATAGTAGTGTGTAGTAACAAGTTTGATCGCAAGCAATGAAGGAATTGGTGCCAAAGGCGCGCTGTAATTCCTGGAGAGTAAGTTTACTTAAAGCTTGGATGAATGAAATGAAAGAACAGGCTTCAATTTATAGACTTGAGAGAAAGAAGAGGTCAATGGTATAGAAACCTTGACAAACGTGCACGAATAAGAAGAAGACAAGTGTCACCCAAAATCTATTTTATTTGAATTAACTACTTTCTTTTCTAAAGATAAGACATGCTTTTCATAAATTAGAAAGCTTTTTTCTAATTTAAGAGATATTGATAAAACAAGGTTGATTGAGCCAGTTAACTCAACTTGAGATTTTCTTTTGCATGATTTGAGAGAAATTAAATAATAAATTATTTAATTTTGTGTGCATGAAGAAGACGACTTATTTTTAGAAGATTTGGAAGATATTTGAAGAATTAAAAGATAAGAAAGCAAATTAAATAAATAAATTTATTTAATTGTTGTGCATGATTTGGGAGAATAAATAAAATATTTGATTGTATTTTATTTTTAGAGATTGAGAGGATTTAACTAAATTTGATTTGATTTATTCAAATTTAGAAGAATGGTTTTGACTTAATTAAATAATTAAGAATTATTTAATTGTTTGGAAGAATTTAATTAAATAAAGGATTTTATTTAATTTTGACTTTAGAAGAGGTAATTAAATATTTCGATATTTAATTAACTTAGAGGAATATGAATCAAATAAATAAATGTGTTCTATTATTTAGTGATAGAAGAATTAGGATGAAATAAATATTAAGAATATTTATTTAGACTGAATCGTGTCATTTTTAGGCGTATACATTTTGCCCCTCTTTGATGCAACGCAGTTTACAGCATTGCTTCAAAGAATAAGAATTTTCTGATAATGATACATGCCCCAGTTTGAACCTGGTACAGGTTATGACGATAGGATGCCCCCTTGGGAGTTTGGATGGGGGAAGTAGGAAGAAGGCATGAGACGAACAATCTCACGAAGACGAAGGGAAAACTTGGTTAGGATTGAAGAAAATGAGATGCGCTTCTGAGAAATGAGAAGAAACGGGTGCAGGAAGTAGTCATAGTCACCACACAGCCAGTTTAGGGTTTGCATGCTATATATAGGAGCTGGGTCCACAAGACAAGTCATTTGCACACTTGGCTTTTGTTGGATTGTCTTTGAGAGCTTAGGAGAGTACAGAGCATAGAGTAGTTAGCACTAGGATGGATATTTTGTGCGAGGAGCACCATTTTGAGCGAGTCTGACAATTCAACCAGCCAGTAGAGGTAGGACCCCCAGTATGTATCTTGAAAAATTTCACCTAGGGTCAATTTTGAGTGCATTAAATGCTAGGTAAAATTAGGCAAAACAAATGCGTAAGATCGCAGTTCCGTGCATTTGACATGTGAAACTGCACATCTATCAATCTACAATGCATGTAGGATATAAAGCAGTGCATGTATGAAAGCTGTGCATGCATAAGGAAGGTCGGCGCATGCATTATTTGGCAGTGCAAGTAAGGTATGAGTTGGCGCATGTACTTGGGCGGTGCATATACGGTATGGGACAATGCATATATGACATGTTGCAGTGCATATGATAGAAGTGGCGCATTTACTAAGAAATGGTGCATGTACCTTCTATTATGGCAAATATGATATAGATAGTCAGTTTTACTTAACAAAATTGACTCGATTGGCATCATATTTGATGCGTCAATTGATAAGCTATCTCTGAGATTGTAGGAATCTAGTCAAGAGATGTAGTGTGTTGTTTTGATCAATTTGATACGTTAAATTAGTTGATATGATTCTATAGATATGTTGAGCATGGTACTTTCAGCTTTAGGTTAACACCTTGCTTTGCATTCTTGCAAGAGGGCATACAAGATACACTGATGTCGAGGGAATAGTTTCCCTTGCCGATGTTGCAGTGCCACATGTTGACAGAGATAGATCGAGAGGCACTCAGTGTGATGGGATTGGATTATGTGTGCTTTATGCCTGAGGTTCAAACGAACTGCAGTTTACTGACTGCAGCAGTGGAGAGGTTTCACAGCGAGGATGGGACCTTTCACTTCCCAACTGGTGAGATGACGGTGACTCTGGAGGATGTATATAGGATACTTCACTTGCTGATTTAGGGAGAGCTCATGGAGTATGATCCACAGCGGGATGTAGGACTCGTAGAATGCAGGCATGTATTTGATGACCCTGAGCTAGACTGTCAGGTTATCTCCTAGCAGGATATACATGATTACTATGACTACTTCCTTGGGATAGTTACAGGATTGATCAGAGGCATTGTATGCCCTGATAGGAGATCGCACGGGTTCCTGATTGGATGGGGATAGATCATGGAGAGGATGGTCACATAGGGCACCCACTATGCTTGGGGTGTCTGTATTCTGGCACACCTATACCATGATATGCATTAGGTGGTATACCACATGGGTGCTAGTATATCAGCAGGTGTCTCACTGTTACAGTTTTGGTTGTGGGAGCATATCACCATTACCAGACCAATATGTGTGTTCTTGAGACAGAGGGGAGAGCCTTGTAGCTATGGATACACAGGATTGATTTCCCAGCATATGCTGGGGAAGCTAGAGTACTGGAGGCATGCACTGGATGGGGTAGATGTGGTCGTTTGGCAACCATATCTAGACTGTGAGCTGTGGGATGATGAGGCAGATGAGCTACCATATTGCTATAAGACTCGGTGGTTTATAGGCAGGACGCAGTTCATCTTGGAGAGACAGATTGTCAACAAGGTTTAGAGGTAGTTTGGGAGGAGATCGGGCATGCCATAGGAGCAGGCTCTATTTGCACGGACACATGCAGAGAGGTTTAGATGGGGCCTAGTGGCATGCTACGAGGAGGCAGTGGTAGAGTTTTGACAGATTCCCTATATCGTATGGCCTATGAGGAGAGAGATAGCAAATGCAGGGATGACTTTAGATTATGAGGAGTGGTTCGTTGCTCACCCTTTTTTGAGGTACTCAGGGCATGGAGAGTTGGTTCCTTGCATAGACGAGGCAGATTCAGATGACAAGGGTAGGGTTGGTAGGAGGACGAGGACGAGGAGGAGAGGAGGACGAAGAGATGGAGGAGATGGTGGAGATAGGGGAGATGGAGGAGGAGGCGGAGGAGATGGTGGAGATGGGGGAGATGGAGGCAAAATCAGGTAGAGGAGGAGATCTGGTGAGGGATCCTCGCATGCTTAGTAGGTAGTGCAGCCATAGGTTACACAACAAGGATAGATGCTGCCACCATAGCAAATGGTGAAGCAACAGGTGCCCCATCCATAGGGGCAGGGATAGGCACAGGCCTCCCAAGATCCAGCATAGCCAGATGTCTAGGAGAGAGCCATTGCCACACTAAGAGGACAGGTACAGCAGCTGCGGGCACAGCTTAGGATGGCTGAGGCTCAATGGGAGACAAATGCAAGTGTTATCTCGGGGCTCACTAGGGAGTGAGATACAGTGGAGGCTAGGATATGAGCCATCTTAGTAGAGAGAGATACAATAGTAGCAGCCCTTGGGATAGATGGGATGAGCACATTTTTGGTTGGGAAAGTTCAACAGGCATAGACACAGCTTGTCCAAGCTTAGCCATATTTGGCATAGGTGAAACAGCAGTTAGTGTAGGTACAGGGTGAGCTTGCTAGAGTGCAGGCTTAGACGCAGTACTACCAGGGATTATACCATGGTGCTATTCCAATTGATTAGAGGGCTTTGAGCTATAGGAGCCAGTCCATGGCCTTGTAGAGAGTAGGTGGATCACTGTTGAGAGCCTCTGTGATGGACCCGCAACAGTCTGGGGTAGGTAGAGGAGGGGAGACAGAGGATACTGCTGGGAGTAGTGGTTCACAGCAACATGGTTAGGTGACACTTGGACAGATTTTGGCTCCCATGTACATACTTTTTGATGGCTCAGACAGCTGGACACGTATATGTCCCATTTTGTATTTTGAGACATGTATCATTATCTTTGAGATGTATACATTGTATATGACATTGACTCAGAGACAATCCTAGTGGACGTTGATATTTGTACATTTGGACATGTTTACGATATTTATATGATCATGTGGATATATTTGATGATCTCTATATGTAGTCATGTATGCTATATGTTATGGATGCATTTCTATTTATACAATGTGATTCACATGTTTATCTAATGTAGACTTAGATGTTTATATGATGCGATGTGATGTTATCTAATGCAGACTTAGATGCTTATGATACTATGTGATCTAATGTAGCCTTAGATGTTTTACTTGATATGCCCCTAATGTGTAAATGCAAATGGTATCTATATGATTTATGCAGTTTATGTGATGTGCTTATCTATGTTTTTTGATTTTTTCTCTTGACATTATGTGATGATTGTAAAAATATATATGGATGACCTGATGCACTTATTATGTATGCAAATGATTTAATCATGTAGATGACTATCTCATGTGATATGATATGCAACCTATGCATGTTTTTGTTATTGTCCAAATGTACTCAATTGACACAGAGATGACACAATGATAGACAGAAGATTGATTAAAGACTGACTTGGTAGAAAGACTCATAAGCTTTAATTTGTATTGATACTTTGCATTGTTGGATCCTTTTATTGCATGGGATATGGATGTATCGATACATAATGGATGTATGATGGATGATTTGCTTTTGACATCTTGATGGTGCAAGTATTTTGAAGTGCTTATTTCATCATTGGGTGATTTTTTTTGGTACTGTTTCCATATGTTGTAAGTTAATACAAGCATCTAGGTATAATTGAACTGAGATGACCTGAGTATCACTTACATGGATTTCACTTTAGCAAGTTAATACAAGCATCGAGGTATAATTGAACTGAGATGACCTGAGTATTTCCTGTGTATCAATAGACAATGATTACCCCCATTCATGTTAGACCTTTGATGTCCTCAATGATCTTTTGCTGATCATGTCTTTAGACAAGGCTTCACATTACTAAAGATTGATCCTCAAACAACAAACAAAGAAAATAATCATGCCCCCATCATAGCATCTCTAGCCTTTGGCATCTTCAAGTAGCATAGAAAGACATGATAACAAAAAATCAAGACTCCATAACTTAACCATGATTCCAAGCACAAAACATTCTTGCATTTAGATGTGTTTGTTTTTTGCCATAATTTAGGTAAAAACATTTAGATTGCTTTAGGTGCTTGTTTTCTTTGTTTTGGATAGGCTGAGGTCTTGCATCAAAAATTTTACTTGAAAGTGGGTTTTTGCTTGCGCTTTCTTGTCTTGTGAAAGGTTCCACAATCCTTATTGGTGAGACGGACCCTAAGGGACTGACCTAGTACCTCATGACGACGTAGAGGCAATGTAGTTCAGGGTAAACCTTAATGGACCTTAGACCTAGGTGATAGAAAGTGGTGTGGACTTAGATAGATAGAAGGATGGGCGAGTGGAGCCTTGGGGGCACATTTGAAGAAATGGCCTTGCTTACATGACAATGCAGAGGCAACATAGTTCATGGACTCTGACCATGGATGGACTAGAGGATAGATGACAAGATATGGGACAGATAGGGAAGCCTCAGGGGTGCATTGAAAATGGCCTTGCCTACGTGACGATGCAGAGGAAATGTAGTTCATGGTCTTTGGACCATGTGGATACTGATGATAGACACTATGCTAAGTTGACACTATGGATAGGATACTGGATAAAACCTTGGTTGACATGGCATCAAAGAGATAGAGTATCAAGCCATGATAGTTTATTGCTAGGTTTTTATTATGGAACAGATATGGATCAAATGGGACATGATTGGAGGAAGAATGGACACAAAGTGATTGGTTTCCCAAAAATGAAGGAAGCGGTTCATCACAAGTAACGCCTGTTTACTAGGTTTTGACCACTTGCTTTTATTTGCACGAAAGCTAAAAGTACACATGATGCCATTTTGCTAGGTTTTCATCATGATACCTATGCAAGGCACCTGTTTGCTAGGTTTTCACCAAAGGACATTTTTTTTTGTATTTTTATGCCCCCCGTACATTGGGGTTCTCTTAGGTATAGAACCGGTGAAGATGCAGACTATTGATTAGGTCATGGAATAGCTCACCCTCTGACGTTGCTAACTAATATGCCCCCAATCCATAGGCAGCCATGATCACATAAGGCCCAAGCCAGTTGGGTTCAAATTTGCCTTTCTTTTCCTGATCCTGTTGATTGCGGGGGTTTTCTTTAAGTACTAGATCTCCAACCTTAAAGACTCTTGGATGGACTCTATGGTTGTAGCTTCGTGACATCATTTGCTAGTATGCCTTGAGATGATTGAAGGCTTTATGTCTCCTTTCCTCTAGTAACTCTAGTTCTTGCAATCTGGAAACTCCTACTCTTCATTTGTTATGAGACCTTTTAACGACACCCTGAGAGATGGTAACTTGACCTCGATGGGGAGGATAGCTTCTGATCCATAGACAAGGGCATAAGGGGTAGCACCTGTGGGAGTGTGTATATTGGTTCAATAGGCCTATAGAGCAGGATTGAGTTGGATGTGCCAATCACAGCCAGTATCATTGACTTTTTTCTTGAGGAGTTTCAAGATGGTCTTGTTGGATGCTTCTACTTAGCCATTGCCTTGGGGGCAATAGGATGTGGAGAAACAGTGTTGGATTTTGAATCGGTCACAAAGTTCTTGGACATCTTGGTTTTTGAAGGGTCTTCTGTTATCTGTTGTAATGGATGAGGGAATTTCGTATCTGTAGATGAGGTAATTAAGGATGAATGAGGAGATTTGTTTTCCTATGACGGTGGTGAGGGGGACAGCTTCAATCCACTTGGTAAAGTACTTAGTGGTGGTTATTATGAATTTGTGGCCGTTGGATGAAGGCAGGTAGATTTTTCCCACAAGGTCGAGTCCCCATTGACAAAAGGGCCAAGGTGTCATTAAAGGTCTCAGCTCTTGAGCTGGTGCATGTATTAGGATCTCGTGTATCTGGCACTACTTGCACTTCTTCACAAACTAATATGAATCTGTTTCCATGTTCAGCCAATAATAACCCAAATACATGAGTTTCTTAGCTAAGGAAGGACTGTTAGAGTGTGTTCCACAAATAACTTTGTGCATGTCTTGCAAGGTAGTTTGAGATTCTTCTCATTCTAAACAACAGAGTAAAGTACCATCTAGACTACGTCGGTATAGGGTGTCAGCAATAATGGTATAATGAGAGGTTTGGCATATAAAGGTTCATCGTTGGTTTGAAGATAAGTTAGGTGGGAGGGTGTTGTCCTTGAGGTAAGTGTAAACCTTACCATATGAAGGTGAATCAAATCCAACTAATAGGCATATGGAATGGGTTTTAGGAAGATCATAAGCTGGTTACTAAATTGACTCCAGCAAGAACTCGTACTGTGACTCATTCTCTAGGATTTCAAGGAGAGAGGCAATGGTTGCCATGGCATCTGCTACTTTGTTTTCAATGCAAGGTATCTACTTGAAAGAGATGATCACAAAGTATTCCTTAAAGTCCTCGACCATCCGTTTGTATGGGACAAGCTTCTCATCTTTGGTTTGGTAATCGTCACTGACCTGATTGATTACTAGTTGAGAATCACCGTAGATGTGTAGCTCTTTGATTTTTCACTCTGTTGCCATTTTGAGACCAATGACTAGGGCCTCATATTCTGCTATGTTGTTTGTGCATGGGAATAATAGATGATAAGACTTTGGTATGGTGTTTCCATGAGGAGTTATGAACAAGATTCCTACCCCCGATCCATGATTTGTGTAGGACCCATCAAAGTAGAGTTTCTAGGAATGTGTTGATATATTGAATAAGGATGTATCTGGAAACTCAAATTGCATTGGTGTGGTGTCCTATAGTGGTGCATTTGCAAACTAATCCGCAATGACTTGTCCCTTGATGACCTTTCTATCTACATACTCAATGTCATATTCACTTAGGAGCATTACCCATTTGGCTAGGTGACCTATTAGAGTAGCTTTGCTTAGTAGGTATTTCAGTGGATCCATCTTTGTAATAAGTTTGACTAGATGTACTAGCATGTAGTGTCATAGTTTTTGGGAAGAAAAAACCATAGCAAGACATGATCTTTCTATTTGAGAGTATTGCAACTCATAGCCCACCAATGTGTGACTGATATAGTAGATGACTCTTTCCTTACCTTCATGATCTTGTTGTGCTAGAAGGGCCCCAAGAGCTATTGGTGTAGCAGATATGTATAGTAACAATGGCTTCCCTTGGATAGGAAGCATGAGAATAGGTGGATTCATAAGATACTCTTTCATTTTGTCAAATGCCTCTTCGTATTTCTCATCCCACCTAAATGGAATGTTCTTGTGTGGGAGATGACTGAACGGTTGACACTTGTCTGCCAGTTGTGATATGAACCTACGGATTGCTTGTAGCTTGCCCTATAGAGATCTTAGTTGAGTAAGATTCTTGGGTGGTGGCATGTCCATAATAGCCTTGACTTTGGTGGATTCCACTTCTATTCCATTTTCTGATATAATGAAACCTAAGAGCTTGCCTGAGGTGACTCCAAACACACATTTCTTTGGGTTCAACCTGACTTTGAATTGTTCTAGTCTCTGAAAGACTTTCTCTAACACATCCAGGTGTGATTCTCTTGTGAGTGACTTTGCAAGGATATCATCTACATAGTCTTCCATTGTGACATGCATCATATCATGGAATATAGTGGTCATAGCACATTGATATGTGGCTCCTGCATTGTTTAGCCCAAATGGCATGACATTCTAGCAGAAAGTGCCCCATGGACAAGTAAAAGTTGTCTTATGCTAGTCTTCTAGTGCTATCCTGATCTAATTGTATCTAGAGAAGCCATCCATGAGAGATAACATGGTATGCCCTGCTATTAAGTCAACTATGATATCTCTATTTTGCAACGGAAAATCATCCTTGCGACAAGCTTTGTTTAGATCTCTACAATCATTGCATAGTTTGAATCAGCCATAAGGTTTGGATACTAGTACTATGTTAGAGACCCATTCTGGATAGTCTATAGCTCTGATGAACCCTACCTCCAGTAGTTTGTTAAGTTCCTCTTTTACTAGTAGTGCAATGTGTGGACGCATCTTTCTAAGCTTTTGTTTCACTGGTTTCACTCTTGGATCTAGTGGAAGATGATGTAGAATCAAATTTGGATCTAACCCTAGCATATCTGCGTATGCCCAAGAAAAATTGACATGCTTTTTTTTAAAGAATGGTACAAACTTAGTCTTTTCTAGTGGGGTTAGAGACTTAGCAAAGTGAATGATCTTAGGCTATTCCTCTGTTCCAATGTTAACAGGTTCTGTAGGTTCCACAACAATCTGAGACTTCTCTTGGTGTGTGTCATCAGGGAGAGTGTCAAGCCTTCCATTGTCAGTGCCATAGTTGGGTTTTCACCATCGGATGCATCCTTTCTTTTTACTATTTTGGGATCTGACACTGCCGCGGAGTAGTTTTCACCATTAGATCCAAATTTTTTTTTGATATTTTTGTGACTGGAAGGCTTGGCACCCTCTTTGAAATAAGCCACGGTATTAACTTTAATGGCAAAGCCAGCTTTATGATCTCCTTTAGTTAGGTGGTCCCTAAGTTCCATGTAGTCAATATAGGCATCATCGTTTTGGAACATATCTAGTTGCAGGGTTCCTTCTAGATCCCATTCAATAAGTTCAGGATGCACAAGGGGGAGAGAGTTAGAGGATGGATCTGATTTGTTGATAGTTTGAATGGATATGCTAGGAGTATAGGTAGGGAGAATCTTTGGGATGGTACTTTCCTCTAAATTGTTTATTATGATGGAACTCAAACCTTCCTCGAAAGTTGTATTCTTAGGAATAGGTGAATCACACTCTAATGGCCTATGTAGTAGCATTTGTCCCTCATGGTAGGGGCTATAAGTTTGGATGGTGTCAACCTCCTTGTCGTCATAGGAATGCTTTGTTAGCTCATCCCACTCATACTCATTAGAATCTGTGTCACTGTCCTCTTGAAGGGTATGGATCATTTCCACAAGACAAGCATTTGCTTTAGCTTTTCCCTTATCCTTATATCCTAGACCTTTTATAGTTCTAGCCAATGAGGACAAAGAGGGTTGAATAGGTTCTATAATTCCTTCTTTTTTTAGGCCAATGGGGCCTTGTCCTTCGTAACCCATTCTGTGTACGATAGATTCTCCTCACCCATAGATTTTTGTTGGGAGCCTAGGTAGTTCTTGTTGTGTATTCTCTTCTTCTTCTGTGTAGAGCCATTGTAAGATATCTCTTTCCTCTGTTTCATTTGATAGGCTCCCCCATTTTTACAAAGGGAGCTGTGGGAGGAGTAAGAGGAGCAGATGACTTTGGAAAATGCTTGGGTTGCCCAAAGGATCTAGGAGATAAAGGCATTTTGGCCAAATTGAGGCTGTGCTCGATGGAGTATTCCCCTACTCCCGTTTCTTTGATGGTAATTTTCTACTCTTTCAACTTGGATGAGGAAGCCTCAGAGGTAGAATCATGCTATGGGGTAGGGGATGTAGATGCTCTATTGTTGGGTATGATGCAATCAAGCTTTGAGAGGATATAGTTGCAATGCTGAAAGGGGTCTGGGTCACCTTAGATGGTGACTTGCTTGTCATTATGAGGGAATTTTATGCATTGGTGATAGGTAGAAGGCACAACTTTCATGGCATGAAACCATGGTCCACCTAGGAGAATATTATAGGCTAGCTCCATGTCTAGGACTTGGCACACAATGTCTTTTATCACCGGTCCCACTTGTATGGGCAATACCACTATTCCTTTGGTAGTTCTCTTCTCTTCTTCATAGGCTTTGATAGTAATCTTCTTCCTTGGATCAACTACATTTTTAGAGAACCCCAATGTAAGGACTAGCTTGAGCATGCAAATATTTAAACTGGCAGCCCCATCAATGAGAACCCTCTTGATGTGGTGCTTATGGATGAAGGCGACGATATGCAAGGGGGTGTTATGAGGCTGAGACACTGAGAGGTCATCCTGTTCAGTAAATGATATGGTTCTTGAGGAGGTCCAATTACCTACCATGGCTTGAAACTTCTCTTGGGCCAAGTTAGTGGGTACAGTTGTTTCCACCAAGGCTTTATCAAGAATCTCCTTGTGGGAAGGAGATAGACGCAACAACTCTAAGATAGAAATGTGGGAAAGAGTCTTCCATAGTTGGTCTATGACACTATACTGATGGGAGTTGGACTAAGAAGGTGATGACCTTAGAGGGAGGGTATTCAATGTGACCTTACCACTACGGGTGATGATGCTACAACCAGTTTTGTTGGGTCCTGATTGTTGGTTAGATGTAACCACATTGATTTGTGGGACATGCTCTGATATGCAATTGATGGTATAATCGAATGGCATACTTGCTTAATTGGCATTACTATTCCCATTATTCTAATTTTGCCTATTGTGGTTGTTGTTCTTATTGTTGTTGTTGTGCGGCCTGTCGTGATTGAGAAGTGGATCTTTGTAATCCACATGCATCTCATTAGAAGTATGTTGTTGAGCACCTCCTTGATTTTGATCAAGTATGTCTTGAATAACATGTTTGAGACAGATACAATTGTTCATTGTATGTCCTCTTCCTCCTTGATACTCACAAAAGTTGGTGTCTTTCCAATAGTGAGGTTTTATTTGAGGTTTATAATCACTTGTTGGCAGTAGAGTGATTTCATTGTTGGCCAATAGCTTCCTTAATGTGGATTCTTGGGACTCGTCTAGCGGTGTGAACTTTCACCTTGGATTTGAGTTGTACCATGGTCTTAGCTCCCGAGAGAATGTTTTGTTGGGCATAGCATTGCTTGCCTCTCCTTTGAGAGTGAATATTGGTTGTTGTTTGGGAGCTACCACCTTGTCATCAACTACTCCATCATTGATGACATTTTTATTCTTAGTCCAAAACTTTGATTTGTCAGTCATGTAGTTGGAGGTAGGTGTGTCCTTGTATAAATTGATTTGCCCCTTGGCATAGTTTTCTTGATGAACAATCCCATTTCAATGACCTTCAAAAATAAAGTAGGGCATTGGATTTGGATTTGGTAGCTTAGATCAGAGTTGAGGTTGTGGACAAACATCTCCATTAATTGCTTCTTAGGTACATCATATGAGCATTTACTTGCTAGTTGTCTCCACCTTTGTAGGAAGGAGGCAAATGATTCGCCACTCTTTTGCTTGGTATTGCATAGGTCAAGCATGGAGACTTCATGTTCAATATTGTATGAGAAGTGTGTGATGAATTTGTTGACTAACTCATCAAAAGTTTGGATGCTCGGTGGAAGCCATGAGAATCACTCCATGGCTTGACTACCTAGAGATCTAGGGAATAGTATCATTAAGAAAGTCTCATTGTGAGCTACTTCCATGCATGCAGCATTGAATTCCCTAATGTGATCTCTAGGGTCCCCTTTTCCTTTGTATTTGTCAAACATAGGAACTTTGAATCGAAAGGGGAATGGTACCATGTTCAAACTCTTGTCAAAGGGGTACGGTGCAATATCTTCCAAGGAGTATGTTTTAGTGTTTGTACCTGTCTTGAGATCCGTCATTTGTTGCGTTAGACCCTCGATTTGTTTCCTCATTTCTTCCATATGTGTGTTTGGGTCTATGATTTTCTTTCCTTTGTCATCACCTGTGTGGTGTTCATGATTATCCTCTATGGTCTCTTTGAGTTTGTTGAGATTGAAATCAGCGGGGAGCTTAAGTCCAAGATTTGCAAGATGAATAAAATACTTGTGAGGGTCCTCATGGAGCACTTTCTCTAGCAAGCATTGGAATTTCTGATCTTGGAGGTGTCCTTGATAATCTTCGTGAGAGATTTCCTCATCATTATCATGAGGGGTGACAATACGGTCAGATGTCTTGGCCATTTTAATTTTCTTTTGGTATTAAGATCTAGTAAGAACCATGCAAGGTGATGTGGGATGCGGTGGGATGAAACTAGAGATTTTGGCAAGATGCTAATGGAGACTGCTAAGGATAGGATACTTATGACAAGATTTGGACAAGGGACTCTTTCGATCAATGATTCCAAGTAAGATGAACGATACAAGACAATAGCCACTAGTAAGGGTACTTGATACCTGTCTTATTGTGTAGGGACTAGTTGTGCACCAAGACCACTAGTGAAGTTATGCGACTTATTAGGGTTACTTGAATCCAAAAATGATCTGAAAAAGGGGCCTATGCTAATCTAGTATGGGATACTTTAACTTTGCTTGGGAAGACCTGGTGGAAGGTGGACAAGATGATTGATGAAAGAGAGGGTATGCTACGGAATGGATGGAAAAAAGTGACTGCAAGGTAAGACCTAATCTTAGAACTTGGAACTAGGCTAAAATGGGTACCCAGAAATGGTAAAATTTTCCTCTCAAAGATTGTGGAAGTACTCACTGTCATGCATGCACTAGAACATATGCGTAACAAAAACTGGTAAATGCGCAAAAAGTTGATACAAATGTGTAATACTGGTAAATTTCATATGCGTAGCAATAGGTGATAAAAGTGCAGTAAGTCGGTATAGATGCACACCAAGTCGGTACATATGCACAACAGAAAAGGATAAATGCGTCGCTCTGGTTTTTTCAGTGTTTTTGCAAATTTTTGGCAATTTTCTGATGTTTTTGGTAGCTTTGGCTGCAAGAAGGTCTTTTTGATTTTATTTTCTTTTAGTTATGGCAAGAAGACACAACAAACACAAAGAATGTTTTCATAGTTTTTTATTTTTTTTGTGATTTTTTTGACTCTTTTTGGACTAAAAGAAAGCAAGTACAATCCTAGGTTTCAAAAGACAATATAAAACTGAATTCTCACTATCTCTAGTGAAGCATCTTCAGGAGGTGATAATCGCCCTTCCCTACACTAGCTTATAGGGGTTTTTGGCCACTCAAGCAAAGGTGTTCAATAAACGCAACCATTCGAGTGGTTATATATGCGGCAGCACTACTCTTTGTTATGGAGTCTCCCAGCCTACAAGGGTTGCACCTTGGAGGGTTTTGGGGGAGGTTGGCTATCGATCTAACACAATTGCACTTGTTGTTTGAAGCTTTCTCTCCAAACACAATTTATTTATAGTGGATTGGTAGGGCTTGGCATTTAGCCTGTTACCACTTAGGGTCGTTCCTACTTGGATGAATGGTATCCAAGAGCAGGCCCCTCCAAAGGAAAAACACATGCAAAAATGATATGTCTAGCATTTTGGTCACCCAAGATAGGGGAGAGCATAGGCCTGGTATCATTCCCAAAACATAGAAGACAGTGGTTCTTTTCCACTAGTTAAAATGAGAAAAATTAGATGAGTTATCTACTTGGGCAAGCACAGAAATTTGTTAACTTTGAAATGATAACAAGATAGCAATGGTCTAGATTTACCAAGATAGTAATGAGTTGTTAACTTTGAAGGATAACAATATAGCAATGATTCAATGATATGCAAGATAGCAATGATTCAATTACCACCTTCCTAGTTAAGACTATGTGAGATTTGCATGAGCATTCATTTTACTTTCCTATTAGAAATTGAAGTGTGAGTTAACAAGTGCAACTATATGATTCTAAACCAATACCTAGCCTACAAAATAGATCAAGAGTGTTCCTGCAAAAAGATGTTAGTGTTAGCGAAATCTTTAAGGAAACCCTAAAAATCACTGCCTAGATTAGATGCGTAGCTTTAGAGCTTGAATGCGCAGAAATAGATCTCAGAAGCGCCACAATACATATGTGCTAAGATAGAGGTCAAAAGTGTAGGAAAATAGTATATATGCACCGAACTGATAGATGCCCCATATTATAGGGTATATGCGCCAGAATAGAGTCTGTATGCACTGAAAGAATGTATGCGCTAGAACAGACAGTAGATGTGTGTTAGGATGCGTCAGATGTGTGGTTTCCTCCTGTGTACGGCTTTCTAAAACACAAGAACTTAGTTTTGGGGTTAAAAATCAGGGCTAGGCCCCATGGTAGGCACCAAAAATTTTAAGGGAAAATTGGAGTAAACATGAATAATCAATATATCAATATCAATAATACCCAAAACTCAATGAAATAATAAACAAAAGAGATCAATCAAACAATGAACAATACAAAGAAAACCTCCTTTAATTCTCAACTTCCATTGATCACCTATCACAAATGATCTTTTCTATAAATATGGCCCTCATAAGGTGCACTTCCTTGCTGTGATTCCAAGATGTTCAAATGGGAATGGCTATGATAGTTTTGCCATGAAGATGAGCTTCACAACAATGATAGTAGTGTGTAGTAACAAGTTTGATCGCAAGCAATGAAGGAATTGGTGCCAAAGGCACGCTGTATTTCCTGCAGAGTAAGTTTACTTAAAGCTTGGATGAATGAAATGGAAGAATAGGGTTCAATTTATAGACTTGAGAGAAAGAAGAGATCAAGGATATAGAAAGAATGAGAAGATCAACGGTATAGAAACCTTGAGGAACATGCGTGAATAAGAAGAAGACAAGTGTCACCCAAAAGCTATTTTGTTTGAGTTAACTACTTTCTTTTCTAAAGATAAGACATGCTTTTCATAAATTAGAAAGCTTTTTCCTAATTTGAGAGATATTGATAAAAACAAGGTTGATTGAGTCAATTAACTCAACTTGAGATTTTCTTTTGCATGATTTGAGAGAAATTAAATAATAAATTATTTAATTTTGTGTGCATGAAGAAGAAGACGTATTTTTAGAAGATTTGGAAGATATTTGAAGAATTAAAAGATAAGAAAGTAAATTAAATAAATAAATTTATTTAATTGTTGTGCATGATTTGGAAGAATAAATAAAATATTTGATTGTATTTTATTTTTAGAGATTGAGAGGATTTAAATAAATTTGATTTGATTTATTCAAATTTGGAAGAATAGTTTTGACTTAATTAAATAATTATAAATTATTTAATTGTTTTGAAGAATTTAATTAAATAAAGGATTTTATTTAATTTTGACTTTAGAAGAGGTAATTAAATATTTTGATACTTAATTAACTTAGAGGAATATGAATCGAATAAATAAATTTATTTATTTATTTATTGATAGAAGAATTAGAATGAAATAGATATTGTCATACTCGTATTTCCCATGCGATCACGACACACAACACACGTGTCATGTCCACATTTGCCATGTGGTCATGACACGAATTACGAAAAACTTTTCTACCTATTCCTAGGTGTTAGCACTTATTTTGACCTGGGGTTGATTTGTCATGATCAGGAGGTTTCTTCATCTGAAGCCTTCATCTTCTTGCCCAAATTTTCTAAGTGTTGGACCTCCTCAGCATTTTTCAACTGCAGCATCATATTTTCCTGAGGAGGAGGTCGTCATCATGATATTTCCAGTTATCATCCTGCTGCTTGCGGAGGTCATCATATTTTCTGCCTTCATGATATTTCGCCGGGGTGATATTTTTATCATCGGGTGATCTTGGTTATGATCATCCTGATGATGATGTTGAAGAGTTCTAAGTGCGACCCGATATTCACTAGGGTCATCATATTTTGAACGTCAGGATGATCTTAGTCAATATCATCCTGATGATGTTGTATCACTTCTTGTTCTTTGTTTCTCATCCTGATGATGCTGACGTCATCCGTATATCAGGGTGATATTTGTTTTTCTGCCTATCTGCATCATGATATTCCGAAGGAAGGGGTGATATTTTCATATCACCCGGATATATGTTTGCTCGAACATCATGATGATGTTGATATCAAGGAGATATCCGCCTGTTGGCTTCGCGCATTATCTACTGGGGGTGATCTTTTCAAGCATCATCATCATATTCAGTTTTCGCCCCGATCTTACAGAGGAGCTACAGTGCAACCTGATGTTTGAACGTCAGGAGGATATTTCCAAATATCCGGTTGTCTTCCGAATATCATGATGATGTTAATATGATGATGACGTCATCAAGGTCCGCGGGGGTCATATCTCTAACACTGATCATCTTGTGATGATCCCCTGATATTTGTAAACATGATGATGACGTCATCCGGATATGAGGAGGTGCGCAGTAGGCAGATATGATGATGACGTCAGCAGGATATGATGATGACGTCATCAGGATGTTCATCGGCCAGACTTTTGTTATAAGCTCAGCAGGAGGATGTTCCTCCGAGGGATCAGGTTGTGCCGATTATCATGAAGGTTATATTTCAAATATCATGATGACGTCAGGGTGATATTTCGAACAACAGGATATCATCCTGCTGGAAGATGATGATGATGAAGTCTATACTAGTGTCGTCAGGAGCAAAAGCACCGACATGATATATGCTCATGACCTAGTATATAAAGTGTTATTGAGGTCATCGCGGGATGCATGTGGGATATTGTTATCCTGCATATTCGAAACATCATGATGATGAGTCTCAGCGGGAAGAGCTTGCGATAGTCTGTATGATGATCTTCCCTAGGCCGCGGGTTGGTGCGCCATTAATGGCGATTGTTGCAGAGGTATGGGCGATGGCGTGGGTCGATCTTGTACCCGACTGGAGGTGTCAATCAACGGACAGGGGCGCAGGGCTCGAGAAATCTTCCTGTCTCCTCCCCTACCTGCTGCATTCAAGTTTGGGTGCCAATCTGGTTGTGTTTGAGCGCCATTTTCATGATACTGTGTATCTGGCGAAATTTTGGTCAACATTGTAATTAATTGCTGAGCACCTACCTGGCTGTTATAAGCAGGTTGTGTTGCTCGTTTGAAAGGTTGTTGAAAGTTGATGATTTTGGCTCTGTAATGCATAACAGGCTGATCTGGTTGCTCTGTACAGCTTACCTGTGAGTTTATGTATCTCTTGTTGTTTGTTTTTGGCATGAACCCACTGATTTCATGATTAAACTTATATGAGAAATGTTGTTTGGCATGTGTTGTGTTAATTCTGTCTCCAGTATTGCATGTATTCTTCTTCTGAATCTGGATGTTTGGTAATGTTTAGATCCTAGAGCATAGAATTCCTATGTTGACTGTCTGACCTTTTAACTTCTACTCAAGGGGTAGATTAAACTGTTTTCTGGTTGAACATTGGGAGGGATATACTGCAGTAGGGATACCATAAGTAGAGATAACCTAACACTTTGTATTGGGAGATGCCTGTAAGGCAGGTATCACACATATCCCCTTGAAATCCAGTTTTAGTTGTTCATGCTGATCATTCACAGGTGTATGTCTATTGACTCCAGGCCCTGGATAGGCACCAATCATGCTTTGTTTTGTGTTATAACCATATCCAGCTTTGCATCCACACTTAAACTCCAAAGCAAAATCTAAAACCAACATTAGGACATTAGAGTTAGTTTTAGGAACCTCAGTCCTCTGTCTACAACTGCAAATAGGCCCAAAGCTAGCCCCTTTGCCCTTATCTTTCAGTTTTGGTCTACTTACAGGAGGACTCATCTGCTTTCTGTTAACATCCCAGCCTTGCATGCATATCCTCATGGATGTTGAGTAGGGAATACCCCCCTAGGTCTTGCAGAGCCTGAAGAAGAAGAGGAGATAAAATATAGAGTCTATCTCCTACACTGTTGACCCCCTGGCCCAGAGATCCTGTTGATCACTGATGGCTACCTTGTAGGGAAATCTGGGAATAAGCATCCAGTCTGGGAAAAAGTCAACAGAAATTGGCGACTCTGCTGGGGAGTGAGAAGTAAAAGTACTATCTAATCATCTCCAGTGATATATATGTGACCCATCTGAGTCAGCAACAGTAATCTACTCCGCTGGGGAACCTTGTGAAAGAACCCTGGTTTTCAGAAGAAAACAGTTCCTAGAAATAGGTGGCGACTCCGAAGTAATCTCCCAACCGGTCAAGGTAAAATTATATGCAGGGGAGAAGATCCCAACAAAATCCTCTATTTGAAGAGTTACCATTAACAAAAAGAATGATGTATAGAAGAAAGGGAACTGTCTCAGCTAGTCATGAGAGCTCCCCCAGAAAAAGTGATGAGGTACAAGATAACCCTAGGCCATCAGGACAGCATGCTCCTTATTTTTCAATTGCAGAAGCTGATATCCAAGGTGCATATGAGAGGCAACAGGGTGGCAGTATGAGAATGAGGTCAGAGGTGTTCCAAGAACGCCCTTTTCTAGACCCAAGTGAAAGGTTTGAAGAGGCAGAGTCTCTAAGGGATGATGAAGATGATGACCAAAATGGCATGAGACCATCTACCTCCAGACCTAAGGACGAACAGCTAGCTGAAGAAATCAAAAGTCTAAGAGCAGAATTAGAATACCTACAAGCCATGAAAATCAGAGATGATATACAGCAGAAAGTGCAAGCCTTGAGAACTGCCCAAAATAATTCAGTTCCTACTCTAGAGAATGCAAATATGCAAAGACATCAGCAAAGATATGAAATGCAACATCAGCATCATGATGACAGACAAAATGTGAATGATGCTAGGATACCACTGAACCATGCAGGAAACCAAAATGAAAACAGAAATGTTAATGTCAATCAGCCAAACAGACAGCCTATGCAGCTAGATAGATTCAGGCAGCTGGTGTTTGATGGTATTCCTGGGTATCCTAACCCCATTGACAAGCATCTGAGGCTGCAAGTGCCTAAGTTTTCAGGAAATAATACAGTGTCAGGAGAAGATCATCTAAAGGCCTTCCAAAATGTCATGGATAATTTTGAGGTTGAGCATGAGGATGTTTTCATGAAGTCATTCATGCAATCCTTAATAGATGAGGCAAGAGAATGGTACAGGAATCTGCCTGACCAGAGCATATCATCATGGGATGATTTTAAAAGGATATTCAAGGAGCAATATGGTGATAAAACTGACCCTAGCTTCTTTGTAAATGAGTTCACCAGTATCACAAAAGGGTCAAATGAGCAGGTTGCAGACTTTAATGCAAGATTTACTAAAGTGTTGAACAAACTGCCACATCACATGAGGCCAAATGAACCAATGTGCATAATCTTGTACATCAATGCCTTTGATGCAAAGACTGCATATGGACTGAGAGATAAAGGTCCTGCCACTCTCATGGATGCTTTCAGAATTGCAGTAAATATTGAAAACAATAGGAAAGCATCAGGCAAGACAAATAGAAGGGATGATGTAAAAATTCTGCAGAATCCAAGTAAGCCTCAGAACACTCAAGGTAGTACATCTGCTCCTGAGGATAAGATAGACAAACTGGCAAATGTTGTTAAGGACCTGAGCTATAGATTAGCTAGAAGTGAAAAAGGGATGGGTCCTGATAGGCAAGTCTATCAAAGGCAGGAAAAGAGGCCATCACTACATGATATGCCTTATAACACCAATTGGCATGATGGTAAGCCTGTATATCCACGTAACAACACAAATCAGAGGGCTCAACATGCCAAGGAAACTCCTGATCCCCTGAAGAAAACTATAAATATTGCTGATGATGCTCCGTGGTGTATAATCTGTCAGATGCCACATTCACAGTCACAGTGCATGATTGCCCAATCTTTGTATGATAATGCTACATCTTGTAATGAGTGCAATGAGCCGCATCATGTGCGGGATGATGATGTTAACATGATGTCCATAGGTAATGGATATACTCTTTATGATGTTGATGACAAGATAGATCATCAGGTTCAGGCCTGCCAACAGTCCCCATATGATGAAGATGATGAGGATAATTATGTGTATGCTCAGAACTCACACAACTTTCTGAGTAGCTTACACCGACCTTCTGATGAGGAAATCAGAGCCTTCACAGCTGCAGCAGTTGCTCAGGTCAAGAGCAACTACAATCTCAGAGGTAAACATCAGGTTGGCAGCCCACATCAGCCAGAGGATATTTCTGCAGGTCAGCTGATGCATGGTCATAAAGGAACTGAACCACAAAAAAGGCAGTGGGTAAATAACAGGTAGAACTTTAGATACAGAACAGGTCATGAATCTCAAGGACCAGAAAATAAAACCCCTCAGGCTGAAGATCAAAGTAGAGGTTCCCAAGACAAGAATGATGATCCGGGAACTATGAAAATGAAAACTAAATCAGCTCAGGATAAAAGCAAGATTGTGGAGCAAGCTACAACTGTTGTACAAAACTGTGCTCCATTTGATATAGCCCAGATCCTCACTCAGGTAAAGGTCTCTGTTCCACTTATGGAACTCATGAAAGTAGAAGAGATCAAGAATAGGACAATATCCCTAATCTCAGGGGTACCTTTTCAAGTTAAGCAAAATGATCAGACCCAGGGTGAGAAACAGGTCATGTGTAATGAAGAGGATGAGACTCCTGAAGTCTATTTAGGGATGACCATGACAAAGTGTCCTTCACAGGTGGAACCATTTTATGTTTCCCTGGTCATAAATGGTAAAATAATTAGAAATTGTATGCTTGACTCTGGAGCATCCACAAATGTCATGCCTTTGGCTATCATGCAACAAACTGGATTAAAAATTGACAAGGCATGTGGAAAGTGTTATGCTATGGATGCCAGAGAGGTACCAGTGATTGGAATCATGAAGGATGTAGATTTCAAACTGGCAGCATTCCCTGAAAAAAGATACAAAATGAATATAACAGTGGTTGACATCAAGCCACAGTATGGTATGCTGCTGTCAAGAAGATGGGCAGCACTAATAGGTGGAAGTATGCAGCTGGACCTATCATATGCCATGATTCCAATGAATGGCAGGGATGTCAAGCTAAGCAGAGAGCAAAGATCATCAGAGACAGTGGAAGACCAAGAAGCAAATGAACAGATATGCTTTGTAGACACTGACTGTGATAACTTCAAGGTTGTCTCAGATGATGCAGAAGACAAAAAGAAAAATGCCTGTATTGGTGAGCTGGATCAGCAAGGCTTATGGACCATGTTCTTTGATGGAGCTTGTGCAAAAGAAGGCTCTGGAGCTGGAGTTGTTTTCCTGTCTCCAACTGGTAAGCTCCTCAAGTTCTCTTTCTCGCTAAGGTTTGATTGCACAAATAATATTGCAGAATATGAGGCTTTACTCTTAGGCCTGAATATTGCTCTCAAACATGGGATTAAGATGTTAAGAGTTTTTGGGGACTCTGAGCTGATTGTATCCCAAATCAGAAATAAGTATGCTGCAAAGAATAAAAGACTGAAGCAATACAAGCATGCTGTTTGGGATACTATTGAACTTTTTGATGCATTTTCAATTGGCTGGGTAGAAAGGTCAAAAAATGTTATGGCTGATTTCTTAGCCAATGTTGCAATAAGGCCGGATGACATCACTCTGTCAGGTTTCACGGATGTAGAAGTTAAAATTAGGCCTGCCATACCAGAAAACATATGCAGTTGGCAAGTTTTTAATGATGATAGGGATTTGCTGAAATTTTTGCACTGCATAGATGAGTATGAGAACCAACAGATTGATTTCCAAGCTTTTGTAGAGACTGTAGATGGAAAAGAAACTCTTGTAGGGAAAGAGATCATTCAGTTGAAGACTAACAAGATCCCTAGAGGGTTAGTGGCTTTGGAAAGAGCCTTTGACAGTAGAGACAAAATGGTCACAAAGACATCCCCCACTAATAAGGAGGATTTAGAAGAAATAAACTTGGGGACATCTCAGGCCCCTCAGAAGGTATATATTGGCAAACAGCTCAAACCACACATAAAAAGTATGCTGATTGCATTGCTAAAAAAGTATAAACATGTTTTTGCTTGGTCATATGAGGACCTAAAAGCATATAGAGAAGACTTATTCCAGCATGAGATCCCACTGAAGCCTGAAGCTAAGCCATTTAGACAGAGGCAAAGGCCTATAAATCCTACCTTAGCTCCTAAGATGCAAGAAGAACTCAAAAGGCTCAGGGATGCTGGAATAATTGTGCCAATAAGACATTCAACTTGGGTGTCTAACCTTGTCCCAGTCAGGAAAAAGAATGGTGATATTAGGTTGTGTGTTGATTTCAGGAACTTGAATGTATCCTCTTTGAAGGATAACTATCCATTGCCTAATATGGAAGCTATGTTGCAGAGAGTGACTGGTTGTGAACTCCTATCCATGATGGATGGATTTTCAGGATATAATCAGGTAAAGGTAAAGGAATCAGAACAGTATAAGACTGCCTTTACCACTCCATGGGGAACATATGTGTATGTTAGAATGCCATTTGGACTAACAAATGCAGGTGCTACATTTCAAAGAGAAATGGATGTTGCTTTTGCAGGGCTGATTGATTCAATCCTGGCAGTATATCAGGATGACCTGACTGCCTACTCAAAGAAGGAAGAGCAGCATTGTATGCATCTGGAGCAGATCTTCATAAGAGCACTAGAATATGGTATTTCTTTAAACCCAAAGAAGTGTGCCTTTGGAGTAGTTGAAGGAAAACTTCTGGGACATATTGTTTCCAAGGATGGAGTCAGGATAGATCCAGACAGAGTGGCAGCCATTGACAGGATCCAAATGCCAAAAACCGTGAAAGGAGTTCAGTCCTTCTTTGGACAGATAAACTTTGTTAGAAGATTTGTTCCCAACTTTGCAGAGATCACAAGGAACATCTCCAAGATGATGAAGAAGGATGCAACTGTCAACTGGGAAAAGGAAGCAGCAGAATCATTTCAGAATATCAAAGAGGCAATAAAAATGGCCCCTGTTCTTAAATCTCCTGATTTTTCTAGGCCATTCCAAGTGTTCTCATTTGCTTCCTTTCATACTGTAGCTGCATGTTTGTTGCAGAAAAATGAAGATGGTTTTGAACAGCCCATTGCTTTCTTCAGTATGTCCCTGCAGGCCTCTGAGTTGAAGTATGACATTATGGAAAAGCAGGCATATGCACTTGTTAGAGCCATCAAAAGTTTCAGACCTTACTTGGTAGGGTCATATATCATTGCATATGTACCTCATGCTGCAGTCAAAGACATATTCACTCAGCAGGAGGTGACTGGAAGAAGGTGCAGATGGATAAACAAACTGCAGGAATTCAACATAGACATACAAGTTACTAAGTTGATAAGAGGACAAGGATTAGCCAAGATGATGGCACAATCAAACTTGGAAGCATGCCAAGTTAATGCAGTCCAAGATGAGAATGTAAGTGCATCAGGATCTGAATGGTACAAGGATATTGTCTATTATTTGCAAAATCTGAATTGTCCTTCCCATTTCAGTGACAATCAAAAGAGGACTCTGAAGCTACATGCAATCAGGTATGTTGTTGTTCAGGGTGAGCTGTACTGGAAAAATCCTGATGGTGTACTGCTGAGATGTGTGGATAAGAACATGGCTAACAATATTTTGATTGACATGCATAAAGGATTGTGTGGTGGCCATTATACTGCCCAAACAACAGCTCATAAAATTCTCAGGGCAGGATATTGGTGGCCCACTCTCTTTTCAGATGCACAAAAGTTAGTAAGGAAATGTGACCCTTGCCAGAGATTCTCAGGAAAGCTGAAATATAATGGTGCTTTGCCCCTCAGAACTGTACCTGTGGATGCTCCATTCCAGCAGTGGGGAATTGACTTTATAGGGGAAATTGCAGACAAATCAAGTGGGGGACACAGTTGGATTTTGGTGGCAACTGACTACTTTACCAAATGGATTGAGGCCATTCCAACTAAAAGAGCTACAAGTAAGGTGGTGACAGACTTCATACTAGAGAACATCATCATCAGGTTTGGAGTACCATTTAAGATTATCACTGATAATGCTATGTGCTTCAGATCAGGTGAGTTTGTTGATTTTTGCAACAGGTATGGGATAAACCTGTCATATACATCACCATATCACCCACAAGGAAATGGTCAAGCAGAATCAAGCAATAAGAGCATCATAAAAATTGTCAAGAGGATACTGGACAAGAACAAAAGAGCTTGGGACTCAAAGTTGAATTTAGCAGTATGGGCTGACAGAGTGACTGTGAAAAGGGCTATTGGGAAGTCACCTTTTGAGCTGGTATATGGTGCATCAGCTAGACTGCCCATAAACAATCTCCTACCAGTTTATAGGTTCATTCAGGAAAATGATGAGGACATTGAAGATCCCATGACAGAAAGAGTGAATCAGCTGGTTGCATTGGATGAAGACAGAAGGAGAGCCCACCAGATCAATCTCAAAAGACAACAGGATATGAAATATCAGTTTGACAGGAGAACTACAAAAAGGAAGTTTCAAGTTAATGATCTGGTGCTTATTTGGAATGCTAAAGATCAGGAAAAGGGTAAACATGGTAAATTTCAGCCCTTATGGATGGGCCCATATCAGGTTTGCAATACTCATGGGGAGGATTCTTATTTCCTCCAGGCCCTAGATGGTGAAATTCTGGAATTGCCTGTGCATGGCCAATTCCTTAAGTTCTACTTTACATGAATATCTGGTTGCTGTGCACATTTGTAAAATATGTATGTAGTGTAAATGCCTTGTACAGCTCGCGTTTTTTGGCTTTTTGTCTGGTCTGCCCGGAGATCTGGTTCTCGCTGCAGGTTTTCACCTGGACGTCCCCATTCGGAGCCACTGTTAGCACTTATTTTGACCTGGGGTTGATTTGTCATGATCAGGAGGTTTCTTCATCTGAAGCCTTCGTCTTCTTGCCCAAATTTTCTAAGTGTTGGACCTCCTCAGCATTTTTCAACTGCAGCATCATATTTTCCTGAGGAGGAGGTCGTCATCATGATATTTCCAGTTATCATCCTGCTGCTTGCGGAGGTCATCATATTTTCTGCCTTCATGATATTTCACCGGGGTGATATTTTTATCATCGGGTGATCTTGGTTATGATCATCCTGATGATGATGTTGAAGAGTTCTAAGTGCGACCCGATATTCACTAGGGTCATCATATTTTGAACGTCAGGATGATCTTAGTCAATATCATCCTGATGATGTTGTATCACTTCTTGTTCTTTGTTTCTCATCCTGATGATGCTGATGTCATCCGTATATCAGGGTGATATTTGTTTTTCTGCCTATCTGCATCATGATATTCCGAAGGAAGGGGTGATATTTTCATATCACCCGGATATATGTTTGCTCGAACATCATGATGATGTTGATATCAAGGAGATATCCGCCTGTTGGCTTCGCGCATTATCTACTGGGGGTGATCTTTTCAAGCATCATCATCATATTCAGTTTTCGCCCCGATCTTACAGAGGAGCTACAGTGCAACCTGATGTTTGAACGTCAGGAGGATATTTCCAAATATCCGGTTGTCTTCCGAATATCATGATGATGTTAATATGATGATGACGTCATCAAGGTCCGCGGGGGTCATATCTCTAACACTGATCATCTTGTGATGATCCCCTGATATTTGTAAACATGATGATGACGTCATCCGGATATGAGGAGGTGCGCAGTAGGCAGATATGATGATGACGTCAGCAGGATATGATGATGACGTCATCAAGATGTTCATCGGCCAGACTTTTGTTATAAGCTCAGCAGGAGGATGTTCCTCCGAGGGATCAGGTTGTGCTGATTATCATGAAGGTTATATTTCAAATATCATGATGACGTCAGGGTGATATTTCGAACAACAGGATATCATGCTGCTGGAAGATGATGATGATGAAGTCTATACTAGTGTCGTCAGGAGCAAAAGCACCGACATGATATATGCTCATGACCTAGTATATAAAGTGTTATTGAGGTCATCGTGGGATGCATGTGGGATATTGTTATCCTGCATATTCGAAACATCATGATGATGAGTCTCGGCGGGAAGAGCTTGCGATAGTCTATATGATGATCTTCCCTAGGCCGCGGGTTGGTGCGCCATTAATGGCGATTGTTGCAGAGGTATGGGCGATGGCGTGGGTCGATCTTGTACCCGACTGGAGGTGTCAATCAACGGACAGGGGCGCAGGGCTCGAGAAATCTTCCTGTCTCCTCCCCTACCTGCTGCATTCAAGTTTGGGCGCCAATCTGGTTGTGTTTGAGCGCCATTTTCATGATACTGTGTATCTGGCAAAATTTTGGTCAACATTGTAATTAATTGCTGAGCACCTACCTGGCTGTTATAAGCAGGTTGTGTTGCTCGTTTGAAAGGTTGTTGAAAGTTGATGATTTTGGCTCTGTAATGCATAACAGGCTGATCTGGTTGCTCTGTACAGCTTACCTGTGAGTTTATGTATCTCTTGTTGTTTGTTTTTGGCATGAACCCACTGATTTCATGATTAAACTTATATGAGAAATGCTGTTTGGCATGTGTTGTGTTAATTCTGTCTCCAGTATTGCATGTATTCTTCTTCTGAATCTGGATGTTTGGTAATGTTTAGATCCTAGAGCATAGAATTCCTATGTTGACTGTCTGACCTTTTAACTTCTACTCAAGGGGTAGATTAAACTGTTTTCTGGTTGAACATTGGGAGGGATATACTGCAGTAGGGATACCATAAGTAGAGATAACCTAACACTTTGTATTGGGAGATGCCTGTAAGGCAGGTATCACACATATCCCCTTGAAATCCAGTTTTAGTTGTTCATGCTGATCATTCACAGGTGTATGTCTATTGACTCCAGGCCCTGGATAGGCACCAATCATGCTTTGTTTTGTGTTATAACCATATCCAGCTTTGCATCCACACTTAAACTCCAAAGCAAAATCTAAAACCAACATTAGGACATTAGAGTTAGTTTTAGGAACCTCAGTCCTCTGTCTACAACTGCAAATAGGCCCAAAGCTAGCCCCTTTGCCCTTATCTTTCAGTTTTGGTCTACTTACAGGAGGACTCATTTGCTTTCTGTTAACATCCCAGCCTTGCATGCATATCCTCATGGATGTTGAGTAGGGAATACCCCCTAGGTCTTGCAGAGCCTGAAGAAGAAGAGGAGATAAAATATAGAGTCTATCTCCTACACTGTTGACCCCCTGGCCCAGAGATCCTGTTGATCACTGATGGCTACCTTGTAGGGAAATCTGGGAATAAGCATCCAGTCTGGGAAAAAGTCAACACTAGGAACCCCCTTGCACACATCTGCGTGCTTGGTGGCAATACGCATAAGGCATAAACCTGTTAACATAAATCAGGGGGGTGCATTGTTTCCACGCAATCCCCTGTGTGGTGATAGTTGTCTAGGGGGTATCCGACACGAAGAGTGTCACTTTTAGGGTTAGAATGATTTAAAATATGAACCCTAAGTCTCCTAGGTGAAGATGAATCCGCCAGCCTCGATATCTAATTCTAACTCAGATCAAAAGAAATCAAAATAATGATTAAGTAAAATGGCATGATGACGCATGATTAAAGTGGAATGATAGAATAAAAGATAATAAATTAACATAAAAATTAAACCCTAGAATCTAGGAAAAATCTGATAGCATAGGGCATTTTGAAAAACCGCATTAAAATTTTTAAAATAAAACTCCAATAAGAAATTAAATAAAATTAAAGAATAAAATTTAAAATAAACTTAAGAATAATTTAATACAATTTAAAAAAAATCAAAATAAAAATCCTACCAGGGTCAATTAAATCAACCTTGCAAAAAGAATAAAAATTTGAAATAAAATAATATAGTAAGTTAACAACAAGATGCCAAATGGACTTCAACTTTGAGTCCGTTAATAAATATAAATTCGACATTAAATTTATTGACGAACTCAGAATAAGATAGAAGGGAAGAGATTAAGATACTCATTCCCATAAAATAATAATAAAGTAGATAATTAATTAAAACAATAAATAAACACGCTAAGGAGGAATAAAATAATTTAATTAACCCAACAAAAAAAGAAATTCAAAACAAGGGAGAATAATCTTCCCAATTAAAATAAAATTAATCCCTCCAAGATAAAATTAAATTCACAATGCAATAAAGTAATAAAAGCAAAAATCCCATCTAAATAATCACAATGAAAAGAGACACAAGAATAAAAAAAAATACATGGGCAAAATAGAGAAAAAAATTTGAATCAAAACAATTCTCTCACAAAATAAAATCCTCTCAAAAAGAATATTGCTTCTTAATAAGAAAAGCCCTAATCTCATTCTAAAATAGGTTTTCTAAAAGGAAGCCCTAATTGCATTTTATTATCTCTCTTTGTTGTGTTGCCCTAATCCTCTTTTTCTTTTGTTTTATTTTCTTCTTGTTTATAGATTAGGGTTTGAGAAAGAGGTGGAGGCCATGGATGAAACCTTCCACTACCTCTCACGGAGGTATTCTTAGCAGGTTTAATGCCATACTCTTTTTCTTTCTTTTACAAACTTAGAGTGATTGTTTTATACATACATATATATATACCTATTGAACGTGCTATACAAATATCCCTTGCTGCAAGGGGAGAGAGTGGAGGGAAGTTCTGACAGCGGCCACAGCAAAGGAAGTTCGACGTAGTATGCAGGGAGCACGGTGGGAGGGATGTGGTACTGTGGTATCTAAAGGCAACAGTGGTTAAAAAAATCGTGGGCAGAGCTAAGAGTGTGGCGGTACTGTTAGCAAAGGGAGCAACAGTTAGCGGGGAAGGAGGCCGCGTGGGGAGCGGCAGTGAGGTCATGGGGGGGTGGATCTAGTGCCATTAGCAGAGGAAAAGGTGTGGCACTAGATCCACACCCCCCCATGACCTCACTTCCGCTCCCCACGCGGCCTCCTTCCCTGCTAACTGTTGCTCCACCCACACCCTTGGGTGTGGGTGGGGGTTCCAACCCCCTCCCCACACCCTACACTATGATGAAGATAGCAGCGGAGGGGGGGGGGTCTGTGGTGGGCGCTGCCCACCACAGCCCCACTCCAACTTTCTTTTTTCTGTTTTATTAAAACACAGTTTACTATCATCCATTGGATTTTTGACTTCCCCGTATTCTATTTAAAAATAATTTTTTTTTCAGATATATATAATTTATTTATATGTATATATATGTATATATATATTCCTAGAATGATATATACAGTTTATTGAAAGTCAATATCACAGTATTTATATTTCTTCTTCATAGTGTTGTATACAAATATATATATATATATATATATATATATATATATATATGTATATATGTATATATATATGTATACACTTAATATATAGATATATATATATAAAAGTGTATATACATATTATAATATATACCGCAAGAGATATAATATATAAAAAGAAACTTTCTTCTATACTTTTATGTGTTTACAGTGATAAGGAAAAATGAATGAACATCATCATGATTTCAATATAACAATTAATGTAAATATATATATATGTATATATATATGTATATATATATATACATGTATATATATGTATACATGTATATATACATGTATATATATATATATGTATACATGTATATATACATGTATATATATGTATATATATACATATATATATGTATGTATGTATGTATATATACATATATATGTAGATGTATATATATATGTATATGTGTATGTATATGTATATGTGTATGGGTATGTCTATATATATATATACATATATATATACACATACACACACACACACACACACACACACACACACACACACACACACACATATATAGAACCATTAAAATAACTCTTCCCAACAATACAAATCTGGGCTAATATGAATTTCTAAATTTTTGTTTGTATCAAAAGGATAAACTAGTAATAACTCTCTTTCTTTTTCTTGAAACTAAAAAAAAAATAAACAGAGATATATACATTTTTTTTTTTAAATAGCAATGCTAAATAGGCAACTAGTATATTTTATTCTGACAGTAAGGAATAGAGCAGAATGCTATTTTTCTTTTTTAAATGAATATCAACATGCAACTTTCCCCCCCTTTTTTTTTTGCAAATAATAAGACAATCATATTTCTATTTTTCTCTTTCTTTGTTTTGTAAGCAATAAACTTCATCTCACATCAAATGAGTATTTTATTCCTTGAAAAGAATAATGACAAAAATAAATATACTTGAATTTAATGCATTTTTCCAACATACCAACACCACAAAAATAGGGAATGAACAACTTTTAAATAAACTAGAAAGAATGTTTACCTTACAATATTTTTTTTTAACAACCAACTCCAAGGCAAAATAACTTGATACAAAATATATACGATAGGGCCACAATGGCCATGGCTCAAACAACCAATAAGATACTACTAGAGCCACACAAAGTTGAGATTCACAACAACTCCATTTCTCCATAAGAGCCTGCAAATAAACACAACAAAGAGAACAACCCAGCCACTTCAATAATGCCCTCCTCCCTACTGTAGACCTGCAAGAGGGTCAGCCCTAAGATAGGGAGGTAGGGATTCACACAGGTGCAACTACTCAACAACAAGAAACAAACAACATCAACACAAAACCAACCCCAAGGATAACACATTACTCAACTCATGAAAATTAATTTAATGGGGTAGGGAATGGACACCTCTACTTCAAAAGCCACCCAAAAATACTAAAATACCAATCTCATGGCCTCAAGCCAAAAATCTCCAAAACCACAACTCTCCAATATCAAAAAATAACCTCCATGGCACTCTTGCCATTCAAATAATCTCCACAACAAGTAAGAAGCCCTCAAGGCATAAATATACAAATATGGGAGTGACCTCAAGGAGGTTCCTTTCCCCTACCCCAAACAAGTTGAGCCTTACCTCCAAATGGAGGTGCTGTTACCATACTCCCATCCTAGACAAAATAAAGAACAACAACCAACAAAAAACACAAACACATCACAATAAAATAAGCAAGGGTGAAGAAACATAGTTCATGAGGCTTACCTTCAAAGCCCTATTATGGAAGCATGTTTGGTGATGAGCTCCAAGCTTTCTCAAACCTTCCAATCTTCAAGAATTTCCCTAACTTCCCCAAAATTGCTCCCAAAGATAGAAAGAAACTCTAAAATGCAAGAACCCCACACTCCTCAACAAGAGGAGATAATATAGGCCATCAATTTTGGCCTTGAGGAATGAGAAGGTGACACTTGTCACCTTCTCCTTCCTCCTCCAATGCCACTTGCAAGGGAGAGCAAGTGTGAGGGTGACAAGTTTCATCCTCCAATTCCATCTCAATCCTCACCTTATCCACTTGTGCTCTCACACATATGTGAGAGAACAAGTGGTGAGGTGGCATTCCTATTCAAACCTCCAAGAGGATAAGGGATGCCATATGGCATCTTCTTATTCTCTCAAAGAGCCATATCCCTCCAAGATGCTCTCACACATGTGTGAGAGTCTTGGAGGAAGATCCCACACACTTGGGAGTCTTGGAGACCTCCCAAGTCCTCCTAGGGAAGGGATTCCCAAACTTTGGGAAGGGAGATGAGTCTTTCCCAAAGCATGACTCATCTCCCACCTTCTCTAATTTCAAATTTCGTCACTTTGACTAAACCATAGTTTAGAGTGACCAAAAGTGAGTCTATCCAAGGGTTAGTTAGTCAAAATTGACCCTAGACCCATGGGTAACCACCTAGGGTAGATTTTGGGACACTAAGGTTCACCTCAGGGGTTATAAATCCACTTTAAATGGCCTCAAAAATAAAAACAATTACCAAGTGGTGTAAGTCAATAAAATTTATACAACACTTAATATAAATTAATTAAACAAAGGGGTACTAGGCCAAAATGATAAAAATTAAATCAAGCACATAGATCAAAATTTAATTTTTAAACGTGATCCTCATCCCTATTGGGAATGGATCGGTTTCATAGGAAATAACATAGTGTGAATTCTACCTCCAATTTCCCGTGGCTTGGGAATGTAAACCTATACATCTCGATCAAGTGTCAATCATATCATGATAATCATAGCCGAAGCAACTAAAATTAAAATCATGCCATAGAATACAACAATAATCATCAATAACATAATTCCAAATTAAACTGCATTTTTCTATCACATGTCAAATAATCCTCATCACATAAATAACTAGAAATCACATCACAAATCATCATCTAATGTATCTCGTATGTCAAATCATAAAATAGCATCAAATATGACCAAATCGAATCACATATGTCTAATCAAGTCTGCATAATGAAACCATAGTCTCTAAAAAGTCTGATAATGCCATCAACTGAAAAGCATAATGATCAAAATAAGGAAGGAAAAATAATCGGCCTCACAGATATTAAGAATATTTATTTAGACTGAATCGTGTCATTTTTAGGTGTATACAAAAGTGAACACGCCTTCTTAGTTGGTCATTTTTATGCTTCAGTCATAAATCCTTTGCGTTGTTGAACCTTAGTTAGTGAGTTCAAAAGTTCATGAACCTTCTGACTCCCCAACTATTCACAAAACTTGCATCATAAGTTTGTCTTGTTAGTCTTATGTCACTTTGTTAAAGGAAGTCTTCATCATCAGAGGGTTGGAAGTTCTTTGAACTTCTGAACCTTCAGTCTTTATGTTCAAAGGTTCTCAAAATATCTAACTTCCTAACTGAATGTGCTCATTACTCCCGTGGTGCCTCCTTTTGAGCTGGAAATTAGTACGGTGAGATGACACCTATCACCCCATATTAAATTTGGAATGTGTGAAAAGGTATGGGCACACTTTTTGGAGGGAAAGCAAGGGGGATATTACAAATTTTAAAGTACAATGTGTCCCTAGTTATAAATGAAAATTTATGAGGGAATTAATGAGATATGATATGAGACCCAAATAAATTGGTTGAACCCCACAAAAGAAAGTCTCATAATATCGTGAAGGAGATGCATAGTGGAGAGCTACCAGTTTAGCCACTCATGAAGAACTTGCAGGATTCCTCGCATACAGGTTATACTAATTGGCTTTTCGCTTTCATTTCTATCTCTCTTTCTCTGGAAGCATATGTTGGCAAGAGACATTGTATGGCTTCATGAGTGTTGTCATTGATGGCAACAAAGTCTATCCCATAGATCCCCAGTACATAGTATGCCTATACCGGAAGTCAGATTGAAGATTGTTTTGGTCCGATGAACAAGAATAGAGTATGCAACAAGGTCCGACAATTAGGTCTGGATCTCTCAGATGGTGTAACTCAGCAAGTTGTGGACTTGGGTAAGTTAAGAGGAGTATCATGACTACTATATTCCAGAGACTCAGCCTCCGGTGAGAAAGCATGAAAAAGATATGAGCATCTGAGTGTTGGGTTCCAGACAGGCAAAGCAGACAGAGAAAGAACTAACCAGCAAAGCATCAAACTACAATCTGGATGAGTAAAAGGTGTTGATCAACCAATTTGGGGATTATACATTGTTGGCCAACATGATTAAAGACCTCTATGCCCATGTTTTTGATACACATCACAATTCAAGCATGGATTTAGCTAATAGATCAGTAACTTGTAAATATCTTGAGTGTTCCCATCACCGACTAGAAAGTTGATGAAATCCTTGATGCGGATATATATACCAGATGGATTTCAGCATGTAGGTGTAAGTGTGAGAAATTAGAGTGCGAAGAAAAGCAGGGATAAGTGTGAAAATAACATTTCTAGTCTGGTATGTGACAGAGCAGCAGCACCAAAACAGAGGAAGAATGAAGTGCATCAAATCAGTGTATTGTGCCTAACCAGAACTAAACTCTAGCATGTGTGGATGCTTCTCATCAGTTCAAACACTTGATTACCTTCTATAAGTTCTGTAGACAGTGAGTCTCATGTAGGCAGTGTGCCTCTTGTGAGCAGTGTGCTCAGGTAGTGAGCCCTAATTGGCAAGTGCCATCTTGTACTCCTTTATTCTTTTAACAGAAAATACAATCTTGGGTTAGTCACCCCATGGTTTTTCCCTTAACAAGGTTTTCCATGTAAAAATCCTTGTGTTATGTGTGTTGATTTTATTTCTATTCACATGATCACATTTTCTTATATGTTTTGATGCTGCACTAATTATTAAAAGAAAGAAAGTTAAAGAAATTTGAGATAACTGATTCACCCCCCCTCTCAATTATCTACCTTGTTTCCAACAATTGGTATCAGAGGTAAGTTCCTTTAAATGAAGCCTAATAGCTTGAGGAAGATCTGGGAATCTCAACAGATATTTATGGTATGAAGGAACAACTTCAATATGCTCTTGATGATCTTGAACAATCTCACTCTGAAGTCAATAACTTAAGAGAAAGACTCAAACAAGCTGATGATTTCATAAATGAGCTAAAAGAAAAACTAAGTATCTCTGTGAAAAAGAGAAAGGAACTACTTCAAAAATTAGCCAATCAAAGTGAAGTCAATGATACCAATGAAGATCTGGAAGAGAAAAATAAGCTATGGGAGAAGCTATAAAAGGAATCATTATGGTAAGGCATGAAATGGAATAATGGGTTATGAGATTCACCCAAGAAATTGAAGAAAAGAGGAAAATTGAAGATAATCTAAAACAATCTCTCAAGGAGAAAATAGAGGACTACCACAAAATGGACAGAATAATCAGGCATCTTGAATCAAATCTTGAAGAAGCTAGAGACAATGAAGAACAACTTGAGAATCAGATAGACACTCTTAAACAAGATCTTCAAACAACAAATGAATACAAAGCGAAATTCAAGATAAGCTTAGCTCAACTTGAAGTTCTTCTTGAAAGCCAAAAGATGGTAGATGATAAGTGTGGCTTGGGATATGAGAAAGACGAAAGCTCCGGATCTGGTCAGAAGAATTTTGGATCAGGAAATCAAAGAAACAGGCCTGGAAGACCTCTAGTAAGGCAACCAAATGCTTAAAGATATCCATCCTTCAATGGATACTGCTTCAATTACAACAATTTCGGTCATAAAGCAACTTAGTGCAGGAGGAGATTGAATCAGACTAATCCATCCTTCTCCGGACAATGTTTTAACTACAAAAGGTATGGTCACAAATCTCTTGAATGCAGAAATATGCAAATAAACAATTCATTCAATGATAGATGCTTTTCATATAATAGAATGGGACATATGGCTAATCAATGTAGGTCAAGAGGATATCAATCAAATAAGCCAAAAAATGTTGTCTGCTACAACTGCAATAGATCTGGTCATATTGCCAAATTCTGCAAAAGCAGAAACCAGGATAGAAATGGTCCGGTGCAACATAACCAAAAGCAAGATAAGGGAAAAGGTAAAGTGAATGTGGATGAAGTTCAAAAGGAGATGAGCAAGATTTGGGTGAAGAAGAGTACATAAAATATTGGGGATGGATCCGCACTGGAATCTGATGTTGATATTCCTTCTAGAAACTAAAAGGGTGAGCTCTGGCTTAGGGGGAGTCAATGAGAAAAACAAATTCCCCCAGCCAGTCAATTAGTGCCTAAATCTGGCACATGGAATGCTGCGGATTAAAGGGTTCTCAGAAAAACATCTACATAACCTTCAGTAAAAATATGAAAGATCCACATGAAGTTTTGCAAGAGTTTAACCGCTCAAGTTAATCCAGCTCCGGCAGCGCTCCGGTAAAGTAGGATTCTTACAAACAGATCCGGTATGATTCAAGATTGAAATACTTTGATCTACAGACCTATGGCATGATTGAAGTAAGGAAGATACATTGTCAATCCTCACTAAAAATTATTCTAAGATCAGTACAATGACTCGAGAAGTTCTCTCTCAAAATAGGGTAACTGGATAACTTATATTGTGCATTTATTACAAAAGTAAATTAGGGTTTATGCAAGGTTAAAAGGGTTCAATCACTTATTATTTGCACATTTGCATTTGAGAAGAAGAAAAGAAGAGCTCTACATTAAAGCTTCTACAACTCACTCAAATATCAATTGCAAAATCAAATTCAACCAGCGATTTGTTTCGGCTCTTATTTCGAATCCTAAATGGTAAAAAGGTACTTCCATTTTAAAAATCTCTCTCTGAATCTTTTGCAAGATGGCTACTCCAATGGTTGTTAAGATCACTAATAGACCGTGCCCAAAATTCAAGAAACACCCCTATAAATCTCTAGAACTTGATCCTTTAAGCACATTTTCTAGCATTTTGCATGGGGTTTTGCATGTAGAAGATGTTAGGGTCTACATCCATGCCAACATTGAGGAATTTGGAGACTCTAAATTGATGGACCTCTACCACAAGCAGCTAATAGATGAGAGTTTTGAACTCAAACCTCAATACAAGGCCCTCTAGGATAAACACTTTAGACATTGCATTCACTTCCCCTGTTTTGCAAAAGATGATTGGGTCCGGTATGTCCTAAGAAGGATGCATGATAATTTCATGTGGTTAATGAGGCCCTTCAAGATAACAAAAGATGCTATTAGGGTAGTAACTAGACTGCACTCATCCGGTGGGCTACTTGCACTTAAATCTATCAAGAACCAGATAGTAATTGAAGTCACCAGATCTAAGTTTGACAAAAGAGCAATGACCATAGATGACATCACAGATCTGGATGTCAAGTTTGCTTCAATGATAATTGGGTATAAGATCTATCATTCTAGCAGGGAGAATTCTATGTTTGGGACTTCAATATATACAACATATCAGATGTTAAGGGAAAATGCAAACTATGACCTATGCGACCTTCTCTTAAATCAACTATTAGAAAACCTGCGGAAGATAAAAAAGGATAAGAAGAACTCCTTCAAATACAGTTGTCTAATACTATGTCTGTTCCTTTATTGCATGAATGAGCTACTTGGATCAAGTGGTTGGGTATGGCAAAATGACAAACCGGTTGCCATACAGATTAAAGACTATATGTATGGACTTGGTGATGCTTAAGCCCAAAACACAGCTCTCTGGGGTTACTTCAAGAACTTTCAGAGCATGATGCAAGCCAGAGAAAGAATTCCTCAATCCATAGTTGAGAAATACAAGGATATAGTGTGCTTCATGGTTGACACTGATCAATGCCTAATGGAGGCAGTTGAACCCAGAACAGTGTGGATAATGCCAATGGGTTACGAGGTAGATGAGAAAATCTTGGAGCTACATGTTCAACACCTGTTGAGCCAACCTAAGGACCTTGAGGCAGAAAGGTTTGGAACCCTTCAAGAACTAAGTGTGAAAATACATGTTGAGCTAAGACAATTGGAGATAAAGAGGAAAGTTAGAAGGGAATTTGAGGAAATTGCCAAAAGATTTGGCATATCAAAAGAGGCAGTAAATGCAAATAGAGAAAAAATGGAGAAGGCTGAGAAAGAAAAACAAGAAGCAAAGAAAGGAGAGGTTTTGGCACAAGCCTCCTCCCGGACTAGATCCTCTAAGAGCTCTGCTCCTGCCAATCCTAAAAACTCAAGGGCCACCAAACCAAAAGTCAAGACATCTAGAAAAGGAGAAAAGAGGACAAAGACCAAAGCCACAAGGTCATATACAAGCCTCAAAGATGATGAGGAAACATAATTTGATGAGGAAATTAAGAAAATGAAGAAGAAGAAAACATCCAGAGAATACTCTGCCAGTAAAAATAAGGAAGAAAAGGTAGAAGAATTTGTTGAAAAGCCTACTCTTTCCATTGATGATATCATCAAGGCAGTCACTGTGGATGGGAACTTGTAGCTAGTAATAGAGTTCTATGATGAATACAGTGATACTGACAAGAGAATTTTAGAAGAAGTTGTTGTCAGGTACCTGAATATTTACAATAAAGCTTTTATTGAAATTATATCCTTAATTAGTAAAAGTCTAGAAGTACTTGAACTAAGAAAAGAAAATGCAAAAGCAAAAGACTTCAAGATCTGGGAACAGATAGCAATTCATCTTTATCCTTCCATCTCCCCCAAAAAAATGCACATGATCTTCAAGGACTGTAAGGATGAATTCCGGAGCAAAGCAAGAATGAATAAACTTATGCTTAGAGAAACTGACCAAGTAGCAAAAGAAACAAAAGACATCCTCCGGAATGCTTTCAAAAGATTCAATCTTCCTGTTGTAGAGGAAATAGATGAAGAACCTTCTACCAAGGATGTTGAAGGATTAAAAGTAACCAATGAAGAATCTTCTAAAAAAGATGTAGAAGGATCAAAAGAGCTAGATGAAGAGAAGTCTAAGGACTTGGATTCCTCTATTCCAGAAGAGGAAACTCATGAAGCAATAAACACTGGTAACATCTCTCCTCCGGATCCCACCGCTGACATTCTGGATTTTGAAGTTGAAGGAGAAGGAAGAAAAGAGGAGAAAGTAAATCAAGAAGAAGAGGTTAGAAGAAAAGAGGAAGAACAAGTAGAAGAGACTAATGTTGACTATTCTGAGATCCCAAAAGAAATGAAGTCTCAATCACTAGCAAGAGACACTACAGAGGTAGTAAAGGAATTTTTGAACAAAGAAATGATGGAGATAGATGAACCTAAGATATTTCAAGGGCCACTAAATTTTGACTCTCTCTCTGGTCCAGACAATGAAAATAGAATCTTTTGCTCAAGCCAAAGTAAAAGAAAAACTCCTGAAATCCCACATGGAAGACTATGAACTGTTAGAGATGGCATCTAGGATACTAGAGAAGATCATGCCATCATTCCAAAAGGATCCCTCGGCCTCTCCATCCGGTAACTTGAAATCTCTGGTAAATTCTGTTAGCACTCATTTTGAATCTTTAGAGAAATCGGCAGAAGCCAAGGTCTGGAAGAAGTTTTTCGGAAAAAGATTCACGGAAGTACAGGGACTCATTACTAATGATAGGAGGACCTTGAACATTGGAATAAAGAGCCTTGAAAATGCTCTTAAAGATGGTGGGGATTTGTACAAATTTTGTCTATCTTGGCCCAAAGTAACAAAGGATATTGAAAAGAAAGTGAAAGAACAAGAAGGTAAACTGCCAAGTTTATCTCAGAATTTTGATCCCCTCACTACATCCTTAATGAATCAAGAATGCCAAGCCATTGTCATTTTAAATGAAATAAAGAGGCTAGACAAAGAAAAGAAGAATATAATAAATAGGATGAGTGAACTCAGAGGGATAATTATCCCTAAGTTAGAGGCAAGGCATGAGGCCTTGACAGATGCTTAGACCATAGCCCAGACCAATGATCTGACAAATCTAAGAAGGACAGAAGCATATGCATTTTTGTTGAGTGGTTTCATCTCCATTTTGGATAGGATGAAGCAGAGCTGGGCCACAGAGTTTGTACATTTGAAGGCCACTTTTGCGGATATACTTAAGTATATGTAAGTATAACATGTATATATACTTATGCGGCCATGTATAGATTATTTTTTGCAAAATTTTGGTATACGGATTCCACCGTTTTCCATTGATGTCAAAGGGGGAGTGAGAAGTAGTGAAAAATGTGGAATCTAGCTAAGGGGGAGCTCTGGTAAAATAGTACAAAAGATAGAGCATTAGCCAAGGGAGAGTTTTACTGCGACACTTAGCTATTTTTCACTAAGTGTTGCCATCAATGTCAAAGGGGGAGATTGTTGGCAAGAGACACTGTGTGGCTTCATGAGTGTTGTCATTGATGGCAACAAAGTCTATCCCACACATCTGCAGTACATAGTATGCCTATACTGAAAGTCAAATTGAAGATTGTTTTGGTCTAGTGAACAAGAACAGAGTATGCAACAAGGTCTGACAATCAGGTCCAGATCTTTCAGATGGTGTAACTCAGCAAGTTACAGACTTGGGTAAGTCAAGAGGAGTATCATGACTACTATATTCTAGAGATTTAGCCTCTGGTGAGAAAGCATAAATAAGATATGAGCATCTGAGTGTTGGGTTCTAGATAGGCAAAGCAAATAGAGAAAGAACTGACCGGCAAAGCATCAGACTGCAATATGGATGAGTAAAAGGTGTTGAACAAGTAGTTTGGGGATTATACATTGTTGGCCGACATGATTAAAGACTTCTATGCCCATGTTTTTGATACACATCACAATTCAAGCATGGATTCAGCCAACAGATCAGTAACTTGTAAATATCTTGAGTGTTCTTAGTGCTGACTAGAAAGTTGATGAAATCCTTGATACAAATATATATACTAGATGGATATCAGCATGTAGGTGTAAGTGTGAGAAATTAGAGTGTGAAGATAAGTAGGGATAAGTGTGAAAATAGCATTTCCAGTCCAGTATGTGACATAGCAGTAGCACCAAAACAAAGGAAGAATGAAGTGCATCAAATTGATGTATTGTGCCTAACTAGAACTGAACTCTAGCATGTGTGGATGCTTCTCATTAGTTCAAACACTTGATTACCTTCTGTAAGTTCTGTAGATAGTGAGTCTCTTGTAGGTAGTGTGCCTCTTGTGAGTAGTGTGCTTAGTTAGTGAGCTCTAATTGGCAAGTGCCATCTTCTACTCCTTTATTCTTTTAACAAAGAATACAATCTTGGGTTAGTCACCCCATGCTTTTTCCCTTAAAAGGGTTTTCCACGTAAAAATCCTTGTGTTATGTGTGTTGATTTTATTTATGTTCTCATGATCACATTTGCTTATATGTTTTGAAGTTGCACTAATTACTAAAAGAAAGAAAGTTAAAGAAATTTGAGATAACTTATTCACCCCCCCTCTCAGTTATCTGCCTTGTTTCCAACAACATAATTATTTACTAGTTGGGAAAAATAATATCTCTTTCATGAATCTGTATAATATTTCTGCTGCGAATATACTGTGGACCTCTTATGTGTCAAGATGAAGTATAAGTTTCAAGGTGCTCCATTTGTTCCCGTGGTTGAAAATGGTCTGTCAAGTGTGAAAGATATAGAGCTTAGTCATATAGACTTGGAGGATTTTTGGAAGAGAATGCAGCTAGAAGCGAGGACTTTTATTGTTGAGAAAATTGTAAGCAGTGGTTTAGACTGAGTTGGAGGATTTCCACTTGTTGTGCCTTGTCTTGATTTGGTCGTTGCATGTGCTAACAATTATTTTCTAAATTCACAAGAGATATGAGCTCCAGATGGCTCTATAATATCTAAGATTGATTCGGAGGTCATTTCTCTTGCTTTGAAATTGACTGATTATGAGAAATTCACTAATGTTTCCATCTCTTCTAGTTCAGGATTTTACCACAAAAAGAAAGATTGGTGTTAAAGATGCATTAATAAGAGCTAGTTGGAAGTGGAGAAGAAAGGAAAGTCTAGGCTCCTACTCAATTGAAAAGAGGCCATTTTAAAGAAGAAATTTTTGATATGATCACCTTGTTGCATCATGTGGTTGGGAGTATAGAATCCAATTCTTTTGAGTATTGAATGTGTTAGTTTATTTTACTCATTTGTGGTGATCATCACATATATTGGGTTAAACTAATAAGTGAAAACATGCACGAGCAGCTGGTGAATTTTCTCTAGAAGGTGAGTTTCCATATGTTTTCCCTATTGGTGTATGTGATGGCTAATAGAGAGGTTGTCTAGCTTAGTTTAAGACCTCAAGGAGTTCCCACCCAAGACACACCTGTATATCAATTTTTTCCATAGTTACAAAGGACTGTTGGGATTAATGATTTCTGTAGGATGCACGATGCTTTCTCCATGTTGATTACAAAGAAAATTGAAGGTACCTTAGAGCAGAGGTTATCTCTTGAAGCGGCTACCCTGGTCATGAATTTTGGAAGTTTCTATATCTAGTTTTACCATTTTTCTTATCTAAGGATAGGGGGTTATGAAAATGCCCCATTAAAACTACCAAGGTATCCATCATATTTTATTATGTTTTTAGAGGTTTTCTGTGAAATGACAGTTGTAAATACCAAGTATCATGCCATGAAAAGGAAATGATATTCATTCCCTGTGGCCATTTCTTTTTATTCATGCAAAAGCAATGATAGTGCGAAGAGTGTGGAGAAGCTATTAGCAGAGTATAATTTTCATAGGTTACCTGTACTGATAGCTTTTGATAGTAAGAATTTTGTTCAAAGAGAAATATGCATGGAAGTGGTTCATATTCACATAAACCTTAGCTTGAGGATTTTTGGGAGGATTGCTTGGATAAGAGAGAGGTGCAAAGGAGTAGCTGGATGCATTTGACCATTGACCAAGTCTGTGCTTTCGACTTGCCATTGCAAGTCCTTGAGATGGTGGATGACAATTCAAATATATTGGATGAAGGTTCTCATAGTGCCTCTTTGCAACCTCTGCCTCCAATGTGATGGTCAAAAAAGGAGACCACTAATGTAATGTTTCACTCTTTTCATGCACTTAGGAGAACTAAAAAATGGTTGAATGGAAAAATTAGAGAACAAGCTAGTTCTACAGCTCCAAAGGAATCATCTGCTCAAGAAAAAAAAAAGTCCTAAGCTACTCACACTCCCAGGAGTTCATCAAGTTTGGACCCAAATCTTCATAGAGTTGGCTCACAATTGGGTGGAGATGGTGAACAACCTGAGGACATCATGAGGTTAAAGATGACCTATGATTAGGATGGCCACCTTGTGATAATAGACAATAGATTGGTTGCTTTGCAATAGCAAGCAGACCATGTGCCCCCTTTAAATCTCCTTGTTAATGATAGTGATTCTTTGATTTTTAATCAGCTTGGAGAAGATAGTATGCTTCAGTCATTATTTGGTAATCCAGCTTCCCCCAGCTTGAACAATCCTCTAGAACACAATTCCCCACATGTGTGTTCAGATGGTGTCATGATGAATGTTGTTGTGAACACTAATGCTTCTTCTTCTTCCTCCCTTGCTTGGTTGAGGAAAGTTGTTGAGAAAAAGAAAAGATATACTCCTATGGTTGACACCAATGTTAACACTGTGGCCAAGCTCTTATAAGAAATCCTCAAACCAAAACAAGGTAGGAGAATGTCGAGGATGGTGGAAGACCCCTCAACAGGGCACCACATTTTGGAGATTACTGATCTAGTGGGTGATAAGAATGAGGATGAAGTGACTGAAGCTAACTTTCATTTAAGTTGAGTTGATATGGGACCCTCGACTTTGGAGGGAGAGATTTACCATGCTAAATTCTCAATCAGCACTTTGTTGAAGAGAATTAAGAACTTGGAACAACAATAAAATGCTAAATTGCAAGCACATGTAAATTCTTTAACTCTATTTATTCATTCCATTTTGAAAATTACTGATCAACTAGTTGGAGAGTTGCCCGATATAAGTATAGATGGCCTAGATCCCAACCTCTTGCAACATATTAAATGGTCTCAAGCTCTAAGTGGTGTTGTAGAGAAATGGTGTTGTAGAGAAATAGATTGAAAATGTAACTTTGGATGGCCTTATTTACATAGAAGAATCTTTTAAGTTATTTAATTCTATTTCCAGCAAGAGGGAAGCTTTGGTGATTAAAGTGTGGACTATCAAAAAGGATAATAGTAGCCTTTCTCTGGTCTCTAAAGAAGTACAAGATATGGCTAGCATGGATATCAACATTCTTGTGGCTGAGAAGATTTTGAATGATCCCAAGGAGAGGGACTCTGTTGTGTGGATAGACATGCTTGAATGGAAATTTTTTGTATTAGGAGGGGTTGAGGAAGAAATAAGGATCACCCTATCTCATTATTACATAGATCAAAGGGACCTCAAAAGAAACTTTGCAATCCTGGAGATAGGTCATTGGTGATGATGAGGATAAGCTACTTGAAATTAAGGAAATTAAGTAAAATTTCAAGAAGATGGTGACTGAAGAAATGGTAGCTTTTGACATTATCACTAGTGAATCACTTGGAAAACATGGGAGAACAGCCACCTATATCAAATCATTCAAAAATGAAATAGATTTATAATGTGCATAAAAGATTGGTTGATGCTAACAGGATGATAAATACAAAGAAACTTCGAGTCAGTATGACCGATAATCCAAGCAGCGTGGCATTATCACCAATCATTAACAAGTATCGGGCATATAAGGCAAAGCTAAGAGCACAAACAAGTCAAGTGACACAAGCAGATGTAGGTACTGAAGATGGATAAGCTAAGGAGAAGGAAGCGACACAAAAGGAAACTATTGTGGATGTTGAAGTGGCAATCATTAAAATGAATGTTTTTCTAATGCTTTAGTAATTTTCATTTATTGTAAAGAAACTATTGGCTCTGGAGAGTTGTTTATTTAAGTTAAGCTAATTTTTAAAAGACTTCTTTAAATTGGTTGTCCCCAAGAAAATGTTATTTCAAAAGACAGTTATTGGTGACAAGGCTATAAATTCAATTAGCTTGTCGATGTTTGGAATCTTTCACAAACTTTGTTTTCGTTGGAGATCAATGTTGGTGTGTTACTTTTCTGTTCAATGACTTTAATATGAATTCAACTCAATAGAGTGGAGTTTGGGTGATCATAGACTTTGTGTTATGGTTATTTGAATACTTATTCTTCCTATGTTGAATATACTACTGTTGGTTGGTTATCTTTTCTATATTGAAGTGATTGAATGTTTTAATTCTTGCTCATCGCTGTGAACGTTTATCTTTGAATGAATGTTTACAGTGGTGATTGTATGAAAATTGGTGTGGTTCTTTATTATATTGGTTGAAGATACTACTATCGAAGTCTTTGTACTTCCTTTAATTCAGTTGATGTTGAAATACATTGCCTTTATGCTTTCTGGTTAAAAGCACCACCTTTTCTTTGCTTTTTGGTTAAAAGCAATCCAAGTTTTCATTCATTATATACCATAGGAAGGTAGTTGTGCCTTGTTAAACAAGAAAAGAATCATTGCAAAACATCATTACAATTGATTCAACTATTATTTGTTGAGGGGCACACACCATTTTTGTTTTCTCTTTTTAGAGTGTGGGCATTTGTAGCCTTTTGGTTTTTTGATTTAATTTAGATTTTGTGTATTGATGTTCTATAGCATGATAACTCTTAGTCTCTTGTAGATTTTTCACTTTATGTAATGAGACATCCAAATTGTTATTTTGGAATCCCATGGATGTGGTGGTAGCTTCATACTTGGATGATGCATGCACTTGTTGATCTTGATTAGGGATTTTAGGGGATTTAAGGGAGTGGGATGTGTGGATGGATGGATTAGTGTACTTGTTAGAAAAATGTCAAGATTAAGAAGTTTGTCAAATCTATGAATATTCCCCAAATATTCATTTCAAAGATATAAACGTATGGAAAAAAAATATGTATGTAATCCTACATAAGCAAGAGGAGGACTATCTCAAAAAATGTCTATAAAAAATCCATACAAATAAAACTACTAAATATATATTTTGAATCATTTTGGTTTTGTTATCCAAGGTTACCTATGAAATACCATCTAAAATTACATAAATTTAGAAATTTAGAAATTTAAATTTAAAATTCTTGTATTTAAAATTTTATTTCATATATATGTTGTTCCATGAAATCATTATCATTTTATCCTATGTCTTTCCCTTAAATGTTATTGGATAATAAAATATTAAACAAACATTGTTATAGGGATTAAAAATGAATGTCTAATGATTAATACTTGCTATAAGAAATTTATTTATTTAAACTCAAACTCATACTATGGCAAAATTATCTAACTCTTAACTATATTTTAATATAATAATAAAACTATTGGAATGCCCATTGAACCTATGGATCTAATTTCTAGTTAATAAATACATGGGAAGCTAAGAGAGATAGGGGAAAATGTTGGAAATTTTGGGGGAATTTGGACAAATGTAACAAGTGCCACGTAGCAGTATTGTAATAATAGTATTTGTTAATTAAAAATCAATGAAAATGCATTTGAAATAATTTAATAATTAGGTTAAGTTGCATCTTCCAATAAATAATTTGAGGAAACATGGATAAATTAGCTATGACAATGTGATTGTGAAAGAGTTAATTAATCTCATTCAATATTTTAAATGAAGCATTGTAGATAAGTTTTGACTCAATAATCATCCAATCCTTTAGTTTGATTGTTACAACTAGATTTTCATTCACCTAACATGTCTTGATTGGCAAAATTAACCATCAAATACTTTAGTTTAATAATATAGTTATTGTATTGTTATATTAAATACCTTTAGGATGATGTTGTTCATGATTTGTTTTAAGTCTATCTTGAAGCATTTCATACTAATTTTCTAAATCTCTATAGGTAACCATGGAAATATCAAGTTCATAATTTGTTTTGTTTTGTTGAGTAGAAAATGTATATTGTTATTGTTGAAGTAAGATCAAGATATGCCAATGTTATGAGCCAAATTTACACAAGAATATATCACTTTTAAACTTGTATTGTTATATTATACCTTTAGGATGAGGTTGGTCATGATTTATTTTAAGTCTAGCTTGAAGAATTTCATACTAATTGTCTAGGATAGCAACTAGCTCACATCCCTACAATAAACATTTAAATGAGTCACTTTATATTTTGTGGTTTTCAAATGAGGGGTCACCGTAATCAAATTATAAAATACTAAGTATATTAAAAAAGATATAGCAACTATGAAGGGTGCATCATTACTATTTTTTTTTTTGTGGGTAAGCTACTACTATTGGGGGTAGCTCCATTTCCATTAAACAAAGGTAGAAAAATACAAATTTCATGACATTAAGATAGAGCATGCCTAATTAGAGATTTATAGCTTCTTCTAATGAACCAAGTCATTCCCAAGGTTCATGTGATGGTGCCATTGATTGGTATTGTCATTTTGACATGTAGAGGTATGGGCTTAGGATTATTTTGCCCAAAAAGATCACTACATAATCTCTTTTTGATCCTTACTGAGCTTTGGTACTTGTGGCTACACTCGTATCAAATCCTCGATATCGAAGGAAATTATTTTGGATTCTATTTGGTTGCAAGCTAAGTTGGCTAATTTGTCCACCATTGTGTTAGCCTCTCGATATATATGCCGGATAGTAATGTCATGTAGGCTGTCAATTGTTGCCCAAATGGAAATGGCAATTTTTTTCAGTTTCTAGTTTGTGATGTTTCTGCTACTAATTGCATTGATACATATTTGTGAGTCTCTCTCTATGTCAATGCTGGATAAATTCCTCCCCTTGCAAAAGTTTAGACCTCAGTTAGCAGTGCGGTAAATTCATCCTCATTGTTGGTTCCATTTGGAAGCTGCTTGGAAATAATCCATAAGAATTATTCAATGTCATTTTGGATGACACACCATGTGCCCAAGATCCTAGGGTTACCCCATGTAGCTCCATCAAAGTTTAGTTTTAAGCATCCCCTTGGAGGTGGAAACCATTTAACCGCTGCTCTCCTTTTGAATTTTGAGGGATGTGGATTGGTAGCATTGTAGGCAGGGCCTCTTTAAGAAGTCTCCATTTTTTCATGATTTTGTCATAGTAAGAAGTGAAAGGTTTGAGGGATCTAGTGCAATTTTGTCTTGCCATGACCACTTCACATATACTGATCTCAATTTTCTTGATTACTTCTTCTAGCGAGGCTTCTTTCTCTTGAAAGATTCTGTTATTTCATTCTCTCCATATTTTCCATAAGACCATTGAGGGGCTAGTTATCCATACTCCTTCCCATAGTGAGTTTTGAATCCCTGGCCATGCCTTAAAGTGAGATAAGAGGTTGTAGCAGAAGGCTTCTTGCAAATTACAACAATCCGCAAGCCATTGCCAACACTAGTTTGTAAAGGGGCAGTTTAATAGTAATAATTTACATTTTCTTCTGTGGATTTACAAAGAACACACCAGGAGGGTCCATTGATACCTATAGTTTTGATTCTATCCCCTATAAGTATTCTCTTATGCAATGTTGTCCATGTGAAAGCACCAATCTTTGAAAGACACCAATGGCTCCAACATAACTCTAAGGGTGAGTCTAGACTTCTTTTTGTTAGTGCCAAAAACTTGTAACCCAAGTTCATAGAGTACTAACCTGATTTTGAGCCAATCCATATTATTTCATCTTCATCATCAATTGGGACAATGTTCCTACTTATGAGTTCCTGTTTGAGAGCTTCTTTTTGTTCATATCTAGAAGTGAGGAGTTATCAAGGTCCTTCCATGAACAAATTGCCCTTCCTTCAATGAAATTTATGTTCATGTAATCTACAATTTTTGTGCCCCATTCATTGGAGAGTATGTTCATGTATGCTTACAGGGGGCATTATCAGCTAAAGCTGGTAGTCCATTCTAGGAATCCAGCCAAAAGAATGTATTTCTACCATTCCTTTTGTTCCGTGATATATGGTCAATGATGATGATGACACCGAAGCATGAAATTCCATATGTGTGAACTTGCAATTGGATTTTCTATTGTGAGGATTTTGGATAGTTCATTGGAATCAAGATACTTGTTTTGTAGAATTTGGCACCATTTGGCCGTGGAATCTTTATACATCTTCCAAATGAGTTTCATGCTGAAAGGCCTTATTTTGTACTTTTATTTTCTTGAATCCCACGCCTCCATCATGTATATCCTTATAGGTTGTATCCCATCCTATGAGAGGTATGCATTTAACTTCATTAGCATCATCCCAAAGGAATTTTTTGAGGATTCCCTCCATTAAATTGTCAGCTTTGTTGGTGATTTGTGTGCTTGACAAAAGTTATACAAGAATGGTGGATAATACAACTTTAATCATCGTGATTTTTCCTAACAGTGTTAACCATTTTTCCTTCTATGATCTAGCTTTCATGCGACATTTTTCAATGGTTTCCTCCCACAAGCTAGTTCTCATTGCACCTTTGAATAAAGGGACCCCTAAATATTTTCCAAGGCTAATAGAGCAAGAATCTTGCATCTTATGCTTTTCTTTGTGTTTAAAAAGAAAACACACAAGTTTTTTTGTTTATTTGTTGGCTTGAAGCAAGTACATACCTGTTGAGAGTGTCTTTGATAATTGTGGATTTTCTCATGTTGGATGCTCCATAAAGGATCATATCATTGACAAACTATTGGTGTGTTATATGTGGGAGATTATTTGCAATGAAACAACTGCTCCATATGCCTGAATTGACATGGTTTTGATCATCATTCCCAAAGCCTCAATCATTACGGCGAATAAGAATGGAGAGAGGGGGTCTCCTTTTCTTAATCCTCTAGTTAGAGAAAAGAAACCTATTGGGCTTCCATTGATTAGGATAAAGTAATGTATGGACAAGATGCGGCTGTATATCCAGTCAAGCCACATCAAGTTGAATCCAAAATTTCTTAATATGGTCATGAGGAACTGCTAATCCACCCCATTATGCTGCTCTGGTTTGTCACATGGATGGAGTGAATTGCTTCATGGTCTATGATGATTCCATCGGTGAAAGTCCTTCTAGTGGTAAAGCTGATTTGATCTTCTAAGATTATCTTTGGGAGTATGAGTTTGAGCTTGTTTACGATCACCTTTGAGATTATCTTGTAAATAGTGTTGCAGAGGGAAATGGGTCTGAAGTCTGAGAAAGAGTCAAGATCAACTTTCTTTTGAATTAGTGCATTGAGGGTGGTATTGATGTCCTTCATGACTTGGTAGGATTTTCTAGAGTCCTCTACCATATGCCAAACATCATCTTCTACCACATGCAAAATTTTTGAAAGAAGACTGCAAGGAAACTGTCGGGACACAGAGCTTTGTCGGGGTGCATTTGGAAAATTGTGTTCTTTAATTCCTCTTTGATTATGGGATCCATAAGCATCTGATTATCCATATCATTGATCAATTCAAGAATTTGTCTGAGAAAATGGCTTTGTTGATGAACATCAGAAGCACACAGACTAGCCAAAATATTATGGAAAAGGAGAACAGCCTCAACCTATATTTCTGTCAGGTCATTTGTGATGACGCCATTTAATTATTTCCTTAGTGTAGTGATCTTGTTGTACATTCATCTACCCTTAGTTGAATTGTGAAAAAATTTGTGTTTAGGTCACCTACTTGGAGCCATGATTCTCTTGATTTGGACTTCCAGAATGTTTCTTCTCACACCAGAACTTCATTGTATTCCTATAACATCTTTTTCTCCACTATATAATCATCTAGATTCATGCCATTTTCCAATACGTGATGATCCAGGGCTGCGAGTTCTCCTTCCAGTCTTTCCTTTTCTTTGAAAATGTCTTTGAAACAACTCTTATTCCATTCCTTCAAGTGATTCTTGATTACTATTAATTTCTTGGCCATTACAATCATCCTTGTTTCTTTTGGTACCTAGGCATTATGCCACCACTCTTTGATAAGATCTGGTAGTGAATCACTACGAAGCCACATTTTTTTGAATTTGAAGGGACATTTAGTTGGTACCTTGTCATTCTCAATAGAAAGAGTTATAGGATAGTGATACAAACTTGAGCAAGGGATGATTGAAGAGTATAGAAGAAGATCCCATGTGAGCCAATTGGGGTTAAAGAGGAAATGGTCCAATCATTCCACAATGTTTGTAAATCCTTTTTGCTTGTTTGTCCAAGTGAAAACCCCATTTTTGGGGATAACATCGAATAACCCCAGATGTTCCACAAATTCTTGGAAGTCTTTTTGAAATTTACTTGTGTGACAAGTCTTCTCTCTTCTCTTCTTGTGATAGAATTGTGTTGAAATCCCCACCAATAATATACATATCCAGATTTGAAAGTTGAATAAAATTTGTGATTTTAGTCCATATCTTTAGCTTTTGTTTTGTCTTTATAGGCCCATAGACATTGAAGAGAGTGAACGATAATTTGGAAAATAAACTTTGCATGGTAAAAGCCATCCAATTGGGAGAAGCGAAGCAGATGTCAATTTTGACTTGTGGAGGTCACCATATAACACCAAGGCCACTAGAAGCCACTATGGATTGTATGAAGGAGCCCTCCCAATCTTTGCATTTCTTCATAAAGGTCTTTGTTTCTTCTTCTCTAAGCTTGGTTTCTTGGAATAATAGAATGTCTGAGTTGAGAATCTATAGAACTGGCGCATAATAATGCACCATTTGTTAGGGGCATTTAAGCCCCTAACATTCCATATGGTTATCCTCATTGCTCCCCAAGGGAGGTATTTCCTCCCTTGCTTAAAAATCTATTAATGGATGCCTTATTTTTGCAAGTCGCTTCTTCCTCCCTTCGTTGTTTGTTTGATTTCCTCCCTTTCCTTTTTCCTTTTCCAATGTTGGGTGTTAGAATTTCCAACATAGTCTAGTTAATGTATCTAGTTTCAAGGGATCCCAAGTCTTCATCATCTATTGATTCTTCCATAGACCAGCCCAAATTTCCCAACTCCTTGTTCTCCATATCCATGGGAGTTTCCTTAATGATAAGAGAGGATGCAATTTTGTTGGGGGAGCCAATTCTTGAATCAATGGCTCCAGATCTTTGATTTGTTCTTGATATTCTGCACTGTGCTCACCCACCATCTTTTTGATATTCTTTGTAATCTTGTTTTGGTCTCCATTAATTGGTATCGATGGTAGGGTGTTAAGTGTATTGATCGGATTTATGGTTCCTTCATCTGCAATTTAGGTAGAACTTTTTGTTTTCCTCAATCTCCAATCCTTGTGACCAGATTCCCCCATTTGTCAATAAATTGATTTCATTCGGGATTGTCTAAATGGTGATGACTTTAATTCTTGCATAGATATAGGAGTTATTTTCCATGACTTCCTCATCAATCTCTAAAACATTGCATGGAGCTCTACTGATTTTTTGAAGGGATTCCTCTTACCAGAATTCGAGGGGAAGATTATAGAGTCGAATACAAGTAGGCTTTTCCTCTAGGTTGCAATTTACTAGATTAAAACTCATACACCATCTTTGCATGTAGAGAGATCTATTGTCATTTTACCAGATTTTCTAGTTTAGGGTTTATCGCAGCCATCTTTATTTAAAAAGATGGTGATAAAAAACCCTTGGGCAAATATTTTAGGGTGAAAGGGGAGTCCTAGTTTCCTTCTGCCCATTCCTTTATCTCAGATCTATCCAACTTCTTTCCTGTAAATCTTTCGATGATCACATTTTCCCTTAGCATGAAGAGATCCATCTCTATTTCAACTGATAGGTCAATCTCCAGCCTGCTTTCTAGAGTGTTCACCAATACTGCTACATCCGCAAGAGCTTTTGTCTACTTTTTTAGCGTGGGAGCCATCTTTTGATATTTGAATAGGAAAATATTGATAAAGCAAATCACCTTCAGATAATTTTGAGAATACATTTGAATGTAAAATTAATAAAATTAGGTGCTAGTGCTACACTCGAAGCAGATTAGTTGTTAAGATGTGGTGTTTGAGAGCTAATAAATCATTACTGTTGCACTGAAAACTACAAACGTTAATGTTTTATCAGAGATTCTTTTTACTTTAAATGGTATAGCTTTTAATACATCTTGTCATTACTATTAAAAATATTATAACATAAATATTAATTAATATTTATGTTATAAATAATAATAATAGTAATAATAATATCTATGTTTAAAATATTAATTTATAATATTAATATTAATAATTTATAAATATTAACTAATAATATTAATAATTTTATTTTTAATTTTATTTTTAATTTTATTTAAAAGCTTCTTGACTAATTTTAATCCTTCATGAGATTGAACTATATATATGATATATGACATTTATTAGTATAATGGTTATAATAACTATTTTCACTATTAATAATCTCAATATAAATATATTAACTATTATAATTATTATAGTAAATTTAATATTATATTTTATATAATATATTATGTCATATATAGTTAGGTTTAATAAATATATAATATAATTACTCATGTTGTAACTTTTTTTTTGTTGAGTAAACCCTAGTTTAGGTCCATGAACCATCAAAAAACTAGAGCCAACCTTTGTATATCAAAGTTTACTTCTATTATCAAACTAATTGTCTTTCATCATGTCTGTAGATTAGAAATGTAAACAAGGCTAAAATATTAAACCAAATGCAATATACACAAGATTATACCTCACAATACAAATCTAATCCCATCAAGGGAGGAAGGAGCCTTTGCACCCAAACAAGCTCCTAAGACCAAGATGATCCCTAGACAATGGATTCCAAATGTGAAATGTTCATTCAAGTTGTGCAACTCACTATCCTAGCTCAAGAGTGATTTTGGCATTATTACTTTGCATAGACTTGGCTTCTTGGAAATGGCTTGGGAGAGGCTCTATTTATAGACTTTTAGAAGGGATTTTGATCCAAGGGTGGAGATCGATTGGAAAGATCAATGGTGGAGGATGGAGATGATATGGAGGGCCTAGATCTAATCTAGGAGAATGGATGGCTATGAATAAAAGTGATTCTTTTATTCATTTTGGGGAAGAGGAAATTATTAAATAAGTTATGGGGGGAAGATTATTCCCAAATAAAAGATTCATGGGAGGAAATGCAAATGAATTAAAAATTCATTTGGGGGGAAATAGAGGTATAGGCATGGGAACAATGATTTTTTTATTGTGATGTGGGATTTTAGGTGGATTTATTCCCATTTCTTTATTTGGAGAATGTGGGAGAGTGGGTTAAACTAGGTTTAACCATCCAAATGAGGGTTTTAGGGTTAATTAAACATTGATTTTATTTAATTAACCCTAGGGTTAGAATAAATGGGTTAGATTAATTAGTTAACATGATTTTAACTAATTAATTAAACTTAGTGGCAAAAGGGGAAAAATGATTTAGTAAATATTACATATTTACTAAATTCATTTGGCTAGGTTTGAAACTATTGAATTAATGAAATTAATTCAATTGTCTGGGATAAATTGATGAGAAATGGGGTAATGAAGGGATAATTAATTAAATACAATTTAATTAATTAGTTTAGGAGGGAAACTGATATGATTAGGAATATCAGGAGTTAGTTTAGTGATTGAGACATTTTAAGGTGTCTACATTTGCCCCTCTTTGACGTGGCGTCAGGTCGAAGAAAATATGCCCCAGCTGCCAGGAAGGAATAAGATGGATAGGGGATGCCCCCTCAAGAGGTTGGCGGGAAAATAAAAATTTTCTAGGTGAGCTCTCGAAAGGATGTGACGGGAGTGAAGGTTGGATAAGGGAAGGAAAAAGAGGATGGCAGGAAGAAAAATGGAGGAGAAAGGTTAGGATCTGCACCCGGGGGGGAAAAGAAGGATGACCTGGCCCACTATATTAGGAAAAGTGGGCCCTAAGAGTGCCACATTTGCACACTTTGACCCTAGAGAAGAAGAAGCCAAGGAGAGATGGCTGACCGCAACCCCCAGTTCCCACAACTTCGACACATCTTCAAGTGGTTCCAAGAGTTTGGTCGGGCACCCGGCGCTGGACCCTTGGTAGGCCCTAACCCTGACTTTGTAATTTTCTCATTTTTCGTGCATTTTTTTAGGGTTTTAGGGGTCAGCATTGAAGCGCGTATCGCGAATGGCAAGGTGGATTGGTGCCATCCTCTGGATTGGCGCTATCCGCCTGGGCAGGGTAGGGCGGTTTTTTCACCATTGGGTGGGAGTTTTAGCGTAATCTTCCGAATTAGCGCCATTTAGAGAAGAAATAGATTTCAAGCATTTTGATGCCAAATGGGGGTCAACGTGGTACTATTGTCTGAAATAGTGCCATCCTGGGAAGTAGCGCCATTGGTTATTCTAGCGCTATTGTGTGTTTTAGCACTATTGTGTGTTTTAGCGCTATTGTTTATTGCAGCGCTATTGGGAGAATTGGCGCCATTGTCTGAATTGGTGCCAAAATGAGTTGTGACACTATGAATAGCGCACAATAGCACTATTTGTTGGATTGGCGCAAAGAGGTATGCACAGTGGCCCGATACTCTGGATTAGTGCTATTTGGAAGAAATTTTAGCGCCATTTTGAAAAATGGCACAGGGGGTGTCTGTTTGCATGCCACCTGATGCTGGCTTGTTTAGACACTTAGAAGAAGAGAAAGATTGATTTAGAAGAAGATAGATTGACATCTAACCATAATGTTGCGTATGCAGGATATAGAGCAGTTTATATTACAGTCGCAGGAACGACGAGTTCCTGCTGTGATGGCTTTGTTTGATGGGTTTGATGATGCCGTGAAGGCGCGGTTGGAAAGCTTGGGGCTTTTGACAATGGCGTCGATGCCCGTGTTGTGAACTCATAGAGCTCTTATGATGGCCATGGTGGAGCGATATTGAACTGAGACTTGCAGTTTTTTATTGCCGACCGGAGAGATTACTATTACACTTGAGGATGTTTATCGCATCCACAAGCTACCTATCCGTGGTCGACGTGTCAGATATGACACGAAGAGCGGACGGAGGGCACTGGTCAGAGTGTTTGGTGCAGATAGTCTTGTTCTCTCTCAGAATGAGACAGAGATGGATTATGAGGGGACATTGGCTGCGGGTGCAGATCCGTTTGCCTTGTTCCTTTGCGCATTGATTGGAAGTGTGGTGATGCCTGATAGGTGAGGCAAGGGTTTTCCGGTTGGCTAGGGAGGGGTGATAGAGGGGATGGTGGTGCATGGGACTGTCTATGCCTAGGGGCCAGTGATGCTGGCATAGTTATATCATGAGTTGCACACTGTCGCCTACCTGCATGATAGAGCCTTATCCGCTGGTGTGACGCTACTACATGTATGGATTTGGGAGCACATCCCCGTCACTCAGCCGACCTTTGGGTACTATCAACGGCAGTTTGAGGCCTTTGTGTTTCTATATCAGGATGCAGAGTACACATATACTTGTCGGGTGCGACATTGGTGGCGGATGCTAGATGACATGATCAGTGTGGTTTGGCAAGCATACATCAGTTGTGAGGAGTGGCCAGATGATGTTATTCATCTCCCATACACCTTTCAATAGAGATACCTTATGGGTTGAGGAGACCGCTGCATAGAGATGTACCTACCCTCGTAGGTTATGCGGTAGTTTGGGTTGGTATAGGACACCCTTCAGTAGATGGCTATATGTGCATGGACCCCGCAAGATGTACCCTACTGGCCTGTACCTCTACAGCCACAGGTTGCTCTAGCAGATTTTGCAGCACTTCGGCCAGTACAGTGGGATTGGAGGAGCACAGTAAGGGATATAGGGACCATAGCTGCTTATGATATCTAGTGGCATATGCATCGGCCTACTTGGTTGACGGATCCAGCAGAGGAGGCAGTAGGTTCAGGGGGGATGACTCAGATGGGGGAGATGACCCTGATGGGGAGGGTCACGTGGAGGGGGATGTGGTCATTGAGGACTTCCTTGTGGAGGTTGGGGATGATGGAGAGGAGAGAGTGATAGGGAGGGATGGCCAGTCGATAGACATAGCAGGTACAGGTAGAGCAGGTTCCTACACAGCAGGTACAGGTTGGATTGGGGCGACAGTCGAGAGTACCCAGGCGACACGGGGGGCAGCTGAGAGCAGATGAGGGTGACCTACCTCCACCACAGGAGGGGCAGCGGCTAGTTGGTGGGCATGATGCAGAGGCAGGGACCTCGGGGACAACGTTGGAGGTAGAGGTTGAGGCTAAGAGGCGTGCATCTCGTCGGAGGCGATGGGACGAGGAGGAGGAGATGGAGACCCTACAGGCACAGGTGGCCAGCCTGGAGGAGGCATTAGAGGATCATGAGGCAGAGTTGGTGCAGTTGCGGTGGACCCTGGCATTATTAGATGGGGCAGATGGACAGGTGGCTGCGTTGCAGGCATAGTTGGCCCAGGCATAGGATGATATAGGGGTGTTGACTAGGGAGCGGGATGCAGCACTTGGCAGGGCATAGCAGGTAGAGGCTACAGTGGGTAGTCTACAGGCATCAAGTGGTGGTCTTGCCCCAGTTCTGACAGTGATGTAGGCTCAGTGGTCTCAGGCACAGACATAGACTTATCAGCTATAGGCACAGTTGAGTCAGTCACAGATGCAGGTGATGCAGGTACAGGGGGATTTGGCAAAGGCCAGAGTACGTGTGGAGTATTATAGGGGATTGTATTATGTAGCCCTGCCAGCAGCGCAGCATGCCCCGAGCTATAGTCAAGTCAGTAGATCGGGGGCATCAAGATCTCATAGATCGAAATCTATTCAGTCTATTCAACAAACGATGCCTCCTCCCTCACATGTGCCCCAGCAGGTCCCTCAGGTGCAGGTACAGCCACCGCCATAGTCACAGCCACCGATAGGGTCACAGACTCGACCAGGATCAGAGTCTCCTACTCCTTCAGAGAGGGGATCCTCTATGTGATAGCCCTATCATGATAGCCCTTGGAGGCATTTTTGTATCAGGACATTTTATTTGTGGATGGATACATGAGCGATGTACATTTTTTGTAGTGATTTATATATGATGCGATGCTTTTTGATGGTTTATGATCCTTATGATTATGATGCTCTATTATGATGATGCCTATGTGATGGATGCAATATTTCTTTATGGATGTTATATGCTATGGTTGTGTTATGTTTATGCAATGATGTTTTTGATGTTATGGATGCATTTATGATGGATGTGTTGTGATATATGCATGGTGTTGTGATTTTATGATATAATGGAAATGTATGGAAGTATGTATATGCTACTATATGATTTAAATGCTGGTTCAATGATTGTGATGATGTGATGTAACTAAAATGTGTTATGCAAATGTGATGATACTAATTTTAATTTTAATATGCACCTATGTGATGGCAAACATAAATGGGTATGATATGATTGTAATGTGCAACTAAATGATTTGAGAATGAACCTAATGATTATGCAAATTTAAATGGATGAAAATGAATCTAAGTGACATGTAAATTTAGATGGTTTTAAATGAATCTATTTGATATGCAATTTAAAATGGATAAATGAATCTAAATGACATGTGATTTATGCATGGTTTTCTAAATGCACTTAAATGATATGTAAAATGAACCTAAAATGATATGCAAATTAAATGGATTAAAATGTACCTACAATGATGTGCAAAATGGATTTACAATGAACCTAAAATGATATGCAAATTGGATTTAAAATGAACCTAAAATGATATGCAAAATGGATTTAAAATGTACCTAAAATGATATGTAAATTAAATGGATTAAAATGAATCTAAAATGATATGCAAAATAGATTTAAAATGAACCTAAAATGATATGCAAAATGGATTTAAAATGTACCTAAAATGATATGTAAATTAAATGGATTAAAATGAACCTAAAATGATATGTAAATTAAATGGATTAAAATGAACCTAAAATGACATGCAAATTGGATTTAAAATGAACCTAAAATGACATGCCAATTGGATATAAAATGAACCTAAAATGGTATGCAAAATGGATTTAAAATGTACCTAAAATGACATGCAATTAAATGATCATGACATGTAGCTAGATGATATGCTTAGGTGCAGTTTAGGTGATGGGTGGTATGCAAACTAGGTGATACGTGATGTGGTCCAGTCCTAATACACATGATGTTCTTTGTGTTGACCCTGAGTGGTGAGGCTGTGGGAAAGGGGACTAGGTGGGGAGAGGATAAGGGTGTATGGATGGGTATGGGTAGGATTGGGAGTGTTGAGAGACAGGGGGTGTGGGGAGATGAGAGGGTTGTTAGGTCGCAAGACACCATGTCAGTTGAGGGGGGATTTATGTCAATTCAGGATGTGTTGAGTGGAAATGCGGTGGGGGAATGGGATTAGTGAAGGGTTGGTTGGTGGGGGATGGGGGAAAGTGATTATTAAATCTAGGCCGAGATGGGATAGTTGACTAAGTGATTAGGATGATGATTTTGAGCTAGTAACAGTAGTTGCACAAGATTAATTGACAACATTTCTTAGTTTAATGTAGCAATTTAGGATACAGTTCACAAAGGTATGAAATGACCTAGGTGATGATGTATACCCTGCAATTGCATGGACTAGACCCACAAACAAAAGGTTGGTTTCATGCATGCCCAAGGTAGTATAATCTTGTCTAGTCGAGGAAGGGGACTCATAGCGATGAGTGCAAATAATGCATAAAAAGGTTTTAATGCCTGTATATGCAAATAGGACACATCATGCTAGAACCGACCCAGACTTCAAGATATGAATACTATTCTTGGAGTAATGAAACCAACCCACAAGCACAGCATGCAGAAACAATGATGATGTCTACTCTAGGTGCTATCCACTACATACCATGATATAATGAGATCAAGGTAGCTTTGGAAATGACTTAGAGCGAGACAAAAAGATAAAAATCAATAAGCAAAAAGACCAACGAAAAGATACAAATAGCCTTTGTCTGCTCTTGCCAAGAGAAGTGATGATAGAATGATAAATTTTTGTCCATTGTAGGAAAGATATATCCTAGGATGCAGATCCGTTGGTGTTGATTAGAGAACTATGGGAAGAAGGGCAAAGGAACAGTCTGGCCATGTGTAGGATTATGGTTGGTATGTTGATTGATGATTTTTGCGTTGGGGAACTTGTTTGGAGTGTATACGTAGCTTGTGTGTCTGGTATGAGATCCAGAAAGCTTAGTAAATGAGGTACCATCCAACGGGGTGGATGGGTGTATCTTAGATACCTGAGTACTAGAAACATCCTTCGTATTCCAGACTGCCTACATACCCTATGTCCACAGGATCAAGGTACTTTTAAGATGTGGGTGAAATGAATATGTAGTTCTGGCAAGACTTGATGATGTGGGAATGGTTTGGGATGGGTGCGGTGTGATGAAGATTGATGTGTGTTTGATGATTGCGATGATATGTGTTGTTTTGTGGGTTTTCTACATTTTTTTATTATTTTTGTATTTTATAATTTTGTATTTTTTTTTTAGATTTTTTGATTCTGTATGTACAAAGGGAGTTTACAAAGATCCTCATTCTATGGGTTGGCTTTGAGATGGAATAGGATGGGTCAAGCGATAGGACTTGATGTTTCAGAATTCCAAGCCATGGGATGCGTGAAATATGGAGTGGTGTGACGAGAAGAGGACTTATTAGATGGTAGAACTGGCCACTACGCATGGTGCCTGGAACAGGTTTTCACCGTGGTACTTATCCAAGGTGTCACCGAAGTGATTTTCACCATTGGAAGTTTTTTATTGCACTCTGATTTTTTCTTGATTTTTTTTTGGTGTTTTTAATTTTTTGATTTTTTTGATTTTTTGACTTGGGGTATCAGATAGGTTATGCATAGAACTTCTTGAGATGCATGATATTCATTGGCTCATCTAGAGGCTGCCCCTCTGATGTTGCAAGCTGATAGGCTCCTGACCCATAATCGGTCGTGATGACGTATGGTCCTAGCCAATTGGGTTCAAACTTTCCTTGCTTCGGACGCTCTTGCAGGTTCTTCTAATTTTCCATTAGGACAAGGTCACCTACCTCAAATATTTTGGTTCTGATCTTTTTGTTGTAGGTTCTTCTGAGATGGTTTTGATATGCCTGTAAGTGATTTAAGGCATGCAAGCGTTTCTCATCCAGTAGCTCTAGTTGATGCAACCTTACGACGCAGTAATCCTCATCAGAGATAATGTTTTACAAGGACACTCAGAGAGATGGGAGCTCGACCTCTATAGATAAAATGGCTTCAGATCTGAATACTAGTGAGTATGGAGTGGCTCCTGTAGGAGTGCGGATGCTTGTACGGTAGGCCCATAGGGCGGGGTTGAGTTGGAGGTGCCAGTCACGGCTAGCTTCATTGACTATCTTTTTGAGAATGCGAAGGATGGTTTTGTTAGAAGCCTCTGCTTGACTATTGCCTTGGGGATAATACGGTGTGGAGAAGTGGTGTTTGATGTCAAACTTTTCGCACAGGGTGTGAACTTCTTGGTTTTTGAAGGGCTTGCCATTGTCAGTGACGATGGAATGTGGAATACCATATTAGCAGATGATATAGTGGAGGATGAATTTAGAGATTTAGATACCTGTGGTGAAGGTGAGTGGTATTGCTTCCAGCCACTTTGTGAAGTATTCGGTAGCAGTGATTATGAACTTATGGCCATTTGAGGATGGAGGATGTATTTTTCCTATGAGGTCAAGTCCCCATTGTGAGAAGGGCCATGGTGTTGCAATTGGTTGTAACTCCTGGGCTAGTGCGTGGATGAGATCGCCATGCTGTTGACATGGGAGGCATGTCTTGGTAAACCTGTGGGCGTCGCGGTCCATGGTTGGCCTGTAGTATCCAGTCCAGAGGATCTTTTTAGATAGGGTAGGCCCACTGGAATGCGCCCCACAAATACCTGCGTGTACCTCTTCCAAGGCCACTTCGGCTTCCCTAGAGTCTAAACATTGTAGAAGTGTGCCGTCAAGACTCCTTTTGTATAGTGTGTCGCCAACAAGAATGAAACGAGAGGCTCGACGGATGAATGATTTCCGCTGGGAAGTGGATAGGTTAGGGGGAAGAATATTGTCATGAAGGTAAATGTATGTTTCCTAATACCATGGGGATAGAGGACCGGTGACTTCGCACACTAGTTCAGATTAAGGAATGTCATATGCGGGGATGGGGAGCTCTTCTATCAGGAATTCATATTTCTTGCTAGCCATTTTCATATCGACCAGAGATCCTATGGTAGCCATGGCATCTGCTACTTTATTGTTGAGCCTTGGGATTTGTTCAAAGTGGATGTCTTCGAAGTAATCCTTGAAATCATCCACCATTTTCTTGTAGGGCAGGAGTTTGTCATCTTTGGTATTGTATTCATTATTGACCTGCCTGATGACTAGTTGAGAGTCACCGTACACCAGTAGCTTTTCAATTTTCCATTGGATGGCCATGCGGAGACCTGTGATGAGGGCCTCATATTCTGCTACGTTGTTAGTGCATGGAAATGTGATTTTGAATGATTTAGGGATCACGTCACCTTGAGGGGTAACAAACAGGATGCCTACCCCCAAGCCTCTGTGGGTGTATGATCCATCAAAATACATCTTCCATGTGTCTGTGGCTGGTGTGATTGTTAGGATGGCCTCATCTAGAAAATCTACAATTGTAGGATGTTCTGCGGGGATAGGTGCTTCAGCCAACTGATCTGCTATAACTTGTCCTTTAATGGCCTTTCTCTCTGTGTATTCAATGTCAAATTCGGATAGAATCATGACCCATTTTTCCATTCTGCCAGTGAGAGCCGCTCTATTTAGTAAATACTTTAGTGGGTCGATCTTAGCAATGAGCTTGGTCGTGTGATTGAGCATGTAGTGTCTCAACTTTTGTGATATAAAGACAAGGGCTAAACATGCTCATTCAATCTATGTATAATTGAGCTCATACGAGATCAAGGTGTGACTGATATAGTAAATGGCTCTTTCCTTCCCTTGCTCATCATGTTGTGCTAATAAAGCCCTAATTGCTATGTCTGTCGCAGAGATATACAAGAGGAGGGGCTCTCCTTGTCTCGGTGGAGTTAGAATAGGGGGATTAGCCAGATATTCTTTTAGCTGATCGAAGGCAATCTGACACTGATCAATCTAGGTGAAAGCCATATCTTTCCTGGGGAGATGTTGGAATGGTTGACACTTATCAGTGAGTTGGGCGATGAACCAGTGAATGGACTACAGTTTCCCTTGCAAGCTTCTCAGTTGTTTCAATGTTTTGGGAGGTGGCATTTCAGTGATAGCCTTGACTTTCACAGGATCTACCTTGATTCCTCATCTAGAGACTATGTATCCCAGTAGTTTACCTGATGTAAGCCCAAACACACACTTTTTTGGATTGAGACGAACATTATATTGCTCTAGCCTGTCAAAGATCTGGGCTAGCACATCTAAGTGTTTTGCTCTGGTCTTGGATTTCCCTAGCAAATCCTCCACATAGTCTTCCATGACATGGTGGAAGAGGTCATGGCTCTTTGATAGGTGGCTCCTGCATTTTTTAGGCCGAATGGCATTACCACCCAGCAATATGTTCCCCATGGGCATATGAAGGCCGTTTTGTGCTGATCCTCTTCGGCAATTTTTATCTGATTGTATCCTGAGAAACCATCCATGAGGGATAACATTTCATATCCTGCTGTGAGATCCACTATCATGTCAATGTTTGGTAGTGGGAAATCATCTTTGGGGCAGGCCTTGTTGAGAACCCTGAAATCGGTACAACAACAGATTCAGCCATCCGGCTTAGCAACTGGCACAAGATTTGAAACCCATTCAGGATAATCGATGGGGCGAATAAATCCCACATCTAGTAATTTCTTTAGTTCTGTCTTGACTAGGAGAGCCACTTGAGGATTCATCTTTCAAAGTTTTTGCTTGATTGGTTTCGCATCAGGACGCACTGCAAGATGATGAACAACCAAGGCGGGATCTAGCCCTGGCATGTCTGCATAGGTCCATGCGAAATTGTGATTTCTTCGTGTGAAGAATGACAAGAAGTCTTCTTTTTCAAACATGCTGAGAGATTCTGCTCTGTATGTGATTTTTGGCTCTTGTTCTATCCCCAAGTTCATTTCCTGTGCTGGTTCTACCAAGATGGGTGATCTATCTGGATATACTTTATCTATTTCAAGGAGGCCCATGCTTCCATCTCCTGGCACCTTGTGGAGGTTTTCACCAGGAGATATGTCTTTTATTTTTACTATTTTAGGATCTGATACTGCGGTGGAATGGTTTTCAACATCAGATCCTTTTTTTTTGTGTTTTTGTGACTGGAAGCAGGGGTTGTCTCCCTGAAATAGGCATCTGGATGGAGTTCCATTATGTATCCTGCTTAATGATCTCCCAAGGGGAAGTGATCTCTTACCCCCATCATTTCAGCAATAGCTTCATCATTAGGTGCTATGTCGAAGACAGGAGGTCCCCATTGGTCCCAATCAATGAGGTCTGAGTGAACTAGTGGCAAGTCAGTGGAAGATGAAGCGAGAGTGGTGACGGAGTAGATGGTACAAATGGATGAGTCAAAGAAGTCGACGAAATCACTAAAGGAATCTTGATGGCCTGTTTTGTTGATATTATCGACGTCTAAGGAGACCCTAGAAACCTCGGCTAAGATACATTCACCAGTAGGGAGGATGCATTATGTTTGACCGTACCCTAACCCTTGAGTATAGGGATTCTTTGTTGCTTGCAGTGGTTCTACAATTCCCTGTTCATGAAGGCCTATACCGCCTTGTCCTTTGTAGCCCATGCTCTTGACAATTTTAGAACCTTTGCCGTAGATTTTGGTGGGGATTGTCGGGACTTCTTGTTCAGGCTCGTCATCTTTGTAAATCCAAGATGAAATATCTTCAAGAACATCCTGATCCAGGAGATGTTTCTTCTCAAAGGTGGGCGAGGGTTTGCACTTGATAATGACTGTATTGGTTGTCTTTGTTGTTGGGGTGCCGAATGTCTTAGGATTGGGTAAGGTGTCCACACAAAAAGTGCCATGTAGGTCATATTCCCCACATGCCATGTCGGATAGCTTGATCTGGACCTCCGGTGGTGGAGTTGCTTGGGATGAAGTGGAAGCAATGCTTGCGGGGTCGATATATGAGTTTGATGTTGTCAGTTTGGCTTCAACGGTGGCTTTATTATATGGGCAGAATGTTTGGTTGTGGCCTTCCAAAAAACTGTAGTATTGGAAGGGGCGAGGGTTGGCATAGACTGTGACTTTTGTGCCATTGTGAGGGAATTTGATGCATTGATGGAAGGTGGATGGGACGGCTTGCATGGCGTGAATCCATGGTCTGCCGAGAAGGATGTTATAGGGGAGGTCAAGATCTAGAACCTGACATTTTGTTTTGAGGATTTTTGGTCCCACTTGTATGGGAAGCTTGATAGTACCTTCAGAGAGCCGTTCAGTATCATCATAGCCTTTGATCGTGATGCATTCGCTGGTGTCGACAACCACATCAGAGTACCCCAAGTGTTTTAACAGTTTTAGAGTGCATATGTTGAGGCCGGAACCATCATCTATTAAGACTCTCTTAATGGTGTGCTTGTGGATGCAGACTTTGATGTGCAAGGCATTGTTATGTACATGATCAGAGACAGGTAGGTCCTTCTCTGAGAAGGTGAGATGATGGGGTGAGGCAACGTGTCCTACCATCGCTTAGAATTTTATTACATTCAAATTGGTAGGGACTTGTGTTTGGAAGAGTGCTTTGTCGAGGATGTCCTTATGAAGGGGAGATGTGCAAAGCAATTCAAGGATGGAGATTTGTGTGGGTGTCTTGCCTAGGTGTTCTAGGAGGCTATACTGGTGGGTAGGTGATGGTCGTACGGTTGGACGAGGAGGTAAGGGGGTTGATGTGGACGCAGGTGTTTGTTCAATGGGAGGGGCTGTGTGGATGGATACACGGCCACGGTGATTTGTAACAGTGCAATCAGGTGCTTGTGCCTGAATAGTAACTATGTTGACATGATGGGATGATGCTTCTATACGTCCTACGATAGAGTCGTAGGATGCGGGTGGTGGGGTGATATTGTATGCTTGGTTGGACAAGGAGGCTTTATTATGGTTGGGTAAAGGATCCTTGTAAGCTCCAAGGTTTATGTTTGGTGATGGTTCGGTACTTTGATCAAGGCTGACGAGATTTTGGTCTATGAGGTCTTGGATGTAATGTTTTAGTTGCATACAGTCAGCTGTTTTATGGCCCGCCACACAGTGGTATTCGCAGTAGTCATTTTCATTATACCATGCCGCTTTGAGTTCATTATCTTGACGTGGTCGAACAGGCGGGAGTGTGATCACTCCTTGTTTGAGACATCTATCGAGGACGTCCTCGATGGGTTCTGCTAATGGTGTGAAATTTCTGTGAGGTTTGCATGGTTTATTTGGCCCTCTTGGGTTATTTACATTTGTTGCATACATATGTACAGGTGTTTGGTTTTGGATATGTTGGACAGCCTTCACATCCATGATGCCATCATTTAGATTGTTCTTGTTCTTCCCCCAATAACGTGATTTATCGTTTGATTGCATGTTGGTATTGTTATTGGTATTGGGGGTGTTGTGATTGGATTTGTAGTTATTGTTGTGATTGTTGTTGTTGGATTTGGGGTCGTATAGTTTGATGGAGCCCTTGGCAATGAGGGCTCGTTCGATAGTAGTGCCTTTGTCGATAACCTCTTCAAAGGTGGATGTGCAAAGAATTTGTAATTAAAACCCTAGTTCTTGATTGAGATTGGCCACAAACATGGTGACAAGTTGTTTCTCAGAAATGGGCCATGGGAGTTTTCTTGCTAAGCCTCTCCACCGTTGTAAGAAAGAAGCAAAAGCTTCTCTATTCTTTTGTTTTGTGTTGCAAAGGTCTGTCATAGACACCTCATGTTCAAAGTTGTAAGAGAAGTGGTTTACAAACTTCTCTGCAAGCTCAGGGAATGTTCGAATCCCAGGTGGAAGATGGGCAAACCATTCAGCGGCTTGGCTGCCGGGGCTTCTTGAGAAGAGTCTCATAAGATATGTGTCGTTGTTAGAGACTTCTAGGCAAGTGATTTAGAACTCCCTAAGGTGGTCCTTAGGGTCTCCCTTTCCCTTGTATTTGTCAAATTTAGGTGTCTCAAAGTTCTTGGGGAAAGGGGGCATGTACAATGTGTGATCGAATGGGTAGGGGCAAATATCCTCAAAAGAATAATATTTGCATTTGCCCCCAGTTTGTAGGTCCGCTACCTGTTGGACTAAGCCTTGTACAACAGTGTTGATATCTTGTGGTTGTTGTATGTATGCCTAATTGTTGGTGAGATGCTGGAGGTGGGGTGGGATTTGATGTTGAGGATTGATTTGGTTGAGATGTTGGTATTGGGGTGGGGTTTGATATTGTGTAGATGATGTTACGAGATTATGTGGATATGCGACAGTGGATGGATTGATGTTAGATTGGTGGGCGTGGGATGGGTTGGATGTATTGTACTGTGAGAACAACTATCGTAGATAGGCAATGGTGTTGGGATTGGGTGGAGGCACACTTGTGGATGTACTTACTTGCGTGATGTTGCTTTGTATGCCCATGGTAATTTGTGGCATGGAAGGGTTTACCGTTGTAGTAGTGGATATGGTGATAGGTTGTAAAGTGGTGGGGTTAGGGATATTGGTAGTGATGGTAGATGTGGTAGCAGTAGAGGTCGTGTTGGTGGTAGATACGACAGGTGTGGACGTTTGAGAGATAATGGGTGTTGTTGTTTGAGAGATAGTGGGTTGGGTGTTGGATGTGGATGCTTGTTTATTTGATGGGTTAGGGGCGGTTGTAGAGGTGGATGGTTGTGCTGATGTCGTGATGGGGGGTAGTTGAGCACCAATTTTGAGAAGATGATCTAGAAATCTATTTGGATCTGACCGTAGGACTTTGTCAAGCATGTCCATGTTATTAGCATCTTGTGTGAAGGATAAGACATTGAGATCATCTTGGGAGGGGGATGTGTGGTGGTGGTGGTGGTGATGATCGTAGTTGTTGTAAGTAATGGGAGGGATTTTCATTGGGACCATATGAGATGATGTAAGGGTACGTAGATTGGTTGAATGATTGGTTGATGGGTATGTTGTGACTGTTGGTATTAGGCATTCCCGTGCCTGGATATTGCTCTGCCATTTCTTGGATTTTCTTGTGTTGTGATCTTGTGATGGGCATGCAAGTGGATATGTTTAATTTACAATGTGGAAATGAAATAGGGATGGATGCCTTAGAGGATTTGATTGATTGTGTTGGACCCAAAGAGGGATGTGGTAATGTGGTGAGGTAGAAGAGGTGATGTGGTGGATGTATTTGCTAGTGGTTTCAATTGAAAGGTGATGTGGATGGCTGATATTGATTTTGCATAAATGTTGGACCAAAGATGACATTTGTTTTTGGAGGATATTTTGTTTGATGTTTGATTTTTTGATGTGTGATATGGATGATTTTGGTAGTCAACAAATTGAGCTGAGATAGGACCTAGATTTGTGGTTTGCACAAAAGGGATGTCTTTCTTTGTTTGGGGTTGACTAATGACCTTACACAAAGAGGGATAATGATTTCATTTGGGAGGTAGACTATTGACTTTCCAAGCAAGGTATGATGTGTGTAGGAGAAAATCTAGGTCAATTTTTAGCTCAAACAGATGACAAATTTTGATGACGTTTTGATTTGGGAGATTTTGGGGGTTTTTGGAATGATTCTCTTATGAAAAGGATTTTGATTTGGTCCAAAAGGTATGTAAAAATCACTGAAGACAAGTGGATAGGAATTTGAATGGGTTTGATATAGCAAAGGGGTCCGAAAATGGTGGTGATTAATCCTCTAAGGTCAAATGAGAAGGTGTGATTTTGGAAAAATTTGGAAGAAAATGGATGGACTGTTGTCAGATTTTTGGAATGTGAATATGGATTATGGCAGTGCAGATGGTGGGGATCACAACTAACTAGGTTTCTATTTTAGGCTAGTTAAATCTGAGAATAGCACCAATCCGCGGGTGTAATGGCATCACAATTAGGAAATGATGGCGCTGAAACAGGGCAGACAGATTTTTGAAGATAAATTTGGATTTTCTTTGATGGGAATTTGATCAAATTGTTTTTCAATGTCTCTTGGCAGGTTGTTTGTGAATAATAAAAGCACATTTAACACATAATTAAGCACATGAACGCACAACAACCAAGATTTTTTTGTTTTGTGAAATGACGTATGATTTTGTTTAAAAAGAACACTTTTCACAACCTAAGATGAGAATGTGACAGTATTTGTTGAATCCCCTAGCTGCGCCTATTCAAAACGGGTAGCTCCAGGATCTTGGTAGCACCGGCTCCTCCTTACAATTGCACACACTTCTCATGCATACCAAGATCCAGGTTTCTTATAAGGCTTGTCCCTTACCAAACCTTTAGATTGTCCCTGCTACCTCAGCTAAGAACTGCATGAATCGGGGCCGCTTCAAGGGTTTCCCCTCTGCATCAACAAATAGAAGGATTTTGGCTTGCTAAAATAAAGGTTCGTAGTAAGGGCATTCGTTCAGGTGGTTATACGTGCGGTAGCGCTACTCTCCATTATGGAGTCTCCCAGCTTCCAAGGGTTACGCCTTGGAGGGTTTTGGGGGAGGTTAGCTATCGGTATAACACAACACCACCTGTCGCTTGAGACTTTCATCCCAAATGCCTTATTTTATATAGCGGCTTGGAAGAGCTTGGCTTTAGCTTGATGCCGCTTGGGTCGTTCCCACCTTTCGAAGTGGGGTGGCAGGCCCTCTAAGGATTACAAAAGCAATACAATCATAAAAATACTTTTGATCCCCAAGTTCACTCAAAGGTGCGAAGGGAGAGCATACGTATTCTAAATGATTGTATCACACTAAGCATGGTTCATTTTAGATCTTTTGGATTTAAATGGGGTGTGGTTTTTGCAAGTTTTTGTGATGAGATTTTGATTCCCAAGATCACCAAAATGGTGTGAGGGAAGAGCATATGCTCTGTCATGTTACAAACAAAAAGAGCACAAGATACTTCAAACAATTAAGATGATTTTCTTGGTTACATGTGTGGGAGATGCAAGTTGTTGTTCTTTTTAATCAAGATGTATGCAAATTTGTGGTTCATTTTAAAGCCCAAAATCGAAGTGTTTGATTTGTTTGTTGGAACGTCAAAGAGTAAATTTTTAGAGCACCAAAGTAAATGTTATTGGCATACACACGTCACAAAGAGATTTGTTTGATTTGTCTTGTTCAATTTTATGACGCCAAATTGAAGTGTTGTCTAACTAGGATGCCAAAAGAAAGGTTCATTTTAAGTCCCACATGAAATGATGTTGTGTAGGAAAAACTAAAAGAACCCTGCAAACAGTTTGTTAGTATCTTGCAAAGGATGATAAAAACCTACAAAAAAAAACCCTTGTCAGTACCTGCACAGACAACAAAGTCAGTTTTTCTCAAAATAGTGCTAAAATAGGTATATGAAAGTGCCACTGCAGGCAGAACAACCTGACTTACAGGAAATGGCGATAATTAAAATTATGGTGCTAATTTAAGTCAGTGAAAGCAAAAAAATACAATATAGCGCTAATTTAAGGCAGTGAAAGTGACAAAATAAAATATAGCACTAATTGAAGGTAGTGAAAGTGACAATAAGGGTATAGGAAAGTGCTACTATACAACCTTTCAGGGAGTTTGGTTATCCTGCGGATGGTGCCGATCTGAGTGATGGTGCTGATACGACACTGAACATGTTCGTCCTGCAAAAAAGTAATTTTTTTCTCACAATGCCAGGGGTCAGACAGTAAAATCAGGGTCTTGTTACCCTTGTTAGTTGGGGTAAATGAAAAACCAGATGATATCTAAGCTAAAGTGCCTATTTAGACCCCTTGTAAAAATTTTGACATAATCCCCCCTTGCAACTTCAACATCTCTGTGTAAACTGAGAGTGAAAGGATAATAGAAATAGCAAGAAGATCTTAAACCAGCAAAAATGTGAGTGAATGCAAGAAGTGGAATGTGTTGCGTAGAAATAGTGCCAAAACAGAGAATAGCGCTGAACCGAGTCAGTGATGGCACCACTGCGAGGGTATGATAGCGCTACACCTGTAAAACACACTCATCTAACACCAAAAACTCACGAAAACAAGTTAGACTAGACCTTGTGGGTCCCACCGGGCGTGCCAATGTAGATTAGAAATGTAAACAAGGCTAAAATATTAAACCAAATGTAATATACACAAGATTATACCTCACAATACAAATCTAATCCCATCAAGGGAGGAAGGAGCCTTTGCACCCAAACAAGCTCCTAAGACCAAGATGATCCCTAGACAATGGATTCCAAATGTGAAATGCTCATTCAAGTTGTGCAACTCACTATCCTAGCTCAAGAGTGATTTTGGAATTATTACTTTGCATAGACTTGGCTTCTTGAAAATGGCTTGGGAGATGCTCTATTTATAGACTTTGGAAGGGATTTTGATCCAAGGGTGGATATTGATTGGAAAGATCAATGGTGGAGGATGGAGATGATATGGAGGGCCTAGATCTAATTTAGGAGAATGGATGGCTATGAATAAAAGTGATTCTTTTATTCATTTTGGGGAAGAAGAAATTATTAAATAAGTTATGGGGGGAAGATTATTCCCAAATAAAAGATTCATGGGGGGAAATAGAGGTATAGGCATTGGAACAATGATTTTTTATTGTGATGTGGGATTTTAGGTGGATTTATTCCCATTTCTTTATTTGGAGAATGTGGGAGAGTGGGTAGAACTAGGTTTAACCATCCAAATGAGGGTTTTAGGGTTAATTAAACATTAATTTTATTTAATTAACCCTAGGGCTAGAATAAATGGGTTAGATTAATTAGTTAACATGATTTTAACTAATTAATTGAATTTAGTGGCAAAAGGGGAAAAATGATTTAGTAAATATTACATATTTACTAAATTCATTTGGCTAGGTTTGAAACTATTGAATTAATGAAATTAATTCAATTGTCTGGGATAAATTGATGAGAAATGGGGTAATGAAGGGATAATTAATTAAATACAATTTAATTAATTGGTTTAGGAGGGAAATTGATATGATTAGGAATATCAGGAGTCAGTTTAGTGATTGAGACATTTTTAGGTGTCTACAATGTCCATACAACCATAGCTTCATAAAACTATATAGGAGTCTATATGCGAATTGTAAACTGCCATATTATCTAAAGAGTATCACATACTATTCAAAAAAGACACCTACAGGGATCGGGACAAATTACACGAGCCCCTACCCCCTTATCATCATTACAATTATCAACTTTGAAATTGCATACCAATTTCCCTTCCCCCTCTGGCACCTCCACAGCAATGGCTTCCTCTTCCACCATGCAATATTCTAATATAGCTAGGATCGCAGTCATTGGGAGCGCCACCTACAAACTCTTGGCTATTTCCTCAATTTCAAAAAAGGGCTCTTCGTGAAGTTGAAAGGTTCTGAATGAGCTCACTAGGGATCAAGTATTGTTGAGTGCAAGGTCCCTAACACCATAAGGGATGAGGCTAGGATTGTGCCCTAGGCGAATTTGAAGGAATGCATACCCCTAACAAAAACAAAAATAATCTTGTTGATGATCTCAATAAAAAAATTAAAACATATATATTATTTGTTAATCTTAAATGTTTTAAATAGAAAACATATACCAATCAACATATTAAATTTATTATTTAAGACTTAAGATATTCCAACTAAAAAAACAAGTATAGTTATTAAATATCGACCAGCATATTATTTATTATTTAAAATCTTAAATCTCTCAAATAACAAATAGGGAAAGGTTGTTTAAGCTTAACTGAAATACATACCTTATGATGGGAAGGAAAGAAGTCTGTGAAAGGCTAATTGTACTCCTCTAATGTGGAAAAATGATCTACATCAGTGGGGTTGATTCCTTGGCTGGCCATGTTAAGAGGAGACATAGTATGACCTTCTTTCATAAGGAGGTCTGCAATTTTGTACCAACACCAGCTGCCAAAGCACGCTCCATGGACCAACACAAAGTGAAAGCTTCCTAAATCACACTCCATTACTTATTATTCTCAAAATAACTCCTCCCAAATCATATTACAAGATATGCTCCAGGTCGATCTTTGTAGCCTCTTCTCCTTTTCTTGTCAACCCATCTTGATAGGGCTTCTACTTAGTTGTTTCAATCCAACATAGTTGGCTCTAGTTCAGCCCGTTGATGAAAAATATAATATTATTCTGTGATAACATAATAATTACCTATCATGCAAGTTTGTATGTATTGGTTTATAATTAAAATATATTTGAACTGTAAATATAATGGAATAGATGAACAAATTTATTATCCATATTCAATACAACATCATTATTTTGTAGTGATTTACAATCAAGACATATTTGACTTGTAAAAGTTCTAATAATAAATATTCCAACAGTAACAACATTGACTGCATACAACCAGTTGTGTGTGTATAATATTAATTAATATTGATTTTGTTTTCTTCATCATGTTTTAAGTGGAAAGGAAATGTATCAGTGATACCCACTATGTTTGCCCTTTAGTTATATAAGAGGCCATAGTGGATAATCAATAATGGATACTAGATTCTAGAAACCAATTTATAATCATGACCTCCTAAGTGTAGACTAAGGAGTTGAATCATTGAAAGACACAGATAATGGTCATAAGTTCAAAACTCACTTTGTCCACTATATACGTTAGGGGTAGTGTGTATAGCCCAGAGGTTATAGGGGTCTTGCGCTACAAGTCACTAGCTACTGATTCCTTTGTGGTTTAAAAAAAGGGGTTGTAAGGTAGCCACTCAAGGATAGGGCCAAGCTAGGCCAACATTAAAGGTTCTAATGATAATAGCCAACAAACTATAATAGTTATAAATAATTGTGAAGGAAAATAGACTTTTTAATAATTCAATATATGTGAATCCAATACAATTATATATTAAGTATAAATTGATTTAGATGAATTAATATTATTTGAATTGATAAATTTTATATAATTGAAATAGTTATTTTGGGAAAGTAAATATGGTGGATAGGAATATTTTATCTTATAATTACAGAATGCATTCATCTTTGTAAAGACTTTGGAATTTGACTAATGAGTGTTATAGCATTAGTGCATCTCTATTTATGTAACACTTTAGAAAGTTACACTAGATCTATACTTTGTTTGGGGTCAACTTTGTAGTTCTGGATCAAGCCTATGGCCACAAATGCATCCTATACATTTAGAATCGACCCTACATAATACATAACTCCGCCTTGTTACTCATTCAAATCATCTTCACTTGTTCTACTCTTTCTTAATACTTAAGGGCTAGTGATATTTAGAAATACCTTGGTAGGGTTGTCATTATGTTGCTAGGAGACACATTCTCCAAGGTCTAGCAATGAAAATGTGAGTGAATGATAAAAATAAATCCTCATTTACATGCATATGCTCACATGGATGATTGTGTAGATCTAGATTCCTTTTAGTGTACAATCCAAATGTTCAACTCCTTAGAATGAGATTCGACATACTAATTCCAAATATTCATTGATTCTTTAATGTGTAAAATGAATTTATTGAATGCCTTCAAATACTAGTGAAGATACAAGAAAGTAGGAGATATTAGAAAACAAAGAAAACAAAAAACAATGGGTTATACCTTTAAATCTCCTCCATTCAATTCTCCTTGATAAGGTGGAGGAAATGCATGCACCCAATGTAAAATCCTAGCGCTGCCCAATATGAACCAATGTGGATTGCTCAATATAATACCAACATAGTGGAAGGAAGGATTTAGATGCAAATTGGATGTGGAATTGGTTATAATTTTGGCTATGAATGTGAGAATTTTTGCAGCATAAGGATGGTATATCAAGCTTGTGTAGTGTTTCAATGGATTAGGAGAAGCTCTTATTTATCGATTTTTGAGGATTTATAGATCAATGGTGGAGGTTCAAAGGTGATATCCAAGGGTGGAGATTCCATAGTGAAATCAAGGGCTAGGATTTCATCAACAAAGATGAAGGGCTCATATTATTTTAAAATTTTAAATTCAACCATTGGAAGGCTTTGCATTTATGAAGATGGAGACATGTGAATGAATTTAAAATTCAGTTTGGTGAGTGGGATGAGAAGTGACAAATGTATGGATTTGGAAAGGTGGGGTGGAGACATGTGTGAGCTTTAAATTAATTAAATAATGCTCTTTCACAGATTAGGAAATATGAGGTGGAGACACATGTGACTCCTATTAATTAAATAATGTTAATTACTTAATCAATTGTGGGGAGATGGGATAATGAGGGATTAGGTTAGTTAATTAAGTGATTAACTTAATTAATATGGCTGGTGGAAATTAGGAGATGGATTAATTAGTGGCTCAAATTAATTAAGGAGAGGTTTACTTAATTAATTTGGTCATAGGGGCTATGTAGGGTACGGTAGATAATTAAAGAAATGATATTTATTTCATTAGCCTAGGTTTAGTCATAAGCTAGGTGGATTAATTAAATAAATAAACTTTATTTAATTAATGTAGGTTAGTGACAAAGGATGAGATAATTAATTAAATAAATCGTAATATTTAATTAATTAATTATAGACAATGGTTAGGTTGGAGTAATTAATTAAATTTAAATTATTTAATTAATTATGGGTAAGTGACTATGGGCAATTGACAAATTAATTAAATAAATTGATTTATTTAATTAATTACGAGAAAGGGGATAAGTTAGCATGATAGAGAATGTAGGAAAATGACCGTATAGGGCTTGTCATTTTTAGGTGTCTACATTTTGCCCCTCTTCGATATGACGTTACGATTGTATGAGACTGATGTCATGTCAAAGAGAATTTTACCCCAGTCGACCGAAGGGAAAGGAGGAATGAGTGGGATATGCCCCCTCGATAGAGCAAATGAAATTTTTTTTTTTGGGTGAACTCTCAAAAAAAAAAAGGTAAGACAGGATGCGAGATGAAAAATGGGATCAAATGAAGAAAAATGGGGAAAAATAGATATGGTATGAAGCTATGGTGAAAGATTATGATTGGGCTAGAAAAATTAAGGTTGGGGCTTAGGTGGAGGCTATAAATAGGCTATGGGGGGCCCATAATCCTCATTTGTACACCTAGGCTTGAGTGATTTGGAGAGAGAAGAGTGATAGAGCATGGAAGCTATGGTAGGAATTCCATGTCACAAGCATCGAGCAGAGCGAGTTTGGGAGTACAAGTGACCTCTGAATGCTGGTGAGTCAATATGTGGCCTATCCATCCTTTATGAATTGGGTTTTAGGTATTTATGTCGCATTAAAAGCAGGGTAGGTTAGGGTCAACAAATGCGCTAAAGCACTCGCTTAGCGCATTCAGGTCAGGCGTAGCCCCTAAGGCGAAGCGGTTAGCACTTTCACTCTAGTTTAGCACCTCCATTGCAGAGTAACACATTTGTCACACCAAACAATGGCTAGTTATAGGGTTGTTTAGTGCCTTTGATGGTTTGGTGCATGTGCTAAGGGGATTAGCATTTGAGCTCACCTATCGGCACCAGTGCAAGAGAAAATAGAAGCTAAACACCAATCGATGCTAGCACAAGATGGTTTAGTACTTACGTTGGATTTTAGCGCAAATGTAATGTATGTTAGCGCCTATGCATCTATTGGTGCCAGCACTAGGGGACTTAGCACTTTTGCAGAGGTTTTTTTGTAAAAAAGGCTAATTAAGTGGTGTGATGGATGTAGGAGGTGTTATTTTCACTATAGTCGAGGGAGCGGAGGTTGCCTCCATTGTCTTTCTTAGAGCGGTTCGGACTAGGGGATGTGCTAGTGCTGGAGTGGATCAGATTGTGCCACTTGGCATATATGCTAGAGATTCATGCCCATAAGGCCATGATAACAGCATTAGAGAGATAGCAGAGTGATCGATGTGCTTTTCTGCTTTCGACAGGGGAGATTACAGTCACTCTAGAGGATGTCTGGAGGATCCTAGGGATTTTGATACATGGAGAGAGGGTTGTATATAACCAGAATGCGGGTGTAGTGGCACTGAGATGTGTGTTTGCTCCTGATGTCATTTTTCTAGATAGGAGAGCTCGACAACTGATATGGCAGGATGTGATGGTCTCTTTGGAGGGCATGGCATTCTATACTGTGGCACTAATTGGAGGCATACTGGTGCCAGACAGGAGGTCATGTGGCTTCTTGGTTGGCTGGAGAGTTGTATTGGAGAGGATGTATGAGTAAGGGACTATGTATGTGTGGGGGCCATGTGTGTTAGCTCAACTATATCATGATATGCACCTACTAGTTTACAAACGAGGGGCTAGCCTGGGATGTAGAGTCACTCTTCTCCATGTGTAGGCTTGGGAGCACATAGCCATTACATGGCTAGTATGTGTGTATGTCAAGACAATGGGGCGACTGTATGTGTATTTGTATGCAGGAGTGTTATAACATCTTTGATTGGGGGTCTTGAGGTAATAGAGGTGAGCCTTTGATGAGTTAGACTCAATGATATGGCGGCCATGGAAAGCATGCGAGAGATGGCATTGAGACATGGATCATCTACCCCATGCTCAATAGGGTAGTTACATCATAGGGAGGATGGAGCATATTATTGATTGATATATTCCCAAGCACATATTGAGACAATTTTGGGTGTGGCAGGGAGAGCCACACATAGAGGTTGTATTCCCTTGGGTTACGAGGGAGGGAGCAGAGGGATGGGGAGTTTCCATTGATCCTCACATAGTTATTGTTGCATTTGATGAATTAGTGTCATTTTAGTGGGAGTGGAGGGCAGATGTGGTGAATGCTAGGACTACACTAGACTATGATGTCTGGTGGGAGGAGCAACAACCTATGAGGCTAACCCTTCCATTGGGATAGTTGGTAGAGGTTGAGAGCAGTGAGGAGGAGGAGAAGGAGGAGGAGAGTGACAGGGGAGATGGTGGAGATGGAGGAGGTGACTGAGGTGGGTTGGATATTGGTGGGTGATGAGTTCTGTAGAGAGTAGAGGCAGTGATAAGGGGGTCAGGAGAAGGTGGTGAGGAGAAGGTGGATCCAACGGTGCTGCTAGCAGAGGTTTAGAGTTTGATGGAAGAGATGGCTAGCACCAAGGTGGAGAGAGACATTGCAAAGGCACAATTGGTAGTGGCTAAGGTAGAGGTTGTCAGGCTACAGGGGGAGCTTAGAGCTTTATGGGGGTAGACCTAGCAGAGTTATCAGTAGTGTAGGGAGGCGGTGTGGATCCTATAGAGCTAGCTCACGTAATTCAGGAGTGTGATACAACTATAACAAAGAGAGATGAAGCCTAGATATTACAATAGAGGGTCAAGCATTACGAGGCATTTTTATGTGTGGAGAGAGATACAACACAACAAGTAGTGGAAAGGGTTGGGCTAGCAGACATGTGGCGTGACCTTGTGTGAATATAGGGTGAGATATCAAAGTCTAGAGAGGGCACAAAACTATAGGATGTTGTATCATTCAGCAGTGTCAGAGGAGTAGAGATAGCCTAGCTATAGTGTTCAGAAAAGGTCAAGTGCTAGCCAGTCAAGGAGATTGAGGACTCACTTAGCTACATGGTTGGTTATGCCACCACCTCGGGCTATGCCTCCCTCATCGTAGGTTCCAATAGTGCCACCATCAAGGACATAGGGGAAAGGAGCACAGGCGACAGTTGTACAAGGTACATGGACAGGGCCCTCATCAATAGGATTACAGGCTCCAGTAGAGCCTAGGGATAGCACCACTTAGTGGTATTTTATTGATTTTGTATTAAAAATTTTATGTATTGATCCTCTGGGCACATTTTGTATCATGACCTATTTTTTGTGATATATATGATGTGCATTTGTGGGTGGCTTATGATGTTTTATGATATGTTTATTTATGATGTGATGGATAGGTTAATGATTGTTAATGATATGCACTATGTTATGTTATGGATGGACGTTTATAATATGGACTATGTGATTACATGTGATGAATCATGGATATGTTTTATGTTATGGTTTCATGTAATTGATGATGTTATGGTTTATGCATTATGATATGTGATGGATTATGTGATGTTTCATAGAGATCCATGTAGATATTATTTGGCACTCATCTCTAGAGGTCGACGTACCTCCAAATGCTACAGTTGGAATAAAGCAAGGAATATTTGGAAACTTGAATTACCATCTAGAAACAACACCCCAACATCATTTGGGAAATAAAGATCTATACAAACCACATGGCCAATGTGTGTGGCAAGTGATTCCCCACCACAAGCAATAGTATAAGACCCTCCACAATGGCAACACATCATATATATCATACAACACTTGTTTGAAATGATTTAGGGAACTTATTTCTTAAGGAAGGCATTCCCATGAGTAGTCTAGTAGGTGCCCAGCATGGGCAGAAACACCACCACCCAAAATATTCCTTTGCCCATCTTTAGATGATGTTCATACAGATGGATAATATTAATACTCCCAATCTACAATTCAACTTCTGCATGGAATTGGCTAAAATTGAGGCATATTTATAACACCTACAAACACATTCATACAACTTAAAATGTTTAATAGAGTGGCCTACACAAAAAAATCTCATAGAGATCCATGTAGTTTCTTTGAATGAGAAAACTTACACAATAGGTTTGTACTTGGTTTCTCTCAAGTCACCTAGCTACTAGATCAAATCACTAGGTAGTGCAAAGGAAAAAATATTTGGTCAGTTGAACATCAAAAATCATTTGATGAACTAAAATACAAAACTTTAATCTATACCAGTGCCCACACTACGAGTTATTCAACAACTATTTGAGATAGAGACTAACTCCTCTTAATATGCACTTGAAGTGATCCTAACTCAACATTACCATCAAATATCTTTCCAGAACAAGACTTTTACCATGACACTAGTGGTATCCCACATATGACAAGGAGCTTAATGCCATTGGTCGGGCATGTAAGCAATAAGAGAACTACATGTTGGGAACAGACAAATTAATCCACACATATCACAAGCAATTTTAACTCCTAAGGATATATTTATCAAACTTTAACAAGAATGTCATCAGAAGTGGTCATCCTACTTGCAATAGTTTCGCCTTAATAATAGGCACAAGAAAAGAAGTTTCAATCTTGTAGAAAATAGTTTGAGTTGACCTATAGATTAATCTATCCTCATTATGCTTGACAAATTTACGTGAGACCAACAATTAGTAGAACTATATATAATACATGATTTTTTTCTAAGATATATCAAATCTTGCATAGTGGTAAGCCAATTCCAAATTTATAATTATATAATGGGTTCCAATATCACCTTAGACATTTGTACACATACCACACAAGGAAGAGTGATATAAAATCATAAGGCTCATTTTAGCAAGGTTGCAAGACAATTTAGAGTTAATATTACCCTGATATTACTTCAAAAGTATTTCTACTAGACACACCTTCAATAAAATGTTGGCATATATTCAATTCTACACTACATGTTCCATATCCAAGTCAATCAATAAATAAGGTATGTGCATGCCTTGGTCAATATTTAAAAATCCTTGGTATTGTTTCCATGACCCTTTTTCTCGTTATCCCAACACTAGAAGGGGAAATTCCTATGTGTATGTAGTTGTTGATAGATTACTTAAGATGTCCCCATGCCTTGTAAGAAGACAATTTTATCTCTAGAAACAACTCAAATGTATTTTTAGGTTCATTTTGGGTTACCATCCACCATATCTTTTATTGGGACACCATATTTCAAAGCCATTTACCAAAAGTATTTTGGTCTTTGATGGACACAAGATTGGAAAACTATTCTCCCTTCCACCCATAGACTAATGGAAAAATTGTAGTAGTTAACAAGACGATAGTGCATCTTCTTTGAATGTGTGATTCTAGTAAGCAACATAAATGGGATGAAAGTATTCATTTTATTCAACATAGATATAACATAGATTTTCATGGCTCCATAGTGCACAAACTTTACGATTGCTTGGATTTATAACCATTAGCATTAATTGGCATATTTTATCCCATGGCACCATACTCTATGACAACTGATTCAAATAAAAAATAAGTTGTAAAATATGTTAAATTCATTAAGAATAATCAATAGATATAGTGATAGGTCCAAACCATCCTTCAAAAATCAAATGCTAAGTATAATGTGTCATGACAAGCACCACACACTACAAACCCTTTAGGTTGGTGATTAGGTTTGGTTAAATTTAAAGAAAGAACAACTCATAAAACCTCACTTCAAGCTTCATTCACTTTGATACAGGCCTTACACTATCACCAAGTACATAGGAGATAATTCCTTTGAGCTCACTCTTCCTCCCTACCTTTATTCACACCAATTCTTAATGTAGGTCTCTTACATGTTTACTATCCACTTCTTTTAGACTCTCCCAACACTGCAAAAGCCTATACCCAAATAAACACAATCCTTATTCTAACACATCAATAGATATTGATCAGATCAATAATGTTGGAGTCAAATAGACACATTAATAAGAGATCCCTCTCTTCAAGATTGTGAAAGCAAGTCAAGAACTTCTATCCAAAGGACAATGGTTCATCAAAGTGCAAATTACTCAATAGTTCCCACATCTTATTTTGTAGTCACACACAATGGGGCCATTACTTCTCAAGGTAGGTCAAATAATCTAGGAGGGTCAAGGATACTCTAGAGATCATGTAGAACACATGGTGATAATGTGATAGTATAAATCATCTTCAATATTGTCACACACATTTATTAGCATCTATTCTTACACACATATTTTGAACTACCAATTGTGGTGGCATTCCTAGGTAGTGGTGACATAGATGAATTTTATCAATTGAGATAACATTTGTTAGAATGGAAGAAGTCTTGTAAAATTCCAACCACTTCACCTTCCTCACATATAGTATTATAAACTACCATTATTTGTATAGTTAAATTATAGAAATTAGTCAAAGAACATGAGGATAGCTAAAACATTCAATGCATCTAACCTCTAAGATCATGTAAAAATATTTATAATAAAAATTTGAATTACAACTCTCAACATTAGTTTTCTAATCCTTCCTCTTGTCATTTTCACTCTAATTTAGTTCTCAACATGTGTCACTAATATTATGCTTCAACCATAGCACATTTAGTCTATTTACTAAGTGTTACTATTATGGAACTTTTTCTCCAAAATGGAAAAGCAAGTTATTTTATGAATAACCCTTTAAAATTATAAGGAGATAGTGTATAGTGTCCAAATTAGTTTTCTAATCCTTCCTCTTGTCATTTTCACTCTAATTTAGTTCTCAACATGTGTCACTAATATTATGCTTCAACCATAGCACATTTAGTCTATTTACTAAGTGTTACTATTATGGAACTTTTTCTCCAAAATGGAAAAGCAAGTTATTTTATGAATAACCCTTTAAAATTATAAGGAGATAAACGTTATTTGACCCTTTATTTAGAAAGGGAGATAGAAAAATAAAAGTTATTATGCCCTTTTAGATAAAAGGGGGAATAATAATGATTTTTTCAGAAGACCCATTTTAAAAGGGAGGAATTATTATATTTATTAAATAATTATTAAAGACAACCTTTGTGAAAGGATATGATGTTTTAAAAACTACCCCTTAGAAGGTAATATAAAGTATTTATGTGAGACTTGGATTTAGGGCATGGAGATCACTCAAGAAAGATGATCTAGGGGATATGGGCATTTGAGAAGGGGCACACAAATTGTGTCCAACTTGGGGTATAGTGTACACTTGGGATTGTCTTGGCTAAGGATTGTGTTGAGAATTTGCTCTATTGAAAATATCTTACATGTTATTTTCTGAATAAGATTTGTTTCTATTGGAGTGTGCCATAGTTATGAGGGCTAAGACCACTGAAATCTTCCTAGGGTGAGAGTGACCTTTCCAAGTGCTTTGTTTCAAATAAGTATCAAACTTATTATTATTCAAAGATATTCATAATTAGAAATAAATGAGACGGAGTTAATTTAATTAAATTCTCAAAATATGTTATTTGTTCCCTTTTGATAACATTCATATTGTTGGATGTGTGTGTGTATATTAGTGATGGTGATATTAATGTACTAAAGTCTTAAAGTAATTAATTTTGAGAGACTTTATAATCTTTAAGCTTAGATAATAACATTAACAACTTGGTTGTCATACAAAATTAACTTTGATATATTAAACCTATAGACACATAAAAATGTCCTAAACCTATGAATGCAATTTTTACATAATTCATCCCAATTTCACATTCTACTATTAATTAAATAATTTTTAATTATTTAATTAATTCATTTCTCCACGTATGCTTCTAATCAAATAAATTTTATTTATTTAATTACTTATTTATTTTCTTTTGAATTTCCTCTATAATTGAATAATTAATTACTTATTTAATTATTCACTATTTCATGTCCCCATTACCCTATTAATTTAAATAAATAAATATTTATTTAAATTATCGGACTTATCTTAATTAAATAAGTTCCACTTATTTAACTAAATCCTCACATTATTCCTCTTCGCAAATAAATTAAATAAATGGACCTAATTTATTTAATTTAAAAACATCCTACACCTTACAATTTCTTCAAATTAAAAATTGTCCTTTGTCTTTTAGTGAAAGGGAAACCCTAATTAATCTACACCCTCCATTCCATCAAAAGTCAAACATGCAATCATAGCCTTTCATTCAAACCCTACTCCTCTATAAAATCACTCTCTCAGCCCCATTTTATCACTTCCCACTTGCATAATTTGAGCACTATCTCTCTGATTTTGCTATCCATTCACTCTTGAGCTTCTCATCATATTTGTAGGTCTGCAAATCTAAGGGCAAAGTTTAGCAAAATTTTGGAGGAACAATGGAGGGAGGACACTTATAGTCTAGGGTTTTACTTCTTTTATTTGCATTTGCTTGTTCATAGGCTATTAGTACTCCATTGGGGAGTTAGGGCATGCATAATACTGTTTACACGTGTTTTAATGTTTTTCCTTGATGACATTTGGTGAACCTGACATGAATCATCTGTACATTCTACAAATTTGTGATTTTAGGATTTGTAGGGACAATATGATGCATTTGCAGGTCCATGCGACACATTCGTTGCTTCCTGTGACCCATGCATAGTACATCCTACCGCATTCTCTAGAGTCTGTGACACATCAATATGGTTTTGTGATACATACACCTATATATTGGACATAATCTCTTTACTTTTCTTTATTAGGCTAACCCATCCAGTCTTGCAAGGTTTGATCATGCTTTTCAATGTTTTGTTTGCTTTGCTAACCCTGTGAATCATTTGTTTATCTCATTAGGGTTTTTCAAAGCATTAGGGTTTTATGTTTCAAGGGTTTATTTAGGTCGTTCCATCATTTTGAGTATGCTTTATGCATGTCTGAAGGTTTTACATCTTTCTAGCATCATAGAAAGAAATCTACAACCCTAGGGTTTCTCATTCATCACTAAAATGGTTTTTTTATCTATTGTTTGGGTAGTTACTGTTATTTTTAATCTATAGACATGGAGCGACACATCTGCACATTTTTTGCGCCACAGTCGCCAATATCTAAAATGTGGTCGCCATCTTTTGTGACACATCCGAGAACCCCTATGATACATCCTTCTAATAGTGAACTGTATTCGTGCCCCTGTTTTACATAATTGCTATTCTCGGTGATGCATTAGAGAACTCTTGAACCGCATCCGACTACTGTATAACATGGGGTTCTTAGGTGGTCTTCATTTTGGTTGCTCTATTTGCACAGTAGATTAGGAGGTTTTATTCTGGTACTAATTTCTAGTCTGCAGCTTTGTGGCATCCTTTGGGAGGAGAATCTTGTTTGAAATCATTAACCTATTTGTTGTAGGGTTCCTTTCATTCATATGTGTGTTTGGTTAAATTAGGAACACTTCAAATTGAGGCATAAAAAGAACAACAATCCATTTGATTTCACACTCATTGGCTTAAAAGGAAAAATAAATTGCATACTTTCACTCATTCGCTTAAAAGGAATAACAAATTGCATATTTTCACTCATTGGCTTAAAAGAAACAACTTGCATCTTTTCACATTCATTAGGGCTAAAAAGAACAACAAATTGCATCATTTGTCTTCTTTGTCTTGTGATTTTTCTTGTGTTGTGAAGTGTGTATGCTCTTCCCTCGCATTTTAAGCAATCTTGGGAATCAAAAGCACCTCTCAAAATTTTCATAATCACACCACACATTTGATTTCTAAAGGTTAATGAACGCTTGCTAGTGTGACTAAGTAATATGCTTATGCTCTCTCCTTGCATTTTTGTATGACCTTGGAGATCAAAAGCATTTACTTATGTCACATTTTGTGTAACCCTTTTAGATAGGCTCTACCTTTGAGACACATCTATATGGAGAACGCATTGGTGACCCAAAGTGTTTCTTCCCTCAGGCCGCTATATAAAAAGATAAGGTGAAAGCCAAGTCTAAACTTCCATTAGCCTTCATCGTACAATGCCAATCCAAAAGTGCAAGCTACCCACATTTATATGAGGTATTTTTAGTACCACTAGTAGGATTGGTCAAAGCCTTAAGTGGCTTGCTAGATGCTCACGAGTTGGTAAGTCCTTGAGTTGCGACTAGAAGACAAACTAGCTAGAAGCCCACCCTTTATGATTGAGTTTATTGGTGTCACTCTTGGTGCAAGGTTACCACCCTGAAGTTACTCACCATATGAACTCCATTGAGATGAGATGGAAATCTTCGTCTTAGCATAAGTTATACACGTATCTTTCCAAGGAAAGGGTGATTGGGTCATCCTTCTAGTCCTGTAGGCCCTATCCATCCTCTCTCACAAGAAAAAAGTGTACACACCCCATTCTAGGGTGTCCCTCCCTCGCATCGAAGGAGTTTCCAAGTTGTGGGCCCGAGCATCACGTCATTGGCCAATGACCTTAGGGATAAGAAGTGTCTTATGTGTGTGAAGTTTTTTTGAATTGTGATTAAGGCCCATGGAAATTTGGGGTTAAATAGCCCTTGAAAATACACATGTTTATAAAGTCAAGAGTCACCTGAGTGTTTTTTATGCGTGAAGTGTTTTCTGATTTTCCCAACAAATTGTCAAACAAACATAGAAGGCTAGTTTTAGGCTCCAAATAAATAGTGAAATGCATCTGTAGGATACTAAAACATATCTACTAAGAAATAGACCACAATTGCAGCTCCCTGAAACACATCTGATAAGCAATAAAATGCATCGGAAGCTCCCTAAAATGCAACTGCAGACTGCTGAACTGCAATCGAGCCTTTGTGTGATGCATCTACCTATAGTAAGACACTTAGAGGACCTTTTTAAAATTTTCCTTCCCTATCAAATCTGACTGCATCTATGTCAAAATATTTTAGACCTGCTAGTTTTGTTCATCCCTTACACACTCAACTTCATTCCTTTAGGTTTAGATTGCATTCCATATTCTCCAAATCATTTAGCTTACCTTAGAACATTAAAAAATCAGCCCTTGGCATCTAAAGAGGTCCCTAAAAAATAGTCTTCTTAAGGTTGAAGCATAAGGACAAATTGTTGAAACTTGACTACATTATAAGTGTGAATTTAGATTATAAAGACCTTGATATCTTTTCCAAATCAATCACAATTTGGGCCTATTACACATAAGTCTAGTTTAGGTCCATCTCTTTCAAATCAACAAGTGAGTCTCAAACTCATGAGTCTAGTTTGAGCTCACTTTAATCGATCATTTCTTCTACATCAACACTTCAAGGTCTTAATAAATCTAACTAGTGCTTTGATAAAGTCATGAGTAGTCATTAGTACCCTCTTGGAGGAAACTTTTTGAAGATTAATAACCATTAGCCTCGAGCATAGTCTCGGTCTCATTACCTTAGTTGCATCTCAAAGAATTTACATAACATATCCTCATTTGGTCATTCCCATTTTCATAGGTACATTTCCAACCTTAGTTGCATCTTTATAATTCCCAAAAACATACATAAATAATTTGCATTTTCATCCATAAGACAAACTCATTTTCCACAAACTAGTAAGGCTTATATGTTGGGATAAGGTGCCATTAACCTTGTAAATCCCAATATTGTATTTATTCCATTTATTATATGTAATTTGTAATTATCCATGAGGAGATATACTAGTTTCACTAGCAGGGGTAATTTCAGAGTCACCGGAAGTTATTATGGAGTGACTTTTACTATTGGCAAATGTAAAAACTGATGGTGAATGAGGATAGGCATGCTCCCTTGAGGAATATACTATTTTTGGCATGTATGAAAATTGTCATAATGTTTGGTGAGTGAATCTATGACAGCTGCAAGTTGTCATAAGATTATGTGATTATATGACACATATGACGGATATGTTAGTTGTATATTTGCTATATTTAGCCCAAGGTTCCTATCTTGGAAAGATACTCTTTTGATGGAATCTATGATGGTTATGACGCATCATAAGATGTTATAAGAGGCCAGATTTAGTCTTGGGTACCCAACCTTTGCATGGCTATTTTTGGACAAGTGGAAGGTGCTTGTAAGATGGCATTTAATATTTTTATGTTGGGGAATCTCATGAGAGAGAAGGTGAACGCCTAAGATGAGTTAGAAAATGTTTCTATAAGTATTTTCCATGTATTTGTTGCTGCAATATAGATTTTAGGTACTCGGCTGATGTCGAAATGCTGTCAGATTGAAGACTAGTGGAGAGAGTTGAAGTGTTGTTGTATTGTAAATGATTTTCAGATTAATACAAACATTGGGCCTCTTTCCTGTGTAAATTTTTTTACCTAAAAGGGTTTTCTTCACATTAAACATTGTGTTATGTGTTCATATTTCTAATTTTGCATTTATGTGAAGCATAGTTTTGTTTCTATGTTACAATCTCCATTAATAACACACAGTTAAAGATTGCAGAAATTTATATTGAATCAGATTTCCATTGAAGTAGTGTTGCTTTCATTTCTAACATTTGGTATCAAAGTCTAGCCAGCTTTGACTCTTGGGTGGTAGTGTGGAAGCTGTAGCTGTAGTGGGAGATTTGGTTGAGTTTGTTTTGTAGATATTGTGTTGTTATTATGGTTGCATGCACTGTTGCATCAACCTCTCGAATGGACATTGAGAAGTTCAATGGAATGGGGTATGAGTTGTGGAAGTTGAAAATGGAAGATTTGTTGGAAGAAAGAAACTAGTGGTTGGCTGTCCAAAAAGAGAAGAAACCTGACAATGTCTCTTAAGATGAGTGGGATAGACTAGATAAGAAGGCATGGAGAACCATTCGGTTGTGTCTTTCAAACTCTGTCTTGTTGAATGTCACAAAGGAAGAGATTGCATACAAGTTGTGGAAATGGTTAGGTAAGACCTATCAAGCCAAGAGTATGGTAAATAAACTTTATTTAAAAAGAAAATTATTTTCCATGAAAATGCGAGAAGGTGAATCAGTTGCAGAGCATTTAAATTCTTTTAATTTGTTAGTGAGTCAGCTTGATTCAGTAGATGTTGAGGTTAGTGAGGAAGATAAATGTATCTTACTTCTTTGTTTTTTACCCGAGTCTTGGGAGAATGTTATCCTTGCTATCACTGCTAACCTTGTGGATCCAAAGTTGGATGCTCTTGTTTCAGTGCTATTGTCACAGGAATTGAGGAAGAAGAGTTCAGATAGTTTAGGGGATGCTCTCAATGTCAGGGGAAGGTCTAAGGAAAGAGGACCTAAAGGTGATCAGAAAGGGGCTAAGGACAAGTCCAAGGGCCAGTCTAAGACTCCTGGTAAAAAGAATAGAGTTAAGTGTTGGAACTGTGGTAAAAGGGGACATGTGAAGAAGGAGTGCAGAAACCCCAAGAAATAGTGGGAGAGTGCTTCAGATAAGTCCTCAAATGCAGGTGAAGAAGTTTTACTTTCTGCATGTAATCTTGTTTCTAATGATCACTAGTTGGTTGACTCAAGATGCTTGTTTCATATGACCCCGCATAAGGAATGGTTCTCCTCATATGAAGAATATGATGGAGGTGATATCTACCTTGGTGACAACTCTACATATCTGATTGTCAGGAAAGGAAAGGTATTGTTATGTTTTAGTGATGGGAGGATTAAAACCCTCCTTGGTGTTTTGCATGTTCCTGGATTAACTAGAAATCTGATTTTAGTTTTGAAGTTGAATGATTTGGGAATGCATGTGACATTTGACAAGCATTGATGTAGATTAGTGAGAGGGACCTTGGTGGTAGTGAAGGGGAAGAGATTCAGAAGCTTGTTCAAGCTTGAAGCCACTATAGTTTATAATGACACCTATGTATCTGAGGCTAATACTGAAAATGCATGTATGTTGTGGCACCGTAGATTGGGCCACACAAACAATAATGTATTAAAAACTATTAAGAATAAAAATTTGTTGGATGGTTTCTCCTATTCTAATAGCACTTTGATTTCTATGAGCATTGTATGTTTGGTAAACAAAATAGAAAATCATTTCCTGTAGGAAGCAATTGAGCAAAAGAGAAGTTAGAAATTATTCATATGGATGTGTTTGGACCTGTGAATAATGAATCTATCAGAAAATCTTGTTATTTTGTAACCTTCATTAATGATGTATATAGATTTACATGGATTTATTTTATGAAGCATAAATCTAAACTTTTCACTAGGTTTAAGGAATTCAAAGTCTTAGTAGAGAACCAATCAGGTTTAAAGATAAAAATATTAAGATCTGACAATGGAGGGGAATATTGTTCTAAGGAATTTGATGAGTTTTGCAAGCATGTAGGTATAATCAGACAAAAGACAACTCTGTATACACCACAACAGAATGGTGTTGCAGAAAGGATGAACCGAACAATTATGGAAAGGGCTAGAAGTATGCTTAGTGATGCACAGTTGGATAAATGCTTTTGGGCAGAGGCTGTGTGTACTGCTTGCTACTTGATAAATAGATCTCCTTGTAGGGCTCTTGATTTGACACCTTATGAAGTGTGGACAGATAAGAAACCTTCTATTTCACATTTAAGGGTTTCTGGTTGTGAGGCTTTTGTTCATGTGCCTAAGGAAAAGCGATCTAAGTTGGATCCAAAAGCTAAAAAGTGTACATTCATTGGATATGGTGATAATGTGAAAGGCTATAAGCTTTGGAATCCACTAACCCACAAGATTATCTTTTCTAGAGATGTTATTTTCATGGAACTTAGAGCTATTTTTGAACCTGAGAAGCCGAAAGAAAAAGATGAAAAGGTAAAGAGAGTGCATTTTAAGTTAGAGTAGCAAGATGCACCTCAAGAACATAATGATAGATTGGGGGGTGAAGAAGAAGAAGAAGATTCGAGTAGTTCCGATGAAGATGAATTTGTTGTTATAGAAGAAGTTGGTACAAATGATCATGCAGAAGAATGAGTAGAGTCTCTTACTCCACCCTTGAGGAGATCCACAAGACAACAGAATCTAGTTGACAGGTATAGCCCACTAGATTTTTGTTGTGTATATGCTTTATTAAGTACTAACAATGAACCTAGATCCTACAGGGAAGCTATTTCTACAGATGATAGTGAGTCTTGGCAGCTAGCCATGTAGGAGGAGATGATGGCTTTAGACTCTTGTAATACCTGGGATCTTGTTCGTTTTCCCAAAGGAAGAAAGGCCATAGGTTGTAAGTGGGTCTTCAAAAAGAAGTTTGGAGCAGATAGGTCATTAGAGAAGTACAAGGCTAGACTGGTAGCCAAGGGCTACTCCCAAAGAGAGGGAGTTGATTTTGGTGAGATATTCTCTCCTATTGCTAAATTGACTTCTATTAGATTTATCTTATCCATTGTTGCAGCTTATGTATGGTAGATTGAGCAAATGGATGTTAAGACTGCTTTCTTGCATGAAGATCATGAAGAAGAAATTTATATGCAAAAACCTAGAGGTTTTGAGGTAAAAGGAAAAGAACATTGGGTTTGTAGGTTAAAGAGGTCTCTCTATGGTTTGAAACAGTCCCCCAAAATGTGGTATCAAAAGTTTGATGCATTTGTTTTGAAATTGGGTTATGTTAGAAGTGAGGAGGATCATTGTGTTTACATTCATTGTGTTGATGATTCTATACTGGTTATTGCTTTATATGTTGATGACATGTTTTTCAGCAATACTAAGGGTATGGTCAGTGAGCTTAAAGCCCAACTTTCAGGTGCATTTGAGATGAAGGATCTTGGTGTTGTAAGGTATATTTTGGGAATGGAGATCAGGAGGGACAGAGTTAATACAAAGATTTGGTTGTCACAAAGTATCTGAATACTATTGTGTAGAGGTTTAGTTTGCAGGACTGTAACCCAGTTAGAGTTCCTTTACCCATTAGTACTAACATTTCATTAAATATGTATCCAAACACTGAGGATGATCTTGAGGATATGTCTAATGTGCCATATGCTAGTGTTGTAGGGAGTTTGATGTATGCAATAGTTTGCACTAGACCAGATATTGCCCAAGCAGTGGGAGTTTTGAGCAGATTTGTGTCTAACCCTGGTAGACAGCATTAGAACTATGCGAAGAGGGTATTTAAATATCTTGTAGGTACTCTTGATCATTGTTTGGTTTATTCTGGTACTAATAGTGCTGATAAATCTTTGGACATATAGGGTTTTGTTGATACAGATTGGACAGGTGACTTGGATAGTCGAAGGTCCACTAGTGGCTATGTGTTTACTCTATTTGGAGGTGTAGTGACTTGGATGAGTAAGAGGCAGCCCATAGTTGCTTTGTCCACTACAGAAGTAGAGTATATGGCTACTAATCATGTCTCTAAGGAGGCAATTTGGTTGAGGAGACTGTGTATAGGTATTGGTTTTGATTGTAGGATCATTCAGATTGGTTGTGATAGCTAGAGTGCTATCTGTTTGGCCAAGAATCCCATGTATCATGCTCAGACTAAGCATGTTGATGTTCAGTATCACAGAGAAGTTCATGTGGTACAGAGAGGCCATGGGCCTTGTTTCTAGTGCCTGATTATTTTTTATTTGATTTCCTATGGGTTGATTTACAATGTATAATGTCAAGTGGGAGAATGTTGGGATAAGGTGCCATTAACCTTGTAAATCCCAATATTGTATTTATTCCATTTATTATATGTAATTTGTAATTATCCATGAGGAGATGTACTAGTTTCACTAGCAGGGGTAATTTTAGAGTTATCGAAAGTTATTACGGAGTGACTTTTACTATTGGAAAATGTAAAAACTCATCGTGAATGAAGATAGGCATGCTCCCTTGAGGAATATACTATTTTTGGTATGTATGACAATTGTCGTAATGTTTGGTGAGTGAATCTATGATTCTATGACGCATATGATGGATATGTTAGTTGTATATTTTCTATATTTAGACCAAGGTTCCTATCTTGGAAAGATACTCTTTTTCTTGAATCTATGATGGTTATGATGAGTCATAAGATGTTGTAAGAGGCCAGATTTAGTCTTGGGCACCCAACCTTTGCATGGCTATTTTTGGACAAGTGGAAGGTGCTTGTAAGATGGCATTTAATATTTGAATGTTGGGGAATCTCATGAGAGAGAAGGTGAACGCCTAAGATGAGTTAGAAAATGTTTCTATAAGTATTTTCCATGTATTTGTTGCTGCAATACATATTTTAAGTACTCGGGTGCTGCCAGAATGTTGTCAAATTGAAGACTGGTGGAGAGAGTTGAAGTGTTGTTGTATTGTAAGTCATTTTCAGATTAATACAAACATTGGGCCTCTTTCCTGTGTGGATTTTTTTACCCAAAAAGGTTTTCTCCACGTTAAACATTATGTTATGTGTTCATATTTCTGATTTTGCATTTCTGTGAAGCATAGTTTTGTTTCTGTGTTACAATCTCCATTAATAACACACAGTTAAAGATTGTAGAAATTTATATTGAATCAGATTTCCATTGAAGTAGTGTTGCTTTCATTTCTAACATTATATGGTTGAGACATGGTTTTAAAAGAAGATAAAGGGAGAATCCTTAGATCATCTTGTGAACACAATGAGATTTGGAACGCCATCTAACAAGCAACATGAACCTCACTCGAACATGCTAAATACCTTTGAAAACCTCATTTTGCAAGAAGACAATAAATGGATTACACAACAAGAAATTAAGGAAGCCTCCCAAGATCCTAGAATGTTACGCATCCTAGATGAAATGATAGCAACCAATGCTCAAACCTACCTCATGTGTCTCTTACAAACTGGTACCAACAGGGGTAGATGTTAATGCAATTATGGGATCATCACCAAACAACATCGTACAAGGCCAAGGTCAAGAAACACCTTCCACTAGCAACATGAATCTGACACAAGAACATGCCTCAATTCCTATGGGAGAAACATCACAAGATTCCACAATTTTGACACTAACAATGTAAACGTCATGTCACACTTGTTAAATTTTACAAACCCCTCCACTTCAATGACAAATGTGGGTCAAAATAAAAGAACATGAAAAATACACATAGTGACTTCGTGGGCACAAACACAAGGGATCAATGTTACATCAAATGCAAACATGAACCTTGGGCCTCAAACAAATAACAACTTAGGCAATGAAAACATGGACCCCCTTGGTCAAAGCAATAACACCATACCAAATGTGAACATGAATTTTGGGACTACACAAAGTAATGTTTTGAGTCATCAATATGTAGACCCAAATCATGAAAATAGTAATACTGTACACAACACTTACATGAACATTGGTGCCACTCTAAACCACTCCTTGAGTCATCAAAACATTTCCCAAACACATCAACATATATCTCACCAAAACGTCAATCAAAATACTAGTGCATCACATCAAAATACCCATTTAAATAAATCCCTTGTAATAACAAGTGGACCAAAACATCCTTTTCCAAAAAAATCCCAATAACTTCCACAACCAAAACACTACAAGTGCTTCATCCCACTTCTAATATATTAATCTGAATACCACATACATACCCAACAACCAAAACCTAAAAGGATCTTCATCACACACTCCCTTCAACACACATACCAACCCACTTGTTACAAATTTGGGATCCCAAAACACGTCAACATTAAACATGGGTAATCCATATCAAAACGTAATCACAAATACCATGGACACATCATTGACACCCTTTGATGCCTTGGCACACAAGATGTAGTCACTAGAGCAACGCTTCTCAAACATGCAAGTATCTAACACAAAGAAGGTGTATTCCATGGAAGATTTATGTCCTTATCCCTTCGACAAAAGCATTTACATGCCACCTTTTCCACCAAACTACAATGTACCTAACTTCAACAAGTAAAGGGGAAAAGGGAGTCCCATTGAGCATGGGCGAGAGTTTCACACAGCATGCCTTGAGATTGCATTTGAGCACACATATTTGATGAGATTATTCCCAAGTTGCCTCGTAGGTCAAGCACTTGAGTGGTTCACACACCTTCCCATGAGAATACAGACACGGACCAAACTCACAGACAAATTCATATCTCATTCTCTTACAACATTGAAACATATGTGAATGTCGCTACCTTATGCCATACAAAACAAGAAGATGGAGAAACATTCATCTCCTTCTTCCAAAGGTGGACAAGCCTAGCTAGCAAATGTTCGTGTCATATTCCCAAGAATCAATTGGTACCAATATTTATGGAGAATCTTAACAAAGAACTCATGCATCAATTACAAATCCATTGTTGCACTTCCCTTGGAGAAATTGTTGAAAAGGGGACAACCATTGAAAAAGCCCTCATAGCTAAGGGTACAATCAAAATTTTCAACAAGAACCCAAACACTCAAAATCTGCCATATGACAAGAACAAGTTTTGGTCTCGAAACAAGAATGTTACCAATGATGGAGTAGTAGACACAAAGGAAATCAATAGGGTTGGCCCTGTTCTCATGCTCAAAGCACCACCCATGCCAAACAATCATCCGTCAATTCAACAACAACCACAACCACAACAAAAAACAACTAATGCACTTCAAAACAACCAAAGAAGGTTGCCTCCAAGGAATAATACCCCTTAACAAAACTATACACCCTTGATGGAGCCTATTGAATCAATCTTAAAGAAGTTGTTGCAGTCCAACCTCATTCAACTGCTGGAGGTCAAACGATATGATCCATCTTTTAAACCTCCCTCATGGAATGACAACTTTTGTGAATATCACCAAATAAAAGGTCACAAAACATCCAATTGTTACAAGCTAAAGAACATCATAGAAGACTTTATTGACCGAGAAGATATAGTTGTAGATACTTCACAAGGTTCCTCTGATACTAATCACACCATCTTCATAGATCCCTTACAAAATCATGAATTGGGAAAAGCCTCCACTTTAAGAAGCAAGCCACATGACCATTTCGATTATAGTAGTCGCTCATGAATACACCATCAACAGTATCCGTGCATTTAATGATAACATCTCCATGATCACCATCAAGTCCCATCTGAAGTGTGCCATCACCACTCGTAAGGCCAAGATAACGTTGCAAAGTGCTCCACCTAATTCATCCAACCCATCTAATTCACAACCAAAGACCCAATATAATCTCTTGGACCATTTGAAAAAGACTTCAGCTCGCAAATATCCATTTTCGAATTGCTTCACCTATCCCCAGAGCATAAGGCCATTCTGGACAAGGCTTTGTTGGAATATTTTGTCCCCATAGATCTAAATGTCAATCAATTTCAAGCAATGATAGGACATTTGGCTACATCTAACCATGTCAGCTTCACTGAATACGATGTATCCTCACATAGACTCAATCACACCAACTCATTACACTTTGAGGTCTTCATTAACAAGCATGAGATTAGACAGGTTGGTGGAGCCAGATTAAATATATGTCCTTTGAAGTTAGTGATGATATTGGGATACTCGGAAGCATGTGTGGACCCCACCAAAAGAATTTTTATCAAAGCTTACGACGATGTTGAACGTTCCTCCAAGGGAGTGATCTCACTTCCTATAAGAGTTGGGCCTACCACTCTCAATACTACATTTCATGTCTTGGATGCTAAACTTCCCTACAATCTTATCCTCGGCCGACCATGGATCCATGCCATGAAGGCCATGCCATCCACTTACCACTAATGCATTAAATTCACTTACAATGGCATGGAAATCACTATACTTGGTGATCCCAATGCCTTTCTAATGTAGAGGAGGTTAGGAAAACACTAACTAACTCAAACAAACCTTTGACAAAGTATCAACATCTCAAATACAATGTTTTCCTTCACAAATCCACTATTTCTCTAGTAGGACAGCAAACTAGGTATTTTTGCCATAACTTGCAATAAACAACTCAAACCCACATTTTGAAGACTGATATAGATACCCTTTTTGGAGTTTCAAAACATATTGAGAGTGAAGGTATGATTGTTTTGGAACAAACCCCTCAAAAACTTACTGCTATGCTGCTCACAAGGCCTAATTAGGACAACAAAACTAGTTTTTCAAGCATATCTTTTAAACAAGAATTCAAATACAAAAACCAAACATCATTACAGATGCCCTTTTGGCTGTTATTCAATATATATAGATTTGGGATGTGGTTATTTTGGAACAACACCCTCAACAATTTGCTGGTATTCTGCAACTAGGCCAAATTAGGCCTCTTTTACAAGCAACTATGAGAAATCCAAAACCCACAACACAAAACCCAACTTTAGGACTCTCCTCAGGTCACATTGGGTCTAAAAATGTAGATTTCATTAATTGGAGAAATACCCATCTTATCTTTTTACAAAACCCTACCTCTAGCTACACAAACAAGCCTAAAACAAGGAGATATTAGGCTAGGGCTACTTGAAATTCGCCCAAAACTCTATTTCCTACAATAACCAATTTTAAAATATTAAATAACATACTAAACCCCCCCATTCCACCAATTTTCATAATTTTCCACTAGTGGAATGGCTCAAAATTCCATTTTTTCCCTCTCAAACCCTAGCTAACTAGGTTTACAGGTAGTTTTCACAAAATGTGCTATAACTTATTCAAATTCCAATGAAAATTGACCAAAATAGGCTCCAATAAAAGCTAGTTCATAGTTCTATGACATGCAATGGGTTTTGAGACTTGATCATACTGTACCAGATCATACAAGTCACGGGAACAACAAAAAAACACTAAAACAACAAGAAAAATAGAGATTTTATTGATTCTTCTTCAAACTTATCACTTTATTCAAGCATGCTCTCCCATATTTACATACATTCTACCAAAAAAAAATTGATTCTCCTTCCTTTTCACCTCCTTGACCTTTTAACTTCCCTAGAACACACTAAAAATGCCACTTTTGTAGCTTTTTAACTTGATTTTTCCTACATAAACTAACCCCATGAAACTTATTACATTGAAAATGGTCTAAATAGACCTTATTACATGACCAAAACCCAAAACTCAAACCAAAATAACAAAATGGTCTCATGGAAGCATTAACTCAACTAGGTGCTCGTACACCACTTTCAATATTGCAGTCATCTAAGAGAAGTTTTGCAACATCAAGTACCCATGAATAGGGGAATTTCACCTTCCACCTCATCAAATTATGTAGACCCATCTACATTATCAAAATTGACCACCACATTCATTCCACCACTTAACCCTAAAGTTGAGATCCATGACAAAGGATGTGGGGAATATAAGATATAAGGCTCATATTGCATCGATAAGCTCCCAACATCACCAAGGTCTCACGGAAAACCTGGCCCAACCAAACCTAAGGAGACTATTTCTACCGCCCCCACCACCTTCACAAAATGGGGAGAACTTAGCAAAGAGGATGTGGACGATGATGTCTCTAAGTGGATCTATAAGGAGGAAGAAGAGGTCAAGCATGTACAACTGCTCATGGAATGATATTGAAAAGGATACGAGTTTGTGAAACAACAAGGATATGATGGGCATAGTGGACTTGGGCCTAACAAAAATGGGAGAACAAAACCTATTCAACTGACCATGTGCCCTCGCAATAAGAAGCTAGGGTATACATCACAAAGAGAGAGTAATCCTAGTACTAAGTTACTTTTGGGTAGGGACGCAAGTACTTCCAAGGATGTAGAGACATAAAGGGACCCTCCTGAACCTAAACCTAAATCTTCCCAACCTCACCTACTTGATGGTGAAGCCAGGATCAATATCTTTTGGGATCCTGATAATATGTCCATTTGCACCCTGACTCCCATAACCGTAAGCTACATGAACATCAATGATGACTTGCCATTAGTCCATCCGAAACTAATAGACTAGGATCAACAAACACCCCCTAGCTTAGATTTGTTTCAGAACAACGAAGCTATTGTTGAGTACATGGGACTCCATGAAGGCATACCTCAAGGGTATCATAAAGTTGGATACATCATGGATCTCGATGACACTGCTTACTTCAGAGAATCCACTCCACCCTCTAGTCACAAAAATGAAAAAGAAAAAGAAAAAGACAAAAGGGGTGAAAACTGAAAGGCGCCTCTTGACCATGAAAAAGTAAAAACAAAGGACATATTCGAGGGTGAAAACCTAAGGCATCCAAGGATGGAGGCCTGGAAGTGATTCCTATCACACATGAGAGATCACCACTGCTAGTGGAAAAATCTATGGAAACCAACCTTGGTACTGAAGATAATCCCAGGATCATTCATTTTGCTGAGTCATTAATAAAACAAGAGAAGCCTGAATTCAAAGCTTTCTTCTCAGCAAGGCAAGTCAATTTTGCCTAGTCATATTCTGACATGCCAAGGCTTGATCCACAATTTGTCTTACATCACCTACCATTGTTGCCAAATGCCAAGCCAGTGAAGCAGAAATTAAGAAAAATGCATCCATAGGTCGCACTCTTGGTAAAGGTAGAATTGAAACAGATACTCGATGTGGGTTTCATCTGACCAATAGACTATCCAGAATGGGTATCTAAGCTTGTACCAATCACAAAGCCTAATGGCCAAATTAGAATCTATGAAGATTTTCAAGAGCTAAACAAGGCATGTTCAAAAGATGATTTTCCATTGCCAAACATAGACAATATAGTCAACCTTACCGCTGGATTTGAAATGCTCTCACTAATGGATGATTTCTCAAGATATAATTGTTGCAAGTATGTGCCTAACCGGTGTTGTCATTGGTGTCAACTGTGCTCTTATTTTGTCACTTTCTTATGATGAACATTGCTTTGCATAAGCCCTGAATATTATGAGAATATGTTTCTGATATTAAGTTTCCAAGTGCTTTTGAGAAAATTTTCCCTCCTAGTGGAAACAGCGTGTTACAGAGTATCTTGGTTTGATGATGAACAGTCCAATAGTTTGCTTTGCACTTCTTGTAGAATGAATATCTTTGTATACGGATTGGAAGTCATTTATAGGCATGTCTAAATATGCTATGTTCCAAGTTTGAGCCTCCAATATGAAGATTTGAGTAAGTTATGTTCACCAAAGTAAAAACTACTTTTTCTATGCATTCCTCCGCATTGAATTATTTTGGCCTGTGGTTCTAGAGTTAAGTCTAGGATGATGTTATGTGACTTTAGCTCAAATGGTTCATGATTTTGTGGTCTACAAGCAATCTTTTCTTTATGACAGTAGTTGACAATGTTGTTTATGTGCTCCAGTTTGGAGAATCTTCTTGACAGAGTGGTTAGAGGTTTTGCGGTTGTTCCTGATGATTACAATGTGCTTGTGGATGTCTCTTGATTGTGTTCCTACCTTTTGATTGGTTTGTAAAGAGTAATTTGGATAGTGGATGAAGACAATTCCTAAAATACTTAGTGTTAACTCCAAGTCTTGGTCGACCTAGTTGTGTTCACTACTTGCGGATATGGATTAAAGATTGTGAAAGTGTGTTGTGGCATGGAAGATTACAATTGAGTCCCAGCTAAGGAGTTATGTTATTCATATTCATCCTTTTCCTCCACAACATGATTTAGGTCGAGACATATTATAATGTATGTTTGTAATGTTTGTAATGCTGACCTTAGAGATTGTTCCAATGGTTGATGATTGTAATGCCGACCTTGATGATCATTCCAAGGTTGATGAATTGTATAAATACTTGTAATGAAATCATGAAAAAGTATGGAAGTGAAAAGATACAAAGATAAGTGTGAAGTGTAAAAGCAGAGTAGAGAAGAGAAAATAAATTGTGCTTTAATGGAACTGAACTCAAGCATGGAGTAGATGCTATCAAATCAATTCACAAAACCTTGGCAATGAGCCCTAACTTTTGCAGTGAGCATTTTGTGCAGTGAGCCCTAAGGTAGTGAGCCTCTAATTTTTTGTATTGCTATAACATATTTATTTTGTGAGCTAACACTCACCGTGGTTTTTCCTCTCTGAGGTTTTCCATGTAAAAATCTAGTGTCTCCTATGTTGAATATGTAAATATGTTTAAGTTTATAATTCATGCTTTCATGATTAAATTACAAATGTAGTGTTGATTGGTTGATATTTTAATGGTTTTGAAATATTGGCTACAATTGATTTACTCCCCCTCTCAGTTCTATTTCTCTTTTCAACAATTGGTATCAGAGTGGGGGTTCCTCAATAAAGAGTTTAATAGCTCGAGGTAGATCAGAGATATCGCATAGCAGGGAGTCACCGCAATTCAACAAAATGAATTATGCCCTTTGGAAGGTATGGATGAAAAGCTATCATATCTCTCTTGGTTATAATGTCTGCAAGATAATAGAGAACAAGTATACTATCCCTGAAAATGGTCCATCAAATGATGATGAAGTCAAACAGTATGAAATTAATGGAAAGGCTAGAGATGCTTTATTAAATGCCTTATCTAACAATGAATCAAGGTGAAAGTTACATATTTGGAGACTACTCATGAGATATGGGATAAGTTAAAAATTTTATATGAAGGAGATGACTCTATAAAAAGTGCCAAAGTACAAAACTTGAAGGCAATGTATGTAGCCTTGAAGATGAGTGAAGATGAAAATAGAACTATGTACATGCAGAGAGTTGATGAAATTGTCAAAGGAATCAAAGGTCTTAGAGGTACTACAAAGGAGGATGAGGTTGTGATGAAGATCCAGAGGTCATTGCCTAAATCCTATAGTCACAAGGTGGCAGCAGTTTAAGAGCTTATGAGTGTGCAAAAGGTTTCAAAGGATTAGTTGCTTAGGAAACTTACAACTTTTGAAATGAGAGAATTTGGTGATGCTCTGCCAAAGATTGAGATTGCTTTCAAAGCTAGTACTTTAGACAAGACTTCAAGAGCTCAAAAATATGCTGTGGAATCTAATGATGACCTAGATGAGGTTGAAGAAAACTTTGTAGATAGAATGCAAAGAGGTTCTAGTAAGTACAAAGGCAAACTACCATTCAAATTCTTTTCTTGTGTTAAGAAATTAGTCACTATGCATCCAAATATCTGAAGTGAATTGAAAGAGGTAAGAAGAAATTTGAAAGTAAATCTAGGGTTACAAAGAAATGTTATATTATCAAAGATCTTGATGATGATGGTGTAACTGATGATGAATTTGATGATGCTAGTACTACTGTAAATGAATGCTTGTTTATTGCTATTAAGGAAGAACCTGCATCTACTAATCCTGCTAGCTGTGTGAAGTAAGAAAAACCAGTGGAAGAAAGTGTTATCTCTATTCAGGTGAAGAAAGATAAGGATGAATGGATTATTGATAGCAGATGCTCACATCACATGACCGGTGACAAAAGTAAGTTTGTAAGTCTGGAAAAGTATGATGGAGGACTGGTTAGGTTTGGAGATAATGTATCTAGTAAGATTTGTGGAAAAGGATCTATTTATTTTGATGGAAATCATAATATTGATGATGCCCTATATGTGAAGGGTTTAAAGCATAAAATTTTAATGTGTTGGTTAGATGTGTGACAAAGGTTATGATCTGAGATTCAAGGATAATGGATACAAAATCATGGAAAGCTCTAGAATAGTGATTGCTACTAGTAAGAAGACCAGAGGTAATATTTATCAATTAAGAGGAACTAATGATTACTGTTTGTTGGCTTGGACAAATGAGAGTTGGTTGTGGCATAGAAGGATGTGTCATATCAATTTTGACAACTTGGTGAAGATAAGTTCAGTACAGGCTATGAGAGATTTGCCTAAGCTTATAAAGCCTGCTAATATAGTTTGCAAGGAATGTGATGCAGGAGCATCCAGTGGTGTAAGGGCAATCTTGCATCACCCAAAAAGAAGATAATTCAAAATCATTGTAGTTGTTTTCATTTCTTTCCATAATTAGTGTTTTTAGTTCCATAATATCCAGAATAATGATGTGGGACTTTCAATTTTTTTCAAAACTACTAAAAATAGCAACCTGCCTGCTTTGGAAAGTGTACCTACTATTTTTGGAAAGTTTGCATTTGGGCATGGATTTAAATGAAAAAATTACAAAAAGTTACATAACATAAATATAAGACCTTTGGTGAAGGAATCAAGCAAAGATCATTTGTGAGCTGAAAGATATTAAAGTTTTTGTTTTCTGAAAAGCCCCTGAAAATTTTTTAAACGAGATATGAGGCACTAAAACATCCCATAATGTCCCTTAAAGTTGATGGAAATCCATTTATGAATTTCTAGCATGATAGTTCACACCACGAGCTTTTCGGCGCTTAAAACGGTTCGTCAATCGGACACCCGGATCAAAAGTTATGCTTCCCGGAAGTTGACCTATTTTTGGAGGGAGTTGCAAATTTCAAAATTTAGCTGGAGGCCGCCAAAAAATGCTATTTATGACTATTTTGGGAACCCTGTGTGATAGTAGAGTTAAGGGGCAAAGTGTGGAGTCAAGAATAGGTGGGGAAAACAGAAACCCTAGCTAATTTGGGGTTACAAAAGGCTGAAGATTCTAGAGTCTTGAGGTGGGGAAAGTTGTAATGTGTTGCAGACAGTAGAGGATTCATCCTCTGATTGTAATTAAGCTTCTGTAATGTAATGAATTGCCCAGATCAATAAAAGAAAGTTCTATTTTCTGTGTTCAATTTTTGTTATTGTGTGTTTTGTGATTTACCCCCTTCATCAAGTGGTATCAGAGCAAGGGTTCTTGTGTGTAGACAGATCGCCGACTGTGAGGCAGTTTGCACTAGGACCTGAGGTTGTGGGTTTGCTGCAGAGATCAAGATGCCTCCACAAAGAAATCATATTGGGAGGAATGCTTTGATAGAAGAGGGTTTTAGAGACCTACAAAGGCAAATTGATACATTGCAAGAGGAGCTACGAAGAGGGTTTGACTTGAGAACAAGAGAAGAAAGCGAAGATGAAGCTAAGGAAGAGCTATTTGAGGAAGAACAAGAAGCTGCAGGCGATCCTACAGAAGTTAGTTTGTTGAGGGCCATTTCAAAGATCAAAAAGAGGCCCAGGATCAATGTTTCTACATATTCTGGATATATGAATCCATAACAGCTTATTGATTGGATCAATGACATGGAGGAGTATTTCGAGTATGAAGATGTGGAGGACCTAGATCGGGTCAAGTTTGCAAAAACAAAGTTGAAGGGCCATGCCAGTATTTGGTGGAAGGAGGTCCAATCAGAGAGGAATAGAAGGGGAAAAGGAAAGATCACGAGATGGTATCGGATGGTGGAGAAACTAAAGAAGCAGTTCATTCCTGTGGACTATGAGATGGAGTTGTTGAAGAAGCTGCGAGGACTAAAGCAAGGTAACAAGTCTGTCAAAGAGTATATAGAAGAGTTTTATAAGATTACTATAAGGACAGGCCATGCAGAGCCCAACAAGGAGAAGGTAGCCTGTTACATTAATGGGTTGAGGCTGAGTATTCAAGAGGAGTTGAACCTAGTTAGAATGACCACCATAGAAGATGCATACTTGTTTTCCCTGAAGGTGGAAGAGAAGATGAATAAAAGATTTGATAGCAAGCAAAGGGGAAGAGGTCAAGGTAGAAGGACTGGTGGAAGACCCTATGGGGGACGAAATGAGGATGCAAAGAAAAGTGAAGAAGCTGACACCAGTCAAAATCAGAGAGGAGATAATACCTACCACCCTCGTGACCAGAACAATGGTGAGCAAAGAGGAAGAGAAAAAGGCAGACTTGGGCAAGGACCTAGAAGAGGAGGTTTTAGAGGAACCTATTTCCAATGTGGAGAAGAAGGGCATCGAGCATATGAGTGTCCGCAACATCAAGGAAGAACAAATAGAAGACCTGAAGGTAATGCACGAGTTGCACATGTAGATGAAGATGTGCAATCTGAGCGTTCTGAGGATGTTGAAAGGGGAGAAACCCTAGTTGTCAGAAGAACTTTGCTGAATGAGGAGAAAGAACCCAATCAAAGGAAGAGTTTATTCCACACAAGGTACAAATGTGAAGGTAAGTGTTGTGATATTATTATTGACAGTGGAAGTATTGACAATCTTGTTTCAGAGGAGATGGTTGACAAGTTGAAGTTGACAAGAAGAAAGCATCCACATCCATATCAGATTGCATGGTTGCAAAAGGACCACCGAGCTTTGGTCAATGAGTAGTGTTTAGTGAAGTTTAAGATTGGGGACTACCATGATGAGGTGTTGTGTGATATCATACTAATGGATGCATGTCATATGCTGTTGGGGAGGTCGTGGCAGTATGATAGGAGCACTGTCCATGATGGTCCTGCAAACACATATTCCCTAACAAAGGATGGAGTTCATCACAAGTTGAAGCCCTTGAAGGAGGTGGAAGAAAAGGTATGTAGTATTGCCAGAATTTGCTTGGTAGATGGTAGAAAATTTTTGGAGGGTATGAAGCATGAGCATCATTGCTGTGCATTGATTCCTAAGATTAGTCAAGAGAAATGTGAAGATGTACAAGCAGAAGTTTCAGATATGTTGGAATAATTTTAGGACATTATCTCTAATAATGTACCAGAGGGTTTACCACCAATAAGGAAGATAAGTGATCAAATGGATTTGATACCAGGAGCCAGTTTGCCAAATAAGGCAGCCCATAGAATGACTCCAGCCAAGAGTGAAGAGTTGAATAGACAAGTTCAGGAGTTGTTGAGGAAGGGATTGATAAGAGAGAGCCTAAGTCCATGTGTGGTACCTACAGTACTAGCACCAAATAAAGATGGAGAGTGGAGAATGTGTACAGATTCTTGAGCCATAAATAAGATCACGATCAAGTACATGTTTCCATTGCCAAGAATGGAAGACATAATGGATTTTTTGAGTGGAGCCAAGTACTTCACAAAGATCGACCTGAAGAGTGGGTATCACCAGATCTGAATCAGAGAAGAAGATGAATGGAAGACAACCTTCAAGACAAAGGAGGGTTTGTATGAGTGGTTAGTCATGCCATTTGGACTAACCAATGCACCAAGCACATTCATGCGGCTCATGAACGAGGTACTGAAAGAATTTTTGGGAAGTTTATTTATTGTCTATTTAGATGATATTTTGATTTTCAATAAGACTTGGGATGAGCATCTAATGCATATTAGAAGAGTTTTAGAGAAGATGAGGGAGGAGAAGTTGTTGATTAATCTAAGGAAATGTAATTTTGCAAAGGAGTTGGTATACCTGGGATTTGTTGTCTTAGAGGAAGGTCTTAAGATGGACCTAGAGAAGGTGAGGGCTATCATTGAATGGCCTATGCTAAGGAGTGCTTCTGAGGTAAGATCTTTTCATGGTTTGGCAAGTTTTTATAGAAAGTTTATCGGGAATTTTAGTAGCATTTGTGCACCCCTAATTGAGACAATGAGAGGGGATAGAAAAGAGTTTAGATGGACTAAAGGAGAAGATAAGAGCTTTGATACATTGAAGCAGAAAGTCGTAGAACAACCTATTTTGGCACTTCCAGATTTCAATAAGGTATTTTAGGTAGATTGTGATGCTAGTGGTAGTGGTATAGGAGCTATTTTGAGTCAAGAAGGTAATCCCATTGCCTATTTTAGTGAGAAGCTTAATGATGCCAAGAAAAAGTATTATGTTTATGATCAGGAGTTTTATGCAATAGTTTAGGCTTTGAAGAAATGGAGACATTATTTGTTGCCAAAGGAGTTTGTTTTATATACTAATCATCAGGCTTTGCAGTATCTTAATAGTCAAGGAAAGTTGAATCAAAGGCACTTAAAATGGGTTGAGTTTTTGCAGAGCTATACTTTTGTTTTGAAGCATAGGAGTGGGAAGTCCAACAGAGTTGCAGATGCCTTGAGCAGAAGGAAAAATTTGTTGATAGAAATGAAGATAGAGGTTGTTGGGTTCAATGTGCTCAAAATTTTGTATCCTAAAGATCCAGATTTTGCAGAGGCCTGGAAAGCTTGTTTGGAACCTATTACTTTGGATAGGACAAAATGGTTGGATTTCATAATCCAAGATGGCATGTTGTTTAGAGGAAGCCAGTTGTGCATTCCAAGGAGTTCCATGAGAGAGAACCTGAATAAGGAAAAGCATAGTGGAGGATTGGTTGGACACTTTGGTTGAGATAAGACCATTGCTATTGTTGGTGAAAATTATTATTGGCCACAGTTGCAGCAGGATGTGAGGAAATTTGTGCAGAGTTGTAGAGTATGTCAGATGGTGAAAGGAGCAAGTCAGAATACAGGTCTATATCAGCCACTACATGTACCAGAGAAGCCATGGGATGATATTAGTATGGATTTTGTTCTTGGTTTACCAAGGACACAGAGAGGACATGATTCCATTTTTGTGGTGGTGGACAGATTCTCAAAGATGGTATATTTTATTCCTTACAAGAAGACTAATGATGCTATTCATATTGTAGAGTTATTTTTCAGGGAGGTGGTGAGATTACACGGTCTACCAAAGAGCATAGTTTTAGATCGAGATACCAAGTTTGTTAGTTATTTCTGGAGGAAATTATGGAAGAAGTTGAAGACAAATTTGAAGTTTAGTTCTGCACACCATCCACAGACTGATGGACAGATGGAAGTGGTGAATAGAAGTTTGGGTAACCTGCTATGATGCTTAGTAGGAGATAAGCCCAAGGGATGGGATTTGATTTTACCACAGGTAGAATTTGCTTGCAACAATTCTGTCAATAGGAGTACTGGTAAATCACCATTCTAGATTGTATATGGCAATAGTCCAAGAAATGCTTCAGAGTTAAGGAAGCTAGACAAAGGAGAAAAGATAAGTGCCAAGGCCGAAGACTTTGTAGAACACATGAAGAATTTGCATGATGAGGTAAGGAAGCACATTAATAAGATGAATATTCAGTACAAGGCTAAGGTAGATCAGAAGAGGAGATATAAGGAGTTCCAAGTAGGAGATGAAGTCATGGTTCACTTGAGAAAAGAAAGGTTTGCAATTAGAACATACAATAAGCTGAAAATGAAGAAATTTGGACCATGCAGAATTTTGAAGAAACATGATTAAGGAAATCCATGTGAGGTGGAGCTGCCGAGTGGGATCAACATTTCCCCTGTTTTCAACATTGTTGATTTATCAGAATATCATGAAGGTGGAACAGAGGATGGACCAACAGAAGAACAGTGGAGTATTCCGGCATCTACTTCAATAGAGGAGATAGAAGAGATCTTGGATAGCCATGTGGGAATAAGTACTCAAAACAAGCAATATGAAGAATATCTGGTAAAATGGAAAGGAAGGCATGTTGAAGATTCTTCTTGGTTATCTAAGGCAGAGGTTGACCGTTTGGGTTTTGCTCACACAAACATCTGAGACGTGACAAGGTCACTTCTCAAATTACCCTGGGTGTCTGATGCAGGAGCATCCAGTGGTGTAAGGGCAATCTTGCATCACCCAGAAAGAAAATAATTCAAAATCATTGTATTTGTTTTCATTTCTTTCCATAATTAGTGTTTTTGGTTCCATAATATCCAGAATAATGATGGAGGACTTTCAATTTTTTTCAAAACTGCTAAAAATAGCAACCTGTTGTTTTGAAAGTGTACCTACTATTTTTGGAAAGTTTGCATTTAGGCATAGATTGAAGTGAAAACTTACAGAAAGTTACATAACAGAAATATAAGACCTTTGGTGAAGGAATTAGGCAAAGATCATTTGTGAACTGAAAGATATTAAAGTTTTTTGTTTTTTGAAAAGCCCCTAAAATTTTTTGAAATGAGATACGAGGCACTAAAACATCCCATAATGTCCTAAAAAGTTGATGGAAATCCATTTATAGATTTCTAGCATGATATTTCACATCACGAGCTTTCCAGCACTTAAAACGGTTTGTCAATCAGATACCCAGATCAAAAGTTATGCTTCCCGGAAGTTGACCTACTTTTGGAGGGAGTTGCAAATTTCAAAATTTAGCTGGAGGCCACCAAAAAGTGCTATTTATGACTATTTTGGGAACCCTGGGCGGTAGTAGAGTTAAGGGGGAAAGTGTGGAGTCAAGAATAGGTGGGGAAAACAGAACACCTAGCTGATTTGGGGGTACAGAAGGCTGAAGATTCTAGAGTCTTGAGGTGGGGAAAGTTGTAATGTGTTGCAACCAGTAGAGGATTCATCCTCTGATTGTAATTGAGCTTCTATAATGTAATGAATTGCCCAGATCAATAAAAGAAAGTTCTATTTTCTATGTTCAGTTTTTGTTATTGTGTGTTTTGTGATTTACCCCCTTCATCAGAATGTCAGTTGGGAAAGTAGACAAAAACAAGTTTCAAGAGCAAAGAACAATTTTCTGTCAGATTGATGGATTTGGTGCATACAGATTTGTCTAGTCCTACAAGGATAAGAAGTTTGCAAGGAGACAGGTACTTTATATTGCTTATTGATGATTATTCTAGGGGTCACTTCTCTAAGAGATAAATGAGAAGCCCTAAAAAAGTTCAAGTACTTCAAGGCAAAGGTTGAGAATGAGCTAGAATTGAGAATCAAATGCTTAAGGTTTGACAAAGGAGGTGAGTTTACATCAAATGAATTCAACAGTTTCTGTGAAGAACAAGGAATAAAAAGATAGTTATCTGCTCCTAGGACTCCTCGGCAAAATAGAGTTGTTGAAAGAAAGAACATGATAGTTCAAGAAGCTACTAGGACTATGATGAAGAAGGTTAACCTACCATAAGTGTATTGGAGAGAAGCCATACATATTGTTGTCTACATTCAAAATAGAGTTCATGTTAAAGGTAATGGCACTAAAACTCCTTATGAATTGTGTATGAAAAATTTCCTACAGTAAAATATTTCAAGGTTTTTGGAAGTAAATGCTATATCAGAAGAGAAGAAGATCTAGGCAAGTTTGATGCTATATGTGATGAAGGAATTTTCTTGGTTACTCTATGAAGAGCAAGGCCTACCAGTGCTACAATAAGAGACTGAAAAAGATTGTTGAGAGTGCTAATATGAAGGTGGATGAAGACAAGGAAAGAATATTAGATTTGAGTGGCTATGAATTAGATGAACTTGTGGCTATAGTGGCTGAAGAAAAAGTTGAACAAGAAGACAGGGGTGAACATACAATAATGGGTTACAATTTTTTTGACAAAACAAAATTGCCCGTGCCTTAAAAAAATAAAAACTAGGTTTGATCGAACAAGAACGTTCAATTGAATCCTAAAGAGGATTTGAATGAACCTATACATTCGATCGAACCCTGCTTACCATGGGGTCATAGGGGGTTCGATTGAACCTAGGCACCACTGAATTTTTTATTAATATAATAATGGGTTCAAGCGAATAAGTGTTCGATCGAACCCAATTGTTTAGGGTGTTTTTTAATATGAGTTTTGACTATCATTTTTAACAGTCAGTGCTGCTGAACCCAGATGAGAGCAACCGAACCCTAGGAGCTCCCCATCAGCCGAGTTCATCGCCACCCTTGAGCCAGGTATGTAAAATTTTTTCCTTTCTCCAGCATTGATTTTGTCTGTGCTTCCACATTTTGCTATGTATATAATGTCTATCAGAGCATTTCCAACTATATTATCTGTAAAAAAAAAACCCTTCAATTATGCTAAATGATGGATGTCCATACTTGTTTCAAAGCTCCCATTTTGTCATAGGGAGGGATGATACTGGTGAAGGGTGTCTGGTCTTACACCTTCAAATTGTATTTTCTTGAAAGTTTCTAAATCCTTTTTAACAAATCCATTTTGTACATACGCTGCAATCATTGCTGACCACGAGACCATATTTATTTGAGGCATTCTGTCAATATGCGACATGCCTTATCTATGCTTCCACATTTTGCATATACATATCTACTAGATCATTTCCAACTATAATATCTACAAAAAAACCCCCTTTCATTAAGCTTAGATGGATGTCCATGCCCATTCCAAAGCTCCCATTTTGTCATAGGCTTGTGCGGGAGGATGTTGGTGAAGGTTGTGATTTCTGGCTTTACACCTTCCAATTGCATTTGTATGAAACTTTCTAAAGCCTTTTCAACAAATCCATTTTGTGCATACCCTACAATCATTGCCGTCCAGGAGATGACATCTCTTTGATTCATTCTGTCAAACAATTCATGTGCCTTGGGCAGGCTTCCACGTTTTGCATACATATCGACCATAGCATTTCCAACTATAATATCTGACAAAAAAACCCCCTTCCATTATGCTCAGATGGATGTTCATACCCTATTCCAAAGATCCCATTTTGTCACAAGCAAGGAGGATGCTGGCAAAGTTTGTTGTGTTATGATTCTGACAGTCAACCTTGCTTAAATTTGATAGTTAACCTTGCTTGTCAAGCAATTTTTTTATGACAAATATCTATTCAAAAGTGCCTTTCATATACTATGACATGCCTTAGTATAAGTAAATCATATAAAAATCAAATATATATATCATCATAATCCTATACAATTTTTGACAGTTTGTCCAAATTCTCTCCTTTCATATGATACAGTCTTTTTAAAAATTTTGATTGTATTTTACAACTAAAATGCCTGAATACAACTATACAATTATCAAATTTAAGCCGTAGTCTAGGATCAACTTTAGGATGCCTATCACATGCAAGGTTAAGAACTTTGTGATTTCTCATTGTTGTCATGTTTAATCCATATGCATGTTCTTTCATTTAAACCACCATGATCAAAATAATAAACATGAAAAAATGTAGGCAGGGAAAGCAAACATCCTATTTTGTGTGATAGTAACAACCAAAGGTATTTGTTCACATTCCATCACTATGCTCAAATCAACAAATAATCCTCCAAATATACCCCCTTAAGATCCTTAGATATGTGATTTACACACCCACATGATCATGAGTCAAAATTTCTTTTGCATCAATACTATTAACATGATCATACAAATCTACATTACTAGAAATAAGAAAATTGTTAAAATGTGTATTAGATGTAGCATAGAGTAGGGATATATCAACAATTATTTGCATGAATTTTTAAATTCTATCCCTATTGAATTATCATTTGTTGAGCCATGTTTGGGTGTCCACATGTGTCTTTTCTTCAAGTTGAATGCTACAATTTTCTTCATGTTCACTCATGCTTGATTTATGATTAAGCACGGACTTTTGGGGATTTCCAACATGCATCCATGAACACAAATTCATTAGATAAAATCATTTTCATTAGTAAGATTTGATTTATCTTAGCAAGTATTTCCCATTAACCTCAACAATATAAAGTGTTTCTTCAAAAGACATAACAAGTTGCCATTTTGTTCATCCATGTCACCACATAAGGGGCAATAGTCTTGATATTGTTAGGTGTACTTGGAATGATTTCACATCCATCTAAGCAATTAGGATTTTGAGCATATTCACCCCCATTTACATAATATTTTCCTACATGTATTAGATGCAACAAGTTTTCAATTTTGACTTCAATGTCAATGTCATCATAAGGAATCAAATTAGGTGTATAAATTACGATATCTTATAAATTCAAATAAGGGGCCATAGTTTGTAGAGGAATGCAATTGGCTTGATTATTATTTCTATTTCCAAACATTTTGCAATTTGACAAGGACTAGCCACTATGCGATACTTGTTTCTTAGATTACATTTACACATGCTTATGATCATATTACTTTAAAATAGACTAAAGTTGTGCAAATTTCCTATTAAAAAAATTATCTTATGAAATTGTAGTAATGTTGGTGGGAATCCTTGGCCATTTATGTCTTTTGATATGGAAAAGAACTTAATGTACTAATTGCATTTAATTTTATTTTTTTAAATAATTTTTATTTAAATCAATAAATTCTATACTTAGAGATTTCAGGAGAAAAATCACTTCAAACTCAACTCTTAAGACGTCCAAGATCTAGAATTATATTGATTAAAAATGTGACACAATCTTTGGATTTAGGAAAATTATGCAACAAGCAAGCTAGAAAACCTAAATCTTTAGACTTATCACAAAATTATTAAATCATTAAATAGAGTAAATGCACTATAAATTTTGAGGTATTTCTGGAATACTTAGAAATTCCTAAATGCAATCATTCCAGTCCATACTAAGTCTCAAAGACCACATTGTCATTATAGGGCCATAGAAAAATAAAATTTCTTAGAGAAAACATAAGATACATATACCATTAAATAAAAAATATTGCATATCAACAATGGCTATAAACAAGTCCTTGAACATAACTATACAAAAATAACATATATAAAATTCTCAATGTTCATCCTTAGGCTTATTAATATATTTAAGGAGCATATATTATCTTGTATCTTTGAGACAATAGGGGTAATCTAAAAAACATGTTTTTCCTTTATAATAAAAATGTTTATGTTCTGCATCTAGGACATGACAATTCCCTTCTCAAAATTTATTCCTAATCTTTAACCAAGATGCATATTGAGTCAATTGAAACTGTCTTAACTATTGTAGTGTCATAAATCAATTACGCTTATTTTAAAATGTTTACTTAGCCAATTATTTAAGTTATGACACATCAAAATGGGTTTCAAACATTAAATTTATTGGTAGTATTTTAGATTGTAATCTACCATCGAGGTGGTGAGAAATTTATTGAAATTAATGTTATATTTCCTAACCTCAAACAAGGACATGTGTATGGTTGTTACATGTAATGATTTTTCAACGATGGTTTTATTCAAAAAATATAGTTAGTAGGTATGAATTATTTCTAATGGTATAATATTGCAATTAGTTTGTTTAGAAATCATTCCCTTGGTGTATGTTTTTATGTTGCAATGAAGTTGTTAACATGCACTTTCTTGAGTGATTGAATCTCCTTTAAATGCCTTGTAACTTCCAAGTAGCATGAGTAGACCCATCTAGGTGTGGGAAGTGTGTCTTGGGGTTTATGTACCTTTTGATTTTCTTAGTTTTCCTCATTTGATCAATGAAGGGCCCATGTGTGCCTAAGCACTTAGACTAGACTATTTTTGTACAATATAAACAATTATATGTGTTTCAAATTATACTTACAAAACCTTATTTATACCGAGCTATAGTTGAATTAGGATGGCCATATTTAACCAATTCTCTACACGATGACTAATATGTCTCACCAACACCAATGATAACTAGTGTCTACTTTGGAAGTCATGGAACAATATCAACATACATACCTACATTAGAGAAGAAATTGTATGATGATATAGGCGAGTGCAACACAACATACCTATCTACTCTGATGTAGGACATGTATGTTGATAAATTTGTTCCACAATCCATTTAGTAGACACTATCATGTTATGATGTTGGTGAGACATATCAATCATTAGTTGTAGAGAATTGGTTCAACATGGCCATCCTAATGCAACTAGATATAGCTTGGTATAATTTCAAAAAAAAATTCTAGTAGATGACAGTCTACACGTAAAATTAAATTGTTTGAAATAGACAATTATGTGTTGAATTATACTTACAAAACCTTATTTATACCGAGCTATAGTTGCATTCAGATGGCCTTGTTTAACCAATTCTAGATCTACAAGAGGATAAGTGAGCTCAACAGGTCAGAAGCAAGAAATTGTATGTTGATAGGTTCAACATGGCCATCCTAAGGCAACTATAGAGGTTTATATAAGGTTAAATTGTAAGTATAATTCAACATGTATGATGTATCTAGATATTTTGAAAACAATTTAATTTTATGTGTAGACTGTATGTATCAGATCTACTAAATTAAGTCATTTTTTTATTCACAGATTTAAGTCAATTGATCCAAAGCATCCTTTGCTATATTTGTATTTAACTTTAGTAGGTATGAATAATTTCTCATGGTATAATATTGCAATTAGTCTATTTAGAAATCATTCCCTTGGTGTATGTTTTTATGTTACAATGAAGTTGTTAACATGCACTTTCTTGAGTGATTGAATCTCCTTTAAATGCTAAGTTGTAACTTGCAAGTACATGAGTAGACCCATCTAGGTGTGGGAAGTGTGTCTTGGGGTTTATGTACCTCTTGAGGTTCTTAGTTTTCCTCATTTGATCAATGAAGGGCCTGTTATCCCATTTTTCTCTGTCCAGAGGCAAATGGTTAACCTAATATTTCCTTGAAAAGCCTTTGGAAAATGTTGCCTAAAATATGAAAAGTGCCAAATTGCCTAAAAAAAACCTTACCATTGGAAAGAGGATGAAAAAATAGGCAGGTTTTCTTTTAACATCACCCTGAAATTTGGCCGAATAAAGAAGTTATTGAGGGTCAAAGTTTTGGTCAACATATAGTTCAAATATACATTTGGCAGGCTTGCAAACCCCTATCAGCCTTAGAAAATATGAAAAAACTTTGAGTTATATACATTTTTTGAATGTATATCGGGCCAGGGAAATGCATATACATTTCAGGAATCTTTCGCAGATTCCCAGGAATATTCTGGGTTTGTATATCGGTGATATACAAGCGGAGATGCAAGTGAAACTACAAGGTATAAGATACATTCAGGGAATATTCCTCAAAGATTCTATATTTGCATGTGGCGGCTTGTATGTTTTCCTTGTATGTTCACACATACAAGCAAATATACATTGGCTAAATGTACAAGGCAAATATACATCGAAGATTCCCTAGAATATTCCGCAGTTGTATGTTCGCAATATACAAAAGGAAATATACAATGAAAAGATACATTGCGGGAATATTCCATCAAAGATACCCTATTTGTATGTGAGAGGATTTGTATATTGCATTTGTATATTTGATATACAAACAAATGTGCATTTGCTACAGTGCCGCAGAAGGGAGATACAAAGGGTCGACACAAAGAAATATACAAAGGAGTTTGTATATCTCAGAGATACAAGTGGTGGGGCCTGTGAAGATACAAAGAGGTTTGTATATCATATACATACAAAGGTTCAAGTGCTACAGTGGAATGTATATCGACTTGTATGTTCGCACATACAAGCTGATATACAAGGAAACATATACAATCCGGACCCGAATAGAAGTTTCAATCTATTCTATGTTGTTCTCGGGTCCGCTATGTATAAAAGGTGTTTGTATGTCTTGACATACAAAAGAGCATGTACAAGCTGGATTTCAAGACAGGTATAGTTTGGCGAAATGCAGCACTAAGTCTATGGCTTGTATGTATATGGCAATTGTATATTGCGATATACAAGCCAAAGATGCAAAAGAGGTATACAAGACGGATCCGATGTAAAAATCAATTCTGGCACATTCAGGCTTTAGGTCTAGTTTGTATGTATAGATGTTTTGTATATTTGCTTATACAAAGAAATGTACAAGTGAAAGGTGATACAAGTTAGACCCGACAGAACAATGAAAAGCAGCTAATGGTCATTTTCAGGTCCGCGGCTAGTATGATTGCATATGCAGAAGGAGATATACAAATGGTGGGGTCCACCAAGGTACAAGCACTTGTACATATTTTTTACTTGTATGTTTGTTTGTATATTGTGATATACAAGGTCAAGATACAAGCTAACATACAAGTGGTAGGGCCCGCATATACAAGGGGAAATTGTATGCATATGCAATTTTAGATATATAAGGCATATGCAGAGCCCGATATGCAAAGCGCCATGTATTTGCAGAAGGAGTTTCAGATGAGTTTTGAATGTTGATTCAGGCACCAAGATGCAGTGATATACACAGAGATGCAAAAGCGATATATACAGGTAGTTGACTGAAAGTTTGACCGCCTATATCTCCTCCATTTTTATGAATTTTGACCTGCTCCAAGAGGCAAAGTTGCATATTTTGGTCCCCTCTTTCATTTGGTAGGATTTTTTAGGAGCTTTGTCACTTTTCAAATTTTAGATCTAGAATTGCATTTTTGGGCGACTCAACGTTTCAGTGACGACTTTTAGTAGATGAAGATATTTTTGGGGCATTCATTGCTGCACAAAGATGATATAGCTCGCATTGATGGTCAGAAATATCTTCCCACCTTCCTCTTCTAGATATTTTCATCTTCTCTACTACAGATCGATGAGTAAGCTGCTTGCATTCAAGACTCCAAAATATCTCATATCTGCCCAGTTCTAGATTTCGACGCCATAACTGATGCAACTGGATAGTCATCGATGGAGATCTTTTTCTATGACAGCTCATGGAGGACTTTTTTGTAACCGACTTAGGAATTTTGGAATGCTATAAGTATGCATTCAAATAATGTAAATAAGGTTGGAAATTTTTTGGCATTAAGGCTTTTCTGTTTCCAAACAGAGTTTCCATATTCTGTAACCTTGCCTTTATGTCAAATATATGCAAGTTAATTTTACCTCTTTACTGATTTTTCTGGTTCTATGTGAATCTGCATATGGTTTGTCTGTGAATGTTTTATTCCTCACAATCATATTGCTTCTCACCTCTGCTAGAGTCATCTAACCTGTGTATGCCTACTTGCCATATTCTGATTGTATTGTGCATCCTTCAGTTCTGTGGAAGTTTCTTTAAATCTGTCTAGTGTATCACCCTTTTATGTTTTCAAGCTTTTATTCATTTTAATTACAAGCTTTCTCTCTCCCTTTTCCCTCAAGATTTAGTAGTTTCAAGTGATAGCTAGACAAGGAAGTTGGCCTTCTCCGGAGGTCTGATCTCACTTAGCAAAGTCCCACACTTAGAGATCATTCCCATGTTATTCTAGTTTACAGAGGTTTCACAACTTTATGCAAGGGTGCAAAACTGGGTGATAACAACTTTGGCATGCCCGGTGGGACCAGTATGAGGAACTTATCATCAAAATATTGAGAGATTTGGTGTTTCTCCCAGTATTATCAGCCTTTGGAGGTAGTGCAAGCAACACCATGGCGACTCTAATGGTGAATCAGCTGGTTACAGTAGTTTAGTTTTTTCCAAGCAGCTAATGAGGTTGGTGGTACTTATTAGTTTTACTGTCATTTGATAGTTTTCATAACACTTGGTGACTCCATTTGGTGCTCCAACTCACATCTTAGTGTGCAAGGCCCTGTGGTCTATATTCATTCCTAATTTATTATCTGGACTTGCCTATGTTCATGATTTACCCTTGCAATGTCTAGTTATCAATACCACAATGGTTATTCTCCTCCATTCCATGAAGATTCAAACTTTTGCCCTCCAAACAGTTCTTTGCCTCATTACAACTAGCATTACTGGTAGGAGCATTTTGAAGCCAATTCTGCTTATCCTTGTTTGTAGCCCATTCATACCTATAGTCAGCCTTGTGAAACCCAATCTAGTCTAAATCAAACGTGTAGCCTCCTTAGTCGGTCCCAAAATGATACTGATTTGGGTAGCATTAAGAGTTGGTTAATGGATTTCCAAAGGCAAATTTCAGAGATAGATAAGGAAGCATAGTATAACAGGCAACAAGAGGAGCTTGTATATCAAGCTTATTTGTCAGAGCAGGAAGTAGAAAATAGAAGAGTGTATGAGGGGGAATGCTTGAAAATGCAACTTGCAGTTAAAGAGAAACAAATGAAACAATTGCTTGCTCAAGAAGAAGAGCTCAAAGTAAAAAATTTCTCTCCTATTCCCAGCTTCAAACAAGTTTGTCCTTCAAGCCAAGGTGAAGTTATGAAAGTGGCTCAAACTTCTCTACCATGGCAGCCTTCTTGGATCAAGCATCCTGGTTACAAAATGCCAAACATTGTGAAGGTCAGTCCTCTTATACCAATTCAAAATTAGGCAGAGGAAACAATTGTAGAATCCAGGCCTATCATAATTCCAAGTTTCAGGAAGCCTTCTGCCTTTAAGGTTCCAAGTTGGAAGGGGCCATCTTTTTCACCCTGTGAGGACCCTCCACCAAACACACAAACAGAAGCATGCTCTAGTATCCAGCTAGCAGAAGAAGAACAAAAGAGGCTTTCGTTGGCTCCTTTTCAAGGTTTGAAAACTCGATCATTTCCAAATCCATTCTTTCAAGAGCAGGTTTCCAGTTTTAGAACACCAAGCTTCACGCAAGATGAGTCTCCTAAGTCTCTTGAATTGAATATTCCAAGTTTTAGAGGGTCTCATCCACTGAAGGAACCTATATTTGACCAAGAGCAGCCTAGACTCCACAAGTTTCCAAGCTTCAATGCCTTTATCCCTTCACAAGTCCTTGTTCCTGTGCAAACTCAAATTATCACTCCCCAGGAACAAATTTGTCTAGAACGCTCTCCCCTCCAAAAAATTCAAGAAGAAATTCAAGCCCCTTTCCCTAATACTTTTTCGATCCTCAATGGTGGACCTGTTGTCTATCAAAATAATTGGAAAGATGAGCCAAAAGAGGAGGTGGAAGAAGATAAAACTAATGAGGAGCAGTTTGTTCCTACACTCACAAAGATAGAATTGTTTGAACCTGTTGCACCTGTGAGTATTGTTAATGTCACATTAGAAATGGATGATGCTGCCCTACTTCATGAGCTACCTGACTATGTTGAAGATGAAGAAAGTGAGCAGCTAGAAGTGGATATGCAACAACAAGAGAACATAGAAAATCATGACAAATTGTTGCAGTTTGGGGCTGAGCATGACAGTGAGGTTCCAAACCATAAAGAAGGCCAAACATGTTGCCCTATGATAGATGATGAAGAGGTTGATTATGCTGATATACTTGAAGAGCTCCCATGCTTTATTGAAAAGAATGAGGAAACTAAACATGGACAAGAGCAAATTAAAGATTTGTTCTTTATTATCCAACAGGGATATCAACTTCTTGGTGGGGAAGTTTTCTCTTTTGAACATATGCACAGCTCATTTTTTGAGCCTAAATTAGAAAATCATGAACATCTTGTTCATAAGGTATAGGCAGCCATATTTGTAGTAGAATCACAGGAGCCAGAGTTTTCAGATCAGCAAGAAGAGGAATGCAGCCATGATGACATTATATCAATTTTCTTGTTTTCCCTGAAGGAGGAAGGACAAAGAAATGAGGTCCCAAGTCATCTGTTTCACATGCAATAGCAACATGAGAGTCAAATGGAGGGCACCATCGTACCAATTGAAGAGAAAAAAGAGGAGGAATCAAAGCAGAGACATGAGATCCAACATGATTTTCATGTCATTTCAAGGGGATGCCCAATCAGGCATCTAGCTCAGTTGGAGACATATCAAGAGGAGTCACCACTTGTCATGCTTACCTCTAAGCATGAAGTTGAGCATCAAAATGAGTGGGATCAACCCATTTATTCACCACAAGTTAGCAGCATCAGCAATTAGTCCAGGTGGATAGGTGAGTTTATCTCCACTTTGAAGGGGGTGTTTTATCAATTTGTTATATGTCCATTCCCCCCTCCCCTCTTTTTAACTACTCACATGAATGGGAAACATTGTAAATTGTTAAGGAAAGGCAGTTATTTTCAAGAACCAGTTAATGGCTTTGTTTAAGGTCATGACTGATTGGTTAGTTTAGGATTAGAGTAGGTTTCCTTTCTATTTTAGTTTTCCTTTTCTATAAGTGCTTCTGCACAGGCTGCATTGTCATTAGGAGAATGCAGGCCTTTTTCCCTTTTTGTATTTTAGAGGCAGGTTCCAGTTTTCTAGTAGGTTTTAGACTTGACCCCATGCCCAATGGATACTATAAGGCCATTGACCTAATTGTTTAGCAGGCAAACACCCCATAGAGGTCGCCAAGAATGTTATCCCATTTTTCTCTGTCCAGAGGCAAATGGTTAACCTAATATTTCCTTGAAAAGCCTTTGGAAAATGTTGCCTAAAATATGAAAAGTGCCAAATTGCCTAAAAAAAACCTTACCATTGGAAAGAGGACGAAAAAATAGGCAAGTTTGCTTTTTACATCACCCTGAAATTTGGCCAAATAAAGAAGTTATTGAGGGTCAAAGTTTTGGTCAACATACAGTTCAAATATACATTTGGCGGGCTTGCAAACCCCTATCGGCCTTAGTAAATATGAAAAAACTTTGATTTATATACATTTTTTGAATGTTTATCGGGCCAGGGAAATGCATATACATTTCAGGAATCTTTCGCAGATTCCCGAGAATATTCTGGGTTTGTATATCAATGATATACAAGTGGAGATGCAAGTGAAACTACAAGTTATAAGATACATTTAGGGAATATTCCTCAAAGATTATGTATTTGCATATGGCGGCTTGTATGTTTGCCTTGTATGTTCGCACATACAAGCAAATATACATTGGCTAAATGTACAAGGCAAATATACATCGAAGATTCCCCAGAATATTCCGCAGTTGTATGTTCGCAATATACAAAAGGAAATATACAATGAAAAGATACATTGCGGGAATATTCCATCAAAGATACCCTATTTGTATGTGAGAGGGTTTGTATATTGCATTTGTATATTTGATATACAAACAAATGTGCATTTGCTACAGTGTCGTAGAAGGGAGATACAAAGGGTCGACACAAAGAAATATACAAAGAAGTTTGTATATCTCAGAGATACAAGTGGTGGGGCCTATGAAGATACAAAGAGGTTTGTATATCATATACATATAAAGGTTCAAGTGCTACAGTGGAATGTATATCGACTTGTATGTTCGCACATACAAGCTGATATACAAGGAAACATATACAATCCGGACCCGAATAGAAGTTTCAATCTATTCTATGTTGTTCTCGGGTCCACCGTGTATAAAGGTGTTTGTATGTCTTGACATACAAAAGAGCATGTACAAGCCAGATTTCAAGACAGGTATAGTTTGGCAGAATGTAGCGCTAAGTCCGTGGCTTGTATGTATATGGCAATTGTATATTGCGATATACAAGCCAAAGATGCAAAAGAGGTATACAAGATGGATCCGATGTAAAAATCAATTCTGGCACATTCAGGCTTCAGGTCCGGTTTGTATGTATAGATGTTTTGTATATTTACATATACAAAGAAATGTACAAGGGAAAGGTGATACAAGTCAGACCTGATAGAACAATGAAAAGCAGCTAATGGTCATTTTCAGGTCCGCGGCTAGTATGATTGCATATGCAGAAGGAGATATACAAATGGTGGGGTCCACCAAGGTACAAGCACTTGTGCATATTTTTTACTTGTATGTTTGTTTGTATATTGTGATTTACAAGGTCAAGATACAAGCTAACATACAAGTGGTAGGGCCCGTATATACAAGGGGAAATTGTATGCATATGCAATTTTAGATATACAAGGCATATGCAGAGCCCGATATGCAAAGTGCCATGTATGTGCAGAAGGAGTTTTAGATAAGTTTTGAATGCCGATTCAGGCGCCAAGATGCAGCAATATACACAGAGATGCAAAAGCGATATATACAGGTAGTTGACTGAAAGTTTGACCGCCTGTATCTCCATTTTTATGAATTTTGACCTGCTCCAAGAGGCAAAGTTGCATATTTTGGTCCCCTCTTTCATTTGGAAAGGTTTTTCAGGAGCTTTGTCACTTTTTCAAATTTTAGATCTAGAATTGCATTTTTGGGCGACTCAACATTTTAGCGACAACTTTTGGCAGATGAAGATATTTTTGGGGCATTCATTGCTGTACAAAGATGATACAGCTCGCATTGATGATCAGAAATATCTTCCTACCTTCCTCTTCTAGATATTTTCATCTTCTCTACTGCAGATCAATGAGTAAGCTGCTTGCATTCAAGACTCCAAAATATCTCATATCCGCCCAGTTCTGGATTTCGATGCCATAACTGATGCAGCTGGACAGTCATCGATGGAGATCTTTTTCTATGACAGCTCATGGAGGACTTTTTTGTAACTAACTTAGGAATTTTGGAATGCTATAAGTATGCATTCAAATAATGTAAATAAGGTTGGAATTTTTTTGGCATTAAGGCTTTTCTGTTTCCAAACAGAGTTTCCATATACTATAACCTTGCCTTTCTGTCAAATATATGCAAGTTAATTTTACCTCTTTACTAATTTTTCTGGTTCTGTGTGAATCTGCATATGGTTTGTCTGTGAATGTTTTATTCCTCACAATCATATTGCTTCTCACCTCTACTAGAGTCATCTAACCTATGTATGCCTACTTGCCATATTCTGATTGTATTGTGCATCCTTCAGTTCTGTGGAAGTTTCTTTAAAGTTGTCTGGTGTATCACCCTTTTATGTTTTCAAGCTTTTATTCATTTTCATTATAATCTTTCTCTCTCCCTTTTCCCTTGAGATTCAGTAGTTTCAAGTGATAGCTCGACAAGGAAGCCAGCCTTCTCTGGAGGTCTGATCTCACTTAGCAAAGTCCCACACTTAGAGATCATTCCCATGTTATTCCAGTTTGTAGAGGTTTCACAACTATATGCAAGGGTACAAAACTAGGTGATAACATAGCCAATGTGTATAATATAAACAATTATATATGTTTCAAATTATACTTGCAAAACCTTCTTTATACCGAGCTAATTTTATGTGTTTCAAATTATATGAGTTTCTACATGTGCACATGATACATATAGAGAGATGTCTAATTTTGCACATGTTTTATCCAGTTCTAGAGATCTTTGACTACATCACACATTTCAAATTATGCACCAGTTCCACCTCAGGAACTATTTTCATGAACTAATAATGAGATCGATAGATTGAGAGTTTGCATAAATGATGGAACAAACACGGGAATATATAAGGACAGTTGTAAGTCCATAATGGAAAGATTAGAAAAAATTAGAGATAAAATTTGAGACACAAGTGATTATTCCCCTGATGCTATAACTGCTATTCTTTTCCACATGCAAGAAGAAGTTTGTGGTGATGTTCCCCTCTCTCATGTTTAGAGTGTGGTGACAAAAGAAACTATTAAATCTGAATGCTTTCCATACTATCAGACTAAGGTAAAGGTCAAGGGATACCCGGTAACAAGATGTGTCGATGATGATATAGCCAGATTGATATACCCTCGATTTCTTTCTATTTATGGTCATTATCCAAATAATTACCAAATTCCCTTATATTTTGCACAATAGTTGTATGCTGAGGTTCATTTAGGCCTCAAAATCAACTACTGTGACATTCCACCATATTGTGGTCAGGGCCGTGGCAAGCTTGCTGATAGGGATGCTTATCATTGACCTGATTGGGCGGCCACGACGTATAGGGCATTAGTTGGTGAGAGGAATCTTGCTATCTCCCCAGTCATAGCCCCCTCAGCAAATCATCTTGTTGTTGCTTCCCAAAGGGAAGCAACTGATAGTGTTGGTGATATTGCAGTTGCCACCACTATGATAGTTACTGATCATGTGGGTCAATTTTTGATGGCACAACATCCACGATCTAGAGCTTCATTTACAACATAGTGTACTAGCACTCACTGTGATCCTTATGCTATGGTAGGCATCCCTACACCTACACAGTTGGATGGTTTCACAGGGGAGATGGCACGTAGCACATTGCATTGTTTCACAGAGGATCTCTTGGAGGCATATTGGTGTAGGAGTACCTACCTGACAGCTGACCTCCATGAGGCAGTTAGTTAGCATTAAGTCTTGTTGATGTTTCCAAGAGGGTCTTATAAGACCAATGCATGTAATAAGGTCTAAGTTGACCATACTTTACTATTTTTAGATAGTTTGTTTGGATAGCTGTTTAGGTTGTTAGTTCGGTTGGATCTCCTCCCAGCCGCTGGGAATCGAGTTGGTAGTACTCGCGAGGAGTTCTTATTTATGCATTAGGATCGGTTGGTTTTAGATATTGCATTGCAGAGAAGAGACAGAGTGAGACAGAGAGAGAGACAGAGTATTGTACTTGCATCTTTTGAAATCAATAAAGAGATCCTGTTTGTGTCAATTCTCTGTTTGAATTCCATTGTGTAATCAAGTTGTTGTTCTGGTGGTTGCATGGATTCGCTGATCCATTCCACTGGTTGATTCGTCGAATCGGTGGAATGGCTATGTACAATAGTTTAGGATTTAGTTTACATTTTCTGTTTGTTCACATGTATGTTTGCAGGATCGCAGTCGAGAGGTGTTGAGAACCCTAGCATGGGTATGTGCTAGGTCGTGCTGGTTGTTAGAGTCTGGAAGGTCGTCCAGGAAGCGGATCGGGTCATCCCAGGAGGTTCGACGGATCAGAATCTGCTAAGGTTGGGATATTCATCGCATCTATATCATCAGGATACTTCTATGTATATCCTGTAGTTGCATCAGGCATCATCTGAGTAGATGGAGGTGAACATGATGTAGTAGATTGCATAAGGTGAATGCACATTGGGGTGATAATTGCAAGGTGTTGCCGACGGGGAGCATATCGGCATAAGTTAGTAGATCGGGTTGACAGTTCCATCGCGGGCCGATGATGTTATGTTTGGCCGATAAGCAGGATATTGGAGGGAATGCATGTGACATCATCGTCATCAGGATAATCATCATCAGGATAATCATCATCAGGACATTCCAAAATATCACCTGATAAAGGTTTATCCTGCCGACAACAAGTGTTTTGGCATAGGCGTAAGGCATTGGGGAGATAAGTGGATCGTGAGAGGAATATTCGGCAGAATATTTGTCGTCTGCATAAAGTTGGGTATCACCATCAAGATGTTTCAATATGACCTGATAAGTCATATCATGATGCTGCTTGTTTAAGTAGGTCAGATATCGGGGTGACGTAAGCGTCTGAAGGAAAGGTGCATGAGGTTGTCGTCATCAGGATATGTGGGAGGAACCTGATATTTTATATCCTGCTGATGAAGATGATGTCGAACATCATGATGCTGCAGATAGAGGTTGGTAAGGTGAAGAGTGACCATCAGGAGGATGATTGCACTTGTTGAATATGATGATGCTGCTGATAGTCGAATATGATGATGCTGCTAACAGGCGAAAGGTCGAAGGTTTGTCTGCAGGAGGATATCGGTCGGCAAAGAAAATATGATGATGTTGACAATGTTAACAGAAATATGATGATGATGAAAGGTTGTAGACACACATGCTGTATGTCAAGGTTTTAGTGTGGATGCCTCTGCATCATAGTGGTATCAGAGCTCAGCAAAAGGTCTGGGCTGTTGTGTGTTGATTCTGTCACTGAAAAGACAGAGGTAGAGGAGTGAGAGGTTGACAAAATGCCTCCGAAAGGTAATGGTACTGCAAGGGAGTTGCAGGAGATGAAGAAAAAACATGCCAGAGAGATGAGGAAGATGAAGGAGCTTGCTGAAGCACTTCAAGCTAGGCTTGTAGCCTTGGAGAAGTACAAAAAGAGGGAAGTGGAAGATAGTGAATCAGAAGAAGATGAAGATGCAGTTGAAGAGTATGAAGAGGTAGCTAAAGATCTGGATGCTGAAGACCAGAGATTTGCAAAACTGTTAAAGGCAGTGCAGAGTGATAAACCTAAGGTAAAGGTTGATGTTTCCAAGTATAATGGAAGTTTGAATGAAGATGAGTTACTGGATTGGATTACTGCACTTGATAATCACTTTGAATGTGAAGATGTTGCTGAGGATCAGAAGGTAAAGATTGCAAAGACCAAGTTAGGAGGTCATGCTTTGGTATGGTGGGATTATGTACAATCTGAGAGAAGGAAACAGGGAAAGTCAAAGATCACTTCATGGGATAAAATGGTAGCAAGGATCAAAGGTAAATTCTTGCCCAAGGATTATGAGATTCAGATGTTTAAGAAGCTGCAATTTTTAAGGCAGAAGGAAATGGATGTGAAGGCATACACTGAGGAGTTTTATAAATTGAGTATGAGATCTGGTCATCATGAGAATGAGGTAGAAAAGGTAGCTAGGTACTTGGCTGGTTTGAGATTGAACATACAGGATGAGTTAGTTTTAGCTAACCCTAAGAGTGTGGAGGATTGTTATCAAATGGCAATCAGGATTGAAGAAAAGATGAATAGAAGACAAGATAAATCCATGAGACGAAGAGGAAGCAATATGAGGGGAAGAGGATCAACCCCTACAACAAGGCAAACCAATGAGGGTCAAGAAGACACTGGTAAAGGATAGGGACAGTCTGATTTCAGAGGTGGATGGAAAGGTAATAGAGGCAGATTTGGAAGTGGTAGAGGTTCTACTACATTTTTAGGAAAGTGTTACACCTGTGGTGAGTTTGGTCATCCATTTTTCAAATGTCCAGAAAGCAAAGGTTCATCATCCAGAAATGATAGAACGAATGACAAGAGAGTGCAACTTGTGCAAGAAGAGAAAGTAGAGCAAAGTGTGCAAAGTTCAAACACTTATCAAGGAGATAGAGCTCCTAACAGTTATGGATATCCTGAGGAGGGAGAAGCATTGATGCTAAGGAGAACTAGTTTGCAGGCATCAAAGGATATGATGCAAAGAAGAGCTCTTTTCAAGACCACATGCAAGAGCAAAGGTAAAGAATGTAAGGTTGTCATTGATACTGGTTCAACAGATAACATGGTATCTCAAGAAATGGTGGATAAACTAAATTTGGAAAGGATTCCACACCAACACCCTTACAAGGCATCTTGGGTGAGTGATAGTCAATCACTTTTTGTATATGAACAGGCATACGTTGATTTTCAGATTGGAGCATATCATGATAGAGTTTTGTGTGACATTTTGCCCATGGAATGTTGTCACCTACTGTTGGGTAGACCATGGCAATTTGATAGGAGGGTACTATATGATGGGTATGCAAATACCTACACCATCAAGAAAGATGGGAAAACTATTGTGTTGATGCCATTACAGGAAGATGCTGCAGTACAAAAGGCAGCAAAAATCATTTTAGTGGGAAAGAAGGAATTTGTGCATATGCCTATAGTAGCAGGCATAAAGGCAGTTGAGGACATTGCAGGGAAAGGAGTTGTTAAGGACAACAGTTTGAAGACAGTTTCAGTTCTGACTGACAGAGGTCAGCAGCAAGTTCAGAAACAGGTTTGGAAATAGCAACCAGTTGAGAGGAATGACAAGGATGTTGTCATAGTTGGGACTATTGTTTGTCCTATAAAGGTTGAAAGAAAGACAGATTTGAACATTGCAGAAGTTCAAGAGGCAATTCCTAAGGTTATTCAACCAGGTATTCAGACAGAGGTTCTGGTAAGACAACCTGACAAACACAAGGTATGTGTGAGAAGGGCCTATATTGACAGGCATGAGGGTTTACTTGCAAGACAGCAAGTTACAGTTCAGAAATCTTGGAGCAACCAAGAGACAGCAGAGGATAAAGCTGGAACAGGTCAGAAAACTGAGATGGCAAAGTGTAAAGGTGGAATTCTTCCACAACCTAACTCATGGGACATGAGTTCTTTTTCTATTGGGGAGTATGGTGCACGAGCACCTACCTGACAGCTAGCCTCCATGAGGCAGTTAGTTAGCATTAAGTCGTGTTGATGTTTCCAAGAGGGTCTTATAAGACCAATGCATGTAATAAGGTCTAAGTTGACCATACTTTACTATTTTTAGATAGTTTGTTTGGACAGCTATTTAGGTTGTTAGTTCGGTTGGATCTCCTCCTAGCCGCTTGGAAGCTCCCAGCCGCTGGGAATCGAGTTGGTAGTACTCGCGAGGAGTTCCTATTTATGCATTAGGATCGGTTGGTTTTAGATATTGCATTGCAAAGAAGAGACAGAGTGAGACAGAGAGAGAGACAGAGTATTGTACTTGCATCTTTTGAAATCAATAAAGAGATCCTGTTTGTGTCAATTCTCTGTTTGAATTCCATTGTGTAATCAAGTTGCTGTTCTGGTGGTTGCATGGATTCGCTGATCCATTCTACCGGTTGATTCGTCGAATCGGTGGAATGGCTATGTACAATAGTTTAGGATTTAGTTTGCATTTTCTGTTTGTTCACATGTATGTTTGCAGGATCGCAGTCGAGAGGTGTTGAGAACCCTAGCATGGGTATGTGCTAGGTCGTGCTGGTTGTTAGAGTCTGGAAGGTCATCCAGGAAGCGGATCGGGTCATCCCAGGAGGTTCGGTGGATCAGAATCCGCTAAGGTTGGGATATTCATCGCATCTGCATCATCAGGATACTTCTGTGTATATCCTGCAGTTGCATCGGGCATCATCTGAGTAGATGGAGGTGAACATGATGCAGTAGATTGCATAAGGTGAATGCGCATTGGGGTGATAATTGCAAGGTGTTGCCGACGGGGAGCATATCGGCATAAGTTAGTAGATCGGGTTGACAGTTCCATTGCGGGTCAATGATGTTATGTTTGGCCGATAAGCAGGATATTGGAGGGAATGCATGTGACGTCATCGTCATCAGGATAATCGTCATCAGGACATTCCAAAATATCACCCGATAAAGGTTTATCCTGTCGACAACAAGTGTTTTGGCATAGGCGAAAGGCATCGGGGAGATAAGTGGATCGTGAGAGGAATATTTGGCGGAATATTTGTCGTCTGCATAAAGTTGGGTATCACCATCAGGATGTTTCAATATGACCTGATAAGTCATATCATGATGTTGCTTGTTTAAGTAGGTCAGATATCAGGGTGACGTAAGCGTCTGAAGGAAAGGTGCATGAGGTTGTCGTCATCAGGATATGTGGGAGGAACTTGATGTTTTATATCCTGCTGATGAAGATGATGTCGAACATCATGATGCTGCAGATAGAGGTCGGTAAGGTGAAGAGTGACCGTCAGGAGGATGATTGCGCTTGCCGAATATGATGATGCTGCCGATAGCCGAATATGATGATGCTGCTGACAGGCGAAAGGTCGAAGGTTTGTCTGCAGGAGGATATTGGTCGGCAAAGAAAATATGATGATGCTGACAATGTTAACAGAAATATGATGATGATGAAAGGTTGTAGACATACATGCTGTATGTCAAGGTTTTAGTGTGGATGCCTCTGCATCACATATGCATTCATTGCATCCCCATAGATCAGGCTAGAGATCGTCTAGCTATGTCTATTCATTCACATTCAGGATCTCATCATTCTAACCACCCTTCTAGGCCTGGCAACACCACTGCACCTGACGATCCACCTACAAATCATTTAGTTGTTGTACAGGTTAGTCATCCAGGTTCGGATCATGACTTTGAGAAGATGCAGACTTCTACAAGATTTATGGATATGTTGATGCACTCTGTTTCTATATCGATGCCATATCAGTTGATTAGTCCCCTTCACTTGTCATTACTATGACATGAGAGGGCTCAGACAGATACATCAGATCATTTGGATGATTTAGTGGAGGCAGACATTATAGAGGGCTCAGGTACTATGCTACCAAGTGACATGTAGGTATGTATATGTGTAGATCTAGATAAGATATATATGTATGTGTGCATGTGAATACATTCAATTCAATTTTTTAAAAAATTATTTAGATTTTAGTTTTAACTAGATGATATATATATATATATATATTGTAGATGAAGATACCTCATGTTACTCCTAGCTTAAGGTCAGACTGTGTACGTCGACGTGATTTTGTTGATGATATTGTTGCCAGTGGACATGTGAGTTTTGTATGTACATATAGATATATCTATCTATTTATAATAAATTACAATATATACATTTTTAAATAGTTCTATATATCTAGAAAAAATGTATTTAACTATGCATTGTACTTGATTTTATCTCTGGGACTTGGCACATGCATCAGAACAGGATTCTCATTCAGAGGGTCACTCGATTAGGAGCCGACATAATGATTAGGCTGCAGCCACCTAGAGAGGTCTCCATTTGATGTTGCTTCTATCTTGAGATTTCCATTTATTTATGTTTGATACATGTTGACATTTCCACCTGACTTGATTGCATACATGTGTTTAATGATTTATGGTGGACATTTGTGTTTATGTTTATGTTTATGTTTGAGATATGGACATGGACATTTGTGTAACGTATGATTATGTTTGAGATATGGACATTTATATGTTTATGTTTATATTCAAATGGCATGTATGGATGTTTATGTTTATATATTTGACATGTATAGACATTTATGAATTTATGTACATGGACATGATTATGTATATATTTTCAAACATGTATTCCAAAATTTATGTTTATATATTTTCAACATGTTTGGACATTTATGCATCTATACATACAGACATGTTTATTCTTCAGATGGACACAAATATGTTTATATTTGATATGGACAAATTTATGTTTGAGATATATTAATAATGTTTTCATATAAATGCTTCTTGATATTTTCAATGGATCTATTTGATATTTACACGTGCACGTATTAAGACATGTAATACAAGTTTTGAAATAATAAAATATTAACTTAAAAAATATTATGCTTATCTCAATCATGTCATGTAAATTTCAACCTACATATGCTAGATACATAAGTAGCATACGAACACAATATATATAACAAATGTAAATAAAACTTGGAAGATTTTTTATTAAAAAATAAAATTAGACTTCTAGATAATTTGACTTTCACCACTACTAGAACAAATAAGTATTACACTAAAGTCATGAATAAGACTATAAGCAAAATATCTAATCAAGTAACATTAACCACTTAGCACACCATGAACATAATAAAACTACAAATTGGAATACCATTAAGGATTGGCTAAATGCAACATCTATTTAAACATGAAGATGAATTGTAAACTTGAAGAATTCATTTGAATAACCTTAACTCAAACTTGTTAAAATGCATATAAACAACTAGAATCCATTTCATGCCCATTGTCAATCAATTCCTATAAGAGGCCCTAATTCAAGAACATAGATTATTTAATGATTTATTATTTCAATTCAATCAAGGCTATATCCTTATCTACACATCATAGTAGTCCATAAAATTTTAAGGAATTGTTCCTTAGGACAACCTTCATATCTCCTAGAATTGGAATAAGAATTTTAAGATCATTCTTCTCAAGTCAAGATATCATGTTCACTTATGTTGTACATATTTGATGGTACCAATAGGATTAAAGAATATATATCCCTTATGTAATGCATAGAAATAATTAATTTGAAGATCATCCTTCTCAATTCAAGACATGTCTTGTTGACTTATGTTGAACAACTTTAATGGTACCTATAGCTGATTAAAGACTGTATCTCCCTTAATCTATAGCTATAGTGAGTAGGAATGCAATTCTAGGTAATTTAACATATATTATAGTTAAAGTCATGAACTCATGTATATATTCATCCATCTTAGTCAAAACTAGAATAATTTTCTACTCCTAGACAATGTGAAGAGGTATCAGAACCAATGTTGATTTTATAATATATATTGGGGAAGATTGAATCTATACAAGTTCATTTTATTTGAATGTTTAAATGAACTAGATAGAAGAGGCTTGTTAAGTTTGAGACTTCAATGATTATTAAACTCACATACAAATTTCTAAATATATTGAACTAAAAAGTTGGGTTTTATAAATTTCTAATGATTTAACATACTCGAATGGGCACCATGGATCTTTACTAGGGTTTCATAACTTCAAGATAAAAAAAAAAAAGAGCTTCACTTAGATTTTATACCTTTTTCTAGTCTAGACCTAAGAATATCTAATCTACACCTAGATTTTATATCGTTTAGACATATTAAGAAATTTCCTAGTAGATGTAACTTAGACCTAAGGCAAATCTAATCTACACCTAGAGATTTCATGTACCTTATTCTAGTCTAGACCTAAGATGTATGTACATCTAAGATAGGTGTCCCTAGATTTTATACCTTATTCTAGTCTAGACCTAAGACATACCTAAGACATATCTAAGACATATAAAAGAGTAAAATATCATGAACAAAAAGGTAAATTCATTCCCGAAGAAGATAATTAAGTTTACTACATATAATGAAGTTTAAAAACTTGGACTCCAATCTAGTTGACTCAATACTAAATGAAATCTTATTTTAATTATTTCATGTTATATTCAACAATAGAAATCCATTTGTGGCACTTATTAAAAATAATTTAAAGATATTTATAAATCCATTTCCAAAAAATCTAATGCTACATTATTTAGTGTCTTGTGATTTTACTTTGGCTAGGAATATTTCAATTGACATGTATCAATTACCTAGATAGGGTTAACCACTAGACCTAGAGTGAACCATACATATAAACATATGGTCAAATCATCTCATGATGAAACACAGATCTAGATAGTGAATTTAGGTCTTCAAAACATTAAAAATTGTAAGTTCTTCATCCATATTTTTAGGTCACATCAAGTGGTTCAGCTCGCTCTTCAATGACATCTAATATTCTCTGATGATCATCACTATCTAGTCTCCACTTACAACGTCCACGTGCATGAACTATATGAAGAGATAGGCTGGTAGCAATTACTAGGTGGCTATATTGATATACCTTGTTGTTAGGTTGATAATCAATAAAGTGAATCCCATGGTGAACAATCTTGACTTGTTTGAGATATGCCCCTTGCACTACAACTAAACCTGTGGGAAACAACATTCCACAGTAAGACATAACATTTATATAACATTTTCTTGAGGTAAATGTAACCTACATCTACGAACATGTATAGCATTGTCATTGCTCGGTAAGACATAACATAAGTTATAATATAAATTGAAAGTTTAAATCACTCTTGAGGTACTTGACATGTACATATGTAACAAATTCAAAATGATTTAAAAATATTAATTAAATAAAGTTAAACCTGTGGGAAACATCATTCCATCACTTGTTTATGGATTTATTAGCTTTTACCTCTCTTCTGTGCAACACAATAAATAATAACTAACTTCTTCCATATTTTCAGCCTCTGCTATGACTGCAAAAACATCTCCTACACCAAATTTACATGTCCAAAATTTGTAACTTAAAAAATTTAGAGATACAGGTTATATAATATATATATATGTACACACATACCTTTTTTAATCAATCCTAAAATATGGTTATAATCAGTTGAAATCAAAGGAATGTCTTCAAATATTCCATCCTTATCTTCATTGTATGTGTTGGTAACAACTAGTGGCACGTTTTCCCATTCACTGACATATCCACATTCTTGGTTCTTACAATTCTCAAAATCTCCCAACATGTACTCATAACAAAAACAAGAGTAATCCCTAGTGCACAACGTCCATGTAGGGCTATCTATACTCATGACACAATGCAAAGATCTTGTTGTCTCTACCCTCTTACATCCACGCATTGATCTTCTATCCACACCTACAAATTTATTATATTGTACATTATGAATATAATATATAAATAATTAAATTCAAACTAAAATAAACAAACTCGTGTGTACACATGTATATCATATACATGAATATATATTTAAAGTACACATTCAATAAATTCAAACAATACATACCTGATATCTCCCAAAACACTCTATGTGGAATGTATTTGTTTGTTCTTGAAAATGTGCCAGCCTCATTTGGCGCAAAGTGTAACTTACACCATTCAACAACATCATGTGCATCATTTATATGGTCTCCATCATAATTCATTTGATGTTTTCTTAGAGCACATTTGATGCAAGCTCCTGTGCCATCATGTTCACCCTTTCCATGCCCACTCTCAAAGAAACTCCAAACATGTGGTATATTATCATTTCGATGATATCTACATAGTGCATAAAATGGCCTTGATGATTTGAATTGTGATGCACATACATTTGACCATACAAAATTCCTTTCAAAATTTACACCCTTGTTTGCCAAATATCCAAAAAAATTCTTAAAGCAATGTTGTACAAAATGTGTGTCATGTTCTTTATCATCACTAATAGAAAAGTGATATTCTTTCTTGATGACTCGAGCTTCAAATGTACTTTCAACACTATCCAAATCCAAATGTGCATGTTGATAACACACATGCACCATAATAGTGATCTCTTTTGAAAAGTAATATTGTGATTGAATCTCTTTTTGATGTACAAAAGAGTAATTTTCTGCAAAGTCGACTACTGATAAAACTATTCTAGGTGGGAAAGTATCTCTTAATGTTTGAAACTATTGTGCTTGCCACTTAGCAAAAAAAACATGATGTATGTATGGTTGAATCAATTTATGAAAATTTTCCATAAATGTTCCAATAGGTATCTCCTCTTCTACATAATCTAACCTTATGGATTCTTTCCCATTTTTTATTTGAAACTTTATGTACTTGTAGCTCTTGCAATTTACCAACTTCATTGGGTCAATATCTTCATTTCTCAAAGGCATTTTGGCCAAATTTCCACATGTTTCATAAAGACCTTTCATGCAATTTATTTGACCATTTCCATTATCATCATTTGATTTATCACATAAGATGGATGCTATGAACTAACTTACCCGTTTAGGAGGTGCTTTTGCAAAACCATATCTGTCTTCACAAATCTTTTGAAACACCTGATAGTAGAGATCAAATTTAATATGATAATGACAACAACAAGTTTCAAAAACCTTGTTTATCTTCGCATAATATGGCCTTAACCTTTCAAACATTGTTTGCCCAATCTTTATATTTGGATTTGAATTACAAAAGTTCACATACATCTCATGTTGTGTTATCTCTAGCCAATGTTTTGTGTGTAGATCATAACTATTGGGTGCAATTCTATGTTTGATAACATCTCTACTATTTGATGAAGGATGACTATTATCATTCCAAAATCTTGTGATCAATTTCCTAACAACATCTTGAATCCTGTCAAATCGAGGAGCTCTACACATAATTGCCCAATTGCTTTCCGAGGTACTATCGTCCAATAATTTTCTCCTTTTCACATATTTTGTTACTATCTTTCTACTGAAACCAATCTCAGTTGAAATTGAAGACAATTGTCTTTTTTTAGAATTATCTTCACTTAAAATACCTGTCAACATCAGTCTTCTTGAAATGGACTTATCCACAGATTGAGATTGTTTCCCAATGGAAGCCAAACCTTTTTTAACATTTTCAACAATATCTTTTTCTAGGTGTGAACCTTTCCCCTTTTTCAATGACAAATCTACACCCAACAATTGTAATGGCTCATTTAGCTCCTTATTAAGAAGTACAATTGATAACAATTAGGTTCGGCCAAGTGTATCAAGATTATCAAAATAACAAATTATGTCCTTTGCAGTTTTATTCATTGACCTCCTATCAGTACGTTTAGGTTGTCTAGCATACTGTTTCAATTTCTCAATATCCATTTTAAGTAAATGTTCTAAATTTATATAAGAAATTTTTTCCTTCACCTCTTTAGCTAGATTAATATGCTCATCCATACCAGTCAAAGGAAGTGATCCTGACCCCTCTCCAACATCTATTGTTTGCACTTGGGCCTCCTCTGGGCTAACATCTTGAACTATGTGTTCTTCAGCAACGTTTGCTCCAGTTTCTGTATCACACATTAATGAAATACATATTAAAGAAAACTTATTTAATTTAGTGAACAAAGTCTTGATATATTTTAAAGCTCACCTCCATATGAGTTCAAATTACCATAAAAATTAATATACACATGTACATCTATCTTACTCAAGAGATAATTAATCTGTAGTAGCTACTTGTTAAAGAGGTTCAACTATAATTTATATGGTGACAAAATCTAAGCTACTAAAGAGAAGACCTATCTAGAGAAGTCCTAGTAAAGAGAGAAAGAAGGAGCAAGTTAAAAAGAATTAAGTCAAGAGAGAGAGAGAGAAAGGACCAAGTAGAGAAAAAGGATAGAGAGAGAGAGAGAGAAAGAAAAATCTTTAAAAAGACTTACTCAAGTCAAGGGAGGGAGGGAGAGAGAGAGCCTTATCTAGATTTAAGGAGATCTCTAGAGTGATATAAAGAAAAACTTTAAAATCAAATGTGATAAAAGAAATAGATCTCTCCAACTTGGTGCAACAAGTACTATCAAAAGAAGGATGAGACTAGAATTTTAAGGACTAACCTTTGGCTCTAAATGGAGTTCTAGCTTACAAGATAATTAATCTAGTATCTACTTGTTAAAGAGGTCCAACTATAATTTATATGGTGACAAAATCTAAGCTACTAAAGAGAAGACCTATCTAGAGAAGTCCTAATAAAGAGAGAAAGAAGGAGCAAGTTAAAAAGACTTAAGTCAAGAGAGAGAAAGAGAGAGCTTTCAAAATCTACTTGCATTTGTCAAGAGAGAGAGAGAGAGAGAAAGGACCTTTGAGAAAAAGGATAGAGAGATAGAGAGAAAGGACCTTTGAGAAAAAGGATAGAGAGAGAGAGAGAAAGGACCTTTGAGAAAAAGGATAGAGAGAGAGAGAGAAAGAAAAAGCCTTTAAAAAGACTTACTCAAGTCAAGGGAGAGAGAGGGAGAGAGGCTTATCTAGATTTAAGGAGATCTCTAGAGAGTTATAAAGAGAAAACTTTAAAATCAAATGTGATAAAAGAAATAGATCTCTCCAACTTAGTGCAATAAGTACTATCAAAAGAAGGATAAGACTAGAATTTTAAGGACTAACCTTTGGTTCTAAATGGAGTTTTAGCTTACAAGATAATTAATCTATTAGCTACTTGCTAAAGAGGTTCAACTATAATTTATATGGTGACAAAATCTAAGCTACTAAAGAGAAGACCTATCTAGAGAAGTCCTAGAAAAGAGAGAAAGAAGGAGCAAGTTAAAAAGACTTAAGTCAAGAGAGAGATAGAGAGATTTCAAAATCTACTTGTAAGCTTGTCAAGAGAGAGAGAAAGGACCTTAGAGAAAAAGGATAGAGAGAGAGAGAGAGAAAGAAAAAGCTTTAAAAAGGACTTACTCAAATCAAGGGAGGGCGAGAGAGAGAGACACTTATCTAGATTTAAGGAGATAGAGAGCTTTCAAAAATCTACTTGTACTTGTCAAGAGAGAGAAAAAGGACCTTAGAGAAAAGGGATAGAGAGAGAGAGAGAGAGAAAGATTTAAAAAGACTTACTCAAGAGAGAGAGAGAGAGAGACTTATCTAGATTTAAGGAGATCTCTAGAGACATATAAAGAAAGAACTTTAAAATGATCTACCCAAGAGAGAGAGGAACTTATGACTAAATAATACAAGTATAATTTACTTCTAGTGTGCAAAAACCTATAAAGGACCCTAATACACATTCAATTGAAAAAAATATAAATTCACTTAGTATATTTATGTTCAAAAAGTTACAAAAAATATCCTACTACATGCTAAAAACTCATCAATTAAATAGGAAAAAAAATATGCATACATACCTTGTTTCTTTATATGGTATCTTGCCAAATTTGTTTCACACATCTCTTGTTCTCTTTCCTTTGAATACTTTCTTTGAGTCTTATTTTGTCTCTTTTTTTTGTCTCCCATTTTCTTCTTCAAATTTTCTTCTCTCAAATCCTCTACCAAAAGTTTTCTTCTCCAAAATCTTGCTTCTTCAATGATAATGTGAATTAATCTTGCAATGATATATGAAAAAAATAAAAAAATGACCTCATATTTATATGGATATAACATTATTTAAAAACATATTAACAATTTGGTCGGCGTAGGATTCGATCGAACGTCAGCTGTTAAAAGCTTTTTTAACTGATTGGGTTTGATCGAACCCATTTAAATATAATTGTTTTATTTTTTATTAGGTGGGTTCGATCAAATGCATATTCGATCGAACCCCAATTCGATCAAATGGGTCGGGGGGGTTCATTCAAATACCCATTCAATTGAACCCCTTATTTTGCCCTTGCCCCTCTCCATCTACAATTTTATGCAGATTTTTGGGTTTCAAAGCTCTGGTTGAGGATCAAAATGGAAGCAACTTGACAAACCCATCTGGAGGATTATAGTACTTGAAACAAGCTTTCTATCAAGTATAATTTTAATATATTTTGGTTTTATTATACATATTTTTAATTTAATTAAACATAGTTTTTTCACCAAAAAATTGAGCTCTTTGTTTTGCACATGTGGAAAAATAGTATATTACCAAAAAAAAATTATGCAAAATATCTGTCCTCTTCATATTCATGTCCTTGATCCAATAGAAAAAAAAAATTGAATTCCAATACATACAAAAAAAGTTATGCTTTACACAGTACACCTATGTCTAAATTGTAATTGGTTTGACTTCAAAAGTTAATTAGAAAAAAAAATATTCAATAAAACATTATGCAACCAAATGTATCCTCTAGATATCGTAGTTAAAAATCTAAATTCAAAAAAATTAGAATTTTATCCTTGATAGAAAACAAGTTATGTTTTACACAGTTCACATCACTTTTTAAAAATGGTGTTTACTATTAAAAACTAGTTATTGAAGGAGATGGAAAAATAAATGCAATTTGATTCCAAAAAAATTTAAAAATGTATATTTAGAATCTACAGACAAAATGTGACAAATCACTAGTTTACATCATCTCCAAATTCCTCATGGTTTAGGAACTATAGGTGTCTGAAAGTGAAGTTGTTTTCCAAAATGTTCATTTCAATGTCAACTTTGGCCAAAAAGTGTAACCCATTATTGTGGGATCACCCACTGTAGTCAAGATGGAGAAGAAAAGGCTCTAGAAAGTATTGCTAAAACTCCCAGGTATGTAAGTATTAATCATTCTGAATATGAAATTATAGGTGAAAAAAGCAAAGGGGTGCTAACAAGGAAAAGAGATGCAGAAGAACAGGTGAACTATTGTTTGCTTTCTAAGATTGAATCTAAAAATGTTAGTGAAGCATGTAATGATGAAAATTGGGTAAAATCCATGAAAGAAGAGTTGATGCAAATAAAAAAGAATAAAACTTGGGAATTGGTTCCTAGACTTGCTGATAAGAATGTGATTGGAACTAAATGGGTTTTCAGGAATAAGATGAATGAGAATGGAGAAGTAGTTAGAAACAAATCAAGGCTAGTATGCAAACGATATTCTCAGGTTGAAGGAATAGATTTTGAGACCAATGCTCCTATGGCAAGGATTGAAGCAATCAGAATGTTTCTAGCATTTGCAACACATAAAGATTTCAAAGTGTATCATATGGATGTGAAATCTGCATTCTTTAATGGTGAGTTGGAAGAGGAAGTTTACATTGAACAACCGGAAGGATTTCACTTATCAAATCAAGGTGACATGGTGTGCAAATTGAAGAAAGCTTTGTATGGACTCAAGCAAGCCCCTAGAGCCTGGTATGCAAGATTGGACAAGTATTTGTTGCAATTAGGGTTCAGTAAAGGTATTACTGACAACAATCTCTATTTTAAAATTAATGGCATGATCAAATTCTGATTGTTGAAGTCTTTGTTGATGATATTATCTTTGGAGGCAATGAAGGTATGTGTAAGAAATTTATAGAAGAAATGCAAAAGGAGTTTGAGATGTCCATGTTTGGTGAAATAAATTTCTTTCTAGGTTTGCAGATTACTCAATCAGATAAAGGAATATTCAATTCTCAATCCAAGTATGTAAGAGAGTTGTTGAAGAAATTTGGAATGGAGGACTCTAGACCAGTACGTACTCCCATGGTGACTGGATGTAAATTAAGCAAGACTGCTGATTCACCTAAAACTGATTAGAAAAGGTACATATCCATGATTAGAGGATTGCTTTACCTAACCCATACCAGACCAGACATAATGCATGCAACTTGTCTTTGTAGTGCCCCTCAACTTGTCGTCTTTTGGACTGATGTTTGCTTAGTAGTACTGGACATTATGACAGTATTTTTAGATCGTTGATGATGGATTTCTAGTTATTTTGCTATTTCAGTATGAACCTATTGTTATGATAACAGATGTTGATGTTGGATTATGTCATTTCATGCTTTACAATTTGATAAATGAACTGGATGTTTTATATGCTTTGATGTTATTCACTATATGGGATTGCAAGTTAGTCGATCATTTTATGTTGTAGACTAGTAATCTGATACCTTGTTCAATATAGTTGATTGTTATTCATAAACGTGAATGGAATAGTGTCGTATTACTCGTTCTCGAGTACCCTACCCCACTGCGATTTCCATTCACTATAGGATTGCATGTGATGTTTATGCATATCTTGTTATGGTTAACCGTGCGTTGCTGCAGGATGCAGGTACTAGGCATCGACTCCACCTGATTACCAGGTCTGAGCATGCCTTCGCCAATGGATTAGTTGGTTGGAGTTAACGTGAGGTCCCTAGTCAGTGTTCCTTGGTCGTCAGTTTACCCTTGTGGTTATTGGTTGTCGTTCGATCATGTCTTGCTGTCAGGTAATACTGTACCTTGGAGTCTAATTAGTTCTGCAGGTGTCTAAGTGTGTATGGTAATGTTGTGCTCTAATTAGAATCATTATACAAAAGAGTATGAATGTTGTTAAATGAGCATAATGTCGTTAGTTGTCAATTATCATTATAAATAAATTATTATTTTATTAGAAGTGTTGTTGTTAAATAAAGTTGTAAGAAATTTGTATTGTTTGATATAATATTATTATAATAAATATTTAAATAAATAAATAGTTGTAATCATGTTGTAAATTGTGATTCACAACTTGATTAATAAAATAAATTATAGTATAGTACAAAATTATAGATTGTCGAAATAGTACTACTCTATTAATAACAATATATTGGGTCGGCTATAAAGAAATATAATAATAAAATAAAATAAATAATATTTGGGGATCATTAAATAAAATAAAATATATATTTTTAAAGGAGATATGCATGGGATCGCATGCCAAGCCCTTGTTAGAGGAGAGAGACTATGTTATAAAAGAACGATAGAGGCATTAAGGAGAGCGGGGACAGGTACACGAAGGGAGAAGAAGGCTGGAATAGGTAGCTTGGATCTGCAACAATTGAAGTAGAATCGTTGAACCGACATCGTAGCCAGGTTCCTTGGAATACTTGCCTTCTTGCGCTATTTCTTTTCTCTGAATCTGAGCGTGTTGATTGATTGCTTCTTTATTTTGAAATGGAATTCGTGCGGTTGAATTGCTTCCTGCGGAACCCTTCTATTCTTCCTGTGTTTACTCCTTCTCAAAGGATGAGATCATAGTATAATCGTGTGTTCTTAGGAAACATCAATGTACCTTAGATGTTTTTATCAAAAAAATAAGTTTAGACAGTGCGTTGACGGTAAAATTCTGCTACATCTGTGATCGGCACATAGAAGACATGTATTGGAGGTTAAAGATTCGTTGTCACCCTAGAGTCTTCCCTTATCATTTTTTTTAGAAGTCCATACGCAGCTATGATCAAGAATTTTCTTCTGTAAACCCTCTCATTCTCCCTTAGGCATGAAACCGATCTGCCAATTACCTCCCTTCATCTGCAATCGTTTGGGCAATCAGTAATCATGTCCTTAACGACGCTCAGTTCAGGTCTATATGTTTATTCCAACCCTCGAGCTATGTAATTGTTTTAGTAACATAAACTAACGGCGGACTCCCAAACCCTATGTTGTTTTAGTATAAAGAGGTTCTTCTATAGTATTTTGTGGGCTACGGGAAACCCTTTTCTTGTAATGACGAGTTCTGTAGCACTAGACCAAATGGTCTAGGCAATATCTAATGATACATGTAAAGTCTTATTAAATAGTAGAGCGCTTGGCAGTTCTGATCCTCGCTCCAGCTACACAGCAGTTTACCATTCAAGGATTGATAAATACACAGCATTTCTGAGGATTTCTCAGTGAATTAACCTCCAAGCCAAGCTCCGTGTTTCACGCTGAACCCAAAACATAACAATGCTAAAGACCACTAAAGCCAAAAACATGGTAAAATACATAGGTTAATGGTCCCCGTTTGGACACAGCAGGAGCGTGGGAAATATCTACACAGACAGGTCGTTAAGTAACTGTGGGATGAGTGCTCAGATTAATAGGGTTTGCAGGATTGAATCACTTCTCTCTTAGTGGATCGATTCTGCCATTTCCCTAAGTGATGGCTTGACTTTAAAGATGCTAGAGAACACAAGAAGGGCCAAAGCAAAACTTTTGAGTGCACAGCGAACTTCCTGCAAAGAAACATAGCTCAATGTAACGCTGGAGGATGGAACAGTCCATGTAAATGGTTTCATCTTTTAAAACCCTCCCAATCACCTCAGCGATCCATTTCAAGACTTTGCAAATTCCGTCATCAACAAACTTTTTACTACATAAATGCTAAGATCATCGCACCCTGCCGAAATATTATTTACGGCTCTATTATTATGATCAGCGTCCACCCTGTATGCAGCGCCCTGTGCATAAGATTTGGGTGTGGTTTGGTTTAATGCCCTTGAGGAGGGCAGGAGAAGATCGATGGAAGGCCTTAGAGTGGTGGTGCTACGTATGGTCTTATGAGAGGACGCATTAACTAAGTAGCCACATAGAGTCATTGAGTCGTTCTGTGAATTAGCTTCATTTTAAATGAATAAATCCTTATCACTTACTTGCATGCTAGATTAGTTTTTCATTAATCTGTCAGATGCTTCAAAGTAGCACAATATGATGTTGAGTGGAGATAGTAGGCTGTTTAACTATTCTGTCTAATTATGCTGAGGGAATCATCAATTTAATAGTTTTCTGGAGTGATATAAACCAAGTCTTTTATTGATCTTTTGTCATAACTTACATTCACACAAAAATTAGGAACGAATGTCATATTATTTGCAAACTACTTTCGGTAATGTAGATGACCATAAAACCAAAAGATTAAACTTGCAGCAGCTTGAAGAAATACTGCCCACATTATTATAGAATCGTTATGTCTGTGATATAGTATATAACATATTATAGTGAGCCATAAAAAAAAAATAGTCCATGCTTTCGTTGTTTAGAGTATGGAAACTAATTAGCGCAGTCTGCACAATTATCCTAGAATCTGTTTTCACATCGTTTGTAGACTATATTTAATGTCTTTACAGAGACGTTGAGCACACCTTAATTAGTTTGACAATGTTCAAAAAAAAAAAACAACCCACACAGCCAACACAGACTTAACAGATATCTCGATGATGCAGTTTGGCACTTCTTCTAAAGGCCAGCGCAGCAAGTGAATCCACCGAGCACGTACAGCAATCAGCTGTTGAATTCTACTGAGAGGTTTCTTTCTGCAGATCATACTTTCACATTAGTTAAACGGACTGCAATACAGTCCACATAACCGATACCGTTTTACTGATATCTCACTGATAAAGATGGCGCTTCCTCTGAAGGACGATGCAGCAAAAACAATCAGCGTTTTACTGAGATGTTTGTAATCTATTCATTTCTGTCAGAAATAAAACCTGAGTGGAAGTAATTACTGAAATTGCATTTATACTTTCCATGTTTGGGAGATCAACACAATAGTTAGAAGCATGAACAAGATGCGGGGATCTCTATGAACATCCTTGGATACCGTAAAAACTTAGTCATTGACCTTTTGCCTACGTTATTCTTGTGATCATTGGATACTGTCAATCTTATGAGATTTACAAGATGAGGAAGTTGTTAGACTAATCAGCTGTTATCCATTTTAGTGATGAAACAGTCAATAGCCGTTTTACTCTTCATCGACAATCTATACAAGTTGTTCACGCTCCATTCAAATAGGATCCATTTACGATTCCTTTACAAAGACAGTAGGATTGTAATAAACAGTAACAGTAGAGAATGTAATCTAATGTTGATTTTATTACTGAAGTTGTTTACATTGAACAGAGCAGAAATTGTAGTGTTGACTTTGGAACTGTATTAAACGGTATAAGTTAAGTATTTCTGTTGTTGTAAAGAGTCAAATTGAGAATGGATAAACTCGAATTCCAGAGGCTAAGTTGTCACAGTTAAGTACTTGCAACTTGTCTATTGTGTAATACGGGTATGTGAGTCAAACATAGTATGAAGTATATTGAGACAATGTCAAGTTGTTTATGTGTTTTGAAAGTAAAATTTTCCTGTGAGGATGTTAAACCACTTGTGATCTTATTGTACCATTTTGTCGTATGGAGAGACCTGAAATCTGTAAAAGAATAAAGTATTGTAATGTTAAAAGTGTTGAATAACAATTGATGTTATGATTCTATTTTGATGCAAGAGGGTTTATGCCTTGCAGTGTACATATACGTGTTTTGTTATAAAGTCTTGCATGATGTTTTAAGGTTTACTAGGTGTTAGGAAGGAGAGTGGCTTTCAATGTGGGGCCGGCGCCCAAAGTGGCAGTTAGGATAACCTGTTGGAAGTAGATTAATCAAGTGATAACCTAAAATTAACTAGGCGGTTAAGGGTAGATTTCACATTAATAAGATTAATGGATTCCTCTCCCATGACCTATAGTGCTTGTTTAGACTAAGGATGGGTAGAGAAGGCCTGGTCAGCATGATTGACTTCCTTGTCCTCATGAAAGGAAGGTCGATTCCACATGTGTCACCCTATGGGGCCGGCGCCTAGTGAGAGGCTGTAAGGATAACCATAGATGGGGGCCGGCGCCTAGTGAGAGGCTGTTAGGATAACCCATGTTAGGACTGTGCGATGACACTCTCCCTACTACAACCTAGCATTCCTTGTTCGGTCTCTCCTCATTTGTTTTGTGTCGCCTCTGGAAGTTAAGTTATGTTGTGTTGTATTGTTATTGCCATGTGTTGTATTGGCATTTGGTCGTCCTTTGTCCTTGTTTGTCTTTCGTCTACCTGACTGTCATTGTTTGGGACCTCATGTTAACTCCTAGCTTGGGGGGTGGACCTTAGGGTTCCACATGGTCGGGTGGAAGAGCTATTTTATCCATTGGTTACTCTTGTCATGATCGTATGCAGAAAGGATTTGTTCCAGTTGTACTTGTTCCAATGATGATGATGTAAGTGTATAACCTTGTACCAGATTTGTGTAACAGAACATTCTTTATGTATGTAACTTTGATGTAGATTAAAAGTGGCAATGTAATGATGTCATGTTGTTCTTATATGAAAGCATTTCAGTTATGTATTTAATTATGCAGATTCTGTTATTTGATGATTTGCAATGGATATGAATAAGTTAATTAATTGATCATGGTTTTGGGATCAGTTACTGATGTATATTAAATTATGTTAGTTGATTTGTTAAGTGATGCAGCCTTGGACCCTTAGAGAATATGTCGTAATTAGTTGTGTTATCGTTATTTAGTCTTTTAAAAAAAAATTCCCTGTTTCTCATAACATAAGTGTGTATTCTTTAAGGTGTTCAAGGCGGGCGTTACATCTGGTATCAGAGCCAAGTTACTAACACTGGGTACTCTGGTTTTATAATTAGCCCATTAAGCTATGCTAGTTGCTTAAACTCTTAAGAACATATTCATTCATAGTCCTTGCCTAACAACCTGAAGTGGTTCTTGGATGTGTTGTCCAGGAAGATGCCTAGGGTACGAGGCCGAGGACGTGGACGAGGTAGGGGTCGTGGGAGAGGTGTTGATAACAGCCCTCCTCCTAGTTCCCCTCATGGGAGTACACAAGAAGGTGGAAGTGAGAATCAAGAGAATCAGGGTCAGCCCGAGGGTGCTCAACTACGCCAGCTCCTTGAGGAGGTGCTTGCTCGTCTTGGTCCTAGGCAGGAGGTGGAGCAACCAGAAGAGAGAGAAAGAGAGCGATCTCCTAAAAGGAGAGAGAACACTGCTGAACAAGAAGCTATTCTTGCGGGCCACATGAGAGACCTAATGAGAGCCCGTCCTCCTACATTCGATGGCTCCGGTAGCGGTTTAGAAGCAGAGACATGGCTAATTGATTTGGAGAGATGCTTTGCTATGCATCCATATGGTAGCAACACTAAGGCAAGATGTGCCATCATGCATCTAAGTGGATTCACCTCTACATGGTGGCGTCTTGAGGAACAAAAGTTGTATCTTGATATTGCAACAATTTCATGGGAACTATTTCTAGAAAGGTTCAGAGCTTGATTTTTATCTGATCACTGGAGGCAACGACGAGCGGACGAGTTCCATGGGTTGAGACAGATGGCCATGACAGTGGAACAGTATGAGCGTAGGTTTTATGAACTTGAACAGTATGCGAGCATTGGAAACGATGAGGCCATGTTAGTTCAGCATTTTATTAGAGGCCTGAATGCACGCATCAGCGGAGGAGTTCGTGTGTTTGAGCTGAAGACCATGGAGGTAGCAGTTGAGAAGGCTCGACTGGTGGAAGAGAACTTGACCATGGCCCTAGGGGGTCATGCAGGTGTACAGATTGGTAGCTCATCTCGAGCAGGTTCAGGTTTCTGAGGTGGCCAGTCTCATGCAGCAGGTAACTCGAGGAGTCAACATGTACCTTCTAAGAGTGGACAGCAGCAACAACAATTTTCTCAGATGAAATCAAGAAACTCTCAGTATCAGCAAGGTAGTAGATTTCATTCCAGGAAGGATCGAAGTTGGCAAAGAGTTAAACGTGATCGGGCCAGTCAACCAGTGCAAAGCACACAATCTGTAGCAAGTAGAGGAAGTTTTCAGCAATCAAATGCTCCTATAGGTGGTGGAGGTTTTGGCAGGGGAATAGGATGTTTCTCTTGCGATCAGCAGGGCCATATTGCCAGACAGTGTCCACGTAAGAATACTTCAGGATTTGGACAGAGGCCCGCAGTTTCAAAGCCCACTGTTGGTGATGCAGGCAGGTCACATAGGGTGTTTGCGGCGATGGATAATTGCCAAGCGGAGCACCAAGGTACCGTTGTGGAGGCTACAGGTGTCTTGCGAGGTATTACCATTTCTGTTCTTTTTGACTCTGGTGCTTTAGATTCTTTCATTTCCCCTTCTATAGTGGAGCGTTGCAAATTAGTGGCAGCAAAGCAAGGTGTTAAGTGGCAGGTGGAATTGGCCTCTGGATCTAGGGTATCAGTAGACTCTCTTGTGTATGGTTGTGAGTTGAGGATAGGTCCTTTATCTACCAGAGCAGATCGCATTATACCATTAGGATCCTATCACATAGTGTTGGGAATGGATTGGTTGGATGCTCATTGAGCGGTGATAGACTGTCGCCACAAATTAGTAAGTGTGTTGATGATTCGGGCAAAGAAGTAGAAGTGGTTGGGATTCAGAGACCCATCTCCTTGCGCATGATTTCTGCTATGCAATTGAAGAGATGTTTGCGTCAAGGATGCAAGTTGTTTGTTGTAACAGTTAATGACTTAGATTTTGGAGAAAATAGGGAGACATCCCTTGACGATCATCCTATTCTCAAGGAGTATGAAGATGTCTTTCCTAGCAAGATTCCAGGTATGCCACCGAAGCGTGATATTGATTTCAAGATAGACCTTGTTCCCGGAGCAGAGCCTATTTCATGAGCTCCATATCGGATGACTACTCAGGAGCTTAAGGAGCTTCACTTACAGCTAGAAGAGTTATTAGCGAAGGGATTCATTCGTCCAAGTGTCTCTCCATGGGGAGCACCTGTGATTTTTGTGAAGAAAAAGGATGGATCTCTGCGACTGTGGATCGACTATCGACAGCTTAATAAGGTGACTGTGAAGAATAGATACCCATTGCCACGAATTGATGACCTCTTTGATCAAATCAAGGGAGCTAAGGTGTTCTCCAAGATAGACCTAAAATCAGGATATCATCAGTTGCGCATCTTTGAGGCTGACATCCACAAGACAGCATTTCACACTCACTATGGGCATTATGAGATCACTGTTGTACCTTTTGGGTTGACAAATGTGCCATCAGTATTTATGAGCCTGATGAATGGTGTGTTCCGTACCTATCTGGATAGATTTGTTCTTGTCTTCTTAGATGATATATTGATTTATTCAAGGTCTGTGGAGGAGCATGAAGAACATTTGTGTCAGGTTCTACAGTGTTTAAGAGAAAATCAGTTGTATGCAAATCTGGCTAAATGTGATTTCTTTCAAACTGAAGTAAAATATTTGGGACATGTTATTTCGGACAAGGGTATTGCAGTGGATCCTTCAAAGATTCAAGCGATCATGGACTAGCCTGCTCCCACCAATGTTTCAGAGGTTCGTAGTTTCATGGGCTTAGTAGGCTATTATCGACGATTTGTGGAAGGATTTTCAAAGATAGCTCACCCTATAACTTCTCTTCAGAGAAAAGGAAAGAAGTTCATTTGGTCAGAACAGTGTCAAGCAGCCTTTCAGAGTCTTAAGGAGCGGTTAACTAGTGCACCTATTCTAGCAGTGCCGGATCCTACCGGAGATTTTGTGGTTTGTACTGATGCATCTTTGGAAGGTTTAGGAGCAGTTTCAATGCAGGAGGGTCGTGTGATAGCTTACGAGTCCCATAAACTCAAAGATCATGAGTTGAACTATCCTACACATGACCTAGAGTTGGCTACAGTTGTTCATGCATTTGTAAGGTGGAGACACTTCTTACTGGGGCATCGGTTTGAGCTGCACAGTGATCATCGAAGTTTACAGTATATTTTTACACGGCCAAACCTGAATGCAAGACAGAGGCGATGGATGGAGTTTCTATGTGAGTATGATTTTGAGGTAAAATATATCCAAGGTAAGGAAAATGTGGTGGCGGATGCTCTTAGTCGGCGAAGACATGAACTTTCATCAATCACTCTTGGAGTGGATTTGAGAGGACAGATTCTTGCAGCACTCCCTGCAGATAGATGGTATCAGGAAGTGAAAGCTGAAGTGGAGTCTGGTAGAGCCTTGGAGGGTAGATATGCTAGGTATTCTATCGAGTCGGATGGTCTCTTGAGACATTTAGGTCGCATTTATGTGCCTTCTACAGAGGGTCTCCACACCCTAATCATGACTGAGGCTCATCGGGCACCTTATTCTACTCATCCAGGTGTCAAGAAGATGTATGCAGACCTTCGTCAGATATATTTTTGGGCTGGAATGAAGAGGGATATTGCTGATTTTGTTTCGAGATGCTTAGAATGTCAGAGGGTTAAGGCGGAACATCAGCATCCCGCAGGTCTTCTTCAGCCACATCTTATTCCAGAATGGAAGTGGGACATCATTTCAATAGATTTTATAGTTGGTTTACCCATGTCCTCTCGCCGCCATGATGCGATAATGGTCACTGTAGATAGGCTTACGAAAGTAGCACACTTTTCTCCCATCTGATCTTCATATAATGCTTCATCTGTGGCCAAAATTTTCATGGAGAATATCGTCAGATTGCACGGGATTCCTTGCAAGATTATCTCTGATCGTGATCCAGTTTTTACTTCAGCTCTTTGGACATCCCTTCAGCATGCGTTGGGGACTCAATTAAACTTCAGTTCAGCATATCATCCAGAGACTGATGGGAAAACTGAAAGGGTCAATCAAGTTCTTGAGGACATGCTCAGAATGTATGTGATGGATCAGCAAAACCGTTGGGAAGATTCTTTGTATTTGGTGGAGTTTGCGTACAATAATGGGTACCACAGTTCCATTGGCATGTCTCCTTTTCAGGCCCTATATGGTCGTCCTTGTCGTACCCCATTGAGTTGGGATCGTCTTGAGGATAGAGTTCTCCTGGGTCCTCAGATGCTCCAAGAGATGGAGCAGCAGGTTGATCGCATCAGAGAGCATCTGGTAGCAGCTCAGAATAGATAGAAGAAATATGCAGATGCTCACAGACTTGATCGTCAGTTTTCAGTTGGTGATCGGGTGTTCTTGCGGGTGCATCCGCGAAAGAGTCTGATTCGTTACGGAAAAGGCTCTATGCTCGCGCCACGTTTTGTAGGGCCATTCGAGGTTTTGGAGAGAATCGGTCCTGTTGCATACCGTCTTGCTTTGCCGCCTAGCTTGTCACGCATCCATGACGTATTTCATGTTTCTGTTCTTAGACCTTATCATCCAAATATTTCTCATGTTCTTGATTGGAATGCCTTACAGGTAGAGGACGGGCAGCTAGCTTTGGAGCCCGTAGGCATTTTGGAGCACAGGTGACTCACTCTCAGGGGCAGAGTCATAGAGCAGGTAAGGGTCCAATGGGATCCTAGTGATGAGACTTCAGCGACCTAGGAAGATACTTCTCGTATGCGAGAGCTATATCCATATTTGTTCGCAGGCTTCCAGGAGTAAGCCTGATCCTAGGGGGGGAGGATGTAGTGCCCCTCAACTTGTCGTCTTTTGGACTAATGTTTGCTTAGTAGTACTGGACATTATGACAGTATTTTTAGATCGTTGATGATGGATTTCTAGTTATTTTGCTATTTCAGTATGAACCTATTGTTATGATAATAGATGTTGATGTTGGATTATGTCATTTCATGCTTTACAATTTGATAAATGAACTGGATGTTTTATATGCTTTGATGTTATTCACTATATGGGATTGCAAGTTAGTCGATCATTTTATGTTGTAGACTAGTAATCTGATACCTTGTTCAATATAGTTGATTGTTATTCATAAACGTGAATGGAACAGTGTCGTATTACTCGTTCTCGAGTACCCTACCCCACTGTGATTTCCATTCACTATAGGACTGCATGTGATGTTTATGCATATCTTGTTATGGTTAACCGTGCGTTGTTGTAGGATACAGGTACTAGGCATCGACTCCACCTAATTACCAGGTCTAAGCGTGCCTTCGCCAATGGATTAGTTGGTTGGAGTTAACGTGAGGTCCCTAGTCAGTGTTCCTTGGTCGTCAATTTACCCTTGTGGTTATTGGTTGTCGTTCGATCATGTCTTGCTGTCAGGTAATACTGTACCTTGGAGTCTAATTAGTTCTGCATGTGTCTAAGTGTGTATGGTAATGTTGTGCTTTAATTAGAATCATTATACGAAAGAGTATGAATGTTGTTAAATGAGCATAATGTCGTTAGTTGTCGATTATCGTTATAAATAAATTATTATTTTATTAGAAGTGTTGTTAAATAAAGTTGTAAGAAATTTGTATTGTTCGATATAATATTATTATAAAAAATATTTAAATAAATAAATAGTGGTAATCATGTTGTAAATTGTGATTCACAACTTGATTAATAAAATAAATTATAGTATAGTACAAAATTATAGATTGTCGAAATAGTACTACTCTATTAATAACAATATATTGGGTCGGCTATAAAGAAATATAATAATAAGATAAAATAAATAATATTTGGGGATCATTAAATAAAATAAAATATATATTTTAAAAGGAGATATGCACGGGATCGCGTGCCAAGCCCTTGGTAGAGGAGAGAGACTATGTTATAAAAGAACGATAGAGGCATTAAGGAGAGTGGGGACAGGTACACGAAGGGAGAAGAAGGCTGGAATAGGTAGCTTGGATCTGTAACAATTGAAGCAGAATCGTTGAACTGACATCGTAGCCAGGTTCCTTGGAATACTTGCCTTCTTGCGCTGTTTCTTTTCTCTGAATCTGAGCGTGTTGATTGATTGCTTCTTTATTTTGAAATGGAATTCGTGTGGTTGAATTGCTTCCTGCGGAACCCTTCTGTTCTTCCTGTGTTTACTCCTTCTCAAAGGATGAGATCATAGTATAATCGTGTGTTCTTAGGAAACATCAATGTACCTTAGATGTTTTTATCAAAAAAAAAAAGTTTAGATAGTGCGTTGAGGGTAAAATTCTGCTACATCTGTGATCGGCACATAGAAGACAGGTATTGGAGGTTAAAGATTCGTTGTCACCCTAGAGTCTTCCCTTATCATTTTTTTTAGAAGTCCATACGCAGCTATGATCAAGAATTTTCTTCTGTAAACCCTCTCATTCTCCCTTAGGCATGAAACCGATCTGCCAATTACCTCCCTTCATCTGCAATCGTTTGGGCAATGAGTAATCATGTCTTTAACGACGCTCAGTTCGGGTCTATATGTTTATTCCAACCCTCGAGCTATGTAATTGTTTTAGTAACATAAATTTGTTGGCAAGAGACACTATATGGATTCATGGTTGTTGTCATTGATGGCAACAAAGGTCATCCCACATATCCGCAAGTCATGATGTGTCTCTACCGGAAGTCAGAATAAAGAATGTTGTGGTCTGGTGAAGAAGAACAGAGCATGTGGCAAGGTCCGACAGATTGGTCCGGATCTCTCAGAGGAAGTGTCTTGGTGTAGTGCGGATTTGGGGAAGTCAAGAGGACTACCTTGAGTGGTATATTCCAAGGATTTAGCCTCCGGTGATGGACAAGGAAAAAGATATGATTGGTTGAGTACCGGATTCCTGAGAGACAATGATAACAGAGGAAGAACTGACTGGCAGAGTATCAGACTGCTTTCCGGATGGGTTACTGTTGATGACAGAGGTTGTGAAGGCATGAATCATGTTTGGCCGACATGATTAATGATATCTACAAGTATATGCTTGATCCGCATTGCTTGGTGAGGAAGGATTCAGCCAACAGAATGAGAGTTTATAAGAAACTAGACTGTTCCGGATGCCGACTAGAAAGGTGATGAAATTACTTGTGCGGATATATATAGAGGATGGATTTAGTTGTGAAGTGTGGTTTGGATGTGGAGATATATGCGAAGAAGTCCAGTAAAAGAGCAGAGGTAGCAAAAAGGATCCGGTATGTGAAAGATAGCAGAATAAAGATCAGAGGAAAGATGAAGTGCAGCAGATCAGTGTACTGAGCCTAACCGGAACTAAACTCCAGCATATGCAGATGCTTCCAATCAGTTCAAGACTGTGATTCTCATCACTTTGTAGACAGTGTGTCTTCTTGTAGGCAGTGGGCCTCTTGTGAGCAGTGTGCTCGGGCAGTGAGCCCTAATTGGCAAGTGCCATTTTTGTAATTTCCTATTCTTCTAACAGAGAATAATTTTGGGTTAATCACCCCGTGGTTTTCTCCCTTAACAGGGTTTCCACGTCAAAAATACTGTGTCATGTGTTTCTTATTTCATGGTTAATGTTTTTGTGTTTGATTTTATGCTGCATCAATTAAAAGGAAAGTTCAATAAAGGAAATAATTAGGATAACTGATTCACCCCCCCCCTCTCAGTTATCAACAATTGGTATCAGAGCTAAGTTCCTCCTAATAGAGCCTAACAGCTTGAGGAAGATCTGGGATTTCAAATGGATGCATATGGTTTAAGAGAGCAACTCAAGACTGCTCTTGAGGATCTTGAACAGTCAAATTCTGAAGTCAGTGAATTAAAGGAAAGACTCAAACAGGCTGATGAATTCATGAGAGAATTAAAAGACAAATTAAGTCTCTCTATGAAAAAGAGAAAGGAGCTGCTTCAACAGTTGGCAAGACAAAGTGAAGAAAGCAATACAAATGAAGAATTGACTGAGCAAACCAAGTTATGTGAAAAGTTATCAAAAGAAGTCATTATGTTAAGACATGAAATGGAATCAGGAACTATAAAGTTTACTCAAGAGATTGAAGAAAAAAGAAAGGCTGAAGACAATCTAAGACAATCTCTTAAAGAAAAATTAGAAGAATGCCACCAGATGGACAGGATTATCAGACATCTTGAATCTGATCTTGAAGATGCCAAAGATAATGAAGGAAAACTTGAGGATCAAATTGCCTCTCTCAAAAGAGACCTACAAACAGCAAATGAATATAAAGAGAAATTCAAGATAAGTTCTGCTCAACTTGAAGTTCTTCTTGGAAGTCAAAAGAGGACAGATGACAAGTATGGTTTGGGATATGAGAAAGGAGAAAGCTCCGGATCCGGTCAGAAGAATCTTGGATCAGAAAATCCAAGAAGCAGGCCTAGAAGACCTCCGGTAAGACAGCCAAATGCTCAAAGATATCCATCCTTCAATGGATATTGCCACAGCTGCAACCACTTTGGTCACAAAGCTAACCAGTGCAGAATGAGAATGAATCAGATTAATTCATCCTTCTCCGGATAGTGCTTCAACTGCAAAAGGTATGGACACAAATCCCATGAATGCAGAAGTATGCAAGTAAACAAATCATTCAAAGGTAGATGCTTCACATGCAATAGAGTAGGTCATATGGCTAATCAATGCAGATCAAGAGGATATCAGTCAAATATGCAAAGAAATGTTATTTGCCAAATCTGCAATAGGTCCGGTCATAATGCTAAAGTTTGCAGAAACAAGAATCAGGACAAAAGAGGTCCGGTGTATAATCAGAATCAAGACAAGGGTAAACAAAAGATGAATGCGGATGAGGTTAGGAATCAGATGAGCAAGATTTGGGTGAAGAAAAGTTCAGAGAATGTAGAGGTTGGATCCGCACCAGACTCTGGTGCTGATATTTCTTCCGGAAATTAAAAAGTGAGCTCAGGCTCAGGGGGAGACTCAAAGAAAATCTTGTTCCCCCAGCCAAACAAGTGGTGCCGGATGTGGCACAAGATGCGGATCAAAGGGTTTGTAGATATGAGTCTTGAGATACTTCAGTCAAGTTTTCAGAGGTCCGCATGAAGTTATGAAGAAGCTGTGATCGATCCAATAAGACCTGTTTAGGGAGATGCTCCGGTATGATAAAGGATTACAAAAAGGGTCCGGAAAGATCCGGAAATGCACTATCTTGTTCTACGGATTGGACAGAGTGTTTGGGATGTTCTTGTAATATGTTACCTCGATTTATTCATGATTGAAAGATCCAGATGATATCCACAGATCAGGACTAATCCGGGATACTCCAAGCTATCCAGACAAGGCAAACCGGAATGATGTAGGTGAAGCATTTATTGCAGACAGATATTAGGGTTCGCGGAGCAATTTAAGGGATTTCTCAAAGGACATTTGCTCATTCTGCACTCGAGAAGAAGCGAAAAGTGGAGCTCTGCAACAAGGTTCATCAAGCACACCAAGGATCTCCTGCCGAAGCTATTGCATAAAGAAATCAATCCAACCACTCCGTGCAAACCGAAGGCGCATAAGGTATTCTCTGTTTTTCATTACCTCACTGCAAATCTTTGAAGAATGGCTACTCCAAACATAGTTAAGATCTCTGATAGACCTCGCCCCTCATTCAAGAAACATCCTTACAAATCATTGGAGGTAGATCCACTAGGAGCCTTCTCTAGTGTTCCTCATGGAGTTTTACATACCGAAGACATTAGGGTTTACATACATGCAAACATTGAGGAATTTGGGGAATTCAAATTAAGAGACCTATATCACAAGCAGCTGATAGACAATGCTTTTGAGCTTAAACCAGAGTATAAGGATATCCAGAAGAAACAATTTGAGCAATTTATTCATTTCCCCTATTTTGAAGAAGATGAATGCGTCCGGTATGTACTGAGCAGGATGCATGACAACTTTCTATGGCTAGATAGACCCTGCAAGATCACAAAAGAGGCAATTAGAGCAGTAACTGGTCTATACTCTTCCGGAGGGGTACCTATCCTCAAATATGTCAAGAACAACATTGTAACTGAGGCCACCGGATCAAAATTTGATAAGAGGGCAATGACCATTGAAGACATCTCGGATCCGGATATCAAATATGCATCAATGATAATAGGATACAAGATCTATCACTCCAGCAGGGAGAATTCTGTATCCGGAACTGCAGTATACACTGCCTATGAGATGCTAAGAAAGAATGCAGAGTATGATCTCTGCGAACTACTGCTAAGCCAATTAATGGAAAATATACAGAAAATCAAGAAGGATAAGAAGAATTCCTTTAAGTATGGTACTCTTATTGTATGTCTATTCTTCTACTTCATGAATGAGCTACCCGGAACAAGTGGATGGGTATGGCAGAATGAAAAACCTGTTGCAGTCCAGATAAGAGACTATTTGCATGGACTTGGGGATGCAAAAGCGAGAAATACAGCTCTATGGGGATACTTCAAAAACTTTCAGAGCATGATGCAAGCAAGAGAGAGAATTCCCCAGTCTCTCATTGAGAAATACAAGGACTCAGTGTGCTTTATGGTTGACACTGATCAGTGCCTAATGGAGGTAGTGGAGCCAAGGACTGTCTGGATCATGCCCATGGGGTATGAAGTTGATGAACAGATAGTGGAGCTGCATGTTCAACACATGCTAAGTCAGCCCAAAGATCCTAAGGCAGAAAGGTTTGGAACCTTTGAGGAGCTGAGTGTAAAAATACATGTAGAACTCAGGGAACCTGAGATTAAAAGAAATGTAAGAAAAGAAGTAGAGCACATTGCTCAAGGCCTAGGTATCTCAAAGGAGGCACTTGATGCCAGCCGGGAAAAGAGGAGGAAGGCCGAGGAAGAAGAGAAAAGCAAAGAAAGTGCTCCGGTTGAAACTCCCACCCGGACCAGATCATCAAAGAGACCTGCACCTTCCACAACCAAAAGTTCAAAACCGGAAGTTCAGGCATCCGGTAAGAGATCCAAGACAAAAGCCACAAGGGCTTATGGAAGCCAAAAGGATGAAGAGGAAACAGAATCAGATGAGGGAGTAAGAGAAGTAAAGAAACAGAAGAAGAAAGGATCCGGTAAGCCCTCCACAGGCCAAGACAAGGATGAAATGGCAGAGGTAACTGTTGAAAAGCCCACTCTGTCACTAGAGAGCATAATCAAGTCGGTCACGGTGGATGGAAACCTTCAACCAATGACTGAATCATATGATGACTTCAGTGAGGCCGACCAAAAGACTCTGCAGGAGGCCACAGTAAAATATCTTAACATATATAATAAGGCTTTCATTGAAATAATATCTCTTATTCCTAAAAGCCTAGAAAAGGAAATGGAAGTAAGAAAGAATAATGCTCATGCTAAAGATCTTGAGATCCGGGAGCAGATAGCTATTCAGCTATATCCTCAAATTGATCCCAAGACAATGAACATTATCTTCAAGGACTGCAAAGATGAGTTCAGAAGCAAAGTCAGGATGAATCAACTCATGCTTGGCGAGACTGACAAAGTGGCCCAAGAAACAGAAGAGATCCTCCGGAAGGCCTTCAAAAGGTTCAATCTTCCGGTTGTAGAGGATTTAGGTACAGAAACAGCTGAGGACTTGGGACCCTCTGCTCCAGAAGAAGTGGCCCATGAACAAACTAGCATCTCTCCTCCGGTTTCCCCTACAGTCTCCGGATCCAAAGAAGAAGAGCAATTACAGGAGAAGGAAGCAGTGGTGAAAGACAAAGAGGTTGACAGTTCTAAGACTGCAGAAGAAAAGAAACATCTGTCTCCGGCAAGAGACACTGCACAAACTGTTCAACAATTTTTGAGTAAAGAAACTTTAGAGATTGATGAACCGGAGCTTCTAAAAGGCCCATTTGATTTTGACTCTCTCTCTCCGGTACAAACAATGAAGATAGCTTCATTTGCAAATGCCAAGGCAAATGAAAAGCTCCTGAAGTCTCATATGGAAGACTGTGAGTTGATAGAGGCTGCTTCCGGAGTACTTGTAAAAATCATGCCATCAATCCAGATAGATCCGATAGCCTCCTCTTCCGGTAATCTAAAAACCTTAGTCAGCAGTGTTGATACACATTTTGATTCTCTAGAAAAATCAGCTGAAGAAAAGCTCCGGAAGGAATTTTTGGATAAAAGATTTTCAGAAATATTAGAATTAATCTCTAAGGATAGGAAGATTGTAAGCATTGGAATAAAGAGCTTAGAGAATGCTCTTAAGGATGGCAGTGACATCTATAAATTTTGTATATCCTGGTCAAAGGCAACAGCAGCATTTGACAAGAAAATAAAAGAGGAACAGGATAAGCTACAAAGCTTATCTCAAAGTTTTGATCCTCTCTCTTCCTCTATAATAAATCAAGAATGTCAGACTATTGCAGTCTTGAATGAAATAAAGAATCTTGAGAAGGAAAGGAAGAACATCACCAACCGGATGGGAGAACTTAGAAGGATTATAATCCCTAAGTTGGAAACTATGCATGAGGCAATCAGTGATGCTCAGACCACCGCCCAAACAAAAGATCCGACAGATCTCAAGCGGGCAGAAGCGTTTGCATTTTTGTTGAGTGGTCACATTTCAATTTTGGACAGAATGAAGCAAAGCTGGGCTACAGAAATGATCCAATTGCAGACATCCTTTGCAGACATTCTTCAATATATGTGAGTATGTAAATATGCGGCTAAGTATAAGAAATTTTTGAAAATTTTTTTATGCGGACCCTACCCTTTGCCATTGATGTCAAAGGGGGAGTGAGGAGCAGTGAAAAATGAGGGATCCAACTAAGGGGGAGTTCCGGAAATTGTATATAAGGACAGAGCATCAGCAAAGGGGGAGCATAGTGAAAACACTTAGTCATTTTTCACTAAGTGTTGCCATCAATGCCAAAGGGGGAGATTGTTGGCAAGAGACACTATATGGATTCATGGTTGTTGTCATTGATGGCAACAAAGGTCATCCCACATATCCGCAAGTCATGATGTGTCTCTACCGGAAGTCAGAATAAAGAATGTTGTGGTCCGGTGAAGAAGAACAGAGCATGTGGCAAGGTCCGACAGATTGGTCTGGATCTCTCAGAGGAAGTGTCTTGGTGCAGTGCGGATTTGGGGAAGTCAAGAGGACTACCTTGAGTGGTATATTCCAAGGATTTAGCCTCCGGTGATGGACAAGGAAAAAGATATGATTGGTTGAGTACCGGATTCCTGAGAGACAATGATAACAGAGGAAGAACTGACTGGTAGAGTATCAGACTGCTTTCCGGATGGGTTACTGTTGATGACAAAGGTTGTGAAGGCATGAATCATGTTTGGCCGACATGATTAATGATATCTACAAGTATATGCTTGATCCGCATTGCTTGTTGAGGAAGGATTCAGCCGACAGAATGAGAGTTTATAAGAAACTAGACTGTTCCGGATGCCGACTAGAAAGGTGATGAAATTACTTGTGCGGATATATATAGAGGATGGATTTAGTTGTGAAGTGTGGTGTGGATGTGGAGATATATGCGAAGAAGTCCAGTAAAAGAGCAGAGGTAGCAAAAAGGATCCGGTATGTGAAAGATAGCAGAATAAAGATCAGAGGAAAGATGAAGTGCAGCAGATCAGTGTACTGAGCCTAACCGGAACTGAACTCCAGCATATGCAGATGCTTCCAATCAGTTCAAGACTGTGATTCTCATCACTTTGTAGACAGTGTGTCTTCTTGTAGGTAGTGGGCCTCTTGTGAGCAGTGTGCTCGGGCAGTGAGCCCTAATTGGCAAGTGCCATTTTTGTAATTTCCTATTCTTCTAACAGAGAATAATTTTGGGTTAATCACCCCGTGGTTTTCTCCCTTAACAGGGTTTCCACGTCAAAAATACTGTGTCATGTGTTTCTTATTTCATGGTTAATGTTTTTGTGTTTGATTTTATGCTGCATCAATTAAAAGGAAAGTTCAATAAAGGAAATAATTAGGATAACTGATTCACCCCCCCCTCTCAGTTATCAACAAAATTAACAGCAGACTCCCAAACCCTATGTTGTTTTAGTATAAAGAGGTTCTTCTACAGTATTTTGTGGGCTACAAGAAACCCTTTTCTTGTAATGACGAGTTCTGTAGCATTAGACCAAACGGTCTAGGCAATATCTAATGATACATGTAAAGTCTTATTAAATAGTAGAGCGCTCGGCAATTCTGATCCTTGCTTCAGCTACACAGCGGTTTACCATTCAAGGATTGATAAATACACAATAGTTCTGAGGATTTCTCAGTGAATTAACCTCCAAGCCAAGCTCCGTGTTTCACGCCAAACCCAAAACATAACAACGCTAAAGACCACTAAAGCCAAAAACATGGTAAAATACATAGGTTAATGGTCCCCGTTTGGACACAGCAGGAGTGTGGGAAATATCTACACGGACAGGTCGTTATGTAACTATGGGATGAGCGCTCAGATTAATAGGGTTTGCAGGATTGAATCACTTCTGTCTTAGTGGATCGATTCTGCCATTTCCCTAAGTGATGGCTTGACTTTAAAGATGCTAGAGAACACAAGAAGGGCCAAAGCAAAACTTTTGAGTGCACAGCGAACTTCCTGCGAAGAAACACAGCTCAATGTAACACTGGAGGATGGAACGGTCCATGTAAATGGTTTCATCTTTTAAAACCCTCCCAATCACCTCAGTGATCCATTTCAAGACTTTGCAAATTCCGTCATCAACAAACTTTTTACTACATAAATGCTAAGATCATCGCACCCTGCCGAAATATTATTTACGGCTCTATTATTATGATCAGTGTCCACCCTGTATGTAGCGCCCTGTGCATAAGATTTGGGTGTGGTTCGATTTAATGCCCTTGAGGAGGGCAGGAGAAGATCGATGGAAGGCCTTAGAGTGGTGGTGCTGCGTATGGTCCTATGAGAGGACGCATTAACTAAGTAGCCACATAGAGTCATTGAGTCGTTCTGTGAATTAGCTTCATTTTAAATGAATAAATCCTTATCACTTACTTGCATGTTAGATTAGTTTTTCATTAATCTGTCAGATGCTTCAAAGTAGCGCAATATGATGTTGAGTGGAGATAGTAGGCTGTTTGGCTATTCTGTCTAATTATGCTGAGGGAATCATCAATGTAATAGTTTTCTAGAGTGATATAAACCAGGTCTTTTATTGATCTTTTGTCATATCTTACATTCACACGAAAATCAGGAACGAATGTCATATTATTTGCAAACTACTTTCGGTAATGTAGATGACCATAAAACCAAAAGATTAAACTTGCAGCAGCTTGAAGAAATACTGCCCACATTATTATAGAATCGTTATGTCTGTGATATAGTATATAACATATTATAGTGAGCCATAAAAAAAAATAGTCCATGCTTTCGTTGTTTAGAGTATGGAAACTAATTAGCGCAGTCTGCGCAATTATCCTAGAATCTATTTTCACATCGTTTGTAGACTGTATTTAATGTCTTTACAGAGACGTTGAGTGCACCTTAATTAGTGTGACAATGTTAAAAAAAAAAAACAACCCACACAGCCAACACAGACTTAACAGATATCTCGATGATGCAGTTTGGCACTTCTTCTAAAGGCCAGCGCAGCAAGTGAATCCACTGAGCATGTACAGCAATCAGCTGTTGAATTCTACTGAGAGGTTTCTTTCTGCAGATCATACTTTCACATTAGTTAAACGGACTGCAATACAGTCCACATAACCGATACCATTTTACTGATATCTCACTGATAACGATGGTGCTTCCTCTGAAGGACGGTGCAGCAAAAACAATCAATGTTTTACTGAGATGTTTGTAATCTATTCATTTCTGTCAGAAATTAAACCTGAGTGGAAGTAATTACTGAACTTGCATTTATACTTTCAATGTTTGGGAGATCAACACAACAGTTAGAAGCATGAACAAGATGCGGGGATCTCTATGAACGTCCTTGGATACCGTAAAAACTTAGTCATTAACCTTTTTCCTATGTTATTCTTGTGATCATTGGATACTATCAATCTTATGAGATTTACAAGATGAGGAAGTTGTTAGACTAATCAGCTGTTATCCATTTCAGTGATGAAACAGTCAATAGCCGTTTTACTCTTCATCGACAATCTATACAAGCTGTTCACGCTCCATTCAAATAGGATCCATTTACGATTCCTTTACAAAGACAGTAGGATTGTAATAAACAGTAACAGTAGAGAATGTAATCTAATGTTGATTTTATTACTAAAGTTGTTTACATTGAACAGAGCAGAAATTGTAGTGTTGACTTTGGAACTATATTAGACGGTATAAGTTAAGTATTTCTGTTGTTGTAAAGAGTCGAATTGAGAATGGATAAACTCAAATTCCAGAGGCTAAGTTGTCACAGTTAAGTACTTGCAACTTGTCTATTGTGTAATAACGGGTATGTGAGTCAAACATAGTATGAAGTATATTGAGACAATGTCAAGTTGTTTATGTGTTTTGAAAGTAAAATTTTCCTGTGAGGATGTTAAACCACTTGTGATCTTATTGTACCATTTTGTCGTATGGAGAGACCTGAAATCTGTAAAAGAATAAAGTATTGTAATGTTAAAAGTGTTGAATAACAATTGATGTTATGATTCTATTTTGATGCAAGAGGGTTTATGCCTTGCAGTGTACATATACGTGTTTTGTTATAAAGTCTTGCATGATGTTTTAAGGTTTACTAGGTGTTAGGAAGGAGAGTGGCTTTCAACGTGGGGCCGGCGCCCAAAGTGGCAGTCAGGATAACCCGTTGGAAGTAGATTAATCAAGTGATAACCTAAAATTAACTAGGGGGTTAAGGGTAGATTTCACATTAATAAGATTAATGGATTCCTCTCCCATGACCTGTAGTGCTTGTTTAGACTAAGGATGGGTAGAGAAGGCCTGGTCGGCATGATTGACTTCCTTGTCCTCATGAAAGGAAGGTCGATTCCGCATGTGTCACCCTATGGGGCCGGTGCCTAGTGAGAGGCTGTCAGGATAACCATAGATGGGGGCCGGCGCCTAGTGAGAGGCTGTCAGGATAACCCATGTTAGGACCATGCGATGACACTCTCCCTACTACAACCTAGCATTCCTTGTTCGGTCTCTCCTCATTTGTTTTGTGTCACCTCTGGAAGTTAAGTTATGTTGTGTTGTATTGTTATTGCCATGTGTTGTATTGGCATTTGGTCGTCCTTTGTCCTTGTTTGTCTTTCGTCTACCTGACTGTCATTGTTTGGGACCTCATGTTAACTCCTAGCTCGGGGGGTGGACCTTAGGGTTCCACATGGTCGGGTGGAAGAGCTATTTTATCCATTGGTTACTCTTGTCATGATCGTATGCAGAAAGGATTTGTTCTAGTTGTACTTGTTCCAATGATGATGATGTAAGTGTATAACCTTGTACCAGATTTGTGTAACAGAACATTCTTTATGTATGTAACTTTGATGTAGATTAAAAGTGGCAATGTAATGATGTCATGCTGTTCTTATATGAAAGCATTTCAGTTATGTATTTAATTATGCAGATTCTGTTATTTGATGATTTGTAATGGATATGAATAAGTTAATTAATTGATCATGGTTTTGGGATCAGTTACTGATGTATATTAAATTATGTTAGTTGATTTGTTAAGTGATGCAGCCTTGGACCCTTAGAGAATATGTCGTAATTAGTTGTGTTATCGTTATTTAGTATTTTAAAAAAAATTCCCTGTTTCTCATAGCATAAGTGTGTATTCTTTAAGGTGTTCAAGGCGGGCATTACAGTCTTGTGGAAAGATTTCAAGAAGATCCTAGAGAGTCACATGTGATGAAAGTCAAGAGAATCATGAAATATTTGAAAGGTACACTAGATCATGGGCTATGGTATCCAAAGGATAATAATTTCACTCTTAATGCTTATACAGATGTAGATTGGGTCAGAGATGTTGATGACAGAAAAAGTACAAGTGGTGGTACCTTCTTGGGCAATAGATTGGTTTCATGGTTGAGTAAAAAGTAAGATTCAATCTCTTTGTCTACTATAGAAGCAAAATACATTGTAGTAGCAGGTTGTTGCACTCAAGTGTTATGGATGAAGCAAACATTGAAGGATATAGATGTTGTGTACAAAGAACCAATCTCAATCCTCTATGATAACACAAGTGCTATAAACATTTCAAAGAATCCAGTGATGCACTCAAGAACAAAGCGTATATCTATAAGGTATCATTTTCTGAGAGAAAAAGTGATAGAGAATGAAGTAAAGATGGAATATGTGTCTACAAATGATCAGATTGTAGACATTTTTACAAAGCCAAGCTACCTAAGGATACTTTTGAGTATCTCAAAGAAAAGTTAGGGGTCATTACCCCTCCTACTTTGAACTAAGATGCATAGGAATGCATCAGTCTAGTGGTGGCCAAAGTCTCATTCTTTGATCTGGATTGATGTTTTGAGAGATACCTCTTAGGGGGAGTAGCAAATGTTCTTGATATGTGTTCCTAAAAAAGAGCATTAAGTGTCAGTGTCGATGAAAGAGCAATTTTAGTTTGATCAAAGCAACAGAGTGCAAGTATGTGCCCTTTTCCATTGATGTCAAAGGGGGAGAGAAATCATGTGAAAAACTTAAGAGTGCAGATGTATAAAGAGAAAGGGGGAGAAGGTAATCAGTACAAAATCTTGTCTTGATGGTCTTCATAGTTTTTCACATCATATGTTTCCTTCAATGACAAATGGGGAGATTGTTGCAAGTATGTACCTAACCGGTGTTGTCATGATGTCAACATATTTGTGTTGTCATTGGTGTCAACTGTGCTCTTATTTTGTCACTTCCTTGTGATGAATATTACTTTGCATAAGTCTAGAATATCATGAGAATATGTTTCTAATATTGAGTTTCCAAGTGCTTTTGAGAAAATTTGCCCTCCAAGTGGAAATAGTGTGTTACAGAGTATCTTGGTTTGATGATGAACAATCTAGTAGTTTGCTCCACACTTCTTGTAGAATGAATATCTTTGTCTGGGGATTGGAAGTCATTTAGAGGCATGTCTAGATATGCTATGTTCCAAGTTTGAGCCTCCAGTATGAAGATTTGAGTAAGTTATGTTCGCCAAAGTAAAAACTATTTTTTTTGTGCATTCGGTGGTGATAAGGAGAAAGTATTTTGCTTTGCATTCCATCGCATTGAATTATTTTGGTCTACGGTTCTAGAGTTAAGTCTAGGATGATGTTATGTGTCTTTAACTGAAATGGTTCATGATTTGGTGGTCCATAAGTGATCTTTTCTTGATGACATTAGCTGATAGTGTTGTTTATGTGCTCCGATTTGAAGAATCTTCTTGACAGATTGGTTAGAGGTTGTGTGGTTGTTCCTGATGATTACAATGTTCTTGTGGATTTCTCTTGATCATGTTCCTACCTTTTGATTGGTCCACAAAGAGTAATTTGGATCATGGATGAAGACTATTCCTAAAAGACTTAGTGTTAACTCCAAGTCTTGGTCGACCTGGTTGTGTTCAATACTTGCAGAGATGCATTAAAGATTGTGAAGGCATGTTGTGGTGTAGAATATTGCAATTGAGTCCCAAATGTTAAAATCCATAAAACAGATTATAACCCAGAATCAATTGAAAGAGTTAGAAACATAAACTGTAAATGCAAAAAACAATAACAGTGATACCATGAGATTGATGTGAAATGCTCGAATGGCAAAATAGCATCAGATAACTATCTCCAATATCAAATGAAAATACAAGATAGGTAGCATGCTTATATAGACGAGAGAGAGGGAGGGGGTGGTAACACTGACCAATGAGGAGCAACCATCTATCAGACTAAAGATAGCAAAGTATCTTCCCAAGATAGCTAATGGATGCTCACATGTAGGAAGGTGACACCTTGCAACTACTCACATAATAAGACATGCTTTATTAACCTAAGCAAGCTTAAATAAATGTGTAGGAAAAACCTTATAATAAGGAATAAAAAACCTACACTAACACCCCCTCTTAAGCGTAGTTTAGGTGGGTAAAGAGATGGGTCCCAACAAATCAAGCCTAATGAGGTACCCATGTACAATGAATTCCCCCCCAAAAGAGAAGTAGCCCCCCCCAAAAGAGAGTACACCCCCCTGAATAAAGAGAGAAAGAAGGAGCTAAGAAGCCCCCTAAAAGGAGGACACCTGCCGCACCCCAAGCAAAGCCCGCAAATGAATGAACTTGCTCTCAGTGAAGGGTTTGGTGAAGATATCAGCTGTCTGATCTAATGTCGGACAATACTGAAGATCAAGAACCTGCTCATGAATCAGCTCCCGAATGTAGTGCATGTGAATCTCAATGTGTTTGGTCTGCTGATGATGGACCGAATTGCAAGAGATCTAAATAGTACTCTGGTTGTCACAAAAGATGACCGTAGGCTTCCTGAAGGAAATACCAAACTCAATGAGAATGTGTTGAAGCTAAATGGCTTCAGTAGCAGCATTAACTGCTCCTCAATACTCAGCCTCTGTAGATGAAAGAGCAATAGCAGACTGCTTCTTGCTCGACCAAGAAATCAGACCAGAACCAAGAGAGAAGCAATACCCTGAAGTAGACTTGCGATCCTAAGAATCACCTGCCCAATCTGAATCTGTGTATCCCACCAAGTCAATATCCACGCCTACTGCATAAGGAATCCCATAACTGTGAGTGCCCTATACATAGTAAAGAATCCTCTTAGCTGCTTTCCAATTTAGCTCATGTGGCTCCTGCATGAACCTGGAGACCAGGCCCATGACATATGAAATATCAGGCCTCGTGTGAGTCAAGTATATGAGACTCCCAACCAATTGGTGATACAAGGTAGCATCTACCAAAGGTGAAGAACAAGAAGCCTCAAGTTTGACTCCTAACAGAAAGGGAGTCGGCGCAGGCTTACAGCCAGCCATGCGAAATCTGGAGAGCATATCAAGAGCATACTTGGGCTGAGAAAGAAAGATACCAGCCGAAGACTATGTAATCTCAATGCCCAAGAAATAATGAAGAAGACCCAAGTCAGACATCAGAAAATGATCATGAAGCGCAGTTTTCACTGCCTTGATGGTGGATGAGGAACTCCCTATAATCAGCAAGTCATCAACATAGAGAACAAGGAAAGTGAGAGTATCATCCTGCTACAAAATGTAGATGTTTAGATCAGAATGGCACCGAGTGAACCCAACTGATAGAAGAAAGGAGTCCATCTTGGCATACCAGGCTCGAGGGGCCTGTTTAAGGCCATAGAGAGACTTCCAAAGTCGGCAGACAAGTAAAGGATCCTGGACGAACCCCTGTGGCTACTCCATATATATCTCCTCCTGAAGGTCATCATGAAGAAAAGCACTCTTCACATCCATCTGATGAACTTCCCAACGATGGGCTGCAGCAATGGCAAGGACAAGTCAGATTGAATTCATCTTGGCAACCGACGCAAGTCTCAGAGTAGTCAATCCCAAGAACTTGGGAGAATCCTTTTGCGACCAAGCGAGCCTTATATTTATCGACTGACCCATCTGCAGCAAATTTTGTTTGATAGACCCACTTGCATCAAACAAGTTTTCTTCCCTTAGGAAGTGGGAGTAAATCCCATGTATGGTTCCTTTCCAAGGAACATAACTCTTCCTACATAGTAGCATCCCACTCGGGGACACCAGAAGCTTCCCTGAAGGACTGTGGATCAGAAGCTAAAGCAAAGAAGAGATGAGGAGCCTGCTCGAACTATGACCTTGTTCTTCTCGCATCTGAAGGATCACTAACCCAATCACCTACTGACTCTAAAGTTTGACGAGCCCAAAGAGGCCCAGTGGCAGGAGAATCTAGAGGAGAATCAACATCCTCTGAATGATGACTAAGAGAGGAAGAAGATGAACCCTCATCATCGCCATCTGAAGTGGAGGAAGAAGACTCCTCAGGAGGATTAAGGTCCTCAAAAGAACTATCATCATGAAGTCACAGTGTCTCCATGGGAATGAAAGATGGAGAAGTGGTAGAAGAAGTATCCTCCTCAAACTGAACACTCCTCTCAATAAAGAGCTCATGTGTGGTAGGGTGGAGTAGCCTATAGCCTTTGACACCATCTGGATAGCCAACAAATATGCAAGGCCTACTCTGTGGATCTATAGCCTTGCGTTTCTCTGTTGGAATGTGGGCCCATGTAGGAGACCCAAATACTCAGAAGTGCTTGACTATGGGTTTCCAACCGGTCCAAGCTTGAAAAGGAGTTACCCCCTTCACAGCTCAGTGAGGAACCCGGTTATGGATATAACATGCACAGTTGATGGCCTCTACCCAATACTAAGGTGCCAATGATTTGGAGTGAATCATGCAATTTGCCATTTCCTTCAATGATCGATTATTTCGTTTCGCAACTCTTTTTTGCTATGGACTGTAGGGAACTGTGTGCTGAAGATCAATGTCCTCTGAGGCACAAAACTGCTCAAACCTTTGGTTGACATATTCCCCACCATTATCGGTATGCAGAATCTTGACAACCTTCCCAGATTGTTTCTCTACAAAATATTTAAAGTCCTAAAAAGACTCAAAGACTTCAAACTTTTGTTTGAGAAAGTATACAAAGGTGTATTGCGAAAGATCATCAATGAAGGTCAATACATATCTAGCTCTACTGAATGAAGGATGTTGAAATGGACTAGCCAAATCACTGTGTACTAACTCCAAGAGCTGTGTGGCTCTCCGTGCTTTGCCTTTGTCAAATTTTTCTTCAAGATGCTTGCCAAGAATGCAACCTTGACAAACTCCATCAAAGAATCAAATAGAAGGCAACCCTGTAACCATGTCATGCTGACTAAGCTACTGCAAGTAGCGATAGTTCAAGTGGCCAAACTGCTGATGCCACAAATGGCTCACCTCATCTGAGTGAGTGAGTAATGCAAGTGAAGGAGAATCAGGAACAAAATGAGAAAAGTGATAGAGCCGAGAATGGTTATCAACTTTTCCTATAGCAACTATAGACCCACTGTGCAGATCACTGATAACCATTGAGTTAGGTGTAAATTCAACTCTCTTGCTAGAACCTGTATGGGTGATCTGGTAGATAGATAGGAGATTAGTTGACAAAGAAAGCACACAAAGAATATCATGGAATGTCCCATCACCAACGTCAATAGACCCTCTCCCAAGAACTTCCTCTGGTGTATCATTACCCATAAGAATATTGGGCATAGAACATGACTCCAAGGATGAGAAACTTTCCTTTGTATTGGCCATGTGGTGAGAAGCACCTGAGTTAATTACCTAACTATCTGGTAGTGTAGCAACTCCAACAAGGGCCTTGCCCTTCCCCTTACTATTTTTCGTGTCCTTTGAAGATTGTGAAGAATCTTCTTTAGCTGAATCTGGCACTTTGATATTATTCTTCTCAAGAAGATAAGTGAGATGAGCTATTTGCTTTTTCAAACACTTATGCTCATCATGACCAGGTTTCTTACAAAAGGTACACTTTGTCTTCTCCTTTTTAGACATGTTTTCTTTAGAGGAAGACTCAGGAGTTGCATTGTTTGTAGCTTGTTGTGGACCTCATTTCTTCTCTCCTTGATCCTTTTGTTTCTTATTTTGCTTTCCATTGCCTTTCTAATCTTTAGTGCCCTGATTTGCAGCTAAGGCATGGGACTTAGAAGGCTTAATAGTGCCCATGTGAACTAATTTATCCTGTTCTTTAGTGAGTTCAGCAGCAAATTCATCTAAATAAGGCATTTTGTAGGTAGTCCCAAGAGCACTTTTGGTGGCATAAAATGTAGAAACAAACACTGAGTAGTTAGGACCAAGCTTAGAAAGAATACTTAAGATCAATTGTGGATCTTTCTTTTCAATCCTACATTGCTTCAACTGTAATCTAATGGCCTTTAACTTTGTGAAGAAGTCTTGTATTGTATCAAAATTACACGGATTTAACCCTATTAGCTCATTCTCCAATTGATGTCCCCTTAATTCATCTTGTTTACCAAAGAGATTTTCTAAAGTAGTCCATACATCATTTGGTGTTGTAGAAGATTCAACATGAAAAAGAAGATCAGGAGATAGAGACATGCATAGAGTTCCAAAAGCTTCATCTAGCCTGTTATGAAATTTAGGCCTTTCTGCAATTAAGGTTGGTTCAGTTTCTAGACCCATTGTTACTCTATATAGTCCTAACTTCTTAAGTTGGATAGTCATCTTGGACTTCCACTCATAGTAGTTGTAGGGTGTTAGAACAGGCACTATTAATTGATCCATCTTAATGCAGAATTAGATTGTTGTTGTTGTTTGTTGTGAGGAAAGAAAAGATGCAAGAATACACAAGACACCCCCCCTTTTCCACTCAATCAAAGAACCCCCCCAAGAAAATTTGATTTGGCACTTTATATTTAGTGCGTTTACAATTTCCACCAGCAAGAAATACTAAGTGGACTTGATCTCAGTGCTATTACAGATCCTCAAAAAGACCATATGCTGAAACTAATACTTAGGGCCAATGCATAGTAAAATAAATAGCACCATTGCAAACTACACAAAAAAACATCCACTTTCAAAAAAAGAATCACCTCGATCTGAGTTTTTATGCAAAAGTTATGCCTCTTCGGAGTTCCCAAAATGAGAACTACGCAGTTTCCTGAATGAGAATCTACAATTTCTGAAAAATCTCTGCACTAAAATCAAAAAATGATTATACTAGTGCATAGAGCACAAAAAAATAGCTAAGATCAAAAAATATTTCATGTGAAACGGAGTCTGTATGAGCAAGAACGGAGCATTTGAAAATTGCATTCAAATCTGCAACTGCCAACGGAGAGGGGCTCTTCTGTAGCTTTTTGAGTTCATTTCTGCAAAATATATAGTCTACAGGCAAAAACCAAAAGATACCCAGATGGTTTTTCTGCGCTGCAAACAAAACCCAGAAAGCGTTTTTCTTTCTAATGTACAAAAGATGTAGATCTAGTGTAAAACAGACGCCATTAGCCGCAAAAAACAACCCCATCAACCAAAAAATAGCATGCAAAGGTAGAATCAGCTACCTAAGTCAAGCAAAGGCATGCTGCAACCTGCAATACTGATTAAAACACCAAATATGCAAGCCAATTGACAGATTTGAGCAAATCAAGATTTACCGAATCTTCATAAATCCTTTTTGATTCTCCAGATCATTCAAAAAATGCAAGAGAAGAGCAAATGGGATTTTACAAGATCTCTACAAAGAATCTAACCTTACAAAATTTGCTCTGATACATGTTAAAATCTGTAAAACAGATTATAACCTAGAATCAATTGAAAGAGTTAGAAACATAAATTGTAAATGCAAAAAACAATAACAGCGATACCATGAGATTGATGTGAAATGCTCGAATGGAAAAATAGCATCAGATAACTATCTCCAATATCGAATAAAAATACAAGTGAGGTAGCATGCTTATATAGACCAGAGAGAGGGAGGAGGTGGCAACACCGACCAATGAGGAGCAACCATCTATCGGACTAAAGATAGCAAAGTATCTTCCCAAGATAGCTAATGGATGCTCACATGTAGGAAGGTGACACCTCGCAACAACTCATATAATAAGACATGCTTTATTAACCTAAGCAAGCTTAAATAAATGTGTAGGAAAAACCTTATAATAAGGAATAAAAAACCTACACTAACACCAAATAAGGAGTTATGTGATCTACATTCATCCTTTTCCTTAGTAACATGATTTAGGTCCAGACCTATTCTAATATATGTTTTTAATGTTTGTAATGCCAACCTTGGAGTTGTTCCAATGGTTTATGATTGTAATGCCGACCTTGATGATCATTCCAAGGTTGATGAATTGTATAAATACTTGTAATGAAATCATGAAAAATTATGGAAGTGAAAAGATGCAAAGATAAGTGTGAAGTGTAAAGGCAGAGCAGAGCAGAGAAAATAAATTGTGCTTCAATGGAACTAAACTCAGGCATGAAGTAGATGCTATCAAATCAGTTCACAAACCCTTGGTAGTGAGCCCTAACTTTTGCAGTGAGCATTTTGGGCAGTGAGCCTTTGATTTTCGGTATTGCTATGACATATTTATTTTGTGAGCTAACACTCACCATGGTTTTCCCCTCTGGGGGTTTCCACATAAAAATTTGGTGTCTCCTGTGTTGAATGTGTAAATATGTTTAAGTTCTTGTTTCATGCTTTCATGATTAAACTACAAATGCAGTGTTGATTGGTTGATGTTTTAATGGTTTTGAAATATTGGCTACAACTAGTTCACCCCCCCTCTCAGTTGTATTTCTCTTTTCAACAATAATCAAATAAGGATAGCTTTGAAATATCAACACAAAACTACTTTTACATGTCTATGGGACACGTACTGCTAGAATGTCATGCCCTTTGGCATCAAAAATGCTAGAGCTACCTAGTTGAGAGCAGTGACAACAATCTTTCACAATTATATGCACACATTTATGGAAGATAATGTTGATGAATTATTGGCCAAATTAGTTACAAGGAACACTCATCTAGATGTATTGGATAAGGTCGTCACACGGCTAGAAGGACACAAAGTCAGGTTAAACCCTAAGAAATGTGTGTTTGGGGTTACATCAGGCAAGATGTTGGGCTATATTATTTCTTGTTGAGGCATAGAGGTTGATCCCACTAAAGTGAAAGCTATGTAGTCTACAAGACAAATTACAATCAATCAGGAGGTTCATTGTGCAACTCGCTGACAAATGCCACCCATTTCAACACTTACTCCATAAAGGGGTACCCTTCGTATGGACTGAACATGGCCAAGAAGATTTTTAGAAGATCAAAAATTATTTGTTATCACCACCAAAATTCATGCGTCTAATACCAGGAAAGCGCCTTTTATTGTACATATCAACAACGTCTTCAGCACTAGGGGCACTTTTGGCACAAAATGATAAAGGCAAAGAAAGGGCCATATATTATATCAGCAAGACATTAGTGGGATACGAGCTAAAATAAATTCCTATAGAGCATGCATGCCTTGTGGTGGTATTCGCCACTAAAAAATTACATCATTATATGTTAAATCATCAGACAAAACTAATTGCAAGGATTGACCCTCTCAAATATTTTCTCAACAAGGCAGCATTGACAAGTCGTTTGGCTAAATGGATCATGATATTGAGTGAATATGACATAGAGTATGTTGACCACAAAGTAATAAAGGGGCAAGTGATCACAAACCAATTGGTAGAGGCACCTACAATAGCAGATCATCCTTTGGTAGTAGATTTCTACGATAAATCAATCTTTGCCGTAGAAGTTCCTAAAACATGGACATTATTCTTTGATGGTTCCTGCACAAATCATGGCTAAGGCATGGGCATTCTGTTCATTCCTCTTCAAGGAGATGCCATCCCTAAAGCATTTCAGATAGCCTTCCTTATACAAATAATATTGTTGAATATGAGGCATTGGTCACTGGATTACGTATGGCCATTAATTGTAAAATCAAGAAATTACAAGTCCTCGGTGATTCACATCTCGTCATCAAGAAGGTCAATAATGAATACAACACAAAAGATGAAAAACTCATGCCATATAAGAGAATGGTCAATATATTTAGACTCTATTTCGACATAGTGGTCTTCAATCAGATTCCTAGGGTTCAAAATAGAGCCACCGATGCAATGGCCACAATAGGATCTCTCTTGTACATCCCAAAAAATGTGCCTCAATTTGAATTCTTGGTGGAACAACTATTGGTCCCCACCTTTGATGTCCCTGAATCAAAGCTAGTGTGCAAAATCGTTGGTCCCACATCTCCTTGGTATCATGACATTTAGACATGCCTACATGACCAAATCCTCCCACCTGACCTATCCTCCAATCAACATAAATCCTTTATACGACAAGCCACTAAATATGCCATCATCGATGACACCCTTTATCGCTGCGGATTTGGCAATACCCTCCTACGATGTATCAACGTCGAGGAAGCACAAATGACCTTACATGAGGTACATGAACGTATATGCAGAGCTCACTCTAGTTGTCCTATTCTAGCCAAAAAGATCATAAGAGCTAGATACTATTGGCCCACCTTGGAGAAAGATGCCTACCACTTGGTCAAAAAATGCAGACAATGTCAAATAAATGGAGATCTAGCACATGCACCCGCCCAGGACCTTCAGCCACTTACATCTCCATGGACATTCTCTCAATGGGGACTCAACCTTGTGGGAAAAATCCACCCCACCTCTACCAATGGCCACAAGTTTATCATCACCACCATTGAGTATTTCACAAAGTGGATCAAGGTAATTCCCATGATATACATTACCGGTAAATAGATTGCTAAGTTCATCCTCAACTACATCATATGTTGGTATGGTATGCCTCAATCTATTGTCATGGATAATGGTCATCCTTTTAAAAATCAAGATGTCCATGAACTATGTGAATAATTCCACATTCAACACCACTTCACCACTCCATATTATCCCCAAGGCAACAAACAAACCAAGGCATCAAATAAAACCATTATAAAAATACTCAAAAAGACTATCAATGATGCTGGCTGTGATTAGCACATACAACTCAATCCCTCCTTGTGGGCCTACCACACCAGCACCCGTACTCCCACAGGAGCCACTCCATATTCACTCATCTATGGTTCCGAAGCCATCATGCCCATCGAGGTTGAGTTACCTTCCCTAAGAGTATCATTGAAGCAATTGGTGGATGATGAAGACTACATGGTATCTAGACTACATGAGCTCAAGCTACTAGATGAAAGAAGGCAAAATGTCCTGGTACACTTGCAAGCGTATTAGAACTATCTCTGATGCAGTTACAATAAGAGGGTTAGAGTTCGACAATCCAATATTGGAGACTTAGTCCTGAAAGAGAACCCAAAGAACCAAATGGAACGGGAGAAGCTGGGAAAGTTTGAACCAAACTGGTTGGGTCCCTATATTATCATGGTTGCATATGGATCAAGATCATATCAACTTGCTACCCCCAAAGGTGAACCACTATCAGAGCCAATCAACATCATGCACCTTCATAGATATTATACTTAAGTTAGAAAATCAAAAAAGTACAAAAAGTACAAAAAATACAAAAAAAAAGAAAAAAAAATCAAAATAGTAAAGAGATATAATTCATCCAAAAGTAAAAACCACTTTGGTGGCACTTTGGATAAGTACCATGGTGAAAACCTGGCAAATAGGTGCCAGGTGTAGTTGGTCTTGGCTCCATTGTCTATCATCACTCCATCTTGTCTTTTACTTTCTACAATAAATCCTACATAATCTACACCATAATTCATGTCATAATCCATAATAAACCACTTTGTCCTTTTCAAGGCCTAGAAATAAGTTGACATTCAATGTCTTCCTGACTTTCCTAAACACTTTGTTATCATCCCATCCCATCCCATCTCGTCTTGGTCATAACTGTGTCCTATACCTGACTGGGGGGAATTCCTGATCCTAAAAATCGATATTAGAGGACACCTTTCGTATAACTCTTGAATATTCCAAAATCCAAAAACATCAAAATATTTCAAAAATCCAAAAACATCAAAATATTCCAAAAATTTAAAAACATCAAAATATTCAAAAAATCCAAAAACATCAAAAGAATTCCAAAATTCAAAAAACATCAAAATATTCCAAAACTCCAAAAACATTAAAATATTTCCAAGAAAACCAAAATATTTCCAAAAATCAAAAAAATCAAAAACACCAAAAATCACAAAAATCAAATAACCAACCAAATCCCCAATCAATAAACCATGTTAAAACCACTTTGTTGAACTACGTTGCCTCTGAGCTTTCACGTAGGCAAGGCCATCTCTAATGAGCCCCCAAGGTTTCCCACCCCTTAGGTCTCAGGTCACATAGAGTCCACCTGGTTGAACTATGTTGTCTCTGCACTTTCACGTAGGCAAGGCCATCTGTGATGAGCCCCCGAGACATTAGGTCATTTCCTTAGGGCCTGTTGAGTCAAATATCATTATAAGTTATCCTTTGGTGAGATGGACACTTTAATCAGAACAAACAATCAGTCTTTGACAAGAAAAAAAATCCCAAAAAATCAACAAGACAACTTATCAAATTAGCCAAACAACCATCGCTAATCATTTGCATAGTGATAATTGCACATCACTATTGGCAATCCTTATCAACTTACAACAAGAAAGGGGCACAGTCGAAACCAGGATTTATGCCTTAGGCAACATGTTTCATCTTTCATACATCATCAGACATCACATATCAGTCATTGTACACCTTGTGACATCTCGAAGAATCTTGCACAGGATGTCGCAATCCTATCATTTGCCTTAGATAGGTGGGGACATTGCTAAAATCAGGCTTAATGTCTTATACGACATACTTCCAATCCTAAAACCAGGCATTATTCAACCTATCATAATCAATCAGACAAACACATAAACACTTAGCAAAGGCTCTACATGGTCAGTGACTCTAAATCTCGACTGTCTTATTTTACTAGATTGCTTTTCAGTCTCATTCTTATGCTTCTCAAGGCAGTCCCTAAGTGATGAAGAAAATCAAGGATAGAGAGAGACCTATTTTCTTTGATTTCTGTTTGTGGTTTGTCTTCGAAAAATGAATGGGGCAACTAAGTTCCTCTCATGTGATCAAGATTCCATTGGGTGTGAATCAAAGACATCATATGCATAGGAAAGAATAAATGCTTCCTTGCATCAGGACTTGCATACCTCAAGGTTATCTCATCACATGTTCCAACAAGGTTCCATGGTTACTAAGTCTGACTCAAGCATTCCTTGTCTGTCATGTGCTTGTTTCACAAGGGATCACATTTTTCCACTTTGGCCTATGTTACGCCATTGTGTCTGTCATCCTTTAACATAATAAGTTCTATGATGATAAGCAGCAACTACAATAAAGAAGCTCAAAAATCTATTGAAGCAAAATCTAGATTCATTCTTCTAGCCAAATCTTCATCCTTCGTGCATCTCTCATCTCCATTTATTCTAATCATCTTTCATCATCTATGACACACCAAAAAATGTATTAGGTCTCATTATCCTACACACATAAAAATGTTAGTACATCATATGCATCCCATCACAAGCATAATACCACAACCATTGCAAATATCATCATCATGTTAGCCCATTAATACTACATTATAACATATAGAGTCATCATTTGCATACAATCTATACCTATCACATAACATCTAATGCATACATATTTGCATCTATGTAGTACACATATAGGCATCACATAGAAATAAAAAAGCACCATCTCATCATCATATAGTATCATCTCAACACATACATCCATATAGTATATCACATCATGAACATCATCACATAAAATGCATGATAAGTACATTGTAAATCATAGATCATAAAGCATAAACATGGAACCATAGCATAACAAAGTATACCACATACATCCATCATATCATATGCATATAGAAATAGGAAATCATCATCAGAGTAATCTATCTCATATATATATATATAAAAGTGTCACAGTACAAATCTGAATCTGAGTGTCAAAAATGGAGCTCACAGGCTCAATCAAAAACTAGAGCTCATAGGCTCGATCACAAATATACATCATGTCTATCAAAATGACCTAGTGAATTCTATCATGGCCTCTAGATGGTGTCAGCCCTATAGGAGGACCCCTATGCTCTGACTCAGCCCTTGAACCATATGGCATATCATTTAGTGAAGCCCTCCTCTATGAGTGAGAAACACCCACACTGCTATGTGACCACCAAGAATGGGACCTGCTCACGCTCCTGCTCTGGAAGCATAGTGTCCTCTGATCCACTGGCACCACACCCTCATATAAAGTCCTATAATAGCTTGTCTCCAACTGGCCTGATATAGAGCCTGTGCTAAATCTGTAGTGGGCCCACTGACTATCGACATAAAGTCTATACTCTGCTACTTAGCCCTCTGAGATCTAATGATAGCTATATCCCTCTCTCTTGTCCTCTATGCCAGCTGACCCTCTAGCTCCTAAATGCATAGTTGCATCTGCTACATCTTAGCTGCTTGCTCTCCCTAATCCTACTCCTCATCATCATCATCTAGCCCCACAATCGACACCTCCTGGAGTGCCTCCTCTCAGACATGCTCCTTCTTTGCATCAACCTCCTCCTCATCCTCTCCCATCTCCTCTCCACTAGCAGGTAAAAGCACAAAGTTGTGTCACACTTTTAGCCAACTTATTAGCACAAGTGAATTTAAGTATTTCGAACTAAAAATGAATTTTGGTCAAACATATGATCTTGTAAGATTTATTCTGGCTAAGTTAGACATGTCCACAACTTTTCCTACGAAAATTGTTGGCTAAATGCATATGTAGCACCACTATGTGGCCAATTTACCAAAGAAATAAAATTATTTGAAAATATTAATATTTCAACAACTTCTACTCATGTAAATAACATTTTTTTAAAAATATAAAAATACCCTTTTGTAGATCTATAAGTTTAGTTTTCAAATATATATATATATATATATATATATATATATATATTAATAGTTTAATTATTATTTATATTTTCCTTTCTTTTTTTAGTAAAAGTATGTTATCAGCACAAAACATTAGGTTGATTACCATGTCAAGGAAAAATAGTAAAACTTATTAAAAAAATTGAAAAAAATATGATGCACTAGATAAAAGAATCTATATCAAGATAGTATAATTTTTTTTTCTATTTTAGATAAATAGTTAATATGAAAGTTGACGTCGAATGGAAACAACTACGTTTTAATACATGCACATTTTTTTTATTTATCTAAAAATATATATTGTATACACCTAAAAATGGCATGACTCTGTCTAAATAAATATTTTTAATATTTATTTAAGTCTACCTTCCTCTATCAATAAATAATTAATTAAATTTATTTATTCGATTCATATTCCTCTAAGTTAATTAAATATCAAAATATTTAATTATCTCTTCTAAAGTCAAAATTAAATAAGCAATTAAATAATTCTAAATTATTTAATTAAGTCAAGTCTATTCCTCCAAATTTAAATAAATCATTTAAATTTATTTAAATCCTTTCACTCTCCAAAAATAAAATGTAATTAAATATTTTATGTATTCTTCCAAATCATGTGCAAGTAATTAAATAAATTTATTTATTTAATTCACTTTCTTATCTTCCAAAATCTTCCAAAAATAAATCTTCCTTGTCATGCAAAAGCAAAAGCTGAGTTATTGATTTAAAACAGCCTTGTTTTTATCAACAAACTCTTAAATTAGAATAAAACATTCTAATTTTGTGAAAGCAAATCTTATATGTCATGAAAGCATTTAACTCAAAGAGAATAGATTTTTTATGACACTTGTCTTCTTTCTATTCGCACACATCCTCTCAAGTCTTCTCCTCCGTTGATCTTATTTCTTCTACACTGTTGATCCTCTCTCTCATGAGTCTATAAATACAACCCTCTTCTTCCATTTCTACATCACAAAGCTTTTGAGTAAACTTATGCCGCAGAATCCATAGTGCACCATTGGCACCCCCACTCTCACATCATCCATTATCCATCTCATATTGTATCAAAGTTCATCTTCAATACAACAAGTATCTGAGCCATTTCTCCTTGTCATCTTGAGGAATCAAAGCAAGGAAGCAAGCTTCCTGAGGACTACATTCATCACCAAAGATCAAACAAGAATAGGCGAACAATGGAAATCGTGAGGTAACAGAGGTTGTAAGTATCATTTCCTTATTTTTAATATTTGTTATTTGCACATTTCATTGATGTTATTAGGTGTTTTATAATTCATTTTATTATCCCACTTTTACCCATTACATATATTTATCAAAATTGGAAAAAAATATATTGTAATGCCCCTCATTTTTTACTTGTGACAGTTGTTAGTTTTTCTATTGCACTTGACATTTTTGAGACATTTGTGTTGTTAGACTTATGGTTTATGCTCATGTTGGACTATGTTTGACTGAGGTGATTATTGACTTGTGATGACATTATTGATATATTCTAGTTTATGATGTGATTGACATGATCAATAATGATTAGATATTATCATGCTTATGTGATTTGTTGGTATCTGACTTATAGTTGGAGGTGCTTATGTTATTGTCATGCTTTCAGAGAGGGGACAGTGTAGTATTGCTCATTCTGAGCACCCTACTATGCTATGAATCCCTAACTATGTGTGTGTGCTATATGTGTATATACTCGAATGCAACATATTATTTTGATGTAGGTTTGCAAGTACCGGGCCTCGACTCCACCTGACTTAGCAGGTCTGAGCGGGCCCTTGCACCAATGGATAACATTGATGGGAGCTAACATGGGGTTTCCCTAGGTCAATTTTCATTTTTAGTTTGTGTCATGGGTCTTGAAGTCGCTCTGAGATTCTTGTCTCAGTTTTTGGTCATCATGTCGTTGTTGAGGTATTGTCGAGTTTTGCTTGTTAAGCCTATGTGTGTTTTGGTAATGCATTATTGAATTTATTATTATTATAATAATGTTATTTTGTCAAATATAATGGTATTTTCTTAGTCGTATATTATTAATGAGTTGTGGTGTATTATTTTTAATATAGATTAAATTCATTATTTTAATGCTTTTATTAGAATATGAGTCATAAGTATTTATTATGGTTAAATAGTATATAGTTATTTAAAGAATAATATTAGTGAATAATTTAATGTTTGTTAGTTGTCGAATATGATTCCAAATTTGGGGAATCTCTATGTTAAGTAAAAATTTTAATTTCTTCAAAGTAGATTTGGGGAATCTCTATGTTAAGTAAAAAAATTTAATTGCTTCAAAGTAGTGGGATTGTCTGTAACGGATTTGTAATAGTGGACATTTATGTCTCTTGGCTATTTTTGCTTTTGGGGTTTTTTATTTTGGGGGAGGTGATGCCAAGGAAGTTAGATAGGAATTGGGGAAAGAGATTGCAGGAGAAAGAGAGGAAGAACTTGAGGAAGCCGAAGGAATTTGTAGCCTGGAATCAAAATTCTAGATATGTTTACTTGTATCAGTCATATAAGTTTAAAATTCATGTTGGATCTCCGGTATGTCTTTGAGATTGACTCCTTAGTCCAGTGGGCTCTTTGTTTTCCTATTTCCCGTAACTCTATTTGATCGCTAGAAATTCTTGAGAAATTGCTCTATTTCTATTTCTTCCATCTTGCTACTCTCAATACCGTCAAATTGTTTAACCAGCTTTTGCTTCTCCGAATCCATTACCAAAAAATAAAAAAATTTAAACCATTGTTGGCTCTAAGAAATTTTTAGTGCTAGAGATATCATTCAAATTTTTTCCCTCTATCTTTATTTCCCTAAACTTTTTTCTATAATCTATGATAAAATTAGTGTTGTTGGGGTTGATTGTTTTGGTCAAACTTCTTGTTGATCTATCTTTCTCCTTAGTGGTTGTCGTACTATCACAGTTCCTGCCTACTATGAATTCTTTCTGAGTATTGGAGGGGCTTGAGCAGCATTTTCATTTTAAAAAAAAAATGAACTCTAAACCTCCTCCTTGCTTTTTGTTTTGAAATTTTCTACTGTTAAAAATTCCTTGCAACCATGCTGGGCTGTTTCAATCAGCACAAAACTAAAATTAAAAAAATAAATAAATAAAATAATAAAATTTGTTTCTTGCCTGAAATCCGAACTTCTTGGAGTTAGTTTTCTTCCTGAATATTCAATTTACTCCTCCTCTGCCAAACAATAGAAATGCTTTGGTCTCTCTATCAATTCTTGAATCTCAAGAAATTTGGTAATGGCTTCATTCCCTATCTCTGAAATCTGTTTGACATCTCACTCTCATGGCTTCCCTAGTAGACCATTCTTCATTTCTGTTATAAACCTCAGAAGTCTTCTTCCAAATATCTTCCTTCTGGATTCTTTTCTCTCCATAATTTCTCCCTTGCAAGCCATTTTTCTTTTTGAATTACTTCAAGTAATGACTTCTTTGAAAACATGTATTATCAATGTATTGAATTTCTCTTGTTATACAATAGCTTTTAGGATTGGAATTAGATTTAGAAAGTTTGCAAATGTAAGCTAAGTTTTAGAAAACTCTAATAGGAACTCCTTGAACAATTAGTAAATTTGTTTTGAGATTTTCTTGGAGTATTAGTTGTATTGTTATATTGTTTCTTTTTTATTAAATAACAAAAGTGTTGAAATTAATATTAGTATTACTCATAAAACTAGTTAGGATAGATCTGTAATATTTTATCCTATAATTATCATTATTAAGTTTATGGGGTTAAATATAATTGCCGATAAGGGCATGGTTCTGTGGTTAAGTCACTCGGTTGTAGTGGTGGCCACTAGAGTTCAAACCCCCACTGGGCCAATGAGCTCGCAGGTGTTATGCATTCGCTGGGCCAATGAGCTCGCTGGTTTGAAGTGTTCTTTCCTGGGGATGAGGTCCCCTGTGTTGTGGCCTCACCAGTTCATAGCTCTGAGCAAAAGCATTGTGTGGAGCCAAAGGGCGTGTCGCACCAGCATCACCGGTCATGTTAAAAAGTTTACCAGGTGTATTATCTTAAAAAAAAAAGTTTATGGAGTTAAATAATTATATCCATTTTATTTTGTTAAGATATAAAATTGTTAGCTATGACTTAGCAATATACATTGTTTTAATAAGTAAATAGTAAATTAGAGTTTTACTGTAATGGTGAATCAAATATTAGATGAAATTATATTTCTAAAATAGAATAGCATTTGGATTTTATTTAATAGTGTTTTATGGCTTAAAATTATTGTATTATATTGAGTTGATTTTAAATATGGACTTGCTTAGAAGTTCCATGGTTAGGGAGTAATGATTTCTAAGTAATATTCATTATTAATATAATGAATTTCTCTTGTTAGCAATAGTTTAATTAAAACTGATATCAATTTAGAATGTATGCAATTGTAAACTAAGAATTAGGAAAACTTCTATTTTGAAACTCCTTGAGCAACTCATAAATCTTGCTTTGTGCTTTTTGTAGTTTTGATTTATTAAAAATGTTAATTTGACTTTCTTTTTTATCAAACTCATTAAAAGGCAATAGTGATAAGATAATATTAGTTTATCTTAAAAGATTAGGATAGAGTTGTATTATTTTAAAATTAATTTTATTTAAATAAAGTTGCTTTAGTATATGCAAGTTTGATTAAATGAATAAATTAGATTTTTAATGTGTAGTAGATTTTTATGGTGATACCAGTTATTAAATAAATGATAAATAATGTTATAATTCTAAAATTAAATATATTGAGTTAAGTAGTAGTTATATTCTTTTTATCTTACATATACTATCTTGTGGTACATTGATTTTAATTAATAAATAATAAATTAGAGATTTATTGTGAATTGAGTTATTATGGTATTAATTAAACAAATAATAGATGAAATTAAAATTCTAGAATAGAATTATTATTAGAATTTTATTTAAAAGAGTTAAAATTTTATAGTGTTGTTGTTAGCGAATAATATAGGAATAGTGTCTTAAAACTCTATTAGATTGCTTGACCTATGCTATGGCTTTATGGTCAGTATAATTGTGCAATGTTGATGAGAAGAAGCTTCGCCTTACAATTTAATAGGTTTATCCTACGATATAATTACTTGGCATGTTTGGATGGTAACCTCGTAATTGTTACAGTAGAATAGAATTGCTTAGGATTGTGTATTAATGTAATAGAAACCTTATAAAATTGATGATGTAGGTAATGAATATTTGATACTTGTATTTGAATATTGTTTTAATGTCATAGGCATTGATGATGTTAGTAATATAAGTTTAAATGTTGTTAGTAACCTTCTATATTGAGGAATCGTAGTAGTAGGAATAGGACTTTAATGCATCTTGACTATGACTAACATTCTTGATAGTAAGATAGTAGGAGCTTGATGTCATGATTTGAATCTTAATATTGTTTTATTGTTTTTAAAATTATTTTTGTTTTATATCTTTTTAGGGTCATAGATTTACTTGTAGTTGAGTTGAGATTGGGATGATTATAGTTATTCTTTTTGAAAAGTGAATAGATGTGAATTGTAGTAGTAAGTTATTAAATAAATCATAGAGGGAATTATAGATCTTGAGATTTGATTAGAATATTGTTATCTTCAGTAAGTTTATGATTTAATCTAAAAAGAGAGATTTAAAGTCTTTTATTGAATCCATGTTAAAATAGTTCGAAAAGTGTTTTGGATATATATATATATATATATATATATATATATATATATATATATATTCCTTGTTGTTTATTGTTGATTTTGAACCGATGTGTATCAACGATGTAATTGGGTCATTGCATCTATTTGGTTTTGAGTCTTGCTTAATGTAATGGTGTTCATGTTAGTTTCATGGGATGTCAAGGTTGTTAAGCATCATGCTTTGGATAGTTGTCTATTGGTATTTGTGTTGAAATCTTTTTAGCTCTAGAGGCTTGTTACCTTGAAATCCAGTGGGATATTGTAGCAAGGATGTATTGGCAATGTGTCTTTTAGTATGAGGTCTTGTTGTGGATTGGGAAAGATTGTTGATTAAATGTTTTATTTGATTTGGGATTTTGAAATGGATAGGGGAAAGTTTCCTGGTTGAGAGTTTTGGATTGTAAAAGGATAGATGCCTCGTAGTCCCTTGTCCATGCATGTTATTGGTTTTTGGATGTTGGTTGTATGTAGGAGAGTGGCTTTCATTGTGGGGCCAGTGCCCAAAGTGGCTGCCTGGGTAACCCCATGGAAGTTGTAATCAAGTGATAACTTAATAATGTATTTAGGTGGGTTGGGTAGAAATTCACATAACAAGATAAGTATGATGCCTCGCCCATGCCTTGAGTGCTCTCACAGGCTAAGGATGGGATGAGAAGGCCTGGTTGGCAAGATCGACCTCCTTGTCTTCATGAGAGGATGTGTTGGCTCCGCATGTGTCACCCTATGGGACCGGTGCCTAGAGAGAGGCTACCAAGGTAATCATAGATGGGGGCCAGTTTCTAGAGAGAGATAGCCTGGGTAACCCATGCTAGGACCATGCGATGACAATCTCCCTACTGTAGATTAGTTACTTCCTCTTTATCTTCTGTTGTAGCCTCTCGAGTATTATCTTGATGATTTGAATTATCTTGAGGATTGACTTGTCTTGATGATTGACTTATCTTGATGATTGACATGTCTTGATGATTTGTCTTGTCTTGATGTTTGAGTAGTCTGGATGATTTGTGATGATCTGAGTTATCTATGTCAAACCTTTATCTGTTTGCTTGTATCCTTGACTTAGTGGAACCTCATTGTTATCTCCTAGCTCGAGGGGTGGACCTCAGGGTTCCACATGGTTGGGTGTAAGAGCTTAATCCATTGGTTTTCTTGGATGTACTAGTTCAAGGTCATTCCATAAGTCTTCTAGTTCTAGATTTGTTCTGCATCTTTAGAGTTGTAGTATACCTTCATAATTGTATTATATTGTTGTATATTGTAAACTGATGTGATTGGTCATGTAATCTTGTATTTGAACCTTTGTAACTGTTCATCTCTACAAATGAATGATGTAAATCCTTTTCTATTGTATTATAATGTATATCACTTGTATTGTTATAATTTTATGTTTATCTGATGCAGTTATGTTCCCTAGAGGTGTTAGTTGTTCATTTTATTTAATGTTGTTAATAGTGTAATTATATTTAATGATTAATGCATTTACTTGCTAAAAAAAATATTTCTGTAAATTTTGCTCTTGTTAGTCTCACACTCTAGGGTTACATGACGGGGCATCACATATATCCATGCACTAAAGTTTCAAGTTATAAATACACAAAAAAAAATTGAAGAAAAAAAAAATTTACTAAATAAAGATTGACATCTCATGTGACTTCATTTTTCAGCATTTTATAAGCAACTAAATTATAGTGTCAATTTATTAAAAACTATATTCAAATATTTTTTAAAATTTTTTCAAAAAATACAAACATAAAATATACTAAAAAGTAAATATTTTATTAGTTTACATCATTTCAAAATTCAAAACATATATGTCACTTTTTAGTGATTAAAGTTTAAAGTTGGATCAGTGTTGGCCGTTTCCTTTATAAAAGTGTGACACAGCTTTGTGCTTTTACCTTGGCATCCTCCCCACTGACATCCTCCATAGAAAAATCCTCCTCCCTCTCCTCTCTCTCCTCCATCTATATCTCCCCCACTACTACTACAACCTATCCAACAACCCTCTCTCCCTCCTCATGAATTGGAGAGAGTCGAGGGCCTCTACCCTACCCATCTCAGCCTCTCCTCCTATCTCATCGGCCCCTATCTCCTCTACCCCCACTGGCTCCACCATCATTGGCCCCTCTGCCATCACCCCCTCTGCCACCACCTCCTCAGCCTCTACCTCTCCCCCAGCCTTGTCCCCTAAATCTTCATCTTGGTCCCCTCCCCAACCTCTCCACTGGAGGTCTACAAATCTGAGGGCAAAGTGTAGAAAAATCTTAGAGGAACAATGGAGGGAGGACACTTATATTCTAGGGTTTTACTTCTTTTATTTGCATTTTCTTGTTCTTAGGCTATTAGTACTCCATTGAGGAGTTAGGGCATGCATAATATTGTTTACAGGTGTTTAAATGTTTTTCCCTAACGACAAAACCTATCTATTTTTATACTCTAAAGAAAAGTAGTACTATGGTTACTATCCTTTGGATTTCATCTCAGGCCTTAGATCATTAACAACCCTATGTAGCATGACATGTTCTTCTTTTTCATAATCTTTTTACATAGCTTCATGGGGACAAATTGGTTACATCCCAATGAATCTTACCTCACATCCATTTTTTTTTCATTTGAAAGTTGATACAAAGTACATGCAATTCGAAATGATTATAATCAATGTATTCATGTTTAGTTCAAGTTCTAAACTAGTGTCCATGTGCACAAGTTGGAGATACAAACCCACCAAGAACATGAAGAAAGTGAGGGGTACCATCAATATTTTATCCTTTTTAATCTACATGCTATTTAATTTACTATCTTCTTTACTTTAGCATGCATGAATCATGCAGCTCACATGCATGCCAAATTGGGGGTAAAAAATAGAGGAGAAAAGTGCATAGTTTACCTTTTTCCCCCACTAGATTTACACTCACTTTGGCCTTGTTTTTAGATGTGTTATTCTAGTGCTAAATTTAACTTTTTTTTTCATGTAAGCCTAGAAAACCCCAACTAAATCCTTTAAATCCTTTAGCCATTTTATCCCTAATGGCCAAAACTAGTCTAATTCCAATTAGTTTTCTCATCTTGGACTAGATCACAAGTGCAATTATATCCCCTAGATAGAAATGCACCTACTATCATGTCACCTATATTTAAACTTGTCGTTTACTAATCTCAAGATAACTCTCTCCCAAATTTTGATCTTTGTTTTCTATCTTGTGCACCAAAGTAGATGAATTTAGTACCTATGATGTCATATTTAAAGACAAGTCATGTGATACTATTACATCATCAATCATCTCTTGGACTTATTAAATAGAAGCATCATCTTGAGAGTATATCAAATCATATTAGAGTGGTATGTATTACATCAATGTATACTAAATTTTAGGTATCTTGCATTCATGTGTCTTCTATGCTTTAGGCTCATGTTAAAACAATTAAAGGGTTTCGAATAAGCCTTAAGGAACTTCAAAACTTCAATCCTAACATAATAAAACCCCAAACAATGATGGAAAATTAGATATTAATACAAGAGTACAAGATTCAAAATTGTGTAACAAAATGAGACAAAATCATGCTAGGGTAGGACTGAACTACATGCAACCACATCTGGAAACAAAGTAGACATCAAAGATAGATCAACTATAGAATTCATAGTCTAGGTTTGTTATTAATATTCAATACTTAATTGTCAAAATCTTCTATTGAATCCAATTAACCACATCAATATTTGAAATCATTAGAGCTAATTGTCTTCTAAGTTTTTATTTACATTTATTAGTCTTAGCTCATGTGATCATTTACATCTAATTACGAGATCATTTGTTTATCATTATTAGGCCCAAATTTAACATCACATTACTTATAACTTTCATTTGCTTTCTTTGTCTACAAGTATTAAATAATGAATTTTTAATAAATCAAACATAAATTAATTAATTAGCTAAGACAAAAATATATAAATGACAAGAGAAAAATAGATGTGCACTAGCTATTTCAATATGATTGTTAGTTTTTCTTTTTACTCAGTTGAAACACTATGGCTAATGTGATAAAAGCTAGGTTTGATAATGCAATGATAATTAAATAGTAGAGTGAGACGGATATGAAGTTTTTAGTCACTTCAAGGATGAAAATTTTGTGCCTATATTCTAGTCTTGTTGATGTACTTGGGTCCTCCTCACATAGGTATGTCCTCTACTCATGTTAATCTATTGGACTGTTAGTCTATACCTATTCCTATGTTTGAAACATGAGGTTGTGTTGAAAATCATAGTGGGGCCTACTATATGTAGAGAATATTTGTCAACTTCCTTGATAACAAGTCATCCCCCTTTTTGATGATACAATATTCAAATACACATCAAGTAGTCCATGATGATGAATCATGTGTGTGTTGGCAAAAAAGTCATTGCCCCCTTCGAGATTCGTGACATGGCTTAACTGGCTCCCATTGGTCCTTATCTAGGATGGTAGTAGTTTCCTAATAAGTGTGCCCTTTGGGAGAAACGGCCAGCTCAACTCCCTACAAGTGGTATCAGAGCTAGGTCACGAGTTTGAATCTCCTTGGGTAATGCTGAGGGGGGGATTGTTGGTAAAAAAGTCAATGTCCACCTTTGGGATTCGTGACATGGCTTAACCACCTCCTATTGGTCCTTATCTGGGATGGTAGTAGTTTCCTAATAGGTGCGCCTTTTGGGAGAAATGGCCAGCTCAATTCCCTATAGTATGCAGATATGTAGATTTTAATTTTAGATGCTCTTAGAATAGAATGATAATGCAATGGGAGTGTAATTTTTTTATGAGCTAATCCTTGAAAACACTTGATGTTCATAATGATCTAGGAGATTCCTATGATAAAATTCCTTAATTGCTCAACTAAAGCTTTTCAACATGCAAGTGAATGAGATAATGGCTAGATTTTGAAAGGGTTAGCTTAAAGCAAGAGATTTTATGGTGCAGTCACGGTAGGAGGGTTCTCAGAATGAAGTAGCTGGACCGTGCCGCAAGAGTAACATAATGAAAATAACACAAGAATATGGAACAAATGCATATTCAATCATTCAGTATATCAAAGAATTCAAATACAATCTGGCTGGCAACATGCGGGCTTACAATTAGGGCTCACAGGCCTAATTACATACATGCGCAAGATAAAGCTTTGAAGCTCCTTCGCACAAATCTAAAATATTAGATCTTTCTTATGTGAATAGTTACTTTCCTAAGGATCTATTACATCAATATATATCATTTCTAGACCAATAGATTCCTCCACATCGGCTAGGGAAGGTCACAAACTCCAATGAAGAGTTGTCATGTGTTCACAGATAGGTCAGACCTAAATGCATAAAACACTTCCTCAAATAAATGGAATAATGTGCAGACCTATGGGGAAGGTCAGCCACGAACCAAGGATCATTAAATGATGTGTCATTAGGATCTGCAAGTCAAGGAATGATCTGCAAGTCTTCTTCTTTAGTTGATTATCCAAAACTATTAGAATGCTATGCTTTGAGAAAATAGTTGATCTTCTGATAGAGATATCTTTTCGATAACTGATCCAAATGCTCTGAATTCTTGATATGATGTAGATGAATGAATGTAGATGCTAAGTCCAGATCCACAAGATGTGAAATGCCAAAACCGAACCACAAGCTGAACTGCTCCTGACTAAACTGCCTAAACTGAATAGGAAAATGAAAGAATTAAAATGCAAACAAACTGAAATGCAAATGTTTTGGTTGATGCAAGATTACTCTTGAACCAAGGATGCTCCTGCATCAAATATCTAAGGTTATTGAAAAAGTGAGTCTCTCACTTTGTTGGGGCTAGGGGAGAACCAAGACGGTCCACCTCAGCCTGAGAAATCCATGATGAATCTTCTTCCAGTCTACCTTTCCACTTCACAAGATATTCTATGTATTGCATGCCTCTAGTGCTACGTCCAACTCTGCTGTCCAAAATGTCTTCTATCTGCTCTAGTGCTTGTTGTGGTAATTACTTCTTCAAGTCTTCTTCCATGCTATCACTGAACTTTGCTTCATGATATTGATAAAGACCTGCAATGTTTAAAATAGGTGATATACCCAATGTCTCCGATAACTCTACTTCATATGCATTTCCTAAATCAAATTTCCTGAGTATCCTACAAGGTCCAAACTTCATCTTCAAATTGTTATATATCCCAACTGGAAATCTTTCTTTTCTCAAGTACACCATGATTTCATTTCCAACTTCAAATTCTTTGTGTCTTCTCTTCTCATCTGCCTTCTCTTTGTACTTACTGTTCATGTCTTCCAAATGCTTCTTTATCTAGTTATGCACTATCTTCATATGATCTATAAATTCTTCTGCTTCTACACTCCTCTTTTCTTCTGTACTGATATTTCTCAATCTTACAACTCCTCTAGGGTTCATTCTGATCACAATCTCAAAAGGTGTTGTTTCGGTACTCCTATTGACTGAATTATTGTATGCAAACTCTGCTTGTGAAAGAATCAAGTCCCAACTTCTAGTTTTCTCTCCAACCAAACATCTCAACAAGTTTCCCAAACTCATATTCACTACCTCTGTCTGTCCATCTGTCTATGGATGAAAAGTTGAACTAAACTTCAAATCTATCTTCATCTTCTTCCAAACTATCTTCCAAAAGTATCCAACAAACTTTGTATCCCTATCTGAAACTATACTCTTAGGTAATCCAAGCAATCTCACAATCTCTTTGAAAAATAGGTTAGCTACATGCACTGCATCAGTTGTCTTCTTGCAAGGTATGAAATGAGCCATCTTTGAAAATTTGTCAACCACTACAAATATCGAATCATGTCCTCTATGTGTCTTAGGTAATCCCATTACAAAATCCATGCTTATGTCTTCCGGAGGTCTCTCCGGTACTGTCAAAGGTTTATACAATCCAGTGTTTTGACTACTCCCTTTTGTAACTTGACAAACTCTACAACTTTGTACAAATATCTGAACATCCTTATGAATTTGAGGCCAAAAGCAATTTTCACTTACCAAAGCTACTGTCTTGTCAATGCCAAAATGTCCTGCCAATCCACCACTATGTTTCTCCTTGATCAAATTATCCCTCATTGAACTTCTAGGTATGCACAACTAACTTCCTTTGAACAACATATCTTCTTGAATAAAATAATCTAACCACTTGCTCCTATCTATCACAACAGGTTCCTTACATGCTTTCCAAAGTTCTACAAAATTAGTGTCTCCCTCATACATGTTCTTCAATTCATCAAAACCCAACACTTCAAATCTCATCTTTGTCAACAAGTTCCTTCTTCTACTCAATGCATCAGTAACTTTGTTTGATTTTCCACTCCTATGCTTCAACACAAAACTATAACTCTACATGAACTCTACCCATCTCATATGTCTCTGATTCAACTTACCTTGACTGTTCAAATATTGCAAAACTTGATGATCTATATACAACACAAACTCTTTAGGCAACAAGTAATGTATCCATTTCTTTAAGGCTTGAATTAAGGCATAGAACTCTTGATCATAAACTGAATATCTTCTCCTTGCATCATTCAACTTCTCACTAAAATATGTTACTGGTCTACCTTCTTGACTTAACACTGCTCCAATTACATTTCAACTAGCATCACAATCAACTTGAAATACCTTATTGAAATCTAGTAATGCCAAAACAAGTTGCTTTGTCACTTTCTGCTTCAACAACTCAAAACTTTTATCTACTCCTGATGTCCACTTGAAATCCTTTCTGCCACCTCTCATTGTCTCTATCATAGGGTTATAGACTGAACTAAATTTTTTGATGAACTTCTGGTAGAAACTATCCAATCCGTAAAATGATCTAACCTCTCCAATGCTCTCTAGTGTAGGCCACTTAATAATTGCTCTCACTTTCTCAGGTCCATCTTCAATCCTTCCGTAGAAATCACAAATCCCAAGTATACCAATTCTTCCTTCATGAAACTACACTTCTGGATGTTTATCAGCAATTTCTCTTCTCTCAACCTCTACAAAACTTGTCTAATATGCCACAAATGTTCTTCTTTTGTTTTACTGAAAATCAAAATATCATCCAAGTATACAATTACAAACTTACCCAAGAATTTGTTTAAGACCTCATTCATCAACCTCATGAAAGTACTCAATGCATTTGTCAATCCAAAAGGCATCACTAACCACTCATACAATCCTTGATTTATCTTAAAAGTAGTCTTCCATTCATCACCTTCTCTAATTTTGATCTGATGGTATCAACTCTTCAAGTCTATCTCTATGAAATATCTTGCTCCACTCAAACAATCCATGATATCATCCATCCTAGGTAAAGGAAATCTATACTTAACTGTGATCTTGTTTATTGCTTTGGAATCAGTACACATTCTCCATTCTCCATCCTTCTTAGGTGCCAAAACTGCAGGTACTGCACAAGGACTCAAACTTTCTCTAATCAAGCCTTTCCTCAACAACTCTTGTATCTATCTATTCAATTCCCCATTCTCTGTCAGTGTCATCTGGTGTGCTACTTTGTTAGGCAAACTTGCTCCTGGTATAAGATCCATGTGATGACTGATACTCCTTATAGGTGGTAATCCTTCAGGCACATTATCTAATATGATGTCTTCATACTCTGTCAGCAACTCTCTTACCTCATCTGGTTCAGTTTCTTTCTTCACTACTTGAGGCATTACAAGAATCAAGGCATAACACATACTTTCATGTTTCAAACCATCCAAAAAATTTCTTCCATCTACCAAACAGATTGTATCATTCCCACATATCACATCTTTAGGATCATCTTCCAAAGGAATCAAAGTAATTCTCTTTCCATTTGTTGTTATAGTATATGTGTTCTTTCTCCCATCATGCATAGATTTTCTATCATACTGCCAAGGTCTACCCAACAAGATGTGACAAACATCCATAGGCATAATATCACACAAGACTTCATCATGATAAGATCCAATATGAAATTTCACCAAACATTGTTCACTCACCAGTACCTTATGATCATCTTGAATCCATGCTATCTGATAGGGCTTAGGGTGTTTCAATCTTTCCAACTTCAGCTTAGTCACCATCTCCTCTGAAACTAGGTTATCTGAACTCCCACTATCAATTACAACTTTACAACACTTACCTCCAGATTTACATCTAGTTCTAAACAGACTTTTCCTCTGTGATGGTTCCTCATTTGTTTCTACTTGAAATAGTGCTCTCCTCATCACCAATGATTCTCCTTTCTCAGGTTTACCAACAAGACTCGGTGATTCAACAGGTTCTTCTTCAACATAGGTTACTCTCCCACTATTCTTTGTCTTCTTTCTTGTACTACCCTGATTACATTCAAATGCTCTATGCTCTTCACCTCCACATTTTAAACAAGAACCTCTGAATGTTCTCCTATCAAATCCTCTTCCTTCTCTTCTGTAGCCTTCATTCCCATATGCACTAGGGTTTCCTCTCTGGTAAAAAATTATGTCATCTCTCCAGTAAGCATTGTTATCTCTGTCATCCTTTCTAACTGGGTTGTCAAACTTGTTCTACTCCACAAATGATCTATCACATCTAGAAAATGTCCTACTTCTCTAAAATTTACCTCCTCTGCCTCTCTATCTCTAATCATCTTTCTTATTCAGCTTCTCTTCAACTTTCAGTGCAAATTGATATGCTTCTTCTAAAGATGTCATCCTTACCAAGCTTAGTTCTTCTTGAATGTTCAATCTTAGTCCATTGATTTATCTAGACACTTTCTCCTTGCTTGCTTCATTATGTCCTATCCTTATGATCATCTTATGAGATTCTTTAGTGTACTCCTTCACAGATTTCTCCTTATGTCTTAGGTTTTGCAATCTCTTCAATAGTTCCAACTCATAGTCAACAGGTATAGACCAATTCTTCAACTTTGTCACCATCCAGTCCCACTTTGTAATCTTTTATTTTCCTCTTCTATTTCTTTCCAACTAAACTTCTTTCCACCATATAGCAGCATGTCCTTTCAACTTTGTCTTTGCAAATTTCACCTTCTCCAGATCTTCAATTTCTTCATATTCAAAGTATTCTTCCATATCATTTATCCAATCAATCAACTCTTTCAAATTCAAATTACCAGTGTAGTTTGGAACATCAACTCTAGGTCTCTTTCCAATCTTGAAATAGCTCGTAACACCTTTATATGATCTGATTCTTCTTCTTCAGTGCCTTCTAGGGTTTTTCCAGTTTGTTCAATAGATTGAAATTCTTCTTTATAATCACTTTCGACAATAGGTCTCGGTGTCAATCATCTTCACCTATCTTCCTCAACAGCATCCAAACAAATTTGCATTGTTCTCATCCATTCCATCATCTCATATATTCTATTAGCCATTGTACCAATAGGAGGAACTCTTCGCAGTGGCATTCTTCCTAGGATCAAGTGTAAACTACCTCAGGTTCGGTGATCAGGCTACAAGCAACAACTGCCTCTTAGTCAGTGATCAGTTGCGCACCAGTAACCTGCCTCAGATCAGTGATCTACTTACAACAAGATCTTACAGAATCTCCTTCGCCAATTCACTCCAAAGAATCAAACTTTTTCTCTGATACCACTTGGTGCAGTCATGGTAGGAGGTTTCACAGAATGAACTGTCTAGACCGTGCAACAATAGTAACACAACAGAAACAACACAAGAATATCAAACAAATGTAGATTTAGCCATTTAGTATATCAAAGAATTCAAATACAATCTGGCCAGCAACATGTGAGCTTACAATTAGGGCTCACAAGCCTGATTACATACATGTGCAAGATAAAGCTTTAAAGCTCATTTGTACAAATCTAAACTATCAGATCTTTCTTATGTGCATAGCTACTTTCCTAAGGATTTATTACATCAATATATATCATTTCCATACCAATAGATTCCTCCGCGTTGGCCAAGGATGGTCACAAACTCCAATGAAGAGTTGTAACGTGTTCACAAATAGGTCAGACCTAAATGCATAGAACACTTCCTCAAATGAATGGAATAACATGCGGACCTCCAGGGAAGGTCAGCCACGAACCAAGGATCATTAAATGATGTGTCATTAGGATCCACAAGTCAAAGAATGATCCGCAAGCCTTCTCCTTTAGCTGATTATCCAGAACTATTAGAATGCTCTGCTCTAAGAAAATAGTTGATTTTCTGATAGAGGTATCTTTCCGGTAACTGATCCAAATGCTTTGAATTTTTGATACAATGTAGATGAATGAATGTAGATCCTAAGTCCAGATCCACAAGATGTGAAATGCCAAAACTGGACCACAAGCTGAACTAAACAAGAAAATGAAAGAACTGAAATGTAAACAAACTGAAATGCAAATGTTTTGGTTTATACAAGATTACTCTTGAACTAGGGATGCTCCTACATCATTTTAAATGTTGAAATTGGACCAAACTAGACTACAACATGACCCAATCAAAGGAATAGGGTTGTACCCACAATATAGTCCTAGGTAAGGGAATGTTATGAGAAGTGATTGATCTAGACCATTAGGAGCTAGAGTGGAAGTCGATTGATGGGTTTAGGGTGAAAGGTTGATTAGAACATCAAATAAATCAAATTAAAAATTATGAACATATCTATGCAAAGAGTGTGTAAAACAAGTTATAAAAGTGAAAGGTTTTCACTTTTACCCCTTACAATTTATTACTCTAAATACATTCATGTTTGACAAACCTTATCCTAAATATAATAAATGTTAAACAAATCATTTATTTAATTAAATTAAAAATGAAATATTAATTAATATTAATTAATTGGAGTGGGTGGATGGGTGGGATTCCTTCCACATCCACACAAGTGGAAGGACTAGGGTTCAGAGGCATATTGGGGACTCGTCAACTACTTTCCAAACACGGGGGACGTTTTCAGAGCTAAGTCAACAGTTGGAAACTGCTTAACCGAAGCAATCATAGTTGCATGAAGATGGTGGCTGCTCAAGGATGGAAAGGACAGCTTCTCTGAGGAAGGGATTTGGTGAATTGAATAAAGGACGAGGGATAGATTAGCATTCATGGGAGTGGATAGAAAATATGCCCTCTACACTTCCTAGAGTAATGGCAAGGAGTTGTAGTGTGCTGGTGACAAGACTAGCAATTAAGCCACATGTCTCACTAATCATTTGGAGAAAGGGTAGGCTGCTTATTATAGAGCGCTTGGTTCTCAATTTTTTGTTGCAGAAGCTCTGAATGGTGAGTGATCCCCCTCCGTTAATCATACACATCCTCCCTGCGCATTACCTTGAGTGTGGAGGAATGGAGTCGCCCATTTGTCTTATCGCCAGGGTTTGGCAGATGCCTTTCAAAGGGGAAATAATAGAGCAGAGGGTAAAAAGAGTCCTCAGGCAAAATGATACCTTTGAAATAAAGGAAACAAAGCTCATTCTTGGGAAGATTTTTGTTAATGGAGGTGAATGGTATCATGTGGATTCAGACATTTCCTCCAGGGCGGTGGCGGCACTATTAGATATCTCAACTCCAAAGGAAGAGGTGAAGGATCTGGTGCAGTGGATGTTTAAGTCAACCTTCCTAGAAGGGTTAGATGAGGTTTTGGTGGTGGATGAAAGAGGAGGGCTACCAAGTCCAAAAGATTTGAAGAAGGCCAGTCAGTCGAGGGTGGTGGTAGAATATTTCCCATGTATTCTTGACATCAAAGGTGCAGCATTGGAGGCTCATAGAAGTAGGGTACGCAGAGGAAGGGACTTCCTAAATAAATTGTTCAACATGACTCCAATAGAAGGTTTAAGTGGGTAGGAGAGTTTCGCGACTACCTGTTCAAGGAAGGTGAAATCTGAGAAGCTCTAGCTGGTGAGCGCATGGCAGACGGTGATTTTAATCTATCAGTTTTTGTGTATTCTTGACATCAAAGGTGCAGTATTGTAGGCTCATAGAAGCAGGGTGCATAGAGGAAGGGATCAATATGTTTTTATCAAGGGTCTCATACTAAACTATCTGTAAATATGTTTGGTTTTAGTTTGTTCAAAGTTCATTTTCTTAAGGCTGGTTTTGTATGGGCTCGGGGTCTCCTCAATAGGGTGCAGTGTTAGCAACAGCTCTCTGTAGCTACTTCATCTTTGATCCAGGATGGTCTTTTTGGGGGGGCAAATTTTGAAATTATTAGGAGGGTTGGTTTGTCAATTTTTAGCTCATGGAGCACAGACAATGTATTCAGACTTTATGATATTATAATATAATTAAATCTTACCTATCAAAAAAAATTTATTAATTGGAAACTAACAATCAAATATATCAAAACAAAATATCATATATTAATATTAATTATATAAAAATATCTTAGTTAGTTAAATAGTTTTATCAAAGAAATTACCCATATATTATAAGATATTTCAAAATAATGTGGGAAAAATAACTAAATAAACATTAAGATAGGATTAGAGTGTTTGAAATTTCTTCTTAATATAATATTCAAAAATCATATAGTTAGCTAGTTTTAAACACCACATTGGCAAGCAACATTGAAAGTATGTGCAGCCACGTGGGTTTGATTTCAGCCGAGAAGAAGCTGACAAGGATAACAAAAAGCGGTACTCTCTAGTACCCTCTTCTTTTTTCTTAGCTAGGCATGGAGTAGAATTTTTTTCTTTTGTTTCCAACTTGGCATGTGTAACGCCCCGCCACGAATACCTCAGAGAACATCACATTTATGCTATATGCAACAGGATATATTTTTTTTTTAAGATAGAAATAACAAAGTAATATTAACACATCATTTAAACTAATGACTTGTCCTCTAAGATAACATGGTTGCATTACTTGACAAAACAATTAACATAATCTAACACATATCATGAATTAACATCAATAACTCATTGTAAACCTAATGCACTAAATCAATAAACATTTACATCTACATAACATCATATAAGTATTCATCAAGATCTAGTACATAGTTACAATTTCTCCCGACCTATGAATACAACATTACATCATTACATTATCATCTTCTGAATACATATGACTACATACATAATGAATCATCTGATACACAGGCTAGTACATGAGCATAATAACTGTCTCCATAAATAGGTACACGATCTAAATCTGCTACAGGAGTTACAACCTTCTTGCACACGAATGAAGGCAAGGAGAGACCAATGGATAAAAGCTCTTCCACCCGACCATGTGGAACCTTGAGGTCCACCCCCTGAGCTAGGAGATAACATAAGGTCCCAAAACGTCATACAGTCAGGTAGACAATTACCTAACAGGAACAAAGACTGAACAAGACTCCATTACAACACATGACAACACCACAAGCAACTCAAAATTACTTCCAGAGGCAACACACGACGAATGGGGAGAGTACAACTAGGGAATGCTAGGCTGCAGTAGGAAGAGTGTCATCGCATGGTCCTGACATGGGTTATCTTGACAGCGTCTCACTAGGCACCGGCCCCCATCTATGGTTATCCTGACAGCCTCTCACTAGGCGCCAGCCCCATAGGGTGACACATGCGGAATCAACCTTTCTTTTGTGAGGACAAGGAAGTTGATATTGCCAACCAGGCCTTCTCTACCCATCCTTAGTCTAAACGAGCACTACAGGCATGGGAAAGGAAATCCAATTATCTTGTTAATGTGTAATTTACCCTTTTCCCCCCTGTTCATTTTTAGGTTTTCACTTAATTAACAACTTTCAATGGGTTATCCTGACAGCCACTTTGGGCACCGGCCCCACATTGAAAGTCACTCCCCTACCTGCATCTAGAAACCCTAACCATCAAGCAAGACAATCACTATCATACTGATAAGTATATATATAAACAATGTAAGGCATTTACCTTCTTGCATACAAAACATAATCACAATGACCAACCTGTACATCATTGTCCCAAATCTTTCAATTAACCAATCGCAATAACCATAACAACACATATCCAGAGCAAGGTATGGGTCATCTTGCTCACAAATCTCAACCATGAACAAAATAGTTTCTCATTACGATTTCCAAGGTCTCCCCATTACAATACTACACACAATCTCGATATCAACACATACGTGAAGGAGATTTAAACCCATCATAATATATTCACAACATAGTATGTAGAACATCTCACATTATTGTTTACCAAGACCCACATACGTAGACAAGAGAAATCATGTTCTTACAACATCTTCATCTCAAGACAACTATGAACACAATACATACAACCAAATCATATTACCTCATGCCTCTGGAACCTAAACTTGACAATTTACACATAGACCAACTCACATGAAAATTTTTCTTGCAATAAGCAATTTCAACTAATCAACTCATTGGCAACATAAATTCTTCTTACTAGAGCAATTCTATTTAATCAAATTAGCAACTGGATTCAAGTTATATCTCCACCAAGAATTTCATAAAACCTAGGTCTAGTTTAATTAATATTAATTCTATCATCAATTATATATAACCATCAAGCTAAACAATGCATAGATAATATTAATTACAAATACTTATAACTTAAATGCTAATTACAACATTTATAATCCAAACCCATATATCATATTTCTACTAACAAAACTATTATAATTATGTTTAAGAAACCATCATTCAATAACCAATAAATGCATAATTTATAAACATGCCTATCTTAACCGAAAGCCCAATTGATAGTTGTTAGTAAGATATTCCACAATATGCATTTTGTCTTTAACACACACACATAAACCCCTTATTGTCACCTTACTAATGCATTAAAACATAAGGCCAACTATCAATCCAATTAAAACACATTTTCCATACAAACGATAGGTTCACTGCTAACCCAACATCAAGTAAAACATTACCTCGTTTCACTAGTTTTCCTATGTAATAATTTATCTGATAAAGTTCTATTCCATTTAATTACATAAATAGTGAATTAACAAACTTAGCTCATTAAAGAGGATACATTATATATAATGCATTCATGTTATTGACAAATGAAAACATAATATATTTAATTCCAATTAAAGCATTTCTTATACTAAAACCCTAATATAATATATATATGTTATTATCCACTGAGACACATTCTTTATGTAGTCACAAAGCACATAAAGGTATATAATTAATTATTTAATTTATAAAACTAATTATCAATATATATATATAATAACGTCAAGCAAAAAAAATTAATATAAAAGTGTAATATAATGTCTATAAGAATTACATATCTATTTGAAATAATCAAATCACTTTAGTTTAACTAACTACTTATAATAAGGATATAAGATCATAATACATATAAGGGTTTACTACAATTCCCATAAGATGCAAGCCTAAAAGAACAAGTTTCCATCTAATTTTAACGTAAGCATATTGACATATTTAATATTTTCCTTGCTTATGCAATAAGTAATGATAAATCATCCAATGGTGATCTTTACCATTATGGCATAATATTAATCCACTAATCAAGAGAAAAGTTTTAACCTTGGTTAACTATTCTTAAATAAAATACCTAAAGAAAGTTGTCTTCATAAATCCTAAACATGAATCATACTAGAATTATTATTAAGGACCTAAGAACATATAGGAGCTCTTTCTTCATAGAGTAAAACATGAAATTCACTTATGCCTTAAAGTTTAAACTACATCTTTCCATCAATAACAAGTGTAAAAATCAGCAGAGATAGGGAGATAACACCTAAGAGATATACTATATTTTGCATAAGATTCAAGACCTAATCTCGTAACTCATCTCCACCTATTAAACAACTTTGTAAGGAATGAACATATATGAAGCTCTCAAGTTGTTATCATGAAATACAATGATTGTAGGATACACTCAAAATTGGTACATGGAGAGGGCTTTAAGAACTTTCAAGCAAAAGCTTTTGGAAAGTGTATGACCAGACTTTGTAACATTTGCTAGCATCCTATGTACCTATGCACAAATGGAGCTTTGGAACAATGTATCAATGTCTAAAGAGGATAAATGATAGAGGCATTTTGTCAGATGTCTAGCTACAACTACCCTAGCAGACATGCATGCAAAATTTGGAAGCATAGACAATGCACGTGACTATTTGATAGAATACTATGAAGATTTGAACAACCAAGGAACAAGACACCCAAAATATAAATTGACTAAATGAAGATCTAATAAGATGTTTAATACAATCTACTATAAGAATTGGATCCTGAAGAATCTATGCAAAAGTGGGCAGTTTTATATGATCCAAAGTCCATATTTATTTGAGACCTTAATGCACATAAGAAAAACATTTCCATCTAGGTCTAATAGAAGGCAAAAGTAAGGAATACTCTAATGGACAAGGTACTTGAACTGTTTGACAAGGTTCAAAGATACTTATGTACACACAGAACATCATTAGTTTATCTATTAGAGGATATGAACAAACTAATAGATCCTTAGCAAGATGACTTTGTAACCCCTTTTAAAAACAGATAAAAACCATTGTTTCTAAGATCCAACACCAACATTTAGCAATTATAAGATTATATAGAAATCTTAATACTGATATATAGATAACATATGATTATGTGCAACCTTAATGCCAATATATATGGCGATTACTATCTTATAATTATAGGAAGATCTAATAAAAAATCAAAAATATAATTCATGCTATGATGATCTAGGTTTATGACATGCAAATAAGGCAACAAATATGCTTCTTTTAAGATTTACCTTGAAATTTTTGCTTTTCCAATTTCACAAGCAACAACCCTTAGAAAAATAACCTTTACATTTAATAAATAAAGGATACATATAATATTTAGAACATACAATATTTACATTTAACCAATAAAGAAAAAAATATAATATTTATATTTAATCAATAAAGAAAAACATATAAAATTTATATTTAATCAATAAAGAAAAACATATAATATTTATATTTAATCAATAAAGAAAACATGGTACCTCAATCGCAATATCCCACTAATGGTAGAATCCTTGAATGAGAATCATAAAATGAGCAAGTCACCCCCACTCCATGAAGAGTTTTTAAAGAGAAGGAAAGAGTAACTTCCTACCCAAAACTAACTCAACCACCCAACTAACTCAACTACCCAACTAATTCAACCACCCAACTAATTCAACCAACCACCTTCCCATTTTCGTCACTTTTGTAAGTGGGGCTTAAAGGAGGGTCTAAATACCTTTTAAAATATTATAAATGACAAAAAAAAACTTCTTACCTATGTACCTTGGACATAAGATAATTTTCTAAACATAAAATACAACTTAGACCTCTTAAAAACACTTAAAAATCATTTTAAAAATTACAAGGTTAAATCCCACACAAGAACATAATTATTTTATCACATAAAACTAAAAATAATATTTCTTAACATCATGGCCAATAGACCTTAGGGCCCCATGCCTAGGTCAGACATCACACAGAAAGACATAAAGTGGCTAAATGACCACCATCATCCATTGACATAATAATTCTACATGTACACTCAACAAGAAGTGTTAGTACAATATATAGCCAAAATATATCCATCATAAATAACATATTATCACAAATCCATAAGTAACCATAGTGTAACGCTGAATCAATACACTCTTGATCCAATTGTTAGGCTTCGTCAATTGGATGATAGGACTGTCTCCTCTCTACTCTAGGGTCTGGTTAGTGTGTTTACTAGTGTTCAGCGGCCTTCCCTTAATTAAATCAATTTAATAGTAGTAATAACATAATTCATATTCAAACAACTTAAATAATTATTTGAACTAGGTAATTATCAATTACCAATTTAATCTTATTAAATAATAAGAATATTATATGACCTTATTAAATATTAAAGTATGACTATATAATGAAATATAGGCATACAACATAACCCACTGAGTAGGACAGCCGTCAAAACCCAAATCAAACATGTTCTCAAAAAGACCAAATCAAACATATTCTCAAGTCAGGCCAAAATGCACTTATCCAACAAGCTCCATCAAATATAAATCAATTGCAAGACCGACATACTAACAGAACTGACAGGTTGACTAGACATGTCATGCATCCTGATTGAGGATAATGACTTGGGATGTGGGACCTTAAGTTATCTCCGAAACAACGTATCCATTGGGTTCAAGGCACGCTTAGACCTATTAATTCAGGTGGAGTCGATGCCTGGTACCTACATCCTGCAACAAATGTCACAGTCAAGCATGTATAGATGCATATAAGCTAGCACTAGGTGGAAAAAGGAATCGCAACATCGCAGGGCACTCACAAGTGAGTGATGTGACATCGTCCATTCCACGTCATATCAATCTAGATTAGCTCAACACATAATCATAACCAAATCAAATCTATCTCTTAATCTGAACAGAACCCTACACTTAACATACAAGTGCATGAAATCATAAGTGTCAGAAGTACCATCATAACAAATAAATCTAACAGAATCAGTCACATGAGATACATTCAATATATAACAATTGTAGTAAGATCGACATCTTAAACATTGGAATGCAAAACAATATCAAAGCCTGCATCATTAGTGCTGCAATAGAGGTTATCAATAAAACACATTATCTTTCATATGAAACCACACATGGATGAAGCATCTACCTATATTGTACAACATCAATTGTTTACCTTATCTTGAATATTTTAGTTATTTTACCTTCGCATTCATGCACCTTGATCAGTTCACTTATACATCCAAGGTGCGAATGGAGGGGCACTACAGCATGGAGTCAGAGTTTTTGATTCCAGGCTAGCTAAGCCTTCAAAACATATGGTGGGGATTCCCATCTTTTTAGTCTTCTTTCATATTTTTCTAAATTGCAGCATTTCAACTTGTGACACTTCTCAAACAAGAGATCGCAGAGAAAGCACAAATCCCTCCATTTTATTACCCAATTCATCAAACAATTAGGAATTTATGAAGGGAATTTTGAATCATGAAGATGACGGAATGTCTTAGCAAATGCTTGGGTTCAATTTGCTACTAACAAATTTGGAGCAACAAAATGAAAAAAGATATCCCTCTGCCTTTAGATATATTTTTTAAAATATAAATATAGTTATGTTAAGTTGTAGTTTCAGTTAAATAATTTGAGAAAATATGCATAAATGAGTTATTTCGCCAAGAGGCGAACTACAGTCGCAGTGGGGGTGGAGATGAGAGCACTCATTTTTTGGTTGTAAATATAAACCAAAAAAATTAAAAAGAAAAACAAAATAAGAATAAATTAATCTAAAATTTTAAAAATAGAATTTTTCAGATGGTCATAGCTAATATTAGAAAATGGTAGAGTTGGTGTTTCATTTCTTTGAGGCTATTTTAACAAATATAGCATTTATTTAAGATTGTGTAACGCCTTTGCTGAATGGGGATTAAAAATATTGAGAAATGAACATATAAGGGACACGGAAAACCTTTTAAATGCTCTGAAAACTTGGGATTCCTCGTCACTCAATCCTAGTCTGTTTGTTTGATTGTAATGTAATTTTTACTCTATATTTGTAGTGGATGGATTGTAGAAGAGATCGTCACTACCGACTCTGTCCACTGAGGTATTTTATAGCAAAGGTTTGAATTTATATGAAAATGGTTTGTATGAAGAAAGCAGTAGCTTGTGTAATGAGAATGAGGAAGAGCATAGCGGATATATGGAGAAGAAGAGGACGCTAAACTTGGAGTAGGTGAAATCACTAGAGATGAACTTTCAAGTGGAGAGTAAATTGGAACCAAAGAGAAAGATGATGTTGGTTGCTGAATTAGCGCTTCAGTCCAGACAAGTGTTCATTTGGTTTTAGAATAGAAGAGCAAGGTGGAAGACCAAGCAGCTGGAGCTGGAACAGAAGGATGAGTTTCTCAAGAAGTAGTACAATGTTGTTCTTTCTAAAAAGGAGAAGCTACTTGCAGAGGTAAACAAAATTTAAATTGCTTTAAAGCATACACAATTTAAGCTTTTTAATAATTATTAGTGTGAGGAGGTAGCTGAGTTATGTGTTGTGTAGAACAAGGAACCCCATGGACCACTATTGGAGGTGTGGCCCCAACTGGGAAAGCAACAGATAGAGACAAGGCGGCAGAGTTTATGTGGTGAATAGTAGGCCCAACACTCTGTGTCATCTTGTGATTCAAGAGAGTCCCTGTGGATCATTTTAAAAAACAAGCACTCATTTGTTTTTGTTTTTATGATCATTGTATTGCTATGATATGAAGTATTCTATTTTTTTAGCTCTCTTTTTCTATACCTGTAAACTTATTTTTTTGCATTACCAAAAAAAAACTATTTAAATGTATTAAGATTCATGCACCCCAGTTTAGATTTTTATGTAAATATTTTTGAAATGTTTAAAGAAAGCATATTCAATCACATGTATGCTCCAAGAATTAAAAATTGTTTCTTAAACCAATTATATACAATATAAACCACAACTTTGTTTCATATTAAAATTATTTTTTAAACCAATTATTCAATTTTGCTTAGATATTATTAATATTTTTAAAATATTAATTATAATAATGTAAGAGAATTCAAATTAAAGTACATCCTCTCTTCTCTGAAATATTTGCATGCACATAATTTTATATATAAAAACCATGAACCCTCACAAAACAAAATTAAAAATCAAAACATAAAAATATTAGCTCAAGATTTGAGAATAATAAAGCATTAAATCCAAAGCAAAGAGGAAAGAGGGGTAAAATTAAGAAAAGTTTGTAGTCCTCTCATCTAACCTTTTCATCCCTGCACACACATAAAATATTCTACAACAAAAACAAAAATGAGAAAAATGGTGTGTTTAGGGTAACTAAGAGTATTTTATATGCTTTAATTTCATTTTGGAAAGTTGTTAATTCTACAATTTGTTGCACAATAAAGTCCTAAAATTTACCCCACTTAGATTTAATATTTTAATTAAAATTTAAACTTTTCATTAATGCCCTTTTATTTAACTTATCTTTCAAGATGTTATTAAATAAAACCTATTTTATTACGTTTTATTAATTTATCATCTATGTTTTATTATAAAAACAATTTCTTTTATATAATTTAGAGAATGAATATATAATAAACAATATTAGAGAATGAATATATAATAAACAATATAATTGCTTATTATTTTACTAAGTTTTATTAATTTATCATCTATGTTTTATTATAGAAACAATTTTTTTAAAAATAATTTAGAGAGATTATATTTTGAAGAAAATTTTAAAAAATAAAAAATAAAAAGATAGATTTATCAATAAGAAAATTAATTAATTTTATTTCATTTTGCATTTATATCTTTTATTTAAATTATCTCATTTAAACCACATTGTAATTTAAATTTAAGGATTACAATATTTGAATGGTATAATTATTAAATGAAGAATACTTAGAGTAAGGGTTAATATTAGAGTTAGGGCAAGAATTAGGGTTAGAATTATGATTAGTATTAGGGTAGGTTTCTCATTACAACTAAGGTTGGGGTTAGGGTTAGGGTTACGATTAAGGTAAGGGTTAAAATAATGTTGTTTAGATGTTGCAACTATGGTTAGAATAACCAAGTTAAGGTTAGGGTTAGGGTTACAGATAAAATTAAGGTCAATATTATGTTTAGAATTAGAGATAGGAGTTCAAATTAGGGTTATTAAAGAGTTCAGGTTAGAATTAGGTTTAGGGTTTGTATTCTAGAGTTTTTTTTTTTTATTGGTAAAAGGTCGAGGCCATTAATATATAAAATTAGTTATAAAATATAGCTCTGTTTAGTGCGAGCACTGGTAGGAAAGAACAGAGCGAAGAAAACCTTCGATCTAGCCTAGGACTTTGCATTCTAGTACATACTGTTAATTTATAGAACTTATACGAGGTCAAGCCCCACAAGGAAACATATTTTCTTCTACAATTACTGAGATACAAATACAGACATTGCTCTTATCTGTGGCCTTTCTTTTGATATCCTCTTGATGTATGTCTTTTGGTTCTTCAACTCCTAGGATGACCTCCAAGGCTTATAACCTTTGATCAACTGTCCATTATCCGATCAAAAGGCTTCTTCTATCTTGCTCCTACCAGTGTACCTGTCTAACCTAAAACCACAGGAAAACTACCACTTCTTTTCGCATGTTAGCTATACAGAATCCTAAAATTCATTCTCCAACAAACATCTGTTAGTTCTTTAAAACCTTTTCCTAAGAAGAAAGAAAAAATGCTTGCTATTTCCAAGCTTTTCAAAATTAATCAAGCACACTTGCTTCACTATTAACTTAAATCTGGTTATGTGGGGCATCCCATTTTGGTTGACTGATCCACTGTATGCCAACATCTATATATATAAACTATATAAATACTAATTTATATATCTACATGTGGGCATAAGTAAGTGATCAACTATTTCACTTAATAGTGTTGAACCAAAATATCTCATTCCTACTAAATTTTGTACTTTCATAGAAAACGTAGTTACCTGTCAAAACATATCAATTAGATCAGTAGAGGAAAGCACTATCGGAGAGAACTCTACAAGCCCTACCGACAGTGTAAGTCATGCCGTTGGAGGAGATCGGTAGGACTCTCACTGAAGCATCCAATGGAGTGAAGGAAGCTAGCCGTCATCGGTAGGATATTATCATCAGAAAGAAAAATCAAGTTTCTAATACTCTAAAGTCTCACTGATTGAAGAGAAGAGCTTCGACAAGGCTTACACTAATATGCATGAAGATCCAGACCTGACAACTTTTCATAGAACCGGACCCGACACAGCTAAGTTTAAAGAAATCATTGGTCAAGTCTGATGGATGATTTTGAGTTTGGCAGAGGAAACATACAAGAAGATATACATAGCTATATGCATGTCGCAGAACCAAAAGATTATGAAGTGAGGTTTAATTATTGTATGTTTCAAAAAATGTATGTGTGGTTATACGTTACATGCATACAATGTGGAACTCAAGAAAGGTTGAGATTTGGTTAAAGGATGTATCATGACTAGATGCATTGCACTTTATATCCAACGCAGAGCCAAAAAATAAGTAAACCATGGTTTATAAAATAAATCCGAGGAGGTGATATAAAGGAGCTTGTATGTGTTCGGCTTTGTATCTAATAATCAGAAACAAGTATACATTTCAGAAGATACAGTCTGAAAAGTGAAGTGGGCTCCACCGAATGCATATCAAGCTTGTATAAATAACGATATACAAGCCAAAATACAAGTAAGAATGATGCAAATAAGAGATACAAACCGGATGCGAAATGAAAGTTGAATCCTGAAAAGTCTTTGTATGTTCTGGGTGCTTGTATATTTATAATATACATACCCGATATACAAAGGAATAAAAGCATCACTGGGGAAGACATGCTTTGTATGTGCGCTTGTACAAGATCACATACAAACAACAATATACAAAGAAAATGAATTGTATAAGATGCTTTGTATGTGCACTTATACAAGAAAACATACAAATGCCAATATACAAAGAAAGTATACAAGAGGGTTTGTATAAAATGCTTTGTATGTGTGCTTATACAAGAAAACATACAAACTCCAATATACAAAGAAAATATACAAGAGAGGGATTGTATAAGAAGCTTTTTATGTGCGCTTATACAAGATAACATACAAACGCCAATATACAAAGAAAATATACAAGAGAGGGTTTGTATGTGATGCTTTGTATGTGTGCTTATACAAGCTAACATACAAACACCAATAAACAAAGAAAGTAAACAAGAGAGGGAATGTATAAGAAGCTTTGTATGTGCGTTTATACAAGATAACATACAAATGCCAATATACAAAGAAAATATACAAGAGAGGGTTTGTATAATATGCTTTGTATGTGCACTTATACAAGATAACATACAAACGCCAATGTACAAAGAAAATATACAAGAGAGGGTTTGTATAAGATGCTTTGTATGTGCTTTTATAAAAGTGGCAATATACAAGAGAAAATTATACAAAACCCTGATGGTGTTAGGTTGTCATTGATGTCAAAAGTGTTCAGGAGCATGAGAAATCATCTTGCAGATATAGAGAATGGTTTTATACTTTACAGGTTTGATCTTGCATCATCAGGAGAACATCATCTTGTTTGTTGTTGATAGGAACAGGAGCATGAGACATCATCTTGTGTGATCTTCATTCATGGTTTACTTGGTTCATACAATCAGTTGAAGAGATGTGTTCTTCACAATGCCATGATTTATCAGTGAACATGACATATTCTTGGTAGGCATGGTCTTCATTATTCATCAAGTTCTTGACAAGGTTGATGATATCAGTTGATTGGTATTCAAAGGTTTGCAATGTGTTGCATAGAATGTCAAAAGGTTGATAAGTGAGTTCATATGAAAGGATCAGAATAGAGATACTCAGGAGTATCAAAGATGTCATATTTGGTTTGTTATGTTTGATCATTTCTTCACACAGAATGTTGAGTTGTTGCAATATTGATATTGTAAATTTATTCATGCTTCAGGGTCTTGGTTCATCATGCTCATGTTTTAGTTCACATCATATCTAATAAGGTCATAATAGGTTGTTAAGATCAGATGTGAGGTCATGAAGAATAACTCAGAGATCAGGACATAAGGTTGGTTGTCACAAATTGAATTGATGTTGATTGATGAGCTTTACAATGATGAAATTTAGGATGTGCTTCTTGGTTCATACATCTTCAATGTTGGTCATTGTTAGCATGATGGTGTTGATATCTAAGTTGGTCATTGATGAGCTCTATTTCTAAATCCCAAAGTCTTCAAACTTATTCCTAAAACCTTAGTGTCATTATGGTGCCCTAAAAACCTAAGTTCATTTCTTTTGCACCCATCATAAACAAAGTTTACTTTTGTTTTAATTTAATAATGACCTGCGAGTGCAGGTTATTTCACTTATGCCACCTGCCAGAGGGGTCTCTTGTCATAGTTTTTGACCGGTCCCTTCTTGTTTAACCAACACCCTTGGTCTCTCCCATAAATGTTTGGGCGGCATATCAAACTAAATGGATATGTTTAAATATGTTATGAGCGCCAAAAAGCATTTCAAAAGTCTTCATGGGACCCGATGCTTTTTTAAGGAGAAGCTTTTAACTTAAAGTTTATAAAGTCTTTTTGCCCGAAAAATGAGGTGAAGTTTTTTGTGATAAGCCATAAGCCACATGCAAATATCTTTGGAGATTTCGTTAAAATTTCTTTCTAATTATTAAACTTCTTTAATCAGCCTATATCCATATTTTATAGATTTTTAAATGGTAAGTCTTATTTCAAAAGGCTTTTTAATAGCTTTGTGGTGATATTTTCTTAAATTAGAAAGTATTTCTTCTAATTTAACAAGTCCAAGAAATGATTTTTGAGGAAATTTTTTATGCAAAAGGAATATGATCTAGAGAGATTTTTTTTGGTGTTAATGGAATAAATGAAGATGATTTTTAATGAGGGAGTTTCCTAAGGCAGATTGAGATTTCATTTAAGAAGTTACAAAGTTTTTTTTTGCAGAGAATTTTGAAGAGGATTGAAGTTTGTTTTTTTTCAGAGAAGATCAAGGTTTTTGAAAATGTGTTTTTGCAGAGAACATGAAGTGTTTCTCAAATGGGATTTGATATTGTATGTTTTTATTTGAAGATTTTTTAGGAACACAGAACATGAAGAGTTGGAAGAAAATTAGTTGGATTTTTGTTGAAGAAATTCAACTTAATGAAGATGAAATATTTATGAAAGAAAATTGAATAAGAATGTGAATGGTTTTTGGGGATTAGATATATGTTTTTGCAGGTGACTTAATAAGATGAATTGTTTTTGAAGACATGAAAGGAGAAGATAAAAGGGCAAAATGATATTCAATGAGAGAAAATGAAGATGACTGTGCAGAATTTGAAAGGTCATCTAATATTAAATGACATCACAGATACAAAGATTATATAGATCATCAGAAAGACAATATGGATTGATTGCATCAAGTGAATTCTTATGCAGAAATAATCAGGTGTATTGATAATCATGCAGAGAGATAATCTAGACAAGTGTGAATTAATTGTGTATCAGGGGAATTGATTGTGCAGTGATCATGAGATTAATATGCAGATCAGATTGAGTGTAATTAAACAAAGATATGCAAAAGGAAAGACAAGTAATATAATGGTGCAAATCAGATTGAATAAGCAATCAATTCTTGCACACGAGTTTTTGTTTTGATTGATTGAGAAAAGCCAGAGAGGCACAGTATGCCAGTGAGGCTTATGGTCAGTGAGACCTTAACAATTGTCAGTGAGACACATATTGTAGCCAGTGAGGTTTCTTTGTAGCCAGTGAGGCATGTTTTTTAGTTAAGCCAGTGAGGCAGTTCTGGAGTGGTTTTTCTACCCCTGGAGGGTTTTCCACTCGTGCAATTCTTGTGTCTTGATTCATATTATTTTTCTCTCTGTCTGTGTGTATGATTTATTCATGAGATTTTAATTTCATCATTCATTCTCAGTTATGTGCACATGTGTGTAACAAATGATATATTACTTTCTTCATATATTGAAAGTTAAATTTGCAAAAGGTTAAAATTTATACAACATTGATTCACCCCCCCTCTCAGTGTTGTCCTGAACTCCTACAAACCCGACATCATTGGAGATAAAAATAATGGGTGGGGGCCACATATGTATATTGGAGATGATTGTTCAACAAGATACATACAATGGCAGATCCCAAGAAAATTTCAATTTGTTTCACAAATCCAATGAAGTTTGTGATTGTATAAAAGTGTATGTATGTGAAATAAAAGGAGATACAAATGGATACATACAAGTCTGGACCCTGATAGAATTTGAAGTTTGTGCTTGTATAATGCAATGTATCTATACAAGATACAAAGACAAATGCCTAAGGGAAACAAAGGAGAAGTATATACAAGGTGTATGCTTGGGATATAACAAGGAGGTACAAACAAGTCCGAACCTAGTTAGATTGAAGTCTGAGATTGTATATTGTGGTATATGTATATAAGATGCAAAGACAAATGCATATGGGAAACACAGGAAATGTATATACAAATGCATGAAACACCAAAGATATCCATGTGGGTCCCATCTCCAATGGATACACAAGCTTATACAAACCCGGATTAAAGAGAGGGTTTGTATAAGATGCTTTGTATGTGTGCTTGTACAAGATAACATACAAGTGGCAGTATACAAAGAAAATATACAAGAGAATATTATACAAAACCCCACATCTTTGGAGATATAAATAATGGGTGGGGGCCATGTAAGTATATTGGAGACGCTTGTAAATGATATGCTCAAAGGTGATACAACAAGATACATACAATGGAGGATCCCAAGAAAATTCCAATTCGTTTCACAAAACCAATGAAGTCCACGATTGTATATAAAAGTGTATGCATGTGATATAAAAGGAGATACAAACGGATACATACAAGTCCGGACCCAGATAGAAAGTTTAAATTCTGAGAACTTTATTTGAAGTTTGTGCTTGTATAATGCATTGTATCTATACAAGATACAAATACAAATGCATAAGAGAAACAAAGGAAATGTATATACAAGGTGTATGCCTGTGATAAAACAAGGTAGAACAAACAGATATATGCAAGTCCAGACCCAGTTAGCAAGTTTCTGAGAGCTTTATTTGAAGTTCATGATTATATATTGTAGTATATGTATACAAGATGCACAGACAAATGCATATGAGAAACAAAGGAAATGTATATACAGATGCACGAAACACCAAAGAAACCTATGAGAGCCCCATCTCCAATGGTTATACAAGTTTATACAAACCCGGATATGAATGATAGATTAAATAATGTAGATTTTAGCTGGGGTCTGCTATTGTTTATAAAACACATGCATTTGATAAACAAGAAGGTGATACAGGAGTGACTTCAAAGGTGATTTCAATTTATTTCATAAAACTAGTCGGGTCCACTCTTGAATATAGAAGAAAATGTATCCGATATACAAAAGATATGTATGTGATATGCAAAAGGAGGATGCAGGAAAATCTTAATTGCTCTATTATACTCCCTTGCTATCTAAAGGGTAGAAATCTGAAGATGCTCTGAGTTTGCTCACCCTTCGTGGTATGTTATTAACCAAGTGATGAACTAATTGGCCTCAAAATAACTTTCCTCCAAAGTTTTAGATTGATTCTGATAATACTTCAGTGGTATTAACTCTAGTGGATAGGTAGAGACCATCCGCCCCTTTGTTGGCAAGAGAGTCTGCTCTGCTATTACCCTCTCTGTAAGTGTGATTGAATGTGTACCTCCTTAAAGAAGCAATGATGTTGAGGGCATTAGCCAGCAGAGAATTCAGTCTCCAATTAGGCATGTTCCCTTTCCGTAAGCCATTAATGATGATCACGGAGTCTCCTTCGACCTCTAATTTTTCATTTTTTATGGCTTTGCAGATTCTCGGACCTTCAATCAGGGTAGTTAATTCTGCTATATTATTTGTTGTTTCTCCTATGGGTTTGGCTAAGGTTGCCATTTCTCTAGATTCAGAATCATGGATTACACAACCTATTCCTGCAACTCCTGGGTTGCCCCTAGAAGCCCCATCAAAATTTAGCTTGAACCACCCTTCTTTAGGAGATTTCCACTTACATTCCTTCCTCTTGTTGATGGAGTTGTGGTTGCCTAGTCCCACAAAGGAGGGAAGTTTTAGTCCTGCCCATCTCCCCAGCATCTTTTCATCCCAAGTTTGTATTCTAGAGTTTGTGCTACAATTACAGTAAGAATTTATGGTTAGAAATAGGGTTAGGGTTAGGATTAGGGTTGGGGTTAGTGTTAGTATTGGGGTGAGGGTTAGGGTTAGGGTTAGAATTAAGGATAGAATTAGGTTTATGGTGAGCATTAGTATTGGGGTGAGGGTTAGGGTTAAGGTTAGGGTTAGGGTTAGAGTTAGGATTAGGGTTCCTATTAGAATTAGGGTTAGAATTAAGGTGGAATAGTACTATTAGAATTAGGATAAGAAATAGGGTTAATGTTAGAATCAGGTTAGGGTTATAATAGAGTTAGGGGTTGAATTGAGGTAAGGGTTAGAGTTAGAATTAGGGTTACTAACATAGGGTAAGCATTAGAGTTACAATTAGTGTTAGGGATATGGCTAGAGTTAAGGTTAGAATTTGGGTTAGGGTTAAGATTAGAATTAGGGTTAATGTTATAATCAGGTTAGGATTATAATTAGGGTTAGGATTGGAATTTAGGTTAGGGTTAGAGTTAGAATTTTAGGGTTACTAAATTAGGGTAAGCATTAAAGTTATAGTTAGGGTTAGGGTTAGGGCTAGAGTTAGGTTTAGAATTCAAGGTAGGGTTAGGATTAAAATCATAGTTATAATTAGGATTAGGGTTAGGGTTAGAATTTTAATAAATATAGCATTTATTTAAGATTGTGTAATGCCTTTGCTGAATGGGGATTTAAAATATTGAGAAATGAACATATAAGGGACAAGGAAGACCCTTTAAATGCTCTGAAAACTTGGGATTCCTCCTCGCTCAATCATGATCTGTTTGTTTGATTGTAATGTAACTTTTACTCTATTTTTATAGTGGATGGATTGCAGAAGAGATCGTCGCTACCAACTCTGTCTAATGCGGCATTTTACGACAGGGGTTTGAATTTATATGAAAATAGTTTGTATGAAGAAAGCAGTAACTTGTGTAATGAGAATGAGGAAGAGCACAATGGAGGACATATGGAGAAGAAGAGGAGGCTAAACTTGGAGTAGGTGAAATCATTGGAGATGAAATTTCAAGTGGAGAGTAAATTGGAGATAGAGAGAAAGATGTTGTTGGTTGTTGAATTAGGGCTTCAACCCAGGCAAGTGTTTGTTTGGTTTCAAAACAGAAGAGCAAGGTGGAAGACCAAGTAGTTGGAATGGGAGTACGAGCTGCTCAAGAAGCAATACAATGTTGTGCTTTCTAAAAAGGAGAAGCTACTGGTAGAGGTAAACAAAAATTAAATTACTTTGAAGCATACACAATTTAAGCTTTTTAAGAATTATTAGTTCAAGGAGGCAGCTAAGTTATGTGTTATGCAGAACAAGGAACCCCATCGACAACTATTGGAGGTGTGACCCCAACTAGGAAAGCAACAGATAGAGACAACGCAGTAGATTTTATGTGGTGACAGAGAATCCTCGGCCTAGCACTCTGTGTCATCTTGTGATTCAAGAGAGCCCCTGTGGATCATTTAAAAAAACAAGCACTCATTTATTTTTATTTATATGATCATTTTATTGCTATGACATGAAGTATTCTATTTTTTCAGCTCTCTTTTTCTGTACCTGTAAACTCATTTTTTACAGTACCAAAAAAACTATTTAAATGTATTAAGATTCATGCACCCCATTTTAAATTTTTATGTAAATATTTTTGAAATGTTTAAAGAAGGCATATTCAATCACAGGTATGCTCCAAGAATTAAAAATCATAGGTAGGGATAGAGTTAGGTTTAGAAATCAGGTTAGGGTCAGGGTTTAAATCATAGTTAGAATTAGGATTAGGGTTATTGTTAGATTTAAAATTAGGGTTATAGTTAGGGTAGAATCAGAGTTATGATTAGAATTAGAATTAGTGTTAGTGTTAGAGTTAGGATTAGGATTAGGGTTCGTATTAGAATTAGGTTTAGAATTAAGGTGAGTTACTATTAGAATTAGGCTAACCAAGTTCCTATTTAGAATTAGGTTTGGAATTGAGGTTAGGATTAGATTTAGAGTTAGGGTTACTAAATTAGGGTAAGCATTAGAATTACAATTAGGGTTAGGGTTAGGGATAGAGTTAAGTTTAGAATTGGGTTAGGGTTAGGGTTAGGGTTAAAATCATAGTTAGAATTAGGATTAGGGTTAGAATTATGGTTATTGTTAGATTTGAAATTAGTGTTATAGTTAGGGTAGACTCAGAGTTATGATTAGAATTAGGGTTAGGGTTAGGGTTAGAGTTAGAGTTAGGATTAGGATTAGGGTTCCTATTCGAATTAGGTTTAGAATTAAGGTGAGTTAGGGTTAGGGTTGGAATTGAGGTTAGGGCTAGAGTTAGAATTTTAGGGTTACTAAATTAGGGTAAGCATTAAAGTTACAGTTAGGGTTAGGGTTAGCGATACAATTAGGTTTAGAATTCAAGTTAGGGTTAGGGTTAAAATCATAGTTAGAATTAGTATTAGGGTTACAATTAGGGTAATTGTTAGATTTAAAATTAGGGTTATAGCTAGGGTAGAATCAAGGTTATGATTAGAATTAGGGTTAGGGATAGAGTTAGGATTAGGGTTCCTATTAGAATTAGGGTTAGAATTAAGGTGGAATACTATTAGAATTAGGATAAGAAATAGGGTTAATGTTAGAATCGAGTTAGGGTTATAATAGGGTTAGGGTTGGAATTGAGGTAAGCGTTAGAGTTAGAATTAGGGTTACTAAATTAGGGTAAGCATTAGAGTTACAATTAGGGTAAGGGTTAGGGCTAGAGTTAAGGTTAGAATTTGGGTTAGGGGTAGTATTAGAATTAGGGCTAATGTTAGAATTAGGTTAGGATTATAATTAGGGTTAAAATCATAGTTAGAATTAGGATTAAGTTAAGGGTTAGGGTTAGTATTAGATTTAAAATTAGGGTTATAGTTAGGGTAGAATCAAGATTATGATTAAAATTAGGGTTAAGGTTAGAGTTAAGGTTGGGGTTCCTATTAAAATTAAGGTTAGAATTAAGGTGGGTTACTATTAGAATTAGGGTAAGAATTAGACTTACAATTAGGGTTAAGCTTAGTATTAAGGTTAGCGATAGCATTTCAATTAGGATTAACCTTAGGGTTAAAATTAGAGATATGTTTGGGGTTAGAATAAAGGCTAAGGTTAGGGTTAGAGTTAGGGTTAGAATTACAATTAGGGTTAGGGTTACAGTTTGAAAAAGGGTGACAATTAGAATTAGTATTAGGGTTATTGTTAGACTTAAAATTAGGGTTATAGTTAGGGTAGAATCAATGTTATGATTAGAATTAGGGTTGGGGTTAGAATTAGGGTTGGGGTTCTTACTATAATTAGGGTTAGAATTAAGGTGGGTTAGTATTAGAATTAGGGTAAGAATTAGAGTTACAATTAGTGTTAAGTTTAGTATTAAGGTTAGGGATAGTGTTTCAATTAGGATTAGCCTTAGGGTTAAAATTAGAGCTATGTTTAGGGTTAGAGTAAAGGTTAGGGTTGGGGTTAGATTTAGGGTTAGAATTACAATTAGAATTAGGGTTATAGTTTGAAAAAAGGGTGACAATTAGAAGGAATATTAGGGTCAAAACTAGGGTTAGGGTGAAATTTAGGGTTACAATTAAAATTAATGTTAGGGTTAGGGTTATGATTAGGGTTATAATTAGCATTATTTTATAAACCTAAGAAATCTAAATGTATTTCTAAATCTAACCCTATTTAACATAATTCTAACCATAATTTTTATTGTAACTCTAATAATAAAACTAACCCTCATGCTAACCATAATCCCAACCGTAATTTGAACCATGATTATTTTCCTAGCCCTAATTCTAACTCTAATTCTAAACTAAATAGTAACCATAAACCTAATTATAAACCCTAACTCTAATCCAAAATATAATATATAATATAATTAGAATTAGAATTATTATATAATATAATATAAAATTATAATTATTATATATTATTTTTTTTTTTTGCAACGTAATTAGAGATATTATTATATTTATCAAAAAAGAGATACAGTCATCAGTCCTTCCATGGCTGGCAAAAAGATTAAAACCATTTCCCAGCTAGCCTAAAAACTTCTACCATATGACCACATAGGGTCAGGGATATAGATAAGTATGCCAGACTATCACCATACACTGAATCCACATTTATACCCTACAAACTACCAGTATCAACAAAACAAAGGGAAACCAAACTAGTATATCCACTATGTGACTTAACTGGTGTACTCTGCCAGCTTCCTCCTGAACTCTTCCATCCACTGGAAGTCCACTGTCTCCACCAGCCCCAGTAGACTCTTGATGAACTCCACTGCAGTCATAGCCTGGTCCTTCAACATGATCAAATCAAAGCCCTTGACATCCAGGATGAAGGGATAAACTTTGATGACTGCCCTAGGATCCACCACGAGATTCCAGTCCTTAGGGTGAGGAACACCAACACCCGGGTGAGCAAACTGCAGAGTCTTCCCCAATTCTCCAAGGTGCTCAGGATAGAATAGTGCTCGCATTATTGATTCTACCTCTGCCTTCGCAAATTGCAGCTCCATCAACATAGCCAGGACCTGTGAGGAGATGTCCGTGTCTACACGATATCGCTCATCATTTTCCAGGAATGCCTTCCCCAGTACCATTTTCACCGCTTCCACCAGTAACCCATCCCACTGTCTCAACATCCTCTGCAAGCGAAGATCAATTATGCCACCCAGGAATGCTATTTGCCGCTTGGTGCTGACTAGCTGAATGGGGGTGTCCATCCCTCCACAGTGTATGGCAAAGGCAGAGATGATCACGGCGAAGTGAGACGGCATTTGCAGAAAATAGAGATAGAGTTTGTAGAACTCAAGAACCTACCTGCCTTAATATCTTACCACCGAAGGATCTCGAAGGTGTTCCCCAAAATGATGATCCTGCTGTGCTAAATGCCATCCCTACGGGCTATTAATTGCCAACTCCCGTTGACTTGTGTCGTCGTAGATCGGCACTCTGTAATGAGTGCCTCGGCCTTGCCACCCATGATGGTGTGGCAAGGATCCCTCCCTACCTCCCACTTATATAATATTATATTTAATAATTACTATAATATATTATAATAATATATCTTTTTTTTTAAACATGCGCCTGGTAAACTTTTTAATGTGACCGGTGACACTGGTGTGACACGCCCTCTGGCTCCACGGTAATGCTTTTGTCCAGAGCTATGAACCGGTGAGGCCACTACACAAGGGACCTCATCCCCAAGAAAGAACACTTCAAACCTGCAAACTTGTTGGTCCAATGAAGGTGTAAAGCCTACGAGCTCATTGGCCCAATGGGGTTTGAACTCTGGTGGCCGCCACTACAACTAAGCGACTTAACCACCCAACCACACCCTTATCAGCATTATAATAATATATCTAATATATATTATAATATTATGTTATATAATTATATAATATACTTAGAATTAAGCTATAATATAATTAGAATTAGAATTAGAATTATTAATTATTATATTATATAATTATAATAATTCATATAATTATATAATATAGTCAGAATTAGGCTTGCGGCTCCGGATGCTGCTAGCATATTTATATTAAATATAATCTATCTAAAGTATACCGAGAGATATCCTTCTTGAGGCACCTAATGTTAGGATTAGTGATTAAAAAATAGGTGCCTCGAGAAGGATATCTCTCAGCTACTTTAGATATATTATATTTAATATAAATATGCTAGTGACAAAGTGATTGGGAGGCTAGGAGCTATTGGAGATGAGAGTGCTCATTTTTCCCCTGTAAATAAAAACACGAAAAAACAAAACATAAATAAAAAACTAAAATAAACTTTATAAAAATCAAATTAAAAATCTTTTTTAAAAACTTTCAATATTCTTATATTTTTTAATATTTTTTTTATATTTATAAAAATTATTTAAATTTCCTATTTTTTAACAATTTTTTAATATTTATAAAACATGATTTAAAATATAATAAGTTTTTTAATAAAGAAATCTTAAATATCATTTAATGATTTATATTAAAAATAATTTTAAGTGGAATGTATAATTTAAATTTAATATATTAATTGATATTTATATATTTTTCTTATATTTAGGAGCTTTGAGGTTTATCGTTTACTATGCATGCAAAATGTGGAAGCATAGACCAAATACATGAATTATTTGACAAAATGCCTCAAAGAAATGTGGTCTCATGGAAGGCCATTGCTGCAAAAAAATACAAAAATGGATTTTCTTATTATTGTTTTTATGTATTTATTTATTTTTATTTTTATATATAAATATATATTATCTTATTAAAAAACCTAGAACCCAATGTGAAGTTCATTTTGGAGGGGTTTGGAAGGCATTAAGTAGTGATTCCCTACTTGATAAAGCATGTCCAGTCATGGTGATTTTTGTAATTTCATTGTCTCTACAATTGCTTGAGGATAGTGGATTGAATGACCTGATGTTTATTTGGCAATCTATTAAATTGTCAATATAGTCATTACAATGTTTAGAATAAAAATGTAATGGAAATTCCCAAAATCAAGATTCATGAATCTTATTACACAAGATTGTTCCACAATTTGAGTGGATGACCCTATTATTGAATATTTTCATTTGCACAATTGAATGTGTATTGTTTTATGATTTTCCCACTTTAAGTTTCGTGTTTGTCTTTATCTTCAAGAATTCCTCTTATAATAAATTTGTGAATGTGGTAGAATGATATTTTTACCACATATCAGTGGAATAGGTGCCTCGAAAATGATATCTCTTGATGTACTTTAGATATATTTTTAAAAATATAAATACACTAGTTACTCTCATTCAATATTTCAAATGAAGTATTGTAAACAAGTGTTGACTCAATAACACTCTAAAATCCAAGATATAAGCCTTGTATTTTTTATTTTTTTAATTTGCTACAAAAGTTGAAAATTTGAACTATATAAATTTAAGTTCTCCTAAACCAACCCAAAAAAGTGTTGATTTTGAGGAAAATATCATCATTACAATTTTATATAAATAATATATTTGTCATAAAAATATGATAGAGTTGTCATTGGGACTAGCTATTGTAGAACAAGATTTGCAACTAGATCTTCATTCACCTAACATGTCTTGATTGGTTAGTGGGGAAAATAAGTGCAGTGGCCAATTTAAACATTCTAAAATTTTAGTCTGGTAACTATTGCATTCACCCTTGGATCTTATGACTTGTTTAGATGTTGTGACTTGTAGATTCTCCACAAAATAGGTTGTTGATACAGTGGCAAAATCCTTAGATAGGAGGAACTTTAGTCAACTCTGTTTGGGATGGCTAATGCCAAATCTTTTGTCTATTATTACGCTAATTATAATATAATATAACTACAATATAATTATATTATATTATACTTATTGTTCAGATGTGAAGTTGCAACATGGATCGGACTTCAAGTGAGAGATTGTTTGGATGTGAAGTCTGACTATTCATTTCATCTCCCTTGTTTTGTCCCTTCATCTTCTCTTGAAGAATATTGTATATATATGAGGGAAAAATTTATGTATGCTACTGCAATCAATAATAAATATAAATTTTAATATATTAAATTCTTGTCTATGTGTGCAATTTTATATGCTCTTTATTTTTCTTGTTTCTTAACAATTGGTATCAAAGTTGGAATGGAAAGCAAGTTGAATAGAGGGTTTGCAAGAAAAGAAGTCATTGTCCCAAATTGTAGCTGGATCGTAGAAGTTGTATAAAGACAAAAGGTTTTGCAAGGTATCAAAGAGAGATACATGAAGACCGCCCAAGAGGGAGAGGTAGAGAGTGCCCAAAAAAGAGGAGGAGAAAAGAGGCGTTGAATTTGCAGGAGATTTTTGTCACAGAAATCATATCAGAGGTTTGAAACTGTTGTAGACTTCTAGAAGGAAGAGGTGATTTAGAAGAGAATGTGAAAGAATAAATTGAATCCGCTACTCCTAAAGAAGATAAAAGAGAATGCATAAGGTTTTTAATATGAAGTCAAAATTGCACGATGCAAGAGCTCACTGAACCCTGTAATTTGAGGAAGTTGAAGCAATATCATGGGCTATACAAATGCCTTGCAGGTATTTGTCATCAAATATGTGTACCAATTATTTGGCATAATTCTTCATGTTTGAAATGTTAGAATAGACATATGCTTCTCGGTATTAGATAGTAGTTGCATTGGAATCTCATTATCATAACATAAGCCAATACCAATTGATAAAGTGTTGTGTAGAAATGTCACACACCTCCAATTGTTCAACAGGGATAGGGTAGTGTAGAGGGCATATATTCAAATGTGTTTCAGGTAAAATTTGGTAACAATTCACCTATGTTTGGATAAAATGATAAATCATGCGAAGAGGAAGGGAAACGCAAATGTGAAAATGGTGTGGTTGGCTGAACTTTTGTGACTCGAGGTGAAGAATGAGAAGATGGAGTGGCCCAACATTCGGTGCAAGCAAGCAAGGAAGAGTAAGAAATGGGAAGATTTTACTCTTATCAAATTGGTTTCTCTCTAAATTCCAGGTGATAAAGCCTCCCTCTTTGTCGTCTTTGCAATTTTTTTATGGCCACAATGGATTGGCTGTAGCTATATATTCAAAGGAAGTTTTGTTGAAGGATATTTTGAGTGTCATTCTAGTAGGCTTGAGTAGGGATCACAGGTTGGTACCATTACCGAGGGCTATGGTTGTAGGATTTGTCAAAACAAATAATGAATTTCAAGATAAAGGACAAACATTGGGAACTACAATTGCTTTCATTATAGTAGATTGTTTGATGAAGGGGGTAAATCATAAAACACACAATAACATAAATTGTGTAGAATGATATTTTATTAATATGGGCAAAATACTACATTATAGAAGCTCAAATACAATCAGAGGATGAATCCCCTACAGGCTACAACACATTACCCTTGCATGACCGGTTCTGATAGTAATCTTATAAAACTCTTCTATATACTCCTTAACAGACTTGTTGCCTTGCTTCAATCCTTGCAGCTTCTTCAACAACTCCATCTCATAATCCACAAGAATGAACTGCTTCTTCAGTTTCTCCACCATTCAATCCCATCTGGTGATCTTTCATTTTCCTCTTCTATTCCTCTCCAACTAGACCTCCTTCCACCAAATACTGGCATGGCCCTTCAATTTTGTTTTTGCAAACTTGACCCGATCTGGGTCTTCCACATCTTCATACTCAAAATATTCCTCTATGTCATTGATCCAATCAATAAGCTGTTCTGGATTCAAATCTCCAAAAAATGTAGAAACTTCAATCCTGGGCCTCCTTCCAATCTTAGAAATGGCCCTCAACAACCTAACTTCTTCAAGATCTCCTGCAGCTCCTCAGATAGCTCCTCTTGTTCTTGGCTCAAACCCTCTTCGCAGATCCTCTTAAAATGCATCAATTTGTCTTTGCAGGGCTCTAAAACCCTCTTCTATCAAAGCATTCCTCCCAATATGATTTCTTCATTGAGGCATCTTGATCTCTGTAGCAAACCCATAACCTCAGGTCTTGGTGCAAACTGCCTCATGGTCGGCAATCTGTCTACACACTTAGGAACCCTTACTCTAATACCACTTGATGAAGGGGGTAAATCATAAAACACACAATAACATAAATTGCACACAGAAAATAGAATGATATTTTATTAATATGGCCAAAACATTACATTACAGTAGCTCAAATATAATCAGAGGATAAATCCCCTATAGGCTGCAACACATTACAGCTCCCTCTCTCAAGACTCTAGAATCATCTGCCTTCTATAACCCCAAATCAGTTAGGGTTTCTATTTTTCCTACCTATTCTTACTCTACACTTTCCCCCTTAACTCCACTACCCCAAGGGTTCCAAAAATGGTCATATATAGCCCTTTTTGGCGGCCATTAGCTTAATTTCAAAATTTGCATCTCCCTCCAAAAATAGCTCAACTTCGCGGGGCCATAAATTTTGATCTAACTATTGGATTTTCAATTATAATACCTTTTTGGAAATCTCTCAAAAAGATGATGGTGCACAAGCAGTACCGAAAGCTAGACTGCTTGGGTTTCCACCAAATTTCGGGCCCATCTTGAGCCTCTAAGTGCCTCAAATTTGACTTTGAATATTTCAATAGGATTGTTAGAATTTGAAATTTTAATATCTCACAAATGACAAATGATATTGAAGTGATTTCTTCACCATTAGCTTCAATTCACCATTCTAGAGGTCTGTGTAAGATTTTGTATCTAATCGTGCACAAATGCAAACTTACTAAAAATAGTAACCCTACCAAATTTAGCCCTTATTGAAAAGAAACAACATTTTTTTTTGGTTGATGCAAGATTGCTCTTACACCCTAGATGCTCCTGCATCAAATACCTAGGGTAATTTGAAAAGTGACCCTGTCACTTCTCATGACTTAGAGGGAAACCAAACTAGTTAACCTCAGTCTCGGATAACCATGATGAATCTTCAACAGGCCTTCCTTTCCATTTCACCAAGTATTTTGCATACTACATGTTTCTTCTACTCTTACCCACATGGCTATCCAGAATACCCTCTATCTCCTTCTCTGAAGTAGATGTTGGAATGTCCCACTATATTCCTTTATCAAGTCCATCATCATAATACTCTATCAAATTTGAAATGTTGAACACTCATGAAATATTGATGTCATCAGGCAACTCTACCTCAAATGCATTTCCTGAATCATGCTTCTTCAGGATTCTACACGGTCCAAATTTCTTCATTTTCAACTTATTGTATGTTCCAATTGGGAACCTTTCTTTTCTTAAGTGAACCATGACTTCATCTCCTACCTGGAACTCCTTATATCTCCTCTTCTGATCTGACTTAGCCTTGTACTGAATATTCATCTTATTAATGAGCTTTCTCACTTCTTCATACAAATTCTTCAGGTGTTCTGCAAAGTCTTCAGCCTCGGCACTTATCTTTTCTCCTTTGTCTAGCTTCCTTAACTCTAAAGCATTTCTTGGACTATTGCCATATACAATCTGGAATGGTGATTTACCAGTACTCCTATTGACAAAATTGTTGTAAGCGAATTCCACCTATGAAAAAATCAAATCCCATTCCTTGGGCTTATCTCCTACTAAGCATTGTAGCAGGTTACCCAAACTCCTATTCACCACTTCTGTCTGTCCATCAGTCTGTGGATGGTGTGCAGAACTGAACTTCAAATCTATTTTCAACTTCTTCCACAATGTCCTCTAGAAATAACCAACAAACTTGGTATCTTGATCTGAAACTATGCTCTTAGGTAGACCATGTAGTCTCACCACTTCCCTGAAAAATAACTCTGCAATATGAATAGCATCATTAGTCTTCGTACAAGGAATAAAATGGGCCATCTTTGAGAATCTGTCCACCACCACAAAAATGGAATCATGTCATCTATGTGTCCTTGGTAAACCAAGAACAAAATCCATACTAATATCATCCCATGCCTTCTCTGGTACAGGTAATGGCTGATATAGCCCTGTATTTTGACTTGTTCCTTTTACCATCTAACACACTCTGCAACTCTGCACAAATTTCCTCACATCTTGCTGTAATTTTGGCCAGTAATAATGTTCACCAACAATAGAAATGGTCTTATCTTGACCAAAGTGTCCAACTAATCCTCCACTATGTTTCTCCTTAATCAGGTTCTCTCTCATCGAAATCCTTGAAATGCACAACTGGTTTCCTCTAAACAACATGCCATCTTGGATTATGAAATCCAACCATTTTGTCCTATCCAAAGTAACAGGTTCAGACAAGCTTTCCAAGCCTCTACAAAATCTAGATCTTCAGGATACAAACTTTTGAGCTTATCAAACCCAACAACCTCTCAACAAATTTTGAGTTCTGCTCAAGGTATCTGTAACTCTGTTGGACTTCCCACTCTTGTGCTTCAAAACAAAAGTATAACTCCATAAAAACTCAACCCATTTTAAGTGCCTTTGATTTAATTTTACTTGACTATTAAGATACTACAAAGCCTGATGATCAGTATATAAAACAAACTCTTTTGGCAACAAATAATGTCTCCATTTCTTCAAACCCTTAACTATTGTATAAAAATCCTGATCATAAATAGAATACTTTTCTTGGCATCATTAAGCTTCTCACTAAAATAGGCAATGGGCTTACCTTCTTGACTAAAAACAACTCCTATACCACTACCACTAGCATCACAATCTACCTGAAATACCTTATTGAAATTACTTGGCTCCACTCAAACAATTGATTATGTCATCCATTCTAGGCAATAGAAATCTATACTTCATTGTGATCTTGTTGATGGCTCAGGAATCTATACACATCCTCCACTCTCCATCTTTCTTTGGTGCTAGTACTGTAGGTACCGCACATGGGCTTAGGCTTTCTCTTATCAATCCCTTCCTCAACAACTGCTGAACTTGTCTATTAATCTCTTCACTCTCTACTGGAGTCATTCTATGGGCTGCCTTGTTTGGCAAACTACATCCTTGTATCAAATCCATTTGATGACTTATCTTCCTTACTGGTGGTAAACCTTATGGTACATTATCAAAGATAATGTCCTAAAATTCTTCCAACATATTTGAGACTTCTACTGGTACATCTTCACATTTCTCTTGACTAATCTTAGGAATCAATGCAAAGCAATGATGCTCATGCTTCATACCCTCCAAAAATTTCCTACCATCTACCAAGCAAATTCTAGCAGTACTACATACCTTTACTTCCCCCTCCTTCAAGACCTTCAACTTATGACGAACTCCATCATTTGTTAGGGAATATGTGTTTGCATGGCCATCATGGATAGTGCTTCCATCATACTGCCATAGCCTCCCCAATAACATATGACATGCATCCATCGGTATAATGTCACATAGCACCTCATCATGGTAGTCACCAATCTTGAACTTCACTAAACACTGCTCATTGACCAAAGCTCTATGGTCCTTCTGCAACCATGCAATCCGGTATGGATGCAGATGCTTTCTTCTTGTCAACTTCAACTTTTTAACCATCTCCTCTGAAACAAGATTATCAGTGCTTCCACTATCAATAATAATATCACAACATTTACCTTCCCATTTGCACCTTGTGCGGAATAAACTTTTCCTCTTATTGGGTTCTTTCTCCTCATTTAACAAAGTTCTTTTGACAACTAGGGTTTCTCCCCTTTCAGCATCTTTAGAGAGCTTAGATTGTGCATCTTCATCGACATGTGCAACTCATGCATTACCTTTAGGTCTTCTATTTGTCCTTCCTTGATGTTGTGGACACTCGTATGCTTGATGTCCTTCTTCTCCACATTGGAAACAGGTTCCTCTGAAACCTCCTCTTCCTGGTCCTTGCCCAGGTCTGCCTCTTCTTCTTCCTCTTTTCTCACCATTGTTCTGGTCACGAGGGTGGTAGATATTATCTCCTCTTTGATTTCGACTGGTGTTGGTTTCTTCACTTTTCTTTGAATCTTCATTTCAGGCCCCATAGGGTCTTCCCCCAGTCCTTCTTCCTTGACCTCTTCCCCATTGCTTGCTGTCAAATCTTTTATTCAGCTTCTCTTCCACCTTCAGGGAAAACTAGTATGCATCTTCTATCATGGTCATTCTGACCAGGACCGGCTCCTCTTGAATACGTGGCCTCAACCCATTAATGTAACAGGATACCTTCTCCTTGTTGGCCTCTGCATGACCGGTTCTGATAGTAATCTTATAAAACTCTTTTGTATACTACTTAACAGACTTGTTGTCTTGCTTCAATCCTTGCAGCTTCTTCAACAACTCCATCCCATAATCCACAGGAATGAATTGCTTCTTCAATTTCTCCACCATCTAATCAAATCTGGTGATCTTTCCTTTTCCTCTTCTATTCCTCTCCAACTGGACCTCCTTCTACCAAATACTAGCATGGCCCTACAATTTTATTTTTGCAAACTTGACCCGATCTAGGTCTTCCACATCTTCATACTCAAAATATTCCTCCATGTCATTGATCCAATCAATAAGCTGTTCTGGATTCAAATCTCTAGAATATGTAGAAATTTTGATCCTGGGCCTCTTTCCAATCTTAGAAATGGCCCTCAACAACCTAATTTCTAAAGGATCTCCTACAGCTTCTTGTTCTTCCTTAGATAGCTCCTCTTCTACTTCATCCTCAGTTTCTTCTCTTGTTCTTGGCTCAAACCCTCTTCGCAGCTCCTCTTCCAATGCATCGATTTGTCTTTGCAAGGCTCTAAAACCCTCTACTATCAAAGCATTCCTCCCAATACGATTTCTTCGTGGAGGCATCTTGATCTCCGCAGCAAACCCACAACCTCAGGTCCTAGTGCAAACTGCCTCATGGTCGGCAATCTGTCTACACACTCAGGAACCCTTGCTCTGATACCACTTGATGAAGGGTGTAATCATAAAACACACAATAACATAAATTGCACATAGAAAATAGAATGATTTTTTACTAATATGGCCAATAGATTACATTACAGAAGCTCAAATACAATTAGAGTATGAATCCCCTACAGGCTGCAACACATTACAGCTCCCTCTCTCAAGACTATGGAATCATCTACCTTCTGTAACCCCAAATCAGCTAGGGTTTTTGTTTTCTCACCTATTCTTACTCTACACTTTCCCCCTTAACTCCACTACCCCAAGGGTTCCCAAAAATGGTCATATATAGCCCTTTTTGGCAGCCACCAGCTTAGTTTCAAAATTTGCATCTCCCTCCAAAAATAGGGCAACTTCGTGGGGCCATAACTTTCGATCCGACCGTTGGATTTTCAATTATAATACCTTTTCAGAAAGCTCTCAAAAAGACGATGGTGCATAAGCAAAACCGAAAGGTAGACTGCTTGGGTTTCCGCCAAATTTTGGGCCCATTTGGAGCCTCTGAATGCCTCAAATTTGACTTTGAATATTTCAATAGGTTTTTGGGAATTTGAAATTTTAATATCTCACAAATGACAAATGATATTGAAGTGATTTCTTCACCATTAGCTTTAATTCATCATTCTAGAGGTCTGTGTAAGATTTTGTATCCAACTGTGCACAAATGCAAACTTACTAAAAATAGTAACCCTACCAAGTTTAGCCCTTATTGAAAAGAAACAATTTTTTTTTTTATTGATGCAAGATTGCTCTTACACCCTAGATGCTCCTGCACCAGACACCCGGGGTAATTTGAAAAGTGACCCTGTCACTTCTCATGAGTTAGAGGGAAACCAAAATGGCTAACCTTAGTCTTAGATAACCATGATGAATCAACAGGCCTTCCTTTCCATTTCACCAAATATTATGTATACTGTCTATTTCTTGTACTCTTAACCACACAGCTATCCAAAATGCCCTCTATCTCCTTCTTCTCTAAAGTAGATGCTGGAATGTCCCACTGTGTTCCTTTATCAAGTCTATCATCATGATACTCTGTCAAATTTGAAATGTTTAACACTGGTGAAATATTGATGTCATCAGGCAACTCTACCTCAAATGCATTTCCTGGATCATGCTTCTTCAGGATTCTACATGGTCTAAATTTCTTCATTTTCAACTTATTGTATGTTCCAATTAGGAACCTTTCTTTTCTCAAGTGAACCATGACCTCATCTCCTACCTGGAACTCCTTATATCTTCTCTTCTGATCTGCCTTAGCCTTGTACTAAATATTCATCTTATTAATGTGCTTTCTCACTTCTTCATGCAAATTCTTCAGGTGTTCTGCAAAGTCTTCTGCCTCGGCACTTGTCTTTTCTCCTTTGTCTAGCTTCCTTAACTCCAAAGCATTTCTTGGACTATTACCATATACAATCTGGAATGGTGATTTACCAGTACTCCTATTGACAAAATTGTTGTAAGTGAATTCTACCTGTGGCAAAATCAAAACCCTTCCCTTGGGCTTATCTCCTACTAAGCATCATAGCAGGTTACCCAAACTCCTATTCACCACTTCTGTCTGTCCATCAGTCTATGGATGCTGTGTAGAACTGAACTTCAAATCTGTTTTCAACTTCTTCCACAATGTCCTCCAGAAATAACCAACAAACTTGGTATCTCGATCTGAAACTATGCTCTTAGGTAGACCATGTAGTCTCACCACTTCCCTGAAAAATAACTCTGCAATATGAACATCATCATTAGTCTTCTTACAAGGAATAAAATGGGCCATCTTTAAGAATCTGTCCACCACCACAAAAATGGAATCATGTCCTCTCTGTGTCCTTGGTAAACCAAGAACAAAATCCATACTAATATCATCCCATGGCTTCTCTGGTATAGATAATGGCTGATAAAGCCCTGTATTCTAACTTGTTCATTTTTCCTTTTAACACACTCTGCAACTCTGCACAAATTTCCTCACATCTTGCTATAATTGTGGCCAGTAATAATGTTCACCAATAATAGCAATGGTCTTATCTTGACCAAAGTGTCCAGCTAATCCTCCACTATGCTTCTCCTTAATCAGGTTCTCTCTCATGGAAATCCTCAGAATGCACAACTGGCTTCCTCTAAACAACATGCCATCTTGGATGATGAAATCCAAACATTTTGTCTTATCCAAAATAACAGGTTCTAGACAAGCTTTCGAGGCCTCTGCAAAATTTGGATCTTCAGGATACAAACTTTTGAGCTCATCAAACCCAACAACCTCTACCGTCATTTCTATAAACAAATTTTGCCTTCTACTTAAGGCATCTGCAACTCTGTTGGACTTCCCACTCCTATGCTTTAAAACAAAAGTATAACTCTGCAAAAACTCAACCCATTTTAAGTGCCTTTGATTTAACTTTCCTTGACTATTAAGATACTGCAAAGCCTGATGATCAGTATATAAAACAAACTCTTTTGGTAACAAATAATGTCTCCATTTCTTCAAAGCTTGAACTATTGCATAAAACTCCTGACCATAAATAGAATACTTTTTCTTGGAATCATTAAGCATCTCTCTAAAATAGGCAATGGGCTTACCTTCTTGACTCAAAACAGCTCCTATACCACTACCACTAGCATCACAATCTACCTGAAATACCTTATTAAAATATGGAAGTGCCAAAACAGGTTGTTCTATGACTTTCTACTTCAATGTAGCAAAGCTCTTGTCTGCTCCTTTAGTCCATCTAAACTCTTTTCTATACCCTCTCATTGTCTCAGTTAGGGGTGCACAAATACTACTGAAATTCCTGATAAACTTTCTATAAAAACTTTCCAAACCATGAAAAGATCTTACCTCGAAAGCACTCCTTGGCGTAGGCCATTCAATGATAGCTCTCACCTTCTCGGGGTCCATCTTAAGACCTTCCTCTGAGACAACAAATCCTAGGTATACCAACTTCTTCTTTGCAAAACTACATTTCTTGAGATTGATCAACAACTTCTCCTCCCTTAGCTTCTCTAAAACTCTTCTGATATGCATCAAATGCTCATCCCAAGTCTTACTAAAAATCAAAATGTCATCTAAATAAACAATAACAAAACTTCCCAAAAATTCTTTCAGTACCTTGTTCATGAGCCGCATGAATGTGCTCGGTGCATTGGTTAGCCCAAATGGCATGACTAACCAATAATACAAACCTTCCTTCATTTTGAAGGCTATCTTCCACTCATCTCCTTCTCTAATTTAAATCTGGTGATACCCACTCTACAGATCAATCTTTGTGAAGTACTTGGATCCACTCAAACAATACATTATGTCATCCATTATGGGTAATGGAAATCTATACTTGATTGTGATCTTGTTGCTGGCTCAGGAATCTGTACGCATCCTCCACTCTCCATCTTTCTTCGATGGTAGTACTATAGGTACCACACATGGACTTATGATTTCTCTTATCAATCCCTTCCTCAACAACTCTTGAACTTGTCTGTTCAACTCTTCACTTTCTACTGGATTCATTCTATGGGCTGCCTTGTTTGGCAAACTAGCTCCTGGTATCAAATTTATTTGATGACTTATCTTCCTTATTGGTGGTAAACCTTCTGGTACATTATCAGAGATAATGTCCTGAAATTCTTCTAACATATCTGAGACTTTTACTGGTACATCTTCACATTTCTCTTCACTAATCTTAGGAATCAATGCAAAGCAATGACGCTCATGCTTCATACCCTCCAAAAATTTCCTACCATCTACCAAGCAAATTATGGCAGTACTACATACCTTTTCTTCCCCCTCCTTCAAGGGATTCAACTTATGACGAACTCCATCCTTTGTTAGGGAATATGTGTTTGCATGGCCATCATGGACAGCGCTACTATCATACTACCACTGCCTCCCCAATAACATATGACATGCATCCATCAGTATGATGTCACACAACAGCTCATCATGGTAGTCACCAATCTTGAACTTCACTAAACACTCCTAATTGACCAAAGCTCTATGGTCCTTTTGCAACCATGCAATCTGGTATGGATGCGGATGCTTTCTTCTTGTCAACTTCAACTTGTTAACCATCTCCTCTGAAACGAGATTATTAGTGCTTCCACTATCAATAATAATATCACAACACTTACCTTCACATTTGCACCTTGTGCGGAATAAACTCTTCCTCTGATTGGGTTCTTTTTCCTCATTCAACAAAGTTCTTCTGACAACTAGGGTTTCTCCCCTTTCAGCATCTTCAGAGCACTCAGATTGTACATCTTCATCGACATGTGCAACTCATGCATTACCTTCAGGTCTTCTATTTATCATTCCTTGATGTTGCAGACACTCGTATGCTCGATGTCTTTCTTCTCCACATTGGAAACAGGTTCCTCTGAAACCTCCTCTTCCATGTCCTTGCCCAGGTCTGCCTCTTCCTCTTTCCTCACCATTGTTCTAGTCACGAGGGTGATAGGTATTATCTCCTCTTTGATTTCGACTAGTGCCATCTTCTTCACTTTTCTTTGAATCTTCATTTTGGCCCCCATAGGGTCTTCCACCAGTCCTTCCACCTTGACCTCTTCCCCTTTGCTTGTTATCAAATCTCTTATTCAGCTTCTCTTCCACCTTCAGGGAAAACTAGTATGCATCTTCTATGGTGGTCATTCTGACCAGGCTCAGCTCCTCTTGAATACTTGGCCTCAACCCATTAATGTAACGGGATACCTTCTCCTTGTTGGCCTCTACATGACTGGTTCTGATAGTAATCTTATAAAACTCTTCTATATACTCCTTAACAGACTTGTTGCCTTGCTTCAATCCTTGCAACTTCTTCAACAACTCCATCTCATAATCCACAGGAATAAACTGCTTCTTCAATTTCTCCACCATCCGATCCCATCTAGTGATCTTTCCTTTTCCTCTTCCATTCCTCTCTAATTGGACCTCCTTCCACCAAATACTGGCATGGCCCTTCAATTTTGTTTTTGCAAACTTGACCTGCTCTGGGTCTTCCACATCTTCATACTCAAAATATTCCTCCATGTCATTGATCCAATCAATAAGCTATTCTAGATTCAAATCTCCAGAATATGTAGAAACTTTGATCTTGGGCCTCTTTCCAATCTTAGAAATGGCCCTCAACAACCTAACTTCTGTAGGATCTCTTGCAACTTCTTATTCTTCCTTAGATAGCTCCTCTTATGCTTCATCCTCACTTTCTTCTCTTTTTCTTTGCTCAATCCATCTTTGCAGCTCCTCTTGCAATGCATCGATATGTATTTGCAGGGATCTAAAAACCTCTTCTATCAAAGCATTCCTCCCAATATGATTTCTTCGTGGAGGCATCTTGATCTCCGCAGCAAACCCACAACTTCAAGTCCTGGTGCAAACTACCTCACAGTTGGCGATCTATCTACACACTTAGGAACCCTTTCTCTGATACCACTTGATAAAGGGGGTAAATCATAAAACACACAATAACATAAATTGCGTATAGAAAATAGAATGATATTTTATTAATATGGCCAAAACATTACATTATAGAAGCTCAAATACAATCAAAGGATGAATCCCCTACAGGCTGCAACACATTACAGCTCCCTCTCTCAAGACTCTAGAATCATCTGCCTTCTGTAACCCCAAATTAGCTAGGGTTTGTATTTTCCCACCTATTCTTACTCTACACTTTCCCCCTTAACTCCACTACCCCAAGGGTTCCCAAAAATGGTCATATATAGCCCTTTTTGGTGGCCACCAGCTTAATTTTGAAATTTGCATCTCCCTCCAAAAATAGGTCAACTTTCTGGGGCCATAACTTTCGATCCAATTGTTGGATTTTCAATTATAATACCTTTTCAGAAAGCTCGCTGCTTAGGTTTCTGCCAAATTTTGGGCCCATCCAAAGCCTTAATTTGCCTCAATTTTGACTTTGAATATTTCAATAGGATTTTTGGAATTTGAAATTTTAGTATCTCACAAATGACATGATATTGAAGTGATTTCTTCACCATTAGCTTCAATTCACCATTCTAGAGGTCTGTGTAATATTTTGTATCCAACCGTGCATAAATGCAAACTTACTAAAAATAGTAACCCTACCAAATTTAGCCCTTATTGAAAAGAAACAACATTTTTTTTTGGTTGATGCAAGATTGCTCTTACACCCTAGATGCTCCTGCATCATTGTTGGATAGTCACTGTTGCATTGGTTAGAGATTCTCGTTGCATTCTTGAATTGTCTAGAAGGTTGGTTTCTCTTTTGACTGTTGATCATAGGCTTGAGGTCAATCTTGAAGAGAGGGAGCACATAACAGCTAGTGGTGGTGAGATTGGTAGATTAAATACTATTGGTGGAACTGAGATTGGGCCATTGAGATGTTGGCCTAGAGGTCTCTGTCTATCTAGATCTATTGGTGATATGGATGTGGACTTGAAACACTATGGGATTAGCCATTCACAGATTTTTAAGGATTTGGTGTTGACAGTGCTTGTTAGCCAAGTCAATAGGCTTAGGAAGATGGCCATGCCTCTTGTTGGTGTGGGATGTGCTTCCACTGGGGACATGTTAGTTATCTTATCAGCCCACTATGTTGCTATTGGGATTCTTGCTATTATTTTTTCCTGCCTGTAAACATGACTTCTATAGACCAACTGGTTTAGCCTATTGCCAATTGTGCATTGGTGCTTAGTTTGGATGCTGATTTTTATGGGTGTATGGGGTTGATTATAGAAGTGATGATTGAGTTGGCTATCTATTTGGCAAATTCTTTGAATAGCTTGTGGTTAGAAGGGCAAAAAATTCTGCAATCAAAAAGCAGTTTGATTGGGAGGTGTCTAACTGGATCATTATACCTGGTGGCTTTTAGGGACGATCTAGATCCTTGTTGGATATCCAACATAACATGGAGGCTCTCAAAAGGTACAATGATAAATATTGGAAAAATCTCTTTGATTCTAGAGTAGGAAAGACCACCGGGCCTTATGAGTCTGGTGTGTGTAGTAAGAAAGAGTGGGCCTTGCCTGAGATTGATAATGATCACATTATCAGTGGTTTGAGGGGTATTTTGTATCCTTCTCTATGTGGAGTTGTTGATATCATTTCTATATCATTTTCTTATGGGTTCCTTTGACTAAGGTTACTCACCGAGATTGGCAAATTGGATTTGATGAGGTTATGGTGTTTGAGTCTTTAAGTCTATAGGTTATCCTATTTAATATCTTAGTTTGCATGTTTCTTTTGAGATCTTTGAGTTATGTAGTTATGTGGATTAGCTACCCATTGGCTGTAGTGGGATGACTTGGATGTGGACTGTCTATATCCATTAGATCGATTCAGTGTTGATATAGTCTTTAGGTATTTTTTTCTTTGAGATGCGAGGATGGATGATTAGAGTGTCTGGTTAGTCAGATATTGGGACTTGTCGCATGCTTATCATGATACCATGGATAGCTTAGTGTCCCATTTCAATGGGAGCTCTTGGTAGTGAGTTTTATTTTTAGGAGATGGTTATCTTGATGTGATTGGAGAGGATAGTCCTTGTTTATAGGATGTTTGGTATTGTGCCATGGTGGACTCTTGATTCTAGATTAGAGCATTGGCATGATACTAGTTCTCTTGATATAAGGTATGCTCTTTGGAGCATGTGGTCTTCCTTTGTGAAGATGTTAGATCATGGTGTCATGATGTGTTCCTAGGTTATACAGATGTGCAGTAGGAGTTTTGATAGTGGTCTTGTTGGTGCTCTTGGTATTGAGTACTTTGGTCATTTGCTTGGAGAGCTTCATGTTGGTGCAATGTTTTTTTTGGAGCTTAGCATGGATTGATCATGGAGGTGCTCATGAATACATAGAGACTTGGGTGAGGCTAGAGCTCTCTTCGGAATAGAGAACATTTGTTGAGATGGTTACTCTTTGGAGGTTTAAACAAGAAGACTGAGGAGCCTACACCTAGTTATGGACATAAGTTCATTATGGACCTAGAGGAGATTGTTCTTAAAGATCTAGTCATTGTGACTTGTTGTATCTTGGAGGATCATTCTCATTCCCACTCTTGGTCTACTCAGTGGGTTATGTTTAAATAGGTATGCCCATCCTATTTTTAGATGCATTTCTCTTTATGCTTTGTCTTCTGATGGTTATGGACCTTGAGCTATGGTTATATATTTTTGATGGTTCATTTGAGGGATGTTGACATGGTTATCTCCTTGTGCATATGAGTTTTGGTTTCCTGGTGTCCTTTATGAGGATTTTAGGAGATGTAATTGGGCTTATTCCTAGTTTTGGAATGGATATTTGAGTTTGATCTTCCCTGGTTGAAGAAGCTTACATCCATGTTGGTTTGATCTTTGAGAGTGAATGGTTGGGTGTTGTTAAGGCTTTTCATTTTTGGGGAGGTAAAGGAGATCATACTTGGCACAACTTAGCACTTGGTGGTGTTGGTAGAAGTATGTGATATGGTTTGCAACTTCTCTTTATAGTATTATGTTTCTTCCTAGAGTTTCTTATTCATCTGGTATGATCACTAGTTTGTGGTCATCTATTGCTATTGTACTTTATTGTTTTGTAACAACAGTATGTGGTCTTTTAATGTATATCATTTGACATGTGGAGGACTTGGGAGAAGTGAAGTGAGATCAAATGTGAGAGAATTGAGTAAAAAATTGTTTGTGCAAGTAAATTCTATTTTGCAGCAGGTTGGTTGCAGTTTATAGATCATTGTGATTAGATTATTTTCCACACTTTTTTTATGTAAGTGCTTATTGGTAGACTTGAGTTGTTTTGGTTAACATTTCTGATGAAACATAAGTTCTAGGATGTACATGTGTTTTTCATTGGATTGCAGTATCAAGGGTCTTTAGATGTTTTTCACATCAATGGATTTGGTGTGTTTGTTATCCTAGAAGATGGTAATTTTTTGAGCAAGAAAGTGGATTATACAGGGATAAGAGTTGTTGTATGGGTTGGATATGATCCTTGCATAAGTTTATTGATGTTGTATCTATTCCATCTATGGTGATTGATTCTTTTCTACTACATGAGACTATTTATTACCATTGGATTTGCTGATTGTGTTTGGATATTGGTTGATGCAGGGTTCTTGCTTTTATGAGATAATAGGCCATGGAAAGCAGACTTCAAGTGGGAGATTGTTTGGATTTGAAGTCTGACTGTTCATTTCATCTCCCTTGTTTTGTCCCTTCTTGAAGAATATTGTATATATATGAGGGAAAAACTTTATGTATGCTGTTGCGATCAATAATAAATGAAAATATTAATATATTAAATTCTTGTCTATGTGTGCAATTTTATATTCTCTTTGTTTGTCTTATTTAAATTAACACATTAATTATTAGAGCATAAATATAAATATTAACATTTATATTTAGCTCAAACACCACAATATAGAGACGTCTAGAAGCATGTGTGTTCATGCAACTGATCTGGTATTCTAGAAAGTTATACAGTGTTAAGTGTTTAGCAACAAATACTAGAAATCTTTGGAATAGTTAACACTTGAAAACAACTTGTTCAAGTTGATGCCCATGCCTCCATAATGGCACACCCAATGAGTGCAGAATCCACCAAATGTATGGAGAATCCCAAGCATGCATAGAGGTAGTTGTGCACTATGTTATAAGAAACATAACATATCCTTGCATTCCTAGTAAGAAACTTGATTGAAATGTGGACATAATAAAAATAATGTCCAAACCAGATGATGTCTCGTCTTGAGTTTGAAATGAGTTTCTTCCCAAAATATGCCACCTAAGAAATCTTTCAATGTGCTTAGAGTAGCTTTACATCCACATTTATTACATTGTAATATATCTTAAAAGTGCTTTGGTCACTCAAAGAAGTTATTGTATTCCACTGTGTGTCATAGGTGGAAGGGGTCTCATTCAAGTGATGGTAGTCCACAGGTTGAGAGCCTTATCATTGATTCCTCATGCAAAAAGTTTCAAAAGGCAGCAACTATTCTGGGATGGTATCTATGAGGCTTCTTCACACCTCTAGTTGTAGGGACTGATTTATGAGGTGCCAGAGAAGCAAACATAAATTAAATACACTAATTAGGATACCAAATTCAACATATCAAAAACAAATACACATAAAAATAAGAAACAAAAAACCTCTTCAAAGCACCAGAAACCACATGTCGAAGAAAGAATGGACATAAACATGAATATAACACTAAAAGATAGAAATTATTCAAAGAAAAACCAATATATTGAAATAGATATATGTTAGAGTTGGCTATGATTGGAGCCACCCAAGATCTAGGACTTCATGAAAGCACAAGAGAGATCAAATGAAAGAATAATGTTAGTCTATCATTGAATTCAAAAGAAGGATGTTACAATGTACATGATATGCCTTGCTTATAAAGACAAGGTGAGAGCTAGAAAGGTGGAGTGGAAAGTGGAGATATTCCTACAACATGTGTCAATTAGAATATGATAACTAATTGCACATGTGGATGATAAGACAACTCACTCCAACGACCAACAACTCAACACACAACTAGACTCAGCTAGACACAACTAGATTTCTAGTAGACTCACCAAGTCAACTTAACATGTGTGAATTATGTGTCATGTGTGAATATTATTTAACTAGTAAATAGTTAAATAAGATGAATTATCCACACTAGGGTAAACCGGTTAGGTGATAACCATGTTCACACCAACACCCCCCCTTAAGTTCAACTTAGGGAGAAGATGACTAAAGCAAGATGGAATGATGGATTGGGTCCCAGCTACTAGGCCATGTTAGGTACCCATGTACAACAAATCTCAAGTGGAGAAAAGGAGAAAACCTCATGAGACAAAACTCCTCTCCAAAAGTGAGAATGCATGAAACATGAAAGTGAAAGAAGAAGTGATAGTAGGAGGACTCAACATGACCCCCCAAGGACAACTTCTATCACATATGTACTATCAAATACCCCCCCATAGGAGAGCAAGTGTGAGACTATAGGTCCCCCCCACAATGAAGTAGCTCCTGTGCCGATGGTAAATTCCTGAAGATGAATGCTGGAAAGTGTCCTATACCTACAAACAACATTCCTCCCCTTAGGAAGAAACAAATCCAAAGGTTAATGTAGAAGAAACTCCATCTCAAGGTATGAGGGAAAAAGCCTCATGATGGATGCCTCTGAAGACCACTCAAGTGTCCACATGTCAAAATCAAGTAATACCATAAGGCAATGAGGTGTGACCAATCCAAAATCTTGGGTAGATTGATGAAGAACAACATTCAAAGATGAAGTAGATGGGATAATAGTTGTGTTGTAATTGTCATCAAAGAGGAGAGATATCCCCTCAAGTGTGTCCTCCAAATCTGCAATATGAGACTCACAAAACAAGTCTGATATACCTGCCAAGAAAGTATCCCACAAAGTTGTGTCTGAAAGACTAGAATGATCCTGCTCAACTGAAGTAGATGAAACCATGTCGATGTCGATCTATGAAGAAGTAGAAGGATGAGGTGATGGAAGCTCAGCACTAGTCTAATGAACCAAAGAGGGTGAAAGAACACCAAGGTTTAAGTGACCAAACTTCTCCTCAGAAACATGATTCACACTTGATGCATGAGTGTGAATGCCAATCAATGGATCTACATCATCAGAAACAAAATGTGAGAAAGTATACAAGCGAGATACATGATCAGCCATCCCAACTGCAATGATATCTCTGCTCTCCAAGTCCCGTATGATCACTAAATCAGGAGTGAACTCAACTATCTTGCCTACACCACAATGAGTAATCTGGTATATGGAAAGGAGATTGGATGTCAAGGAATGTACACACAACACATTGTTGAAAGTGTTCTCTCCAATATCAATTTTCCCTTTTCTAAATGCATGCATGTATGTATTGTTACCCATCAAAATAGGTGGTGAAGTACATGACTCAAATGAAGAGAACATCCCTTGTGAAGATGCCATATGATGAGAAGCTCCTGAATCAAGAAGCCATCTCTCTGACCGAAGACTTGTAGAAGAAAAGTGTTCTTGTCCTTTTCCTTTGATTGTCCCATTGGCAATGCCTGCTGTCCCTATATGTGTAGATGATGATGGTGTCGAAGAAGAGGATGTACTAGGTGATGATGATGGCATTTGGATATTGTGCTTTTGAATAATGTGAATCAACTCATCAATTTTCTTCTCATAACACTTATGCTCATCATGTCCTAGTTTCTTGCAATATGCACACTTTGGTATCTCCTTCTTAGATGATTCCTCCTTGGGAGAGGCTGAGTACTTAGCTGATTTGGTTAATTCCTTTGCTTGCTCATTGTTCTTGAGATACTTATTTTTTTGTTTCTTGCCTTTGCTAGTTGAAGCCTTTTGATCCTTTGTACCTTGACTAGCAAGCAGTGCTTGAGGTTTAGAAGACTTCAATGTGCCCATGTGTACTAACTTAGCTTGCTTTCTTGTGAGTGATGTAGCAAACTCATCAAGTGAAGGCATTGTGAAAGCTTTCCCAAGTGCATCCATTGTAGAATAGAAGGTAGAAAGAAAAATTGAATAGTCAGGACCAAGCTTGCCAAGGATTGAAAGAATCAATTGAGTGTCCTCTTTCTCAATTCCACATTGTTTGAGATGCAATCTAAGTGATTTTAGTTTTGTGAAGAAGTCTTGGATGCTTGCAAAATCGATTGGATTCAAACCAATTAGTTCATTCTCCAATTTGAAACCTCTCATAGTATCTTGTTTACCAAAGAGATTTTCTAAGGTAGTCCACACTTCATTAGGTATTTTACAAGATTCAATATGAAAAAGAAGATCATGAGAGATAGCCAAGCATAGTGTTCCATAGGCTTGATCACATCTATTGTACCACTTTCTCTTTTCTGTAGTTGTTGGTTCAATTTACGTACCCATTGTTACTCTATGAATTTTCAAACTTCTTAAATGAATCTCCATTTTAGTTTTCCACTCATGATAGTTATATGGTGTGAGTAGAGGAAGTTTTTTTGAATCCATGACACAAGAGTACAAAAATGAACACAAGGCACCCCCCTGTTACTCAATCAAAGAGATCACCCCCCAAAAAAGAATGATTGTGGCACTTTATACTTAGTGTGATTTATAATTGTCTGTAAGGGACCAAAATTGGGAAAGAATGAAAATCTCTTAAAACTGAGATTCAAGGGAGATTACAATCACTCACAATGATTTACCACAGCAAATAGATCCCTTCAAAACAAGTTTCACTTCCTCAAGTGCCAAAATGCCCAAGTTATCACTCAAAAGCCAAAAAATTGACTAATGAAATAAAATGAACTTGGAGCAAAATATGAGAAAAGTGCATAGATGGATTTGAAGAGCTCCTGAATACCTTTTCGATGCCACGAAAATCGTGAAAATCAATGATTATGGCAAAAACTTGTGAGCTCAGAAGCAAAAAATGAAGATTTGTCTTCAAACCGTTGTAGCAGTCACTTGCAGCAGAATTTTAGAAAAAATACTGACACCACTACAAAGTGCTCTCTATCAGCTTTCCAACAATATCTTGTTTTCTTAATTTTGCCTCCGTGGGCAAAAATTATGCAAAAAAGAAAAAAAGCCCCCTTTTAGGGCTTTGAGGGACAAAAATGGCCCCTCCGACACTAATGTCAGCGAAATATTCTCAAAATATTCCTTTTTGAAAGGAAAAAACCACCCTTCCAGAAAAGCAAAAACTGCCCTTAAAACAGCTTCATTTTGTCAAAACCGCCTTTGACCGCTCGAAACAGCCTATCAGTTGTCACGAAACAGCTATTCAGTAGGTGAAAACTACCAATTTTCATGGAAACCACTGATGTTTAATGTCTAGAAAATGCTAGGCGGGTTTGGGAACCTTTGCCACCGATAGGATTTTGTAGATCAATATGAAAACCTATGTATATCTGTATGACATAAAATGTGCTGCCAGTTAGAAGTGAAGCCGACGGTTAGATTGTCGCTAGTAGTGGATAAAACTGCCGCTGTGATGACACTGCCAGTGGCAATTGGTTTGAAGATTGCCGGGAAAAAAGGTTGATCGTTGTCTAAGGTTTTTGATAGCCGTTGATTTGTTTGCACTGAATGCGTGCAAGATTTGACTACTGATGGATGGGTAGGTGATGTATTTATGACCGCCAAAGATTTAATCCAAACCATGGGTGGTTTTAAATGCAAACCGCTAAGGATTTTACCTCCCCCTGATAGATGACGCCTAGGATTTATTGGTCATCGCTCGGTCAAAGGCTGCAAGGGGATGTTGTTTAAACCACCGAATTGGGCTTAAAAAACTCCATTCTAACTGTGAAACCACCGGTGACCAGGAGAAACTACCGATGATGGTATCATCTAGTGAGTTTAGACATTTTTTTGGCATGAATGTGACCATCGAGTGTGTAAAATCTGGATGAGCAATAGAGACCACCAATTGTGGAGAAGTTGGTCGTGAGTTAGAGCACATTTAAAGGAGATTAAGATTGCTGGATAGGAGATCGCTGGTGGTCAATTTAGATATCTCTGAGACCGCTGCCACCATGGATACAATCCACCAGGATGCTTTGATGAATAAACTACTGGAAGATAGAAGGAATACGCCGATGGTTTGTAACCACTGTCGTCAGGGTTTATGGATTTGGCCACTAACCGTTTCAAATAGACCGTCAGAGGTGTGGATACTACCGCAGGTGTGATTAACTAATGTCAGGTTTTGATAAACGCCACAGATGAGATGAAGCATGCGGGGAACTTTGACCGCTGAAGAAAAAACTACCGATCACTGGTAAAGATGTGTGGGGGCCCACGCCACATGGTGCCCCACCACAGGCTCTATACCCTGCGTACTCTGCAGTAGGCACGCTGCAATACACAGGTTGTACAGGAAAACAAATGGTAGACAAAAAAACTTTTATCCCATAGAAATTTTTAATAACCAGCGTTCAAATCTTTTACCAAAAATATTACGCCGCTCAAATTTGCTAACGCAGGCGATGAAGATTCTCTGTGACAATCGATCCATACGGCTGAGGGGTAAAATTCTTTTGCCTTTCACTGCAACTTTGTCTGATTTGGATGATTTTACAGTCAATTTTTACTGATTTGGCCGCTCCGTATGCAATGGTGATGTCTGATTTGTGCCAAACTGCTCTGAAATTGCTGGTACCTCCCGGATCACGCCAAAGAGCCCCAAATTGAAACCCTCATCAATTTTGCCTCCGATGTCTGATTTGGAAGAAACAAAAGGCAATCTTGACTATTTTGGCTACTCTAGACGTAATGGTGAAGTCTGATTTACAACAACATGCACTAAAATGCACCTACAATACAAGGCCACAAGGAGGAAACCCTCACAAAACTGGTATTCTATTAAGTTTTTTTGATTCTCCAGGTCATCATTTGATGCAAGAGAAGAGCATAATCAACTATCAAGATCCACCATGAATTGCACTCAGGATCTCTCAAAAAATGACTAACACAAAGTGATTCTTCCTAGAGTTCTGATACCATGTTAGAGTTGGCTATGATTGGAGCCACCCAAGATCTAGGACTTCATGAAAGCACAAGAGAGATCAAATGAAAGAATGATGCTATTCTATCATTGAATGCAAAAGAAGGATGTTGTTACAATGTACATGATATGCCTTGCTTATAAAGACAAGGTGAGAGCTAGAAAGGTGGAGTGGCAAGTGGAGATATTCCTACAACATTTGTCAATTAGATGATGATAACTAATTGCACATGTGGAGGGTAAGACAACTCAGTACAACTATCAACAACTCAACACACAACTAGACTCAACTAGACTTCTAGTAGACTCACTAAGTCAACTTAACATCTGTGAATTATATGTCATGTGTGAAATTTTTTTAACTAGTAAATAGTTAAATAAGATGAATTATCCACACTAGGGTAAACTGGTTAGGTGATAACCCTATTCACACCAACAATATAGTCAAATGACCATCCTGCACTAATGAAAATGACAAATGTACATAGTAAACATGATAAAACCCTGTAAGAACAATCATAAGAACCACAAAGAAACCATGTACAAACTACTAAATGCAATGGCATGAAAGCATCCATTCCAAAAACATACGTGATCATCCTGACAATAATGTCTGATATTTATTGTTAAATTAACAAAGCTAGGAATCAGATTCAATAGTTTATCAAATTTAGCTTTCAAAGTTGAGAAATGGCTCCACAACACATGCATTTTGATTTTCACATTCATTCTCCCAACTAGAAACTCAAATTGGACTTTTAGGCCAAATGAATTTGATACAAAAACATAATGAATGAAATACTAAAGATATAAATAAATAAAACCTTTTACAATAAGAGTAGCTTCTGTTGGTGTGAACAGGGTTATTACCTATCTGATTTGCCTTTGTGTGGATAATTCATATTATTTAACTATTTATTAATTAAATAATATTCACACATCACACATAACTCACATGTTAAGTTGACTTAGTGAGTCTACTAGATGTTTCTAGTTGTTGATAGTTGTTGATAGTTGTCATCTTATAATATACTTGTCACATGACTACAACATCCTACATTTCATCCTTGTCTTTATAAGAAAGGCATATCATGTACATTGTAATAATCTTACAATAATATTTGAACAATCTTTTGCATTCATGGATAGAATACAATTATTCTCTCATTTGATCTCTCTTATGCTTTCATGAAGTCCTTGATCCTGGTTGGCTCCAATCATAGCCAACTCTAACATGGTATCAGAGCTCTAGGAAGAATCACTTTGTGTTAGTCATTTATTGAGAGATCTTGAGTGCAAATCATGGTGGATCTTGATAGTTGAGTATGCTCTTCTCTTGCATTGAATGATGACCTAGAGAATCAAAAAGACTTTATAGAAATACCAAATTTGGAGGGTTTTCATCTTTGTTGCCTTGTATTACACATTCATTTTGAAGCATGTTGCTACAAATCTAAGCAAACCATTGCATTTAGGAGGTTTGAGATAGTCAAGATCACCTTTTGTTTCATATAGATCAGACATCAAAGGCCAAATTTATGAGGGTTTAAAGTTGGGAGGTGCATGCAAGATCCAACATGTACCTAATCTTTTAGAGCAGTTTGGGACAAATTAGAAATCGCCATCGTGCTCAGGAGGCCCAGAAACCCTAGATTGATTGTCAATTCATCGAAATTAGATAAAGTTGTAGTGAAAGGCAAAATTGTTTTGCCCCTCGACTGTACAAAATTGTCACAGAGAATATTTTTTGTGTCAGCAGAATATACCTATGGAATCTTGTTTTGCATCATCAGAATCTTTTTGATTCATTATCCAGTGGGTAAAAATAAAAATCGTCTCGCTAAATATTTATCTATGGGTTATAAAGTTCTTTCTACAGATTTTAATTTTATGCATGTCAAGTACTGCGCTTGTAGGTACCCTACCTACGCAGGGTACCCACCTACACCCCAATGAGCGGCACATGTCACACGAGTCCCTCTTAGGCCCTTGCACCCAATTTCTACTAACAGTTGCGGTCTTAATACTGCTTGGTTTTCTTTCAAATCGGTGGGTACTTTCAAAATATTTATCAAGGATTATCATTAAAATAAGTGGTGGTTACCTTTAAAACTCCCCGACAACCAACACATACCCCCAGCCACTAGATACTTCCCGGTAGTGGCATCGACAGGGGCATCATTTCCCACTCTAGAAGCATTGACCGCCCAGATCACACCTCTAGAAGTAGTCATTTTCACTGTTGTGCCTTTAAAAGCCACCCGCTAGCTGGCAAGTCCAAACTGGCATTCACATCAGGCTTCTGGCAACATATTCACCGGTGGACAAATCTCCACCACCAAAGTTTAAATGTTACCATTAACCCAGCGGTGGTCTATAAAATTGCCTACTATTTGGCGGACATGGCATACCGGGCCAACAGGTAGCAAAACCACTCAGCATGCTAGCAGTCAGCTTACTGCCAAGGAAATGAGAGGTTTCCAGTATAAAATAATGGTTTACTATGTTTCAAAGGCATTTTTTAATGAATAAAATGGTGGTTTCGAATCCAAATACAAGGTGGTTCCATTTTATCAGGCGGTTTCACAAAATCTTCAAGTAGTTTTAGAATATTCGGTGGAATCTATGCACATAGTGGTGAATCTTTTTGCATCTACTGGCGTCATGATGATGTCAGCATGACATCATTTTCTAGCATGTGATGCAACTTTTTAAGTGACTGTAAAACTTTTCCATCAACTGTACATTGCTTACATCATCATTCCAGGTGATGGCCTCATCAATTTCTAGCGCCCTGCTGACATCGTCATTCTGACTAATGACATCATCTTTTTGGAAAGGCACAAGAAATATTCCATCAACGAAAAGCATATTCCATCCACTTGCATGTTGATGTCATCACTATGTCAATAGTGACATCCGTATTTTTACCCCTCTTGGCTAGACCCCTCTCCATTGAGCTTTTTGATTTCGCAATCCAACTTTGGAGGCCCATATCTTGCTCAATTTTGCTCCATTTTTCATGAATTTTTTTTATTTGGGCTAGAATTTCGCAAGATTCACAATGGTGGAGTTAGATTTTAATTTTGGTGCTTGTTGTTTCCATAAATTGTAGTTTCTCTCACCTATACCTAACTATTTCCCATTTTTAGAACTACAAAGGCTTCGTTTAGGCTCATATGGTAACATTTTTTGGTGATTTTATTTTTTGAGAGTGCATAATTTTTTGAGTACTTTCTAAATCTTCTATGAGGTTGATCCAATTTTGTTCAAAAATTGTACTTTTAGTTTTAGCCCAATTTTGACTTTTGCATTGTACCAAAATTAAAGACCACTTTGTTGTTTTGGCTTGTGGCAATTGTAATTGGACTGAATATAAAGTCTCACAATCATTTTTTGTTGGGGGTGATATCATTCATTGAGTAAAAGAGGGGTTGTACTTGTGTTCTTTTTTGTACTCTTGTATCATGGATCCAAACAAACTTCCTCTACTCACACCATATAATTGTTGGTGTGAATAGGGTTATCACCTAACTGGTTTACCCTTGTGTGGATAATTCATATTATTTAACTATTTATTAGTTAAATAATATTCACACATCACACATAATTCACACATGTTAAGTTGACTTAGTGAGTCTACTAGATGTTTCTAGTTGTGTCTAGTTGTGTCTAGTTATTGATAGTTGTCATCATATCCTATAGTTGTCACATGTCATAGGATAATGACACTTGACACATGACTACAACATCCCACATTCCATCCTTGTCTTTATAAGAAAGGCATATCATGTACATTGTAACAACAATTTTGTATCTCTTTTTGCATTCATTGATAGAATAGCATTATTCTCTCATTTGATCTCTCTTATACTTTCATGAAGTCTTAGATCCTAGGTGGCTCCAATCATAGCCAACTCTAACATGGTATCAGAGCTCTAGGAAAAATCACTTTGTGTTAGTCATTTCTTGAGAGATCTTAAGTGCAATTCATGATGGATCTTGATAATTGAGTATGCTCTTCTCTTGCATCGAATGATGACCTGGAGAATCAAAAAAACTTGATAGAAATACTAGATTTTTTAGGGTTTCCTCTTTGTAGACTTGTAAATTGTAGGTTCATTTTGGAGCATGTTTCTGCAAATCTAAGCATACCATTGCATTCAGGAGGTCCGAGATAGTCAAGATCGCCTTTTGTTTCGTCCAGATCGAACATCAAAGGCCAAATCTATGAGGGTTTGAAAGTGGGAGGTGCATGCCTGATCTAGTAGGTACCTAATATTTTGGAGCACTTTGGGTCAAATCTAACCTTGCAATCATGCTCAAGAGGCCCAAAAACCCCAAGATCGATTGTCAATTTGTTGAAATCAGACAAAGTTGCAGTAAAAGGCAAAAAATATTTGCCTCCTTGGTTGTACTAACTACAGCAGAATATTCCATAGAATATTCTTAGAATCATCCTACGTAGGAGAAATCTATGCTAGCACAAGTGAATCATGGCGTAATTATCTGCTGGGTAATATTTAAAATCACTAGTTAAATATATTTTGCATTTTTTAACATTTTTGTTTTCTCCAGATTATATTTTCTATAGGGTTGTACCCTGCAGTAGTAGGGTACCCTGCGCTCAGGGTATAGGGGCTAACCATTGGGTGCCACATGGCGTGAGCCCTAGCACCCTCTTCGGTAGTAACAGTGGTCCAATCAATGGTCATTCAAAGCTTCATCACTAGCGGTCATTTGAAGCTTGGTCAACCTGCAGGTGACCATCATATACTCTGGTGACCTAGTAGCTAACAAAGTCACCATAGATCTCAAAGACTTTCCCGGTGAAAAGGCATCCCTCAAACATTGCAGGATCTAAACTTAGTTGGTTGTTCCTATCAGCATCTTCCTTGAACCATCTAGCAGCCACATCTAATCATATCCCGATGATCTGTCAGAAAAGTAGCCTTCAAAACAATCACTGACAACAAACAAATTAGTGGCCAGTTTAAAAATTGTGGTAGTCAAATTACCTTCCTGGAAGATAGTTGACCATAGGTGTGAAAGGAAGCTAGGTGTGCGGAAATCACTTCCTACACTAATCTAATGAGGAGAGGGCTATGTAAATTCAAATTTATCCTAACTATTACAACAACATTAAACCATTAACATGAGATATTGCAGCAAACACATAATAGAGAAGGTGAGACAAAAGAAGAGAGACATAAGATATACGTGGGGAAAACCCTTATCGGGTGAAAAACCCCACACTCTAAAACCTACACAATGTATTATCAAAACAAAGAATGTTTACAACACACTTGCAATGCAAGATTTTAGGAGTCTTCGACACTCATATCTAGAGACAAACCGGCAGCATAACAGTACCTGTCAAACCTGTAATACATCTCCTACAAGCACCTGTTTATATAGAATATACAAGGCAATATTGGTCCTATCTTGGAATGGGCATCGAACTTGGCCTCATGGCCCAAAACCCATGCCTAAGGACACTTGGTCAACATTGTAGAATGTGTATGACACTTGTCCATAGCTCCCATCCCAAAGGGGTCGCCTATTTCCAAAATGGGCTATGACAGATGCTATTACGATTCTTACAACCATCATAGAATATGTCATAGAAGTTACAACTTACAGCTATAAGAGAATCTGTCATACACAAGCTAAAAATAGCATATTCTCTTACAACATGTCAGAGTCCACTTTAGAGTGCCCAAATATGCCTTTTTCAAATATGCTTCATGACACATGTCCTCACTTGTCTTACAAGCTTCTATTTCTAACTCTTACATGTCATAACTTCGTCATAGGAATCCGTCATAACCGTTTCGGTCAAACATTCACTTACACAACATCCAAGATGCCAACACATGGCAAAATTCTCCTACCACAAAGTGGGACACCTATCTCCTCATGTGAGGACAAAATTACAAGTTGTCATCTTCCATATAGGATGACACATCACCGTGCCACATCCCACAATATGACAATATGGAATTTACAATTAATTTACAACATAGGCAATTAATAGATAAATACAATCAAAATAATGCAAGGAATTACCAAGGTTGAGACACCTTAATTCCCAACATTCTCCCACTTTTTGAACACCTTGTAAGAGTGAATAGAATAATAGGATTTAACTGCTATAGGCCAACAGGCCCATAGACTCCGAACACCATCTGAACTTCTTTATGCCCACTGGCTTCGTCAATGCATCTGCAACATTATTCAAAGTATCTACCTTCTCCAAATTTACCCTCCCATCTTCTACCATGTCTCACACGAAGTGAAACTGAACATCGATATGCTTTGTTCTAGCATGGAAAGTTGGATTCTTCGCAAGGCAAATTGCACTCTGACTTTCACAGCTGATCGTAATTTGACCTGCATCAATACCAATATCTGAACACAATCTCTTAAGACAAATGGCTTCCTTACAAGCATGAGTTGTAGCCATATACTCAACTTCTGTAGTGGACAAAGCAACCACAGGTTGTCGCTTACTCATCCAACTAATTGCACTACCAAACATTGTAAACACATATGCACTGGTGGATCTCCTACTGTCAATGTCACCTGCCCAATCAGAATCCACAAATCCATGAATACAAACTAAATGCAAAGGTCATATAGCCTTGCCATGATAGCAAATGGAATACTCAGAAGTACCCCTCAAATATTTAAACACTCACTTAACTGCATCCCAATGTACCTGTCTAGGATTAGCCATAAACTGACTAAGGACTCCCACTACTTGGGAAATGTTTGGTCTTGTGCAGACCATAGCATAAATCAAACTGCCAACAACACTAGCATAAGGTACTTTTCTCATGTCCTCCACCTCACTAGGAGATTTTGGACAATCCTCAACAGACAACTTTGTCCCCAATGAAATAGGAACACTTAATGGTCTACAATCTACCATACTAAACCTGTCCAACATGGTCTTCACATACTTACTCTGGCTTAACCAAAGTTTTCTGTTAGTTCTGTCTCTTCTGATTTCCATTCCAAGAATGTACCTGGCTGTACCTAAATCTTTCATTTCAAACTGTGCTACCAACTGAGACTTAAAATTAGAAATCATATTCATACCCTTCCCAATGAGCAACATATCATCAACATATAATGCAACAATGAGAATACGATCACCATCAAACTTATAATACACACAGTGATCCGATTTTGATCTCAGATAACCAATTGACAACACAAAGGCATCAAAATTCAAGTACCACATCCTAGGAGACTGCTTGAATCCATACAAAGACTTCTTAAGCTTGCAAACCAAATTTTCTTTACCTTTCTCTATGTAATGCTCTGGCTGTGACATGTAGATTTCTTCCTCCAAATCACCATGAAGGAAAGTTGTCTTCACATCCATTTGTTCTATCTCTAAATCATAAGTAGCTGCAAGAGATAATAGTAATCTAATGGATGTCATCTTTGCAATAGGAGAGAAAATTTCACCATAATCAATTCCCTCCACTTGTGAGTACCCCTTGGCAACTAATCTAGCCTTGTACTTTTCAACACTACCATCTGCACCAAATTTCTTCTTGAACACCCATTTACAACCAACAAGTTTTCATCCATCAGGTAGAGGCACCAAGTCCCATATTTTGTTATTTTCCAAACAAGCCATCTCATCCTGCATGGCATCCTTCTAGGAACCCGCATCTTTCATGCCCATAGCCTCTTTCACAATTCTAGGCTCATCAGTGTTAGAAAGTAAAGCAAAAGCACAACTAGAATCAAGTAATGAATAACCAAACCTATCAGGTTACTTTCTTGTTCATGTAGACCTCCTCAATGGCTGAGGTTGAGGTTCTACTTATTCTCTTTTAGAGCTACTAGAGCTCTCCTCGTCATCAGGCCTCACAGGGTCTGTTGGTTTAGTCTTCTCAGGGGTAGAAGGAAACTGAACCACATCTTCTTTCTTTTCTGACTGTTCTGGTTGTAGAACAATGAAAGAGGGTGTTATCTCTCTAAAGATAACACTTCTGCTATACAACACTTTCTCAGTCATGGGATCCCAAAGCTTGTATCCTTTCACATTGACACCATAGCCAATGAAAATACATTTAACATCCTTGTTCTCCAACTTAGACCGTTTCTCCCTAGGCACATGTGCATATGCCTCACAACCAAAAACATGAAGATGCCTTACTGAAGGCTTCTTACCAGACCACACCTCCATAGGTGTTTTTCCAACAAGAGCTGATGTAGGAGATCTGTTTACCAAATAGCAAGTAGTGACAATAGCTTCAGCCCAAAACTTTTGTTCGAGGCTTGCTCCACTAAGAATACTCCTAGCCTTCTCCATCAATGTCTGTTCATCCTCTCTGCAACTCCATTTTGCTGCAAGGCATATGGAGTTGTCTTATGCCTTTCAATCCCTTACTCTTTGTCAAACTTATCAAACTCTGCCAAACAAAACTCACCTCCATTGTCAGTTCTCAAACACTTAATCTTTTTACAAGTCTAATTTTCAGCAAAGGCTTTAAACTCTTTAAACTAACTAAAGACTTTAGTCTTGCTTCTAATAAAATAAACCCATGTCCTACTGTAATTATCTATGAAAGATACAAAATATATAGATTTTGAAATCAAAGGAACATTAACAGGACCAAACACATCAAAATGAATAAGATCAAATACATCAGAAGACTTGTGAGAACTAGAGTAAAACTAAACATGGTTTTGCTTTCCATAAATGCAATGTTTGCAAAAGTCAAAATCAAGATTACAATCATTCAACCCCTCAGTGAGGTTTTTATTTTTTAGGGTACGTAGACCCTTCTTACCAATGTGGCCATATCTCAAATGCCATAACATAGTCTTTTCAGTAGGAAGCTTAGCTTCCAAAGCATGTGCACAACCATTGAAATTGGTTACAACAGATTTCTTCACTGCATGTTTAGATGGTGGGTATGAAGTGATAGCAACTCATTTTCTTGAGTCAGAAGAACTATTGCACTGTGAAGTACATGCCTCTAGATAAAATAGAGTACCCCTCCATGTACCCTTCGCAAGCACCATAGATCCTCTTGTCATCTTGCATCTATCCTTCAAAAAGACAACTTGCACACCAACATCATTCAACATACTTACAGAAAGTAGGTTATGTGCAAGGCCTGGAATGTGCATAACTCTAGTGATCCCCTTCACTCATCCATCAGGGAATAAGATTGAGACTCTTCCACAACCAACAATCTTCAGATGAGAGTCATCACCAAGGTACACCCTTCCACCATCGAACTCTTCATATTTGGTAAACTAGTCTCAATGCAAGGTCATGTGGAATGATGCACCAGAATCAATCAACCAAACATCATTAGATGCATGGGTGGCCAGGGCTGCCATGAAGGCATCACCATCATCTTGTGACTTGTCAGAATCTAAATCAGGAGCTTTCTTCTTCTTTTTCTTCTCCTCTTTGCATTCCTTTCAAAAATGCCCAGTTTTATCACAGTTCCAACAAAGAGCCTTGGACTTTCCAAGAGATTTAGATCTCCCATGGGATTTGGATCTACCCTTTTCACCTTTCTTGTCCTTCTTCCCTTTCTCTTTGGGTCTTCCACGAACCGCAAGAGCCTCTTTGGCTGCCTCAAAATAATTTCTCTGCATCTCTTCAGATAATAGCGAAGATACCACATCTTCCATCTTGAAGGTAGTAGTGGTGCTTCTGATAGCCATGACAAGATGATCCCACAAATCTGGCAAAGAACAAAGTAGGGTCATGCATCGATCCTCCTCCATTTTCACACCCATAGATGTCAACTGTGCAACGACCATGTTAAAATCATTCATGTGATCCGCAACAGATCCTCCATCTTCCATCTTTAGAGAAAACAACTTCTTTTTCATAAAAAATTTGTTTACCAAGGACTTGGCCTGATAAACATCACCCAACTTCTTCCAAAGATATTTTGTGTGCTTCTCCTCATGGACATTCAATAGGACAGAATCAACTAAACAGTCTTATGAGACCCTTAGCCTTCCGATCTTTGAGGTCCCAATCAGCTTGTGACATTGCTATAGGTTTCACACCAAATATCATTTCCCATAGGTCACGATCAACAAGTAGGTCCTCCATCTTCAATTTCCACAACTCAAAATTAGTGCCATTGAATTTCTCAACCTCTAACCTTTCAAATGTGGTTGCCATCTCCTTGCTACAATAAGATACAGAATACTCTACACAAGACTCCCACTCAACCTAAGATCAGCTCAAAAAACCCTACCTAATAACTAAGACCAAAACTGGCCAGGCTCTGATACCAACTGAAAGGAAGCTAGGTGTGTGGAAATCACTTCCTACACTAATCTAATGAGGAGAGGTCTATGCAAATTCAAATTTATCCTAACTATTACAGCAACATTAAACTACTAACATGAGATATTGTAGCAAACACATAACAAAGAAGGTGAGACAGAAGAAGAGAGACACAAGATATATGTGGGGAAAACCCTTATCGAGTGAAAAACCCACACTCCAAAACCTACACAATATATTATCAAAACAAAGAATGTTTACAACACACTTACAATGCAAGCTTTTAGAGTCTTCAACACTCATATCTAGAGACAAACTGGTAGCATAACAGTACCTATCAAACCTATAATACATCTCCTCCTACAAGCACTTGTTTATATAGAATATACAAGGCAATATTGGTCCTATCTTGGAATGGGCATCCAACTTGGCCTCATGGCCCAAAACCTATGCCTAAGGACACTTGGTCAACATTGTAGAATGTACCTAACACTTGTCCATAACTCCCATCCCAAAGGGGTCACCTATTTCAAAAATGGGCTATGACAAATGCTCTTATGACCGTCATAGAATTTGTCATAGCAGTTACAACTTACAGCTGCAAGAGAATCTATCATACACAGGCTATAAATAGCATATTATCTTATAACATGTCATAGTCCACTTTGGGGCACCCAAATATGCCTTTTTCAAAGATGCTTCATGACACATGTATTCACCTGTCTTACAAGCTTCTATTTCTGACTCTTACATGTCATAGCTTCGTCATAGGAATCCGTCATAACCGTTTCGGTCAAACATTCCCTTACACAACATCCAAGATGCCGACACATGGCAAAATGCTCCTACCATAAAGTGGGATGTCTATCTCCTCATGTGAGGACAAAATTACAAGTTGTCATCTTCCATGTAGGATGACATATCACTGTGCCACATATCACTGTGCCACATCCCACAATATGACAATATGGAATTTACAATTAATTTACAACATAGGCAATTAATAGATAAATACAATCAAAATAATGCAAGGAATTACTAAGGTTGAGACACCTTAATTCCTAACAAGGTGGCCATTAAAAATCCCAGAATGGTTAAAGAAAATTTTCTAGCGGCGGTAAAATTCAAACTGCCCAACGATATTTAAAACCCCGGTGGTTTCATCATCCAGAAAGTGGTTTTCACTAGATTGAAGGAGGTTCTAACAAACAAACTATTGTTTTGCAATTTTCTAGAAATATCCACCACCTTTAAGGTGGTTTTTAGACTTTATTCAATGGTCTTTTGTGGTCAAACAGGTGATTTCGACTGTAAAACTAGCAGTTTCATTTTCTGTATAGTGGTTTTGGCCTTAAAATGGTGGTTTTGCTAAAAACATAGGTGGTTTTCACTATCAGCAGGCAGTTTTCACACATAAACAACATTTTTTCCCTTTTAATAGAGAATATTTTAGTGCAAAGGGAATATTCCATCTACAGGAACCCTCCTTGGCCCCTCAAAGCTCTAAACAGGGGTTTTTTTTCTTTTTTTCATAACTTTTACCCACGGAGGTAAAATTGGGAAAATGAGATATTGTTGGAAAGCTAATAGAGAGCACTTCATAGTGGTACAAATCATTTTCTGAGATTCTGTAGTAGGTAATAGATACAATAGTTTGAAGATAGATCTTTATTTTTAGCTTCCGAGCTCATAACTTTCAACCACGATCTCCAATTTTCATGATTCTTGTGGCATTAGAAAGGTCTTCAAGAGCTCTTTAAATCTATCCATGCACTTTTCTTAGATTCAGTACTAGGTTCATTTTATTCAATTTGTTGGTTTTTTGGCTTTTGAGTGATAACTTGGGCATTTTGAGACTTGAGGAAGTGAAACTTATTTTGGAGGGATTTGTTTGCTTTGATAAATTAGTGTGAGTAATTGTAATCTCCCTTGGATTTTTGTTTTAAGAGATTTTCATGCTTTCCCAATTTTGGTCCCTTGTGGACAATTGTAAATCGCACTAAGTATAAAGTGCCACAATCATTCTTTTTGGGGGGGGTAATCTCTTTAATTAAGTAACAGGGGGTTGTACTTGTGTTCTTTTTTGTACTCTTGTATCATAGATCCAAACAACTTCCTCTACTCACACCATATAATTATCATAAGTGGAAAACTAAAATGGAGATTCATTTAAGAAGTTTGAAAATTCATAGAGTAACAATGGGTACAGAAATTGAACCAACAGTAGTTGCAAAAAATAGAAAGTGGTACAATAGATGTGATCAAGCCTATGGAACAGTATGCTTGTCTATTTCTCCTGATCTTCCTTTTCATATTGGTAACATCAAAAAATGTCCCCTTGGGGACTTTTCCCTCATAAGGTTTAGCTCCAGGGTCTTTAGCATGCATTTAGGATATTTTAGTTCATATTTTAGCATCTTAATGGAATGAGAGCTGGGTTTCATGGCAAATGGGACCTAGGAGGACCCCTTGAGCTCTATTCTACCCAAAATAGGGTGGACTTGGGTACCCACACCATAGTCCTACCCTATTTTGGGGCAGCCCCAATTTTCAGGTGTCAGTTTATGACTGTTAGTTGGTTCTTTTGCCGACACGGTAAAGTTTGATTTTTAAAATCTTGGCAGGAATGCTTGTAGGTGCATATATAAGCATGTTTAGGCATTCATTCATAAACTAGATGGCAATTGTGATGTTCAAGTGTTCTCAAGGTGATTCAAGGCTTTCTATTGTGTTGCAAGAGCAGACTTGTATGTTTTGTGTGTTGATATTTGCAAATTTGAGCATCAATCTCCTCATGGAATGAAGAACAATCTTCCTCCATAAGAATTTCACTACAAGGTGACATATCATTGTGTTTTTATCATTGATTCCTTTGGTTTTTGCCTCTACCTCACAAAGGCACACTCTTTGTCTGACAACGGTATTCAGAGACTTAAGTGTCCTCTGGGGCTTGACTAAGGCAAGCCTCTAAACACCACAACCCCCAAACCAAGTCTTGTTATTGCAGGTTACAGGTGTTGCATTCAGAAAAAGTGGAGTTACAGGAAGGAGTGGTAGGCATCAAGGATTTAGGATCTAAAGAAAAGTTAGATAAAGGAGCACTTCTAGGACTAGGGTGCCTGCAACAATGTCCTCCATAGATAGATTTCGAGAAATAGAAGATACAGGGTTGATCAGTGTCAAAAGGAGGTCCAGATTCTGTGAAAAAGTAGGTACCTTGGACTTGGGTACCTGCACCAGTGTTCCCAACTATTCTGCCTCGGAACCCCAAAAACAAGTATTCTATATTTTGTAATTTTACTCGCGTCTGGAAGAGCTTATTCTATCTTTCATCATTTTGTTGTCGTATTTGCATAATTAGGGTTTTAATGGTTAATTAGACAAAAGAGAAGGAAAATTAACAATTAAATTCCCTAATCTAATTTTCCCTTCATTTTCAAGTGACCTAGGGTATGATAGTGCTTGCCACTCGACCCTAGATCCTTCAATTTTAGAGTGAAAGGAGGATTTCAACATCTAAACAACAAAAGATTAACAAAATCTAATTTTACCCTAAACATTTTGGTGAACCCATGCTTTGGACTTAAATTGAAACTTTTTGATTGTTTTCCTTTAGATTTGGTGTGATTTTATTCATTTATTTGGTCATTTACTTTATTGCATTGAGAAAATTTCAAAAAAAAGAAATATTGGAAAAATACAAAAAAAATTACATTGTTTGGCTTACTAAATTGCATCAGTTCTTTCTAAATTTTCCTAATTCATGATTTTTGCATCAGATCTGATATAAAATATAGAAAAATACAAAAATTCAAAATTTTGCCTTGCATTTTCATCATTTAATTGCTAGGGTTTTGTGGAAATTTTGACAATTTTAGATAACCTAGTAATTCCAAAATCTAGGGTTAATAGGCAAAATATTTTATCAGATTTTTCTACTAATTTTAGAGGCCCATTCAAATTTTCATTTGGATTTAGTCTTGCATTTTAGTGTGAATTTGCATTTAGATTTAAAATATTTGCATTTTTACATAGAAAATCTCAACAAAAACTAGCAATTTTGATGCATTTTCATTAAATTTGCATGGGCATTTTGCATGTTAAGGCTTGAAAATTATTTTTAGATCTGATATTAAGGCAATTTCATCATAAATCAGACTTTAAAGCATTCACATAGAATTTTATCTCAAGATCTCAAACCTAGGGCTTCAAAAACAACAATTTTCACTAAATTTGGCCTTATCGACTTTATAAACTTGCACAATATGTGTGTTGTGAAAGGTATTTTAGAATAATTTTTCTGTTATTAGGGTAATAATTTTCTTCCCCTCATAAAAATCTTCACAACACCCTTTTTATCGGGCTCTTGTAGTGAAAATTTGGTAAAAAACTACACATTTTAGCTATTTTGGCCCTAGGGTTTGACCTAGTTTTCACTCCAAGCGTGTTGTGACAAATTTTATGGATTGAGGTGATTGGTATTATTGATATTATTTGTTGTACCTCCTGTAATTCATTACAACAACTCCTTTGCTAGGCCTTGGAATTGAAAAGCCGTGAAAAATTGCATATTTTGCTATATTTTCACTAGGGTTTTACCTTAAGTAGCACCAAAAGCGTGTTGTTTTGGGTATTTTTTCACCAAGTGGCTGTTATTACTGATATTATTTTTTTTCCATCATCATCTTCCTCACAACACTCTTTGTCATGCTCTTTTGCATTTGAATTTTGGTGAAAAAGTGCTTATTTTGACTTATTTTCACTATAATTTGACTTGGTATCATCTTAGATTTGCATCAAAAGTATGTTGTAAAGGATATTATTGCTTTATTGCACTAATATAAGACATATTATTTGCTTCCCCTGATAAAAATCCTTACAACACCTTTTCTTTCATATATTTGCATTGAACAAGTACAAAAAAAAGGTCAAGCATTTTAGGTCATTTTGCATATAGTTTGCACTTATCTTTTGCATACTCTTGGAAAATTGTTAAAATCTAATTTTGCATTTCATTATGGCATCTTCATTTATTCATCTCTTAAATCTTTACATGAGTATATCCTAGATTTTGAAAATTTTGATAATTTCACTAATGAGAATCCTAATGTTCTAGAACACATAGCTTATATCAATGATATTGATACTTCTATTTGTTCTACATATGAGTTGCAATTACTTTGTTATACACATGATTTTAGTAGCTTCACTTTACTCATAGGAGCATATCCTTTGATATTAGAAGATTTAACCAAATTCATCTCTAGGAATACTCATGAGAAAGATGAGAGTGAAAAGCCCTTTTCCACCACAAAGTATGATGATGATAGTGATGACGTACCTTCCTCTCAGCCCACTGCTCTCCCTAGCCAAGATGTAGCATTAGTGGATGATAATAGGTCTCTCACATTAAATCCTTTGGGGATGGATATTGGGTGCAATTAAGAGGAAAACAATGTTAATTCAATAATTGTTAATGGACTTCATAGCAATATTCCTGAAATGATTATCTGAAGGGCACTTAGTGCACCCTCATGCTTAAAACCAGTGATTACGGTTCAAGGTGTTCAAAATTTGTTACAACAACCGCACCATAATGTGATTGCTCATGCATACAACACTAGTAATAACAAGCAAAGTAAGCAAGCACCGCATGTGCCTGTCTCTCTTCCATGTTCTCAACCTATGCTTCCTCAACCACCTCATCTTACTCATAAAAGTGGTCAAGAGTATGATCTTGTCAAACAGCTTCGCGCTACTCTAGCTAAGATCTCTCTTTGGGATTTAATACAAACATCACCTACACACCACAGAATGCTCCAAGAAGATTTACAAAAGGTGATTGTCCCACCTACTGCTAATCCTAATGATGTAGAAGCTGTATTGGATAGTATGCATGTGACAAAAATAGATATTCTCTTTCAGCCATAGGAATTACCGTCAATTGAATTTCAAAACCAATATGATCCACTTATGATCTCTATCATAATAAATAGAACGTTGGTAAAATGAGTTATGATTGACAATGGATCATCTCTTAATGTTTGTAGCGTTGACCTACTAAACAAAATCAAGGTTGACACATCATAAATCACACCAAATGGTATTAGCATTCATGGCTTTGATAATGTTGGATGACAATCCGTGGGCACTATAACTCTACCTATACAAATAGGACCTATGCTTGTGCCTACCCTGATTCATGTCATGCCTTGTTCTTTATCTTACAACATGATTCTTAGTAGACCTTGGATTCATGCATTGGGGGCAGTTCCTTCCACTTTGCATCATTCAATCAAATTTATATTCAAAGGTAAACTTCATACTATTCATGCCGATCCTGAACCAGATAACTGCTTACACATTGAAAATCAAAAACTAGTTTACAATCATATGAGTTTAAATGGTGCACGAGATGATTCATCAATAGATAATGTTATACAAGCCTCTACAACATCGAATGCACTCTATGGTGATGATTGGGGCCCATTAGATTTTAATCCTTGTGGTATGGGGGAATATAAAATTTACAGCTTTGACAAGTCAAAAGTGGCATCAATACCACCTAAGCAATCTTTTCAAGCACCTAAGAAACCTAAAATCCCCTTGGTAGAAAATAGAGACAATACTCTAACTTATGCTACAAATTATGATACCTATGAGGCTTCACCTTCCTCTAAGGAACTAGATTCTCTATATGGTCGTGGATTTCAAATTTTTTATAAATATAATGACTATGTAGGTAAGGGATGTGGTATAAATCAACAAGGAAATCGAGTACCTATAGAATCTGCTTCAACACATTACTCAAGTGGCATTGGATATAATCCTTTTTAAAAAAAAGAAAGCCTCTTGTCTTCCTAAACTTAATACAATATCAAAACGACATGAGAGGTATCCTAGATGTGTTTGTTCTTAATGATGGTGCTACCAGGTAAGTATCTCTAACCTTTTATCTCTCTTGTGATGTGCTTCCCCCGTGATGTGTTATATGTTGTTTAGGTCTCCTGGGATGACCTCAGATTCTCCCGTAAGGTTCGGGATACCAAGAGACTACCTCTATTGTGACCTTCTTCTATTTGTATCATCATTCTTCTATATATTGCCTCTCTCTCTAATTTCATTATTGTGTGTTGTGTCTTACGGACATAGCATTGTGTTTGGTGACTTGGGGGCACCCTCCTATGTGACTGTCCCTAAGACACTTGTTTCTCTTCTCTTATTTATTGTTTCCCTTCCTCTAGTGTTTCCATCTAGCAGGCGGATGATGACAAACATTTATACTGATGCGAACCTAGTGTCCCTTTCGAGAGCAATAAAAAAATGGACTTAGTTCCTAATATGACAATGGGGTTGTATATCTTATCTAATGCTTGGCTAGTGGAAGTACTAGTGCTTTCCGTGTAGTGAATTTCATGATGTTTCTATCGCATTTACAAACCTTAACAATACTGCTGCTCTATGCACCTTTGTTTTCCTTTGAATCTAGCCTTGGCGGTACTCAATTCGGAGAGCTTCATGATATAGCCTCGCGGTTGTCCTGGAACTCTGAATTCATTGTATAACCTTGGCTCTTTGTGTGGTTAATCATATGCATTGATGTTGTTGTTTATCATGATGTTGTAGACACTAACATGTTTCTTGCAGGGATGTGTTTGTGCGAACATTTGGTGATCATAAAGTACATGTCACCTCTTGGGGGCATGGGCTTTGCGAAAGTCAATGTTCCCTTCTGTGTTTTCTTCCTACCTTAATGTGCTTGATATTGATAACTGATATCAACCACCTTAACGTGGGGGCATATATAAGGTAAGCTATCTATTATAGATGTTAGCAATCTGTTTGACTTCAAATACAAAGACTTGCGCCCTAGGGTAGTGCATCGTGCATCCTGAGTTTCTTTGCAATCAATCAATCAATCATGTAAGCCCTCTACGGAGGTGAGATATCGAGCATATCCTTTTTCTTAAGCCCTCTGTGGAGGCAGGGATGGTCTATTTCTCAGAGAAGATTGCATCATCCTATCATTTTCAAAAGTCCTCTGCAAAGGCGGGGAGTGGTTTTGTGACTAACTCAACCCTTAAGCGTGTTTTCGGTGATTGTTGTGGGGAAGCCTAATAGTCGATGTGTGCTTGTAATGTGTCTGATATGGTGTTGGACCTAGAAATAGGTACACTCCATCGCTTGTCTGCCGTGTTTTCTCCATGTCTTCAAGTGTGTGTGTTTTGGCGTGCTTGTTTTGTGTGGCATGTCTATTGCCCCATATTTAGAGACCAGCGCCCTCAGATAGTGCTTCCGGCATTTTGGGAGGTTTTGCATGTCTTGCATGTGTGTTGCCCCATATATACAGAGACCTGCGCCCTAGGGTAGTGCATCCTATATTATGGGAGGTTTGTTTACTTTCTAGTACTTGCATTTGCATTTCATATACATGAGAAAAAAAAAAAACATATCATTTATGTTTTCCATGCATTAATGTGTCTTCTATGCATTGACTATCTGCTCTGTGTCCTGTGTGACTGTAACTGTCTTCTTCGTGTTTTACGTGCCCGTTACTGTCTTCTATGTGATTGGTGTGTCTTCTCCGTGCTTGGTGTGTTTTTTGTGTTTGTGACCTTACTTTAATGCATGTATCAACCTCACGTTTATACATACATTAAAGTGGGAGCTAAATGTAATGTCAGAAAATGTCTCCTTGGGGGTTTTTCCCTCATAAGGTTTAGCTCCCAGGTCTTAAGCATGCATTTAGGACTTTTTAGTTCATATTTTAGGATCCCGATGGAATAAGACCTGGGTTTCATGGCAAATGAAACCTAGGAGGACCCCTTGATTTGTACCCTACCTAAAATAGGGGGGAGGACTTGGGCGCCCACGCCCCAGTACTGCCCTATTTTAGCGCAGCCCCAATTTCCAGGTGTCGATTTATGACCGTTAGTTGGTTCTTTTGCTGACATGGTAAAGTTTGATTTTTAAAATCTTGGCAAGAATGCTTGTAGGTGCATATATAAGCATGTTTATGCATTCATTCATAAAATAGATGGCAATTGTGATGTTCAAGTGTTCTCAAGGTGATTCAAGGCTTTCTATTGTGTTGCAAGAGCATACTTGTATGTTTTGTGTGTTGATATTTGCATATTTGAGCATCAATCTCCTCATGGAACGAAGAGCAATCTTCTTCCATGAGAGCTTCACTACAAGGTGACATATCATTGTGTTTTTATCATTGATTCCTTTGGTTTTTGCCTCTACCTCACAAGGACATGCACTCTTTGTCTGACAACGGTGTTCGGAGACTTAAGTGTCCTCTGGGGCTTGACTGAGGCAAGCCTCTAAAAACCACAACCCCCAAAGCAAGTCTTGTGATTGCAGGTTATAGGTGTCACAGCTAGAAAAAGTGGAGTTGTAGGAAGGAGTGACAGGTACCAAGGATTTGGGATCTAAAGAAAAGCTAGATAAAGGAGCACTTTAAGGACTAGGGCATCCACAATAGTGTCCTTCGCAGACAGATTTCAGGAAACAAAAGTTACAGGGCTGATCAATGTTGGAAGGATGTCCAGATTCCCCGAAAAAGTAGGTACCTTGGACTTGGGCACCTGCACCAGTGTCCCTAACTATTCCACCTTGGAACCCTAAAAATAGGTATTCTGTAATTTGATATTTTATTCTCGTCTGCAAGAGTTTTTTCTGTCTTTCATCAATTTGTTGTTGTATTTGCATAATTAGGGTTTTAATGGTTAATTGGACACAAGAGAAGGAAAATTAATAATTAAATGCCCTAATCCAAGTTTCCCTTCATTTGCAAGTGGCCTAGGGTATGATAGTGCTCGCCACTCGACCCTAGATCCTTCAATGTTAGGGTGAAGGAGGATTTTAACATCTAAACAACAAAAGATTAACAAAATCCAATTTTACCCTAAACATTTTGGTGAACCCGTGCTTTGGACTTAAATTGTAACTTGATAAGTGTTTTCCTTCAGATTTGGTGTGATTTAATTCATTTATTTGGTCATTTACTTTATTGCATTGAGAAAATTTAAAAAAAAAAAATTTGGAAAAATACAAAAAAAAATTGCATTGTTTGTCTTACTAAATTGCATCAATTCTTTCTAAATTTTCCTAATTAATGATTTTGCATCAGATCTGATATAAACTACAGAAAAATACAAAAATTCAAAATTTTGCCTTGCATTTTCATCATTTAGTTGCTAGGGTTTTGTGGAAATTTTGACAATTTTATATAACCTAGTAATTCCAAAATCTAGGGTTGGTAGGCAAAATATTTTATCAGATTTTTCTACTAATTTTAGAGGCTCATTCAAATTTTCATTTGGATATAGTCTTGCATTTCAGTGTGAATTTGCATTTAGATTTAAAATATTTGCATTTTTACATAGAAAATCTCAACAAAAACTAGCAATTTTGATGCTTTTTCATTAAATTTGCTTGAGCATTTTGCATGTTAAGGCTTGAAAATCATTTTCAGATCTAAGATTAAGTCAATTTCATCATAAATTAGACTTCAAAGCAGTCACATAGAATTTTATCCCAATATCTCAAACGTAGGGCTCAAAAATAATAATTTTCACCAAAATTGGCCTTATCGACTTTATAAACTTGCACCATAGGTGTGTTCTGAAAGGTATTTTTACATTATTCTACTATTATTAGGATAATCATTGTCTACCCCTCATAAAAATCTTCACAACACCCTTTTATCGGGCTCTTGTAGTGAAAATTTGGTGAAAAACTACACATTTTAGCTATTTTGGCCCTAGGATTTAACCTAGTTTGCACTCCAAGCGTGTTGTGACAAATTTTATGGATTGAGGTGACTGGTATTATTGATATTATTTTCTATACCAACTTAAATTCATTATAACACCTACTTTTCTAGGCCTTGGAATTAAAAAACCGTGAAAAATTGCATATTTTGCTATATTTTCACTAGGGTTTTACCTAAAGTAGCACCAAAAGCATGTTGTGTTGGGTATTTTGGCACCAAGTGGCTGTTATTACTGATATTATTTTCTATCCATCATCATCTTCCTCACAACACTCTTTTTCATGCTCTTTTGCATTTAAATTTTGGTGAAAAAGTGCTTATTTTGACATATTTTCACTATAATTTGACTTGGCGTCCTCTTAGATTTGCATCAAAAGTATGTTGTAAAGGATCTTATTGCTTTATTGGACTGATATCAGACATATTATTTTCTACCCCTGATAAAAATCCATACAACACCTTTTCTTTCATATATTTGCATTGAAAAAGTACAAAAAAAAAATCAAGCATTTTAGGTCATTTTGCATATATTTTGCACTTATCTTTTGTATACTCTTGGAAAATTGTTAAAATCTAATTTTGCATTTCATTATGGCATCTTCATGTTATTCATCTCTTAAATCTTTACATGAGTATATCCTAGATTTTGAAAATTTTGATAATTTCACTAATGAGAATCCTCATGTTCTAGAACACATAGCTTATATCAATGGTATTGATACTTCCATTTGTTCTACATATGAGTTACAATTACTTTGTTATACACGCGATTTTAGTAGCTTCACTTTACTCATAGGACCATATCCTTTTATATTAGAATATCTAACCAAATTCATCTCTAGGAATACTCATGAGAAAGACGAGAGTGAAAAGCCCTTTTCCACCACAGAGTATGATGATGATAGTGATGATGTACCTTCCTCTCATCCCACTACTCTCCCTGGCCAAGATGTAGCATTAGTAGATGATAAAAGGTCTCTCACATTAAATCCTTTGGGGATGGATATTGGGTGCAATCAAGAGGAAAATAATGTTAATTCAATCATTATTAATGGACTTCAAAGCAATATTCCTAAAATGATTATCTAAGGGGCACTTAGTGCACTCTCTTGCTTAAAACCAGTGATTACGGTTCAAGGTGTTCAAAATGTGTTGCAAAAACCACACCATAATGTGATTTCTCATGCATACAACACCCGTAATAACAAGCAAAGTAAGCAAGCACCACATGTGCCTGTCTCTCTTTCATTTTCTCAACCTATGCTCCCTCAACCACCTTGTCTTACTCATAAAAGTGATCAAGAGTATGATCTTGTCAAACAGCTTCGTGTTACTCTGACTAAGACTCTCTTTGGGATATAATACAAACATCGCCTACATGCCATGGAATGCTCCATGAAGCTTTACAAAAGGTGATTGGCCCACCTACTGCTAATCCTAATGATGTAGCAGCCATATTGGATAGTATGCATGCGACAAAAATAGATATTCTCTTTCAGCCATAGGAATTACCGTCAATTGAAGCTCAAAACCAATATGATCCACTTATGATCTCTGTCATAATAAATAGAATGTTGGTAAAACAAGTAATGATTGACAATGGATCAGCTCTTAATGTTTGTAGCATTGACCTACTAGACAAAATCAAGGTTGACACATCACAAATCACACCAAATGGCATTAGCGTTTGTGGCTTTGATAATGTTGGATGACAATCCGTGGGCACTATAACTCTACCTATACAAATAGAACATGTGCTTGTGCCTACCCTGATTCATGTCATGCCTTGTTCTTTATCTTACAACATGATTCTTGGTAGACCTTGGATTCATGCATTGGGGGCAATTCCATCCACCTTGCATCATTCAATCAAATTTATATTCAAAGGTAAACTTCATACTATTCATGTCGATCCTAAACCAGATAACTACTTACACATTGAAAATCAAAAACTAGTTTTACAATCATACAAGTTTAAACAGTGCACGAGTTGATTCATCGATAGATAATGTTAGACAAGACTCTAGAATATCGAATGCACTCTTTGGTGATGATTGGGGCCCATTAGATTTTAATCCTTGCAGTATGGGGGAATATAAAATTAACAGCCTTGACAAGTCAAAAGTGGCATCAATACCACCTAAGCAATCTTTTCAAGCACCTAAAAAACCTAAAATCCCCTTGGTAGAAAATAAAGACAATACTCTAACTTATACTACAAATTATGATACCTACGAGGCTTCACCTTCCTCTAAGGAACTAGATTCTCTATATGGTTGTGGATTTCAAGTTTTGTATAAACATAACGACTATGTAGGTAAGGGATGTGGTATAAATCAACAAGGAATTCGAGTACCTATAGAATCCGCTTCAACACATTACTCAAGTGGCATTGGATATAATCCTTTTAAAGAAAAGAAAGCCTATTGTCGTCCTAAACTTAATACAATATCAAAATGGCATGAGAGGTATCCTAGATGCATATGTTCTTAATGATGGTGCTACCAAGTAAGTATATCTAACCCTTTATCTCTCTCATTATGTGCTTCCCCCGTGATGTGTTATATGTTGTTTAGGCCTCCTAGGATGACCTTAGATTCTCCCGTAAGGTTCAAGATACTAGGAGACCGCCTCTGTTGTGACCTTCTACTTGTATCATCATTCTTCTATATATTGTCTCTCTCTCTTATTTCATTGTTGTGTGTTGTGTCTTATGGACATAGCATTGTAGTTGGTGACTTGGGGGCATGCTCCTACGTGACTGTCCCTAAGACACTTGTTTCTCTTCTCTTATTTATTGTTTCCTTTCCTCTAGTGTTTCCATCTAGCGGGTGGATAACGACAAACATTTATATGGATGCAGACCTATTATCCCTTTCAAGAGCAATAAAAAAATGGACTTAGTTCCTAATATGATGATGGGGTTGTATATCTTATCTGATGCTTGGCTAGTGGAAGCACTTGTGCTTTTCGCGTAGTGAATTTCATTATGTTTCTGTCACATTTACAAACCTTAACAAAACTGTTGCTCTATGCACCTTTATTTGCCTTTGAATCTAGCCTTGGCAGTACTCGATTCGGAGAGCTTCGTGATATAGCCTTGCGGTTATCCTCAAAGTCCAAATTCATTGTATAACCTTGGCTCTTTGTGTGGTTAATCATATGCATTGATGTTGTTGTTTATCATGATGTTGTAGATACTAACATGTTTCTTGCAGGGATGTGTTTGTGGGAACATTTGGTGATTGCAAAGTACATGTCACCTCCGGGGGGCATGGACTTTGCGAAAATTAGTGTTTCCTATTGTGTTTTCTTCCTACCTTAGCGTGCTTGATATTGATAACTGATATCAACCACCTTAAGGTGGGGGCATATATAAGGTAAGATGTATGTTATAGATGTTAGCAATGTGTTTGACCTCAGATGCAAAGACCTGCGCCCCAGGGTAGTGCATCGTGCATCCTAAGTTTGTTTGCAATCAATCAATCAATCATGTAAGCCCTTTGCAGAGGTAGGGATGGTCTATTTCTCAGAGCAGATTGCATCATCCTATCATTTTCAAAAGTCCTTTGCGGAAGCAGGAAGTGGTTTTGTGACTAACTCAACCCTTAAGTGTGTTTTCGGTGATTGTTGTGGCGAAGCCCAATCATCGGTGTGTGCCTGTAATGTTCCTGAGATGGTGTTGGAAATAGAAATAGGTACACTCCATCGCTTGTCTGATGTGTTTTCTCCATGTCTTCAAGTGTGTCTATTTTGGCGTGCTTGTTTTGTGTGCCATGTTTGTTGCCCCATATACAGAGACTAGCACCCTCAGGTGGTGCTTCCTACATTTTGGGAGCTTTTGCATGTCTTACGTGTGTGTTGCCCCATATATATAGAGACCTGCACCCTAGGGTAACGCATCCTATATTATGGGAAGTTTGTTTACTTTTTAGTACTTGCATTTGCATTTCATATACATGAGAAAAAGAAAAGAAAAGATATCATTTTTGTCTTCCATGCATTAATGTGTCTTCTATGCATTGATTGTCTACTCTGTGTTCTACATGACTATAATTGTCTTCTCCGTGTTTTGTGTGCCTATTACTGTCTTCTATGTGATTGGCATGTCTTCTCTGTGCTTGGTGTGTTTGTTGTGTTTGGGACCTTACTTTAATGCATGTATCGGCCTTGCGTTTATACATACATTAAAGTGGAGGCTAAATGTAACATTGAAAAATGTCCCCTTGGGGGCATTTCCCTCATAAGGTTTAGCTCCCAGGTCTTTAGCATGCATTTAAGACATTTTAGTTCATATTTTAGCATCCTGATGGAATGAGACCTGGGTTTCATGGCAAATGGGACCTAGGAGGACCCCTTGCATTGTACCCTGCCCAAAATAACGGGGATGAATTGGGCGCCCATGCCCTAGTCCTACCCTATTTTGGGGCAGCCCCAATTTTTGGGTGTTGATTTATGACCATTAGTTGGTTCTTTTGCCGATACGGTAAAGTTTGATTTTTAAAATCTTGGCAAGAATGCTTGTAGGTGCATATATAAACATGTTTAGACATTCATTCGTAAACTAGATGGCAATTGTGATGTTCAAGTGTTGTCAAGGTGATTCAAGGCTTTCTATTGTGTTGCAAGAGCAGACTTGTATGTTTTGTGTGTTGATATTTGCAGATTTGAGCATCAATCTCTTCATGGCATGAAGAGCAATCTTCCTCCATGAGAGCTTCACTACAAGGTGACATATCATTGTGTTTTTATCATTGATTCCTTTGGTTTTTGCCTCTGTCTCACAAGGGCATGCACTCTTTGTATGACAACAGTGTTCAGAGACTTAAGTGTCCTCTAGGGCTTGATTGAGGCAAGTCTCTAAACACCACAACCCCCAAACCAAGTCTTGTGATTGCAGGTTACAAGTGTCGCATCCAGAAAAAGTGGAGTTGCAGGAAGGAGTGGCAGGCATCAAGGATTCAGGATCTGAAGAAAAGTGAGACAAAGGAGCACTTCTAGGACTAGGGTGCCTGCAACAGTGTCCTCCATAGATAGATTTCAAGAAATAGAAGTTACAAGGCTGATCAGTGTCGGAAGGAGGTCCAGATTCCCTGAAAAAGCAAGTACCTTGGACTTGGGTGCCCGCACCAGTGTCCCTGACTATTCTACCTCAAAACCCTGAAAACAGGTATTCTGTAATTTGTTATTTTACTCCCATCTGCAAGAGCTTTTTCTGTCTTTCATCAATTTGTTGTCGTATTTGCATAATTAGGGTTTTAATGGTTAATTGGACACAAGAGAAGGAAAATTATTAATTAAATTCCCTAATCCAAGTTTCCCTTCATTTTCTAGTGACCTAGGGTATGATAGTGCTCGCCACTCGACCCTAGATCCTTCAATGTTAGGGTGAAAGGAGGATTTTAACATCTAAACAACAAAAGATTAACAAAATCCAATTTTACCCTAAACAATATTGAATCTTGTACTACACCTAATGAAGTGTGGACTACCTTAGAGAATCTCTTTGGTAAACAAGATACTATGAGAGGCTTCAAATTGGAGAATGAACTAATTGGTTTGAATCCAACTAACTCTGCAATCATCTAAGACTTCTTCACAAAACTAAAATCACTTAGATAGCAGCTCAAACAATGTGGAATTGAGATAGAGGAAACTCAACTGATTCTTTTAATCCTTGCCAAGCTTGGTCTTAACGATTCAATTTTTGTTTCTACCTTTTATGTTACTATGGATGCACTTGGGAAAGTTTTCACAATGCCTTCACTTGATGAGTTTGTTGCATCACTCACAAGGGAGGAAGCTAAGTTAGTACACATGGGCACATTGAAGTCTTCTAAACCTCAAGCACTTCTTGCTAGTCAAGGTATAAAGGATCAAAAGGCTTCAACTACCAAAGGCAAGAAACAAAAAAATAAGAATTTCAAGAACAATGAGCAAGCAAAAGAGTCAACCAAATCACCTAAGTCCTCATCCTCTTCCAAGGAGGAACCATCTAAGAAGGAGAGACCAAAGTGTGCATATTGCAAGAAACTAGTACATGATGAGCATAAGTGTTATGAGAAGAAAATTGATGAGTTGACTCACATTATTCAAAAGCACAATATCAACTTGACATCATCGATGACACCTAGTCCATCCTCTTCTTCAACACCATCATCATCTACATAGACAGGGACAACAGGCATTGCTAATGGGACAAACAAAGGAAAAGGACAAGCACTCTTTGCATCTACAAGTCTTCAATCAGAGAGATGGCTTATTGATTCTAGAGCTTCTCATCATATGGCATCTTCACAAGGGTTGTTCTCTTCATTTGAATCATGTACTTCGCCACCTATCTTGATGGGTAACAATACATGCATGCATGCAGCTTGTAAAGGAACTATTGATGTTGGTGAGTGTACATTCAACAATGTTGATGTGTACCTTCTTTGAAAACCAATCTCCTTTCCATCTACTAGATTACTCATTGTGGTGTAGGCAAGATAGTTGAGTTCACTCCTGATTTTGTGATCATAGAGAAAAGATATCATTGTTGTTGGGATGGCTGATCATGCATCTTACTTGTATACATTCTCCCATTTTGCTTCTTCTGATGATGTAGATCTAGTTATTGATATTCACACTCATGCATCAAGTGTGAATCATGTTTTTAAGGAGAAGTTTGGTCACTTGAACCTTGGTGTTCTTTCTCACCCACTTTGGTTCATGATGTTGGGAATTAAGGTGTCTCAACCTTGGTAATTCCTTGTATTTTTACATTGTATTTATTTATTTATTGCCTATTGTATAATTTGGATGCAAATCCTATGTTGTCATATTGTGGGAGTTGGCACGGTGATGTGTCATCCTACATGGCATATGACCACATGTAATTTTGTCCTCAGATGAAGAGATAGGCGTCCCACTTTGTGGTAGGAGTATTTTTCCATGTGTTAGCATCTTGGATGTTGTGTAAGTGAGTATTGACCGAAATGGTTATGACGGATTCCTATGACGAAGTTATGACATGTAAGAGTCGGAAATAGAAGTTTGTAAGACAGGTGAAGACATGTGTCGAGGAGCATCTTTGAAAAAGGCATCTCTGGGCACCCCATGGTAGACTATGACATGTTGTAATAGAATATGCTATTTATAGCCTATGTATGATAGATTCTCTTACAACTGTAAGTTATGACAGCTATGACAGATTCTATGACGATCGTAAGAGTCGTAAGAGCATTTGTCATAGCCCATTTTTCGAATAGGTGACCTCTTTGGGATGGAGTGTATGGACAAGTGTCAGATGCATCTTACAATGTTGACCAAGTGTCCATAGGCATGGGTTTGGGGCCATGAGGCCAAGTTGGACACCCATTCCAAGATAGAGCCAATTTTTCCTTGTATATTCTATATAAATAGGTGCTTTGAGGAGGAGTTGTAGTATGTGATTGACAGGTATTGTTATGTTGTCAGATTGACTCTAGACACGAGTTTTGAAGACTATTGAGAGCTTGCATTGCAATTGTATTGTAAACCATATTCAGTTTTGATAATACATTGTGCAGGTTTTTGAGTGTGGGGTTTTTCACCCGATAAGGGTTTTCCCTACGATATATCTTGTCTCTCTTCTTATGCCTTCTTTCTAGTTCTATGTGTATTGCTCCAATATCTCTGTTATATTTTTCATGTTGTTGTAATTGTAAAGATTAAATTGAATTTGCATAGCTCTCCCCTCATTAGATTAGTGTAGGAAGTGATTTCTGCACACCTAGCTTCCTTTCAGTTGGTATAAGAGCTTGATCAACTTTGGTCCTAGTTGTTGGGTAGGGGTTTTGTGAGCTGATCTTAAGTTGAGTGGGAGTCTATGCAGAGTATTCTTAATCTTATTGCAGCAAGGAGATGGCAAGCACATCTAGAAGGATAGAGGTGGAGAAATTCAATGGCACTAATTTCGAGTTGTGGATGCTCAAAATTGAAGACATGCTTATTGATCGAGACCTCTAGGAAACTATTAGTGGAACAAAACCTACGGCAATGTCACAAGCTAATTGGGATCTCAAAGATCAGAAGGCTAAGTGTCTCATAAGACTTAGTCTTGCTAATTCTTTCCTATTAAATGTCTATTAGGAGAAAACTGCAAACTTGCTTTGGAAGAAGTTGGGAGATGTGTATCAAGCTAAATCCCTAGTTAACAAACTTTTTTTGAGAAAGAAGTTGTATTCTCTTCAAATGGAGGATGGAGGGTTTTTTGCAGATCATATGAATGCTTTCAACATGTTGGTTGTACAATTGACATTCATTGGTGTGAAGATGGAGGAGGATCGTTGTATGACCTTGCTTTGTTCTTTGCCGAACTTGTGGGATCATCTTGTGATGGCTATTGGGACCACCACATCCACATTCAAAATGGCTGATGTGGTATCTTCGTTGTCATCTGAAGAGATGCAGAGAAAGTCTTCTGAGGTAGCCAAAGAGGCTCTTGCAATTCATGGCTGACCCAAGGAGAAAGGGAAAAAGAAGGGCAAGAAAGCTAAGAAGGGTAGATCCAAATCTCCTAGAAAGTCCAAGGCTCTCTATTGGAACTATGGTAAATATGGACATTTCTGAAAGGAATGCAAAGAGGAAAAGAAAAAGAAGAAGAAGAACCTAGATTCAGATTCTGACAAGTCACAAGATGATGGTGATGCTTTCAATGTAGCCCTAGCAACCCATGCATCTGATGATGTGTGGCTGATTGATTCTGGTGCATCATTCCACATGACCTCACATCGAGACCGGTTTACTAAGTATGAGGAGTTTGATGGTGGAAGGGTGTACCTGGGTGACGACTCTCATCTAAAGATTGTTGGTAGTGGAAGAGTCTCTATTCTATTCCCTGATGGACAACTGAAGGGGATCTCTAGGGTTATGCACATCCCAGGCTTGGCACAGAACCTACTTTCTGTAAGTATGTTGAATGATGCAGGTGTGCAAGTTGTCTTTTCGAAAGAAGGATGCAAGATGACTAGAGGAGCTATGGTGCTTGCTAAGGGTACTAGGAGAGGTACTCTATTTCAGCTTAAGGCATACATTTCACAATGCAATAGTTCTTCTGACTCAAGAAAGAGGGCAGCAGTCACTTAATCCCCACCATCTGAATGAGCAGTGAAGAAATTTATTGTAACTAGTCCTGATGGTTGTATTCATGCCTTGGAAGTTGAGCTTCCTGCTGAAAAGACTATGTTATGGCATAAGAGATTTCGCCACATTGGTGATAAGGGTCTTAGAACCCTAAAAAATAAAAACCTCATTGAGGGGTTAGATGATTGTAATCTTGAGTTTGACTTTTGCAAACATTACATATATGGAAAACAAAACCATGTTCAATTTTATTCGAGTTCTCATAAGTCTTCTGGTGTGTTGGACCTTGTTCATTCTGATGTATTTGGTCTTGTTAATGTTCCTTCGTTATCAAAATCTATATATTTTTTATCTTTCATAGATTACTATAGTAGAAGGACATGGATTTATTTTCTCAGAAGAAAATCTGAAGTCTATAGTAATTTTAAGGAGTTTAAAGCCTTTGCTGAAAATCGGATTGGTAAAAAGATTATATGTTTGAGAACTGACAACGGTGGTGAGTTCTGATCTACATAATTTGATAAATATTGAAAGGAACTTGGGATTGAAAGACATAAGACAACTCCATATACCCTGCAGCAAAATGGAGTTGTAGAGAGGATGAACAGGACACCGATCGAGAAGGCTAGGAGTATGCTTAGTGGAGCTAGCCTAGAACAAAAGTTTTGGGTTGAAGCTGTTGCCACTGCTTGCTATCTTGTAAATAGATCTCCTACATCAGCTCTTGTTGGTAAGACAACCATGGAGGTGTGGTCTGGTAGAAAGCCTTCAATAAGACATCTTCCTATTTTTGGTTGTGAGGCATATGCACATGTGCCTAGGAAGAAGTGGTCAAAATTGGAGAACAAGGCTGTTAAGTGTAACTTCATTGGCTATGGTGTCAGTGTAAAAGGATAGAAGCTTTGGGACCCTGTGGCTGAAAAAGTGTTGTATAGAAGAAGTGACATCTTTAGAGAGCTAACACCTTCTTCCACTGTCTTATATCTAGAAGAAAAGAAAAGAAAGAGGATGTTGTTCAGTTTCCTTCTACCCCTGAGAAGACTGAACAGAAAGACAATGTTGGACCTGAAGATGAGGAGAGCTCTAGCAGCTCTAAAAGCTTAGATGAAGAAGCTAAACCTCAACCTCATCTCTTAAGGAGGTCTACACGAATAAGAAAGCAACCTGAGAGGTTTGGTTATACATTGCTTGATTGTAGTTGTGCTTTTTCTTTGCTTACTAACAATGATGAACCTAGAACTGTGTTAGAGGCTTTGGATATGAAAGATGCAAGTTCCTAGAAGGAGACCATGGAGGATGAGATGGCTTCTTTGGAAAAGAATCAAACTTGGGACTTGGTGCCTTTGCCTGCTGGACAGAAACCTATTGGATGCAAATGGGTGTTCAAGAAGAAATTTGGTACAAATGGTATTGTTGAGAAGTATAAGGCTAGATTGGTTACGAAGGGGTATTCACAAGTGGAGGGTATAGATTTGTTGGTAAATAGATTTGTTGCTTTAAAATAATCTTCTTGAGTAACTCTGTTCACCCTTGGATTAGCAACAACCTGCTCACAATAGTTGAAGAACCGTAGGTCTATGTCAATTCCTCTCTACTTTTAAGAGGGGCAGCTCCCTCGTATGATAGGGCTATTTGGATTTTTTGGAATTATAAGAACAAAAACAAAGAAATAACAAACACTAATGATGAAATAAGAGTTAAACTTATGAATTTAAGTTCCATGCATCCAAGTAGAGATACCAAAACTTGATGCAAAATATCTTTCTCACAATGCAACTTTGAAAGGAAAGCACATGATCATTATTGATGAAACATACGAATACCAATAACAACACATGAAAACAAATTGAACACACATTCAAAATGTTTCTTTATTGCTTTCAAACTTGAATAACACTATTCGAGTCTTTCATACATTGTCATGTGAAAAAGTGGAACCCCTTTGATTGAATTACAATGTTGTATTTATAGGTGAGGTTAGTAACCACTTAAGGTAACTACCTTAACCACTTTTTCCAACTACTTGGCATAACTACCTTCATAAGTGCATCAAATTGAAATAACAAACTTTCTAACCACTTCAAATAACTACCTTGTTGAAAGAAAACCTAATTTTAAACTTTTAATTATAATAAGTGAAACAAGTCACTTTTCCAAAAAGGTAGTTTTGAAAAATATAGCTTTCGAGTTGTAAATTTGGCTAAGTCACTTTCTATCTTTGTTCTGCTCCATTGTGGTGATCCAACCTCATTGAATGTTGACATCTTCTTCATATACCTGAATCTTAGACTCCTGTGTTTGTGCATGTAAGATATGGATTGAGGAAATAGTAAGTCTTCTACAAGCAATATCAGCATGATAGAGGTAGACTGAAGCACATTGCATTTTCCTACTCTTTTATACCTTCTCCAGGTTTCAAAATATCCAAAAATTCTTGATCTCTAATAAACGATTCATTTCAAATTATCCCACTACAAGTGTTTCATCTTGTTGCCGATCTTATGGACCTAATGTTCACCTCCAAAAGTCATCTTATGTGATCACCTGTATGACGAATGTCCTCATGACTACTCAAATTTCCTTTTCATGCAATTTCCATGATCATATAGCAAAATCTTGTATGGTCCAAAATCTGGTTTTTCCCAATCTTTAGTATCAATCATCCACAAAGAAGAATATTTATTGATCTACATTCCATTGTTGTAATATTCTTGCCATTGACTTCAATTCTTGGAACTTTCTTTATTACTTCAAATTGGAAGCAATATGTTATTAGTTGTAACCTTCCTTTCTCTTGGAGGTATTTTGTTCATACCAAGCCACATGATTTTCTTCCCACCACACCATAACCTCATTAATGAAATCACAATTTTCTTAAGTTTATACTAATCAGTTGGCAGCCCATTTGCTTCATGGCATCTTCATAATCACTGAGGATAAAATATATGTTAGATTAAAACACTCAAAACTTAACATTAGCCTTGTCATATGCCCTAGTCGCTACATGAGTTGTGTTGAAGCCACCAAGATAAACTTGTTTCCCACACTTCCATAAATGAGACTCCTAATGGTTGATATGTCTGTCTTACTACATCTTCTCTTTTGAAAGAACTATCACAATTTTTCCTCCAATGTGTTCATCAAATTTCTTTGAGAGTATTATGATTTCCTTCTCCATGATGGCTTTGCAGAAAGCTTGAAATAGTTGCCATGGGTGATATCATGTGCCACCACTAGTGAATAATTAATCCCAACACGCATTGATGTTGTAGCACTATTTACTATTTCTTCTATCAATTCCAATTCTGGTGGAGGTGATCTCTTAAGGAAAGCTATACAACACAAGATTACATCTCTTTGAAGCATACATTCAAATTGTTCACGTGCCTTCTGTGTACTTTCACAACTTACATAAAAGTCTGCTAGAGCATTTATACCTATCTGATAAAAATCTTGTTCCATTATGTTTTGATAGATGCTCACGACAGGTTTAAAATGGTTGGCTATGGGTTTTGGAACTTATCTTTGCACCCATGCATTGAGTTAGCTTGAAATCTTTTAACAGACATTTCAATCTATCCATTTTGTGTGCGTTCTGCAGTCATTGTCCATTTTGTGTGTATTCTGCAATCATTGCATCCAGTGACTCATCTCCAACGTTAATAATGTTTTTTTTGGCTCATTTTCTATTTTGAGAGGAATTGTATCAAAAATTTCTTGCTCAATCCCTTTGTGGACTTTAGAGACATCTGGTGGACACTGTTCTGGAGCATTTATTATCAAAGCATCAGATACAATTTTAGGTAGTATGATATCTAGTAGAGGAGTTATTGGATAAGTTTCCTCTTTGACTGGCTCAGGAAGGCTTTGGCTGTGGCCAGGAATATTAGGGGATATTGTTTCTTCTTCTATAATAGGAACATGAGAAGGTCCTTCCCTTGTACCAAGTAGCTTCCCTTTTGTAACCTTTGGTAGGCATGGGCTGTCCAAAGGGACATGCACATTCTTAGGTTTTGCACAAGATGGTAGCTCTTTAATGGTGGTGGGAGTTTCCACAATTTGTACTGGTGGCTTAATTGTTTCCTTTGTAGTTTGTCTAGATGTGCTCATAGGCTCCTCTATATCTTCATCTTTGCATGGAACTTGAGCTTTATCCTCATGCTTTTGTTTCAATGGACATTCTCTGATTGACAATTCCTTTTGAACTTCAAGGATTTTTGGTTGACATTTTTGTGGAATATAAGGTGTGGTAACTTCAGAGATGATTTCAAGTGAGGCAATTTCTTTAGATTCTTCTACTAGTTTGATTGGGTTATCTTTGACATTAATAGTGTGTTCCCGTAGCTGCATTGGAGTTTCGAGAGGAGTTGACTTAACTTCTTTCTTCATTGGATTTGCCTCTACAATTTGTTCTTGGACTTTGTGAATGTTTGGAGGATATTCTTTCTGGATTATATGGTGTAGGAGGTTTTGGAATGATTTTAGGTATCATGATTTGCATGTGCTCCGATTCCTCCTCTGCACGTATATTTTCAAGTGCATTGCTTAAAGTAGCTACTTCTTCTAAAGTTGTTTTCTTTTCGTCTTCTTGTGATGCTTCCACATTTTGCATACAAGTCTATCAGAACATTTCAAACCATAATATCTGATAAAAATTGAACTTTCATTTCATCATACCAATGTCCATGTACGTTGTTCTAGAACTCCATTTTGTATGAGCTAGGAGGAGTATTAATGGCATTCATTTTTTGCACCAGCCAATGCATTCATTGAAACTTTTTTGTTTTCTTGCTTTCCAATAACTGTTTGGGTAGTTATAACTACCTTTTTCTTGTTCCAAAATCCATGGCTTGCTCATGCAAAACAACCTTATTGTGATACAATCTTCCTTCATCGGTGATTTAGAAGACTTTAGAAAGTCTTGATGAAAACCAATAAGAGGCTTTTAAAATTGGGTTTTTCTTTGTCTTCGATGTTTTAAGATGCTACTGAAACTAATTGAATTCTTCCATAACTAAAACAAGTCTTCATTACTAGTTGCTTTGGGAAGCTCAAAAAGTTTAAATTTTGCATGGTCAAAATGCGGTCAACAAGATTATGGTGAGATCTTCTCTCTCGTTGCAAAGATGACATCCATTTGATTCATGTTATCTCTTGCAGTAGCTTATGAATTAGAGGTAGAACAGATGGATGTGAAGATAGCTTTCCTTCATGGTGATTTGGAGGAAGAAATCTACATGTCACAGCCAGAGCATTACATGGTGAAAGGTAAAGAAAATTTGGTTTGCAAGTTAAAGAAGTCTTTGTATGATTTGAAGCAGTCTCCTAGGAGGTGGTACTTCAAGTTTGATGCCTTTGTGTTGTCAATTGGATTTGTGAGATCAAAATTGGATCACTGTGTGTATTATAAGTTTGATGGTGATTGTATTCTCATTGTTGCATTATACGTTGATGATATGTTTCTCATTGGGAAGGGTAAGAATATGATTTCTAATTTTAAATCTTAGTTATCAAAATAGTTTGAAATGAAAGATTTAGGGGCAGCCAAGTACATTCTAGGAATGGAAATCAGAAGAGACAGAGCTAATAGAAAACTTTGGTAAAGCCAGAGTAAGTATGTGAAGACCATGTTGGATAGGTTCAGCATGACAGATTGTAGACCATTGTGTGTTCCTATTTCTTTGGGAACAAAGTTGTCTGTTGAGGATTGTCCAAAATCTCCTAGTGAGGTGGAGGACATGAGCAGAGTACCTTATGCTAGTGCTATTGGTAGTTTGATGTATGCTATGGTCTACACAAGACCAGACATTACCCAAGCAGTGGGAGTCCTTAGTTGATTTCTGGCTAATCCTAGACTGGTATATTGGGATGCAATTAAGCAAGTGTTCAGATATTTGAGGGGTACTTTTGAGTATTCCATATGCTATCATGGTAATGTTACAAGACCTCTACATTCTATTGATATTCATGGATTTGTGGATTTAGATTGGGCGGGTGACATTGACAGCAAGAGATCCACCAGTGCTTATGTGTTTACACTGTTTGGTGGTGCTATTAGTTGGATGAGTACGCGACAACTTGTGGTTGCTTTGTCCATGACAGAAGATGAGTATATGGCAGAAACTCATGCTTGTAAAGAAGCCATTTGGCTTAAGAGATTGTGTTCAGATATTGGTATTGATGCAGGTCAGGTTACGATCACTTGTGATAGTCAAAGTGTGATTTGCCTTGCGAAGATCCATGCCAGAACAAAGCATATTGATGTACAGTTTCACTTAGTGCAAGACATGGTAGAGGATGGGAAGGTAAATTTGGAGAAGGTAGATACTTTGAAGAATGTTGCAAATGCATTAACAAAACCAGTTAGCACAGAGAAGTTTAGATGGTGTTTGGAGTCTATAGGCCTCTTGGCCTATAGTAGTTAAATCTTGTTATTCTATTGGCTCTTACAAGGTTCTCGACAAGTGGGAGAATGTTGGGAATTAAGGTGTCTCAACCTTGGTAATTCCTTGTATTTTTACATTGTATTTATTTATTTATTGCCTATTGTATAATTTGGATGCAAATCCTATGTTGTCATATTGTGGGAGTTGGCATGGTGATATGTCATCCTACATGGCATATAACCACATGTAATTTTATCCTCACATGAGGAGATAGGCATCCCACTTTGTGGTAGGAGTATTTTTCCATCTATCAGCATCTTAGATCTTGTGTAAGGGAATACTGACCAAAAAGGTTATGACAAATTCCTATGACGAAGTTATGACATGTAAGAGTCAGAAATAGAAGTTTGTAAGACAGGTGAAGACATGTGTCGAGAAGCATCTTTGAAAAAGTCATCTTTGGGTACCCTAAGGTGGACTATGACATGTTGTAAGAGAATATGCTATTTATAGCTTATATATGATAGATTCTCCTACAACTGTAAGTTATGACAGCTATGATAGATTCTATGACGATCGTAAGAGCCATAAGAGCATCTATCATAGCCCATTTTGGGAATAGGCCACCTCTTTGGGATGGGGTGTATGCACAAGTGTTAGATGCATCTTACAATGTTGACCAAGTGTCTATAGGCATGGGTTTTGGGCCATGAGGCCAAGTTGGACGCCCATTCCAAGATAGAACCAATTTTGCCTTGTATATTCTATATAAATAGGTGCTTTGAGGAGTTGTAGTATGTAATTGACATGTACTATTATACTGTCAGATTGACTCCAGACACAAGTATTGACTCCAGACACAAGTATCGAAGACTATTGAGAGCTTGCATTGCAAGTGTATTGTAAACCATATTTAGTTTTGATAATACATTGTGCAGGTTTTCTAGTGTGGGGTTTTTCACCCAATAAGGGTTTTCCCCACGATATATCTTGTCTCTCTTCTTCTGTCTTCTTTCTAGTTCTATGTGTATTGCTACAATATCTCTTTTATATGTTTCATGTTTCTGTAATTGTAAAGATTAAATTGAATTTGCATAGCTCTACCCTCATTAGATTAGTGTAGGAAGCGATTTTTGCACACCTAGCTTCCTTTCACATGAGACTAGTATTGAGCTTCCATCACCTCAACCTCCTTCTTCTTTAGAGATCGACATTGACATGGTTTCTTCTACTTCTGTTGAGTAGGATCATTCTAGTCTTTCAGACACAGCTTTGTGGGATACTTTCCTGGTAGGTATATCAGACTTGTTTTGTGAGTCTCATATTGCAGATTTGGAGGACACACTTGAGGGGATCTCTCTCCTCTTTGATGACAATTACAACACAACTATTATCCCATCTACTTCATCTTTGGAGGTTGTTGTTCATGAGTCTACTCAAGATTTTGGATTGCTCACACCTCATTGCAATGTGACATTCCTCGATTCTGACATGTGGACACTTGAGCAATTTTCAGAGACATCATACATCATGAGGCATTTTCCCTCATACCTTGGGATGGAATTTTTTCTACATCAGCCTTTGGATTGGTTTCTTCCTAAGGGGAGGAATGTTGTTTGTAGGTACAAGACTCTTTTCAGTATTCATCTTTAGGTATTCACCATCAGCCCAAGAGCTACTTCATTATGGGGGGACCTATAGTCTCACACTTTCTCTCCTATGGGGGATATTTGATTGTACATATGTGATAGAAGTAGTCCTTGCAGGGTCATGTTAAGTCCTTCCTACTATCACTTCTTCTTTCACTCTCATTGTTTCATGCATTCTCACTTTTGGACAGGAGTTTTTTCCCATGAGGTTTTCTCCTTTTCTCCACTTGAGATTTATTATACATGGGTACCTAACATGGCCTAGTAGCCAGGACCCATCATCATCATCATCCATCATTGCATCTTGCTTTAGTTAGCTACTCCCTAAGTTGCACTTAAGGGAGGGTGTTGGTGTGAACAAGGTTATCACCTAACTGATTTACCCTTGTGTGGATAATTCATATTATTTAACTATTTATTTGTTAAATAATATTCACACATCACACATAATTCACACATGTTAAGTTGACTTGGTGAGTCTACTAGATATTTCTAGTTGTGTCTAGTTGTTGATAGTTGTTGATAGTTGTCATCTTATCCTATAGTTGTCACATGTCATAGGATAATGACACTTGCCACATGACTACAACATCCCACATTCCATCCTTGTCTTTATAAGTAAGGCATATCATGTACATTGTAAGAATAATCTTGCATCTCTTAAATTGCATTCATTGATAGAATAGCATTATTCTCTCATTTGATCTCTCTTGTGCTTTCATGAAGTCCTAGATCCTAGATGGCTCCAATCATAGCCAACTCTAATAATAACTATCATGAGTGGAAAGCTAAAATGGAGATTCATTTAATAAGTTTGAAAATTCATAGAGTAACAATGGGTACAGAAATTAAACCAACAACAGCTGTAGAAAAGAGAAAGTAGTATAATTTAGATGTGATCAAGCCTATGGAACACTATGCTTGTCTATTTCTTCAGATCTCCTTTTTCGTATTGAATCTTGTAAGGCACCTAATTAAGTGTGGACTACCTTAGAGAATCTCTTTGGTAAGCATGATACTATGAGAGGTTTGAATTGGAGAATGAACTAATTGGTTTGAATCCAAACAACTTTGTAAGCATCCAAGACTTCTTCACAAAGCTAGAGTCACTTAGATTATAGCTCAAACAATGTAGAATTGAGAAAGAGGACACTCAATTGATTCTTTAGATCACAACCCTCTCCCCATATACTCCTCTTCTTCCTTCTTCTAACAACCCCAATAGCTGCTACACCTCTAAAAGAGCATTATCTCGCTTTGCCCACAAGGTATCTCGCTCTACTTATATTTGCCTCACCTCATCCTCTAGTCTCACCACTCGAGCCCTTAAAGTTTCTTGATCATCCCCATCCCCACCTCCTCCAGTTGGTACCTCCACCCTCTAGTATACTCAACACTCAGAACCAGAACTAAATCCCCCTACACCTGAGGGACCTACACTTGATGCCCCCACTGTAACCACTGCCAGAAGTGGAATCGCACCCATGCCTCTCCCATCCCCACCACCACTACTACCTCCTGTGTCTCCATCCCCATCCCCATCATCATCATCATCAACATCATCATCATCATCATCATCATCATCATCATCATCATCATCATCATCATCATTGGCATTCCTCTCCACTATCTCCTCCTCCTCCTCCATCCCCAGCTTACCCACTAGAATGGTCAAGTGCATTGGCCTCCTCTATGCCAACCAAGCATCATATACCGACATGGTCCCTAGATCCATAGTCGTCAACTACCAATCCCAACCAACAACCACCAAGTACTTGAACTCAACAATAACCATGGTTGAATCTAACTCATCCCCCCATCATGGATACTCCCGCTGCACCCAAGAAAAAATACCTGACACATATGACTCATCCTACCGCAACCTAAACTATCGTAGAACTCAATCAAGGAGGTACTGATCCAAAATATGTTTTGTCCTCCCTATCAGGTATTAAGGCTTCTAAGTAAAGGAAAGATGCACATCATCATCAAACAAAGGCTCACACTCTATCCATGGCCACCATACAACTGCAGTCACCTCATCCAAAACCTATCTCCAGAATCTCATGCTCCCCAACTGTTGATGATGGAGAGTACCCATATATGCAAAAAATAAGGTGAAAACTATTGCCTCACATGCTGACACATTGGCCTGGTAAACACAATATGCTCCCAGGCCCATACATGAAGAAGCGTCACCCCACAGCCAAGGCTACCCCCACTCTGATACACTATCATGTGTATATCATGGTACAAATTAGCCAATAAGCATGGCCTCTGTGCATACACTACACTCCAAGCCACCATCTACTCCACACAATCCCCCCATCCCATAGAAAATCCATGAGAGTGTTGATCCAGCATCAACACTCCTCTGATCAGTCCACAGACATATAACTCAAATTCACTAAGACCTCTCCTCAAAGCCATCAACCAAATCATCTCTCACCTCCTACAATTTGTATCCATGTGTGCAGGGGCAAACACATGCCGAAGTACCACCAAGCCCCCCACTTGATCATAAACCACTCTCTCTCCATGAATTAGGATCTGTAGGATCCTCCATACATCATCTAGGGTGATGGTCATCTCACCCATTAGTAAAGAAAACAAATAGCTCTCACTATGCCAACGCTCCACCAAGGCCATCATCATGGCCTGATGTGCTCTAAGTCAGGGCATCTCTGAAATGAACCAAAGTCTAATTGCCCTCAGATAGCTTTGCTTTGCCTGTGTCAGCCTCTCCTTGATCATCATCACTGGTGGTCGTCACTCTCGTGACTGTAAAGAGGGAAGATCAACCTGTATTCCAACAAACCACAAAAAGTTTAACTTTTCCTCAAAACAGCATGGAGGCACTATTCTTACAACCCATAGTGCTATCCCAGATGGAGGCACTATTCTCCCCACCCTAAGCACTATCCTAGATGGAGGTGCTAACAAACTATCCCTAAGCACTAATCTAGACAAAGGCACTAAACCATTGACCCTAAGTGCTAACCGAGATAGAAGTGCTACTTCATCAACCCCAGGTGTTATTCCACCTGGAAGGCCTAAAAAAACCTATGGTTAAGCGCTAATTGAGACAAAAGTGCTAATCTACTAGCCCTAAGTACTAATCAAGATGAAAGCACTACTACCTGTATGCATGTGCCAATTGAGACGCAAGTGATAATTCATGTAACCCTAGCGTTAATCTAGATAGAAGCATTAAACCCCTAACCGTAGGTACTAAAATTGGTGCTACCCCTTATTCAACCCTAATGTACTAACCTAGACAAAGGTACTAATTCACTAACAATAAGTGCCACGTGGATGCACATAAGTGCTAAACCATCTAACCTACCCTTCTTTAGCCTCATAAATTCCCTAAAACCTAAGAAAGTACAAAGTGGGGTTAGTTGACATACCCGTACGCCAGCTATGGGAGGTCTTTGATACTCGCAGACTAGCTCAGATCGGTGCTCCTCATGTGGAATACCTCATTGTGCCATTGCTCTAGCTCTTCTCTATCCAACTCACCAAGCTCAAGGGTGAAAATGTGGCATATTGGGCCCACTTTGGCCTATCTATAACTGCCACGTAAGCCCTAATCCACTATTTTTTCTCCCCATGCCACAAATCATACTTGTTTTCACCCATTTTTTCTTCTATCAACCCCATTTCTCATCCTGAACCTCTTTTTCACCACCATTCCCTCCTTTTCAAGAATTCACTCAAAAAAATTATTTTTTTCACCTGAACTCTCAAGGGGCATCCCTCATCTATTTCCCTTGCTCCCATCAGTCGGGCCAAAATTAAAAAATTCTTTGATCTAACACCATTCCCACTCGGTCACTATGCCACATCAAAGAGGGGAAAAATATAGATACCTGAAAGTGCATTGACCTCGCAAGCCACATCCCTATATCCATGCATCATTAATCCCCCTTTCCACCAAATTAATTAGATAAAATCAATTTATTTAAAATTAATTTATCCTAACCATTCATTCAATCATTCACTTGTAATAAATTAAATTAATTTATTACTATACCTTAACCATTATCCATTAATTACATAAATATCCCAGTACTAATTTAATTAATTCCCCTAACCTATGACCTAAACCTAGCCTAATTAAATAAAAAACATTTATTTAATTAGCTATCACACCCTACCTAGCCCCTGGATCCAAATTAATTAAGTAAACCATTGCTTAATTAATCTAAACCACTAACTAACCCCTCTACTAATTTTCAACAACCATATTAATTAAAATAATCACTTAATTAATTAGCCTAAACCTCCATTATCCCATCTCCCCACACCCTTTGAATAAAAACCAATTTTTTATTCAAAGGGAGTCACATGTGTCTTTCATGCATGAGCATTTTTTAATATAAAATCCTCACACATGTCTTTTCCAAAAGCATGCATGTGTCATTTCTCATCCCACTCACCCATAAACTCCAATTTTTATCACACCCTCTCCCATATGAATGATTTTTTTATTCACTCATATGTCTTAATCCTCATTAATGCAAAGCCTTCCCAAGGTGAATTAAAAATTCAAAAATAATGAGAGTCATCCATTATTGTTAATCAAATCTTGGCCCTTTATCTCACCATTTCATCGCCACCCTTAGATCTCAACTTTAAACCTCCACCATTGATCTAGAATCCTCCAAAAACTCTACAAATATAAGCCTCTTCAAATCATTTTTCAACTCAAGTCATTTGCATCCACATTATGCCAAAATTCATAGCCAATCTTTAGCTTAATTCCTTGCCAATCTATTTTATCCTACTTGTGTTGATTATTAGAGCAATCCACATCCATTTTAGAATTGGGTAAAGCTAGAAAATTGCTTTGGGTGCACCATTTCCTCAACCTTATCAAGGAGACTGGGGGGCTCAAAGATTCAAGGTATAATCTATTGATTTATTCTTTTCCTTATGTTTGTTCATCTTTTAGTCTTCTTGCATCTTCAACTAGCTTAGGATGCATGGGAAAAATCAAAATCACATTTCTAATAATTGTTCAATTACAAAACAAATACTATTATTACAATACTTTAAAGGTAGCTACTTGCCACTATGTGACACTTGTTTTAAATTGTTCCCATAATTCACCAACTTCAAATAAGTTAGAGGAACAGGACAATAATGCCACCAACTTAATTCATTCTTGATATACAAAACCTACAATCAGTACATATAACTCTAGATTACACATTAGTACCATACATTTTCTCATGCTCAAATAACATCATTATTAAAACTAGTGAAGGTATCTTAAATACATCTATCATTCATTTTTCTCACCCCATGACAAATCATTAGAAAAATTTAATATAGAGGCACTTCTGATAGAGATACAATATTTCTATATAATGTTTCTCCCAATAAAACACAATTAAAAACATGAAAAGTAATAATTATCAATAAAAATACACTCAGCGGTAGCAAAGAGAAAAAATATGGCATCGAGTATAGAGCAAGAGAAATAATTTTTTTTATTTTATTTAAGCTATAATAATATTCCCTCCTTATGGATCTGCACTATAGTAGTGATCCCAGACCTACTATAATATATATTAGTGAGCAACATTTGAATTATTTAAAATAAGTACCATTGAAATATTTATACATGGTTTAAAATAATACATTAAATTTGAATTGTAAAAAGTATCATTGATTTACATAATTTTGCAAATTTGATTTATAATTCAAAGCATTATATATCAAATTTGTAATAGTCATATTTAATTACACAAATATAATGAGCAACATGATAGCCAAATTTAGTGAGAATTGATCTCACTACATAATTTGAATAATTTGTGTTAATATCAAAAGACTATCAAAAATTAGAAATAATAATAATTAGTGGTACCTACACAACTTTAGCTTCAATTTATGAATTATTGACCTTTTGCAGGTCCTTATCCACATGATCTTTGCTTTCTAACTTTGTTTTATTTCATTATTTATAGGTTAATAAATGTGAGAGAATGTGAATTCATAAACCTTGTTTTTGAATTCTCAAGTGCCATGAAGCTCCCTTGAATTCTATGTAAGTTTTAGTGGAAACTAATCTATATTTATACTTGAATCAAGTCTTTAGATTGACCTATACATGATCTTTAACAAAGATGTATCTGAGGTGTTATTTATTCTCTTCATTCTAAAAGATCAATACTCTATAAGAACTTATGTTAGCATAAGGTTGAAAGAACTTAAATCCAACATGATGTAGGTGCACTCTTCCCTAGTCTATTCAAACATGATGTGTCAGCTATGCTGCCAATTTTAAGAATAAATGAGATTACTAAGTTCATAATTCAACATCTGCATGAAATTAGTAGGTGTTTAATGGTTAGACCAAATCATATAACCAACCACTCAAATAAAGCCTTCTAACACATGAGACCATTCTTATAGACATTAGTTGGCACAATAGGAACATGCTAATAATAGAATCTCATATTATTTTTTGTGGAAAAATTTTACCCTAAAAGTTTGTCTCCAATCTATCATCAATCAAAAAGATCAAATAATTTTTCTCAACAATGATATTAATAAGTGCATAATAGTTAATGTAAGGATTTCCTATTCCATCCTTCACTCTAGCTAGTATATGATCAAGGAATTCCACCATGTCAGGGGCTCAATTGAGTAGTGTTTCTTAGAATTAAAAAAAATATATCTTGATATATAATGGTTTGTTCAAGGTATTGGTACATTATAAGGATGGGATCAATTAAATGCTTTAGAGCTACAAATGATGAAGATTACGTGCATTATTGATATTTCTAGAGTTTGTATTATATCATATTAAAATTTATATGTATCAAATTATTGGTAGACATATCAATTGATATCAATCGTTATGTCAATGAATATATCAATCAATATCAATTGATATTTCTACAGTTTCTAAATTGTATCATATTAAATTTTATATGTATTAATTGTTGGTGTATATCAATTGATATCGATCGATATCTCAATCGATTATGAATTAATATTTCTAAGGTTTCTATTATATCATATTATTTAATTTTATATGTATTGATTACTGGTGTATTGATTGATATATCAATCGATATCAATTGATATACAGCAACAATCAATACATATAATTTATTTAATATGTATTAATTATTGGTGTAGATATCAATTGATATTAATCAATGTTGAAATTGATATTTCTAGGGTTTCTAAATTATAGATCATATTATTAAATTTTATATGCATCAATTGCTAGAACGATATATCAATTGATATTGATATATCAATTGATATACACCAATAATCAATACATATAAATTTAATATCTATTAATTGTTGGTGTACATATCAATTGATATCGATTGAAATATCAATTGATATAGATCAATCAATATTGAAATTGATATTTCTAGGGTTTTTAGATTGTATCATATTAAATTTTATAGGTATTGATTGTTGGTGTATATATTGATTGATATCAATAAATATAAATCTAGGGTTTTTGTTGTTAAATTTATATGAATTGATTATTGGTGTATACCAATCGATATCAATTGATATAAACAGGTATGGTTTCTATCATATCATATTAAATTTTAAATATGTATTTATCTTGTTGGTGTATATCAAATTGTTGGATTAAATCAATTGATATTTCTAGGGTTTCTATTGTATCATATTAAATTTTATATGTATTAAATTTTAACCTCTAACTAAATTACAAACATTAAACCCTAAATTTAGGGTTTACAAATTACAATTTAGGGCCTAGGGTTTAGAGTAGGTCTAAGGTTTATATTTTCAATGAACAAAGTTTGGTCTAGGGTTTCAGGTTTGAAAAATGAATTTACATTCCAAAATAAGGAAAAAATTTTAAAAACAAAAAAAGCATAGACAAGAGAGCCACCTACCTTAAATCTCTACAAATTGGTTCTCGTGGAGGGAGGAGGTGAAATTGAGACACTAATGAGGTTGTTGGATGTGGGTATGAATTTTAAGCTCTTATTCCCAATCATTATTGCCATGTGAACAAAAGAAAAAATGAGATTGTGAAGAAAAAAAATTAATTCATTTTCAAAATGCATACCCATTCGTAAACAAGTTCCTATTTATGTTAGGAATGGGTACATGTATGCATTACTAATGGGTACTCATTTAGGAATGGCAGCCTGAACTAGAATAGGTACCCATTATATGGGTGGGAGTTTAGGTTCGATCTCCCATTCCTAAGTGCTTATGTATTTTTTACGAAACATGTATATGCATTCCTATCAGGTATTTGTTTGCCTATGATACTTCCACTAAAAGTGGACCCAACTTATTTCTCTTACCCAACATCAACACATTGTACTAGTATTATTTGAGGTGACCCACCTCCACCAAAGCATTGAAGATCTAGATAGATAATGTGGAGAACCAAATAATACAAGGCTCAATTTCTTATGATGCTATCAAGGACTTAGATGGTTCCCTTAAGGTACAAATTAAAAATATGCACACTCAACATAACTACTTGTAGAAATAAAGGAATATAGCATAATCTTTTAGATAAAGCAATTGAGAGAAGTGGTGAGTTTATGCTTAGCTCCAATCATAGGAATCCTTATATATATGCCCAAAAATTGGTAGGATCTCTCACCATTCTTTATCATGCCAATGAGAGAAAAACATTGCTAATCACCATCAACAACCATATCCATCACCTACAACAAGTTGTTCTATAAAGGACTAATACATAGAATCACTTATGGAGTATGTACACAAATATTTTACCATGATGCAAAATTTTGTATAGAATCTTGTGAAATTTTTTGTAGTAGTATAGTTTTGGGAAAGTTTTTTGATAAAGACTAGCCTCAAACATTTGTTTTTGGAACACTCATGGACATAGCCAACATATCTTGAGGACAAGACATGGGTTAATCCAGGGAATGATGTTAGCAGGATAGAGCTGCACCACTCCCATTAGGTTGAAAACTTCAAGGGGCTGCCTAATGGAGGCAAATGGTGAAAATCTGCAAGGGTGCCAAAGGTTGATACTAAGAGAATACATCCCCAAGTAGAATAGAGCTAGTTAGAGTCACCATAAGTGAAGGGAACAATAGTGGGATACCTACATCTAACTTGTGGCACCTACAAAGAGGCATACTAATGAAGGAACATGAAGATGGACACATCCCTATATGTATTCATGAACATATATGTATCTCATAGGAATAGAAGAAATGATATATGTAAAATATGAGAGAGAGAGAGAGAGATAGGATAGAAGTATAAGAGATAAGAGTATGAGATATTGAGAGATTGAAATAGATATATGAGAGACTATTGTGTGAGAGATGGATATGTGTTGAGAAATGTTATGTATTGCATGATGATATAATGAATATATGAAGGTTTAGGAATTTGATGGGTATGAATGATTTATATGTAAATGTTTATTTTATTTGATGCATGTTGGAATCTACTACACTAATCCATAATTTACCGCATATGTTTTGATTCTCTTCCTTATCCATCACACTAGGGTAAAATACAACACTAACATAAAAATAGCCCAGATCTTCAAGGTTTGTGCTTTCTTGTCAACATAGTGGAATGTGATGCAATAAATATTAGAATGAGCTAGTACAAGAGTTAATTTTTTTTCATGTGTTGATGTAAGATTTCATGTGGTTGGTGTAGAAATCTAAATAACAAATGTGGGTTGATCCCTTATGAAAAATAGATATTTTGAGGTCATCCAAATGATAACCAATTATTATATGTTTGTCTCTTTTTAATGATGTAAGGGGTGATGTCTTTTTATACCTAAACTAAGAACATGATTTGAAAGTTTTGGCACATGTCCAAAGGGTTGAGCTTAATTTGTTAAAGCTTTAGGCTCTCATTGTGGAGATCTAGGCTCAAATGTCGAAAGTGGCATCTAATGTGGAATTCTTAGTTGTGACTCTTGTTTTCCATTGTTGACTTCTAGTGTGGATGTGTTATCCAAAGGTGAATTTCTAAGTTGTGACTCTTGGTCTTCAAATGTAGGTTTCTAGTGTGTATACTTGAAAGGAGGTTGTATTGGTTTCATTTTAATGCTCAAAAAGAGCTTGTATTGGTCTCATGTTGTTGCTCGCATGAGCAAGCATATTTATAAATGACTTGCAATACAAAAAAATTAGTGGAAGGGTTGACACATAATGTCTAGTCAAAACTGATTTAGCTTGGGCCAAGTGTCACATCCCTTTTTATTTAGACTAAATAACTTACTTTAAATACTTAAATTTTTGGATGTGTTGGTTTAAAACTATTAAGTTGACATTATTATGCATAATAAAAGATATTATGATGAGTATATTTTTTATTTATGGGCACTAACATGAACTAATGTTTTAATGGTGTTTCTATGAGTGCGACAGACATAGTCGACACAATCTCAAATAGGAGAGCATCATCTGAGAGAGGGAGCCTAACACCTTGAAAGTGAATGACCATGATGGAACACACACAATCACTTAGAAATGTTTAATATCTTTTAAACATTTATTTAATTGTGTATATGTCGTTTTCCTAAGTGTTTACAAAAAATCAAATTAAAATATAGCTTTCATTTTAATTTGGAAATGGATAATTTATATTATAGGAGAAATTTTTGTTCTTTAAAAAAAAATAGATAAATAAATATTTCCTTATATGGAGTTTTTTTTAAAATAGATAAAAGAGAATGTTCATTTAATTATTTGTTTTAGTTACAACTTAGTGAGGCCAGGGGGGATAAAATAAAATAATGTGGGAGAGTGGAAAGATATAGATAATATTTCTTTTCATTATTTGCTAAGTTAGGAAAAAGACATGGGTATATTTGAGATTCCTTTTAACTTTAAAATGGGATTCCTTTTGCCTTCGTTAAATGCTCTTTTGCAATACAATCTTCAGCGACCCTCCTCATTTTTTTTTTTTACCTCGGATTACTAAGATTTTGAAATGCCTTTATCAGTTCACACTTATCTAGTTATAAATCTATTGATTGCAAACCAATTAAAATTAAAAGATAGGATTATTTTTATTGTCAGGTAAATTTGATTTAAATTTGTATTTTTCTTATGTCAATATGATAAATTTTTAACAAAAAATTATTGAAAAATAATTTATCTGTATTGTTATTCTCTGGAAAAAAAACATGACCTCTTCTATGCGGATTGTCAGATTGTTGGAGAGTGCAACAAAAAACTATAAATGTGGAGAGAATTTGGTTTGAGGGGAGGATGTGGCAAGTAAACAAATTATGAACACAAATTTTGTCTCCCACTAATTAAGTCATGCCTAAATAGATGGCGATAATTATGAGAGGGAAGAATCATCAGTTTTTATGAATTTAATTTTTTGATTCATTAGCTAAACGTAAAAATTACTTTTTGTCAAAGGGACAAAGTTATAATATTAATAATACTATTAAAAATATAGGGTTCTTGAAATTAGATTATTTTTGGGATTTCAATTTTATTTACTAAAAATTAAAAATCTAAGTATCATCAAAAATATTTCGCCATGTTATTACATTTTTAGTTTTATTCTTCAAACATACAATATTTTAATGCATTTTAAATTATCATAATGTTAATATTATTACATTATAATATCTTAAGCACACATTTCAAATCTCCACATAATACAAATATGCAGGCTTTGTAAAGTTTAGTTTTATAGTTAAGGAAATATTTGTGTTATTTAATAGGCTTTGTAAAGTTTAGTTTTATAGCTAAGTAAATATTTTAGTGTTATTTTATTTTTACCAAATAAAATTTTTTTTGAGATTTCAATTTTATTTACCCAAGACATTTCAAAACGAGTTCACATAAATTTTTTCTTATAAATTTAGTTTTGGAAATATAATAGTTACAAATTTGAAATGATAAACAATTCTTTATTTTATAAAAAATTATTACTAAACCACAATATTAGATTAATTAAAATAATTAAAATCATGTTCTCTAAAATACTTACTATTATTACTTAAACAAAAAATTAAGTGACTAAGTGTAGTGATGTAAATATGAATATGTTATTGTTATTATATTATGTAATTATTCTTCAAACTTACAATATTTTAATGCATTTTAAATTGTCATAATATTCAATATTATTAGATTTTAATATGTTAGGCAGACATTTCAAATCTCTCCACACCCAACTAGGGTTAGGTTTCTACACATTTTATTTTATAAAATTAGATTATTTTGGGGGATTTCAATTTTATTTACTCAAGAGTTAAAAATCTAAGATTTCAATTTTATTTAGTCAAAAGTTCTCTAAAAGTACTTACTATTATTAGTTAAACAAAAAATTAAGTGACTAAGTGTAGTGATCTAAATATGAATATGTTATTGTTATTATATTATGTAATTATTCTTCAAACTTACAATATTTTAATGTATTTTAAATTGTAATAGTATTCAATATTATTACATTTTAATATGTTAGGCAGACTTTTCAATGTATTTTAAATTGTAATAGTATTCAATAGCAGACTTTTCAAATCTCTCCACACCCAACTAGGGTTAGGGTTCTACACATTGTATTTTATGAAATTAGATTATTTTGGGGATTTCAGTTTTATTTACTCAAGAGTTAAAAATCTAGAATTTCAATTTTATTTAGTCAAAAGTTAAAAATCTAATATCACCAAAAATATTTAGCCATGTTATTACATTTTTTCTTTTATTCTTCAAACTTACAATATTTTAATGCATTTTAAATTATAAAAGTATTAGTATTATTACATTTTAAAGAAATATTTGTGTTATTTAATAGGCTTTGTAAAGTTTAGTTTTATAGTTAAATAAATATTTTAGTCTTATATTATTTTTGAGATTTCAATTTTATTTACCGAGGCATTTCAACACTCTTCAAAAAATAATTTGTAATTATTGGAATGCAATTTGTCTATACAACCAATATCTAATCAACAAAAAAATTACAAATAAACAAATACTATATACAACCAATAGCAAATCAATAAAAAAAATTACAACTAAACAAATACTATAATAACAACATTACAAGGCAGGGACTGGCCGCTACGTGGCACTTGTTTCTGGCCACTACGTGACACTTGTTTCCATATTCTTTTGAGGTTTTATTCTTAAATGAATGTTCACTTGTATCGTGTATCTTGTAACCATTATGTGACTTAAGATTACTCATATTATGACATAAATTTGTCAATTGGAATTAGTTAAATATTAGAAATCAAGAGTAAAGAATATCCTTATTTATTTTGCTAGATAATTATTAGAGTTGAATTCACGTATTTGATAGATGGCGATTAAAATTATACTACTCTTTTTTTATTTAATATTATTAGTCCCTACCCATAATGGGGGGACTATTATTTTCACTTCACAAAAATGCATTAGTTTTGCCTAGAACTACGTGTTGTATGAAAAATATTATAGGGAAACCTAAAGTTTGAATACTATTTTTTTTCCTATGTTGGCATTTTCTCATAGGGGCATTATTATACCCCTATTATTTTATTCTGCAATGTGCATGGAATTCCACACATGTCATTGTGTGCTTCTCAGGGTTTGAGCAATGACAATTGTCTTGCAAAATGACACGCGTTGGACGCAATCTACAGCTGTTTTCTCCCACCCTTGGTGCTACTGCAATTTTATTTTTGCTCTGGTTTTACCAAAATTTCCTCAGATGTCTTAGTTTTTAGATTCCTGTGCAATGGCTTTGTTTTTATTTCTTCCGTTTTAGCCGATTAGCCCAGAGCCTACACGTGCCTTGAGGCACATAGACAGTAGTTTTTGGTGCTCCTACATACATAGTCAACTGGATGATCTAAAGCATTGGGTAATTGCAGTGAGGGGTATAACCTATACCCAGGAAAAATGATTTTGTATTTGCAAGGATTGATACATTAATCTCAATTAAAAAGTATTTATTAACACTTACTAACAACTGCTTAGACTTTTAGAAGATTCCAGCATGCCCTAACCCTAGCAAGCACCCTAAAATCTTATCTTTTGTTTTTTTTTTCTTGTTCCAACTCTTTGTTACCTTATTTAGGCCACCAAAGTCTATAGAGACCCTAAAATTGCAAGCAGCAGTGGTCATGAGGGAAAATTGATATTGCACTACACTCGGTTGTCAACGTTTCTTTGCTATGAATATTTCTTTGTTTAAAATGTTTAATATCTCTGACGTTTTGCTCCGGGTTTTGGTTTTATTTGCTCTAGTTTTTTCTGAAAATGGATACACAAAGACATTTTGGTTTTAGCTTAATTGTAATGATCATTTTGTTTGTTTTTTTATTTTTTAATTCAGTAGCGCTTTGTTGAATGGTATATTTTTCTCTTATGCCTATAGAGACTCTTTTTGTCTCTTTGTATGAGTTTTGTGAATTGTGTTTCAGGAACAATTGTCTTTGATTTTGTTTCAGGCTTTGAAGGGACTTGTATGACCAGCCTCTCTCCTCAGGTTTATAGGGATGTCATTTTCAAGGGCATCAAGTATACAGGAATTGAAGGGTTCGGAGATGGCTTAGTTGATGCCCTCTAGGAGGGTCCCACTCAAACCCTAGAGCAGACAGTGAGGGAAGCCAATGTGTTGGCAGACAAGCCATGGAAGAAGCCCTCTTATCAGGGGCTCGGCTCTGCAAATGTTCTTCTCATCAGGATCAATTTAACTCTATCCTTCAAGGTTTTTTTATGGGAATTTGATGGCATTTGGCATTTTTTTTGGTCTAGTTTAGTGGTTATTCCTTTGTTGGATAGCATTTCAGCCATGCAGGCCCCGGTCCTCATTCTCAGTAAGTGCATTTTGGTATTTTGGAATAGGTATATACTTCATTTATTGTATGGATTTTCTCGTCAGGGTTTAAAAATTGTTGACTCATTCAAGTTTGAAAAGTATAATGGGGTTTATTTTGGGGGTGGAGTCATTCGTAGAATTTTTGTGTGCATCATGTTCTGTTAGGTTTAAACTTAAAACTCGGTGGCTGCAAGATATTTTAGGTTAATGTGATCCTTAGTGATATTTAATATCTTATGTTTGTTAACATAGCTCATACTCAAATGTACTCCATAGGGAGCTTATAGGTCACCTTTATTGTGGCAAGAGCGATTTGAACCCGGTTCACACTATTATAAGTTGCCCTTATCACTGTTGGCAAGAGACACTACTTTGCATTGATAGGTGTTGTCATTGATGGCAACTAAGATCATCTCAATCATCCGCATAACACAATTTGTTCATACCGGAAGTCAGATTTAGAATTAGTCTAAGTCTGGATAGCTAGGAATAGAGCAGTAATAGGGTCCGGTATTTTGGTCCGGATCTCTCCGGTGGGAAGTCATGATTAGTTGCGGATCTAGGGGAGTCATATGCATTGACAAGATAGTCTAACTCCAAATTTTTGTCCTCCGATGATAAAGGATTCAAAAGACATTAGCCTTTCAGTACCGAGTTCCAATTTGTAAGAGCAGACAGAAGAAGAACAGGTCGACCTTGCAGAAGATCTTGATTCCGGATGTATGGAAGTTGTTTGTTGGACAAATAGTGATGATCAATGATAGTGGCCAACACGAGTAATGATTTTCAAGAGCAAGTTTTGGTCACCACCTTAAGTTATGCATAGATCTAGCTGACAAAGCAAAGCATTCATAAAAGTTCTAAGTGTTGTTGAAGCTGACTAATAGAATGATTGTAGATCATATTGCGGATATATATAGTCTATGAAATTGGATGATTCAGTGTGTGTGTGTATGTGAATAAGGCATATGTGAGAAAAGCAGAAATCTAAAGTACGAATGAAGGCAAAATAGTAAGAAGAGCAGAGTAAAGATGAAATGTGTAAGATCAGTTTTTGTACTTAACCGGAACTCAAATTCTTGCATGGGTAGGTGCTATTAATAAATTCAAATCTTTGTCATTCTCTTATAATATTTCCATAGGCAGTGAGCCTCCATTTGAGCAGTGAGCTCTAGGCAGTGAGCTAGAATGCATTTGCATTCGTATTTGTAAAAATACTGTTAACAGGGTATTAATTTTTGTGGGTTAACCCCCACCATGGTTTTTCCCTTAACCGGGTTTCCACGTCAAAATATTGGTGTAGAATGTGTTATTTATGTTTTCTGTTCATATGTTATTGATTGATGCTGAAATGTTTATATCACTAAATTGATTATAAGTGGTAAAGGAAGATTGAAAGTAGAAAAGAAGAAAATGTGTGACAACTGATTCACCTGGGCCCTCTCAGTTGTCCGGACCTAAACCAACAATTGGTATCAGAGCGAGGTTCCTTTGGAAAAGTTTAACAACTTAAGGAAGATCTGGGAAGGTAGTAAAATGGATGAATATAATCTTCAAGGACAACTTAATCTCACCCTAGATGATCTTGAGTAGTCCAAGGCAGAAGTCCAAGAACTACAAGATAATCTCAAAAAGGTTGAAGACTTCAATGAGATCTTAAAAGAAAAGTTGAGCAAATCCAATGTAAAAGGAAAGGAGAAACCTCTTCAATTGGAAGACAAGGCCTTGAAAGAAAAGACAAAAGAATGTGAAAAGTTAGCTAAAGAAGTTGTTGTCCTAAAACATGAGATGGAAACTGGGGTGATGAGACTAACCAAGGAAATTGAAGATAGGAAGAAAATTGAAGAAAAGATGAAGCAAAATCTGAAAGAGAGAACTAAATAATGTTGTAGATTGGATGGAATAGTTGGTCTCCTAGAATCTAATCTACAAGAAAGCAAAAACAATGAGAGAGAACTTGAGAGATAGATTATCACTCCTAGACATGACCTAGAAATTGCAAATGAGTATAAGAAGAAGTTCAAAATAAGCTCAGCTAAACTCAAAGCACTAATTGAAGAATAGAAAAAGGATAATGACAAGCATAATCTTAAATATGAGAAAGGTGAAAGCTCTGGATCTAGACAAAGGAATTTCCAACCAAGGAATAAAAGGAACAGAACTAGAAAAGCTTTGGTAAGACAGCCTAATCCTCAAAGATATCCATCATTTAATGGAAATTGTTTCAATTGTAATAAATTTGGTCATAGAGCTATTCAGTGCAGAAGTAGAGCAAATCAAAATGGTACATCCTTCTTCGGTCAATGCTTCAAATGCAAGAGGTATGGTCACAAATCTAATGAATGTAGAAGTATGATAATGAATAACTCAAATGGAAATTCTTTCAATGGCTACTGCTTTTCTTGCAATGGATTTGGACACATGGCTAATCAGTGCAGATCAAGAGGAAATCAAGTGTGCTTTAACTACAATAAATCTAGTCATATTGTAAGATTCTGTAGAAATAGGAACAATGGAAGAAGAGGTCCAGTAAACATAAAACTGGATGAGCAGAAACAAGATAGAGGAAAAAAGAAAATTGATGTGAATGAGATATGGAGTGAAATGAACAAGATTTGGATAAATAAAGATACAATAAATAATAGGGATGGGTCTGCACCAGAGTCTGGTGCTGACAATTCCTCCGGGAATTAAGTCAGAAGCTCTGGCTCAGGGGGAACTGCATAGAACATCAAATTCCCGCGATCAGTAAGTGGGTGCCTGAGTCTAGCACAATAAAAGAGAATATTCTGGATTGGTCCAGAACCTTTGGAAGGATTTTCGGAAGAAAAGATGTTGATATGAAATCTTGTAGAGTGATTCATGAAGAACTATCAAAAATAATGTAACCGGATATAATTAGGGCAACACATTTATTACAAAGGCAAATTAGGTGATGCGAAGCTTTAAAAGGTCACTTGGTCACTCATTTGAATCACCTTGCATTCAAAGAAAACAAGAAGAAGAGCATTTGAGCTACAAATCTAGAGACTGAGGCAAAGAGTGAATTCAACTGGTAATTGATCAACCCTAACCCCACGAAAGAAAAAGATACCCCTCTGTAAAGCTTTGAATCTAAAATCTATCGGGATGGCTACTCCTCATGTTGTTGACATTACTGAAAGGCCTTGACCCAAATTTAATAAGCATCCTCACAAATCAATTAAAGTCAACCTGTTATGTGCTTTTTCAAGTGTTTCGTATGGTGTGTTGCATGTAGAAGACATTAGGGTTTATATTCATGGAAATATAGATGAGTTTGGAGATTCAAGGTATGTAGACTTGTTTGAGAAACAACTCAAGGATGAAAATCATGAACTTAAACCTGAGTATAAGGCACTACAAGATAAACATTTTATTCAGATTATGGAGTTTCCAACATTTGATGAGGATGAATGGGTCCGATACATCTTGAGTCGGATGCATGATGAATTCATTTGGTTGTTAAAACCATTCAAAATTACCAAGGATGCTATCAGAAATGTAATCAGATTAAACTCAACCGGAGGATTGCCCATGCTGAAATCCATGAAAAATCAGACAGTGACTGATGCTACAAGTGCTAAGTTTGACAAAAGGGCAATGACCATTAATGATATTATAGAACCGGATGTCAAATTCACCTCCATGGTGATTGGGTACAAGATTTACCACTCGATTAGAGAAAATTATGTTTCTAGAACAGCCATATATGTTGCATACAAGATGCTAAAGGAAAATATTGATTATGACTTATGTGAACTACTACAGAATCAACTGATTGAAAATTTAAACAAAATCAAGAAAGATAAGAAAAACACCTTCAAGTATGGTACATTGATTCTATGTCTATTCTTTTATTTTATAAATGAAGTACTTGGGACAAAAGGTGTGCACTAAACTAAGGATGAGCCAGTTGCCATTCAGATTAGAAATCATCTTCGCAGCATTGGTGATTTCAAAGCTCAGAAAACTGTAATATTGCGTTACTTCAAGAATTTTCAGAGTATGATGCACTCAAGGGAAATAATCTCTAATTCAATTGTTGACAAGTACAAAAATGAAATATGCTTCATGGTTAATGTAGACACTCTAAAATGACCAAGTCGTCGAATTACTTGCATTTCGTCATCTGTCTAATCACCTGCATTTCACACATTAATTAAATAATCTAATTATTTAATTAATTTCACTAAATTCTTCTAAATCACAAAATTGTGACATTAATTAAATAAATCCTCGCTATTTAATTAATTAAATTAAATTCCTCTATTATTCTTCCATAATTAAATAATTTTAATTATTTAATTAGATCATTGTCACCTTCCAAAATTCACATCCACATTAATTAAATATATCCCATTACTTAATTAATTCAACAAATTCCCTCTTATCTACAATTAAATAATTCTTAAATTATTTAATTAAATCAAAATCATTCTTCCAAAATCATGCACAACAATTAAATAAATTTATTTATTTAATTTACTTTCAAATCTTCTAAATTAAATAATTCTAATTATTTAATTATTTCTTCCAAAATATCTTCTCTAAATTTAAATAAATCAATTATTTATTTAAATTATTTTTTCTTCTAAATTTGAGTTATCTCTAAAATAACTCAAGCTTTCTTGCTCATGTAATTAAATATTTCTAATATTTAATAAAGCAAAATATCTTCTTAGTATCATGCAAATCCCTTCTTCTTGTTTTAAATCACTTAACTGATCATTACATTCTGTTAATTACTTTAACTCATTCTTCTATTCTTGATAACTCCTCTCATAGAAAAGAAAGCAAGACACTTGTCTTCTTTTTATTTATTGCACGTTCCTCAATTGTTCTCCTCCATTGATTCTTCTAAATTATCTAGACCGTTTATTGATCTCTGTTGAAACCTATATAAACCCCCCTCATCTCCTTCATTGAGCCTCTCTCTCTTCGATCACTTATTCTCAGGCATACTTAACAGTGCTTTGAGCATACTAACGCGTCGATTGAGCAAATTTACGATCTCTTAACATTGATCTCTTGAGCACACTACTTGCTTGTTGCAGCTATGGTTTCACAACTTCATTGAGCAATCCACACTTCTTCAAAAGGGAACAATACAGATTTTGGTAAGAGCTTTCATTTTTCTTTGATTTGATGATAATGGCTTTTACTTAGATTGGTTCGCTTTATGTGATTAGTTTTTTGGTTTTATTAGTTTTGATTTAATCAATTTTTCCTCATACACATTCTGGCACGCCCAGTGGGACCCACTAATCCCTCTTTTTCTTTGAGAAATTGATTTTTTTTAAAGTACAGTACAGAATAGCACATCTCGACACAGAAAAGTGCCATTGGTAGAGCAGTACAACGCTTTCAGGCCATCTCGCAGCGCCTTTGGTAGCACAGAATGGCGCTCTTGGTATTACAGTAAAGCGCACTTGAGAAAATTTGCAAAGCGCTATTGGTATAACAGTAAAGCACTATTGGTAATAGTAAAGCGCTATTGGTATAACAGTAAAGCACTTTTGGTAATAGTAAAGCACTATTGGTATGATAGTAAAGCACTTTTGGTTGAGATAACAGGCTTGCAAACTTCAAAACCACATAACTTTCTCAAAACTTAATGAAATTCGATGCTTTTTTTTTTAAATTGCATAGAAAATCATAAGGAATCCATTGGTGATATTTAATCTCTTGTATCTCATCATATTTGTTACCAATTTTATGGATTTCCCTTTAGTTTTCTAGGGTTTCTCACTTATTGTTAGGGTTTTGACTTGATTTCTGACATCTTGTTGAACATTTCTTGTGGAACTAACTGACTTGTTGCAGCGTCTTATCACTTTTCAACATCCTAGATCATCACTCAATTAGTCAATCATCCTTTGATCTAGCTTTTTTGATGAAATATTGTTTTTTGCAAGCCTATTATTACACTGTGCATTTGGTAGTACAGTAGCTCGCTTTTGGTAGCAAAGTAGCTCGCTTTTGGTCAAAGTAGCTCACTTTTGGTAGCACAGTGCCACGCTTCTAGTAGCACAGTACATCACTTCTAGTAACACAATAAGTCGCTTCTGGTCTACATCACCGCATGTTTGGAAACACAATGCAGCGCGTTTGTCATCACAGTAAGTCGCTTTCGGTATAGCAGTAACTTGCTTCTGGTCAAATTGATTTATTTTTGCTAACTTGTGAATTTTTGTGGAACTAACTGACTTGTTGCAACTTCTTATCACTCACACAGAGCAAATAGATGTTTTTAACATGTTCATGCAGGACGAGTGTTGAAGAAATCTTAATTTATCTCACTAAGTCTTAGAAACACATTGCCTTCTTAAAGGATAATTAAACAAATTATTTCATCAATTTAAGTCTTAGGAACATACTACTTTTCTTAAGGGACAATGGACATGTATGCGAAAACACCTCAATTTCCTAAGGGACAATAGACATGAATGCCAAACACTTCAATTTCATAAGGGACAATTGACAACTACAAACGTGTGTGTGCCTAATTTAGTTGCACCCTATTTTTTTATAACAGGACAATTGAACCTTTGTTTGACGTGCTTGCTCTTACATTTCTGTACTTCCTTTAGAAGGGCCTGCTTTTGGATTGTGCTTCATCCAAAAGGGACGACCCTAAGCAGAGTTTTCCTTTGAACTGCTATATAAGAGGGATAAGGTGAAAGCCAAGTCCTAACCGACGTCAGCGTTACCTTGTGGTGCCAAACTGAAAAGAGGTGTACTAGCTCTTTGTGGAAACAATTTTCACATTGAGCGAAGTGTTTGATACTCTTAGTAGGATTGGTTAAATCTTTTAGTAGCTTGTCGCATTGCTCGTAAGGCATTGGTCCCTCAAAGTTACTAAGAACCATTTTAGATAGTGACTACCCGACCTACCTTTGAACATTGCGGTAATCATCAGTGCAAGGGGAATCGATTTAAGCCCCTAAGACACTCACCATTGGCTCCCTTGAGAAGAGATAGTATTCCCTTGGCCAAAAAAGCTCTTGTGACCTACTTGAGCTTTCCAAGGGGAGGGTGAGATATCCCTACCTATCGTCTCTCGCAAAGATACAAAATATCTGACACCTTTATGGAATGATATTTTTATCGACGGAGTATTAAGCTGTGAGCTGATCTACTGCAATGAAACCTTGTCTCTAGGGATAAAAAGTGCTTGTTATTGATTGCAATTGTCTTATACCTGTGGAAACATTGGGCTTTTTTGTGAGCCTTGAACATACACTATCTATTGTGTTAGTCCCTTATTTTTTGCCAACATTGTTTGTTGTGTTTTCTCTTGCCAAACAAATCCAATCAGAAACAGAACCAATCTATCAAAATTTTGCCTTTTAGAAGCATCGGACACTACTTTAGCGCCTTTGGTATTACAACAGCTCACCCTTGGTGGTACAGTAGCTCACTTTTGGTAACCTTAGCTCGCCTTTGGCATAGCAGTAACTCGCCTCTGGTAGCTTAGTCCATCGCCTTTGGTATCACAGTAGCATGCTTTTGGTTGCACAGTCCTGTGCCTCTGGTCAAACAGTATAGTGCCTTTGGTCTAGTACATTGTGCATCAAGAGTTTGCCTTTTTCTCAAAAGCACAAGGCAGAATCCCAGCATTACCTTTTGTCCTAGTGTATTCCATGCTAACCACTAGGCTCCAGCAAACTATGAAATCCAAGAAAGTTGTCCATAGGAAGCGCAAATCACCTCCTCACACACCATAATCCGGCTGTCTCAACATTACTCCCAAGGTTACTCCTAGAACACCCGTGGCAAAACCAATCAGCTCTCTGAACATTGCACACATTGACCAACCAAGCAATTCCCAAGAAGGTAGGGTCCCTTTGGTAAATACACCCCAATACACCACCGGTTTGCCTTAGGATTTTGTCCCACAAGGTTATACTGTAGATCTAGCCCCATCTCAAGAAGAGCGACACTTTGAAATAGGTCAAGCCTCTCAAGAAGATGAGCAAGATCTTGATGAATTCATGCAAGATCCTCAAGCCATAGCCGCAATTGACAAAATCCTTAGCGAGAACCAAGATCATTTCTTTCGCTTACTAGCTGAGCAAGGAGCTAAATTACCCAAAGATTTTGACCTATCCAATCTTAGCGAGCCTAGCAACATCCAAGACACCATACAAGTGGTGCAAACCATGTCAACTGTGACCACGCCCTTACCTGAATAGACCTCGCAATATAGGAATCCCCTTTATCAAAACCCAATAGGAGAGAGGGTCGTATCACCGCTTCTGACTCCTATGGAGATCTACAAAAACCAACAAGAAACTCTCCAATGTCAAGCCAAGTTAGCTAAGCAAGCCACCTTAGCTCGATCAAATATGCAACCACCTCCTAAAGTATCCACACCAATCACAAATGGAATCTTGGTTACCCCATCACGAATAGGTTTCCCACCAAATTACAATCCAAGGAACAATTATGTAGCCATGCAACAAGGATCTCAACAAATACCACCTCCTATATCATCAAACCTTCATGTCTCTCAAACAACTAGGGTCATGCAATCCCAACCACAACATTCTTCTACTCTCATCATCAATCAAACGCAACCATCGCAAATCACATCTACCTATGTCCCTCCTCCACAACGTTCATCTACGCTAAATTTCTTCAACACCTTACCTATCCACCCTCAACATTCCCAACATCAAGTTTCCTAAAGCTATGTGCTGCCATCGCAATCTAATCCAATGCACTTTAGCTTTCCTCCACCCAATTCTTTTCTTCAACCATCACAAAGCCAACATTCTTACCTAGCGCCACCTCCACCTCTTCCAAATCAAAGCATCCCATTCCAACCCAATCTCAATCCAACATACAATGCATATGACCCCAACCAATCTTACGACCCTTATAATACCACTGCTCATGGCTTACACTACAGTCTTCCGCATGGGCAACTGCAACCCCTTCTAGGATAACAGGAGATGTTACCAACCCCTCCCACAACGATGGAGATAAAAATCATGGAAGTTCAACAACAACTATCAGATCTTACGTTTGGCCACACCAAGAGGACCTTCTCTTTAGAGGAAGTGTGTCCTTATCCTTTTGATCGGTCATTACCAATGATCCCTTTTTCTCAAAATTTTACTATTCCTAAGTTCGATAAATACAAAGGAAAAGGTGACCCAAAGGACCATCTTAGGGAATTCTATCTTGCTTGCTTTGAGGTCTCACATAATGACACGTATCTTATGCGTCTCTTTCCTCGTAGTCTTAGAGGTCAAGCAATAGAATGGTTCTCACACTTACCTACAGGCATCAAGTCTTTCAACGAGCTAGCAGAGAAGTTTGCCACCCACTTTTCTTACAACACAGAGCATGAGATTTCCATGACTGATCTATGCAACAACAAACAGAAAAATAGGGAAACTTTCATTTCTTCCTTCAATGGTGGAGACAAATGGCTAGCAAATTCCCTTTCAAGATTCCTGAGAAATAGCTTGTTAGCATATTTGTGCAGAACCTCAACCAAGAGTTAGGTTTCCACTTGCAAATTCTCAGTGCTACAACCTTCGATGAAATCACATACAAAGGAATCAATATTGAGAAGGCCCTCATTGCTAAGGTTGTGGTCAAAACCTTCAAAGAAATGAAAGAAAATGCTCCTCATCAACAATCGAGTGATAAACCCAAATATTGGAATAAAAATAAAAACGTGGTTAACGACGGTGTGGTTGATTCTAAACATGTCCAAACTTTGCAAACACCACTGCAGCTCTCCAAACTAAGTCAAGCTCCACCTCAACAACAGCAACAACAGCGGCAACCGTATCAAAATCAACAACAACGACAACAGGAGTGACCTCAACAAGATTACCCACCGCGACGTCAATTCACTCCCTTGGGAGTGCCTATAGAGTCGGTCCTACAATAGATTTTACACAAAGGGCTCATCACCTTACTGGATGCTCCCCCATATGGTGAACCTGTTTACAAAACTGCGCGGTATAGAGAAAATGAATATTGTGAATTCCATAGGAGCAAAGGGCATAGAACCGCATCGTGCATGAAACTCAAGCACCTAATCCAAAATCTCATTAACGGTAACCAAATCACTTTTGAGAATGAACCGCCAGCTCAACACATGAACAAAGATCTCAACATGTACAAGGAACCATTCCCTCACCATGGTCCACCTCCTCCTCAAGATAAAGGTAAAGGGGTTAATCATGTTTCCACATCTTTTGACTCCATTGTGGGTCATTTTGAAGAGAGTCGAGTGTCTACCCTCACAATTAAAGGCAAATCTACGGATTGCACTGTTACTACTCGTCGTGGTCGTGTCACCATTCATGGTCCTACACCCAGTCTTCCGGCTCAATCTGATTATAATCTTGTCGAACATCTAGGAAAAATGCCAGCACAGATCTCTATTTTTGACCTTCTACGGTCATCACCTGCACATAGAGTAGTGCTAGAAAAAGCCCTCCAAGAGTCTTCGGTTCCTAACAACATAGCGGTGGCAAATTTCCAAGCTATAGTAGGTAACATTGCTTCGCCCTACAATGTGGTCTTCTCAGAGAAAGATCTCCCATCCCATGATCCTTGTCACAATGATGCCCTTCATATTGAGGTTCTCATCCATAAGCGCAAAATCAAATGCATCCTCATAGATGGTGGTGCTGGTCTCAACATCTATTCTTTAAAGTTACTTAAGCAATTGGGATACTCTGAGGATCATGTCAACTCTGATCATAGTATTACAATCAAGGGGTACGATGATGCTGAACGCCACTTAGAAGGTGTTATCCACTTGCCTATACAACTTGGCCCTGTCATGCTTGAAACCAGGTGTCAAGTTCTTGATATTGAACTGCCTTACAACATTATCCTAGGCCGCCCATGGATCCATGCAATGAAAGTTGTTCCGTCCACGTATCATCAATCTCTAAAGTTCCCATACAATGGTACGGAGATAACTATCCCAAGAGACCCCAATCCTTTTGAATTATGTCATGTCTTGCAAGGCAGTTATAAGAATTGCAACCAGGTGCCTAACAATGAAAAAGCCCTTGAATCCCCACTATATGTTGACCCTGCAATGCTGACTCTAGCCTCTACAAGTAACCCTAATCCTCTGCCTGAAATCAAAGCTCACATCTGGGATATAGGCTTTGGCACTTATGATATCTCAAAATCTTGTTGTGCAGGGCAGATGCCTTTATCTCTAAAATCTTACGGCCAACCACCCATTGCCAAAGTAACTAAAAAAGCAGCTATTCCTCCCCTAGCGTTTCTAACCCAATTCCAATAGGGACGCTTACTAGAAGAGGAAACTACTGAGGATATTTCTTCTTGGCTCTATAAGGAGAAAGAACCGGCCACAATACCAGTTAAGCAATATGGCAATGGCTTAAGGATAGTAAAAAAACATGGGCTATAAAGGTAAAGGTGGCCTTGGGAAACAGAATCAAGGAACTATGGAACCCATTGTCGTGACAAAGAAGCTAGACAAGAAGGGATTAGGATTTGGTAAGGTACCACACACCTTGGACATCAAGTATATCCTCGACGAGGTAGCTGACACTTTTCCTGCCGGTTTGACATCTACAGAGGATATCATCGATGACTCTTCCCTCCATATGACCAACCTATTTGCATAATCCTCCATTTTTACGCTATCCTTCGTATCCTTAACTTCCACCACCAACACCCAGAATGTAACACTTGTCTACCCTGAACTTATCGATTGGGACCAACAAGGGTCCCCCATTATAGATGTGTTTCAGAATGATGAAGCTTTAGCTGAGTTCATGGGACTCCGGGATGGTATCCCCCTGGGTGATCATAAAGCAGGTTTTGTAATGGAACTAGAGCCAACGGCTTATTTTGGTGAGAATGCCAAATCCTCCAGTCGCAAAAGTGAAAATAAAGCAAGATCTCTAGGTGAAAACCATACTGTGGCACCTCCTGATCACAAAATAGTAAAAACAAAGGACGTATCCAAAGGTGAAAACCCAACTGTGACACCTGAGGATGGAGGATTTGACCTTCCCCTACCATTTAAGCATCAAGAGAAGTCAGCTCTCCTAGTAGAAGATTCTACAGAGATAAACCTTGGCACAGAGCAAAATCCAAAGACCACATTCTTAGCAGTATCATTATATGAAGCAAAGCACAGGCATCTTAACACATTCTTCTTACAGAGAGCCATCAACTTTGCATGGACCTATGCTGATATGCCGGGGCTAGACACCAAGCTAGTTGTTCACTCTCTCGTAGTTGATCCAAAAGTTAAACCAATCAAGCAAAAGTTGAGAAAGATGCACCCACAAATAGCTCTCTTGGTAAAAGTGGAAATACAAAAGTTGTTAGATGCAAAGTTCATATGACCAATTGACTATTCAGACTGGGTATCAAATATTGTACTTGTGTCTAAACCCAATGGGCGCATCCGCATGTGTAATGATTTTAGGGATCTCAACAAAACATGTCCCAAAGATGACTTTCCACTACCGAACATTGACATTATAGTAGACTTGATAGCAGGTCACGAGATGCTTTCTCTCATGGACAGATTCTCTGGCTACAATCAGATAAGGATAGCAGAGGAAGATCAACATAAAACAACCTTCACTTTTCCATGGGGTAACTATTGTTGGTGTGTCATGCCATTTGGTCTAAAGAATGCAGGAGCAACCTATTAGAGAGCAATGACAGTGATATTCCACAATCTCTTTCATCATATCATGGAGGACTATGTGGATGACATACTAGCTAAATCTTCTAGGGTAGATCACATACAAGTTCTAGGACAAATCTTTGACAGGCTCGAGAAATACCAAGTAAGACTCAATCCAAAGAAGTGTGTCTTTGGTGTAACATCAGGAAAGCTATTGGGATACATTGTATCTTGTAGAGGCATCGAAGTAGACCCTGCAAAAGTAAAAGCTATAGTGGAGATGCCTCCACCAAAGAATCTTAAAGCATTAAGGAGCCTTCAAGGAAGGTTGCAATCCATCAGGCATTTCATCTCATAGCTAGCAGATAAATGTCAACCATTTCAACACTTACTCTGAAAGGACATCTCATTCCGATGGGATTATAAGTGTCAGGCAGCATTTGATCAACTTAAAGAGTATCTAGCTACACCTCCTGTATTGGTTCCACCAGTTGTAGACAAACCTTTGATATTATATATCTCCACTATGAATTCAGCCCTGGGGGCCTTGCTAGCACAAAATGATGAATCAGGAAAGGAGCATGCAATTTATTATATCAGTAGAACCTTGGTGGGATATGAGCTCAATTATTCACCAATGGAAAGGGCTTGTTTAGCAGTAGTGTTTGCTTCTCAAAAGTTGCGGCATTACATGTTGAACCAACACACAAATCTGATAGCCAAAATTGATCCCTTGAAGTATCTACTAGCAAAAGCAGCTCTTACAGAAAGACTAGCTAAATGGGTCATGATCCTTAGTGAGTTCAACATTGAGTATACGGATCGCAAAGCAATCAAAGGACAAGCCCTAGCAGATCAACTAGTAGAAGCACCTATGATAGATACACACCCTATGGTAGCAGACTTTCTAGATGAGAATCTATTCACTCTTTCCAACTCAATAATGTGGAAGTTGTATTTTGATGGTTCCTACACACAGCATGGATCAGGGGCCAGCATCTTGTTTGTCACACCTCAAAATGACTATATTCCAAAGTCCTATCGGCTTGCATTCCCTTGCACCAACAACATTGCCGAGTATGAAGCACTCCTTATAGGTCTCAATACAGCAGTTCAATGGGACATCACAGAATTATAGGTTTATGGAGACTCACAACTAGTCATTCACCAAGTCACAGATGAGTACCAAACAAAAGATGAAAAGTTGGTCCCCTACAAGCAACTAGTGGATGCCTATAAACCACATTTTTCTAGCATCACATTTGAGCAAATTCCAAGAGAGCATAACAAAGCTGTAGATTCTTTGGCTTCTGTAGGGCCACTTATCGACATGCCTGCAAATACTCAGAAATGTGAATTCTTGATCAAGCAATTATTGATACCAGCTGTCGAGGTTCCCGTTACTGAAATCATCTGCGAACTTGTTGGTCCCAATTCCCCATGGTACGAAGATATCTATGAATACCTTAAACACAATACCTTTCCCCCTGACCTATCATCCACCCAACACAAAACCTTTATCCGTCGATCCTCCCGTTACATCATTCTGGGTGATACACTATATCGCCGAAGTCTCGATGGTATCCTCTTACGATGTCTTAACGCGGAAGAAGCCGAAGCTACCTTACGAGACATACATGAAGGTGTCTGTGGCGCAATTCTACCGGTCCTAATCTCGCTAAGAAGATACTCAGAACAGGATATTACTGGCCTACAATAGAGCAAGATGCTGCACAGTTTGCTAAGAAGTGTCTACAATGCTAGCAACATGGAGATTTGATTCACGCACCAGCTCATGAATTACAGCCTGTGACTACTCCATGGCCTTTTTCTCAATGGGGTCTTGACCTTGTAGGACAAATCCACCCCTCCTCATCCAATGGCCACAAGTTCATCATTACCGCCACTGAGTACTTTACGAAGTGGGTGGAAGCCATTCCTATGACTTATATCACCGGTAAGCAAATAGCCAGGTTTATCCTTAACTACCTCATATGCCGGTATGGTATTCCCCAAGCCATTGTCACTGATAATGGGATACCATTCAAGAACCAAGATGTCCATGCCTTATGCACACAATACAACATCCAACATCACTTTTCAACTCCCTACTATCCACAGAGTAACGGCCAAGCTAAGGCTTCCAATAAAACTATTCTCAAAATCCACAAGAAAACTGTCAATGAAGCTGGTCGTGATTGGCATTTACAACTCAATCCTACCCTATGGGCCTACCGCACCAGCATCAGAACGCCAACTGGTACCACACCATATGCCTTGGTCTTTGGCTCTGAAGCCATCCTACCTATAGAGGTCGAGATCCCATCCCTCAGAGTATCCATGCAGGACCTGATCGACAAAGACGAGTATCGCACTTCCAGATTAGCTGAGCTTGAACTACTAGATGAGAGGCGCCTTGCCGCACTTAATCATCTCCATGTCTATCAAAACCGCCTCCGGCGTAATTACAACAAAAAGATCAAAGAAAGATGGTTTCAAGTTGGTGATCTTGTACTTCAAGAGAATCAGAGAAATCAAGCAAATCAAGAAAAGAAGGGCAAGTTTGAGCCTAACTGGTTAGGCCCCTTTATTGTGATAGCAGCATATGGATCAGGAGCTTATACTTTAGCTACACCTGACGGCATTCCTCTAGATGAGCCACTTAACAGTGTCCATCTCAAGAAGTTCTATGCCTGATCCTCAAAGTATTCCAAAAAAAAAAATGTCCTCTGGTGAAAACCTGGCAAACAGGCACCTTGGATAAGTACCATAGTGAAAACCTGGCAAACAGGCACTATGTGTAGAGTCAGCATCCATCGTCTATCAAGTCCTGTCCACTCCATGTCTAGTGCACACAGCACGCCTTTCCATCTATCCGTAATAAAACCATTGACTTTGTTTGCATTTCTATCTCCCTATCTAGTATAGCTTGGAAATTTGTCAATGTCCCTCGTCGTCATCCCACATCATGATCTGTGTCAATAGTTTGCACTGTCTAGTCCTAGGTCACAACTTTCTAGGTCTTCTTCGTCAATCATCCATACAAATGCCTCTACCGGAATGGGGGCAACTCTTTCCGTAACTTAGGTCTAGGGGAGGTTCCTTGTTTGTAGTTCACAGCAATCACATCAATCTTTCTCCTTCTCACAGATAACACCCTTTAACGGACACATCGCTCCTACGATAAGACTATTATCTTCTCAACACTTTTCCCACATCATCACATCACCCAGAACTATATATTATCATCATTTCAATCTTAAGGTACCTTGATCCCATGGAGATGGGTATGTAGGCAGTCTGGAATACGAAGGAAGTATCCAATACTCAGGTACATAAGATCTCCCCCTTCCACCTTGGCCCATTTCATCACTCTATCCAGAACTACATATTTATCACTTTTCATCTTTCATCGTAATGTGCCTTGATCATGTGGATACAGGGTATGTAGGCAATCTAGAATATGAAGGATGTATCCAGTACTCAAGCACATACGATTCATCATTCTCCACCCACCCCAATCCATCGACATGTCACCTTTCTAGTCTTCTGTTTATCAAAATCCATTCACCTCGACTTGACTAACTCAAGAAGCAAGCTAGCGCATCCTTTCAAAGCAAAAATCCTTAACAAACTTGAAGTAAAGTGGCTTCCCTCCAGAGTCATCTACTGTCCTAACTATTCTGATTGCCAACATCAGCTAGTTATCGCTTAACCAAAGCCCTAGATCAACAAGCTTGTTTTCTGTGAAGTGTTCCATTGTTGAGACCAACACACGCATCTCCTGCGACATGTAGCATTTCCTCCAGCGAGACATTGTCTTTCTAGGTAGATAGCACCCTTTAATGGACACAGAGTTCCTACGATAAGGCTGTTATCTTTCCTATCCAATCTATCCTGAGCAACCTCTTTGGCAAGAGAATATGTTGGCTATATGTTTACTTTATAAGTCAGTCAATTTGTGTTATGGTTTATCTTTTGTTCCTTTTCCAATACCTATTCAAGGCTACCTTGATTTATCTATAATCTTGGTATGTTGCGATGCAGTGCAGATTGGGGGCATAGTCATTGCTTTTCGTGTGCCGTGTTTGAGGAATGATCTTTAGCGTCTTTCTTAGCATTCTATTTATCTTGTGTGTGTTACAACCTAGCATCTTACATATTAATAATTCTTCTTGCATTTACATGTATTGAAGTGTATTTTATGTTCAAGACTATGGTTTATTCACATGTTCCAACAAGGTCATATTATGTCTAAAGGGATCTAAGTTCAAACCGCTTGCTTGCAGAGTCAACGTCCATGCACTCGGATATTACTGCACCCTGGTCTTTTATACCTTGGTGGCGAACTATCCACGTGCTATATCAAAAATAAGGATTGCTCTTTATATACAACTGTGAAACCGTTGCAACAAGCTCATCCATCTACCCATCCATTTTTCCATGGCCTTATATAGTTTTCCAACAAAGATCAATCAATAGTCTTTCTCTCATGTTCTCTTCTATCTCCTTTCTTCTATCTATCATCAACCCAATCTCGTCTGTCTCCAACAAAATCTTCTAGTCGAGTGTCAACACAGTTCTTCTGTCGCTTCCATGTCTTTCCTCTCGAGGGGGCACCCTACACTAACTACGCTGGGGCAACTAGCTACACTAGGGCATCAGTAAATTGTATCATGTCTTCAACAATCGATTTCTTTGAAGCAACGCTGTAAACTGCATTGCATCAAAACGGGCAAAATGTAGACACTCTAAAATGACCAAGTCATCGAATAACTTGCATTTCGTCATCTGTCTAATCACCTGCATTTCACACATTAATTAAATAATCTAATTATTTAATTAATTTCACCAAATTCTTCTAAATCACAAAATTGCGACATTAATTAAATAAATCCTCGTTATTTAATTAATTAAATTAAATTCCTCTATTATTCTTCCATAATTAAATAATTTTAATTATTTAATTAGATCATTGTCACCTTCCAAAATTCACATCCACATTAATTAAATATATCCCATTATTTAATTAATTCAACAAATTCCCTCTTATCTACAATTAAATAATTCTTAAATTATTTAATTAAATCAAAATCATTCTTCCAAAATCATGCACAACAATTAAATAAATTTATTTATTTATTTTGCTTTCAAATCTTCTAAATTAAATAATTCTAATTATTTAATTATTTCTTCCAAAATATCTTCTCTAAATTTAAATAAATCAATTATTTATTTAAATTACTTTTTCTTCTAAATTTGAGTTATCTCTAAAATAACTCAAGCTTTCTTGCTCATGTAATTAAATATTTATAATATTTAATAAAGCAAAATATCTTCTTAGTCTCATGCAAATCCCTTCTTTTTGTTTTAAATCACTTAACTGATCATTACATTCTGTTAATTGCTTTAACTCATTCTTCTATTCTTGATAACTCCTCTCATAGAAAAGAAAGCAAGACACTTGTCTTCTTTTTATTCGTTGCACATTCTCAACTGTTCTCCTCCATTGATTCTTCTGAATTATCTGGACCGTTGATCGATCTATGTTGAAACCTATATAAACCCCCCTCATCTCCTTCATTGAGCCTCTCTCTCTTCGATCACTTATTCTTAGGCATACTTAACAGCACTTTGAGCATACTAACGCGTCGATTGAGCAACTTTATGATCTCTTAACATTGATCTCTTGAGCACACTACTTGCTTGTTGCAGCTATGGTTTCGCAACTTCATTGAGCAATCCACACTTCTCCAAAAGGGAACAATACAGATTTTGGTAAGAGCTTTCATTTTTCTTTGATTTGATGATAATGGCTTTTACTTAGATTGGTTCGCTTTATGTGATTGGTTTTTTGGTTTTATTAGTTTTGATTTAATCAATTTTTCCTCATACACAGTTGATACTGATCAGTGTTTAATGGAAGCAGTGGAACTTAGAACTGTTTGGATCATGCCCATGGGGTATGAAGTAGATGAAAGGATCTTGGATATGTATCCTCAACATCTAAGCAAGCCCAAAGACACAATAGTTGAAAGATTTTGAACTTATGAGGAGCTGAGTTTAAAGTTGCATACTGAGCTCAAAGAACCTGAAACCAATAGGAGAGTAAGAAAAGAAGTTGAGCAATTAGCTGAAAATCTGGGCCTAACTAAGGAAGTTGTGAAGAAATTTAGAGAAAGAACAGAGAAGGATGAGAGAGAGAAACAAGATAAGAAACAAATAGGTGATCCGATGGAATTCTCTTCCATGTCAAGAACTACTAGAAGCTCTGCTACTACCTCTGCTCCTTCCAAAATTGCAAAACCAGAAGCAAAATCATCCAGATAATGGGAGAAAAGGAAGAGAACAAAAGCATCCCAGACCTATGAAAGCATAAGAGAAGAAGAAGAAGATACAAAATCTAACATTGAAATCAAGGAACTAAAGGTCACTGGAACAAAAGGTACAAAATTAACCAAAGAAAAGTCCTACGGAAGAAAAAGGACTAGCAAAAAGCAAAAGACAGAAGATTATAAGGAATATGTTGAGAAGCCCACACTCTCCTTAGAAGATATGATAAAATCAGTCACTATGGATGGTAATCTAAAACCCATGATTGAATTCTATGATGAATACAATGATATCGATAAAGAGGTGTTGGAGGAAGCAACGGTTAGATATCTCAACATCTACAACAAGGCACTGATTGAGATAACTTCTAAGTTACCACAAAGTCTAGCAAATTTCTTGGAGTTGAGAAAAGAAAATGCCAAGTGCAAGGACATGGAGATCAGGGAATGTGAGCTAATAAATTTATGTCATCAAATTTCTCCTGATCAAATAGATATGATATTCAAGGAAGTCAAAGATGACTTTAGAAGCAAAAGGAGAATGAACAAACTCATGATTGGAGAAACAAGTGAAATCATTGAAGAAAGTCAACAGATTCTTTTGAAAGCATTAAGAAAGCACAATTTTCCCATAGTCACAAAAAAGTTCTTGATGGTGAAGAAGAGAACATTATTGAGTAGCAATCTAAGTTGGGTGAAGCCTCTATTTCAGAAGTAGAACAAGCAAATCAGGAGGATACAGAAATGTTGGATAAAGTAGTTGGTGCAGGAGATACTCCCAATCCACCTGATACATCAGGGAAAGAGGATAATATTACTACTTCACAGAGCCCTCCAGATCAGGTAGCAAGTGATGAATAAATAGGAAAGAATCCTTCTGCAGAGAACACAAAGAAAGATAAAGTAGAAGAAGATGGTGCAAATGTTGAAACACATAAAGCAGATAATGAGAAATCTGATGAACAAAAGGATGGTTCAGAAAATGTTGCAAGAGACACTACAGATGCAGTGAAAAGTCTTCTTGAAAAAGAGATGAGTGAGCTTGATGAACCTGAACTACTCCAAGGTCTAGCTAGTCCAGATGCTCTCTCTCCAATTCAACTGATGAAAATAGCATCATTCACCCAAGTAAAGGCCAGAGAAAAGATGTTAAAATTCCACACGGAGGACAATGAACTACTGGGGCTTGCATCCGGGTTTTTGGAAAAGTTAATGCCTACCTACCAGAAGAGTACATCTAATTCCCCCTCTGAACATCTAAAAAATCTTGTAAGTTCTATGAATACTCATTTTGAGTCCTTTAAGAAGTCTACGGAGGTAAAAGTTTAGAAAGAATTCTTGGATAAGAAATTTTGTGAAATAAAGAATCTGATAGGAAATGATAGAAGAATACTAGGTATTAGCATAAAAAGTATTTAGAATACTCTAAATGATGGAAGTGATATGTACAAATTTTGTCTATCATGGCCCAAAGTTAATGAGGATATTGAGAAAAAGATAAAGGAGCAAGAACATAAATTGTCAGATCTCTCTCAAACTTTTGATCCTCTAATAGTTTTGCCTATAAGTCAAGAATGTCAAGCAATCAGCCTAACAGATGAAATAAAGAGGCTTGTTAAAGAAAAGGGTAACATTATGAAGAGAATGTGTGAGCTCCAGGGATTAATTGCTCCTAAGTTAGAGACAATGTATAACGCCGTATCTGAAGCTTAGAGTGCAACTCATACTAGTGATCCAGAAGATCTGTCAAAGGCAGAAGCATATTCATTTTTCCTAAGTGGGAACATCTCCATTTTGGATGGAATGAAGAGTACTTGGGCCTCTAAACTTGTGCAAATAAAAACTAGCTTTACAGACATTCTCAAGTTCATGTAAATAAGACTCAATGATTATTTGTACATATGCAGCAGTATATATAGAATTTTTGGAGAGTTTTGGCTTGTGGATCCCACCCAATGCCATTGATGTCAAAGGGGGAGTGAAGGTAAGTGAAAAATGAGGTACTCAGCAAAGGGGGAACATTAGAATAAGTGAAGTACATGAGCATACAAACAAACGGGGAGTTGCACTAGACACTTAGTCATTTTTCACTAAGTGTTGCCATCAATGCCAAAGGGGGAGATTGTTGGCAAGAGACATTGCTTTGCATTGATAGGTGTTGTTATTGATCGCAACTAAGATCATCCCAATCATCCGTATAACACAATTTGTTCATACCAGAAGTCAGATTCAGAATTTGTTTAAGTCTGGACAGCTAGGAACAAAGTAGTAACAGGGCCCGGTATTTTGGTCTGGATCTCTCTGGTGGGAAGTCATGATTAGTTACGGATCTAGGGGAGTCATATGCATTGTCAAGATAGTCTAACTCCATATTTTTGTCCTCCGGTGATGAAGGATTCAAAAGACATTAGCCTCTGAGTACCGGTTCTAGTTTGTAAGAGTAGATAGAAGAAGAACATGCTAACCTTGTAGAAGATCTTGATTTCGGATGTATGGAAGTTGTTTGTTGGACAAATAATGATGATCAGTGACAATGGCTGACATGAGTAATGATTTTCAAGAGCAAGTTTTGGTCTGCACATTAAGTTATGCATAGATCTAGCCGATAGAGTAGAGTATTCATAAAAGTTCTAAGTGTTGTTGAAGCCGATTGATAGAATGATTGTAGATCATGTTGTAGATATATATAGCTAATGAAATTGGATAAATTAGTGTGTGTGTGCATGTATACGAATAAGGCGTATGTGAGAAGAGAAAAAATCCAAAGTACGAATGAAGGCAGAATAGTAAGAAGAGCAGAGTAAAGATGAAATGTGTAAGATCAGTTTTTGTACTTAATGGTGCAGGAGCACCAAGGGCTTGGAGCCCATGTGTATATATGTTTGCATTTTGTTGTGATGTTTTGAATTTTCAAAATAGGGCAGAGCGGGAAGAAGTTTATACTTATTCACTTTTGAAATTCATCAGGGTGAGAGAGGAAAGAGTTACACCGACAGTTGTGTTCGAAAGTGGCATCGGCATAAGATGCATCTTGGTTTGCCGAGGATATTGTATTTTGGTCTATCGGCAAGAGAGACGTCGTCGGGATAACAAGTATGGAGTCTACCGACGCTATGGTGTCTCACTGATGACCAAGCGTTGTGTTGAGTCTCATCGGGTAGAGAGTGAATTAGTCTGGCCAACAGAGAAGTATACCGGCATGAGGTGTGAGATCGGGTGACGAGGCTAAAGTTCGGCCAATGATGTTAGTCACGCCAATGATAGAGATTGAAGACTCATCGGAGTGACCGAATGTATCGGCAGGAGAATGGAAGGAGTTGCCAATGGAAGGAGTCTCATCGATGGGGAAGTCTTTTGCATATCGGCAGGAGAATGAAAGGTCTTACCGATAGAAGGCTTATCGGTGTGAGAGGCATGATCGGCGGAGGTGAAGAAAGTCTAGCCAAAGTAAGCAGTCTTACCGATGGCTATGTGATGTCAGGCATATCGGAGTGAGAAGAAAATGTCTGACCGATGGATTCTATTCATCGGCGAGAGGTCCCACATCGGGCTAACAAATTTGAAGGTGACCGATAGTATAAGGTCAAGCCGATGAGCAAGGGAAAGCATATTTCGGGGAAACTATAATGTATGTCTTGCCGATAGTGATGGAAAGGGGAAGGAGCATTTCGGTGCGAAAGTCACGATGTCTGGCCAATAATAATGTATCGATAGGATGCATATCGACAGGGGAAGAATATGATCGGTGAGACAAAGAATCTATTTTACCGATGGGAGCCGAATAGACAGAAAACCTAACTGTTCGATAACTAAAAGGAAGCTGAACAATTTAAAAGCTAGTTTTTTGCTTTGTAAAAGGGGTTGGAACGTTTTGAAGCCTGAGATGTCGTGAATGTAACAGAGGAACTTCTGATAATAAAAACATTGATAGTTGAATCCATTTGAATTTTGTCTGTAGAGTACTTGCATAATCTGGTTTGCAGTCGAGTAGACAGTTTAATTCCTGTTAGTTTTGTTTCTGTTTGTACATAATGACTCTAGTTTGATATCCTCGCATATTCTTTGTACAGTCATGGGGGGAAATCAAACAGAGTCTCTTTTTTTAGTTTTTCTTTCTGTTGTTGTGAACGGGTTGACAGAGAGAGGCCATGTGAACTTGTACTAGGCGAGTTGTGCCATAGCCCGGCTAGTATGCAAGTTGCAGTCTAAGAGACAGAGGTGAAAACAGAGTGGAAGAATTGAGTACCAAGCAATCAGAACCCTGGACCCGGAGAGGAGGGCTGATAATGGGCTCAAGAAGGCTATGAGCCTTGGAGATTAGGAATCTTGGAAACAGTAAGGGTAAAGAAGAATACCTCACACCAAGTAAGCAATGTCTGTATTGGGAACAACAGGCAAACAGGTCTTTCACCTCTGTAATAGACTGGTTAGGTTGATATAGGCATTTTTGGGGCAGAAAATGTCTTTGAGCACTTGAATTGGTAGGGAGACTTGGGATTGATATAGGTCTTGAAGTGTTGTGTCAAGATAGGTTTGCTAAACCCATAGGTCTCCCTATCAAATTGGTATCAGAGCCAAATTAAAGATTTGGGCTATTCCTAGATTGGAATAGAAGAAGTTGTATGTCATCACCGAGTTCAGGTGAGTCTGTAGGTTCAGCCAGAGAGATGGTGACTAATGCAGAGTTAGCAAAGAAGGTTGATGATCAAGAAGAGGAGAATAGACTCCTACGGGAAAGATTGGCAGAAATGGAAAGTAGACTAGGTGTAATGATGGAAAAGACTGAAGAAGTCAGGCAGAAAGTAAACAAGGAAAAAGGTGTGTCTATAGAAGATGAAGAGCCCACACCTGATCCTAAGATGGAAGAAGAACCTTTCTTGAAGGCCTTGAAAGCCATGAGTGGTAAGTCATTGGAAGGAGTTCCTCTTTTTAGTGGAATGATGGAACCTGATTTGGTTATGGAATGGATAGAAGGTTTAGAAAATCACTTTGAATGTGATGGAGTGAGTGAAGCTCAAAAGGTGAAGGTGGCTAAATCAAGACTCAGAGGAGCTGCCTTGACATGGTGGAAATTTGTTCAAACTGAAAGAGAGAAAGAAGATAAGAAACCTATAGCTACTTGGAAGGGTATGGTGGCTAAAATCAAAGAGGTATACATGCCTAGAGATTATGAAGTCCAGTTGTATAAGAAACAACAAAATTTGAGACAAAGAGAATTAGATGTCAGTGCATACACTGAGGAGTTTCAAAAACTATGCCTGAGGTCTAAGGTGATGGAAGAGGAAAATGTGAAAGTAGCAAGATATCTCAATGGTTTGAGATGGAGTATTCAAGAGGAAATCAGCTTGTTCAGCCCTACAACAGTGCATCAAAGCTATCAGCTAGCACTCAAGGTAGAGGAGAAGAGCAAGAAGAAACAAGAATCAAACAGCAGATCAAGAGGAAGAGGTAGAGACAGCAGAGGAAGAGGAAATTATGGCGGTAGAAATACTGATCAAAGACCCCAAGGAGAATCCAAACTCACAGAGCAGAGTGGAGAGACTAGTAGTAGAGGAAACTACAGAGGAAGGGGATCTAACAGAGGAAGATCAGGAGGATCAGGCAGAGGATCCTACTTTGCCACTATGAAATGCTACAATTGTGGTCAATTAGGCCATCCAGCATATAGGTGTCCTGATAAGGGCACATCTTCTTCTCAAGGAGTTGACAAAAGAAATCATTATGTGCAAGATGATGCTTCAAGCAGCAAAACACCTGAAGTCAGTCTAACATCAGAAGTGGGAGAGAACATCATGGTAAGGAGAACATTGATCAAAGAACCAGTGAAATCTGAACCAAGCCAAAGGAGAGCATTATTTAGAATCAGATGCAAGATTATGAATAAGGTATGTCAAGTAATCATAGACTCAGGGTCTACTGATAATATAGTGTCTGATGAAGCAGTTAGAAAACTAAATTTGCAAAGAATACCTCATTCAAATCCATATAGAGTTACATGGTTAAATAAAGGTCAACATGTGATAGTCAATGAGCAAACTTGGGTAGAGTTTGGTATAGGTGGATACAAAGACAAGGTACTTTGTGATATCCTACCTATGGATGCATGTCATCTCTTATTGGGCAGACCATGGCAGTTTGACCGGAAGGCCATACATGATGGTGAGAAGAATGCATATTCTTTTCAAAAAGATGGTGTCACCTATAAAATTCAATCTTTGGAAGATGAAGAAGCAAATAAGACTAAGAGTCCTAGTATCTTAGTTGTGAGTGGTAAAGAGTTTTTGAACACTCTTAAGGAGGATGGTATTGGTTATGCTATCATAGTGAAGCCTAAGGAGGATAAGAGAGACAAAAAGGTAGTGATCCCAAAAGAGATGCAGACTATACTGGAACAGTATAAGGACATCATTAGTGATGGAACACCAGCAACACTACCTCCACAGAGGACTATAAGCCATCAGATAGATCTGATTCCAGGAGCATCTTTGCCTAACAAGGCTCCTTACAAAATGACTCCAGAACAACATAAGGAGATAACCAAACAGGTACAAGAATTGCTTGACCAGGGGTTAGTTCGAAAAAGCATAAGTCCTTGTGTAGTGCCTATAGTGTTGGCACCAAAGAAAGGAGGAACATGGAGATTGTGCACGGACTCCAGAGCTATCAATAAGATCACCATAAGGTACAGATTTCCAATTCCCAGAATTGAAGATCTTATGGACTATTTAGGAGGAGCTAAGTATTTCACTAAGATAGACCTGAAAAGTGGTTATCACCAGATTAGAATCAAGGAAGGTGATGAGTGGAAAACAACCTTCAAAACTACAGAAGGACTGTATGAGTGGCTTGTTATGCCATTTGGTTTATCAAATGCTCCCAGCACATTCATGAGGCTCATGAATGAAGTCCTTAAGGACTATATGGGTAAATTTGTAGTTGTTTATCTAGATGACATCTTGATTTTTAGTCAAACTAAAGAAGAGCATCTTGAACATGTAAATACTGTTTTGAAAAAGTTACATGATGAACAACTAACCATAAATTTGGAGAAGTGTGAATTCATGAAGCAGGAATTGGTATACCTTGGTTTTGTGTTGTCCAAAGGAGAATTGAAAATGGACAAGTCAAAGGTAGAAGCCATATTGAGTTGGCCTACTCCCAGAGCAGCAACTAAGGTGAGAAGTTTTCATGGTTTAGCTCAGTTTTATAGAAAATTCATAAAGAATTTCAGTGCTATTTGTGCACCCATGCTTGATACGATCAAAGGTGGAATGAAAACAAAGTTTCAATGGACACAAGCAGCTAATCACAGTTTTGAATTGTTGAAGAAAGAAGTAGCCACACAGCCAGTGTTAGTGCTGCCTAGTTTTGATAGGTTGTTTACTTTAGAATGTGATGCTAGCAATATTGCAGTAGGGGCAGTACTCAGCCAAGAGAATAGACCAGTAGCCTTTTTCAGTGAGAGGCTAAATGAAGCAAAGAGTAGATATTCTTCATATGACTTGGAGCTCTATGCTCTAGTTCAAGCACTTAGAAAATGGAGACATTACCTCCTACCTAAGGAATTTGTTGTGTATACAGACAATCAAGCTTTGAGTTTTCTGAACTCACAAGATAAGTTGAGCCATAGGCATATCAAGTGGATGGAGTATTTGCAGTCTTATACATTTACAATTAAGCACAAGAAGGGACAGCTCAACAAAGTAGCAGATGCTTTAAGCAGAAGGTTGCTCACAGTACAAGAAGTGCAACTAAGAAGCATAGGAATGGAAGAGTTCAGAGCTCTCTACAAGGAGGATGAAGATTTTGCTGAGGCATACAAAGTCTGTCAAGACTTTGAGAATCACTTTCATAGTGAATTTGCAGATTACACATTGCAGCAGGGTTTGCTATTCAAAGGTGGACAGTTGTGTGTCCCAAACGGATCCATGAGAGAAAATCTCACATAGGAGAAGCATAATGGCAGTTTGAGTGGACATTTTGGTCTGAACAAAACATTGGAATTAGTCCAGAGGTTCTACTATTGGCCGAAGATGCACAAAGACATTAGGAAGTATGTGGAGCAGTGTATCATCTGTCAAAAGGCCAAGGGAACTTCTTCAAATGCTGGACTGTATCAACCATTACCCATTCCTTCCAGACCATGGGATTGTGTAAGTATGGATTTTGTAGTTGGTCTACCAAAGACTAAGACTGGTTTTGATAGTATTTTTGTAGTTGTTGATAGATTCAGCAAGATGAGTCATTTCATTCCTTGTAAGGTGACTCATGATGCTAGTCATATAGCTCATTTGTTTTTCAAAGAGGTCATAAGAATTCATGGACTCCCAACAAGCATCGTGTCTGATAGAGATGCTAAGTTCATGGGACATTTCTGGAAAACTCTATGGCAGAGGTTAGGGACAAATCTGTCTTTTGGATTAGCATATCATCCACAGACAGATGGCCAAACAGAAGTGGTGAACAGGACATTGGGCAACCTGTTAAGGTGTTTGACAAAAGAATATGGACAGAGTTGGGATCAAGTAATTTATCAGGCAGAATTTGCCTATAATGACAGTGTGAACAGGACTACTGGCAAGAGTCCTTTTGAAATCGTCTATGGAATGCACCCTAGAGGTGTATGTGAACTCAGAATTCTTGGAGACATGGAGTTTAGAAGTGGTCATGCACAGGATTTTGCACAGTCTATGAAGGAGATTCATGACCAAGTGAAGCAGCAATTGATGGAAAACACCTTGAAAATCAAAGATAGGGTAGATGCACACAGAAAGGATATTCAATTTGCAGTTGGTGATTTGGTCATGGTTCATTTGAACAAAGCCAGATTACAGAAAGGGATACCAACCAAATTGCAGATGAGACGGATTGGTCCTTGCAGAATTCTGAACAAGTATGGCAACAATGCCTATAGGATTGATTTGCCAGCAGACTTGGCAATTTCCCCAGTGTTCAATGTTCAGGACTTGGTGCCATATAAAGGTCCTCATTCAGCAGCAGGGGAATTTCGTGCAGAAGCTACACAGACAGTGAATGATGTCACCTTGCCTCCAAAAATCACACCACAGGCTGAGAGAATTTTGGATTCTTGCGTGCAGAAGCAGACTAGACATGGTGTGTACATGGAGCACCTGATCAAGTAGAAACAGTTGCCTGAAGCAGAGGCTACCTGGATTGCAGAGTCAGAGTTCAAGAAACGGTGCATTGATTTTGCCTTGTTGTCACCGGAGGTGACTTGACTTCTTCCACACAGGGGGAGTATGGTGCAGGAGCACCAAGGGCTTGGAGCCCATGTGTATATATGTTTGCATTTTGTTGTGATGTTTTGAATTTTCAAAATAGGGCAGAGCGGGAAGAAGTTTATACTTATTCACTTTTGAAATTCATTGAGGTGAGAGAGGAAAGAGTTACACCGACAGTTGTGTTTGAAAGTGGCATCGGCATAAGATGCATCTTGGTTCGCCGAGGATATTGTATTTTGGTCTATTGGCAAGAGAGACGTTGTCGGGATAACAAGTATGGAGTCTACTGATGCTATGGTGTCTCACCGATGACCAAGCGTTGTGTTGAGTCTCATCGAGTAGAGAGTGAATTAGTCTGGCTGACAGAGAAGTATACCAGCATGAGGTGTGAGATCGGGTGACGAGGCTAAAGTTCGGCCAATGATGTTAGTCACGCCAATGATAGAGATTGAAGACTCATCGGAGTGACCGAATGTATCGGCAGGAGAATGGAAGGAGTTGCCGATGGAAGGAGTCTCATCGATGGGGAAGTCTTTTGCATATCGGCAGGAGAACGAAAGGTCTTACCGATAGAAGGCTTATCGGTGTGAGAGGCATGATCGGCGGAGGTGAAGAAAGTCTAGCCGAAGTAAGCAGTCTTACCGACAGCTATGTGATGTCAGGCATATCGGAGTGAGAAAAAAATGTCTGACCGATGGATTCTATTCATCGGTGAGAGGTCCCACATCGGGCTAACAAATTTGAATGTGACCGATAGTATAAGGTCAAGCCGATGAGCAAGGGAAAGCATATTTCGGGGAAACTATAATGTATGTCTTGCCGATAGTGATGGAAAGGGGAAGGAGCATTTCGGTGCGAAAGTCACGATGTCTGGCCAATAATAATGTATCGATAGGATGCATATCGACAGGGGAAGAATATGATCGGTGAGACAAAGAATCTATTTTACCGATGGGAGCCGAATAGACAGAAAACCTAACTGTTCGATAACTAAAAGGAAGCCGAACAATTTAAAAGCTAGTTTTTTGCTTTGTAAAAGGGGTTGGAACGTTTTGAAGCCTGAGATGTCGTGAATGTAACAGAGGAACTTCTGATAATAAAACATTGACAGTTGAATCCATTTGAATTTTGTCTGTAGAGTACTTGCATAATCTGGTTTGCAGTAGAGTAGACAGTTTAATTCCTGTTAGTTTTGTTTCTGTTTGTACATAATGACTCTAGTTTGATATCCTCGCATATTCTTTGTACAGTCATGGGGGGAAATCAAACAGAGTCTCTTTTTTTAGTTTTTCTTTCTGTTGTTGTGAACGGGTTGACAGAGAGAGGCCATGTGAACTTGTACTAGGCGAGCTGTGCCATAGCCCGGCTAGTATGCAAGTTGCAGTCTAAGAGACAGAGGTGAAAACAGAGTGGAAGAATTGAGTACCAAGCAATCAGAACCCTGGACCTGGAGAGGAGGGCTGATAATGGGCTCAAGAAGGCTATGAGCCTTGGAGATTAGGAATCTTGGAAACAGTGAGGGTAAAGAAGAATACCTCACACCAAGTAAGCAATGTCTGTATTGGGAACAACAGGCAAATAGGTCTTTCACCTCTGTAATAGACTGGTTAGGTTGATATAGGCATTTTTGGGGCAGAAAATGTCTTTGAGCACTTGAATTGGTAGGGAGACTTGGGATTGATATAGGTCTTGAAGTGTTGTGTCAAGATAGGTTTGCTAAACCCATAGGTCTCCCTATCACTTAACCGAAACTGAAATTCTTGCATGGGTAGATGCTATTAATCAGTTCAAATCTCTGTCATTCTCTTATAATATTTCCATAGGCAGTGAGCCTCCATTTGAGCAGTGAGCTCTAGGCAGTGAGCCTGAATGCATGTGCATTCCCATTTGTAAAAATACTTTTAACAGGGTATTATTTTTTGTGGGTTAACCCCCACCGTGGTTTTCCCTCAACTAGGTTTCCACGTCAAAATCTTGGTGTCAAATGTGTTATTTATTTTCTATTCATATGTTATTGATTGATGCTGAAATGTTTATTTCATTAAATTGATTATAAGTGGTAAAGGAAGATTGAAAGTAGAAAAGAAGAAAATGTGTGACAACTAATTCACCCCCCCTTTTCAGTTGTCCAGACCTAAACCAACAATCACTATTACACCCAAAACCCTTGGACTTGCATTCAAGATTTAATGTTACTTTTAAGGGCAGGGTTCACACTTAAAAGCAAAAAGTTTTCAAATCGTTTTAAATTGTTGCCATTGAATTCTATGTAGACATTTGGACCTCTGGACCATTGTTTGAGCCAACAAATATGTCATAGGTGAATACTCCTGTCAGAAAAAAAAAATCACAAATTTCAGCACCATGGTCATTCATATCTTTGCCAATGTTTTAACACGAAACTGATTCTGTGATTCCATTTGTAGCCAGTGCCCCCACAACCATTGTCTTCCCACATTTTCTGTCATTAATGCTGATTGTTCTGCTCATGCTGTAGTGATTGTCCTCATTCACTACAATGAGGTTTTTGATATGACTATATCTTCACAAATATTTATAGATCTTCCTTTCTTGGAAGAGGTCAATGCCCATTTGTCTTTTAATCTCTCAATGTAGCAAAAATCCCTTTGTTTGTGTCTAAACTATTTTTATAGGAACTATTTTATTTTTTTCATTCTACTAAAGTCCTATAGTTTTGTAACTTGTCTTCTGTTATGCTTTGAATCAACGGTCTTGATATACTTATTAAACTTGGCTGGAATTGTAGCACTCTATTTCCTCTTCTCTTTGGAGCTTCTTTTTGTTACATAATGGTATTTCTATTGTTGTACTTTTTAGTCCTATTGTCCTATTCTAGTTAACCCTGCAAAAATATTCTTTCTAAAATTAATATGTTTTGTTTCTTTCTATTTAATGAGTGGTTACATTTTCATTTGTCATTACTTATGCATCACAAGTTTAAAGTTTGACATTGATGACCTTTTGGAGTCTCTCAATATCAATGTGTATTATTGCAATTACAACATCTATTGTTGTCCTTTCCTGTTCACAATGTTCAATTACAAGAGGTAGTAAAGTTTTTTAATCAAATTTATTGTCTATTTTCTTTAATGGATAGACTCAAGGTGGAAGTTATTATTGAAAGTAATTTATTTTTGTAATGTATGATAGGGATTCATAGGTAGTCATTTTGTTGTCTTGTGATCTTTCTGCATTATGATTAATTCAAATCATCGATGTGCATTTTGTTGCAAATGTTCTTTTCAATAGATGGTGTAAAGCAGGAGATGGGAAATAAGGCCCACCATGCCAATATTCAAGCATCAAAGGTGAAATGCAATGCATGTCAATAATGTTGGAATGGAATGTTTTACATGCTCATGCGATACTTGTAAACTATTAAATATTTATAATCCATTATTTTTTGGTTAAATTTGTACTTGTTACTCTTTAGTTGTATGAGATTAGGATATTTGGGTGAAATATGGCATGATGTATTTGTTAGTATAGTTCATTGTTGCAAGCACAAACAGATAAGTTCATTACTTTGCTATAGAGTAAAAAATACTCTACCAAATTTGTGCTGATTCGAACAATGTATTTTCCATCTTTTATGGGAATGGCCTTAATAAAGATGCTTTTCACACAATTTTCCTAGTGGAGCTGTGACATTATGTGAGCAAATACTTGAGTTTCTACTTATCTGTATTTTGAAGATCGATCCATCTAATATAAGCAAGTCTAATGTTCTTTGTAACTGTCCTCCCTATTCAAAAACAACTGTTTGATGAACATGCCACAAAGTTCTTCAAACGTGACTTGTTTCTGTATTCGGTCCTTTGGTAAATTGATAATATACTACTAATAACTAAGTTATTGAATCAAAATCAGGTATAAATTTATTCTCAATGGAGTGCTAAACAAAGTATTCGAGGTAGTTTATAGTATGAGGTAGTTACATGTTGATCCTTCATCTGGTTTTTAATTCAATCTTTTTGTCTTTAAATTTGTGTATTTTTCAAATCATTAAGATTTTGTTTGTCCATGTTTGTTTAGGTAGATCAGTCCACATGTTTTCCAGATATCATGTTGTAGCCCATTCAACTTTGTAAAATTGCCCTGCTCTTCTTCGTCTCTCTCCATCTCTTGTAAATATGCTGGCAGTATTTGGCAGTGGCAGGGACTCCTACTGATGCATAACTCTTGTTGAATATAGAAACTTTACTTTTGAAATCTGACTATTCTCATTCTAACTAATGTTAGCATTGGATAAAAATTACCAATTAAGCCTTTATGAAAAATTTGGTTGAAGAATCCTATCTTAATCTGAAATTAATTAACTTGTGTTATTGTACTTGTTTCTTTATGGAAGGATTTTCTTATATTAGGATTGAAATTAGAAATAAGATTAATTTAGTATGAACGAGGATGTTAAGTAGTGAAATTTAATAGAAAGTTTTTTTTTTAAACAATAAATCTTTGAATCTATGTATAAGTGAAAAGGTAGATAAGGATAAGGAATTGAAGTTTTGTCTAGTCTATTAATATTATTTTGGAATAATCAATTAAATAGATGATATATTTTCCATATATCTTAAGTTTTTATAATTTTGTATGGATTGATGTATCATCTTCTTGAGTAATATATACATAAGAAAATATTAAACTTAGTTATTGGATGGGTGCCGAATATGGGAAAAAAGAGAAAGTTAGGTTTCTATTCGTAACCTATCTATCGAATGCAACTTAAAAAGATGCTTTGGCCAAAGCTTGTATATAATTAGTATTTGTTATGGAGTAAAAAGTGGACACATGCCTTTTTACCTCCTAGTTTAGCTCCTAGGTCCCCATGATTACATTATACATGCAAAATATTCATCCCGATACAAAATCCCCTGAAACCTATGACAATTGAGAACTAGGGGCCCATTTTATGCCTTACCGAGACCAAAAAGGCACCTTGGGACTTGGATGCCCGCACCCAAGTCCTCCCTGATTGGTTGGGTCAAATTCTAAAGCATGTTGGCATAGGACCTTTAAAAGGGTCTCTCCTTGTCAGCTCTTTTGATTTAATTTATGAATGTTAGTGGGAAAACATATATAAGTGTGTTTTTTGAATTCATTTGTAACCTAGATGGATATAGAGAACTTATGATCTTGGAGCAAAGAGTGTTCAAAGTATTCATTATGTTATTGTTACAGATTTGTGTTTGCATTGTGTATGTTGTTACAGATTTAGAATCATCATCCATCTTCTTATGAGTTGAAGGATCTTCATTCTCCTAAGGGATTCACCTCCGAGGTGATGTCATTGTTATTTGAATCATTCTATCATCATTGATTTATGTTTAACCTCTGCCCTATTAGGGTACGCACTCTCTATCATAAAACAGTGTTGGGAAGCTTGAATGCTATCCTGAGATTTGACTAAGGAAAATCCCTAAACAACATAAACCCTAAACCACTTTTCTTCTTGTGTGCAGGTTACAAGGGCGAGATCGAAAAGGGTAAAGCTACAAGAAGATTGAGTGATGAAAAGAGTTTCAGGATTCAAAAGCATTTTTAGAATATTCCACTGCGGAAGACTTGGGCACTTGTGAAATAGTCTTCCCACTGAAATAGACACTAAATCTGACATCAGAACACTCTCTGAGACATTTTTCCAATTTTTAGTATCTGAAGATTCTAAATTCCAAGACTTGGGCGCCCACAAAATAGTCCTTTGACTTTCTAGCTTCTGGGACACAGGTTCTGATCTCTCTAATCAATCTTGTGAAATTGGTTTCAGATTATTTGTTGTACATCTCTTGTTGTGATCAGATCTTTACAAATCTAGGGTTTCGTGCATTAGTTGACCTAGGGTTTGATAAAAAGCCTGATTAAATCTGATCTTTCCATAGCACTCTTGAGCATAAGATTTGTAGCTGAGTCCACCTCCATTTGGTAGTGATTTGGCTCGGTCTTGTCCTTAAATATTATTGTGGAAGAGGGTTTGATTTAGTGTACATGCTAGCCTTCATCATTCATCTTTTTCATGTATAATAGTATTTATTACTATTTGACTTGTTTTTCCCTCTGCCATATCATGATATAAGTACATAACATTTGTTTATGCATTGAAATGTTAGATATATCATGCTGCACTAGATTCCATCACGCTTGCCGGTTTTAGTTTGCTAGGTCCTTCACATAGGGTTGGGATTTCTTCAGTCGAAGAAAATTGGAGAAGCATAAGCTTCGTGGTTGGGCAGAAAAACGCTCCAATAATGCTCTCACTCTTGTGAACTTTTGCGCGAGGAAATTTTCTTGGCAGGTATAAACATTGTATATTCATTGTTGAAAGTTCAAAATGAACTTATGGTCTTGATGTAAAGGAATTATAAATCCTATTTTAAATTCAAGCTTATGAGCTCATTGTATCAATGCAAAACATATATGCATTTAAATATTAAATTTCATTAAGAAATGGACAAATTGATTCATTTTATGATTATTTTTATTATTTAATCTAGATGGGTCTTTATTTGTATTGGTCTCATGTTGTTGCTCGTATGAGAAAGCATATTTATAAATAACTTGCAATATAAAAAGAATTAGTGGAAGGGTTGACACATAATGTCTAGTCAAAACTGAATTAGTTTGGGTTAAGGTGAATTTTAAATTTTTGAACATGAGTGTCAAATTTGTGCCACGTAATTGACTTGGGTCATTTTTGTGCCCATAGCTTCAACCATGGGAGAAAAAATTGTTTGAGTGAGAGCTATATTTTTTTTTCTTAAAAACATAGGACAAATAAAAATTCTAAATTAATCAAAATCATATATTAAGATAATATACTTAAAACCCCACATAAAATAATATAAAACTACAAATAAAAATACAAAATATACTCTTTTCACCTATACAATAATATAATACAAAAGAAATACTTTAAAAGATTATTTTAACTAATATTTTAAAGATATTCTTATGAAAATACTAAATATCTTTACTTTTCGACCTATACTTTTTTATTTAAGTGTCCCTTTTACATTTATATTTATAATGTTATATCCCAACACATTATATTCTAAAAACAATAAAAAATAAACTCCCTATAACTTCTTATGTTTGTCCTCTATTAGAGTGTACTACTATGTTATCCTCTACCTTTATTAAGATATAAATTAAGCTATTTCCAATATTTTAAACTAAAAAATAAAATCCGCAAGTACATTGAAAAGAGAGTGGAGCTCCGCTGACGAGTTTAAAAAAGGGACTAAGGCAGTACCCAAAATTTTGGAAGAAAATGACTATATATATAATGGAAGACGACAATGAGAGCTAATGTTGACTAAAGTTAGTATAAAAGCAGAAAAAAGTATATCGGCCTGTTCTCACTAGCAGTGTGGTAACAAGCAATGTTTGATTGGTGAAGGTGCACGAGATCGACTCGCCGCGGCCACCGTAATGGCCACTAAATGTGGAAGCATAGATAAAAGCAACAGGTGTACTCTCTAGTACCCCCAATTACTATATTCATTTGATGGTGGCACTCGTTGCCATGGAAATGCACCCTTCTCCTTACAAGTGGAAGAGACAAAGATGATAGTGAAACAACACTTTTGTAATTTATGGAAGCAAACAGGGGAGCTTGGATAGAGAAAACTTTGTCATGGAATCCTAGCCATCTAGAATGATTTACAAGGATTTGTAACGCAATGCCCCTCTTAATGGTGGAGTACATGTGCTAGTTATATTAAGAAGAAGCATTGATTTATGAGGACTTTAAAAGTGCTATTATTAAATATCTCCCAATTCAATGGTCAAAGGTAAACTTTGGCCAATAAGAATAAGACAACTATTTACCACTTTTGTTCGGAATCAAGCATGGCATGTGTATATGAGCCTATTATCCCCAAAACTAGGTGGGGCCAAACATTCAAACCACTAAAATGAATAATAATCAAAATAAGCTATTAAGAGATTTTAAATAATTAAGAGGTACATACACGTGGTTCAACTTCCAACATGAAAATGAGAGTAATTAAGAGACTTGACAAGACAGTGATTTCCTCTATCTTACTTTTCTCTAGTTAGTTGTTATTCTCTTTGTGGGAGCACTTGTCAAATATTGTGTTTTCCAACCATTCTCTAATTCAATTCCATATTAAATAGAAATTGAAAAGGCTCAAGATTGAAAATTTTGGTTTTTTTAATATGTCCCTCCTTTAGCAAGGACCCATGCTTTTGCATATTTAGTAGATTTGGAATTTGGTACCACATCCTAAGGGAAAAACTAGATGGATTGCTTGGTAGCATGATGAGACATCAATTGCACATTTCGCTTGTTCCACACATACAATTGCCAACTTATATCCACCAGAGTCATATGTTGCTATAACCTTGGAGCTTAGTAGTGTTGTTGCTACATTTGAGTCGCAACTCTTTCATGAGCTTTTACAACTCTAGAAGGCATAATTAGGCCACTAACTCTAGATTCATATGCACATAAAACTAGGTGGGCCCAAATCATGTTGTAAAATAGAGTAAACTACTACAAATGAAAGCTTATTAACTAAGTATGCAAATCTAAAAATTCTGATTATATCATTATTTGATTAACCATAAACTAGATATATGGAAGTTTAAATCAGCCTACCATAAGATTCAAATACATGACAATGGATCTATGTGGAGACGCCCTTTCAAGTAAAAACCCACCATCAAAGAGAGCACTAGTAATGTATTAATTCAAACAATATGTTACATCAATACAACAACGTTCTCCTTAGTCTAACAATATTCCGAAAACCCCTGTGTACTTGTTAAAAAACCCATAAAACCTCCATCTAATGTATTCAATATTTACAGAAGAGTTGAGAGGAAACCATAAGTGGATTTCTAAAACTATGACCACCCAAAACCATGGTATGGAAAAAACCCAACATCCCACAATAAAATTAGTCAATGCACCATGAACAAAGCCAATACTAAGATCTTTGACCCATGTGAAGAGTGGACACACATCCCCAAAAGTATCACTCCATTTTGTAATCCTTTACACATTGTGGACCCCACCCAACGTGCAAAGATGCTCTCTCTCTCTCTCTCTCTCTCTCTCTCTCTCTCTCTCTCTCTCTCTCTCTCTCCTAGCACCTCAAAATGGGAAAGTGGTGTAAATGAAGTCGAGTCAACTTGTAACTACCATTGTAATGCTCCACCTCCATTCTTAATGTCACTACAACTAATATTCAAAGTTACAAGGAGAAATAATAAAATAATAATATCTCACAACCACCTACATGGGTGTCCAAGTATCCATTCCAAGATTTTTGGAGATCCAACATTAGTAGATTAGAATTGCAATTAAATATCACACTATTCTAACATTCACCAACTTAATATTATACATTGCAATGATATAAATTGTGGGTGATCTCACAATAGTGGGTTACACTTTTTGGCCAAAGTTGACATTGAAATGAACATTTTTTAAAAAAACTTCACTTTTGGACACCTATAGTTGCTAAACCATGAGGAATTTGAAGATGATGTAAACTAGTGATTTGTCACATTTTGTCTGTAGATTCTAAATATATATATTTTAAAAAATTTAGGAATTAAATTGCATTTCTTTTTCCATCTCCTTCAATAACTAGTTTTAATAGTAAACACCATTTTTAAAGAGTGATGTACACTGTGTAAAACATAACTTTTTCTCTATGAAGGACAAAATTCTATTTTTTTCAAATTTAGATTTTTAACTACGATATCTAGAGTATGCATTTGGTTTTAGAATGTTTTATTGAACATTTTTCTTTTAATTAACTTTTGAAGTCAAACCAATTACAATTTAGACATAGGTGTACTGTGTAAAGCATAACTTTTTTTGAATGTATCAGAATTGATTTTTTTTTGTTGGACCAAGGACATGAATACCAAGAGGATGGATATTTTTCATTTTTTTTTTGTAATATACTATTTTTCCACATGTGCAGAACAAAGAGCTTGATTTTTGGTGAAAAACCTATGTTTAATTAAACTATAAAAAATGTATAATAAAACCAAAATATATTAAATTTATACTTGATAGAAAGCTCATTTCAAGGACTACAATCCTCCAGCTAGGTTTGTCAAGTTGATTCCATTTTTATCCTCAACCTGAGCCTTGAAACCCAAAAATCTGCATAAAATTGCAGTTGAAGAGGGCCAAGGGAAAAATAAGGGGGTTCGAATGAACCCCCTTTTATTATAACCCTATAAAAATAACATTAAAAAAATGAAATAACATTAAGGTGGGTTCGATCGAACCCCTTATTTTATTTAAAAAAATTGACCAAGAGAAAGTGGGTTCACTCAAGTAGAAACCATAAATAAATTGAGTATAGGATGTAAGGCCCATGGCCTCCCTACATCAAGAGAGCATATCCATGCTTCCTTGTTTCGTTAGTAAATCTACAACATTCTCCCAAGTGTCAACCTTTTGTAACCTAACCTTACCATTCTCCACCATCTAGTGAACAAAGTGCTATTGCACATCAACATGCTTGGTATGAGCATGGTACATGGTATTCCTAGTCAAACAGATAACACTCTCACTATCACATACATTCTGAACCACCCTCCAATCAAAACCAACTCCTAAACACAATCTTGTTAACCATACTACCTCTTTACAAGTATATGTAGTAGTCATATACTCTACTTTGGTAGTAGATGAAGTAGCTATGGGTTGATTCTTACTTATCCAACTGATAGCACTACCGAATAGAGAAAACACATAGCCACTAGTGGACCTTTGACTATCTAAGTACCAACCTAATCTACATTAATAAAGCCTTGTATGTCCAATAACTTTCTCACATTATTAGAACCATAATAACATAAGCAATAATGAGAAATCCTTTGCAAACATCTAAATACCCTCTTAACATGAGTCCAATGCACTTTATTGGAGTTAGACATAAACCTTTTAAGAACTCCCATTGCTTGAGCAATATTCTGTCTAAGTACAAACCATTGCATACATTAGGCTACCAATAACACTAACATAATGAACATTATACATATTCTCTACATCATCATTTGACTTAGGACACATATATAATGAAAGATTAGTTCTTACAAGTATAGAATATTCATTGGTTTGCAAGTGCATGCATAGTAAACCACCACAAAATGGTGTCAACATACTTAGTCTGACTAAGAAAAGATTTCTATGAACTTAGTTCCTGTTGATTTCTATTCCTAAAATAAAATTTGTTTCCCCTAGATCCTTCATGTCAAATATACTAGAAAGTTGAGTTTTAAGCTTCCTAATGCCTTGCTACTATCATTAAACAATATGTCATCCATATTTAAGAAAATAATTAGAATCTAATCATCAATACATTTAATGTAAAAATAGTAAACCTCTTCACTTCTTACAAAACCTAACTTCAAATAAAATGCATCAAATTTTGGAGACCACATTTGAGGTGATTGTTTCAAATCATACAAAGATAGTTTTAGCCTACAAACCAAATTTTCTTTCCCTTTTACCTCAAACCCATTTGGTTGTTGCATATAAATTTCATCTTCAAGATCTCCATGTAAGAAGGTAATTTTAACATCTATTTGCTCAATCGAAAAACCACAAACTATAGTAATAGATAATAGGAATAGTGGAAGATACTTTATCAACATAAGAGAAAAATTTACCAAAATCAACTCCCTCTCTCTCTAAGATTAGCCCTTGGCCACCAGTTTGGCCTTATACCTCTCTAACCAACCATCCACTCTAGTTTTCTTTTTGTACACCCATTTGCAACCACTAGGTTTTCTTCCCTTGGGAAAACTTACAAGATCTCAAGTGTCACATATGTCCAAGGGTGCCATTTCTACTTACATACCCTACATCCAAAAGATTAATATCCTCCAAAGAGAGAACCTCTCTGAAAGATCTCAGTTCATGATTAATACATAACAAAGCAAATACATAACAAAAATTTGGTGGGCTATACTTATCAACTAGATTGTATTGTCTTGTAGATCATCTCAAGGATTATTCCTATTCCTCTACATGCTTATCCTACTAAGAACTCTCACCTAAATCCTCTTCTTTCTCTCCATCATGTAATCCATCATTTTGTTCTTCAACATGTGCATCTTCCTACTTCTCAATCTTAGTCTCAAAATGCACTGTTTTATTTCCTTTTTCCTTTGGATGTAAGGGCCTAAAAATATTCCAAACTTCCTAAAAATCACATCTCTAGAATAAATCACTTTTTGAGTTAGTGGATTCCAAGGCTTATAGCTCTTACATTCTCACTATAACCAATTGATCCAGGAGCACCCAGGGATGTTGGTAATCCTTCTTCACCCAAAAAGATTTTCATCTCTAATTTGTTAACTTTTGTTTTGGCAGTTTATCTTGGATCATTTGGCACATTTTCATTTGACATACATTGTTGTAGTTATTAGGGTTAGCCGACAGAAGATATCAATTAAATTCAAATAAAGATTAAATAGAGGAATGAAAATACATAGAAATAATAACATCGAGAGACAATTTTTAACGTGGTTCACCCAAACTTGGGCTACATCCACCAACAGAGAGTCCAATATTATTATCTAGTAAATCAAACCAATTACAACCAGCAATCCCTGCAACTCAATACCACTGCAAAATGCTACAATACAATATCAATGGAAACCCTAACCCTTAGCCATTTTTATAATGACTTTTGTCGGTTACAAAATAGGGTTTTTTTATGTCAGCCAATGAAAAAATAACTCTTAAAGCCTTAATTAAATAATAAAAAATTGTGTGAGGTTTCGAGGGCACTGCCCCCGAGCCCCCGCGAGGGTGCTGCCCCTCGACCCTGCCCTGTATCGTGACAGGGAGCGCACCAAGGGCGCTGCCCCTAGACCCTGCAAGGGCCGTTGCCCCTAGACCCTACAAGGGCACTGCCCCTAGACCCTGTCTTGGGGGTGCTGCCCCCAAACCCCTACAAGGGGCACTACCCTTTGACCACATAGGAATTTGGGGGGAAACCACGCTGATAAAAGTGGCGTAAATTTAATCTATGAGTCTCATTAGGCTCCATATAACAATAATCTCCCACTTGGAGACTGATCATAACACCGCTGACCCTGTAGCTCCCACTGGAAATAAGCACCCTGGACTATGTTGTTCTGTTTTTGTTGTTTTCAGTCTTGAAGACCAACCGAAGCTAAATAGGAGCTCAACTTCTCCCTTGTCACTGCCTTTGTAAACATATCTGCTAGATTTTCATCTGTAAGTATCTTTTCCAGCCATAACTGTCCATCATCCAACACTGATCGAATGAAGTGATACCTCAACTGTATGTGTTTGGTCTTTGAATGCAAGGCAAACTTTTTTGCAAGATGTATGGCACTCTGGTTGTCTGTAAACAAATAACTGTTAGCCTGTTGTTTGCCCAATTCTTCCATGAAAGATTGCAACCATATTATCTCCTTGCTTGCCTCTGTTGCAGCTACATTCTCTGCCTCTGTGGTGGATAAAGCAACCACCTTTTGCAACCATGAGATCCAACTCACTGCTATCCCACCTACAGTAAAGACATAACCTATAGTACTCTTCCTGGTATCAATATCCCCTGCCAAATCTGAGTCTACATAACCTACTAAATCAGTATTAGAGCCCCCAAAACATAAGTGTTTATTGGATGTACCTCTCAAATATCTAAGAATCCATTTGACTGCATTCCAATGCTCCAATCCAGGATGACTCATATACCTGCTTACGACTCCTACAACATGTGCAATATCTGGTCTCATGCATACCATGTCATACATTAAACTTCCTACAGCTGAAGCATATGGTACCTTGAACATTTTTTCTTCCTCCTCTTATGTCTTTGGACACATCTCCTTAGTCAATTTCAAATGACTGGGCAAAGGTGTGCTAACAGCTTTTGCATTCTCCATATGAAATCTCTGCAACACCTTTTCAACATAATTAGCCTGAGATAGAGTCAATTTTCTGTTCTTTCTATCTCTGCAAATTTTCATACCAAGGATTTGTTTTGCTACTCCCAAATCCTTCATAGCAAATGATTGTGCTAACTGCTATTTTAACTCTCTTATGTGATCCATGTTAGAACCAGCTACAAGCATGTCATCAACATATAAACATAAAATAATGTAGTTGTCACTATCCAACCTCTTAAAATAAACACAATGGTCAGAATTACACCAGCTGTAGCTTTGCTCAGCCATAAGACTATCAAATTTTAAATATCATTACCGAGGTGCTTATTTCAAGCCATACAAACTCTTCTTCAATCTGCACACCAATTTCTCCTTACCTATGACCTGAAATCCTTGAGGTTGTTCCATATATATCTCCTCCTCCAAATCACCATGGAGAAAGGCAGTTTTCACATCTAACTGTTCCAAATGCAAATCTTCAGCAACCACAATACTTAAAACTGTACGTGTAGAAGTCATCTTAACAACCAGAGAAAAAATCTCATCAAAATCAATGCCCTTTTTCTGTGCAAATCCTTTTACAACTAACCTAGCTTTAAATCTTTTTTTACTTCCATCTTCCTCTTTCAACCTATAAACCCATTTGTTTGGTAAAGTCTTTTAACCTACAGGCAACTTACATAATTCTCAAGTTTGATTTTCAGCAAGGAGTCCATTTCTTCTTTCATTGCAAGCTCCCACTGAACCTTTGTATCCACCTGCATAGCTTCATCATACCCTTCTACTTCACCAGCATCTATTAACAAAATAGAATACAACGAGGGAGAAAACCTTTCAGGAGGTCTACTTAGCCTTGTTGACCATCTAACATTCACTAGAGTTTGTGGTATTTCTTGTTGTTGTTGCGGAGCATGAGGAACCACTGGAACATCACTATTTGGAGTATCATCTAGCACCACATAATCTTTTTCTTTCTTCTCATGTTGTTGCAACTGATCTTTGTACAACACCTCATTGAATACAACATCCATGCTTCTCACAATTTTCTAATTTTCAAAATCCCAAAGCCTATAACCAAATTCATCAATGCCATATCTAATGAAGGTACATTTTTTTGATTTTCCATCTAGCTTGGTTCTATTTTCAGAATCTACATGTGCAAATGCTTCACATCCGAAGGTTTTGAGAAAAGAATAACTCACCTTCTTACCTGTCCATGCTTCCTCTGGAATACCACAATGCAAAGGAACTGAAGGACCCCTATTAATTAAATATACAACGGTATTGACAGCCTCTGCCCACATGTTTAAAGACATCCCAACATGCAATCACATGGTCCTTGCATGCTCCATTATTGTCTTGTCCATGTGTCTAGCCACTCTATTTTCCTGTGGAGTCCCTGGAACCATTTTCTGCCTACGAATTCCATTAAAGGAACAATAATCCTCAAATTCTTACTATAATACTCACCACTATTATCAGATCTGAGACATTTTAATCTTTTATCTGTCTCATTCTCAACCAAGCTTCTCCATTTCTTAAATATTTCAAATACATTAGATTTCTGCTTGAGGAAATAAATCCAAACCTTCATAGTTGCATCATCTATGAATGTAACATAATATCGAGAGTCACCGAGAGAAGATACCTAAGCTGGTCCCCATACATCTACATGCACAAGCTCCAACTTTTCATCTTTCTTTTGCTTCCCATCCTTGAGAAAATTGACTCTCTTTTGTTTTCCATATACACAACTTTTATAGAAATCCATATTAATACATTTCAGACCTGGTAAAACTTTCTTAGAATGAATATCTTCATACCCTTTTCACTCATATGCCCAAGTCTGTTATGCCATAGTGTTGTCTCAGAACTTGCATCAACTGTTTCAGTCTCTTCCTGCGAACCTGCAACAACTGTTCCTGAACCTATTTGGTTTTTCTCTGTAATAGCTAAAGTAGAAGGAATAGTATGACCTGTACAAAGATATAAGGTGCCTACTTTCACACCTTTTGCTACTACTAAGGCACCTCTTGTAACCTTCCAATTTTTATCAGTAAATGTAACAATGCAACCTTCATCAGCTAGCTGCCCTGCTAAAATTAAATTTCTACTCAGCTTTGGAACGTGCCTTACCTCTTTGTAGGAGTCAATGATTCCTATTATGCAACTTAATCTTGATTCTTCCATTTCCAACAATCTGACAGGGTTCATTATCTCCCAAATAAACCAGCCCCAAATCACCTTGGACATAATCAAGAAAATAACTTCTATAGGGCGTAGCATGAAATGAGGCCCCTGAATCTAAAATCCATGAATCATCAACATTATCTAGGGAAAGAATCAAAGCATCATCTTTAGATTTATTATTTACCACATTTGCCTCCTTATTGCCTTCTTGTTTGTCTCCTTCTTTATTCTTCCAAGACTAGCAATCTTTCTTCAGATGACCTGGTTTCCCATAGTACCAACAATCCTTCTGTCCTCTGGATTGGGACCTCTTGTCCTTCAATTTTCCTCGTGACTTCCCATGACCTCCAGAACCTTTTCCTCTCTCCTTTGATCTACCCCTACTTTCTGCATTCAAAACACTACCTGATGTGGACCCTCCTAAGGTTTTCCATCGCATTTCCTTGCTAAGGATAACACCAACAATATCATCAAATTTCAAAGTGTTTGAACCAGAGACAGAGTTACTTACATCCATTACCAAGCTATTCCAGCTTTCTAGCAAAGAACATAAAACCAAGAGAGCCCTCACCTCTTCATCAAACTTCACTTTTACAGAAGTTAACTGACTGACAATCGTATTAAACTCATTTAAATGATCTGTCACAGATCCACCTTCAATCATTTTTAGATTAAACAAATGCTTCATGAGAAATACCTTATTTGAGGATGAGGGTTTTTCATACAATTTAACCAATGCTTTCATCAGTTCACTTGTTGTCTTCGCTTCTGTTATATTGAATGCCACAGATGGTCCAAGGCACAACCGAATGGTTCCTAGTGCCTTTCTGTCCAGAAGTTCCCAATCCTCATCCGTCATTCCTGCCAGTTTCTTGGATAATCCTTCCAATGGCCTCCATAAATCCTTCTGATAGAGATAATCCTCCATCTGCATCTTCCATAATTGATAGTTCTGCCCATTGAATTTATCTACCTTCAATTTACCCTCATCCGCCATTACTCCCACTCAACTGTGAGACCTTCCTGCAAACGATAATTAAACACAACCTGGCTCTGATACCACTTATTAGGGTTAGCTAGCAGAAGATATCAATTAAATGCAAATAAAGATTAAACAGAAGAATGAAAATACATAGAAATAATAATAGTGAGAGATAATTTTTAACGTGGTTCACCCAAACTTGGGCTACATCCACCAACAGAGAGTCCAATATTATTATCCAATAAATCAAACCAATTACAACCAGCAATCCCTGCTAGTCAATACTATTGCAAAATGCTACAATACAATATCAATAGAAACCCTAACCCTTAGCCATTTTTATCACGATGTTTATCGGTTACAAAATAGGGTTTTTTTATGTCAGCCAATGAAAAAATAACTCCCGATGCCTTAATAAAATAATAAAAAACTATGTGAGGTTTCGAGGACACTACCCTCGAGCCCCCGCGAGGGCACTACCCCTCGACCCCACAGTGTATCAGACAAGGAGCACACCAGGGCCGCTGCCCCTGGACCCCGCAAGGGGCGCTGCCCCTTGACCCCATAGGAATTTGGGGGGAAACCACACTGATAAAAGTGGGGTAAATTTAACCTTCGAGTTTGATTAGGCCCCATGTAACAATAGTAGTCAAGTTGATGATATGCCTGGTGAATATGCACTATATGTTGGATGTACAGATGGTAGAATATATATTGCTAGTTTGAATGTTGGAACAACAACTAATCATATTCATGGAGATGGTATTATTGGTATGCTTTTTGACCATAGCTAAACAGTAACAACATTAGTATCTAGCATGGATGGAGTTTTGTTAGTTTCTGGGTTTGAGGATTGTACAACACGTGTTTGGGATACAATAAGTTGTTAGGATCTTTGAATCTTCAAACACATCAAAGGGTCAATAAGAACCCTCATTATGGTGTCACACTCCCAACATCGATTGCTTGTGGATATCCAAGTTAGTCTTTATTACAAGCGTGGATCTTTCCTATCACCATTGCCTTTAAAAAAATATAAGGAACATAGGGATCTTGATTGTGACAAAGGCTACCAAACATATATTGTTTTGACTTGCTCATTTGGGAGATAATATGCCAACATGGAATAGGAAAAGCCTTAACGTTATTTGAATGTTTACCATCGTTTGAGACTGGAATTTTGATTGCTATGGTGCTGTAGTCATGGAGGCATTAGGCAGGGTTGAGAATATAAAGAAGGAAGTTCAAACAAATGTTGATCTAATCACGTCCCTATAGAGATTAGTGTGTGTGGTTCTTATCTACACATGATTGGAGGTGCCACAATAGTCAAGAAAAATTGAAAATCATACAAAAGACTATGACGGAGTATGAGGAGTCTAGCTTACATATTCAATAAGACAAAAGGGTGGACCGCGTGGAAAATAGAAGGCATCATAAGAAAAGGATTTGAAGCATTTGGAGATTAAGGGGGTTCAGTTCATATAGAAGGAAGGTACAAAGTTGAGGCGATAGATAAGGAAAATGAAAATGCCTCTTTTGAGGCTTTACAATTAATACCTTTGCATAAGATGACGCATAAATGAAAGGTCATGGCATTTATTTAAAAACCACATCTTTATACCAAGGGAGTAGATTTCTTAGGCAAAGTTGAGGAGGGATCTCAGCCCGTGTGAGGGGCTTGTGGGAAAGTAGAGCTATGTAGAATTTTAGAGACCAAACATTCATTTGTTACAAATGTATAGTTTGTTTTATGAAGTGAAATTGAATAAACTTGAGAAGTTTTGTTGCAATCTTTGTGCCATTGATATTTGAGTTTGTGGGTAGCTAATTGTCTATTGTTTGAGTGTGTATTTTGGAAGTAAGAGGAGTCTTCTTGCATCAATTGGTATCAGAGCTGGTTATCCTGAGCATGGAGAGTATCCACCAAGACTGTGGGTGAAGAGTTTGTGAGGAGTGAAGAAGCCTTGAGAGGCCATTGGTTCCATGGGAATCATGTTGATTGTCCTCCAATAGAGATGAGGCTGGGTAGAAGGTGTGCAAATCTCTTCCACTACGAGGAAGTGGGTAGAAGAGATCATGAGGGTGCATCTTCCAGAATCCTATTGGGTAGAGGTTAGTGGTGAGAGTTTGTTGCAGGAGGAACCTATAGAGGTAGTGAGTGTTCATTTGCTGGTGGTTACAGATAGATAGTGTGTCATACTTGTTTGGCAAAATGTCTTGGAAATATGGAGAGAGTTTGTAGATGAAGAAGGAATATTTGAAGCCACAGGAAGTGAAACAAGAACCCATCCGAAGGAGCGATGTGTTCCAAACTGTATGCAAGTCTAGTGGAAAATGTTGCAAAGTAATGGTGGACAATGATAGGAGGGATAATTTGGTTGTGTTAGAGATGGTTGAGAAACTAAACTTGAAGTAGATGAGGCACCCAAAGCCCTACTATGTCTCTTGGTTGCAAGAAGGTCATCGAATTTGGGTAAGTGAACAAAGCATTGTGAGTTTTCATATTGGCCGATATGAGGATGAAATTGTGTGTGATATAGTACCCATGGATGTTTGTCATGTTTTGTTGGGACAACATTGGCTTTGGGATAGGGAGGCTATACATAATAGCAACATAAACACTTATAGCATAGTAAAGGATGTAAAGAAACACGTGTTGAATCCATTGCGGGATAAACCAGAGGAAGTGGTTAAGGAAATTGCATCAGTACATGCTCTAATGAGTGTATGAAGGAAGAAAGCAACATCAAGGTTGCAGTAGGTGAGAAAGAAGTGGTTGAGAATCCTTTGAGGGATGCAGAGAAGAAGGAAATGGTTGCAACAGGTATGCAGATTGAAGAAAAATAAGAGGAGATCCTTGTGCAAAAGGACCAAGAGGAAAGAGAAGAGATTGCAACTGAGGTTGCGAAGGTTGAAGAATATTTGTTGCTGAAGGTGATGGTGACAGAGGATGAGTGGAAGGAAAATATTACAGCTACCAAGAATGGAGATACAGTTGAGATTACAAATGTTGCAGCAGATGATGAAATTGCAACAGTGGAAGAAGAGGTAAGAGAAATGAAGGTGAAAGAAAATGAAGAAGTGATTGCAATAATAGAGGATATAATTGTAGTTGACGAGAAAGTGGAAGACATTGTAGTGAAGTTTGATGTTGCATCTGTGAATGTGAATGAGGTAAATCAATTATGTGATGTTATTTTGTTTTCAGATGTGGTAGTAGAAAATGAGATGAATAGAGGACAAGAGAATGTTTCTTGGTTGTGTGTAGAGATGGTTAAGGATGTTGTAGCATATTGGTGGAGGTGGATGGTTAAAGGTGGGTTTGAACCCATGAAGGAGTAGAGGAGTGGGGAAAGAATTTGGTGGAGGAGGTCGGGCTTCAGTAGACATGAGTCCATGAGGGGAGAGAGGAGGAAGAAGCGGTGTTGCTAGAGGAAGGTGGTGCATGTTCTGACACGATGCTGGAAAAGGTAGAAGAAAGATTGATTTTCAATGTTCTTGGACAATGAAGGAGTTTTTTGTAGGTTGATGGAAACTTGGAAGAGTAGTGCAACTACTCAACTGCAATTTGTGAGCATATGCTCACAAAATTTCTACCCGACATGTCTGATGCAGGAGCACCCAAGGATGTTGGTAATCCTGCATCGCCCAAAAATATTTTTATCTCTATTTTGTTAACTTTTGTTTCAGAAATTTGTCTTGGATCATTTGGTACATTTTCATTTGACATACATTATTGCAGTCAGATTGATGATATGCCTAGTGAATATGCACTATATGCTGGATGCATAGATGAAAGAATATATATTGCTAGTTTGAATGTTGGAACAATAACTAACTGTATTCATGGAGATGGTATTATTGGTATGCTTGTTGACCACAACTAAATAGTAACAGCATTAGCATTTAGCATGGATGGAGTTTTGTTAGTTTCTAGTTTTGACGATTGTACAGCGCGTGTTTGGGATACAATAAGTTGTCATGATCTTCAAATCTTCAAGCACATCAAAGGGTCAATAAGTACCCTGATTATGGTGTCACATTCCCAACATCGATTGCTTGTGGATATCCAAGTTAGTCTTCATTACAAGCATGGATCTTTCCTATCACCTTTGCCTTTAAACAAATATAAGGAACAGAGGGATTTTGATTGTGACAAAGGCTGCCAAACATATGTTGTTTTGACTTGCTCATTTGGGAGATAATATGCCAACATGGAATGGGAAAATCCTTAACGTTATCTGAATGTTTGCCATCGTTTGAGACTGAAATTTCAATTGCTATGGTGCCATAGTCATGGAGGCTTTAAGAATGGTTGATAATATAAAGAAGGAAGTTCAAACAAACGTTGATCTAATCATGTCTCTATACAGATTGGTGTGTGTGGTTCTTATCCACACATAACTAGAGGTGCTACGATAGTCAGGAAAAACTAAACATCATACAAAAGACTACGATGGAGTATGAGGAGTCTAGCTTACATATTGAATAAGACAAAAGTGTGGACTGTGTGGAAAATAGAAGGCATCATAAGCAAAGGAGTTGAAGCATTTGGAGAGTAAGGGGGTTCGGTTCATATAGAAGGAAGGTGCAAATTTGAGGTGACAGATAAGGAAAATGAAATGCCTCTTTTGAGTCTCTACAACTAATACCTTTGCATAAGAGGAGACATAAATGAAAGGTCACATCATTTATTTAAAAACCACATCTTTATACTAAGGGAGTAGATTTCTCAGGAAGAGTTGAGGAGGGATCTCAGCCCGTGTGAGGGGCTTGTTGGGAAGTAGAGCTATGTAGAATTTTAGAGACCATACATTCATTTGTTACAAATGTATAGTTTGTTTTTTGAAGTGAAATTGAATAAACTTGAGAAGTTTTGTTGCAATCTTTGTGCCATTGATTTTTGAGTTTGTGGGTAGCTAATTGTCAGTTGTGTGAGTGTGTGTTTTGGAAGGAAGAGAAGTCTTCTTGCATCACCAACAAAGATGCATTTCTATGCTTTTGGACTTAGTTTAGATCATTTTTCTCTAGGCACATGAGTGAAAGTCTCATAACCAAATAACCCCTAAATTTGCGATAGAGGGTTTTTTTTATCTATCTACACTTCATAAGGAGTTTTATCAACAAGAGCCAAACAAGGAGATTGATTAACAAAGAAGTGTTGGGATTGCCAAGATATGAAAGCAAGAACTGATATATACTTCCACAATCTATGAGCACACAAAATAAGCCAAATGATATTATCAAAAGTTAAGTAAAATGTATAAACAAGCCTTGCATAAATAGACAAGGATGAGGAGGTGAGATGGTCGAACACAATGACTAACTAACCCTCCAAAGATGCTTCACACATTGAATCACATGAGACAAGTGTGAGGGCACATGTTGAGTACATATGAGGTGATACAAAAGTATAAACAACCTCTCTAAGTGAGCTTAAGCCTAGTGTGAATAGGACCTAGTCAATCTAGATAGGTAAAAGCTATTTTCACACTAACATTCCCCTTAAGTGATACTTAGGGAGAAAGCTAAACATTAATGATGGGTAATGGCTACTAGGCCATGTTAGGTACCCATGTACAAATAAATTTCTCAAAAAGTGGAGTAAAGGAGAAAACCCAATGGGAAATAAAACTCCTCTCTAAAAGAGAAATGATACATGATAAAATTGTACAAGTGAATAAGAAGAAGAGGATAGAAGGAGGACTCAACATGACCCCCTAAGGACTACTTCTAAAACTAATGTACAATAGGTGTTCCCCCATAGGAGAGAAAAGAGAGAAAGTCTATGCGACCCCCCAAAAAATGAGAAGGAAATAACTCCATGTGAAGAAATACTTCCTCCCAAAACTGATATGAGAAGAGAAACCATGTAGCCTCCCCTCAAAATACCTCCTATAGTGTTGGTAGATGCTTGACACTAGATGCTGAAGATGATCCATGAACATTGAACCACATATCTGCCCTTGGGAAGAAATAAAACGATAGAAGCATGCAAGTGATATTCCCATTCCAGATAGGAACATGTAGGAAGAAGGATGAAAGTCTATGAATTTTGTACATGATTCAAAGACACAGATCATGCCCATGATGTCTTTGAAGTCTACTCAAGGATCTCCAAGCCAATTCTATGAGGTGACAAATGATGATATGATGATGACTAAGTTGAAGATGTGGACTCATGAATATCTGTAGAATCTGTCACTATAGAAGCTAATGTAGGCAAATAAAGAGCAATCATATCCAAAGAATTGATGTGTGGAATGCCAATGCATGCCATGTGGCTAAAATCCAAATCCCACGTGAAGTCTTGTTGCAAAGAATCTTTGGAAGTCCTTAGTGAAGCCTCTTTCAACTTTGTAGTAGCAAAAGAACTGTCATCAAAGAGAAGACAAATGTCATCAATGGTGTCTTCCAAATCTACAATGTGGGACTCTACAAACAAAGATGATATGTCTAGTAGAAATCTGTCACAATGTGGTAGATCTAAAAAGATGATATCAATATGGACTAGTGCAAGGAATCTCTGGAAGTTCTTAAGGAAGCAACTCTGGATTCAAATATAGCATCAAGTGATGGTGGAGATGAGATCTCAATGCAAGTCAACTGACTATATTGTTCATCTCCAAATGATGGTGTCTCACAAGATGTCTATGTGAGAGTAGATGCTTTTACTTTAGGTGCTGGATTATATTGATAAGTTAGAGAATTACCATGATTATGAAGTTGTGTCATTTATCAATTTTATGAGACATATATTCTTCTGTTGTATGCCTTTTCATCCCATAATATCCACATTTGATTTTCCATTTATTATGAGGTTTATGAACAATACTCATATGAAAGGGATTGTGTGTGAGAGACATGATCAAATTTGTAGCAATATCCAAAGCAAAAATGCAAGTTTGCCCTCCAAAATGATTAGTGTTGTAACATAGCCCCCTGCCAGAAAAAATAGACAAGGAAAAATTATAATTTGTGCAAGTTTGGAAGCCAAATCATCTATTTATAAACACTGAGATTTTTAGAATTTTTTGAAAAAAGGCTATCCAAATCTGGTTTTTACCTACATTAACGAATTCCTTGCAAAATTTTGATAGTTGTCAAAAAACTATGCCAATTTTCAATAATTGAGGTGAAAGTTATGCCCCGTCAAAAATTGTACAATAAAGTTGAGTTAGGAGGCTAAAAAATGTATTAAAATAGCACATTTTGAGAAACATCTTGAATAGAATGACCTTTTTGTTGACTATAAATTTGTCAAATTTTGCCTCCATGGGTGAAAATTATGGCAAAAAGAAAATGTTGTCCCCTTATTAGCACCATACAGATCTAGAGATTTGTCCTAGCATAAAATATCAATTTTGGTGGTCAACTAACCACTAAGGGTTAGCATTTGTTGCTGACAATTTGTCTAGTGAAAAATGTTAGCTCTATGGTAGTTTTCTAACCGCTAGCAGGCAACAACAAATGGCATGGTTACGATTAAGTTTACATTAAATGTTAACATTACAATACTTGTTGGCAACAAATGCCATGGTTTTTAGAAGTGTTATGGTAACATACAATGCTAACTCAAAATTGTTAGCAATTAATGTTAACCAAAAAAAGCTAACTAAAAGACCACATTACAATTAATGTTTGTTGTAACATATAATGGCATACTTAAATGGACACCTCTTAAACATTAATGATGGCATTTTAACTAAACAAAAAATGGGTAACCACTAACAATTAGTGCGACACTTTTAGATGGACATGAAATTGCAACCTTTGGTGAGAGTTGACCACGTGGTAGTATCTCCTTGACTTGATGAAATGTTATCATTAGAAGATAACTATGGAGAGCAGATCGTTGATGGCAATTGATAGAAATGCCGCCTCTGAACTGCTTTGGAGACTTTGAAACTGTAGCTTGAATGTATTAGGCTAGGTGTAGGATTTGCTCCAAAAGGGAAGGGTTTTGCTACCACGGCTCTGATACCATGTTGGGATTGCTAAAATCTAAAAGTAAGAATTGATATATACTTCCACAAGCTATGAGCACACAAAATCAGCCAAATGACATTATCAAAAGTTAAGTAAAATGTACAAACAAGCCCTGAATAATAAGAAAGGATGAGGAGGTGAGATGGTTGAACACAATGACTAACTAACCCTCCAAAGATGCTACACATGTTGACTCACATGAGACAAGTGTGAGGACACATGTTGAGTATATATTGTTGAACACACTAGGATACTGAGGGGATGAATCAATATCAAACTAATCTAAAATCCTCCAGAGAAGACTAAAACTTAAACTTTATAGCATTAATAGAAACATAAAAGGTCAACACAATGCCCAACAAGACATAACACCAGATGTACATGGAAAACTCCAAAAGGGGAAAAACCATGGTGACGATTAAATCACAATATATAAAGCTCACTGCTATGAAGATTATAATTTTGTTTTAGGGATACAACCCAAGGAAGCTACTACTCCATGCTGACTTTGTTTTAGGGCTACAACCCAAGGAAGCTACTACTCCCTGCTGACTTTATTTTAGGGCTACAACCCAAGGAATCTACTACTCCCTGAAGAAAGGTTTTAGGGTCACTCCCAAGGAAGCTACAACTCCCTGTTGACTTTGTTTTAAGGCTACAACCCAAGGAAGCAACTACTCCCTACATTGAGAACAAACTCAGAAAAGATTACAACATGACAATCCTTCTACTATCTAAAAACTAACATTGATGCTCACTCCTTTTGATGATTACACTTCTACCTCTTCACTCCTATTTTGATAATTGAATTAGTTAGGCACACTCTTTACTTCCCTCCTATCTGAAAAATGTACTCAAGATGAATCAAGACATGCCTTATTGCTTCTGCTCTTTCTCCTTCAGTCGCACATCATAATACATATCATATTCATATTTTTCTCTTCATACACTCATATTCACAATCATACTTCACCTATATCAACTAGGTATACAATATATACATGATATTACATTGATTACATTACAGGTCAACCAATATAACACGAATATTACAATTTACAAGTCAGCCAGAGATCACACAATGTGAACCATGTAGAGAGCAAGCCCTAACATGAACTACACGCAACACCAAGAAGAGAAAAACACCTTGTGGATCCCTACACATGCTTAATCCAGTCCTAAACATCCTTCATAGCATCAACCTTTAAAGAATAACATCTGCACATTACACACATTTTAATTAGGTCACCCTTAAGCAAGAAAACATGAAACTTGTAGCACATTGGTCATTACAACTTGGTGGTACTCTTGAAGGATTGAACATTGCTTGCACTTCTCCTAGATGAGTTAGCATGACCCACATAACATCTCCAAACACTCCTTGAACTGCACACAGCAACAACTTTGTGGCGCACATCATCAACATTCACAAGTCAGCCTCAACCACATCAACACTGCCCACTATTTATCTTCACACCACCAGGGAGAGACCAAAAACATCATGTGGACCTCCAAATCACCTGATACTATAAAGTATTATGTAGTGAGCATCCTTGAACATGTCCACAAAACTACATGGACAAATCTTCACTTGCGGAGGAATGTGAAGCATTCCGACCAGCCTTCATCATCACTTTATTCTACCAGAGCATAGACTGGAACTTTGTCACTCATAACTCTCAATACAAAAGGTGTAATGACTTGAAATCTTGGATATAACACCTTCACACCTTAACCAACTTATCTTTTGAATAGCATGACCATATCCTCAAATGTGGAGGAATGCGGAGCATTCTATTAAGTAGTTTTCTTCGCAGCTTCCTGCAACAACATTCGCTAACATTTGGAGACCAAAGTCTTTTTGTATCAACATATACTTCCTTAGGAACAACAGGACAGAGCATACAACATGCTACATGCCATCAGAAACATCTTCTCAACATCTGCATTAATGCTTCTAATTCCCATCTTAATGTATCATCATTCATCTTAATGCTTCTAATTCCCATCTTAATATATCATCATGATATCATCTCTGTTGACCACAAACATGCTCAATACAAATTTACTTGACATTAATCAAGACATGACATCCAACCATAAACATCAACAACCTCAAAGTATTTCATCAACATAAGAATCCAAGTATAGTGTTGACATCAATGACAACCACATTAGTGACAACCTTAGGTAACATATGTGTAACATATATGTAGTGAGACAAAAGTCTAAACAACCTCTCTAAGTGAGCTTAAGCCTAGTGTGAATAGGATCTAGCCAATCTAGATAGGTAAAAGATATTTTCACACTAACAAGAAGAAATACTCACAATCTTTGTCCAAAAGCACCAATCTAAATGTGTACCACTTAACATATTCCTGACTATTTCCATTAAGATTCAATTCATTCTCCTTGTAACCCCATTCTATTGAGGTGTGTAAGGCGTATTCTTCTATCCAACAATATCTGCATATTTACAAAAATAATAGAATTTCCTAGAATAACATTCACTACCATTTATAGATCTCAACAACTTTATTTTCTTATCCTACTACTTCTCTATACATTCTATAAATTCCTTAAACTTGGAGAAAAAATTATATTTAGAAAAAAGAAAATAAACCTAAGTGTATCTAGAACAATCATTAATAAAAGTGTCATAATACCAAGATTTACCCATAAAACCCAAATCCACTCAACCAAACACATCCGATGAATGATTTATAATAATCTTTTAGCATTCTAACTTCTAAAAGGGAAATATGATCTTTCTATTTGTCAAACACACAATGTCCATAGAAATCAAAATGCTCATTAGAGCAAATAAAAAAATTATCAACCATCTTTTTATTAATAAGGGTTTGAAGAACTTTTTCACTAATATGGCCCAAATGTTGGTGTCAAACATACATAGATTTTTATATTTTCCAATTACATTGGAAAAGTTACAAAATGTGGTGGCATCAAGCCTAAAAAAAGTCCCACACAATGAGCCTCTAACTATCACTAGACTTCCTCTTGCACCAATCTGCAACCAGACTAATAAATGCTACATGCACTCTAGAGTCATTCAGCCTAGATATAGAAAATAAGTTTCTCATAAGTCATCAAATGTGCAAAAAATATTGAGATTTTTCACCCTCTCATCATTGAAACACAACTATACCTTTTCCTTATCAATGATCTAATGTGTATTTTTTATCAGCAAGGAAAACTTATCCTCCATTGTAATCTTTGTATGACAAGAACCACTCCTCATGGGGAGTCATATGGTACTTGAGGAACTTGAATCAATGAGCCAATCATCATTACTAATAATGTTAGCAAAAATAAACAATGCATCATTATCACCATCATAAAAAGATTTCTCTATGGAGAAGTCATCATAGGATTTCTTTTTGTTTCTACATTCTTTATTCACATGTCCTCTCTTTCCACAATTCCAACACTTCACTCTACTCTTCCTAGGTATGTTGGAACATATTTTTGACTTGGACCCATCTTTTGATCTCTTATGACTCCCTTTTGACTCACATTTATCCTTGGGCCTTCCCCAAACATGTAAGGCATCCTTTGAGCTAACATTCATGGATTTTCTCCTCATTTCATCTAAAAGCAAAGTAGTAATAATAGAGTCCATATTTGGTTCTTTGGAACTAACACTAATAACAACAATTAAATTCTTCCAAGATTTAGGCAAAGAACAAAGAAATAAGATACATTTATCTTCATCAAGCTTAACATCTACTAAAGCTAGCTAACTCAAAATTAAATTAAAGACATTTAAATGTTATGCAATAGAGTCACCTTCCTTCATTTAAAAAAATGAAAACATCTTTTGAGATACAATTTATTTGTTAGGCTTTTAGTTTGGTAAATATCACCTATCCTCTTCTATAGTGAAAATGTAGTGGTCTCCTCAAAGACATTCAAGAGGACATAATCTACAAGACACAACCAAATGATTTATCATGTCTTATTGTCCAACCTTTTCCAATCTTCATCAAAATTTCCTTCCTTTACTATGAATTTCCACTAATCCCTCTCTTTCAAGAGATCTTACATCTTTAGATTCAACAACTTGTACCTAGTCCCATTGAACTTGTCAATATCTAAACAAGAGGTAGAGGCCATGGTCTCAATCACTTACAAATCTTGAAATCTCTCACTATAGCCAAAAAATTATAAAGATTTCATGCATAGCTAAGAGCACAATAAAAAACATAGGTTTGAGAAATTCCATCGCTACACCTTCTTAACTACACATACACATAATTATATTATATGTGGTTGTCTTAGGTATATTTGCATATTTCTAAGGATCCATTCTAATTTACCAAATCTATTTGTGGAGTTTGACCAAGGTGTAATGGGTAAGTTAGACACTTCCACACCTTGGCATAGCAATTCCCCAAAGGTGCCAATGTCATTACCTAGTCCAAATAGTCAAGTTGTATCTCAAATAATAGGTTGTAGGTTTACAAAAGGCATGACTATGATCTAGACATTTCTAAAAATTAAGGACATGACCACATCTATACAAATGAGACCATACCAAAGAGAATGGAACCACACATAATGGTAACCAAGTGAAACAGAACTTGAAAAAGAAAAAATAAATAGACATTAGAAACCCAATTTCTCCTCCTAAACTCCAAAAACTACCAAAAATTTGATCGAATACCAACTCAAACTACTCTATTTCCCTTATTCTCTTATACTTTCTTTTTATAATCATCCTCCAACTTATTTATTTAATTTAAGATAAATAAATACTTAAAATACTTTTCTATTTTGAGATTCATGGTAAAAGTTAAAGTAAAGAAAATGAAATAAAATAAAACCAAACAACTTAGTGAAGCATCTTTCTATCCTCTTGAATGATGTGCATCAATTAAAAAAGTGAGAGTGTCCAAGGAACTTGAAAATATGGTGTTTAAGCAGTAAAAACATAGATTGTCCTCCAATGGTGTTGCGCTTCTAAAAGCATTTTGCTCATTTAGTCAATGGAATGTCATGCCGAGTTTGATAAAACTTTAAATTGAAGGAATGAACATGTGGAAATATCCATATCCCACAAGCTACACAATCCCTATCATCTTTTCTTTCCTTTGCTTTCATCCATCATTAGAATGAAAATTGACAGTTTTGGCTTCCATCCATTGTTTCGATGAAAATTGGCATTTTAGTTTTATTTACTCCATTAATGGGATGAAAATAGACCACCTCAGTGGGGGAAACACACGATCCATGGTACTTCATAGCCCATTTTTTTTTAAATGGTTTTCTCAACACCATAAGCCAATGTTGCTAAAGATTTACCTAGTCCCCATTATGATTTTGTCTATGTACATTAAAATGATAAGTAAGAAATAACAGGTGAAACTAAATTAGTTATGTTTATAAGGTGGGGGCTATTGTTTTCGGCTGAACAAAACTTGTATTAATCTTTCTTTGAAAATAGTGTTTGTTAGAAAATTTGCCCTATTCTCTAATGTTTTGTAATGGTGACAATTTCTTAGTGCTATTTTCTTTTTTAATGATAAAACTCCATTGGCGACTACTTTTTCCTCACAAGATTACTAAATTTTTTATTAGTTTTAAGAACAAAAATGCAGACAGTGTCACATGCACAATATCAAACATTTTCCTAAGGTTTTTAAAACTTGCTATCTCTAAAACTTGCAAAGCCACTTGTCATTGGCAACGAACTAGCTGGCTGACGCATTTCATTACAGATGATAGATGGTTCTATTGATAGGGGTATGAATGTGTAATGGATGAAAAGAGGTTTTATGAGATAGATTAATAGTTTAGTTAGGTCCTCCTTTCACCATATACATTCAAGGACATTTAACCGAGTTGAATCACAACTTATGCAAGAGGACTCAACTATCAGGTTAGCTATCACTTGGAATGATAAGGAAATTCAGATTTAATTGATTAATGTATCAATTTTAGTGTGATTTAGCTTAAAACCCTAATTATGCAAAATCATAAATAAATAGATGAAACCTAATAAAGCCTTCTACATAAATAGACTAAATACAAATTAGATAATACTAGATTTCAAGTTTCCAAATACTGAAAAGTTAGAGGCGAAAGAGTGGGCGCCCAAGCCCAAGGTGCTTCTTTTTTAGAGGGCTTTGAGACCAAACCTGCTTCAGACTACAACCAATCCAGAGACTTTTTATGTTGTGAAACTGAGGGTCAAGGGTGTGGGTGCCCAAGCCCTTTTTGAGCTATTTCTTTCCTTTTTCTTTAGATCTCGATTCCTTATACTCTGCAACAATCCTCTACAACTCCACCCTGCGAGATCCTGCACCTGTCACCTGTATTCACAAGAGAGGGGTTGGGGTTGTGGTGTTTAGGAGCTTGCCTTGGTCAAACCCCAGAATGGCATTCAAGCCTTCCAACATCGTTGTTAGATAGAGAGTGTGTGTCCTTGTAGGATAGAGGCAAAAGCAATGATCAAAATGCTAGATTGAACCACAAATAGATATCACCTTAGAGGTGTAGCTCTCACAGAGATGAATCTCTCTCATGCCATGAGAAGATGAAGACAAATTTGCAATAATAAACACAATAACAACACAAGTCTACTTTGCAACACAAGGAATGCCTTGAATGCCCTAAAATCATAAGTTTGCCAAAATCTCAAAATCATCTTCTAGTTTGCAAATGAAACCCTAAACATGATTATATATGCACTCTTGCTACAAATTTCATAATTCAAACTCAAGATGTTGGCAACAGACACCTTTTAACGGTGTCCAACCGACATTCAAATTTGGGACCCCACCAAAATAGGGCAGGGCTAGGGGGCAGGTACCCAAGCCTAGGGGCCTATTTTGGGTCAGGGTTAAGATTAGAGATGTCCCCTGAGTCCCATTTGTCATGGGTTTCAGGGCATTTTTTCTCGGGATTCTTTTCTAACATGAATGATTAAAATTAAGGGACCCAGGAGCTAAACTTAGGAGGTAAAAGTCCTAGGGGGACATTTTACGACATAAAATTTAGTTCCCACTTTAATGTATGTATGACCTTACGACCCATACATTCATTAAAGTATGGTTGAAAACATAGCAAACACACCAGGCACTTAAAGCTAATGCATACACAAAGATTGAGGAACTATTTCTAGCCCCCAGTCTCAGGTAAGCATTAGAAAAACACATCATAGACACACAAAACACAGAGAATATAGTAAGAAGAATGCAAGACATAGAGAAGATAGTATTGAAGACACACAAAACACGATGAAGACATTGATATAATGTTTTTCAATTTCATATATATATATAAATGCATGAAAATAAAGAATACAACACACAACCCCAAGAATGTAGGAGACACTCATCACCACACCCTTTACACTACACCAAGGGGAGAAAACACGCCATACAAAACCCAAGCATAGGGGAGACTCATTGCCACACCCTTTACACTACACGAGGGGGAAAACATGCCATACAAAACCTAAGCATAGGGGAGACTTGAAAGGAAGCAAGGTACGCAGAAAATGCTTCCTACACTGATCTACTGAGGAAAGATTTATGAAAATTTCAACTTTTACAGTTACAGATTAAGATGCACATTAATAGAAAGATAATAACAATTTTCAAATGCAAAAATAAAGCTCACAACACAAGATATACGTGGGGAAAACCCTTTCAGGCAAAAAACCCCACACTCCAAAGCCGCCCAATATATTATTTAGGAATCACGAAGATTACAATATACTTGTAGAGCAAGGTTTTATAGGAGTATATCCAACCAGAGTTCTAAGAGGTAACTCGACATCTATATGATTCTTACATGCAACCTCCATCTCAAGTTCCTGATCTATAGGAGATACAATACAGTACACCGCTAACGGTAATTACAAAACCATGAGTTAAAACCACCCAAAAAGTGGGGCACAAATTATCTCCAATCAAAGATTCCTTGTGATGTACCAAACTACACACCAACACATGTAACTCTCCCCTTTACAGTTCTTTTATGTGTCCAACAAGTTTTTGTATTTCCCAAAATAGAAGGTCCAACTTCCATCCAGGCCATAACTTTTGATCCAGGTGTCTGATTGACGAACTGTTTAATGTGTTGGAAAGCTCGTGAAGAGATCTATCACCCTATAACCTACTATGCTAGTTATCCCAATTTTTAGGATGTTAAGAGAAGTTTTGATTCCTGTATTTGAGTTCAAAGACTTTTTCTGGCAATTTCAAAAAATAGAAACTTTAATATCTCACTACCCAAATATGATCTGGAGACGAAACTCACCCGAGATGTTCACTTAGTTGTTCCACACCTTCTAGAAAAAATTTCACGTCAATCTGAGCTTAATCAAAGAACTTACTAAAAATAGTAAGTCTATCTATTTTTAGCTCTCTTAAAAACTTTTGGAAACTTTGAAAGTTCCAAACCATTATCCAAGATAAAGGGTATTCAAAAAGACCAAAACTGGGAAGAATAGTAATCTTTCAAAGTTGCAAGGTTGAGACACTTTTCTTAACATTCTCCCACTTGTCAAACACCTTGCAAGAGCAAAGGGAGTATTAACACCATGATTTAATTGCTAGGGGCTGTGAGGCCCATAGACTTTAAACACCATTTGAACTTCTATGTGCTCACAAGTTTTATCAAGGAATCTGCAACATTCATCAAAGTGTCAACTTTATCCAAGTTTACCTTCCCATCCTCTACCATGTCATGAACAAAATGGTACTAGACATCAATATGCTTAGTCCTTGCATGGAAAGTAGGATTCTTTTCCAAACATATGGCACTCTGACTGTCACAACAAATAGTAATCTTTCCTGCATCAAACCCAACATCAGAACACAATCTCTTAAGCCAAATGGCTTCTTTACAAACATGAGTTGCTGCCATGTACTTAGCTTCAGTAGTGGACAAAGTGACCACAGGTTGCCTCTTACTCATCCAACTAATAGCACCACCAAACATAGTGAACACATAAGCACTGATGGATCTCCTGCTATCAATGTCACTTGCCCAATTTGAATCTACAAATCCATGAATACAAAGTGAATGTCAAGGTCCTGTAGGATAACCATTATAACATAAGGAATACTCATAATTACCCCATAAATATCTAAACACTCTCTTCACTGCATCCCAATGTACCCATCCAGGATTAGCCATAAATCGACTAAGGACTCCCACTGCTTGGGTAATGTCTAGTCTTGTGCAGACCATCACATACATCAAACTACTAATCACACTAGCATAAGGAACTCTGCTCATTTTCTCTGTCTCAGAAGGAGACTTTGGACAATCTTCAATGGATAACTTTGTCCCCATTGTAACAGGAACAATCAAAGGTCTGCAATCCATCATGCTAAATCTCTCCAACATAGTGTTAACATACTTACTCTGGCCTAACCAAAGTATTATGTTGGCTCTGTCTCTTCTGATTTCCATTACTAGAATGTACCGAGTTGCCCCTAGATTTTTCATATCAAACTATGTCGACAACTAAGACTTCAAATCAGAAATCAAACTTTTACCATTCCCAATGAGTAACATATCATCGACATACAATGCAATAATGAGAATGCAATCATTGTCAAACTTGTAGTAAACACAATGATCTAATTTGGATCTCTGAAATCCAATACTCAATACAAAGGCATCAAACTTCTGGTACCACATCCTAGGACTCTGTTTAAAACCATACAAAGACTTTTTCAACTTGGAAACTAGATTTTCTTTACCTTTCACCATGTAGTGCTCTAGATGTGACATATAGATTTCTTCCTCCAAGTTACCATGAAGGAATGTCATCTTCACATCCATATGTTCCACTTCTAGATCATACCCTGCTGCAAGAGATAACAACAACCAAATAGATGTCAGCTTTGCAACGGGAGAGAAAATCTCACCATAGTCAATTCGCTCCACCTGAGAATACCCCTTTGCAACCAATCTAGCCTTATATTTCTCAACACTGTCATCTACACCGAATTTCTTTTTGAAGACCCATTTGCATCCAATAGGTTTTTGTCCCTCAAGCATAGGCACCAAGTCCCAAGTATTATTCTTTTCCAAAGAAGCCATCTCCTCTTCCATGGCCTCCTTCCAAGAACCTACATATTTCATACCCATAGCCTCTTTCACAGTTGTAGGCTCGTCAATGTTAGAAATCAATGCAAAAATACAACTAGAATCATGGAATGAATAACCAAACCTACCAGCTTGCTGCCTTATCCGCGTGCACCTCCTCAAAGGTTGAGGTTGAGGTTCTTCATCTTCTTTTGAATTTTTAGAGCTACTAGATCTCTCCTCATTATCAGGTCCAATAGATGTTTTCGGTTCAACTTTCTCAAGGGTGGAAGGAAGCTAAAGCACATCATCTTTCTTCTCTTCTTTCTCTGGTTGCAAGACAACATAAGAAGGATTGAGCTCTCTAAAGATCATGCTTCTTCTACACAGAACTCTCTCAGCTATTGGATCCCAAAACTTGTACCTTTTCACACCGATGCCATGACTGATGAAGATACACTTTACAACCTTGTTCTCCAACTTAGATCTCTTCTCCTTAGGTACATGTGCATATGCCTCACAACCAAATATTCAAATGTGTCTTAATGAAGGCTTTTACCAGACCATACCTCCATAGGTGTCTTATCAACGGGCATTGATGTAGGAGACCTATTAATAGTCAACAAGAGGTAGCAATAGCTTCAGCCCAGAACTTTTGTTCAAGACCAGATCCACTTAGCATACTCCTTGCCCTCTCCATCAATGTCCTATTCATCCTCTCTGTAACTCCATTCTGCTGAGGGGTATATGGAATTGTCTTGTGCCTCTCAATCCCCTGTTCTTTACAGAACTTGTTAAAATCTGCTGAACAAAACTCACCACCATTGTCAATTCTCAAACACTTAATCTTTATATCCTTCTAATTCTCTACAAGAGCTTTGAACTCTTTGAATCTATTAAAGACTTTAGATTTACTTCTAAGGAAATACACCCATGTCCTTCTATTGTAATAGTCAATGAATGAAACAAAGTAAACAAATTTTGAAATTGAAGGAACATTAATAGGACCAAACACATAAGAATGAATCAAGTCCAACACCTCAGAAGATTTGTGAGAACTAGAATAAATCTGAACATGGTTTTGTTTCCCATAAATGCAATGTTCACAGAAATTGAACTCAAGGTTACAATCATTCGTACCCTCAAAAAGATTTTTATTCTTCAGGGTCCTCAAACCCTTTTCACCAATGTGACCAAGCCTTTGGTGCCATAACATTGTCTTCTCAGCTGGAAGTTTCATATCCATAGAATGAACACCCTTAGGTACCGAGAAAGCATGACCATTGGAAGTAGGTGCAACAATCTTTTTTACTGTTGGTTCCAATGGTCAGGATGAAGACTCTGAAGCTCTCTTCTTCAAAATAAAGGCACTATTACACTAAACTATGCATGCATCATGCTGAAATAGAGTGCCAATCCAAACACCCTTAGCCAACATCATAGATCCTCTAGTCATCTTGCATCCTCCATTCAAGAAAACAACCTGGACACCCACATCATTCAATTTACTTACAGAAAGAAGGTTCCATGTCAAACTAGGGATATGCAAACACCATTGATTACCTTTACTCATCCATCAAGGAATCAAATCAAGACTCTTCCATGGCCAACAATCTTCAGGTGAGAATCATCACCCAAGCACAACTTTCCACCATCGTATTCTTCATACTTCAAAAACTAGCCCCAATGCGAGGTCATGTGAAAAGATGCACCATTGTCAATAAGCCACACACCCTCAGATGCATGAGTTGCCAAGGCAGAGAAAAATGCTTCTCCTTCATCCTGAGAGGACTTGTCAGAATCTTAATCATAATTCTTCCTCTTTTTCTTTTTCTCCTCCTTGCACTCCTTATGGAAGTTACTAGGTTTGCTGCAGTTCCAACATAGGGCCTTGGACTTTCTGGGAGACTTAGATCTCCCGAAGGATTTGGATCTTCCTTTTTCTTCCTTCTTCTTATCCTTTTTCTTTCCCTTCTCTTTAGATCTACCAGAAACTGCAAGAGCCTCCTTATCTAATTCAGAAGACTTTCTCTGCATCTCTTCAAACAACAATGAAGAAACCACTTCATCCATCTTGAAGGTGGTAGTGGTACTGCCAATGGCCATAACAAGGTGGTCCCACAAATCTGGTAAGGAACACAATAATGTCATACATCGATCCTCCTCCTCCATCTTCACACCAACAAAAGTCAACTGGGCAACAAGCATATTGAATGTATCCAGGTGATCAGTCACAGATCCTCCATCTTCCATCCTCAAAGAATACAATTTCTTTCGCAGGAATAACTTGTTCACTAGGGATTTATCCTGATAAACATCTCCAAGCTTCTTCCAAAGTTCCTTTGCAGTCTTCTCTTCATGGATATTTAGGAGCACTGAATCAGCCAAATAGAGTCTTATCAAACCCTTAGCTTTTCGATCTTTGAGATCCCAGTCTTCTTGAGACATTGCCATTGGTTTTGTACTAGATATGGCTTCCCATAAATCCTGATCTACAAGCATGTCCTCCATTTTGAGTTTCCACAACTTGAAATTACTGTCATTAAACTTCTCTATCTCAAACCTCCTAGATGTGTTCACCATCTCTTATCTACAACAAAGATTTCAAAATCCTCTGCACAAGCTCCCTCTCAAACAAAGATCAACTCAAAAAACCCTCTACCCAACAACTAGAACCAAAGGTGATTAGGCTCTGATACCAACTGAAAGGAAGCAAGGTACACGAAAAATGCTTCCTACACTGATCTACTGAGGAAAGATTTATGCAAATTTCAACTTTTACAGTTACAGATTAAGATGCACATTAAGAGAAAGATAATAACAACTTCCAAATGCAAACACAAAACTCACAACACAAGATATACGTGGGGAAAACCCTTTCAGGTAAAAAACCCCACACTCCAAAACCACCCAATATATTATTCAGGAATCATGAAGATTACAATATACTTGCAAAGCAAGCTTTTATAGGAGTATATCCAACTAGAGATCTAAGAGATAACTCGACATCTATATGATTCTTACATGCAACCTCCATCTCAAGTTCCTGATATATAGGAGATACAATACAGTACACCGCCAATGCTAATTACAAAACCATGAGCTAAAACCACCCAAAAAAGTGGCACCCAAATTATCTCCACTCAAAGATGCCTTGTGATGTGCCAAACCACACACCAACACGTGTAACTCTCCCCTTTACAGCTCTTTTATGTGTCCAACACGTTTTTACATTTCCCAAAACAAAAGGTCCAACTTCTGAAGGCCATAACATTTGATCCAGGTGTCTGATTGATGAACCGTTTAATGCGTTGGAAAGCTTGTGAAGAGATCTATCACCCTATAGTCTACTATGCTGATTATCCCAATTTTTGAGATGTTTAGAGAAGTTTCAATTCTAGTATTTGAGTTCAAAGACTTTTTCCAGTAGTTTCAAAAAATAGAAACTTTAAAATCCCCTGATCCAGATATGATCTTGAGACAAAACTCACCCATGATGCTCATTTAGCTATTTTGCACCTTCTGAAAAAATATCAGGTCAATCTGAGCTAAATCGAAGAACTTACTAAAAATAGTAAGTCTCGCTATTTTTAGCTCCCTTGGAAACTTTGAAAGTTCCAAACCATTATCCAAGATAAAGGGTATTCAAAAAGACCAAAACTAGGAAGAATAGTAATCTTTCAAAGTTGCAAGGTTGAGACACTTTTCTTAACAAGACTCATCGCCACACCCTTTACACTACGCGAGGGGGGAAACACTCCATACAAAACCCAAGTGTAGGGGAGATTCATTGCCACACCTTTTACACTACGTGAGTGGGAAAACACATGGAAGACACACATAAAACATGAGTATCGTATAGCATGCCATAGACATACATATGTCTTAAACATGGAAAATAAGACGATGGAAGGAGCTTATTACTAATTCCCACCATCTTAAACACACTACAGACACACCTGATAGTTGGGCTTATGCCACAACAACCGCCAAAGACATACTGAAGGGAGGATAGTCTCAAGATCCAACCCCACCTCCACAAAGGACTTTTGAAATAAAAGGATGTCCACTAGCTCAATAGCTACACCATCACGCCTCCACAGAGGGATTTTGAATAAAAGGAAACACACTAGCTCAAGAGATATGTTATCCCACCTCTATAGAGGGCTTCTTTGATTGCACTATTGATAAATATGTGCACTCACCCTGGAAATACAACATCCCGCCTTCGCAAAGGGATTACAAACATGCTTCGTTAGTACCAAAACCATCAAACAACTTACCTTATATATGCTCCCACCTTAAGGTGGTTGATGTCGTGTACCGATATCAAGCACATTAAGGTAGAGAGAAAACACTCAAGGGAACAAGAGCTTTCGCAAAGCCCATGCCCCCAAAGGTGACATGTGCTTACGATCGATGAATGTTCCCACAAACACATCTTAATCTAAGCAAAACATGAAAGCTATGCATGAAAACAAAGAAGCCAAGGCTAAACATACATGTTCAACTCTGAGTATAGCCATTAGGCTTATACTGCAGGCATCTCAGAACTAAGTGTAACAATAAGGCGGGATATAAAACAATCAAAGTGCATGGAGTAGATGTATTGTTATGGATTGTTAGAAAAGATAAGACAACATCAAAACATCACACAGAGTGATTCTACTAGCCAAGAGTCAGATAAATAAATCAACCCCATCTTCATGTATGGACTAGGTCCATTTTTGCTTGCTTACTGAAGGGATACGAGGTTTGTATCAGTTAGTTATTTGTTTTTCGTCATCCGCCAACTAGATGGAATCACTAGAAGAAGGTAAACAATAAAATGAGCGAGGAGAACAAGTGCCTTAGGAATGTTGGGAATTAAGGTGTCTCAACCTTGGTAATTCCTTGTATTATTCTCATTGTATTTATTTATTTATTGCCTATGTTGTAAATTAAATTGTAAATTCATATTGTCATCTTGTGGGATGTGGCATGGTGATGTGTCATCCTACATGGAAGATGACAACTTGTAATTTTGTCCTCACATGAGGAGATAGGTGTCCCACTTTGTGGTAGGAATATTTTTTCATGTGTCGGCATCTTGGATGTTGTGTAAGGGAATATTGACTGAAACGGTCATGACAGATTCCTATGACGAAGTTATGACATGTACGAGTCAGAAATAGGAGATTCTATGATAGATGAAGACATGTGTCGAAGAGCATCTTTGGAAAAGGTATCTTTGGGTGCCCCAAGGTGGACTATGACATGCTGTAAGAGAATATGCTATTTTATAGCATGTGTATGACAGATTCTCTTATTGTTGTAAGTTATGACAACTATGACATATTCTATGACAGTCGTAAGAGTCATAAGAGCATCTGTCATAGCCCATTTTGGAAATAGGTGACCTCTTTCAGATGGGGTGTGTGGACAAGTGTTAGATGCATCTTACAATGTTGACCAAGTGTCCATAGGTGTGGGTTTTGGGCCATGAGGCCAAGTTAGACGCCCATTTTGTATATTCTATATAAACAGGTGCTTTGAGGAGGAGTTGCATTATGTGATTGACAGGTACTGTTATGCTGCTAGAATACCTCCAGATATGAGTTTCAAAGAAGAGGTTGCATTGCAAGTGTATTATAAACAACCTTTAGATTTTTTAATACATTGTGCAGGTTTTGGAGTGTGGGGTTTTTTCTCTCGAAAGGGTTTTCCCCACATTAAATCTTGTCTCTCTCTTCTTCTGTATCATTCTATGTGTATGTTGTTTGCTGCAATATCTTTGTTATTGGGTTGATAACATTGTAATTGTAAGGATTTAAAAAAAATTGCACTCTACTTCCCTCATTAGATTAGCTTAGGAAGTGTGTTCCATGTACCTTGCTTCCTTTTAGTTGGTATCAAATCTTGATCATCTTTGGTCCTAGTTGTTGGGTAGGGGTTTTTTGGGCTGATCTTAGTTTGAGTGGGAGTCATGTGCAGAGTGTTTTGTAATCTTGTTGCAGGAAAATAGATGGTAGGCATATCTGAAAGAATTGAGGTGGAGAAATTTAATGGCACTAATTTCGAGTTGTGGAAACTCAAGATGGAAGACTTACTTGTTGATCATGACCTATGGGAAACTACATCCGGTGTAAAACCAGCTGCTATGGCACAAGCTGATTGGGATCTCAAAGATCGAAAGGCTAAGGGTCTCATAAGACTCAGTTTAACTAATTCTGTCCTATTAAATGTCCATGAGGAGAAGAACACAAAAGAATTTTGGAAGAAGTTGGGTGATGTTTATCAGGCTAAATCCCTAGCGAACAAACTTTTTTTGAGAAAGAAGTTGTATTCTCTGAAGATGGAGGATGGAGGATCTATTGCAGATAACCCGAATGCTTTCAACACATTAATTGCTCAATTGACATTAGTTGGTGTTAAGATGGAGGAGGAGGATCGTTGTATGACCTTGATTTGTTATTTGCCAAATGTGTGGGATCAACTTGTGATGGCTATTGGAAGCACCACATCCACTTTCATAATGGATGAAGTGGTATCTTCGCTATTATCTGAAGAGATGCGGAAAAAGTCTTCTGAGGCAGCCAAAGAGGCTCTTAAAGTCCGTGGAAGACCCAAGGAGAAAGGGAAAAAGAAGGACAAGAAAGATGAGAAGGGCAGATCCAAATTCTGTGGGAGATCCAAATCTCCTAGAAAGTCTAAGGCTCTCTGTTGGAACTATGGCAAAACTAGGCATTTCCAAAAGGAATGCAAAGAGGAGAAGAAAAGGAGGAAGAAAGCTCCTGATTCAGATTCTGACAAATCACAAGATGATGGTGATGCCCTCATCGCAGCCCTGGCCACCCATACATTTGATGATGTGTGGTTGATTAATTCTGGTGCATCATTCTACATGACCTCACATCAAGACTGGTTTACAAAATATGAAGAGTTCAATGGTGGAAGAGTGTACCTAGGTGACGATTCTCAACTGAAGATTGTTGGTCATGGAAGAGTCTCAATCCAATTCCGAAATGGACGAGTGAAGGGGATCACTGGGGTTATGCACATCCCATGCCTAGCATGGAACTTGCTTTCTATAAGTATGTTGAATGATGCAGGTGTGCAAGTTGTCTTTTCGAAGGATGGATGCAAGATGACTAGAGGATCTATGGTTCTTGCTAAGGGTACTCAGAGAGGTACTCTGATTCAGTTGGAGGCATGTACTTTATAGTGCAATAGTTCTTCTAACTCAAAGAAAAGAGTTGTAGTCACTTCATCCCCGCCATCTGAACGAGCAGTGAAGAAATCTGTTGTAACTAGTTCTGATGGTACTGCACATGCTTTGGAGTTAAGCTTCCTATTGAAAAGACTATGTTATGGCATTTGATATATGGCCACATTGGTGAGAAGGGTATGTGTACCCTAAAAAATAAAAACCTCATTGATGGGTTAAATGATTGTAATCTCAAGTTTGACTTTTGCAAACATTGCATTTATGGAAAGTAAAACCATGTTCATTTTTACTCTAGTTCTCACAAGTCTTTCAATTTATTGGATCTTATTCATTCTGATGTGTTTGGTCCTATTAATGTTCTTTCAATTTCTAAATCTGTATATTTTGTATCTTTCATAAATTATTACAGTAAAAGGACATGGGTTTATTTTCTCAAAAGCAAATTTGAAGTCTTTAGTCAGTTCAAAGATTTTAAAGTTTTTGTTGAGAATCAGACTAGTAAAAAGATTAAGTGTTTGAGAACTGATAACGGTGGTGAGTTTTGTTCAGCAGAGTTTGAGAAGTTCTATAAAGAGAAGGGGATTAAAAGACATAAGACAACTCCTTATACCCCACAACAAAATGGAGTTGCAAAGAGGATGAACAAGACACTGATGGAGAAGGCTAGGAGTATGCTTAGTGGAGCAAGCCTCGAACAAAAGTTTTGGGCTGAAGTTGTAGCCACTGCTTTCTATCTGGTAAACAGATCTCCTACATCAGCTCGTGTTTGTAAAATACCTATGGAGGTGTGGTTTGGTAAGAAGCCTCCAGTTAGACATCTTTGTGTTTTTGGTTGTGAGGCATATGCACATGTGCTTAGGGAGAAATAGTCAAAATTGGAGAACAAGGTTGTTAAGTGTATCTTAATTGGCTATGGTGTTAGTGTGAAAGGATACAAGCTTTAGGATCCTATGGCTATAAAGGTGTTTTATAGCAAAAGTGTTATATTTAGAGAACTAACACCATCTTTTGGTGCTCTACAACCAGAACAGATAGAAAATAAAGAAGACGTGGTTTAGTTTCCTTCTACCCATGAGAAGACTGAACATACAGACCCTGTGAGACCTGATGATGAGGAGAGCTCTAACAACTCTGAAAGCTCAGAAGAAGAAGAAGACCTCAACCTCAGCCTTTGAGGAGGTCTACACGAACAAGAAAGCAACCTGATAGGTTTGGTTATCCATTGCTTGATTCTAGTTATGCTTTTTCTTTACTTGCTAACACTGATGAACCTAGAACTATGAAAGAAGCTATGGGCATGAAAGATGCAAGTTCCTAGAAGGAGGCCATGGAAGATGAGATGGCTTCTTTGGAAAAGAATAAAACATGGGACTTGGTGCCTTTGCCTGATGGACAGAAACCTGTAGGATGCAAATGGGTGTTCAAGAAGAAATTCAGTGCAAATGGCAGTGTTGAAAAATACAAGGCTAGATTGGTTGCGAAGGGGTACTCACAATTGGAGGGAATTGATTATGGTGAAATTTTCTCTCCCGTTGCAAAGCTGACATCCATTCAATTTCTATTATCTTTTGTAGCTGCTTATGACTTAGAGGTAGAACAAATGGATGTGAAAACAACTTTCCTTCATGGTGATTTGGAGGAAGAGATTTACATGTCACAACCAGAGCATTACATAGTGAAAGGTAAAGAAAATTTGGTTTGCAAGTTGAAAAAGTCTTTGTATGATTTGAAGCAGTCTCCTAGGATGTGGTACTTGAAGTTTGATTCCTTTGTGTTGTCACTTGGATTTGTGAGATCGAAATCAGATCACTGTGTGTATTATAAGTTTAATGGTGATCAAATTCTCATTTTTACATTATATGTTGATGATATGTTATTGATTGGGAAGGGTAAGAATATGATTTATGATTTTGAGTCTTAGTTGGTAGCATAGTTTGAAACGAAAGATTTAGGAGAAGCCATGTACATTCTAGGAATGGAAATTAGAAGAGACAGAACTAACAGAAAAATTTGGTTAAGCCAGAGTAAGTATGTGGAGACCGTGTTGGATAGGTTCAGCATGGCAGATTGTAGACCATTGTGTGTTCCTATTTCTTTGGGGATAAAGTTGTCTGTTAATGATTCTCCAAAATCTCCTAGTGAGGTGGAGGACATGAGCAGAGTACCTTATGCTAGTGATGTTGGCAGTTTGATGTATGCTATGGTCTGCACAAGACTAGACATTGCCCAAGTAGTGGGAGTCCTTAGTTGATTTATGGCTAATCTTGGATGGGTACATTGGGATACAGTTAAGCGAGTGTTCAGATATTTGAGGGGTACTTCTAAGTATTCCATTTTCTATCATGGAAATCCTTCAGGACCTCCGCATTCAGTTTGTATTCATGGATTTGTGGATTTTGATTAGGCAGGTGACATTGATAGCAGGAGATCCACCAGTGCATATGTGTTCACAATGTTTGGTGGTGCAATTAGTTGGATGAGTAAGCGACAACCTGTGGTTGCTTTGTCCATGACATAAGCTGAGTACATGGAAGCAACTCATGCTTGTAAGGAAGCCATTTGGCTTAAAATATTGTGTTCAGATATTGGTGTTGATGCAGGCATATTATGATTTGTTGTGACAGTCAAAATGTGAGTTGCCTTGCAAAGAATCCAACTTTCCATGCCAGAACAAAGCATATTGATGTACAGTTTCACTTCATGAGAGACATGGTAGAGGATGGGAAGGTAAATTTGGAGAAGGTAGATACTTTGAAAAATGTTGCAGATGTATTAGCGAAGCCAATGGGTAAAGAGAACTTCAGATGGTGTTTGGAGTCTATGAGCCTCTCGGCCTATAGCAGTTAAATCCTATTAATTCTATTAGCTTTTACAAGGTGTTCAACAAGTGGGAGAATGTTGGGAATTAAGGTGTCTCAACCTTGGTAATTCCTTGTATTATTCTCATTGTATTTATTTATTTATTGCCTATGTTGTAAATTCATATTGTCATCTTGTGGGATGTGGCACAGTGATGTGTCATCCTACATGGAAGATGACAACTTGTAATTTTTTTCCTCACATGAGGAGATAGGCATCCCACTTTGTGGTAGGAATATTTTTCCATGTGTCGACATCTTGGATGTTGTGTATGGGAATATTGACTGAAACAGTCATGATAGATTCCTATGATGAAGTTCTGACATGTAAGAGTTAGATATAGGAGATTCTATGACAGGTGAAGACAAGTGTCGAAGAGCATCTTTGAAAAAGGAATCTTTGGGCACCTCAAGGTGGACTATGACATGTTGTAAGAGAATATGCTATTTATAGCCTGTGTATGACAAATTCTCTTATAGCTGTAAGTTATGACAACTATGACAGATTCTATGATAGTTGTAAGAGTCGTAAGAGCATCTGTCATAGCCCATTTTGGAAATAGGTGACCACTTTGGGATGGGGTGTGTGAACAAGTGTCAGATGCATCTTACAATGTTGACCAAGTGTCCATAGGCATGGGTTTTGGGCCATGAGGCCAAGTTGGACGCCCAATCCAAGATAGAGGCAATTTTGCCTTGTATATTCTATATAAACAGGTGCTTTGAGGAGGAGTTGCATTATGTGATTGACAGGTATTGTTATGCTACTAGAATACCTCTAGATACGAGTGTCAAAGACCCTAGAGAGCTTGCATTGCAAGTTTATTGTAAATAACCTTTAGATTTGTTAATACATTGTGCAAGTTTTAGAGTGTGGGGTTTTTTCTCCCAAAAGGGTTTTCCCCACGTTAAATCTTGTCTCTCTCTTCTTTTGTGTCATTCTATGTGTATGTTGTTTGTTGCAATATCTTTGTTATTGGGTTGATAACACTGTAATTGTAAGGATTTAAAAGAATTTGCACTGTACTTCCCTCATTAGATTAGTGTAGGAAGTGTGTTCCACGTACCTTGCTTCCTTTCAAGGAACAATCACGTAGGAGGATGCCCCTAGGTCATCAACCACAATACTATGGCCCTAAGGCATGACACACAATGATAAAATAGAGGAGAGGCAAGATAGAAGAATGATGGTACAAATAGAAGAATAATCACAATAGAGGCAGTCTCATAGTATCCTTGACCTTACAAGAGTGTCAAGGGTCATCCAAGGAGGCTTAAACAACACATAACACGTCACGAGGGATCACAATATAGGAGAGGTCATGTAAACAAGCAAAGTATGCTACGACAAAGGTGACCACAGGGTTAGAAATACTTACATGTTGCACAAATAAACTAGCAGTTGTCGATAAGCAAATCATCGTTTTCCCAATCTTGAATGTTAGAGGAAAGAGGTACACAAGGTACAATAGCCCAAATTTTGTCATTATCCTTAAACTCTTTTTCTTTAAGCTCTTCTTTGTTTGGTTCACTGTTAGGCGATTGAATGTTTTCTTGTTGAGGTGCATTTTGTTGGGAAAAATATTGTCTTCTCTTCCTCCTTTCTCTTGCTTGTCTATTTCTTTGTTGTTTATTAGTAATATTCTCAAAAGGATTCTCATGATTTCCCATAGTTTTTTATATTTTAGAGGATGAAGCTAGTACAAACTTAACTTGTTTTGATGAAGTGCTTTGTTCTCTACAAGTGCCTCCCAATCCTTGCAAGGATGATGGAGGAGGAACCTCAACATAGATTCCCTTACCTTTCGGTCTAGGAAGTTCTTCTAATGTGGGTTGTTCTTCATTTATCTCTTGTTGAAAAGAAGCTCTGACCACTCTAGATAGTAGTTTTGCTTTGTATCGTCTATATGCTAAGAAAAGTTGGTCTCTTTGTGGTTCAGGTTCTATGGTAGGTCATGGCCAAAAGTAATCAAGAGTAAAGTTCTTATGAATTTAACCATAGGTTGCCATGTATTATGGGGAATAGTGCACACTTGTCCATGTAAAGGAAATTTTATACATTTGTGAATTATTGAGGGGACAGCCTTTATAGCTTTTAGCCATGGATGTCCTAATTTTATGCAGAAGAGGTTAGATGAAGGGATGACATCAAATAATTGTTCCACATCTTTCTCAAATACTGTAACCAATATAGATATCTTCCCATAGGTAATAATGAAAGCTCCAGTATACATCTTAATCATTATATCCATAGGTTCATAAGGATCTTGTATCAAATCATGTGAAAAAAGGAACTCTTCCATTGCTACATTTGTCATGCAATTAGGATTTATAAGTGTTACACGAACAAGAGTCTCCATCACCTTCACTATGATGTAAAGAGGTCCTTAAATGTCTCTGATTGTTCTATCATGACGTGTGAATGTTATTTCAAGCTCAAGGGTCTTTCTTTTCATATAAGGTCTAGGAGGGTTTCTAGCATTATTGTTGCGATTAGAAGCCGCATATGAGACTATTTCACCATTTAAGCACTTGTTTGAGGGAGACGGGTACTAAAAGACACACAGGGTCCACAACAAACAAAGTGGGTAGAATGAAATAATGCAACACAACAAGGCAATATGAGCAATTTGTAAGTTTGTTTAAAGAAAGTGCATACAACCCTTAGTGTTGAAATACACAATGTGTAATTAAAAACATGCAATTTTCCAAGGAAGAGTGTGAAATGATGCCAAATTTTCAAATGATGGATGAATAAATGTTTGAAAATGAATGCAAGATCTGAAATGAATGATGCTAATGATAAATGCAATGAAACAAAACAAAACTACGCTTATTTATGCACCTAAAATGCTCGCTTTTTCCAATTTTTCGAATGGAAATATTCTAAAGATGTAAATGTAAATGTAAAAAGCATGCAATGCAACAACACTATAGTCCAAAATCAGATTTGAAAGAGTGTTCAAAGGAGTAGTAAAATATGAAACAAGATTTTAACCACAAACCCTAGCTTTTGCAAAGACTGGGTTATATGAAAAATGCACAATTTCAAGCAAACCCTAACAAATAGAGTATGAAAATGCAAGGTAAATGTTTATGAAATAATGTAATGCTGAAATTTATATCAGATCTGATGTAAATATCAGAGATCTAAATGATTTAGATGAAATGCAATGAAAATAGTGTAAACTATGTCTAAATGGAAGACTAGGATGCTTGATTTTTTTCAAATTTTTTAGTTTTTATGCAAGATTTTCAAATGTATAATGACGACAATGAAATGTATGAATGCAAATCTGATGTACAATACTCAGCAAGGTGCAAATTCAACAAAAACATAGGTTCACCAAAATGTAATGTATTGAAAGAGGGTTGATGGTATTGATTGATAGTTTAGTTAGGTCCTCCTTTCACCATATACATTCAAGGACATTTAACCAAGTTGAATCGCAACTTATGCAAGAGGACTCAACTATCAAGTTGGATATCACTTGGAATGATAAGGAAATTTGGATTTAGTTGATTAATGTATTGATTTTAGTCTGATTTAGCTTAAAACCCTAATTATGCAAAATCGTAAACAAACAAATGAAACCTGATAAATCCTTCTACAAAAATAGATTAAATATGGATTAGATACATACCAGATTTTGAGTTTTAGAATACAAAAAAGTTAGGGATGAAAGAGCGAGCACCCAATCCCAAGGTACTAGTTTTTTGGAGGGTTTCGGGACCAAACCTACTACAGACTACAACTAATATAGAGACTTTCCATGTTGTGAAAACAAGGGTCAAGGGTGCGGGTGCCCAAGTCCTTTTTGAGCTATTTTCAACATTTTTCTTTAGATCCTGATTCCTTATACTCTGCAACAATCCTCTGCAACTCCACTCTATGAGATCCTGCACCTGTCACCTGCAATCACAAGAGAGGGGTTAGGGGTTGTGGTGTTTAGGAGCTTTCCTTGGTCAAGCCTCAGAATGACATTCAAGCCTTCCAACACTATTGTTAGATAGAGAGTGTGTGTACTTATAGGACAGAGGCAAAATCAATGATAAAAATGATAGATTGAATCACAAATAGATATCACCTCGAAGGTGTATCTTTCATGGAGATGAAGGTCTTTCACGCCATGAGAAAATGAAGACAAATATGGAATAACAAACACAATAACAACACAAGTTTGCTCTACAACATAATGAATGCCTTGAATGCTCTAAAATCATAAGTTTTGCAAAATCTCAAAATTATATTCTAGTTTGCAAATGAAACCCTAAACATGATTATATATGCACTCTCACTACAAATTTCATAATTCAAACTCAAGATGTTGGCAACGGACACCTTTTAACGATCTCCAACCGACATTCAAATTTGGGACCCCGCCAAAATAGGGCAGGGCTAGGGTGTGGGTGCCCAAGCCCAGGGGCCTATTTTGGGTCAGGGTTAAGCTCATCTAGATGTCCCCTAAGTCCCATTTGTCATGGGTTTCAAGGCATTTTGTCTCGAGATTCTTTTCTAACATGCATGATTAAAATTAAGGGACCCAGGAGCTAAACTTAGGAGGTAAAAGTCCTAGGAGAACATTTTATGACATAACAGAATGTAAAGGTAATGTGGATGGATAAAGTATGACCAAGTACCAATTTCATCACAATATTGTTATTGTATATACACTTAACTTTAATGATACCAAAATTTGGGTAGACTTTGATTTCCATTTAAAATCCCTTTTTTCAATCCACTTAGATGATGAGGTTAATGAAGTAAAGAAAAAGGTGTAGATTCTTTATTGGGTAGTTTTCTATTTGTACTTTTTGTACCAACACCCACAACCAATGGGACTAGCAGGAAATCAATCATAGACCAACCCTCAATGCAACAATAGTAGAAAGAGCCAATCCTAGAAAGAGCCAATCCAAGGTGGTACTTAGGTTTTTGTTGTAGGAAAGGAACAAGTTGGTTTTATTACAAAATAGATCCATTTTATTTTTATTTTCTCTCAAACCCTAACTTTTTTCCTTATGTTTAAAATTGAATAATAAATAAATAAATAATTTAGAAAAGAAACTTGTGAATCTATCACTAAGATTCCTAGATCTAGGATTTTACAATATTTGTGCTATTTGAAAATATTAATATTATAGCATTGAAGATGCATCAGTCATCTTGACTGGTCTACTTAACATTTTTTTGATGTAGAATACCAATCATTATGATATATGATTCATTAAATGATGTTACATAGAATAGATCTCTAGGGTTTTACAAGGCTAAGTTCATCATTATATAATCAAATCTAAAGTTACAAGTGGTATATTCATCCATTGCTACATAAAAATTTGAATATTTATCATTTGTATAGCTAACCACTTATCTAGTAGAATTTGTTGCATATCAAGACTTTCATACCACATGCTAGACTAAAAGGGGATAGCTACATAGATCACTGAGTTATCTTGCATGGCCATGACCCGGTGATATAGACCTTGGAGTGGATTGATTTTTTCTAGAGATTAGTCACTTTTTAGGAGAGGCGAATTGATCTTGTGGCATTACCTAACCTATTGGCAAGTGTGTAAGAACATGCATCAACACTATGGATGTAACCAATTGTAGGGTCATATTTTGTCATTAACATTTTTATGTCAACTTGTGTAGATAGTTACAAGTGCTTACAAAGACTCATCTTTAGATCCTGTGGAGAGCATATATCAAAGGACAAATTTACATGATGACATCTTCTATGATCTATTAGTTTCCATGGACCCATTTTGTATCCTTTGATGTCTAAATATTTACTTCACATGCATTTTTGTGAGTGCTAAATAATTTGAGATGCATGAACATTCTAGGATCAATTGACATAAACTTTAAAGTGGAGGCAAAACATAATAATGAAATTATCAATACCCATGTTGTTTACCATTTAGTTTTAGGTGCATTTTGAAGGGAGTGTCTTGATACAAAGACATATTGACAAATGCCATAATTTTGTAAAAAGTTGGGTCCCTTGCCCTATGCTAGCTACCTATTCATTATACATGTTCTTATACACTTACCACTTACCTCCATCCATATGTTTAGACATCTTTGTACATTTTCCTTATTCGCTTATTTATTACAATTATGCATGCACGTACTTCTATACACACATTACCTACTCTAATTTGGCCCCTTGCATGTTCAAAGACAAGTTCATGGTAGTGGGGATATCCTCATAGTCATGAACTCATCCTTCTCAAATTCAAATTTTATGATTTGTTCTAGCCAACTCCTGCCTATAGCCTTCCTACCTAGCATTGACTAAACAAAAAAATACACATGATGTGTTGCTATGTCCTTGTATTTCAAGGCATTCTATAAATCTATATTTGTATATCATTCACATTTTACACTGAGCACTAAAAGGAATCTTGATCTACATGAGCATTCCTAGGAGCATATGCATGTTTGAAATGTGTTATTTTCAATCTTGCGTACACATTTTTGTTGGTTGACCTAGGAGAACATGTCCCCTAGTAGCACAATGACAATCCTACTAAGGCATTCTTAAATACTTCTAGACCTCATATACCAAAAGAAGAAAAAGGAACTAAAACAAATTAGGCAAAGTGAAGAATAGAAGTTTTTAGATTTCACAGTACAAATCTGTAAATGCAAGACAAATCCACAATTACAAACTTGTTTCAAATCCCCAGTCTTAACCCTGCATATAGTAAACATACATTTTTAATTTTGATGTGAACACTATTCTACCATTATTTATTTCAAATCTTTAAACATCCAAAATTTTGTGCCATTCTAAATTGGATACATTCTTCTAAAACTACTATTATAATTATCTACATTTGGTATTCTCAATTAGCATTAATTAATATAGGTTATTATGGTAATGACTATGCATATTATTAGATTTTTTTTTTTTACACTATTATATTTAATAAAGAAGTGTATATGCTTGGTTGCGACATTATATTTGTCATGTAAATGGTAATTGTGTTATCCTCTATCTATACTAATTTACAAATTAAGCCATTTCCAATATTAAAAAAATAAAATATAAATCTGCAAAGTATGTTTAAAAAAACTTGAAGTATTGCAAAATAATGATAATAGCAATGCAACCACAAAGAGAATGGAACGAATAGAAGTAGATAATGTTGTTGAACCACCTTTCAGTAGTTTGTCCTGGTCCACAACCACGTTAATAATTGATATTGCATGAGTTCGACTCGCTACGCTAATAATTGTAGGATGTGATGCACAAAATGGATATGGCGGTACTCTCTAGTACCCCACACCTTTTCCCTTTTTCATAAAAAACCATAAACTAGCTTAGCATCTACGCGAGGAACACACATCCCCTTTCAACTCATTTTTCTGATGTTCAGCGGTTTGATGGTGGCTGCCATTCAAATGGTGCCTCGCATAAGTGGAAGAGACAGATGATAGTGAACCAGCACATTGTAATCAATGGAAGCTTGGGGAGAGTAAACTTTCTCAAGGATTTGCCCAAGTACACTTTTAAGCCTGAAAATATTTGAAAAAGTTGTTTCATATCAGAAAGTATTGTGCAGAGGAAAAACTATTCTTCTTGATATGTCAGAGCACTTTTATCATTAAACCCACTGCACCTCTTAATGGTGAAGGATTGATTATGACTATTAATTGTATTCTTAACAACATCTCTTTCAAACATGCCATGTCTATGAGAGACTATTTAGGTTATGCTCCCCAATAACAATCATAACAAGATATTGCACAAATTTTAAATAGTTAACAGGTATGTGTGGTTTAACTTTTGACATAGAAATGAGAGAGTGATTAAGAGAGTTGATAGGGTGATGATTTGTTTAAGTAGCATTAGTTTTCTCTTGCTAGTTGTTATTCTCTTTTGTTGGAGTCCTTGTTGGATATTGTGTTTTTTGACCATTCTTTGATTTAGTTTTGTTGTAAATAGAATTTCAAAAGGTTTGAGATTGAAAAACTTTAATTTTTTTAATACATCCCTCCTCTAGCATGGACCCACCCTTGGATATATCTGGTAGGTTTAGAATTTGGTGCCAATATATGGAAAAAACCAAATGGATTGCTTGGTGGCATGATGTTATCACTGACACATTGTGCTTGTTGCACACTTTTGACCTCCATCTTACTCATATCCACCACAAATAATATTTCACTATGACCTTAGAGCTTAGCAATGCCATTACTATAGGAATCTCCTACCTAGCACACACTTATTGGAAGACTATGTATATAACTTAACTATAAATCTCAAACTTGGCTCTAATACCAAATTGAGGTTTGATGTAACACTCAAACACAATACATGGTAGAATACCATGTAATCATATAATGAAGTGGACTTTTATTGGTTCAAAACAAAATATCTTCATGAGCTTGATATATGTTAGGCCTTAACATTTTGATTACAATATAAATCTTAAAGATATCAATGGCACTAAAATTAAATGATTTGATAATGAGTTGGCCTTGGAATCTAGCACATTGCCCTTGTGTAGCATGTAGGCTTGCTAGTAATGTGTAGAATCACCATCTTTGATGTACCTCAAGCTAGGAGTCTCCAAATTTAATGTGGTTCCATACATAACCCCTCTTATGACCCATAGTGAAGTAGGTAACATTAGGAATTGGCACAAGTTTTAAATACTTATCACATCATTCAAACAAGTTACCATTATACAGTGAACAATTTCGTATTGGTCTAGTTAAGCTCCTCAAGATAAGAAGCTTACATGAAACACGAAAATTGAATGGAACATTTTGGATGCTTGATAGAAGTTATTTTCCAAACCGTAATCCAAAATGTCAAGCTATTGCATATCTCACTAAAAGTTGACTATGCATGTTGTTCAAACATGATGCTTCAAACTAATAAATCATAAGAGTGATTAGTTGTGGTGCCATAAACTTGGCACACATGTTTGAAAAATATTTAGAAATATTGGAAAATAGCTACAAGACAAATGAACTTAAAAAAGAAAATATATTTTGTTGATGCAAGATTGCTCCTACACATTGGATGCTCTTGCATCAAAGGGAGATTGATTTGGAGTTTTATGTTAGTGATTTGGTCTTGTTGTTGTAATTGTGCCCTTCTCAAATGAATATGCCCTATGCTCTTGTTGACCTACGAGACATATTTCTCTAGACCTATAGTTATATTTGAAATAAGTGGTTGTGTTGAAAAATATTATTATGTGTATAGGGAAATTTTGTTGACTTCCTCAATAGCAAGTCAAGCCCCTTGGTTGATTATGTAATAATGAAATACATGCCAAGTAGTCATTGATGATAATGTATGTAGAGATGCTCTTAGAATTAAATAGTAAAATAATTGGAGTATAAATGTTTTATGATAATCCATGATAATATTTGATGTTCATAATGACCTAGGAGATGCTTATGATACAATTCCTTAGTCACTCAACTTGAGCTTTTTGGTATGTAGGCAGATAAACTAATGGCTAGATTTTGAAAAGGTGGGCTCAAAGAGAGATTTTGAGTTGGTAATAGACATGATATTTCCACAATCCATAATAGTGTTTAACAGTGCTTTTGGATGTCAAATGTGTAGAAATTTTTAGAAAAAATGTTTCAGATCTCACTTTGTAATCCATCATTACGAAGTGGAGCACACTTATGATAGATGGAGACTATGCTCCTTAAAAAGGGAAAAGTGGAGCACACTTATGATAGATGGAGACTATTCTCCTTAAAAAGGGAAAGGCAAAGGGATTAGAAACCAAGATAGAAAAAGGGGGTCACAAGAAACCCAAAAAATTTAACAAAAACAAATATGATGAAAAAAATCAAAGTAGAATTGAAAGATGGAGAATCACAAAGATATAATTAAGACAAGAGAATGGAGGATATAAACTAGATTGTAGCATGGCTTAATCAAAGTGATCAATCTAGACCATTAGGAGATAGATTTGTAGTTGGTTGAGGGGTTTAGGGCTAGGGATTGACTAAACCACCAAATAAATTGAATTAATAATTTTGAACATGTATATATATATATATATATATATATATATATATATATATATATATATATACACAAAGAGGATGTAAAACAAGAATGTAAAAATGTAAAATATACACTTTTTTATCTTTTAAATATATTTATATTTAGTAGGCTATACCCTATACACCATAAATACTAAATAAACCATTTATATTAATAAAATTAATTATAAAATATAAATTAATTGAAAATTATACAATTCAAATATATATATAAGAATGTAAATATATATATATATATATATATGAGAGCTATGGGTGAGTTTATATATTTCTATCCCTCTGTGTGTGTGTGTGTGTGTGTCCCTCTCTCTATCTCTCTACTTCTCTACCCCTCTCTATGTCTCTCTCCCTCTTTATCTCTTTACATCTCTCTACCTTTGTCTCTATATCTCTGTCCTCTCCCCTTCTTTAGATTCCTCTCTCTCTCTTCCCTATTCCAAATGTACATTCAATAGCTATTGCATTTATATTTAATATAAGTGTTAGTGTAAATAGGGTATATTTGCTAACTAGTTCATTTCCTAGCTAGTTCTCCACTTAGCTCTCTTCACACTAGGTTAAGTTTACTTAGGGGATTTTTACATTTATCCCACATTGGTAGTGTTTTTAGTCTCTTGGGTGGTAAATCATATATAAACTCACCTATAGCTCTCATATGAGTATCTCTAATTCATCGTATGCTTTGCATTCTATTGATTTGAATATGGTTTATTTGGCTCATATTTCATTTCTATATTTGCTTTCCTTCATTCATTTGAATTCTTGGGTGGCTTTTCAGCCAAATCTTACATGGTATCAGAGCCATTGTGAGTTGTGGGTTAACAATATTTTAGATATGGGAATATAGAGCTGTTTGTTCTTTAAAGTACATGAGTATGCTCTTCTCTTGCATCTTTGGATGAACTGGAGAATTAGAAACGTGTGGAGAAAACACCAATTCTGGGGGGGTTCTTTTCTTGACTTGCTAGTTGCAGGTTTATTCAAAGCTTCTTGGAGACATTGTGGACTCACCATTGCATCCAGAGACGCTAAGATAGTCAAACCTACCTTTCATTTTGCTCAATTTGAACACCGGGGGTGAGATCTACAAGGGTTTGAAGTCTGGAGGTGCATGTCAGATCCAAATGTCTACATCTTGAGACATGAGGATGCTCTTTTTTTTTGGCTCTATATATTGATGACTTGATTGTCACTAGGAGTACTTCATCCATCATTGTTGATGTCTAGTCTACCTTACACAACAAGTTTTCCATGACTAACTTGGGCCTCTTGCACTATTTTCTCAAGATTGAGATCACTCAGAACTCTTCTGGGATCTCTCTTGCGCAACCCAAGTATGCTCTTGATCTTTTGGATCATTTTCACATGACTAATTATAAGCCTACACCAACTCCTTTTCTGTCTGGAGTCAATCTTGAGACGAAGTGTTCCACTCCACTGGTTGATGCCACTTTGTATCGTCAAATGGTAGGTAGCCTCATCCTCATACTCTCCCTGACATTTCCTTTGTAGTTGGCATTTGTCCGCGCTTCATGCAAGAGCCACATAGGCTTCACTGGAAAGCTACCAAACATATTTTACACTATATTCAAGGCACTCATAGATATAGGAATCACTATACAACAAGCACAATTTGAGATTTGACTGGATATACAGATTCTGATTGGGCTGGTGATCTTGATGATCGCAAGTCCACTTCTAGCTACAATTTTCACCTTAGTTTTGATCCCATTAGTTGGCAGAGAAAGAAGCAGCATGCTATTGCTCTTTCTTTCTTAGAGATCTTAGGGTTAGCCTTTACACTATAGAGTTTTAGTGTTTTCCACCATTATTGTCCATTGTAGCCACTTGTTTCCATATCCTACATTTTTATATATCATTTTTAAACATTCCATGTGGAGCTTCATTGGAATAACCCAAAGGGGTTGACTAAGGAAGGTTCCCCCTTAATGTTTTCATTCTAAGGGTTTTTTCATTTTGTAGGTGATTTGGTGTTGATTTATGTGAAGTGATAGTGAATCTTAGGACCCCATACAACTTATCATACATATTCAAGTCATTATGTGATAGTTCCATCCTTTCTCCTTTTGCATATGACCTTGCTATCTAGCTTATGCCTTTATTGGAGGATTGATCATAATATTTAGACTTTCCTGGAAACTACCTTCTGTCGTTCTCAACTCAAAGAATCTTTTACTTAATTGGTGGAAATAGAAATACTTGATGAGAAGAGACTTATATATGCCTATAACCAAATACAAGAAAAAAGGTGTCAAAAAGCTTGGAACGATAGAAATATCAAGAACAAAGCCTTCCAAATTGGAGATACAATTCTATTATACAACACCAAGTTCAAAAAGTTGGGAAAATTTAAGATGTGTTGGCTTGGGCCCTACAAATTTAATGAAATCTTGTTATTAGGAGCTATAAAGTTAAAGACTCTACATAACAGATTATTGGATGGATATGTTAATGGAACAAGATTGAAACCTTCTTATGTAGGAGATTGAAGGATGGAATTAATCTAAATCAAGTATGGGTATATATAGAGTACCCCCAGTATCATATGTGACATAATTTTATAAAAGGTGTACATTACTTTAGTTCATTTTCCTAACAGTTGCTACCCCTCAAATCAAAATCAAAAATCAAAGTGTAATGGTAAAAATAGAAGGAACACAAGGTAGATAGGAGCATTAATTTTAAAAAAAATTGTTGGAAGTCAATATAAGGGTGTAGGTTCAGCAAAGTAAACACACAAATTTTTGTTCACCAAAGATGAGGTAAGATATGAACTAAAGTGTAGAGTTGTGGAGTTAGCTAAAACATTGGAGTGTACAAATTGATGAACTCAAAGGTGAATTATTAAAATTAGTTAAGAGTTATGGTGAGTCAGACCTAAGACTTCACAGAAAAGAAGTAGGGCTAGGGTAACAAGGATAATAGGGTAAAAAATGGTGATAGAGTTAGAAGAAAACACAAGAATGGTAGAGCCTACTTTGGTGCAAGACAAAGATAACTCTAGACTAAAACGTAAAAAGTGTCCCTAGAAGGCATTGGAGGTTAACAAAGATGGATCCTTCTTTAACACACTAGCATACATGGACTATATGCAGAAGGTATCTACAAGTACATTCACACCATGATCATGGAATTGGATCACACCTAACTTGAGAAGGAGCAATTAACTCTCAACACCATAAATCCAAAAATAGGGGTAGTAGAGTATATATCCATACAAGAGAATTGGATAACTTGAGCTAGATATATGGGAGGAATTCCTAGAAATTTCTAGAGAATATGAAAGGATAAGGTTGGTGTTGAGAAGAATCCACTCAAATTTCATGTATCTAGATAAACCCTACTAGATCATAAAGGAATCAATAAAAGCAGTAACTAGACTATGGGATAAGGGTGAGCTTCCTACAAAGAAGAAGGCCAAAACAAAAAGGTGATGCAATTAACTTGACCCACTTTTGATGGTCGAAATATGATAGTTGTAGACATCATCAACCCTATCATGTGGTATGCTACAGAAGGGATAGCATATAAAATTTAGTATATAAATAAGGAGAAGTTAGCTACGAGCACTATAAAATGACCACATATGAGATGGTGGTCAACAATAAGGAGTTTGATCTATGTGAGTCCATTTAGGAGAAACTACTAGAGAACCTTGACATAACTTTAAGGAGTCAATACACATTCTGGTATGGTTCTATAATCATTTGTCTTGCATTTTACTTCATGACCTGGCATTGCGAGGGATTCTTAGATATAGTTGGGGTAACACTAGACCAATAGGTAGCCAAATCATGGCACACATAAGGTCCTTCTAAAAAGTAGAGGTCTATAAGAAGGACCATGATGAGTTATTTATAAAATTTCAAACATAAATTCAAGGGAGAGAGGATCTCCTTTGACATAGTTTGAAAATACCATAATGATATAACCTTCATAGTGGATACAAATTTTGCTTATATGGAATCCATAGAACATAGGGCATCATAGGTACCTGGGTTACCATATGAGGTCTCTAACAACCTAATTGATGCCAATCCCCAATGCCTATTGGCTCTACCCAAATATCCTAAGGTAGAAAAGTTTGAAACATATAATGAGTTTTATGTGAAGAGGACTAAACAAGAGATGCAAGAAAAACTCCAAAAGAAGAGGAGAAGGAAGCAAAATAAACTTCTTTAGAATATGACCCTATTCCTCTAGTTATCACATAAATTTCTAACTCTCCACCTACCATAGAAAAGCAAAGACAAAAAAAGGAAGTGCAAGAGTTAGATAGGATAAACACTAGCTCCCCAAATTAGAGATTCAAAGACACATTAGCCTTCGTAGAGACATAACTAGAAAAGAAGTCTCCACAATATGTGGTGAAAATAAAATTGTCTATCACACCAAGTTACATAAGTAGAAACAAGGTGAAGAATAATCAGATTCACCTACTAAGGCTACAACTCAAGAACTACTTGAAATGAGTATGGACAAGAAAAAGGTAGAAGCTAGCTCATCATAGGGAAAAGTTGGGCAAAATAAAAAGATTAAATAAACATTAATACAACTATCCAAGGAGAGGAAAAGGAAGAATAAGTTCAAGATGATGAAGAAAATGAAACTAGATATACCACAAGTTACAAGAATCCAATTAGGTAAAGTAAAAGAAGAGGATGAATAAGTAATCAAAAAGAAGCTTGAAATACCCACTGCACCACTAAAAGTTACAAAAATCCAAGTGGAGGAGAAGGAGAAAGTAATGAACACAAGAATTCTTTATAGAACACTGTTTACAAAAGGGAAACCATTGGAAGTAGCATAAACATACACAACAATCTCTACACCAAATAAGGAAGTTATTCTTAGAGCTATGCTTGACTATATTTCTAGCATCCATTACCCAATAGTTGAGATAGAAGACTTCCCAACAAAGTTAATGAAAGTAATTAGAACAAAAAGGGAAGAAGCAACCCCAGTAGAGGATACCATTAGACAAAATGTTTTAGAATATCTTTCTCAAGAACTCAACTTATCACCAAACAGTAGAACACAATTAGAAACCTACAAAGTATAGAGTTAAGGTGTAAACAAATAGTTGATACCTTGCTATCTCAAATAGAGGAGGCCAATTGAAGAATAAAGGATGAGACAATTGAGGCAACTAGGAAGGCCATTGATAATTAATTAGGAGAAAAATATATAGTAGAAGAGAAGATACTAAGGAAATAGAAGGAAACAAAAAATGCAACAAAAGGTATAGCAATACTCAAATACACGTAAAGTAAAAATCCCTTTTCTAATGATACAATACTCAAATACATGTAAAGTAATAGATAATGATGATGTATGCAAACATGCACATGCAGATTCTATTCTTAGATGCTTTTGGAATTAAATGATAATGCAATTGGAGTGTGATTGTTTTATGCTAACCCATGATAACATTTGATATTCATAATGACCTAGGAGATGCCTATGATATAATCCTTTAGTCGCTCAAATCGATCTTTTTAGCATGTAGGAGAATGAGCTAATCACTAGATTCTAAAAGAGTCAGCTCAAAGTAGGAGATTTTGAATGTTGAAATTGGGCCAGACTAGACAATAATGTGGCCCAATCAAATGGACAGGGTCACACTTATAGTGTAGTCTTAGGTAAGGGAATGGTTTAAGGAGAGATCGGTCTTTACCAGTAGAAACTAGAATTGTAGTTGGATAATGAATATAAAACCAAAGACTAGTTAAAATACCAAATAGATCGAATTAAAAATTGTAAACATATATCTACAATATTTATATAAAAAATAAAACAAAAATATAAAATACAAAATATACACTTTTATCTTTTACAATTTATTACCCTAAATACATTCATATTAGATAAACCGCACTCTTAATGTTATTACAGTTATTATTATAATCCATCCTACTACTATTGATTTGGACAAATTGAGATTTACTCTAGCTCACTAGTCCAGCACACTACCTAATCTTGCTTTTCTTCAATAAAAGAATATAATATTTATGTGGTTGGTCCTCTACAGTGAAACGGTAGGAAACAATTCTTATCCGTTTCAACTACCTGGGTTTGACTCCATCCGTGGGAAGAAGAACACATAAGCATAAAGGCGGTACTCTATAGTACCCCATTCTTTTTTTAGACGTGCCAAGATGAAAGTTGGAGTTTTTTTAATTTCATTTGTATGAGAGACCTGAGGCAATTGGGTAAAAAAGAGTTCAGTGCGTATGCGCAGCATTTCTTTCTTGTGTGAGGAAGTTGCTACTCACTTTTGTGTTGCAAATAGGAAGTTATGTGGTGGATTGGTTTGAGTTAAAAAAAATTATATTCAGGATAATGTAATCATTGAATATTTTAAAGTAATTTTAAAATGTACATATTGATTTTGTTGTAAGTGATGATTGAATAAAAAAATTTAGTGCATACAATGTGTTGGTGTTGGAAATAAGCCACACTCGGACCGACGATGGATTGGTCCAAGAGGGGCCAGTAGCTCAGTGGTAGAGCACTCCAGCAGTGAATGGAAGGTCCTAGGTTCGAGTCCTAGCTGGTCCATGTCTCAACATGGTATCAGAGCCAGGCCCAGGCTAGGAGCCCCAAGCACACGAGAGGTGTGGCTTAAGGGGGGGTGTTGGTGTTGGAAATAAGCCACACCCAGACCAACGATGGACTGGTCCAAGAGGGGCCAGTAGCTTAGTGGTAGAGCACTCCAGCAACGAATGGAAGGTCCTAGGTTCGAGTCCTAGCTGGTCCATGTCTCAACACAATGAAGTGGCATCCATGACCAATTATAATTCTTTTGATGTGTCGACATGATATAGTTCCTATAATGCAGAGTAACCCATGGTATCCATTGTTAGGTATTTCATTGCTAGAAAATGTTATGGATAAAAATGAAGATGCATTAGATTACTCATCGATAACCCCAATAAATTCCTCATAAAATTGTGATGGTGTGTTTGGAATATGTCCTCATTTGTTTCTTCATTTTATGTAAATGTTTCCACATGACTAGATTGACCATGTTGTGGAAAAGAATTGATGAATATTTGAAGATTTTGCTTAGGAAGAGCAACAAATTTGTGACCCCCATTGTTTATTACTTCTAGATGAATTAAATTATTATCAATCAAATCTAGTATCTTATACTTTAAACCCAAACATATTTGTTTATAATGACCATTAATTTTGGTGTTCATGAAAATATTTTGAATCAAAACCTTTAGGCACATAAGTTGAGATATCAATTGGTCTAATATGTGGGAGTGTAATGTGAAGAAATAAAAGCCCTTTTACTTAAGTCTAGGCTAATTAAATAAATGTGAATAATAGGAAAATAATTAACTTAGATTTAATTTGGTAGTTGGGTCAATAAATGAATAATGATGTGATAATTAAAGAGGATAGACACACTTAGATTTGGGAATAATGATGATGAATTAATGTTGATGTTGCATAGAATTTAGTTGCCAAGGTCAAAAAATTAATGCTCACAATTTGGTGAATGTATCAAGCTCTATGCAATTTCAAAAACCTTTATAGGCCGGATTTGAGTTGCTAGGGATTGAACTTGAGCACCATATGAATGAATTATGATCTATGGGAATGATCTGATAAAAATTTGTGATAGTTCACCTTTACCTTCTATATGTCTAAATTTGTCAAGGCAATGTTTACAAACAACTTTAGGGGAGATTGTTGGGTTTCTAAGGTCAAGTTCTCCTAGGTCAACCCCCTATATAAACCAACTTTACAATTCTAAGGGAATGATTGAAGACAAAATGCTTATACTTGCAAACAACCAATATGATTTTGATGTAAACTGAGATTAATTATCCCTTAGAAAACAAAATGTGATGTAGTGCTTTCTCCTTGTATATTACACGATTTTCTTATATGTTTTAATTACATAAATGAATGTCTTTAAATACCAAGACAATAATAATTTGAAAAAATATGTGTCAAATTAGCTCATTATGGCTATTAGGAAATGGCATAAGTTTTAGAATTGAAATTTTATATTGTATTTTTGGGATGAATCAAGATACACTCGAGATTGACCCAAGACAAAAAGTGCTAGTTTTGAGGCAATGAATGAATGTGTAGACATGGGTGTTAATGTAGGCTAATAAATGATATGTAATTGGTGAACATATGTGAATGTGCATAAATAAGGATGTGATAAGTTTGAATGCATGGAAATGGGTATAAATTAATATGAAACAAATAGGGATAAACATCAAGTCACGAGCCAAAGTTAGCTCAAGAGTGTGCCACTTCTTTATATGTAATTATATTAAGACATTACATTGAAATGGGCCCCAAAACTAAATGGAAGTTAGCATGGGTGTTCAAATTTCACCATTACACACAAACACATTTTCCCCTAAAAATTTTTGTAGCACAATATCAAGGGATCATGAAGCCTTGTAAATTTTCTTTTCATTTGAGGTTTTATAATAATGGTATTTAGAGTTGCTTGTTCATTATTTTAACATAATTTATGTTGGACTTAAAATCTTGCTTGTGGAAGGAACCATTACTACCCTTTTTGAAATTATTTTTAGAAGATATTTAGAGAGATAGGATGATGAAGATGAAGGAGCATTAGATGAACCATAGATTAGAATATTAGCATCCAAAAATTTGAGCTCATAGTTTCTATTGCTTGCTCACAAATTTGAAAAGGTTGCATATTCATTGAATATGAACTTATTTCTAATCATTAGAAGCAAGATACTAATGAATATTCCTTGTAATTTAGAATTTGGTGACTAGTTATTCATCTTTTCAAGTAAGTGCAAGAAGTTGGGTCCACTTTTTGGCCAAAATGTGGAAGTCTTTTTTCCTAAAAATCAAAGTTTGTTAGAGTTGGAGTAAAAATTTAAAGCACTTACACATAGAATATTAACATGGTGTAAAAATATGAAATGTAGGATTTTGTTTCTAGTTTTCAAATATGTAATTTATTCTAATACCCAAATAATAAAAGTTGGTTTTGTATAGGATGTATAAAAGGTGGCTTTTTAAAATCACATTTTTTGGCCAAAACATGCACGTGTATGGCTAGCATAATTTGACCTAAGTGAAAGTATTTTTCTAATTCCTTTTGTGGAAAGATGCATATGATGTTGAAGTTTGGTTAGGATATATATTTTTTAATTTTTTAATAGATAATTCTTTTTTATTAACTTTTTAGTGGCCCTAATTTTTGTTTTTTAAAACTCCTCATGTATGGCCAACATAATTTGAGCTAAACTAATCATAACTTGATTTTTTTCATGTAGAGAATGATGTCTAGATTGGTCAGACATAATTTTTTTAAGAAAATCAAAATAAAAACTTATTAAAAAATAGTTGTATATGTCATTTCAAGTTTATGAGTCCCTTTGTTTAAAAATTAATTAATAAATAGAAAATTTTGTCTAATAGTAAAAAAATTTACATATTTGAAAACTAGACATTATCATCTATAATGGGTTTTAATTTGGTCCAAAAATTCTGAAACAAAAAGTCATCAGCCATATTGCTAAAGTCAGTTTTTACTCTTGCTATTAACATGGCATTGTACTTGTTAGTCCAAGGCTGAGGGTTGGGTTTCCAAGCCTAAAACCAAAGAAAAATTGTAGGTTTCAAATTTGAAATTTTATGGAATGCATACTTGCTCCAAAACATATACCCATTCTAAAAAATAATGGGTACACATTCTAAAAAGAAATGCGTACTCATTTTAATTATATCCACTATTGGCCCAATTTTATCTTTTTAGAATGGGTACATGTTCCTAATGGGTACACACTACTAATGGGTACTTTTTTCGAAATGGGGGCCCAAACCGAAATGGGTAACCATTCTATATGGATGGGAGTTTATGAAATGCATACCCATTCCTATCAAGATTTTTTCCCCACAAGACTTCCACTAAACGTGGACCCAATTTCTTGTGCCCACCCTTTCATGCAATATTTAGAATCATAAGATAAAATCATTAATAATTCATTTGGTCCTTACCTACATTGTATTAATTTTACAAATGTAACTGTTAGACCAAAATGCACTTGAAAATGCCTACAAAAGAATTTGCTAATTGGGAATATGAACAATAGATCTATGTGGCAATGAGAAGAACAAATCAAGAGCGTATTATTTTAGTGTACATGGAAAGAGTTTTTCAATTAACCTATCATCAAATGCTCTTATGTGAGTCATTGGGCCACCTTTAACACCATACAATTCAAATCAGGGTGTAAGAAAGCCCATTGGAAAAGGTCATGCTAACTTATTGTAAGATAATAGATTATAAGTTAATCCATTAGTCAAATCCTTTTGATTAGTGTGAGGAATATAGTTAAACCAAGTCGTATCTTTGCTAAGGTCTTTCATGATTCTTTGATAGGAAGGTTGGGAAATGGTGGAAGAATGAGTAGGGATATGTGTGGCAATGGGTTGGGATGGAATAATAGATGAAGGGATAATAAGAGTTGGTTGGGAAAGAGTTTTTTAAGGGATGAAGGGAGTAGACTAGACAAGTGTTTGTGAAGGGATAATGATAGAACATGGTGGATATGGCATGTAGGAGTAAGAATGGGGGTAAGAATGAGATGGCTGTGATAAAAAAGAGGTTGCTGGAGGGTTGAGAATGCCATAGGAGTATAAGTGGAGGAAGTGGGGTATTGGATGGGAAAGGTAAGTGATTAGAGTTGGGAAGGGAGAATGCAAGATGAAGCTTGAGAATGTGATGGGAGATGATCATCATTAGGAATGCTAGATCCATTGACTATTTGGTCAATTCATTCAGGTATTTCTATCCCATAAGAAGAAAAGTATGAAGTGCATCCACTAATGTTGAAGGATTAGAATCATTATTATGTTTACTAATATCCTCCCTAAGAAGTTGCAACTTGTTGGCCATATCCATTTCTTCTAATTTTGAACATTTTGAGATGAACACCATTATCAAAGGGTTCCTCAACATTGAGGTAGTAAGGTAACCATTTGATGTGCCCATGTCATATCCACCTCCATCGATTGTTACATTTCTCTAAGCTCTGTAGCAACTATTTTTTCTTGCAAATGAATAAACTATGTGATGCAGGGGCACCTGAAGTTCCATTTTTGCTTTAATTTTTTATTTTTGGGTTTTTTAGGTGATCAATGGGTTTAAATGGTTAATAAGGTCATTTATGACCATTTTCAATGTATTTGATCCATTTTTGGTGAGTTATGAGGCGTGGGTTTAAAAATTACTCAAAATTGTCAAAGTTGCTAAAAATGGCCATACAACTTTTGGGCAAGTGGCATAAAATCAAGGAAACATTAAAACCAAGTTGGGAAACATTTGTAAATGATGAAAAAGGATGGAATATGCATGTATAAGGCAGAAAAGGTCAAAGAAATGATAGTGGAAGTAATTTTTTGGAATTTTGTTGAATCTAAGCAAGCTTCTATAGGGATTTTTCAGAATTGCAGCAATTTTTGTCCTCTTGTATGGATTGTACAGATTTTGTACGGGCATGAAATCACTTGCATGATGTAGTTTTGTGAATATACTATATTTTTATTTTGGTTTCATCAAATTTAGTTAAGTTTGAAGGAAGTTATGGAATTTTTCCTAAAATTGGTCCAAGCTTTTTCCTGATTTCCAATGTTATAATCATTTTCTATCCTTTGGTGCAGCTTGTATGACCCAAATCTTGGGTTTAAATCAATTGAAGTGTGTAGTACTATGAATCTACTTTATTTTTGTCTTTTTAGCACTTGATTTCATTGAGTTATTAGAAAGTTAGAGCTATTTTTCCAAAATTTGTCAAAACCCTAGCCAAGGTAACCCGTGGGCTTTCAAAATGTGATATCTTTTGATTCCACTCTTCAAAAATGCTAAAAACTCACCCAAAATTCTGTTTTTTCTTGTTCTTCAAGATTTTAAAGGTGGGAGTTCCTAATATTATTGCATTTGGAAGGAATCTTCACCAGTCCGTTTCAAGTTAAGCATGGAAAAATAGTGTAAAACCCTCATTTTGTGCTTGTTAGCTAAAACCCATACATTATTTCTCAAATTTTGGAAGTGGTGAGTGTTGATCAATGTTTGAGGAGTACATTCAAACCTAGATCAAGGGTCTTGAACATTTCTTGAAGGATTTGTATAAGTTTGTGATGACTGTCCTATAAGGATTGTGTATGATAGTGTTGGTGCAACAATTGAAGGTTGAACAAATCCAAGTCTAAAAGTGTTCTTTGTGTATATTATTTGTTGGGAAGGGATCTTAGAAGGTTCTACAGACCTAGTAAAGGTGTTGGATATCAAGGTTGACATTTAGATGACAAAATGTCATGACTGTCCCAAGTAGTTGCATGAGCCATTGAAGCCCTCAAACCGTGACCAATCTAGTATGAACTTTTTTTTGGTGTGTGTAGACCTTGAAACATCCTTGAAAGAACTTGTATGAAAGGTGTAAGGGTTCCCACATCAATGGTTAAGTGTTAAAAACCATTTGTTCTTGTCGATTCTTAATCCAATGAAGCTATCTCTACTAGGAGCAGCAATACAAAAAGTCGTGAGCCAATGAGTTGTTGCATGGTTGGGTCATCACCACATAAAAGTATCCAAGATCATGTTCAAGATCTTTTGATCCCTAAATAAAGTCTACCATGTCATCTGTATTTGTTCAAACAAGTTAGTTTAAATCCCCAAACAAGGTCAATGCTAGAGGCCTAGTGAAGTGCACCTAGGAGCATGATTGAGAAATGTGTAAGAAGATTTTGTCTTTCGAGGTGTTGTCCTTTTGAAGGTATTTCCTCTACATCACTATGTCTATTTATGAAATTCCTGGTGCTTTTGATGTTCTAATTATATATAGGTTGGACCAATGCAGGATCAAATGACATATAAATATTTATAGATCCTAATGTCCTACCCTTTGATAAACTATTTTATCTAAAGAAAATAAGTCAATGGCAATTAATCTATGACCTTGGGGCACCTTGAAGTAACCTAACTAAAAGAAGCTTTTGAATTGGTCAAGCAATAGTATTTTCCAAGATAAGAACCTCAAAGTGATTCATGGAAATAGAAGGGTTGAATCTAGCGCCATACCTAATAGAAAAATGAGATTATGAAAGATGTTTTGGCAAACAAACATAATAAATGATGAGTGATCTGGCTTTCATTTAGAGTGAACAATGGTTGGAGAGCAGATCATAGAAGAACAAATGGAGATACTAGAAGACTGATTGAGAGATAAGAATATATTGATTGGAAGTCAAGAATAGACTAATTTGAGAGTCTATAAATAGTTAGGGGGTGTTAGCAGTCATTTTGACCTGGGGTTGGTTTGTCATGATCAGGAGGTTTCTTCATTTGAAGCCTTTATCTTCTTGCCCATTTTTTCTAAGTGTTGGACCTCCTCAGCATTTTTCAACTGCAGCATCATATTTTCCTGAGGAGGAGGTCATCATCATCATATTTGGTTCGATGGTGGTCTGCATCATCATGTTCTTCGTCGACTGGTTTTTCATCGTCATCATCATATTCAGTTATCGAGTGATGTTTGGTTTTTATCTTGATGATGCTGAAGAGCTACAGTGCGCCCTGATCTGCTTGCGAGGGTGATTTTTCAAAGTATCCGGTGATCTTCCATTTATCACCTTGCCCAAACATGATGATGATGTTGCCCCATTATCTTGAAGGGGTTATTCTCTAAGTTGTTCGACCTAACTTGTTTTTTCTTAAGGGTCGTCATCATCATCATCATATCTCCAGTTATCATCCTGCTGTTTGCGGAGGTCATCATATTTTCTGCCTTCATGATATTTCGCCGGGGTGATATTTCTATCATCGGGTGATCTTGGTTATGATCATCCTGATGATGTTGTTGAAGAGTTCCAAGTGCGACCCGATATTCACTAGGGTCATCATATTTTGAACGTCAGGATGATCTTAGTCAATATCATCCTGATGATGTTGTATCACTTCTTGTTCTTTGTTTCTCATCCTGATGGTGCTGATGTCATCCTTATATCAGGGTGATATCCGGTTCTCTGCCTATCTGCATCATGATATTTCCGAAGGAGGGGGTGATATTTTCATATCACCCAGATATATGTTTGTTCGAGCATCATGATGATGCTGATATCAAGGAGATATCCGCCTGCCGGCTTCGCGCATTATCTACTGGGGGTGATCTTTTCCAGCAGCATCATCATATTCAGTTATCGCCCCGATCTTATAGTGGAGCTACAGTGCAACCTGATATTTGAACATCAGGAGGATATTTCCAAATATCCAGTTGTCTTCCGAATATCATGATGATGTTAATATGATGATGACGTCATCAAGGTCCCGGGGGGGGTCATATTCCTAACACTGATCATCTTGAGGAGATCTCCTGACATTTGCAAATATGATGATGACGTCAGCAGGATATGATGATGACGTCATCAGGATGTTCATCGGCCAGACTTTTGTTATAAGCTCAGCAGGAGGATGTTCCTCCGAAGGATCAGGTTGTGCCGATTATCATGAAGGTTATATTTCAAATATCATGATGACGTCAGGGTGATATTTCGAACAACAGGATATCATGCTGCTGGAGGATGATGATGATGAAGTCTATACTAGTGTCGTCAGGAGCAAAAGCACCGACATGATAAATGCTCATGACCTAGTATATAAAGTGTTATTGAGGTCATCGCGGGGTGCATGTGGGATAATGTTATCCTGCATTTTCAAATATCATGATGATGAATCTCAGCGGGAAATGGTTGCGATTGCAGATTTGATGATCTTCCCAAGGCCGCGGGTTGGTGCGCCATTAATGGCGATTGTTGCAGAGGTATGGGCGATGGCGCGGATGGATCCTGTACCCGACTGAGGGTGTACATCAGCGGACAGGGGCGCAGGGCTCGAGAAATCTTCCTGTCTCCTCCCCTACCTGCTGCATTCAAGTTTGGGCGCCAATCTGGTTGTGTTTGAGCGCCATTTTCCTGATACTGTGTATCTGGCAAAATTTTGGTCAACCATGTAATTAATTGCTGAGTACCTACCCGGCTGTTATAAGCAGGTGATGTTGCTCATTTGAAAGGTTGTTGAAAGTTGAAGATTTTGGCTCTGTAATGCATAACAAGCTGATCTGGTTGCTCTGTACAGCATACCTGTGAGTTTATGTATCTCTTGTTGTTTGTTTTTGGCATGAACCCACTGATTTCATGATTAAACTTATATGAGAAATGTTGTTTAGCATGTGTTGTGTTAATTCTGTCTCCAGTATTGCATGTATTCTTCTTCTGAATCTGGATGTTTGGTAATGTTTAGATTCTAGAGCATAGAATTCCTATGTTGACTGTCTGATCTTTTAACTTCTACTCAAGGGGTAGATTAAACTGTTTTCGGGTTGAACATTGGGAAGGATATACTGCAGTAGGGATACCATAAGTAGAGATAACCTAACACTTTGTATTGGGAGGTACCTGTAAGGCAGGTATCACATATATCCCCTTGAAATCCAGTTTTAGTTGTTTATGCTGATCATTCACAGGTGTATGTCTACTGACTCCAGGCCCTGGATAGGCACCAATCATGCTTTGTTCTTGTGTTATAACCATGTCCAGCTTTGCATCCACACTTAAACTTCAAATCAAAATCTAAAACAACCATTAGGACTTTAGAATTAGTTTAGGATCCTCAGTCCTCTGTCTACAACTGCTAATAGGCCCAAAGCTAGCCCCTTTGCTCTTATCATTCAGTTTTGGTCTACTTACAGGAGGACTATCTGCTTTCTGTCAGCATCCCAGCCTTGTATGCATATCCTCATGGATGTTGAGTAGGGAATACCCCCCTAGGTCTTGCAGAGCCTGAAGAAGAAGAGGAGATAAAATATAGAGTCTATCTCCTACACTGTTGACCCCCTGGCCCTGAGATCCTGTTGATCACTGATGGCTACCTTGTAGGGAAATCTGGGAATAAGCATCCAGTCTGGGAAAAAGTCAACAGGGGGAGTGGACAATCAGTTGTGCATGAGGGAGATCACTCCATCAAGAGCCAAAAATGGAGCCAAACTAGGCTAAAACCAGAAGAAAACATGCATGGAAAAGATGACAGGGTTTGTTAGGGTTAGTTGATAGAAGATATCAATTAAATGCAAATAAAGATTAAACAAAGGAATGAAAATACACAAAAGTAATAACAGTGAGAGACAAGTTTTAATGTGGTTCACCCAAAATTGGGCTACATCCACCAATAAAGAGTCCAATATTATTATCCAGTAAATCAAACTGATTACAACCAGCAATGCCTGCAACTCAATACTGTTGCAAATGCTACAATACAATATCAACGGAAACCCTAACCCTTAGCCATTTTTATCGTGACTTTTGTCGGTTACAAAATAGGGTTTTTTTATGTCGGCCAATGAAAAATAACTCCCAATGCTACCGCTTGACCCCATCTTGGGGGCACTGCCTCCAAACCCTCGCAAGGGATGCTGCCCCTTGACCTTGTAGGAATTTGGGGGGAAACCACACTGATAAAAGTGGGGTAAATTTAACCTCTGACTCTGATTAGGCTCCATATGACAATAATCTACCACTTGGAGACTGATTAGTCTCCACACCATATCATCTCCCACTTGGAGACTGATCATAACACTGCTAACCCTATAGCTCCCACTGCAAATAAGCACCCTAGACTCTGTTGTTTTATTTTTGTTATTTTCAGTCTAGAAGACCAACTGAAGCTGAAGAGGAGCTTAGCTTCTCCCTTGTCACTACCTTTGTAAACATATCTGCTAGATTTTCATCTGTATGTATCTTTTCTGACCTTAACTGTCCATCATCCAACACCGATCGAATGAAGTGATACCTCAACTATATGTGTTTGGTCTTTGAATGCAAGGCAGAATTCTTTGCAAGATGTATGACACTCTGGTTGTTTGTATACAAAGAATTGTTAGCCCGTTGTTTGCCCAATTCTTCCATGAAAGATTTTAGCCATATCATCTCCTTGCTTGCCTTTGTTGCAGCTATGTACTCTGCCTCCGTGGTGGATAAACCAACCACCTTTTACAATTGTGAGATCCAACTCACTGCTATCCGACCTAAAGTAAAGGCATAACTTGTAGTACTTCATCTGTTATCAATATCCCCTGCCAAATCTGAGTCTACATAGCCTACTGAATCAGTATTAGAGCCCCCAAAACATAAATGTTTATTGGATGTACCTCTCAAATATCTGAGATTCCATTTTACCGCATTCTAATTCTCCAATTTGGGATGACTCATATACCTACTTATGACTCCTACAACATGTGCAATATCCGGTCTCGTGCACACCATGGCGTACATTAAACTTCCTACAACTGAAGCATATGGTACCTTGGACATTTTTTCTTCCTCCTCGTGTCTTAGGACACATCTCCTTAGTCAATTTCAAATGACTAGGCAAAGGTGTGCTGACAGCTTTTGCATTCTCCATATGGAATCTCTACAACACCTTTTCAACATAATCAGCCTGAGATAGAGTCAATTTTATGTTCTTCCTATCTCTACAAATTTTCATACCAAGGATTTGTTTTGCTACCCCCAAATCCTTCATAGAAAATGACTATGCTAACTACTATTTTAACTCTCTTATGTGATCCATGTTAGACTCAGCTACAAGCATGACATCAACATATAAACATAAAATAATGTAGATGTCATTATCCAACCTCTTAAAATAAACACAATAGTCAAAATTACACCGACTGTAGCCTTGCTCAGTCATAAAACTATCAAATTTTAAATACCATTGTCGAGGTGCTTGTTTCAAGCCATATAAACTCTTCTTCAATCTACACACTAGTTTCTCCTTACCGTTGACCTCAAATCCTTTGGGATGTTCCATATATATCTCCTCCTCCAAATCACCATGGAGAAAGGCATTTTTCACATCTAGCTATTCCAAATGCAAATCTTTATCAGCCACAATACTTAAAACAGTACGAATAGAAGTCATCTTAACAACTAGAGAAAAAATCTCATCAAAATTAATGTCCTTTTTATGTGCAAATCCTTTTACAACTAACCTATCTTTAAATCTTTTCTTACCTCCATCTTCCTCTTTCAACCTATAAATGCATTTGTTTGGTAAGGCCTTTTTACCTGCAAGCAACTTGCATAATTCCTAAGTCTGATTTTTTAGTAAGGAGTCCATTTCTTCTTTCATTGTAAACTCCCACTGAACCTTTGTATCCACCATAGCTTCATCATACCCTTCTAGTTCACCAGCATTTGTTGAGAAAATAGAATACAAAGATGGAGAAAACCTTTCAGGAGGTCTACTTAGTCTTGTTGACTGTCTAACATGCACTGGAGTTTGTAGTATTTCTTGTTGTTGTTGTGGAGCATGAGGAACCACTGGAATATCATTATCTGGAGTATCATCCAACACCACATAATCCTTTTCTTTCTTCTCATGCTGCTGCAACTGATCATTGTACAACACCTTCTCATTGAATACAACATCTCTACTTCTCACAATTTTCTGATTTTCAAAATCTCAAAGCCTATAACCAAATTCATCAATGCCATATCCAATGAAGGTACACTTTTTTGATTTTGGATCTAGCTTGGTTCTGTTGGTGCTTAAATCTGCAAGCACCTTCATAAAATTCAAAATTCCAAAACAAAAAACTCTAACACTTTCAGCCTCTGCAGTTGAAAAAATGCAAAAAATCAATTAGTGTCTTTGTATATACAAAGGTGTTTGTATATACATATAGGTCAAAATGTGCATTGGCGGATGCAAAATCTCTATCGGCCTTTGAAAAAATTAATTATATGCATTTTATATGCATATCGGGCTTTGAAATGTGCATATACAAGGGGGGAATCTTTTGCAGATTCCTAGAATATTCTCGGTTTGTATATCAGGTTGCATGTAGACATACAAGGGAAAAATATGCAACGGGCCGATATACTTTTGCTACAGTGTTGCAGATACAAGGAAAAAATATACAATGGCAGAATATACATCAAAGATTCCTTGAAGATGCCGCCGTTGTATCGAGCAGGTAGGAATGAATGTATGTCCAAAATACATTGAGTCTTATGTGATGAAAATATACAAGGGTTTGCCGCAACATGTGAGGTGAACAGTGCAGCAGAAGTATATACATTTGGTGGGCTCCACAAGGTTGTATGTGCAATCACTTGTAGGTCTGCATATACAAGGGGATTTGCATGTATGTTCAAGGATGTGCAAAGCGGACGTGACGGGAAGGTTAAATGCATTGGCAAAGTGTTTGAAGTCCACAGTTGTATGGTAGGTTTGTACGTTCCCAATGCATATTCGAACGTACAAGCAGAAGATACAAGTGAAACATGCAAGGTAAAATATGCATTCATCGTATATTCTCTAAAGATTCCTTGTTTGTATGTTAGGGAGGTTTGTATGTTTGCCTTTGTATATTCAACATACAAACAAAATTATACATTGCGATGATGCAAGCCGGACCCGATAACAAATCAAATTTGTTCTATAAGTGCTTGGCATCCGTGCCTTGCATGTTTGTGTGCTTGTATGTATGCCGATATACATTAGATGAGATACAAGCCAGATTTCAGGGCAGTTTCAAAGTGTTATGTATTTTTTGAAATCTGAGGCTTGTATGTAGCAGTTGTATGCACATATACAATGAGGCTATGCAAGGAATAGGGATGCAAGCCGGACCTGATTAGAATTTTGATTTGTTCTATAATAGTTTGGGGTTCGCCTTGTATGGTGAATGGTTGTATAAGCATTTGCTCTTGCATATACAAAGGGTTTTTAAAAGCATAAATCAGACGATTGCATATGCATATGAGCATGCATATACAAGGGGGCGAAAAGGCAAAATAATGAGAGCGAAAGTCAGCGATAAAAACGTAAGGTGCCTACGTGGCACGTTCTCACTGGTTGGCGACTTTCAGGGCGTGTTTCGAGCCGTAGATCTTAGCAATGGGAGTAGATCAACGGTTGGTTTTGTATTTTGCTGCAACGATGGGTTTCTTTGTATCTACGGCTGCATTTGGGCGGGAAAAACTCTAATGACATGCCACTAAGGATCTGCGGGTAGCTGAATAATAATGGTGACATTTGCAGGATTTGGGTTGATGATGGATAGGTCAACCACCGATTTTATGAAAGAAGATCTTCAGGCGGTGGATCAGATCCTGAGCCCACCTTCTCTTCTCCTCTATTTCTCTGCTGCATTCAATTTTTGAGCGCCATTTCTCATGCGTTGTAGCTGGCGAATTTTTGATTTGCCTTGTAATTAATTTTGCTGAGTACACAGTCTTGGTATAAAAAAGCCAAACTGTGTTACTCATTGGGGGTAGAAGATTTGGGCAATTTTGGGGGAAAAATAACGAAATACAGAGCATTTCCTGTCTGTTTTATCTCTGTGGAGTTTATGTGTTGCATCTAAGTTGTATCTTGCACAAATGTTCAGTTTTAGTGTTAATGTTATATGAAAAATACTTCTTGCATGTGTTTTGTTGTCTGTCTCCACTTGTTGTATGCATTTCTTCTTCTGAATTTGGTTGCTAAGGGTTTCTCAAATTCTAGAATACGGATTTATGTATTGCACGCTTGATCTTTAGACTTCCATTCAAGGAATGGATTAAATTGTTTTAGGTTGAGTGTGGAGGAGATTAAGCAGAGACAGTTAAATGCCCATTCTTGGGTGATGTTTGTAAGGCAATCTTCAATCTAACCCCTTGAAACTTGAATGCCAGTTGCAAGCCACTCTCATGTATACGTCTATGTGACTCCTTGCTCTGAGATAGGCACCGATCTGCCCTTGTGAAGTAGTTATGATCCAAAACCCCTGTCTTGCATCCAAACCATCAAATTCAAATCCATTCATATTTCCAACCTGTTAGTTGTAGGAGTAGAATTAGGAACCCCCTGCATGCTCTCATACCTGACCAGACAAATATGTCCAAGAATGTTGCCAACCTTGTGATTTATCACACAAATCTTGGACCACAGATGAGAGTATTCTGTCTGTCATTGTAAAGCTAAATCTTTATGTCATTGGGTGAGTCAAAAGTGTCAAATCTTTAGCTAATAGGGATACCCCCCTTGGTGCAGTAGAACCAGAAGTGAAGGGGAGGTAGCTCACACAACCTCCCGTATCTGTTGGCCGAATTTGTCTTTGCATTGGAACTGGCAAACCCTCTGCCGATTCAGGAAAAATTACCAATAGAATTGGCGACTCCACTGGGGAGAGAGAGAGTCGAGTGATCAGAAAGCTGGAAAATCTTGTTTCCAGTGATGTTGTAGCAATACCAAAAATGACCTTGTGGTGCTCTGCTGGCGTGGTGAATCCAGAAAATATAAGTGCCTTATTGATATATTGTCCTCTCTGTGAGAGGTGGCAACTCTATTGATTGAACCTATCAAAGCTGCAACATATTTCCAGGTATTTCATATTTTCAAAAAGGATGAGCTTAGAATAGCATGCCTGGTTGTGCTCTCAAAGAAAACCATTTGTTATTGAAAGATATAAAGCCCTAAATTTCACAGGAATTATTGGTTACCCAAATATTATTCCCAATAAAATTAGAAAATGTTTGCCAAAATATGATGGATCAGATTCTGAATTGGCAAACAAACATCTGCAAAAATTTTGTAATCTAATAGAAGATTATGAGGTAGAGGATGAAGATGTAGTAATGAGACTCTTTGTTTAGTCATTAGAAGATGATGCTAGGGTTTGGTTTTCAGACCTGCCTGTATGTTCAGTTTCTTCATGGATAGATTTAGAAATTGCATTCCTAGAGTAGTTTGGTGAAAGATTTGATGTGGCCTCATTGATTATACATTTTATGAATATCCAAAAGGAAGATGAGGAACTGGTTCCAACTTTTAATCTTAGATTTATTAATTTGCTTAAGAAAATCCCTGAGTATATGAGACCTAATAATGCATTGTGCTTAGTAATTTATTTGGTTGCATTTGATGAAGAAATGAGTTATTCATTGAGAGATAAAGAACCAATCACACTTCACCAGGCCTACCAATTTGCTATGGATATTGAAAACAATGAGAAATATGGAATGCCAATAGGTTTCATGGCTGCAAGTTGTAAAAACAGTTATCAAAGTGAATATATTTCTGCTATTCCAGTGTGTTCATTAATAAATGATTGTGTAGAGGGAAATATATTTCAGAATAGTATGTACAGCCATGATGTGATGCATGAAGAAGATGTTGAAAATGTAGGCATATCCTATAATGATGAAAACAAAGACTGTTATCAGCCTCTAGATGAGGAGCCTGCAAACACAAAATGCCTTTCAAGTGATGAAATGAAAGACATACATGAGGTTGTGTCTTGCAGCAGTATGCATATCCTAGCTATTCCTAATTATTTGTATAAGGTGGATATGCAAAGCTTCACTCTGAATATAGAAGATGCTGCTTCAAGGGATAGTGAATATGTTAGTGATTGTCAGCATTCAGATGCATATATGAGCCTTTCAGATGATGAAATATACATGGATGTTGAATATGAGTGTTTCCTTGAAGATTCTAACCACCTTCACAATGCAGAGTTTGAGACTTTTGATGTTGATTATTGGTGCATTGATGAGGAGGAGAAACAGGGTCACTATTCAGAGGTGGATCGACAAGTTGCAGATGTATGTGCTTGTACAGTTGGGGATAGTGCTGGTTGTAGGGTCAACTATGGAGCTTTCAGTGTAGGGCTGCATTCCGAGTTATTTCTGCCTTCTTTTGAGACATTCCAAGTGGACATAAATGATAAAATTGTTGAGCACAGTAATGATGAATATCTGAATGCTTATAAAGATAAATTTGATTATAAGATGTTGCTTGTGCCTAAATATTGCATGTTTGATACAGAGGAGCTTTTATTTTTTGAAGAATGGCAAAATTCTGATGTGGATTCATTTGTTTCATGTGAGTCTGTCATTTTTCCAAGCAACATCAATAACTCATATGACGATGATAGTCTACTGCTGAGAATGGTAGATGCTTATGAATTTTGTTGTAGACTTGTTGAAAGAGAAATGGGTAGCAGCACAAATAATTGCAATTCTAGGTGTTGCAAACAGTTAAATGCTTTCAGGCTTCATTTGAAGAAACCAAAACAAAATCAAGTGTTTGACAAAGGAAAATTCTGGTTTTTCCTTTTTGGTGGCCCTGGGCCACCAAGTATTTATTAATAATGTGTTTTGTAATGTAGGTTGTTGCAGTTTTGACTCTGTAGCCCAATGGATTAGGGATTGGTCTGCATCCCAGAGATCTGAAGTCCTCGCCATGCCTGCAAGAGGCATGCGTCCCTAGACAGAGCCTGTGTTGGTGCTTAAATCTGCAAGCACCTTCATAAAATTCAAAATTCCAAAAAAAAAGCTCTAACACTTTTGGCCTCTGTAGTTGAAAAAATGCAAAAAATTAGTTAAGGTGTAAGTGTCTTTGTATATACAAAGGTGTTTGTATATACATATAGGTCAAAATGTGCATTGGCGGGTGCAAAATCTCCATCGGCCTTTGAAAAAATTAATTATATGCATTTTATATGCATATCGGGCTTTGAAATGTGCATATACAAGGGGGAAATCTTTTGTAGATTCCTAGAATATTCCCGGTTTATATATCGGGTTGCATGTAGACATACAAGGAAAAAATATGCAATGAGCCGATATACTTTCGCTACAGTGTTGGAGATACAAGTGAAAAATATACAATGGCAGAATATACATCGAAGATTCCTTGAAGATGTCGCCGTTGTATCGAGTAGGTAGGAATGAATGTATGTCCAAAATATATTGAGTCTTATGCGATGAAAAATATACAAGGGTCTGCCGCAACATGCAAGGTGAATAGTGTAGTGGAGGTATATACATTTGGTGGGCTCCACAAGGTTGTATGTGCAATTGCTTGTAGGTTTGCATATACAAGGGGATTTTCATGTATGTTCAAGGATGTGCAAAGCGAACGCGACGGGAAGGTTAAATGTATTGGCGAAGTGTTTGAAGTCCGCGGTTGTATGGTAGGCTTGTATGTTCCCAATGCATATTCGAACATACAAGCAGAAGATACAAGTGAAACATGCAAGGTAAAATATTCATTCATCGCATATTCTCTAAAGATTCCCTGTTTGTATGTTAGGGAGGTTTGTATGTTTGCCTTTGTATATTCAACATAAAAAACAAAATTATACATTGCGATGATGCAAGTCGGACCCGATAACAAATCAAATTTGTTCTATAAGTATTGGCGTCCATGCCTTGCATGTTTGTGTGCTTGTATGTATGCCGATATACATTAGATGAGATACAAGCCAGATTTCAGGGCAGTTTCAAAGTGTTTTATATTTTTTGAAATCTGAGGCTTGTATGTAGTAGTTGTATGCACATATACAATGAGGATATGCAAGGAATAGGGATGCAAGCTGGACCCGATTAGAATTTTGATTTGTTCTATAATAGTTTGGGGTCCGCCTTGTATGGTGAATGGTTGTATATGCATTTGCTCTTGCATATACAAAGGGTTTTTAAAAGCATAAATCAGATGATTGTATATGCATTTGAGCATGCATATAAAAGGAGGTGAAAAGACAAAATAATGAGAGCAAAAGTTAGTGATAAAAACATAAGGTGCCTACGTGGCACGTTCTCACTGGTTGGTGACTTTCAGGGCATGTTTCGAGCCACAGATCTCAGCGATGGGAGTAGATCGACGGCTGGTTTTGTATTTTGCTGTAGTGATGGGTTTCTCTATATCTACGGCCGTGTTTGGGTGGAAAAAACTTCAATGATACGCCACTGAGGATCTGCGGGTAGTTGAGCAATAATGGCAACATTTGCAGGATTTGGGTTGACGATGGATAGGTCAACCACCGATTTTATGAAAGAAGATCTTCAAGCGGTGGCTCAGATCCTGAGCCCACCACTCTTCTCCTCTGTTTCTCTGCTGCATTCAATTTTTGAGCACCATTTCTCATGCGTTGTATCTGGCAAATTTTTTATTTGCCTTGTAATTAATTTTGTTGAGTACACAGTCTTGGTATAAAAAAGCCAAACTATGTTACTCATTGGGGGTAGAAGATTTAGGCAATTTTGGGGGAAAAATAATGAAATACAGAGCATTTCCTGTCTGTTTTATCTCTGTGGAGTTTATGTGTTGCATCTAAGTTGTATCTTGCACATATGTTCAGTTTTAGTGTTAATGTTATATGAAAAATGCTTCTTGCATGTGTTTTGCTATCTGTCTCCACTTGTTGTATGCATTTCTTCTTCTAAATTTGGTTCCTAAGGGTTTCTCAAATTCTAGAATACGGATTTATGTATTGCATACTTGATCTTTAGACTTCCATTCAAGGAATGGATTAAATTGTTTTAGGTTGAGTGTGGAGGAGATTGTATGTCAACTAGGATATCCATAAGCAGAGACAATTAAATACTCATTCTTGGGTGATGTTTGTAAGGCAAGCATCAATTTAACCCCTTGAAACTCAAATGCTAGTTGCAAGCCACTCTCATGTATACATCTATGTGACTCCTTGCTCTGAGATAGGCACCGGTCTGCCCTTGTGAATTAGTTATGATCCAAAACCCCTGTCTTGCATCCAAACCATCAAATTCAAATCCATTCATATTTCCAACCTGTTAGTTGTAGGAGTAGATTTAGGAACCCCCTACATGCTCTCATACCTGACCAGACAAATATGTCCAAGAATGTTTCCAACCTTGTGATTTATCACACAAATCTTGGTCCACACATGAGAGTATTCTGCCTGTCATTGTAAAGCTAAATCTTTATGTCATTAGGTGAGTCAAAAATGTCAAATCTTTAGCTAATAGGGATACCCCCTTGGTGTAGTAGAAGCAAAAGTGAAGGGGAGGTAGCTCACACAACCTCCCGTATCTGTTGACCGAATCTGCCTGTGCATTGGAAAACCCTCTGCCGATTCAAGAAAAATTACCAACAAGTTCTATTTTCAGAATCTACATGTGCAAATGCCTCACATCTAAAGGATTTGAGAAAAGAATAACTCACCTTCTTACCTGTCCATGCTTCCTCTAGAATACCACAGCCCAAAGGAACTGAAGGATCTCTATTAATTAAATATACAATAGTGTTGACAGCCTCTGCCCACATGTTTAAAGGCAGCCCAACATGCAACTTCATGGTCCTTGCATGGTCCATTATTGTCCTATTCATGCGTTCAACCACTCCATTTTCTTATGGAGTCCCTAGAACCATTTTTTGACTATGAATTCCATTAATGGAACAATAGTCCTAAAATTCTTTGCTACAATACTCACCAACATTATCAGATCTAAGACATTTTAATCTTTTACCTGTTTCATTCTCAACCAAGCTTCTCCATTTCTTAAATGTTTCAAATACATCAGATTTCGGCCTAAGGAAATAAATCCAAACCTTCTGAGTTGCATCATCTATGAATGTAACATAATACTGAGAGCCACCGAGAGAAGATACTTGAGTTGGTCTCCATACATTTGTATGCACAAGCTCCAACTTTTTATCTTTCTTTTGCTTCCCATCCTTGAGAAAACTGACTCTCTTTTATTTTCCATACACAACTTTCACAAAAATTCATATTAATACATTTTAGACCTGGTAAAACTTTCTTAGAATGAAGTACCTTCATAGCTTTTTCACTCATATGCCCAAGTCTTTTATGCCATAGTTTTGTCTCAGAACCTATAGCAAGTGTTTCAGTGTCTTCCTGCAAACCCGCAACAACTATTCCTGAACCTGTTTGATTTTTCTCTGCAACAATTAAAGTAGAAGGAACAATATGACCTGTACAAAGATATAAGGTGCCTACTTTCACACCTTTCACTACTACTAAGGCACCTCTTGTAACCTTCCAATTTTTATAAGTAAATGTAACAATGCAACCTTCATCAGCTAACTGCCCTGCTGAAATTAAATTCCTACTCAGCTTTAGAATGTGCCTTACCTCTTGTAGTAGCCAATGATTCCTATTCTGCAATTTAATCTTTATTCTTCCCTTTCCAACAATCTGACAAGGTTTGTATTCTCCCAAATAAACCAGCCCAAAATCCCCTTGGACATAATTAAGAAAATAACTTCTATGGGGCATAGCATGAAATGAGGCCCCTGAATCTAAAACCCATGAATCATCAGCATTATCTAGGGAAAGAATCAAAGCATCATCTTCAGATTTATCACTTACCACATTTGCCTCTCTATTGCCTTCTTGTTTGTCTCCTTCTTTATTCTTCCTAGACCAGCAATCTTTCTTCAAATGACCTGGTTTCCCACAGTACCAGCAATCCTTATGTCCTCTAGATTGGGATATCTTATCCTTTGATTTTCCTCATGACTTCCCATGACCTCCAGAACCTTTTCCTCTCTCCTTTGATTTGCCCCTGCTTTCTGCATTCAAAACACTACATGATGTGGACTCTCCTGAGCTTTTCCACTGCATTTCCTCACTAAGCATAACACCAACAACGTCATCAAATTTCAAAGTGTTTGAACCAGAGACAGAGTTACTTACAGCCATTACCAAGCTATTCCAGCTTTCTAGCAAAGAACATAAAACCAAGAGAGCCCTCACCTCTTCATCAAATTTCACTTTTATAGAAGCTAACTGACTGACAATCGTATTAAACTAATTTAAATGATCTATCATAGATCCACCTTCAGTCATTTTCAGATTAGACAAATGTTTCATGAGAAATACCTTATTTGAGGCTAAGGGTTTTTCATACAATTTAGCCAAAGCTTTCATCAATTCACTTGTTGTCTTTGCTTCTGTTATATTGAATGCCACAAATGGTGCCAGGCACAACTGAATGGTTCCTAGTGCCTTTATGTCCAGAAGTTCCCAATCCTCATCTATCATTCCTACTGGTTTCTTGGATACTCCTTCCAATGGCCTCAATAAATCCTTCTGGTAGAGGTAATCCTCAATCTGCATCTTCCATAACTGATAGTTCTACACATTAAATTTATTGACCTTCAATTTACCCCTGTCTGCCATTGCTCCCACTCAACCGTGAGACCTTCCTATAGACAATAATCAAACACAACCCACTCTGATACCACTTGTTAGGGTTAGTCGTCTTAAGATATCAATTAAATGTAAATAAAGATTAAATAGAGGAATGAAAATACATAGAAGTAATAAAAATGGGAGATAAGTTTTAACATGGTTCACGCAAACTCGGGCTACATCCACCAACAAAGAGTCCAATATTTTTATCCAGTAAATCAAACTGATTACAACCAGCAATCCCTACAACTTAATATCGTTGCAAATGATACAACATAATAGCAACAGAAACCCTAACCCTTAGCCATTTTTATCACGACTTTTGTCAATTACAAAATAGGTTTTTTTTAATGTCGGCCAATGAAAAATAACTCCCGATGCTGCCCCTTGACCCCGTAGGAATTTGGGGGGAAACCGTGCTGATAAAAGTGGGGTAAATTTAACCTCTGAGTCTGATTAGGCTCCATATAACAATAGGATCACCCCTTTCAGGAAGTGAGTTCCCCTTTTACCAGGGTAGTTCACCCTTGGAGACCACACTTAAGTTGTAGGGTCACCTAGGGAGGCCTTAAAGACAATAGGGTTAACCCAAGCATAGTGGTTTGAATAAATGGTTTGAAAGTGGAAGAGTGGTCTTGGAAGGATGAAAATGGTTTCAGGGGCCTAAAACTGTTGGGAATTAAGGTGTCTCAACCTTGGTAATTCCTTGTATTATTTCATTGTATTTATTTATTTATTGTTTATTGTGTAATTAGGATGCAAATCCTATGTTGTCATCTTGTGGGAGTTGGCACAGTGATGTGTCATCCTACATGGAAGATGACATGTAAACTTGTCCTCGCATGAGGAGATAAGCATCCCACTTAGTGGTAGGAATATTTTTCCATATGTCGGCATCTTGTATAGTGTGTAAAGGAATATTGACCGAAATGGTCATGATTGATTCCTATGACAAATCTATGACGCGTAAGAGTCATAAATGGAAGATTCTATGAAAGGTGAAGACATGTGTCGAGAAGCATCTTGGAAAAAGGTATCTTTGGGTGCCCCAAGGAGGGTTATGACATGTTGTAAGAGAATATGCTATTTATAGCATGTTTATGACAAATTCTCTTACAGCTATAAGATATGTTAGTATGATAGATTCTATGATGGTTGTAAGAGTCGTAAGAGCATCTATCATTTCCCAACTTGGCAATAGGTGACCTCTTTGGGATGGAGTGACTTGACAAGTGTTAGAAACATTTTGGAGAAGTTTCCATAGGCATGGGTTTTCAGCCATGAGGCCATGTTGGACGCCCATCCCAAGATAGAGCCATTTTTGCCTTGTATTTTCTATATAAATAGGTGCTTTGGAGGGGAGATGTATTATGTGATTGACAGATACTGTTATGCTACCAGATTGTCTCCTGATATGAGTGTCAAAGACTCCTACAAGAGCATTGGCTCTCTAACTGTATTGTAACCTTCATTGTTTACAGAATATATTTGAGCTGTGTTTTGGAGTGTGGGGTTTTTCACTTGTAAGGGTTTCACCACATATATATTGTCTCTCTTTTCTTCTGTCTTACATTCTTGTGTATGTGTTTTCTGCAATATCTCTATTAGTGGGTTAAAATTGTTGTAATTGTGAAGATTAAAATGAATTTGTAGTCATCTCTCCTCATTAGATTAGTGTAGGAAGTGAATTTCGCACACCTAGCTTCCTTTCAGTTGGTATCAGAGCTTGATCACCTTTGGTCCTAGCTATAGGGTAGGGGTTTTTTGAGCTAATCTTAGGTTGAGTGGGAGCTTTATGTAGAGCATTTTGTAATCTTGTTGCAGGAAAGAGATGGTAGGCACATTTGGAAAATTAGAGGTGGAGAAATTCAATGGCACTAATTTTGAGTTATGGATACTTAAGATGGAAGACATGCTTGTTGATCATGACTTATGGGAAACCGTATCTAGTGTAAAACTAGGTGCAATGGCACAAGCTAATTGGAATCTCAAAGATCGGAAGGATAAGGGTCTCATAAGACTCAGTTTAGCTAATTTTGTCCTGTTAAATGTCCATGAGGAGAAAAGCACAAAAGACCTTTGGAAGAAGTTGGGTGATGGTTATCAGCCAAATCCCTAGTCAACAATCTTTTTTTGAGAAAGTTGTATTCTCTGAGGAGGATCTATTACAAATCACTTGAATGCCTTCAATATGTTAATTACTTAATCGACATCAATTGGTGTGAAGCTGGAGGAGGAGGATCGTTGCATGACCTTGCTTTGTTCTTTGCTAGACTTGTGGGATCATCTTGTGATGGCTATTGGGAGCACCACATCCACTTTCACAATGGATGAAGTGGTATCTTCGCTGTTATCTGAAGAGATGTAGAGAAAGTCTTCTGAGGCAACCAAAGAGGCTCTTTCAGTACATGGAAGACCAATGGAGAAAGGGAAAAAGAAAGACAAGAAAGCTGAGAAGGGTAGATCCAAATCCCGCAGGAGATCCAAATCTCCTGGAAAGTCCAAGGCTCTCTGTTGGAACTGTGGAAAAACTAGACATTTCTGAAAGAAATGCAAGGAAGAAAAGAAAAAGAAGAAGAAGAATGTCCCATATTTAGATTTTGACAAATCTCAAGATGATGGTGATGCCTTCATCGTAGCTCTGACCACCCATGCATCTGATGATGTATGGTTGATTGATTGTGGTGCATCATTCCACATGACCATGCATCGAAGCTGGTTCATGAAGTATGAAGAGTTTGATGGTGGAAGAGTGTACTTGGGTGACGATTCTCATCTGAAGATTGTTGGTCATGGAAGAGTCTCTATTCGATTCCCTGATGGATGAGTGAAGGGGATCACTGGGGTTATGCACATCCCAGGCTTGGCATGGAACCTGCTTTCTATAAGTATGTTGAATGATGCAAGTGTGTAGGTTGTTTTTTCGAAGGATGGATGCAAGATGACTAGAGGATCTATGGTGCTTGCGAAGGGTACTCAAAGAGGTACTCTATTTTGGTTGGAGGCATGCACTTCACAGTGCAATAGTTCTCATGACTCAAAGAAAAGAGTTGAAGTCACTTCATCCCCACCATCTGAACAAGCAGTGAAGAAATCTGTTGTAACACTTTCTGATGGTAGTGCACATGCTTTGGAAGTTAAACTTCTTGTTGAAAAGAATATGTTATGGCATATGAGATATGGCCACATTGGTGAGAAGGGTCTTAGAACCTTGAAAAATAAAAACCTCGTATATACAAAAAGAAAAACTGTGTTCAACTTTACTCTAGCTCTCACAAGTCTTTTGGTGTATTGGATCTTATTCATTATGATGTGTTTGGTCCTGTTAGTGTTCCTTCGATCACCAAATCTATATATTTTGTATCTTTTATAGATGATTACAATAGAAGGACATGGATTTATTTTCTCAAAAGCAAGACTAAAGTCTTTAGTCGGTTCAAAGAGTTTAAAGCTTTTGTTGAGAATCAGACTAGTAAAAAGATTAAGTGTTTGAGAACTGATAACGGTGGTGAGTTTTGTTCGACAGATTTTGATAAGTTCTGTAAAGAGAAAGGGATTGAAATACATAAGATAACTCCTTACACCCTGTAGAAAAATGGAGTTGCAAAGATGATGAACAGGACACTGATGGAGAAGGCTAGGAGTATGCTTAGTGGAGCAAGTCTCAAACAAAAGTTTTGGGTTGAAGCTGTAGCCACTACTTGCTACCTGGTAAACAAGTCTTCTACATCAGCTCTTGTTGGTAAAACACCTATGGAGGTACGGTCTGGTAAGAAGCCTTCAGTTAGACATCTTTGTGTTTTTGTTTGTGAGGCATATGCACATGTGCCTAAGGAGAAACAGTCTAAATTGGAGAACAAGGTTGTTAAGTGTATTTTCATTGGCTATGGTGTCGGTGTGAAAGGATACAAGCTTTGGGATCCTGTGGCTGAAAAAGTGTTGTATAGAAGAAGTGTTATCTTTAGAGAGCTAACACCTTCTTTCGTTGTTCTACAACCAAAAGAAATAGAAAAGAAAGAGGATGTGGTTTAGTTTCCTTCTACCCCTATGAAGACTGAACCGACAGACCTTGTGAGACCTAATGATGAGAAGAGCTCTAGCAGCTCTGAAAGTTTAGAAGAAGAAGCAGAACCTCAACCTCAACCATTGAGGAGGTCTACACGAACAAGGAAATAACCCAATAGGTTTGGTTATTCATTGCTTGATTCTAGTTGTGCTTTTGCCTTTCTTACTAACACTGATGAGCCTATAACTATGAAAGAGGCTATGGGCATGAAAGATGCAGGTTCCTGGAAGGAGACCATGGAAGATGATATGGCTTCTTTGGAAAAGAATAAAACATGGGACTTGGTGCCCTTGCCTAGAAAATGAAAACTTGTTGGATGCAAATAGGTGTTCAAGAAGAAATTTGGTGCAGATGGCAGTGTTGAAAAGTACAAGGCTAGACTGGTTGCAAAGGGGTATTCACAAGTGAAGGGAATTGATTATGGTGAAATTTTCTCTCCCATTACAAGGCTGACATCTATTTGGTTCCTATTATCTCTTACAGCAGCTTATGACTTAGAGGTGGAGCAGATGGATGTGAAGACAACTTTGCTTCATGGTGACTTGGAGGAAGAGATTTACATATCACAACTAGAGCATTACATAGAGAAAGGCAAAGAAAATTTGGTTTGCAAGTTGAAAAAGTCTCTATATGGTTTGAAGCAGTCTCTTAGGATGTGGTACTTGAATTTTGATGCTTCTGTGTTGTCAATTAGATATTTGAGATCAAAATTTGATCATTGTGTGTATTACAAGTTTGACAATGATTGTATTCTCATTATTGCATTGTATGTTGACGATATGTTGTTAATTGGGAATGGTAAGAATATGATTTCTGATTTGAAGTCTCAGTTGTCAGCATAGTTTGAGATAAAAAATCTAAGGGCAGCTAGGTAAATTCTGGGAATGGAAATTAGAAGAGACAAAACTAACATAAAACTTTGGTTAAGCCAAAGTAAGCATGTGAAGACCGTGTTGGACAGATTCAGCATGACAGATTGTAGACCATTGTGTGTTCCTGTTTCATTGGGGACAAAGTTGTCTATTAATGATTGTCCAAAATCTCCTAGTGAGGTGGAGGACATGAGTAGAGTATTTTATGCTAGTGTTGTTGGTAGTTTGATGTATGCTATGGTTTGCACAAGACCAGACATTGCCCAAGCAGTGGGAGTCCTTAGTCAATTTATGGCTAATCCTGGATGAGTACATTGGGATGCAGTTAAGTGAGTGTTCAGATATTTGAGGGGTACTTCTGAGTATTCCATATGCTATCCTGGTAATGTTACAGGACCTCTGCATTCTGTTTGTATTCATAGATTCTGATTGGGCGGGTGACATTGACAGTAGGAGATCCACTAGTGCTTATGTGTTTACTATGTTTGGTGGTGCAATTAGTTGGATGAGTAAGTGACAAATTGTGGTTGCTTTTTCCACGACAGAATCTCAGTATATGGCAGCAACTCATGATTGCAAGGAAACCATTGGGCTTAAGAGATTGTGTTCAGATATTGGTGTTAATGCAGGATAGATTATGATTTATTGTGACAGTTAGAGTGTGATTTGCCTAGCAAAGAATCTAACTTTCCATGCCAGAACAAAGCATATTGATGTATAGTTTCACTTCATGCGAGACATGGTAGAGGATGGGAAGGTGTATTTGGAGAAGGTATATACTTTGAAGAATGTTGTGGATGCATTGATGAAACCAGTGGGCACAGAGAAGTTCAGATGGTGTTCGGAGTCTATGGGCCTCTCAGCCTATAGTAGTTAAATCCTGTTATTTCCATTGGCTCTTACAAGGTGTTTGACAAGTCAGAGAATGTTGGGAATTAAGGTGTCTCAACCTTGGTAATTCCTTGTATTATTTCATTGTATTTATTTATTTATTACCTATTATGTAATTAGGATACAAATCCTATGTTGTCATCTTGTGGGAGTTGGCATGGTGATGTGTCATCCTACATCGAAGATGACCACATGTAAACTTGTCCTCACATGAAGAGATAAGCATACCACTTAGTGGTAGAAATATTTTGCCATGTGTCGACATCTTGTATAGTGTGTAAGGGAATATTGACCAAAACGGTCCTGATAGATTCCTATGACAAATCTATGATAGGTGAAGACATGTGTTGAGAAGCATCTTAGAAAAAGGCATCTTTGGCACCCCAAGGAGGGTTATGACATGTAAGAGAATATGCTATTTATAGCATGTTAATGACAGATTCTCTTACAGTTGTAAGATATGTCAGTATGATGGATTCTATGATGGTTGTAAGAGTCGTAAGAGCATCTGTCATTGCCCAACTTGGGAATAGGTGACCTCTTTGGGATGGGGTGACTTGACAAGTGTCAGGAACATCTTATAGTGTTGGACAAGTGTCCATAGGTGTGGGTTTTGGGCCATGAGGCCATGTTGGATGCCCATCCCAAGATAGAGCCATTTTTGCCTTGTATTTTCTATATAAACAGGTGCTTTGGAGAGGAGATGTATTATGTGATTGACAGGTACTGTTATTCTGTTGAATTATCTCCAGATATGAGTGTCAAAGACTCCTGCAAGAGCATTGGCTCTGTGACTATATTGTAACAATTTAGGGCAAAATTAGATTTGTTGATCTTTTGTTGCTTAGATGTTAAAATCTGCCTCTCCACTAAACATTGAAGGATCTAGGGTCGAGTGGCGAGCACTATCATACCCTAGAGTCACTTTTAGATGTAGGGAAACTTGGATTAGGGAATTAATTATCAATTTTCCCTTATCCTATGTCTAATTGACCATTAAAACCTTAATTATGCAAATACGACAACAAATTAATGAATTACGAAAAATCCTCTTGCAGACGGGAATAAAATACAGAATTATAGAGTACTTGTTTTTGGGGTTCCGAAGAAGAATAGTCAGAGACATTGGAGTGGGCACCCAAGTCCAAGAGCCTATTTTATGTTTAGATGCAACCTGAATGTTTTGTATCAGAGATTTTCCCGACACAAAACTTCAGGGACTAGGGATCGGGCGCCCTAGTCTAGGGGGCAATTTTTCTTCCTTTTCTACACTTCAGATACTCCAATATGCTCCTCTACAACTTCACTCAGTCCAACTCCTCAACCTGTAACCTGCAATCATGAAAACTTGGTTTGGGGGTTGTGGTGTTTAGGAGCTTGCCTCAGTCAAGCCCCGGAAGGACACTTAAGTCTTCCAAACACCTTTGTCAGATAGAGAGAGCATGCCCTTGTGAGGCATAGGCGAAATCCAAATGAAATAATGATAGAAAACATAATGATATTTCACCTTGTAGTGAATCTTTCATGGGGGAAGATGCTCTTCATGCCATGAAGGAATTGATGCTCAAATATGCAAATATCAACACACAAAACACACAAGTCTACTGTTGCAATACAATAGAAATCCTTGAATCACCTTGAGAACACTTGAATATCACAATTGCCATCTAGTTGAAATCTAGTTTACAAATGAATGCCTACACATGCTTATATATGCACCTACAAGCATTCCCGTCAAGATATTAAAATTCAAACTTTACCGTGTCAGCAAAATAACCAAATAATGGTCATTAACCGACACCTAGAAATTGGGGCTGCCCCAAAATAGGGCAATACTAGGGTGCGGGCGCCCAAGTCCTCCCCCCTTTTTTGGGCAGGGTATAGCTTAAGGGGTCCACCTAGGCCCTATTTGCCAAGGAAGTTAGGTCTCATTCCATCGGGATGCCAAAATATGAACTAAAATGTCCTAAATGCACTTAAAAGACTTGGGAGCTAAACCTGATGAGGGAAAAGCCCCCAAGGGGACATTTTCTGATGTTACATTTAGTCCCCACTTTGATGCATGTATAAACACGAGGCCAATACATGCATTAAAGTAAGGTCAGAAACACAACAAACACGTCAAACACAGAGAAGACACGCTAATCACATAGAAAATAGTAACAGGCATGCAAAACATGGAGAAGACAGTTACAGTCACACAGAACACAGAGCAGACAATTAATGCATGGAAGACACATTAATGCATTGAAGATAGAAATGATATCTTTTCTCTTCTTTTTCTCATATATATGAAATGCAAATGCAAGTACTGGAAAGTAAACAAACCTCCCAAAATGTAGGAAGCACTACTCGATGGCACTGGTCTTTGCATAAGGAGCAACACACATGCAATACATGCAAAACCTCCCAAAATGCATGAAGCACTACTCAATAGCACTGTTCTATGCATATGGGGCAATAAACACGCCATACAAAATAAGCATGCCAAAACACACACACTTGAAGACACGGAGAAAACATGGCAGACAAGCAATGGTGTGTTCCCTATTTCTAGGCTCATCACCATGTCAGGCACATTACAGGCACACACCAACGATTAGGCTTCACCACAACAATCATCGAAAACATGCTTAAGGGTTGAGTTAGTCACATAACTGCTCCCTGCCTCCGAAAAGGACTTTTGAAAATGGAATGATGATGCAATCTGCTCTAAGAAATACACCATCCCCACCTCCGTAGAGGGCTTATGAAAAAGGATATGCATGACATCCCACCTCTGTAGAGGGCTTACATGATTGATTAATTGATTGCAAACAAACTCAGGAAGCAAGATGCACTACTCTGGCGCAAGTCTTTGCATCTAAGGTCAAACACATTGCTAACATCTATAACAGATAGCTTACCTTATATGCCCCCACCTTAAGGTGTTTGATATTAGTTATTGATATTAAGCATGTTAAGGTAGGAATAAAACACACAAGGGAACACTGATTTTCACAAAGCCCATGCCCCCAGAGGTGATATGTAGTTTACGATTGCCAAATGCTCCCACAAACACATCCCTTCAAGAAACATGTTAGTGTCTACAATATCATGATAAACAACAACATCAATGCATATGATTAACCACACCAAGAGCCAAGGTTATACAATGAATTCAGAGTTCGAGGATAACTGTAGGGCTATATCACGAAGCTCTCTGAATCGAATATCGCCAAGGCTAGATTCAAAGGCAAACGAAGGTGCATAGAGCAGCAATATTGTTAAGGTTTGTAAATGCAATAGAAACATCATCAAATTCACTACGCAGAAAGCACGAGTGCTTCCACTAACCAAGCGTCAGATAGAATATACAACTTCATCATCATATTAGGAACTATAGGCCATTTTTTGATTTCTCTCGAAAGGGACACTAGGTCCGCATCAGTATAAATGTTTGTCGTCATGCGTCCGCTAGATGGAAACACTAGAGGAAGGAAAACAATAAATAAGAGAGGAGAAACAAATATCTTAGGGACAGTCACGAAGGAGGGTGCCCCAAGGTCACCAACCACGACGCTATGTCTGTAAGACACAACACACAACAATGAAATCAGAGAGAGGCAATTTAGAAGAATAATGATACAAATAGAAGGTCACAACAAAGGCAGTCTCCTGGTATCCCGAACCTTACAGGAGAATCCAAGGTCATCCCAAGAGGCCTGATCAACATATAACACATCATGGGGGAAGCACATCACTTGAGAGATAAAGGGTTAGAGATACTTACCTGATAGTACCATCGTTAAGAACATACATATTTAGGATATCTCTCATGTTGCTTTAATCTTGTATTAAGTTTAGGACGACAAGAAGCTTTCTTTTCTTTAAAAGGATTATATCCAATGCCGCTTGAGTAATGTGCTGAAGCAAATTCTATAGGTACTCAAATTCCTTGTTGATTTACACCACATCCATTACCTACATAGTCATTATGTTTTTACAAAATTTGAAATCTACGACCGTATAGAGAATCCAATTCCTTAGAAGAAGGTGAAGCCTTGTAGGTATCATAATTTGTAGTATAACTTAGAGTATTGTCTTTATTTTCAACCAAGGAGACTTTGTTGTTCTTAGATGCTTCAAAAGATTGCTTACACGAGATCGATGCTACTTTTGATGTGTTGAGGTTATTAAGTTTATATTCGTCTATATCGCAAGGATTAAAATTTAACGAACCCCAATCATCACCAACAAGTGCATTCAGTGGTTGAGAGTTGTGCACAACATTAGTCATTGATGGATCACCTCGCAAATTATTTAATCTCGTATGGTTATAAACTAAATTTGGCTTTTCAATATGTAAACAGTTATCTAGTTTAGGATCAGTATGAATAGTATAAGTTTTCCTTTGAATATAAATTTGATCGAACGATGTAGGGTGGAAGGGACTGCCCCCAATGCATGAATCCAAGGTCAACCAAGAATCATGTTGTAAGATAAAGAACAAGGCATGACATGAACTAGGGTATGTACAATCACAGGTGCCACTTCTATAAGTAAAGTTATAGTACCCATGGATTGCCGTCCAACATTGTCAAAACCACGGATACTTAATGATTCTAGCTTGATGGTAGATATATCAACTTTAATCTTATGTAATAAGTCAATGCCACAAACATTAAGAGCTGATCCATTATTAATAATAACTCTCTTAACCAATGTTTTGTTTATTGTAACAAAGATGACAAGAGGATCATATTGATTTTGAACTTTGACTGATGGTAATTCATGTGGTTGAAAGAGGATATCTATTTTTGTCACATGCATACTATCCAATACGGCTGCTACATCATTAGGCATAGCAGTAGGTGGGACAATCACCTTTTGCAAAGCTTCTTGGAGCATTCCATGGTATGTAGGTGATGTTTGTATTAAATCCCAAAGAGAGATCTTAGCCGGAGTAGCGCGAAGCTATTTGACAAGATCATACTCTTGACCAATTTTATGAGTAAGACGAGGTGGTTGAGGGAGCATAGGTTGAGAACATCGAAGAGAGACTGGAACATGTGGTACTTGGTTACTTTGCTTGTTATTAGGGTTTTGTATGTGTGAGCAATCACAGTGTGGTGTGGTTGTTGTAACACATTTTGAACACCTTGAACCGTAATCACCAATTTCAAGCAACAGGATGCACTAAGTGCCCCTCAAACAATCATTTTAGGAATATTTCTATGAAGGCCATTAAAAATTATTGAATTAACATTGTTTTCCTCTTGATTTCACCCAATATCCATCCCCAAAGGATTTAATGTGAGAGACCTTTTATCATCCACTAATGCTACATCTTGGCCAGGGAGAGCAGTGGGATGAGAGGAGGGTACATCATCACCATCATCATCATTCTCTGTGGTGGAAAAGGGATTTTCTCTCTCATCTTTCTCATGAGTTTTCTTAGAGATGAATTTAGTTAAATCTTCTAATATCAAAGGATGTTCACTCATGAGGATTAGGAATTCTTCAAAATCAAGATCCTTGATAAATGCATGCAGAGATAGCATAGAAAAATGACATGAAGGTGCCATTGCATTGTTTTCAATGTAAACTCAGATTTTAAAAGCTTTTCAAATTTGATGCAAAAGACAAGTGCAAAACTATATGTAAAAATAGCCTAAAATGCTTGATTTTTAGTACTTTTTCAAATGCAAATGAATGACCCAAAGGGTGTTATGAGGATTTCAATTAAGGGAAGTAAGTTATATGTCTGATATCAGTCCAAAATAGAAATAATTTCACTCTCAACACACTTCTTATGCAAATCTAAGATAATGCCAAGTTGATTATAGTGAAAATATGTCAAAATAGACACTTTTTTCACTGAAATTCAATGCAAGAGAGCATAACAAAGGGTGTTGTGAGGAAAATGATGATGGAAAGTGAATAATATTAGAAATAATAGCCTCTTGGTGGTAAAATATCCAACACAACACGCCTTCAGTGCCGCTTAAGGTAAAATCCTAGTGAAAATATAGCAAAAAAAGGCTATTTTTCACGGTTTTTCAACTCCAAGATCTAGAAAAAGAGGTGTTGTAATAAATTTTAGGATGGATAGAGAATAATACCAATAATATCAATAATATCAGTCACCTTAATCCATAAAACGGATCACAACACACTTGGAGTGCAAACTAGGTCAAACCCTATGGCAAAAATAGTCAAAATGTGTAGTTTTTCGCCAAATTTTTACTACACGAGCCCGTTAAAAGGGTGTTGTGAAGATTTTTATGAGAGGAAGTAAATTATTACCCTGATAAAAGCAAATTAATGTAAAAATATCTTTCACAACACACCTATGTTGTAAGTTTATGAAGTCCATAAGGCTAATTTTAGCGAAAATTGTCGTTTTTGAAGCCCTAGGTTTTAGATCTTGGGAAAAAATGCTATGCAAATGTTTTTAAGTCTGATTTTTGATGTAAATTACATACTATAAGATCTGAAAATGATTTTTAAACTTAATTATGCAAAATTTCCATGCAAATTTAATGAAAATGCACCAAAATTGCTAGTTTTTGTTGAAATTTTCAATGCAAAAATGCAAATAATTTAAATTTAAATGCAAAATCACACTAAAATGAAAGACTACAGCCAAATGAAAATTTGAATGAGCCTCTAAAATTAGTATAAAAATATGATAAAAGATTTTGCCTATAAACCCTAGATTTTGGAATTACTAGGTTAAATTGTCAAAATTTCCACAAAACCCTAGCAATTAAATGATGAAAATGCAAAACAAGATTTTGAATTTTTGTATTTTTCTATAGTTTATATCAGATCTGATGCAAAAATCATGAATTAGGAAAATTTAGGAAGAACTGACACAATTTAGTAAGCCCAACAATGCAATTTTTTTGTATTTTTCTAATTTTTTATTTTTTAAATTTTTTTATCAATGCAATAAATTAAATGCCTATATGAATGAATGAAATCACACCAAATCTGTAGACAAACACTCAACAAGTTTCAATTTAAGTCTAATAACATGGGTTCACCAAAATGTTTAGGGTAAAATTGAATTTGTTAATCTTTTGTTGCTTAGATGTTAAAATCTGCCTCTCCACTAAACATTGAAGGACCTAAGGTCGAGTGGGGAGCACTATCATACCCTAGAGTCAATTTTAGATGTAGGGAAACTTGGATTATGGAATTAATTATCAATTTTTCCTTATCATATGCTCAATTGACCATTAAAACCTTAATTATGCAAATACGACAACAAATTAATAAATTACGAAAAATCCTCTTGTAGATAGGAATAAAATGTAGAATTACAGAGTACCTATTTTTGGGGTTTCAAGACGGAACAGTCGGGGACACTGGAGTGGGTGCCCAGGTCCAAGAGCCTATTTTCTGTCTAGATCCAGCAACAAGATCTGCAACTTGAATCTTCTGTATCAAAGATTTTCCCAACACGAAACTTCAGGGACTAGGGAGCGGGTGCCCTAGTCCAGGGGGCAGCTTTTCTTCCTTTTCTACATTTTAGATACTCCAATATGCTCCTCTGCAACTTCACTCAGTCCAACTCCTCAACCTGTAACCTGTAATCATGAAAACTTGGTTTGGGGGTTGTGGTGTTTAGGAGCTTGCCTTAGTCAAGCCCTGGAAGGACACTTAAGTCTTCCAAACACCTTTGTCAAATAGAGAGAGCATGCCCTTGTGAGGAAAAGGCCAAATCCAAATGAAATAATGATAGAAAACACAATGATATTTCACCTTGTAGTGAAGCTTTCATGGAGGAAGATGCTCTTCATGCCATGAAGGAATTGATGCTCAAATCTGTAAATATCAACACACAAAACACACAAGTCTGCTCTTGCAACACAATAGAAAGCCTTGAATCACCTTGAGAACACTTGAATATCACAATTGCCATATAGTTGAAATCTAGTTTACAAATGAATGCCTACACATGCTTATATATGCATCTACAAGCATTCCCGCCAAGATATTAAAATTCAAACTTTACTGTGTCAGAAAAAGAACCAAATAACGGTCATTAACCAACACCCAGAAATTGGGGATGCCCCAAAATAGGGTAGGACTAGGGTGCGCGTGCCCAAGTCCTCCCCCCTATTTTGGGCAGGGTACAACTCAAGGGGTCCACCTAGGCCCTATTTGCCAAGGAACTTAGGTCTCATTCCATCAGGATGCCAAAATATGAACTAAAATGTCCTAAATAAACTTAAAAGACCTAGGAGCTAAACCTTATGAGGGAAAAGCCCCCAAGGGGACATTTTCTGATGTTACAATAACCTTCATTGTTTACGGAATACATTTGAGCTATGTTTTGGAGTGTGGGGTTTTTCACCCGTAAGGGTTTTCCCCATGTATATCTTGTCTCTCTCTTCTTCTATTTTGCATTCTTGTGTATGCGTTTGCTGCAATATCTCTGTTAGTGGGTTAACATTGTTGTAACTGTAAAGATTAAAATGAATTTGTACTCATCTCTCCTCATTAGATTAGTGTAGGAAGTGAATTCCGCACACCTAGCTTCCTTTCAGAAACAAGGAAGAGGACATCAAGAAAGTGGGTCACCCCTTTTAGTAGGATAGGTCACCCTTGAGATCACAGTTGAGTTGTAGCATTGCCCAGGGAGACTATGAAGTCAAAAGGGGTGACCTAGAAAGACTGGCTTGGACATGCAAATTGAGGGAGCATAGGGCTCTAAAAGGTCAATTGGATGATCATAGAAGATTGATGATGAAAAATCCCTAGGGAAAATGAATTTTCCCTCCTGTTAAGAGGATTAGTTATGTCATCAGGGCTAGCAAGTGATAGAAGTGATTTGTCAAATATGGGCAAGTGGTTAACAAGAAAGCATGCAGGACATTAGAAGAGTAGCTTGGAGTTTAGGGAGGCATAAACAAAGAGAAAAACAATAAAAAAATGTGTCACCAAGAAAGAATCTACTGAGAGGTCTATATATTTCATACTTACATGTACATGATTAGGACTATAGCTCATCATTGGCCTACCATGTAGGTAAGTGCATCTTTTTCATACTTATAATTACAAGTGTTTACATAGACTCATCTTTAGATCCCATGGAGAGCATATATTGAATGACAAATTTACATGATGACATCTTCCATGATCTATTACTTTACATGGACCCATATTGTATCCTTTGATATTTAAATATTTACTTTACATGCATGTTTGTAAGTGCTACATAATTTGAGATGCACGACCATTCTAGGATTGACATACACTTTAAAGTGGAGGCCAAACATAATAATGAAATTATCATACCCATGTTGTTTCCCATTTAGTTTTGGGTACATTTTAAAGAGAGTGCCTTGATACAAAGACATATTAACAAATGACATTATTTTGTAAAAAGTTGGATCCCTTGCCCTATGCTAGCTACCTATCCATTATGCATGTTCTTATACACTTACCACTTACTCCCATCCATATGTTTACACATCTTTGTACATTTTCCCTATTTGCTTATTTATTACAATTATGCACGCACATACTTCTATACACACATTACCCACTCTAATTTGGTCCCTTGCAAGTTCAAATATAGGTTTATGGTTGTGGGGATGTCCTCATAGTCATGCACTCATCCTTCCCAAATTCAAAGTTTTAGATTCATATTGGCCAACTCTTGCTTATAGCCTTCCTACCTAGCATTGACTAAACAAAAATTTACATGATGTGTTGCTATGTCTTTGTATTTAAAGACATTCAATAAATCTATATTTGTATATCATTCAAATTTTACATTGAGCACTAAAAGGAATCTTGATCTACATGAGCATTTCTTGGATCATATGCATGTTTGAAATGCACTATTTTCGATCTTGCATACCCATTTTTGTTGGTTGACCTAGGAGAATGTGTCCCCTAGTAGCGCAATGACAATCCTACTAAGGCATTCTTAAATACTGCTAGTCATCGTATACCAAAAGAATCAAAAGGAACTAACACAAATTAGGTGAAGTGAAGAATAGAAGTTTTTAGATTTCACACTACAAGTCTACAAGCCCAAGACAAATCCATGATCACAAACTTGTTCCTGATCCCCAAACTTAGCCCTGCATATAGCAAACATAAATTTTTAATTTTGACACTAACACTAGACTACCATCATTTGTTTCAAATATGAAAACCTCCAAAATTTTGTATCATTCTAAATTGGATACATTCTTCTAAAATCACTGTTATAATTATCTAAATTTATCATTCTCAATTATCATTAATTAGTATAGGTTATTATGGTCATGCTCTATGCATGTTATTAGATTATCTTCCTTTACACTATTATATTTAATAAAGAAGTATATACATACTTGGTTTGCCCTATATAGCAAAATACTATCTATATTAATTTATAAATTAAGCTATTTCCAATATTTAAAAATAAAATAAAAATAAGCTATTTCCAATATTAATGGACGAAGACAATAGAGCTAATTCATAATTGAAGTTGGATGAGTTTGACTTGCCACAGCTCCGATTGCAAGATATGATGCAAAAAATAGTGATGGCGGTACTTTCTAGTACCCCACCCCTTTTTCATAATTATGGGAACTCATACCCCCTTTCAACTCGGGTCATTTTTCTGATGTTTAGTTGGTTGATGGTGGTTGCCATTCAAACATGCCAAGTCTATGAGAGCCTATTTAGGTCATGCTTTCAAAATTAGGGGGACTAAGCATTCAAACCACTACAATAAATAACAATCATAACAAGATATTAGACAAATTTTAAATAGCTAAGAGGTATGTGTGATTAACTTTCAACATGGAAATGTGAGAGATTAAGAGAGTTGATAGGGTAATGATTTGTTTAAGCAGCATTAGTTTTCTCTTGTTAGTTGTTATTCTCTTTTGTTGGAGCCCTTGTTGGGTATTTTGTTTTCTGACCATTATTTGATTCAGTTTTGTTGTAAATAGAATTTCAAAAGGTTTGAGATTGAAAAACTAAGTTTTTTAATACCTCCCTCCTCTAGCATGGACCCACACTTAGACGTATTTGGTAGGTTTAGAATTTGGTGCCACAATATATGGGAAAAACTAGATGGATGCTTGGTGGCATGATGCTATCACACATTACGCTTGTTGCACACTTTTGACCTCCATCTTACTCATATCCACCACAAAATCATATGTCACTATGACATTAGAGCTTAGCAATGTCACTACTATGGTTGAGTCTTAATGCTTTCATGTGTCTTTACAACTTTAGGAGGCAAAATTATGCCACCACCTCTAGATTCCTATGCACATAATGCTAGAGGGGTCCAAATCAAAACCAAACTTTTTGGCTTAAGATTGGAAATATAATCTCCAACAATTTTTTCAAATGCTTCATTTTCTAAGCATGCAACATAAAAAATCATAGCTATTTGTGAGATTAATACACACTTGACAATATTGACAAAAGTTGTCCAAGCTTTTGTTTGACAATAAACAAGTTTTCCAAGCCCATGAGCCCTCTCTTGTATAGGGACAAGCTCTTAAATAATAGTTGATGGCATTCTATGTTGTCTTTCATCCATCCAATGGGTGGCTTGCAACATTCCACCTTCTATGGATGACTTATGCAAGGTTGTCATGAATATGGATAATGATAAAGCTCGAGGTTGTGATGGCTTCTCCTATGAACTTTCTAAAGAGAATTTGGACATTGTTGGCAATGACTTTTTCAAGGTTTTTCTTTAAGCCTATCATACCAAGTCTTTAGGTTATCTCATCAACAAAGGGAACATAGAATTAATATTTAAAGCTAGAAATTTTGAGTTGATATATGCAATTGGGGACAAATTCCCTTGCTCAAAGTCTCCTACAAGATTATATTTGCTAAGTTTGTGGTCATACATATTTATAATTTGTTCCCACTCATTGCTTGACCTAAATAGTCTTGGTTTATCAAAAGTATCTACCTATTATGCAACATAACTAAACCATGTGCTTTCTCTTGTTGCTTAATGAGATATGCAAATGGGACAACAAGGTAATCATGTACATCATAGTTCTCAAAAGATGCATCATGAGAAGGCATAAAATGGGCCATAGGAGAGTCATTATAGGTAACTAAAAATGTTGAATTAACATGAGATGAAGATAAACCTATAAGATCCCCTAAGTAATGATCACTAGAGGTAGAAAGTGTGGATCATTATAAAAACACACTCTATGGTATGAGGTAATGTAATCTATGAAAGCATGTAATAAATCATGGAATAATGTATATTAAATATGACATGAGATGCTGCCACAATAGTTTGTCCCACTTATGGGACATCCTAATTTTTGTTTGAAACCACATATTTTTTAGAAAAAATAAAGATTTAAGCCTTGAGGGGTTCCATCTAAAGGGGTTTAATTGAAGGGGGTTAGATCAAACCCCTTTGGAAAGAACCGCCTAGTCTTAAATTAAACCCTTGATGGAGTCTCCTTTGCACCTAACAAAATGCTGACAAAAAACCAATTTTGCTTCACCTTTTAGGGGATCAAATGAAGTCATTTAGAAATTCTATTTTGTAAATATGTAGCCCTTAGTATAAGCTTTAAAAAAAGTATGATTTTGAATATGTTTCATTTGATTATTATATTTATTATCTATTTTATAGTGAACATAAGGTTTTCATCGAACATCAAGGTCTCTAATCCACACGCAGAAAATAAAAAATAGAGATTTTTAAAAAAAATATTTGTGCACTAGATATTGATGTCCTTGTTTCTACAAAATAAGAAGTTAATTTGGATATATACAAAAAAAATATGTTGTATGGTATATAACCTATGCCTGAATTATAATTAATCTCACTTAAAAAATTAATTAAAAAAATGCAACAAAAAAGTATGAAAAAATATCTGTTCACTAGATATTGGTGCCTACAAATCTATGTTTAAAAATTTATGATTTTATCCTTTTTATAAAAAGATTTATGTTGTATGGTATAAACGTCACTTTTTAAAAATGTTGTTAACTAGAAAAAATATGTTACTAAAAGTTACATAAATAAATTCACAAATTATTTCTTAAAATTAAAAAAAAAATACATTTAGAATCTACACATGAAATCTCAAAAATCACTAGTTCACATCATTTTCAAATTCTTAATGGTTTAGTTGCTATAGGTGTCAGAAAGTGAAAATTTGGTAAAAAAATGTTGATTTCAATCTCCCATTTTGACCAAAAAGTGGGACACAGTAATGTCCCACATTGATGTGAATCAAATCATTGACCTTGTTCTACCAACTAAAGTATTTCAAAAGGTATACTAATCCGATAAATTTCATTGCCTTCTTTTGCTTCTACATCATTATTGGAAGATCCTCAACCACCTTTATTTTTTTCTCTTGTAAATGTATCATTTATTCCTCTCTTGTTTTGTCTATTTTAAAATTTGTTGTTTAACTTTTCTTCATCCTTTAGGGAAAACTGATGAATTTCATCAATAGATTAAATGGTTAAATGCTTAGCTTCTTTTCAATTGATCCTCTCAAACTATCGATATATCTAGATGGTCTTATTGTCAACTAATACTATTATTTTGTATAATCTTTCACATTTAGATCTTTCTATGTCAGGGTTTGCAACCTTTTCATCAAATCCAACTAATTACTTGCAAGAATGAATTTAGATTTCAACTTGTATACCATCCTATCCCATTTCTCAATATTCAACTTACCTTTCCTATTCCCTTCCAACTAAATTTCCTTCCACCAAATAGCAACATGACCTTTTAGCTTGTCTTTGCAAACTTCACTCTTTCAAAGTATGTAATTTCTTCATACTCAAAATATTCTTCAAAATCAATAATCCAATCAATCAACTCCTCGAGATTCAATTTACCAAAATAATTAGGCAAATCAACTATTTTCTTTACTAATTTTAGAAATAGCCTTCAACGTTCTTTCATCTATATCTTCTTCATCTAGTATGATATCATTAATTGGTCCATTTTTTGGTTCATCAGATCTTCACTTTCATCAAATCTAGGGTTAAGCATACCTTTTCTTCTATCCTCTTCTACCACGTCTAATTGAATTTGAACATTAATCATGTTTAGCATTTATTTAACTCTTTCTACAACATGAAGTACAACTCAACCTCTGTCCATCCTTCTAGGAGCCATTTTTAGGTCTAGAGTAGGTCATCTCATACTCAATGATTTGCTTATACCAAATTGACCCACTAGGAATCTCCTACCCAACACACATTTGTTGGAAGACTATGTATATCACTTAACTATAGATCTCAAAATTGGCTCTAATACCAACTAATATAGTCAAGGTTGGAGGGTCCAACTAAGGATGGTCAAACCTCGCAGCCAAGGTTAGACGGTCCAACTAAGGATGGTCAAACATTGTAGTCAAATGTAATGCTCGAACACAACACATAATAGAATAACATATAATCTTATAATGAAGTGAACTTTTATTGATTCAAAACATAATAGATTCATGATATTGATACATGTTAGGCATCAACATTTTGATTATAATATAGATCTTAAAGACCTCAATGGCCCTAAGTTGTGATATACCATCATCCCTGTAAGTGTGGTAAGGATCAGTGGCCCTAAAACTAAATGATTTGATCATTAGTTGGTCTTGAAATCTAGCACATCACCCTTGTGTAGCGTGTAGGCTTGCTAGTAATGTGTAGAATCAACATCTTTGATGTACCTCAAGCTAGAAGTCTCCAAATTTAATGTGGTTCCATACACAACCCCTCTTAGGACCTAGAGTGAAGTAGTTAACATTTGAAATTGGCACAAGGTTCAAATAGTTAGCACATCATTCAAACAAGTTACCATTATATAGTGAATAATTTAGTATTGGTTTATTTAATCTCTCGAGGCAAAGCTAACCCTTTAAAACTATGATGCCCACCCTATTTTTGCTGTCATTATAATTTATGTTATTAGTCCATCACACTCCTTAATGTTGACTGGACAATATGAGATTTTCTTGATTGAAACTAAATGTAAAGGCAATTGATTGGCTAGTCTCTCATGGTGTACTAGTAGGCAACATTGATAATTGTTGCAACATCATGTGATCAACTTCAACCAACATTCATTTTGCATCAACACAATAGGCGGTACTCCACTTCTTTCTCAGCCATGCCAAGCTGAAAGTTGGAGTTTTTGATTTCATTTGTATGATAGATTTGAGTCTATTTCTATTCAAATTGAAGCCTCCAAGAGAAACTTTGTTGGCTCTCACAACTTTCATCTTTCATTCATTTTTATTGATTTATATCATTTCGACTTGTGAATACTATTCTCAGATAAAAGTAGACTTCTAATGTAATGTGAAAACTGCCATGATGGATTTCTTCAGAGATTGCAGAGCAAGCCTAAATCCCTCCTCCATTCCAATACCCAATTCATCAAAATGATGAGGAATTTATGAAGTTGGGCAAATTATAAAGATGATGGCCTTGTGGTTAACTTACTGCTGACAAATTCTGGAGCAATGGGTAAAAGAGACCTCGATGTGGAAGTGAACTACAAGCTCACAGGGTTGGTTGTGTTGCATATAAACTTTAATCATCACAATATATAAGCATATATCTTACCTAAAGACATATCTGTTATTTAGAGATATATTTGTTTATATATGTTGTCTATTTAAAGGATCTTTGGATCCCAAAATAATATACAGAGAAAATCTATTCAAAGCTCTGGAATTTCAACAATTGATATTAGAGCAAGGTTTTAGTGTAGAACACACTCTATTTAAATATCATCCATTTCAATGGCTAAACAGTCAATAGCTATTTTACACCTCATTCACCATAAAAAGTGGTAAATATTTGTCCTATTTTTATTGGCCAAAATTGACCTTTGACTGGTGAAGTGGATGATATTTAAGAATACCCCATTGATCATAGAGATCATTGCTAAATTTAAAAGGATGTGAGAATTTCATTTCTACACTAAATTATGTATTGGAGTGAGCAACATTAAGCTGTGTAGTTGTAGAATGGTGGGGAGTTGTTTTGAGGTAGTCTATGGGAATTGAGTGTAAGCATTTAGATTTTAGAAAAATAAAAGATATTAAAAGATTTCAAAGTTTAGTTGTATAATTAAGTTGTGAGAATCAATAGTGAAAGTTTATATTTGTTCTAAATTTAGACTTACTACAAATTTATAAAATGAGTCTCCTTTGAGAAAATATGTTTGTGAAGGTTCAAGTTTATACTTAATTTTGAGCAAGTGAAAGGGATTTCAAAGGAGGAAAATCATAGCGTGTTAGACTAATTCCAATTTATGTGCAAAGGAAACTAAATCTCTAAAAATTTAGTAGTACTTTTTTTTAATTAGTTCAAATTATCTTCAAAAGAAGCCAAGTTTTAGAAAAAACAAGTTACTATTTTTTTTTTGCTATCTTCATAAAGTTGATTGGTGCTAACAACTTTGGAGAATGACATCATCATATAAAAATTATTTTGCTCTTGTTAGACCTCACCTCAATCATTGATGGAACTACAAAAAAACATCCTACAGATGGTTGCCTACAAGAAGAATTTGACAAGAAATCATGCCAAGCACTAGCCTCGAAAAACTTGTCTATTAATGGTACATTGATAGAGAATATGTAGAATGAAACTACATCAAAGGAACCCTGAGACACAATCACCACAAATCACCACAATCTTCAAGCACAATAATGACGTGAGAGCACACATGCTCCAAATGCAGATATATATAATCTAAGAAAATACAAATCAATAATATACATCTCTTAAAGCTCAAGGGTATTTTAAATTGTCTCATTAATGTAAGTGAGACTATCGTTGATAATGATCCCATCTCCATAACTCTTAATAGTTTGGTAAAGTCATTTGAGAATTTAAAGACTACTCACATTGAGTGGAAAATTAGCAACGTTAAAATTTAATGCTTCGGAGGGTCTACTATAGCAACATGAAGAAATGCTTAGTAGATATGATGAAGTTGAATCAATAAATGATTTTACCTCTAAGTTTGAGGAAAAGAAGCCTCAATGGCAAATACATCTTGTCATGGATAATGATGAGTACAAGAAAGGAAAGATTTTCTATTATTGCAATCATGCTAGTCATTTTGAGTGCCAATGTTTCAAGAAGTAAAAAAGATATTAACAAAGGTAAACAAGGAGGTATGATGGTTGATGTGGATATTAAAGATGATGATGAAAGCCACATATTGTTTTCAACATATCCTTTCAAATATGTCAAAAAAAATGATGTCTGGATCATTAATTTGGTTGCTACTCTCCATATGATTAGTAATATTGACAACTTGAGAAATTTAACATAGCAATCAAGAGACAGTTATCTAAAGAAGTTTCATTGATTAGTTTTGAAGCAAGTTGTAAGATATCTTCAAGGAGTACAAAAATTTAGATTGGAATATTTTAAGAATATGGATTCCAAATTTTTTTGTTTTATAGATTCAAATTAGGCACATTGCATAGACGCTAGGAAATCAATCTTTGGTTATTGCTTCAATCTTGAATCCACCATTGTATCATGGAGTTGTAGGAAGAAACCTAATGTTGCATAATCATCCACTAAAGTAGAGTACAAGGTAGTTTTTGTAACAACATCTGAATCGATATGGCTCAAACAACTTCTTGAGGATATTTAACACCCACAACCTAATCCCATGATTATGTATTGTGATAATCAAAGTGTGTTGAATATGTCCAAGAATCTAGTGTTCCATGATCACACACAACATATTGAAGTACATCATCACTTCATTCCTGAGCATGTCCTCAATTACAAAATTGAGCTAGTTTATACACCTATGAATGAGCAACTTGTAGATGTATTCACCAAGACTTTGAGTACAAATAAATCTGTATAATTTTAAGAAAGCATTGGTGTTAAATTTTTTTCATTTGTATAGGGAAAGCAAATAATCCTATTTGTTTTTGTGTGATGACATAATTTTATGGGGGGGTGTTGGAAATATAAGCTCTACTTATTTCAATCCCTAAGCATCTATTATGTAGGGACACATCTATCTGTAAATATTGCCTATTTAAAGGATCTTTAGATTACTAAATAATATACAGAGCAAATCTATCCAAAGCTCTCCAATTTGAAGTGTTGTGTGTTGGATTCGTTGAGTTTTTTAAAAAAGGAAAATTCTATTGTTTTAAAAATAAAATAAGTTATCATCTTCCATGATGCTTAGTTGGTTAATATTTATTGGATTCACATTTTCATATTTTTGAGACGAGTTATTTAGGCCATTTATGATCTTTTTTACAAAGGCTACTTGCTCTTAACTCTCTTAGACTAAATCTAAGGACAATTTTAATTTGAGAAATCAATATTATGAATCTTTTCAATAGATATTGGATGTTGTGCCTTCAATATGCAACACAAAATAGTAGTGCAAAGTAACCATCATTGGTGGAAAGATTGAAAATCGTATGTTGAATCCACATTACACAACTACACCCCAACCAATGGTATAAATGGCTCTACTCAATTTCTAATGGTATAAAACTAAAATGAGAGATGGTCTCTTTATTCATCTCCACAAGCTTGGAGTAAGAGGTTTATGTCTATTTGGAATGTCACTCTTAGTCCCAAGCTAACCCACTTTGCCTAGGGTATTCTCTACCAAGGCTTGCCTATGGGAAATAGTCCACTTACAATTATTGAGCCTCAAATGCCAAGTGCCATTTCTATAGATAGATGAAGATCATCAAGTGTTTATTAAGTGTCCTTTAGGTATTCTTTGTAATAATATAAATCGCATACCTTACAACTTCTTTTACTATGTTTTTCACTTATGTGTTTCATTTATCATGTATTTTTACCCCTTATTTAGACCTTGTTAACACTTTGTCTAGTCTTATGCATCTTATCTATCCTTATGTGTTTTTTGTTTCCCCTTTGTATGTGTTTATATCCTTGTGTAATCCCTCCTTATCCTTATCCAACCCACGTTTATCCTTATCCCACCTAACATTTAATTTGGTGTCTCCTCTTTCATGTGTTTAAAACCCTTGTTTCCACCTTGTTTGCCTTATATCTTGATCCCTAATGATTAAATTGATGAGAGATCAACTCCTATGTTTATCCCCTTTTCCTTCCTATAAGGTTTGAGAGATCTGACATTATATGTCAATTATGCCCTTCTTTGAAGAACCCTCTTATTTACCTATGCCCCTTGATTAGCGAGGCTAGTTTTGGTGATATTTTCCATCAAAATTAATAGGCAATTCATTAATGACATACCCACCCTATTTTTCATGTCTATGTTCCCTAGAGTCCTCCAAGAACTTATAAACAGATGCCCTATTCATGCTATTTCACACATCCTTGCAATCCATTTCCACAATTGGTTACACTTTCAAGTAGTGGATTGATTATGCAAGTTCTCTCTTGTAGGTGCTCTTAGAGGAGATTCTCTTGAAGCTTTTTTAATTGGAGTTTATACTTTTGAAAATTATTTTCTCTTTGTTCTTATCCCTCTTGTGGCTCTCTCTTTTCCCTTGCCCCTAGATGTCCATCCATTTTCTCCCTCTACCAAGCCATTATAATTGTCTTTTGCATGTCCAATTCTTCATATGCTCTTGTCACTGATCCCTTGTGCCATCCCTTTGCATTGAGACCCTTCTCCATGTCCATTTAATCAACCCCTAGTCATTATCCATTATTCTACACCTCTTAGGGTTAGCCTTTACACTCTAGGGTTTTAGTGTTTTCCACCATTATTGTCCATTGTAGCCATTTGTTTCCATATCCTACATTTTCATATATCATTTTTAGACTTTTCCATGTGGAGCTTCATTGGAATAACTTATAAGGGGATTGACTAAGGAAGGTTCCCCTTTAATGCTTTCTTTCTGAGGGTTTTTCTATTTTGCAGGTTGATGAAGGGGGTAAATCATAAAACACACAACAAAAATTGCACACAGAAAATAGAATGTTCTTTTATTTATTTGGACAACCCATTACATTACAGAAGCTCAACTACAATCAAAGGATGAATACTCCACAAGCTGCAACACATTACAACTTCCTATCACAAGACTTTGGAATCTTCAACCTTTTGTAACCCCAAATCAGCTAGGGTTTCTATTTTACTACCTTTTCTTGACTCTACACTTTCCCCCTTATCTCTACTACTGCCCAGGGTTCCCAAAAATAGTTATAAATAGCCCCTTTTGGTGGCCAATAGCCAAATTTCAAAATTTGCATCTCCCTCCAAAAATAGGTCAACTTCCAGGAAGCATAACTTTTGATCTGGGTGTTCGATTGACGAACCGTTTGAAGAGCTAGAAAGCTCACAAAGTGAACTACCATGCCAGAAATTGTAAATGGATTTCTATAAACTTTTCAGGATGTTATGGGACATTTTAGTCCCTCATACCTGATTTTAAAACTTTTAAGGGTACCTCACAAAATTGAAACTTTAATATCTTGAAATCCAGACATGATATTGAGCTGAAATTTACCAAGAATGCTTATTTGACTATTTTGAATCTTTGGGAAAAATTTTAGGCTCAACTGTTTCTCTGATAAAGACTTACTAAAAATAGTTAATTCTGATATATTTTGGTATCCTTAGCCCTGTTGGAAACTTTGAAGGTTTTGAATCATTATTCAAGCAAATAAGTATCCAAAAACACAAATTTTGAAAAGAAATGAAAACAAATTCATCAATTTTGAATCACATTATTTTTGGGTGATGCAAGATTGCCCTTACACCTCTGGATGCTCCTGCATCACAAGTGATTTTGATGTGGATTTGTGTGAAGTGATAGTGAATCTTAGGACCCCATAAAGCTTATCATACATATTCAAGTCATTATGTGATAGTTCCATCCTTTCTCCTTCTTCAGATGACCTTGCTACCTAGCTTATGCCTTTATTGGAGGATTGATCATGATATTTCTAGACTTTCCTAGAAACTACCCTCTGTCATTCTCAACTCAAAGAATCTTTTACTTAATTGGTGGAATAGAAATACTTGATGAGAATAGACTTATATATGCCTATTACCAAATACAAGAAAAAAGGTGTCAAAAGGCTTGGAATGACAAAAATATCAAGAACAAATCCTTCCAGATTGGATATACAATTCTATTATACAACATCGAGTTCAAAAATCTAGGAAAGTTAAAGATGTGTTGGCTTGGGCCCTACAAATTTAATGAAAATTTGTTATTAGGAGCTATAAAGTTAATGACTCTATAGAACACATTATTGGATGGATATGTTAATGGAAGAAGATTGAAACCTTATTATGTAGGAGATTAAAGGATGAAATTAATCTAAATCAAGTATGGGTACATATAGAGTAACCTAAATCATATGTGACATAATTTTATAAAAGGTGTGGTGGTTCCCACCTGGATTTAAGGTTTCAAACATTCATCCGCAGGCCCTTTCATTTAAAAAAAATAATTTAAGTCTGTTGGCCTTCACATTTTTATGCATGTATCTTTGTATATGGCCGCTTGTATGTGTCTTTGTATGTACAAGTGCAAATGTACATTGGCCAAACCCGAGAGGAAATTTCAATCAGCTTGTGAAAGTGGAAAAATGGTTGTATGTGTCTTTGTATGCATATAAGTTTGTATGTGTCATTCGGATACATTTATGGATGTGAAAATGTGGTTGTATATCGCATATTCCTGGTTAGATTCTGTGGTTGTATCAAAAGTATTATATGTATATGTTGTTGTATAATTGATATACAACGGGCAAGATACAACGACGGACCTAAAAGGTATGTTAAATCGGGTTAAAAAGGTGGTTGGGCCCACATGTTTTTAGCAAGTGGGTTGTATGTATGTGACATATACAATAAGACATACAATGCAGAATATACAATCCCAGATTCCAAATTTTATCAAAGCGGGTATGGCAGGCATGCATACAAGTGCATAATTGAAAAGTCAAAGGTAGTTTCCTTTGTATCTTACATTGTATGTATCTCCAATATACAACTGCATATACAATGGAACATACAAAGGGCCGGAATCAAAATTGATTCAAATTTGTTGTATGTGTAGGTTGATATCCGCCATTGTATATTGTACATACAACTGCACATACAATGTGAAATATACAATGGGCATATACAAAGAAATATACAAGCAGGCAGGTGCAAAAGTGGATGCAACTGAAAAGTAAACTGCATTTATGAGTTGGGTGAAATCTGTGGTTGTATATTGGGGTTGTATGTACCCAATATACAATCAGACATACAAGTGAAGATACAATGAAATATGCAAAGCGGGAGCGGTCAAAGTCAACAGTCTTCAAGAACATGGTGGGGCCCGCACAGTTGTATGTCCTGGATTGTATGTATATGCTATATACAATGCAAAATACAAAAGCGCACATACAATCCCAGATGCGAAGGAAAATTTGATTATGGCAGATTTCAAGCTGGGGTCTGTGGGTTGTATATTGCACATTGTATGTATGTGCGATATACAATGTAAGGTACAATGAACTAGATACAAAGCCAGATTCGAATGTTATTTCAATCTGATTGATAAATGAGCTGGAGTCCACAGTTATATGTATATTGCACATTGTATGTATGTGTGATATACAAAAGGGTGTTAGATGCAAGCCATAACCGATTGCAGTTTCAATTTGTTTCACAATGATTTGGGGTCTACACTTGTATATGTTACAAATTGTATGTGCATACAATCTCATATATAACCACAGATGCAAAAGAAGATACAATGGATTGGTGATGGAGATGCAAATGTTTAGCAATGGTGATCCAATCAGATGCTGACACGTGTCCAAGTCAGTTGTATGTATATATACAACTGCATATATGCAAAGCTTTAAAGGCAAAAATGGGCGAAAACATAAAATGTATGCTTGCACTGTGAAAAGTGAAAGGGGACAATATGCCTGCGTGGCATAATTTCATTGGTTGTGGACTTTTTAGCATGATTTGAAGCCATAGATCTCAGCGAGAAGAAAGAATCGACAACCTGTTTCAAATTTTCAAAATAGGAGGGGATTTTTGTGTGTTCGCGGTTGCATTCCAAATTGAAAGAGTTCCAGAGCACACAACCGTCGTATTTCTAGAAGTCATAGGTAGGTTGGTCATTAATGGCAAATTTGTAGAGGCATGGTCGATGAATGATGGGCTACCTACCATTTTTAATGGGAAGATCTCCAATCGGCTGCACGTTTCCCAAACTAACCTACTTTTCCCTCTTCTTCTGCCTGTTGCATTGAATGTTTTGGGCATTGAATGTTTTGGGCGCCATTTTGATGGTGCAATGTATCTGGCAACATTTTGAAAATGACATGTACCTTGATTGTTGAGTACACGTTCTGGGTATATCAGGACTGTGTCACTCATTTTTCTGTTGGTTGAAGACTGGGCAAATTTTGGTAGAATAATAAGGTACACTTTTGTTGGTGGCTCTGTTGGGTGTCTTGTGAGTTTATGAATCATATGTTGAATGTTTTATGCATAGTTTTGTTGGTTTCATGTTGTTTTTATATGAGAAATGTATCGTTGCATGTGTTCAGTTGTTTGTCTCCAAATTGTGGGCATCTTTTCTTTTGAATCTAAATAGCTAAGGGTTATTTGGGATTCAGGAACATGGATTTTCTGTGTTGAATGTCTAATCTCTTATCTTTGTTCAAGGAACAAATTAAATGTTTTAGGTTAAGTATTGGGAAAGGTATTGCTGCAACATGGATATCATCAAGTATGAATGACTAAATACTCAGTCTTGGGAAGTATCTGTAAGGCAAACACTAAAAAATTTCCCCTTGAAACTTAGTTATTGATTCAAGGTTATAGTAATCATTCACATGTGTATGTCTATTGACTCTGAGCCCTGAGATAGGCACCAGTCTGGTCTTGTATTGAGGTTACAACCCAAGGTCCCAGTCTTGCATCCGAATACAAAATACAAATTCAAACTTCAAATATAAACCTTTAGGACATTAGAAGTAGTTTTAAGACTAAAATCCTCCATTTCACAACTGAGTATAGGCCCAAAGCTAGCCTCTTTGCACTTATTTTACAGTTTTGGTCTACATAAGAGAGGATTTATTTGCTTTGTGTCAACATCCCAATAAGTTCACATGCATATTTTACGGATGTTGAATAGGGAATACCCCCCTTGGTTCTGTAGAGCCTAAAGATGGAGAGGAGATATTTATAGGGTCTATCTCATGTACTGTTGGCCCCTGGCCCAAAAATCCTATTGATCAATGATGACTACCTTGTAGGGATAACTAGGAAGCATCCAGTTTGGGAAGAAACTCCAACAAGGTGTACACTACTTTAGTTGATTCATTTCCTAATGGTTTTTGACCCATCCAATCAAAATCAAAGCGAAATGGTAAAAATGGAGGGAACACAAGGTAGATAGAAGAATTAATTTTTAAAAATGTTGTTGGAAGTCAATATAAGGGTGTAGGTTTAGCAAAGTAAACACTCAAATATTTTTTCACTAAAGTTGAGCTAAGTTATGAACTAAAGAGTAGAGTTATGGAGTTAGCTACAACATTGGAGTGTACAAATTGATGAACTCAAAGGTGAATTATTAAAATTGGTTAAGAGTTGTGGTGAGTTGGAGCTATGACTTAACAGAAAAGAAGTAGGGCATGTGTAACACAAGAATAGGGGAACAAATAGTGATAGAGTTAAAAGAAACACAAGAATGGTAAAGCCTACTTTGGTGCAAGCCAAAGATAACCCTGGACTAAAATGTAAAAAGTATCCCTAGAAGGCATTGGAGATTGGCAAAGATGGATCCTTCTTTAACATACTAGCATACATCCTATATGTAGAAGGTATCTACAAATACATTCACACCATGATCATGGAAATGGATCACACATAACTTGAGAAGGAGCAGTTAACCCTCAACACCATAAATCCAAATATAGGGGTACATGAGTATATATCCATACAAGAATTGGATAACTTAAGCTAGATATATGGGAGGAATTCCCAAAAATTTCTAGAGAATATGCAAGGATAAGGTTGGTGTTGAGAAGAATCCCTTCAAATTTCATGTATCTAGATAATTCCTACTAGATCATGAAGGAAGCAATAAAGGCAACAACTAGACTATGGGATAAGGGTGAGATTCAAACAAAGTAGAAGGCAAAAACAAAAAGGTGATGCAATTAACTTGAACCACTTTTGCTGGTCAAAATATGATAGTTGTAGACATCATCAACCCTATCATGTGGTATGCTACAGAAGGGGTAGCATATAAAATTTACTATACGAATAAGGATAAGTTAGCTACAAACACTATAAAATGACCACATATGAGATGGTGGTCAACAACAAGGAGTTTGATCTATGTGAGGCCCTTCAGGAGAAACTACTAGAGAACCTTGATAGGATAATAAGGAGCCAATACACATTCTGGTATGGTTCTATAATCATTTATCTTCCATTTTACTTCATGAGGGCATTGCCAAGGATTCCTAGATATAGTTGGGGCAACACTAGACCAATAGCTAGCCAAATCATGGCACACATAAGGTCCTTTCAACAAGTAGAAGACTATAAGAAGACCTATGATGAGTTATTTATAAAGTTTCAAACACAAATTCAAGCAAGAAAGAGGATCTCCTTTGACATAGTTTGAAAATACCATAACGATATAACCTTCATAGTGGATACAAATTTTACTTATGTGGAATCCATAGAACCTAGGGCATCATAGGTACCTAAGTTACCATATGAGGTCTCTAACAACCTAATTGATTCCAATGCCCAAGCCATATTGGTTCTACCAAAATATCCTAAGATAGAAAAGTTTGAAACATATAATGAGTTCTATGTGAAGAGGACTTAATAGGAGATGCAAGAAAAACTCCAAAAGAAGAGGAGAATGCAACAAAATAAACTTCTATAGAATATGGCCCTATTCCTCTAATTAACACATTAATTTCTAACTCTCCACCTAACATAGAAAAGAAAAGACAAAAAAAGGAAGTGCAGGGGTTAGATAAGATAAAAACTAGCTCCCCAAATCAGAGATTCAAAGACACATCAGCCTTTGTAGAGGCATAACTAGCAAAAGAATTCCCCACAATATGTGGTGAAAATAAAATTATCTACCACCACTACATAAGGAGAAACAAGGTGAAGAATAATCAAATTCACCTACTAAGGCTGCAACTAAAGAACTACTTGAAATGAGTATGGAGAAGAAAAAGGTAGAAGCTAGCCCGTCATAGTGAAAAGTTCGGCAAAAGAAAAAGACTAAATAAACATTAATGCGACTATCCAAGGAAGGGAAGAGGAAGAATAAGTTCAAGATGACCAAGAAAATGAAACTAAATATACCACAACAAGTTACAGGAATCCAATTAGTTAAAGTAAAAAAAGAGGAATAATAAGTAATCAAAAAGAAGAAACTTGAAATACCCACTGCACCACCAAAAGATACAAAAATCCAAGTGGAGAAGGAGAAGGATAAAGTAATGATCACAAGAATTCTTTATAGAACATTGTTTACAAAAGGGAAACCATTGGAAGTAGCATAAACATACATGACAACCTCTACACCAAATAAGGAAGTTATCTTAGAGCTATGCTTGACTATATTTCTAGCATTCGTAACCCAATAGTCGAGATAAAAGACTTCCCAAAAGAGTTAATGAAAGAAATTAGAACAAAAAAGATAAGAAGCAACCCCAATAGAGGAGATCATTAGAAAGAATGTTTTAGAATATCTTGCTCAAGAACTCAACTTATCACCAAACAGTAGAACACAATTAGAAACCTACAAAGTATAGAGTTAAGGTGTAAACAAATACTTGATACCTTGCTATCACAAATAGAGGAGGCCAAGTAAGGAATAAAGGATGAGACAATTGAGGCAACCACAAAGGCCATTGATAATTAATTAGGAGAAAAATATATAGTAGAAGAGGAGATATTATGGAAATAGAAGGAAAAAATGCAACAAAAGGTATAACAATACTCAAATACACGTAAATTAAAACCCCTTTTCTAATGATACGATACTCAAATACATGTAAAGTAATAGATAATGATGTTGTATGCAAACATGCAGATTCTATTCTTATATGCTCTTGGAATTAAATGATAATGCAATTGGAATTTGAATGTTTTATGCTAACCCATGACAACATTTGATATTCATAATGACCTAGGAGATGCCTATGATATAAGCCTTTAGTCGCTCAAATAAATCTTTTTAGGGTGTAGGAGAATGAGCTAATCATTAGATTCTAAAAGGGTCGGCTTAAAGTAGGAGATTTTGAATGTTGAAATCAGGTCAGACTAGACAATAATGTGGCCTAATCAAATAGACAGGGTCACACTTATTGTGTAATCCTAGGTAAGGGAATGCTATAAAGAATTATCAACCTTTACCATTAGAAACTAGAGTTGCAATTAGATAATAAATATAAGACCAAAGACTAATTACAATACCAAATAGATTAAATTAAAAATTATAAACATATATTTACAATATTTATATAAAAAAATGAAACAAAAATATAAAAATATGAAGCATACACTTTTATCCTTTATAATTTATTACCCTAAATGCATTCATATTACATAATAAGCCATACTCTTGGTGTCATTACAATTTACGTTACTATCCATCCTACTACTCAAATTGAGATCTCGAGTCCAGCCTGGCTGGTCCCCTACAGTGTTGCAGCTGCCTAGGTTCGACTCCAGTCGTGGGAAGCAGAAGGCAAAAGCATGAAAGGCGGTACTCTCTAGTACCCCAAATTTTTCTTCTATACGATAGATCTGAAGCATGAAAGGCAGAAGCTGAAAGTTGGAGCTTTTGATTTCGTTTGTATGATAGATCTGAGGGTATTTCGATTCCACTGTAATCCTCCAAAACATATGGTGGGTAAACTTGTAATGGCCATCTTATGAGCTCGCAGAGCAAGCAAAAATCCCTCCTCCATTCTAATACCCAATTCATCAAACGATCAGAAATTTATGAAGCGAGGTCGGCATTATAAAGATGATGCCCTGTATCAATTTATCCATGAATTTACTGCTAGTTTTACTCATTTTCACAAGATCGGGATTTTGGATGTGTGTTCACATATGTAACACAGTTGTGTAATCCAACCATCTTTAGTGGAAACGTTGGAAATGGTGTGTTGAAACCCTATTTTACAACTACACTGTAGTAAAGGATATGAATGTCTCTCTTCTCACTTCTTGATGGTACAAAAGTTAGATGAGAGAGGGTAGCTTTATTCAAGCTGGAGCAAGATCTTCAAGGCTATTAGGTACATCATTCTCAAGCCCATGATTGCCCACTTTGCCTAATGTATTATCTGCCAAGGCTTACATGCATGGAAATGCCAGTCCAATAAGAGTATTGAGTTTGAAGGGTCAGATGTCCTTTCTATGGATATATGAAGATCATCAAGCATTTGTTAAGTGTCCTTTACATATTATTCTATCCATGGTCTAACAAGAATGGTGTGAAATTGATCCGAAGCAAGACTAATATGAAAGAGAATGACCTCCTCCTTTCGATCAATCGTTACTTTGAGGATAATGCAACCAATTGTGTCTTGCATGATGTCATTAGGACATTTTAAAGAAACTCCAAAATGTGCATATTGATCTTGTTGTAAGTGATGATTAAATAAAAATTCTTTAGTACATACAATGAAGTGGCATCCATGAACATGAGCTCTGGGATTTGATCATTATATTTAGATGTGATATTTTTAGCCCTCATGTTTACCATTAATCTATCATAAAATTACCCTAGGATCTTCCCACATGTGTCAAGTGCAATTTAGGCTATTTAGAGTTTTTTTTAACCCAAAGGGATTTAAATTAGAATTTAAAGGGCCTATGAAGTACCTCACCAACTAGCCTTTCATTTCCATTATAGGTAGTTTTCTAGAGGTACAATATAAAATTTTAATATATATGGCTTGTGTATTGAGTGAAAGAGCATTAAGGGTCTTCCTAAATCTTGGACATTAGTCATAGAGTGCATGTTGTCTATAATTATTTGGTAATTCAAGCTAAATAAACGAAAATTAGTGCCTATTATTTTAATAATGTTAATCTTATGAAGTGGGATCATGTAACTGTTGAGATTAAGGAACACTAAAAGGGGGGGGAGTGAATCAATGTTCTGCAAAACTTCTTGGATTGTTTCTTAAGTAATTTGCCGCATACATTCAAAAGAAAGAAGCATGAACATAAGAACAGAAACAACAAGATCATAACACAAGAACACTAGGATTTTTACGTGGAAACCCGGGTAAGGGAAAAACCACGGTGGGAGTTAACCCACAAGAAATTATACTCTGTTAAAAGTATTACAAATGGGGAAGGCACATGCCTTTAGGGCGCATTGCCCAGAACTCACTGCTCCAAGAGGCTCACTACCTACAGAAATGATTACAAGAAGATAATAGAATGTTTGAACTGATGAATAGCATCTACCAATGCAAGAATTCAGTTCCAGTTAAGCACAGAATATTGATCTTACACACTTCATCCTTACTCTGCCATGTTTCACTCTTCAACCATAATCTGATCTTAGATCTTCACCTTCGCACTTCTTTCTTCCTTTTTTACACTTACTCCATTGTCACATCACACCACCCACAAAAACACTCGAATCCATCAGCTATATATTTATGCATCAAGAAATTCAATCAACTCTAGTCAAGTTCAAGAGAACTTAGAACATTTATTAAGAACTCTGCTCTGTCGGCTGAATCCATGCACCATCAACAATGCAGACCAAAAACATGTGTTCTCAATGCATCAATCATGTCGGCCAATACCACTGGTTATCACAAATTGCTTAACCAACAACTTTTCTTCATGTGGACCAAGATCAAATACTAGGTTGGCCTATTCTTCTTCTGACTGTACTAACTAACTGGAACTTGATACTCAGATGGTCATTACTTTTGAATCCTTCATCACCAGAGGCTAAATTCCTAGATTTAGATATTCCTAACAATCCTTATTGCTCCCTCAGATCCGCAGCACACTGTGATTTACCACCGGAGAGATCCGGACCCAAATATTGGACCCTGTCATATGCTCTATTTCTAACTACCTGGACTTAGACAAATCTTCACTCTGACTTCCGATGTGAACAAATTGTTTTATGTGAATGTGCAAGATAGACTTAGTTGACATCAATGACAACACCTGTCATGCGTAGCAGTGTCTCTTGCCAACAATCTCCCCCTTTGGCATTGATGGCAACACTTAGTGAAAAATGACTAAGTGTCGAAACAACTCCCCCTTACTTTGTACACTTATCCATTTCACTGTTCTCTAGTGCACCCCTTTGTTGGATTCCTCATTTTTCACTGCTCTTCACTCCCCCTTTGACATCAATGGCAAAGGTTGGACTTTTTGGATGTAACAATTCCATAATCTCACATTCCTCCACAATGGAGTGTATATGCAATACAACTTTATAGCTAGGAGTGGATATTGCCTTGTGGTCCAGTAGTTCCAATATCTGTAATTGAGCATCAAACTCGACAAAATCCACATACCAAAATTCACCAAATTTTTTTTATGTACATGGGCATATATACAAACAACCCTATGACTTATTTACATGAGTTTGAACACATCACCAAAGACATTCTTCAACAGTGCCAACTCATTGTCCCAACTCTTCTTCATGCTGTTCAAAACTGAGATGTGACCACTGAATAAGAATGCTTGAGATTCTGCTTTCCACAAGTCAGTAGGATCACTTGACTTGGCAGTAGCTTGGGCTTCTGTCATGATATTGAACATTGCTTCCAACTTGGGGGAAATCAGTCCCCAGAGCTCACACATCCTTGTCTCAATGTTATCCTTTTCCTTCATCAATTTCTTTATTTCTTCAATCAAGCTGATTGTTTGACATTATTGGCTCATCACTGATACTGTTAGGGGATCAAAAGATTGGGATACATTTGACAGTTTTTCTTTAGACTCCTTTATTTTTATTTCAATGTCCTATATAGCTTTAGGATAGGATAAACAAAATTTATATACATTCCCTCCTTCTGTAAGTGCTTTGAATACTCTTTACACCGGTACCCAGCACAATTCTATCTAATGCAATCATCCCTTTCAGAGCATCAAATCTTTTATCATTGAATTCATTTTGAACCTTGACCTCTGTAGTTTTTTCAAGGGACTCATAATGAGTACTTACATAATTTATTAAACTCTTCAACTGACTAGAGGGGGATGTAGATGAGTCCTTTTGGAATGTTGGGATGATTTTCTCCAAGATCCCTGATGCCAGACCAAGTAGCTCACTGTCTTCTATGTGAGACTTTAGAATATCTTCTCTGGCCTTGGCTTGAGCAATGGAGGCCAATTTTATCTTCTGCACCGGAGATAAGGTATCAAAATTTATTGGACCTTGTATTATGTCCTGATCTCCTAAAATTTGTTTATCTCTTTCCAAAATTTCCTTCACTGCTTCTGCAGTGTCTCTTGCCCAAGACGCTGATGTATCTATTTGATCCTTACCGGTACTGTCAACCAGATTGTTCTGCTTGGGCTCTTCCTCAACCTTTGCAATCTCTTCTTCCTTTTCATTTATGGCATTTTTTTTGCTTCTTGGTCCTTAGCTTCTTCTGTATCATTCTCTTTATTTTCAATGAATTATCTTCATCTGTTCCAACATTCATCTTTGTATCTTCTTTGCCGAATTGATCCGGATGAGTTTGAATACCTCCTGCATCATCAGTTTTATCTGTCATCTTTTCATCTTCTTTGTTTATTGCTTCCTCTTCCACAACAGATGAGTCATCTATCTCAATTTGTTGCTCATCTCTCTGTTGCTCTTCATCATTCCGAATTGATGCATCCTCAGTATCAACCGGTTCTTCTGTAACCACATAGAACTTATTCTTGTCCAGTGCCCTTTTTAGAATCTATTTTGTTTCTTCAACAACTTCATCAATATCTCCAATCATCAGTTTATTCATCCTTGTTTTGCTTCTGAAATCATTCTTGACCTCTTTAAAGATTTTATTTGCTTCTTTGTTGGAGATCATTGGACACAAACTGGATAACACATGTTCCCTCAGCTCCAAATCTTTAGATTTAGCAACCTCTTTCCTCATTTCCAAAATGTTACTCAGACTCTTAGGAATTTCAGATAAAATTTCTACAATAGCTCTATTGAATGTATTCAAGTATTTTACAGTGGTATCCTCCAAAATTCTATTCATACTTCCATAAGGCTTATCTTTTGCATCCTTTGAAGCTTCTGCTTTCTTTGTCTTTATTTCCTTTACTGCTTCATCTGCTTCTGTTTCCTCATCATCTTTAATGTTCACATATGTTCTGGATGCTTTAGTCTTCATTCTTTTATCATCTTTGCCGGATGGTTTGTCTTCCAGTTTCTTTGTTCTAACAGGTTTTGTGTGAACAAAGGTAGCAACAGAGCTTCTTGTTTTTCTAGGTTGGCTGGTGGAGACTTTCGGAGCACTCCCTTGTTTCTTATATTGCATCTCCTTCTCAGCTTTTTCTACCCTTTCTCTGTTCTATTTCACAACTTTCTTAGCTATGCCAATGCTTTCAGCATACATTTCTACTTTCTTTTGAACTTTCCTCTTGATTTTAGGTTTTCTGAGCTCAACATGCAGTTTCAGACTGAGCTCCACATATGTCCCAAATCTCTCCACAGAATTATCCTTGGGTTTGCTCAAGAGATGTTGAGCATACATATCCATAATTTTTGCATCTACCTCATACCCCATGGGCATGATCCAAATAGTTATGGGTTCTACTGCTTCCATTAAGCACTAATCAGTGTCCACCATGAAACATATCTCATTCTTGTATTTCTCAACAACTGATTTAGGGATTCTTTCCCTAGAATGCATCATGCTCTAAAAATTCTTGAAGTGACCCCATATTGCAGTTTTAGAGTCACCAATGTTGTTTAAGTGCTTTCTTATCTGTATAGCAACAGGTTTATCATTTGTCCAACATATGCTTTTCTTTCCTGGTAACTCATTCATGAAGTAGAAGAATAAACACAAGACTAGTGTACCATATTTGAAGGTGTTCTTCTTATCCTTCTTAACTTTATTCAAGTTTTCCATCAGTTGATTCTGCAACAACTCACACAAGTCATAATCATCATTCTCTTTTATCATTTGATATGTAGCATATATGGTCGTCTCAGAAACAGAGTTCTCCTTGCTGGAGTGATAAATCTTGTATCTAATCACCATTGAAGCAAATTTGACATATGGATCTATAATGTCATTGATAGTCATTGCCCTTTTGTCAAACCTTGAACTGGTAGCATCAGTCACAGTTTGATTCTTTACAACCTTCAACATTGGCAGTCCACTAGATGAGTTTATCCCTGTCACAACCTTGATGGCGTCTTTGGTGATCTTGAAAGGTTTCATTAGCCATATGAACTCATCATGCATTTGGCTCAACACATATCGGACCCACTCATCTTCATCAAAGGGTGGAAACCCTATAATCTGAATGAAATGTTTATCATGCAGTGCCTTATATTCAGGTTTAAGACCATGAATTTCATCCCTTAGATGATTCTTGAACAAATCTACAAAACTTGAATCCTCAAATTCATCTATGCCCACATGAATATAGACCATAATATCCTCAACATGCAACACACCATACTGAACACTTGAAAATGCACCTAATGAGTCGACTTCTACCGATTTGTGTCGATGCTTCTTGAATTTGGGTCGGGGCCTTTCAGTAATATCAACAACCAATGGTGTAGCCATTGCAAAAGGTCACAAGTTTAAAGTTTCATAGAAAATACCTTTTTCTTCACAGAATTAGGGTTAGCAAATGAATTCACCAGTCACTCTTCAAATCCTTGAAATCTTAGCTCAGGTGCTTTTCTGCTTGCTCTCTTCGAATGCATAGTGATCCAAATGATGAAAGGATGACCTTTTAAGCTCCGCAAAACCTAATTCATCATTGTAATAAATGCTCTCCCCTAATACATCCGGTTACACTGTTTCTGCACGTAGTCAATCTTCAATTGCTCTATAATCAATCACATTTGCTTCTTTTCTTCTGGAATCTACTTCAACATGTCTACATTTGGTTTCTTTAACTTCAGTCATTGTGCCATATTTAGGCACCTACTTACTGGCTAAGGGAATTAGATTTTCAAAGCAACTCCTCCTGAGCCAGAGCTCCTTATTCAATTCCCAAAGGAATTATTAGCACCAGATTCTGGTGTGGACCCACTGTCAACATTCATTTTACCTTTCTTTACCCATGTTTTGTTCATTTCATTCTGGATCTCATTTACATCAACTTTGCCCTTGCCTTTGTCTTGTCTCTGCTCATCCAATTTTTTGTTTACTGGACCTCTTCTTTCATTATTCCTACTTTTGTAGAATCCTGCAATATGACTAGATCGGTTACAATTGAAGCATACAACATTTCTTTGCCCATTTGGTTGATTTCCTCTTGATCTACACTGATTAGCCATATGTCCAAATCTATTGCATGCAAAGCATTTCCTATTGAAAGAATTGCCATTTCCTCTATTGTTAGAGTTATTCATTATCAAACTTCTACATTCATTGGATCTATGACCATACCTCCTACACTTGAAGCACTGACCGGAGAAGGATGGACCACTTTGATTTACTCTACTTCTGCACTGAGTAGCTCTATGACCAAATTTGTTGCAATTGAAACAATTGCCATTGAAAGATGGATACCTTTGAGCATTAGGTTGTCTTACCGAAGGTCTTCTAGGTCTATTTCTCCTATTCCTTGATTGAGAATTTCTTTGTCCAGATTCAGAGATTTCACCTTTCTCATACCCAAGACCATGCTTATCATCAGCCTTCTTCTGACTCTCAAGCAACACTTCAAGTTTAGCTGAGCTTATTTTAAACTTCTCCTTGTATTCATTTGCAACTTCTAGATCATGTCTAAGAATGACAATTTTCCTTTCAAGTTCCTCCTCATTATATCTGCATTCTTGTAGATCAGATTTTAGGTGACCAATTGCTTTGTCCATTCTGCAGCATTCTTCTGTTCTTTCCTTCAGAGTTTGATTCATGTTTTTCAGTCTTCTTCCTTTCCTCAATTTCTTTGGTTAGCCTCATCACCCTAGATTCCATCTCATGTTTTAGAACATAAACTTCTTTTGTCAGCTTCTCACATTCCTTTGTCTTTTCTTCCAAAGCCTCATTCATGTCATTATCTTCAGTAGAATTAGCTAGCTGATGAAGTAGTTCCTTTCTCTTTTCCATACTTTTTTTAGTTTTTCTTTTAACATGTCAATGCAATCATCAACATCTTTAAGGTTCATTTTTAGTTCATTTACTTCTGCTTTGGACTAATCAAGATTTTTTAAAGCTAATTGAAGTTGTTCTCTGATTGAACCCTTTGAAACTCCTTCCCAGATCTTTCACAAGCTATTAGGCTTTTTCCAAGGAACCTTGCTCTAATACCAATTGTTGAGATTAAGGAACACTGAGAGGGGGGAGTAAATCAGTGTTCTACAAAACTTCTTGGATTGTTCCTTAATTAATTTGCCACATACATTCAAAAGAAAGAAGCATGAACATAAGAACAAAAACATCAAGATCATAACACAAGAATACCAGGATTTTTAAGTGGAAACCCGGTTAAGGGAAAAACCACGGTGGGGGTTAACCCACAAGAAATTATACTCTGTTAAAAGTATTACAAATGGGGAAGGCACATGCCTTCAGGGCACATTGCCCAGAGCTCACTGCTCGAAGAGGTTCACTACCTACAGAAATGATTGAAAGAAGATAATAAAATGTTTGAACTAATGAATAGCATCTACCAATACAAGAATTCAGTTCCGGTTAAGCACAGAATACTGATCTTACACACTTCATCCTTACTCTACCCTGTTTCACTCTTCAACCATAATCTGATCTTAGATCTTCACCTTCGCACTTCTTTCTGGATTTTTGCACTTACTCCATCATCACATCACACCACCCACAAAAACACTCGAATCCATCGGATATATATATCCACATCAAGAAATTCAATCAACTATAGTCGGCTTCAAGAGAACTTAGAACATTTATTAAGAACTCTGCTTTGTCGGCTGAATCCATGCACCATCAACAATGCAGACCAAAAACTTGTGTTCTCAATTCATCAATCATGTCGGCCAATATCACTGGTTATCACAAATTTCTTAACCAACAACTTTTCTTCATCCGGACGAAGATCAAATACTAGGTTGGCCTGTTCTTCTTCTGACTCTACTGACTAACTGGAACCTGATACTTAGATGCTCATTACTTTTGAATCCTTCATCACTGGAGGCTAAATTCCTAGATTTAGATATTCCTAACAATACTTATTGCTCCCTCAGATTTGCAACACACTGTGATTTACCATCAGAGAGACCTAGACCTAGATACTAGACCCTATCACATGCTCTGTTTCTGACTACCCGGACTTAGACAAATCTTCACTCTGACTTCCGGTATGAACAAATTGTGTTATGCAGATGTGAAAGATAGACTTAGTTGCCATCAATGACAACACCTGTCATGTGTAGCAGTGTCTCTTGCCAACAGTAACATGGTAACTCATATTACTCAGAATTACACACAATTACTAAGGGCATGTCCCCATGCGGTTGCTTAGCTTATTTTGGGTAGCAGCCATTACTTGATTTTTTTAGGAGATATTTGTGAAGCTAGTGACCCCATGAATTTTTTTTTTTTTCTTATCTTAAGAAGTTATCTTAATTTGTAGTTTTTATTATATAAAAAATAAAAATAAATTATCTTAATTCTTTTAATTTAGAAAAAAATAATAAAAAAAGGAGGAAAGGAAATTTATGCAGCCACATGACATTTTTCATTATGCAGTGGTTGCTTATTTCCAACCCCCTTTTATTCCACAACTTATTTGCAATTCCTAAACTATTCCACAAAAATAAGGAAAGATTCTATATTATCCTTTTCCCATAACTGTAAATTTCCATGGGACCACTCCAACTGCTTAAATTTAAGCAGAAAAACAACTTAAGCAGCCGCATGGAGACATGGGGTAAGAAAGTAAAAGAACATGATAAACAAGAGAGGATTTTTTTTATCATTTGCAAAATTATAAAGAAATTAAAACTTATCTTTTATGAATATTTTTCAACCTTGAAATACAATATATTCAAGAGGATGATGTTTATGAAAAACTTATTGGTTGATTATCACCTCCCTACTACTTAATCTTGCTTTCTTTATATTTCATGTTTTAATTTGTCTCTACTTTGATTGGATTTTATGATCTTTTCTCAAGTTCTCAGTGAGTATGTGGATGATGCAAATCCAACTTTAATGGCTCATGTTCACACAAATGGCCATGAACACTCTTTTTTGGCCCATGTTTCCTTTCTTCTTTGTTTTTATGTTTCCTCCCTATAGATTTGGAATGATGCAAAGCCATGGAGTATTTTCCAAAAATGCTTTCATCATGTTGACCAAAAACATAACTTCTTTTGTTTTTTAGTTTTATGCTTTGAATTTTTTATTGAACCACAATTGTTGTGCTCCTCCTCTTTATCACATATTTCTTTTCTCTTTCAATTGTTTATATTGGCCTTTTGTTTGCACCTCATTTATTATGCTTCTCCTTCTTATGAATCCTCAACTTATTGCATGATATCCTTTGGTTTTTCAATTATACTTTGTTTGTTGCCTATTGTTATTTTTATACCTTCTCCTTTACACTTATGACACTTTCCAATTCTCATGCACTGCTTGGTTATTTTCCCCATATGGAGGCATTCGTTGATGACATCTTTACCCCCCTTTTAAAGAAAATACACTGATACATATTCTACCATGGTTTTACATTATGTTTTCCACAATTACTACATTATTTGTTATTATTTATTAGGCCTAAATTTATCATCACATTACTCTTAGCCCATTTGTACTTTCTTTCCCTACAAGTATTAAACAATGAATAATAAATTAGACCTTAAATAATTAATGAGCAAAGAAAAAATATGCAAATGAAAGAGAAAAATAGAGGTGCTTATTTATTTCAATGTGATTTGCTAATTTTTCTTTTTGATCATTGATACATTGTGACTAATGTGATGGAACCTAGATTTGATGATGTAATGATACTTATACAACAAAGGGAAACTTATGCAAAGTTTTATTTCATCTTGAATGAATATTTGTTCATGATTTGGCCTTGTTGGTGTGATTGCATCCTTCTTGCATAGATAGGCCCTCTACTCATGTTGACCTATGAGTCATATTTGTCTAGATCTATACCTATGTTTGAAATAGGGTGTTGTGCTACAAAACATAGTTGGCCCTACTATGTTCAAAGGAATATTTGTCAACTTCCTTGATAACAAGTCAAACACCTTTTCTAATGATACAATATTCAAATACATGTAAAGTAATAGATAATGATGATGTATGCAAATATACAGATTCTATTCTTAGATGCTCTTGGAATAAAATGATAATGCAATTGGAGTGTGAATGTTTTATGCTAACCCATGATAACATTTGATATTCATAATGACCTAGGATATGCCTATGATATAAGATTTTAGTCACTCAAATTGATCTTTTTAGCGTGTAAAAGAATGAGCTAATCACTAGATTCTAAAAGGGTTAGCTCAAAGTAGGAGATTTTGAATGTTGAAATTGGGCCAGACTAGACCATGATTGGCTCAATCAAATGGACAAGGTCACACTTATAGTATAGTCCTAGGTAAGGGAATGCTATAAGAAAAATATAATATTGATGTGGCTGGTCCTCCACAGTGTAACGGTAGGAAACAATTCTTATCTGTTGCATCTTCCTGGGTTTGACTGCAGCCGTGTGAAGGAGACAAGAGAAGCATAAAGGCGGTACTTTCTAGTACCCCATTCTTTTTCTCAGTCGTGCCAAGCTAAAAGTTAGAGTTTTTGATTTCATTTGTATGATAGATCTGAGGGTATTTCAATTCCACTGTAATCCTCCAAAACATATGGTGGCTACTCCCATCCCTTTCACCTTCCTTCATTTTACTGATCTGCAGCATTTCGACTGGTGGCTGTTGTTCTCAAATAAAAGTAAACTTGTAATGCCCATCTTATGAGGTCACAGAGAAAGCACAAATCCCTCCATTCTAATACCCAATTCATTGAACGATCAGAAATTTATGAAGCGAGTTCGGCATTATAAAGATGATGCCCTATATCAATTTATCCATGGGTTCAATTTACTGCTAGTTTTACTCATTTTCACAAGATTGGAGCAAGAGCTTAAGGCTATCAGGTACATTCTCAAGCCCATGTTTGTCCACTTTGCCTAATATATTATCTACCAAGGCTTGCATGTGGGGAAATGCCTAGTTCACATAAGAGTATTGAGCCTTAAGGGCCAAATGTCCTTTCTATGGACAGACAAAGATCATCAAGCATTTGCTAAGCATCTTTTAGGTATTATCTTATCCATGGTCTAATAAGAATGGTGTGAAATTGATTCGAAGCAAGACTGATATGAAAGAGAATGACTTCCTCCTTTCAGTCAATCATTACTTTGAGGATAATGCAGCCAATTGTGTCTTGCATGATGCCATTAGAACATTTTAAAGCATCTCAAAAATGTGCATATTGATCTTGTTGTAAGTGATGATTAAATAAAATTCTTTAGTACATACAATGAAGTGGCATCCATGATCAACGATAATTCTTTTGACATGTTGACAAAATATAGCTCCCATGATGCAAAGTAACTCATGGTATCCATTGTTAGGTATTTCATAATGAGAAAATGATATGGATAAAAATGAAGATGGATTAGATTACTCATTGATAACCTCAACAAATTCCTCATAAGATATTGATGGTGTGTCCAATATGTCTTCATTTGTTTCTTCATCTTCTATAAGTGTTTCCACATGACTAGATTGACCATGTTGTGGAAAAGGATTGATGTATATTTGAAGATTTTGCTTGGGAAGAGAAACAAATTTATTATCCCCATTGTTTATTACTTCTAGATGAATTTAATTATTATCAATCAAACCTAGTATCTTATGCTTTAAACTCAAACATATATGTATCATGACCATTAACTTTTGTGTTCACAAAAATATTTTGAGTCAAAACCTTTATAGTCACATAAATTGAGATATCCAATGGTCAGAATATGTGGGAGTGTAATGTGAAGAAATAAAACCCCTTTTACTTAAATCTAGGATAATTAAATAAATGCAAACAATAAGCACATAATTAACCTAGATTTAATTAGGTAGTTGGGTCAATAAATGAATAGTAAATGCAATAATTAAATAGGAGGATAGATGCACTAAGATTTGGGAATAATGATTATGATGTTGCTTAGAATTTAGTTGCCAAGGTACAAAAATTAATGCTTACAATTTAGTGAATGTATTGAGTTCTATGCAATTTTAAAAATCCTTATAGGTCAAATTTGAGTCCCTAGGGATTGAACTCGTGCACCATGGGAATGAATTATGATATGTTGGAATGATCTTATAAAAAAATCCAATAGAGATACCTTCACCTTTGCCTTCTCTATATCTAAATTTGTCAAGGAAACATTTACAAACAACTTAGGGGAGATTGTTAGATTGCTAGGGTCAAGTTCACCTAAGTCAACGGCCTATACAAACCAATTTTACGATTCTAGGTGAATGATTCAAGACAAAAATTTTAGACTTGCAAACAAACTATAAGATTCTAATGCAAACTAAGATTTGTTATCCCTTAAAATAAAATGTGCTCTATTGCTTTCTCCTTGTAGTATTACATGGTTTTCTGATATGTTTTAATTGCATAAATGAATATCCTTAAATACCAAGACAACTTGATAATGTGTAAAAACATTTGTTAAATCAGCTCATTACAACTATTAGGAAAGGGCATAAGCTTTAGAGTTAGAATTTAAAATTTTTATTTCTGGGATCAATCAAGATACACTCAAGATTGACCCAAGACAAAAGGTGCTAGTTTTGAGGCAATGAGTGAATGTGTAGACATGGGTGAGAATGTGCATAAATAAGGATGGGATAAGGTCAAATGGATGTAAATGAATATGAAACAAATAGGGATAAACATCAAGTCATGAGCCAAACTTAGCTCAAGAGTGTGCCACTTCTCTATATGTAATTATATTAAGACATTCCATCAAAATGGGCCCAAAACAATATGGGAGTTAGCATGGGTATTCAAATGTCACCATTACACAGAAACAAATTTGCCCCTAATATTTTTTGTAGCACAATATCAAGGGATCATGAAGCCTTGTTAATTTTCTTTCCATTTGGGGTTTTATAACAATGGTATTTAGAGTTTCTTGTCCATTATTTTAACATGATTTATGTTGGACTTAGAATCTTGCTTTTGGAAGGAACCATTACTACTAATTTTGAAATTATTTTTAAATGATATTTAAAGAGATAGTATGATGAAGATGAAGAGGCATCAAATGAACCATAGCTTAGAAGATTAGCATCCAATAATTTGAGCTCATAGTTTCTAATGTTTACTCACAAATTTGAAAAGCTTGCATATTCCTTGAATATGACCTTATTTCTAATCATTGGAAGTATGATATTAATGAATATTCCTTGTAATTCAGTATTTGGTGATTGATTATTCATCTTTTCATGCAATATTTAGAATCATAAGATATAATCATTAATACTTTCATTTGGTCCTTACCTACATTGTATTAATTTTACAAATGTAAATATTAGACCAAAATACACTTGAAAATGTCTACAAAATAATTTTCTAATTGTGCATATGAGCAATAGATCTATGTGGAAATGAGAAGAACAAATCAAGAGCATATTACTTTAGTGTACATGGAAAGAGTTTTTTAGTTAACCTATCATCAAATGCTCTTATGTGAATCATTGGGCCACCTTTAACATCATACAATTCAAATCAAGGTGCTATAAAGTCCATTGGAAAAGGGTCATTCTAAAATGTTGTAAGATAATGGATTATAAGTTAATCCATTAGTCAAATCCTTTTGATTAGTGCAAGGAATATAGTTGAACCAAGTATTAACTTCACTATGCTCTTTCATGATTATTTGAAGGGAATGTTGGGCAATGGTGGAAGAATGACTAGGAATACATGTGGTGATGGGTTGTGATGGAATAATAGATGAAGTGATAATAGGAGTTGGTTGGGAAAGGGATAATAGGAGTAGTACATTGGGTCTAGGTGACTTGGATAGTCAAATCTCCACTAGTGGCTAAGTGTTTTCTCTTTTTGGTGGTGGTGTTAGTTGGATGAGTAAGAGGCAACCTATGGTTGCATTGTCCACTATTGAAGTAGAGTATATGGATACTACACATGCCTATAACAGGGTGGTATGGGTATAGATACTATGTTTAAGAGTTGGTTTGTATTGGATGGTAGTTAAAATTATATTTGATACTAAAAGTTTTATATGTTTGGCCAAGAATCCCATATCCCATGCTTTTACCAAGCACATTGATGTGTGGTATCACTTTCTTCACAAGACATGGTGGAGAGTAGTAAGGTCACAATTTAGAAGATTAAAACTTTAGATAATATTGTGGATTCACTTACAAAATTTGTGAGCACTATTAAGTTCTCTTGGTGTAGGGAGGATATACGCTTTACATCCTATACTTGATTCATTTTATGTTTCTCTTGTGTCTTTAGAATGCAAATATCAAGTAGGAGAATGTTGGAATTAGGTGATATCTACTTTGCAAATCCCTATGTCTAATGTATTTAATTATGTGTAGGCAAATAATTAATGTATTTGCATCTTAGTATATGGAATGGGTGAATTATGATGCCCATGTGTGGAGGGGAAAATGATATTACTTATTATTCTTTAGTTATTTAGGAATATTGTTGCAATAAGACATGGAAAGAGGAGAAAGAAGATGAAAGGTCACTTTAGAATATGAAGAACCATGTCTTGTAAAGGGACCCTTCATGCATATTGGTGCGCGTAAGATACTTGAGAATTACATTATACTCTTGGAAGATGCTCTTCATGAATAGGGAATTGGATTTTTGACTTGGATATGGGCACCTAATCTGGGCTCATGGTTTTAATCCATTGTTTTATAAACCGTTCTTGGTTTCTTGTTTTCATTTTCTCTTTGATATGGTTATTTTGTAAGTATGGTTACACTATAGGAATGCACTTAAATCAAAGAGTTTGAGTAGACTATATTGATGTAACACTTTCATTGTGATTAATACAAGCTCGATGTCTCTTTAGTAGTGGAGCTTTTTGTGAAAGGGTATCTCCACATACATAGTGTTATATGTGTGTTTATTTTAATTTGTTGTTATATGTGTTTCTCCATATTTTATTTTAGATTTAATAGTTAATCACATGTTTATCTATTTTGGATTATTAGATTTAAGCAATTTATGCATATACTTTCACTATAATTGTTCACAAGTTTCTCAACTCACTACCATATTTAAAGCTTTCTTTGTTTTCCAAAATTTCTTATATATTCCTTTGAATTTAGAAGAATCACCTTCATGCCTCTTCTTCTCCTCCTCTACATAGTATTCTTGGACACATGCCTCATCCAAGCCCTTTGGATTTGTGGTGATCATCCTTCTTTATATTTAATTAAATTGAGTTTGTTGAGATACTTTGTCATCATGTCCTCCACTTCATAATCCATGTAATTTTCCATTGCTTACTACTACAATTCCATGGTGTAACCCTACACACATTGACCACCTCATTGTTTGTAATACATCCATTATTATGTTTATCACCCTTATGTCCTATGGGATATAAATTCCTCCTTATTGACTCTACAAATTCTTCCCATTTATTAACTATTAGATTTTTCTTTTTGTTACAATTTGCAACATATGCTTCCTACAATACAAGAGCATGATCAATCATTTTTAGCCATACAAAATCAATTCTTTGAGCTCCATTTATTTTATGTACATTAAAATAGACTTCCAATTGCTTGGTCCATGTATATAATATTTACACATTTATTTGTCCATTAAACTTGGCTTACTTTCTACTTTTGTTTCAACCTTAAATGGAATAACATTTTTTTCTTCTATATTAGGTTCATTTAGAAAATCTTCTTCTTTCATATCATCTTCAATAATACCATTTTTGTCCATAACCTTCACTAGCACACTAATGGAAGTTTGTTCTTCTTCCATTTTACCTTATTACCTACTCATGTGCTCTTATTGTTGCATTAACCATTCTTGATTTCTAGTGATTCCTCTCATGTTGCATTCTATCTCCTATGCCTTGTATTCCTCCATGGACACACTTTGAGATTTTGTTACTATCATGCAAAAGACTTCAACAAATCCACAAAAATCAAATTACTCCTATACCAAATTGATATATAAACTCCTAACAAAAATTAGAAATCAACCAAAATTTAACTACTTTCTACTTGTCTGCTAATGAAATTATGGGTTCTTTAGAGAAAATATTATTGTGCTAAAATCAAAATAATCAAATCATGTTCCCCATTGACTTAACCCAACACTAGGCTTGAACGCCATCCCCCAAAACTTGGCCCAACTATGTTCCCCTATAATGGGCATTGACCCCTTTCCTAAACGGTGGCGTTTCACTAACAAGTAGATTAAATTTTTTGGAAGCCCTAACAGAATGAATTCTATGAAAGCTCACCCCCACTTGAATTAACTATAGGAAAATCCCACCCCTTTAAAATATTAAACAAAACTTGCGACATCAAAATTGTCGGCATCAATTAAGTTTGTCAACCACCCTCCCCATCATGGAGTTTCAACCAAGTTTCCAGTCCCTTTCCCTAATGCTCAGTACTACCTTGCTCCTAATCTTCAACCACAACCACAATCCTTGACGATGTTTCCCTATCATGGGTCTCAACCCCATTCCCCGATGGCATTCCACACAATGGGCCCAAACTCCGTTCCCCAATAATGGGCCCAAACACTGTTCTCCAATGATGTCCCCCAATGGTAGGCCTCGACCACATAGATTTAAGAAAACTCAAACCATATAGATTTATCCTAGAAAGGCCCCAATGTAGAGGGAAAAATAGTCCCTTTGGTAGTTGAAATTTGCCTTGATTACTCTCCTTTATTAATGGCAAACAAATATATAGCAAGTGGGAAATATTTCCTTCTACTTCTAGTACTCCTTCTATAATGAATAGAAACATGTACGATAATTCTCAATCCTCCAAACATCGATGATTTGAATGCATAAATACAAGCCTTATTTATAGATTTTCCAATGCACAATTGAGTTTTCTTGGGCCATAGGTGGAGATTAAAAATTATTGCAAGAAGAAATGTTGTCTGTATAGTTTATCTCTGAAGTTTGAATGCATGTATGGGTTGTGGACTCTATTACACCCATGTTATAGTCCTAGATTCTTATAAACATGTGGTACAATCTAGAATCTAATGCACCTATGGTGCAATTTGTGTCTGGTACAATTCCACAATGCTATCAAACACTTGTCCTTACATCTAAATCCTATTTTTTATTCCTATTTTTTTGTTACATATATTTTCTAGATCCTTTTGGATCAATAATTTATATTTGGTGATTGTTAGGAGAGCATCTCCAACACTTTATAGTTAAATAAGGAATCCCTTTTTCCAATCTAGTTTACTAAGAGAATTGTTGGAATACATTCAACTTTAGGTCTTAATCACAATAGAGGTGATCTAGGAAACATCTTTCTTTAACAATCTACAAAATGATGGAGTCATGATGTAGTTCTTAACTAGATCAATAATATAATGAAATAAACAATAAGGTTATAATAACTCTTACTAATAAGATAGTTTAGCATATATAAATTCACATGAAGTTGTCACATTGTTGAAACATGTTAAAATTTTAAACCTTATCGAAAGAAAAATTACATCAACAAAAGATTACTCATAAAGGGAAATAAGTGCAATAAGTAATCTAGACATGATAGGGACAAAATCATGTTGAATTCCCTTTCTTGGCCTCATAGACCCTATTGAAGTAAAAAGTATTTTTGGGGGATAAAAGTGGTACAATAATAACCTAGAAGTGAGTAATATCTCAATTATATCCTAGCCTAGTTTGAAACCTAGTTTCAAAGTATTAAACCCCCAAATTTAATACAAATTCACTAGGTGCGCTCCATCAATTTGTTGGAGATCTTGGCAAGCAAAGCCTAGAAATAGTAGAATTAAATTATGATAAGAGGGTGAAAGTTCAAAGTTGTGTCCCACTTTTATAAAGGAAACGACCAACATTAATATAACTTTTTAACTTGAATCACTAAAAAGTGACATATGTTTTGAATTTTGAAATAATGTAAACTATTGAAATTTAAATTTTTTAGTTTATTTATATTTGTATTTTAAAAACAAAAACAAAAATTTATTTGAATGTAGTTTTTTATAAAATTGACACTATAATTTAGCCGCTAATAAAATGTTGAAAAATGAGGTTAAGCGAGATGACACTTTTTATATGGTAATTTTTTCCTTCATTTTTTTTAACATTTATAACTTGAAACTTTAGTGTATGGATTGATTTTTTCTATTTTGATAAATATATTTTAAATAAATCTTGAAAGTTGTATGTACTTAAAACATAATTGTTTCAATGTGTCACAACTTTTTGTCTTAACTATTTATCCAAAATAGAAAATAATTATATCGTCTTGACATGGAATCTCTCTTCTCGGACATAATATTTTTTCAAATTATTTTAATAAATTTTAGTATTTTTTCTTGAGAAGACAATCAACCTTATATTTTTGTGTTGATGACCTACTTCTAGTAAAAATTAAAAAGAAAATATAAACACTAATTAAACTATTTAAAAAATATGTTTTTTATAACTACACTTATAGATCTACAAAGGTATTTTTAGATTTTTTTAAATATTATTTATGTCAATAGGAGCTATAAGAACATTAAGTTTTTTAATTTTTTTTTTTGGAAATTGGCCCCAAAGTGATGCTACAAATGTATCTAGTGGACACTTCAAGATAAAAAAGTTGTTAACCCATATATGATTTAGTGAGAATGGATCTAGCTAGAACATGTGTTTGATTGAAATTGAATTTTAGTTGGAAATGCTTAAATTTATTTGTGTTGGCAAGTTGACCTGAAGTGGGACACAACTTTGAAATTTCACCCAAAAAATTCAGACATGAGATAGAATTGCAAGTATTGAAGAGTAAGAGTAAACAATACTTTTTTTGCTTAGTGTAAGAGTAGACAATATTAAGTGAAAATATGTAAATAAATATTTGAACACATGAAAATCAATGAAGAAGTAATATTGCCTACTCAAAATAGACCTATAATATATTATATGTACAATTTCAAAAAAATCATAACATAAACTTGCAAGAGCTAGATAAATTCACCACTACAACAATTTGTGATGTGCCAAGTTTCTCAATCTTCTTATCTTAGAACAAAGGTTCAACAAGGACTTAAAATCCCTTTTTATAATAGATGTCAACATTAGGAAGGTCTCCAACATTTCCTATATGCTAATCAAATGGGGTTTGGAATGAAACCACTTGAAATTATAAAATCAATATAGGTGGAAGATTTGTTTTTGATTAGATAAGCTAAAAAAAAGGGTGTCGATCCCATGACAAAACAGCCTAAAGAGGCTCACCCAAAAACTTAAACAGTAACGATCATACCATTAAAGTTTTTGCAACATAACAAAAGACAAAAGAAATTGGACGCCACAGAGACAGCAGACCGACACCGGATCGACAACAGAGTAGACCCAAGCCTCCAAAGGCTTTGCAGACATCTTGTCCCAATCATCCACTAGAAACTGGAGCATGTCCTCATACTTCTTCAGCTTATTGTCCTTCTTCTCTTGTCCCTTGGGAATCACCTTTTGGAGGGCCACCAGAGTAGTGGTGGACCTGTGCATAACTCTAGCCAAGAATTTAGCCAGAGTGTTAAACTTCTGCTCCAGATGAGTGAGCCTAGCCTCCAAAGTATCATTTTCCTTGTCCTTATTGTTCTTTTCACCTTTTTTCTTCTTACTAGTACCTTTTTTCTTTTTCTTAGAGCTGATAGTATCCGAGCCCTACACATTGAAATAGGTGGAAGATTTGTTAGTTTCCCCATGTTGATCAAATTCTATAAGTAACACATGCAACCAAAGGTAAATAAACATATAAATGGAATACCATTTTCCACCATAATTAAAAGAAATTACAAGAGATTTACCACGTCAAAAATAAGATTAGTTAAAACTTCGACTACTATGACTACATATGCATGAATATGTCAAACATATAATATGTTATCAAAATAAACATTTTTTTGGAAACATCCTTAGTTTATATATTTTATGATGAACATTATCATGCAATTCATCAACATATAAATTTATCATAAGTATTTGTAAATAAATGGCTAGAAGAATTACCCATTACTTGATAAATGCATGGAGAATATTCCTAAATACCATCATTTTTATTATTTCATGTGATATGGAACTAACTTACACGGCACACAATCCAATTAGAAAAAATCCACGGGAAAATAATAGACATATTGCATCAAATTCCTAAAACAAATCATGCAATATATAGTGTTATAAAATTTTGTACACATCAAAGCCACTGATCAATTTATTTTATTCTTGTATTTGTTGGGAATTAAGGTGTCTCAACCTTGCAAACTTTTTAGATTGATTTATTAATTATTTGGCATTTTCCTACAACTTATTGCATATTATCATATTTTATTTTATTTTATATTTGTGCTCTAACATAAATGAGGCATGGAATTTTGAGTTGGTATTATGTGCCACATGTTAGTTCTTTGTAAGGTTTTGTAAGAGGTATTTAACTTGGTTATCTTTAGCAGATTTGGTACTCCTTTTGTGGGATCCTATGACAACTTATGACAAATTCTTATGACGCGTAAGAGCTAAGAATAGAGGGAGTTACTTTGGAATCTTGACTAGATATGACAAACTTTATTATTTTTCATGACGTACCTATTTTAAGATAGATAATGATGACAAGTTGGGCGCCCATGTTAGGTTGATTAAATTAGTTGATTATGATAGTTGTAAGGGTGTAAGCTAATATTTTATTTTTACCTTGTTAGTGGGAATCTCCAAATGTGGCATTGGAAATTAGATCAAAACTAGGCATCATCCTTCTAGGGGTTTTGGCACATGGTATTGTAAACCACAAATGGTTTCCATCTTGTTCATTTGTCTATAAATTAGGTGCTCATGGAGTTGTATTGCATTGAGAGTTTGTAGGTATTGTTAGAATGCTACTAAAATCACTCCAAGTTTAATATGCAAGTGAAACTCCCATGAGAGCTTGCTCTACAAGTGTCCTGTAATTTGTTATTGATTTGATAATACATTGAGTAGGTTTTGAAGTGTGTAGTTTTTCTCCTGAAAGGGTTTTCCCCATGTAATTTTGGTGTTATGTGTGATATTGTATATTCTGATTTATGTGTTCTTGTTTAATTTTTTATTGGGAACTATAGGAGAAGGGCATTTTATCATCATAAATCTTTCCCAACCACCTATCATATTAGGGAGATACATTCTGAAGCACATCTCCAACAAAGAATAAAATAGATGGATCTGGGGCATCTAGCATCTCAAAGGAAAGTTTAGTTCTTAATTCTTTTACATGTGTTTGTCCTTAATTTCTATTTTATACTCCTATAGAAAAGAATGGTGTGTGAAGCACACATGATACGAGGTTAGATATACTACTCATTGGTCACGATTTCATGCAATTATTTTTTGAGCCTTTTCCTGTTGTCAAAGATGAATCCATTGTTGTATGTGAGAGTTGTGATGTGATATATGGGACATTTAGTTGTATGGTAAAATGGAAATGTAATTTGTTATAAGATATATTCCTTTGTATCACTAATGAAAATAGGTTTGTTGTGTACAATACTCCTTGAATCATAGAAGAAAACTATGATTTGTTGTATAAGATCTCCCTAGTAGGAAGAAAGGTCAAGTAATCTAATTGGACAAAAGGATCATTAAAAATAATATTATATATTGTCTACTTAAAACTATAATTTTTATGTGTGATATCTATAATTGCACTGTTACTTTTCTTTCAACATTCAGTCTAGGAGTGCAAAAGAAAGGAATAAAATAAATATACTTTCCCAAGATGAAGAGTGCTTACTTGATGTGTAAAATTACTATTTATCTAAGGTTCATGACCTTTCTTAGATTCTTGTCTTTTTCCTATAACAAATATATATGACTAGCTCAAATTATATTAAATATAGATTTTTGTAAATCACCAAGAGATATTATCAAGTTTAAGGTACTTATATAATATTGCTCAATGTAATTAATTATTATATTACTTTTAATTTACTATGATATATAAAAACATAAATTTTATCATTTTGAAGCCAATTTTAATTTTATTTATCTAAGCTAATTTGGAAGCCTTCCAATTTTATCATTTCTTTTGGAACAATGTAGGTAATCCTTTCTCACAATTTCAAAGCAAGTTTTTATGGCTTTAGGGAGTATATTCCTCTTTGACAATGACCATTCAATTAAGTTCATTAATGACTTTCATTAATATTTTATTATTTATAGTGATCCAACTTGAAAATTAACATTGAAAATTAACTAATAAATATTTGAATTATTAAGATTTTACATACCTGAGTACATGATATTATCTCTATGCATTTACTAGTAAATCTCATCAAAATTAATTAATTTAACAACAATCATATATGCATGGAAGGTAATAAATATGTTGATGTTAATTTTAAATATATTTAATTTTATTTTCAAATAAATATTAGTTTAGTTTAGATTTAGTTAGAATTTAAATTTAAATTTAGTTTATTTGCAATTTAATTTAATTTAGTTTTATTTAATTTATAGTAGCTCAACTACAATCCTTTCCAAAATCTCATTTTTATAAAACATGAACTATTTATTTTTAGTTAATTTGATCATCATAAACTTTGTGGGCCTATTGTTTATAGTGCTTATCAATGGTGCTAAAGGTAGAGAAAAACTCCATGCCTAAGAAATTGTTTACCACAAAAAAGAAGGCTGCTAGAAAGCTAAAAAGAAGGTCCCCAAAGAGATTGGAGATAAGAAGGACAAGAGGTATAAGAAGAGTAACAAGATCTACAAGCAATAATGACTTTAAGAAAATGTCTCTAAAAATCTTATAAAATCCTGGTGAATCTTTCTTTTTTTTGAAAAATATCAATTTTGATTACTGAATCTTTTGTTTCTTTTTTTAAATATTAATTTTATTGGTAAATTTATGCACATCACTAGAAGTTTGTAAAATATCCTGGTGAATCCTAGTGAGCACTAGCTATGAACATTAATTACTATGGAGAATCCTTCCTTAAAAATGTCTTTGTCAGCACAATCCCCCTATATATTTTTCTTTTTCCTAATGCTAAAGTGTGGGCCCGAGGGTAGCATCACCAATAGGGTCAAGGGGGAAATACCCCCTTGTAGAGGTTGAGGGAGTAGTGCCCCCTTGTGGGGTTTATGGACAATGACCTTGGCACGCTCTTGGCACAATATAGGTAGGGTTGAGGGGCAGAACCCCTCACCACCAAGCACAAATACACTATAGAGAAAGCATTGGAGCATACGAGGATTGAACATTTTAAAAATATCATGAGATAAAAATTAGACTCTAAAATAATGTGAGAATGAATCTACACCTTATATTGCCCTATGATTAGATGGTTGATATTCCATTTTGTAGAGTTATAAACATTTTTCTTTTAAAATATCCCCTCAACCCAAATTTTTTTTGGGTTGTTGATCAACGTTTAATCGCATGACCCAAAAGGAATTTTAGGTTGAGGAGATATTTTAAAAGAAAAGTACTTATAACTCTATGGAATGAAATATCAATTGTCTAATCCTTATGTAATTGCATGATCCAAAATAAATTGTGGGTTGAATAAAGATTTTTGTGACACGTGCTTGTAAACTTGTAGAATAAAATTCAAACCATCAGTATATATTAGATTTATTAATGGTGGGGAATGAATTTAGAACCATCACATTTGTTACAAAATCTCTAGATGCTCCTACTAAGAATTTGCATAGATCATGAGAGAAAGTTTAAGATATCAGTCATCTAGGGTGGACTTTACCATACAAAAGAGTCATTACCAAAGTGAATACCTATCATAGATTCTAGACAAGATCTTAACTTCTTATCCATGTAAATTTTAACAATAATATTAGTACTGAAACTCTATGCTACCTGTATTCTTTGGTATGATTAGATTAGAGACCATGTATGCCCTAGGTTTTAGAGGCCATGATAATAAAGGAGAGAAAGAGTCATGCTCACTACTTGAAAACCTAATTATATACAATTTATAAGTGAAAAATCCTACCAAGTGTAAATTTAAAAGAGAAAATAGCCCTAAAACTAAGTATTAGTTTATTATTAATGGCAACATGACCCCAAAAGTAATGGAAGGAATGTAATATTAATGGTGAATATGATTAAAATTTGTAATTATATTATAAACTATTGGTGATTAGGCTCCAATCATGAATCGTTTACAATGGAAAAAAATTTAATTTAAAATTTTAATAAAATATTGCTTAGGCAATTTAACCAACACTAAACTAATTTTTTGTAAAAAATGGGCAATTTAATCCCGTTTATAGCTTGTACTATATGCCAAAAATGGAGGCCCCAATTTCAACTATTTTCCAATTGGCGAAGATTCACCACTAAAAAAATTAGTGCCTACAAAATCTATTTATTTAAAGTTCTAAAGTGGGTCGACCCTGATATTGGTGTTTCCAACAAGTCCATGTGGATTATGAACAACTTTATCAATCACATCTTTGAGAAAATTTCTAGTGAGGCAGGCAATTTTGCACACTATAACAAGAAGCACACCATTAATTTGTGAGAAATTCAAAGAGTTGTGAGGGTCACTCTTCTTGGGGAGCTTGTAAAGCACATAATCTTTGAGGGTACAAAGACTATTACCAAGTATATTAATCCTTGATCTTTTTCTCTTAGTTTTAAATTTGGGTTTTATTGAATTTTTGTTTTCAAAGAATACCAACTTCTTCACAACATCAAAAACTAAAATTTTATGCATTTTTGTATTGGTATTGAGAAATAAAATAAACTTCGCTCCTATTTTTTCAATGTAGGGTTTGAATTTTACATCTTCATTGACATTTAAATGTGGAAACTAAATTAAATGTGTTAATATGTTTCTATTTTTTAAGATAATATTGTTATGTTTTTGTAAATTCCTTGTTGAATTCATATTCTATTATATGATTGATCTATTATAATTTTACTCATCTTCATGAGTTATTTAGGATTATTTTATGTCTTATCTTTGAAGCATGATATTTAAGTTGGTTGGGACAAGATTTGAAATCCTTTTAAATTGTTCTAATTTCTATTCCTTTTATTGGTAAATGAATGGTTACATATTGTTCAGAGTCATTACAGAATCTAAATTACCTTACATTGCTACCCTATAGAACCAAATGCTATTTATGTAATTTAGTCATTGTAACACAAGAAGAAATCTTCACAATACTCATGATGAGCAAGCACTTCATATTTCATACAACATTTAGTTATTTAATCTCTTCTTATATTGTAGAATGTGAGGTATATTTCATATAGATTTTGATCTCTTGTGGAATGTGAGATACATCTTCCTACATTAGTTCTCAAACTTCTTGTTCCTTCGTTTGAATATTGCTTCTTGAATGACCTATGTATAAACTATATTTTTATTTTTCTCCATACAATGTTCAAGAGAAAAATGTATTCTTGTGTAATTTTTTACCTTAATCAAACAATTTTTACCTTTATGTCTTTAACACACTTGTCAAAAAAAATATATTTTCCTTTAGAGTTTCAATGAGAAACTTGTATGCTTGTGTATTTTTTTAAATTAATCAAAATATTTTTTCCTTTATATCTTTAACACACTTGTTGTCATGAAAAATATTTCGCTTCACAATTTTAAAATTGCACCATATATTAACTTATTTCTAAACTATCAACCTTTCTTTTGATTTTATGGTGGATTAGACGTTTAGAATTTTTTTTTTATAGACAAATGAACCTTGAGTTAACTAACAAGTTTCTTTAAATTATTTGTAACTTATTTAATATTATGTCTATTAAACAATTACGAGCATGCAAGCATTACCTATCATATTGAACTCATTTTCTTTATGGATGGGAGCCCCTTGATTTCCTTATGGAGCTAAACATAAAAAAATTCATTCACCTAACACATTGGTTAAACAATTAGTTTTGTGGAGAAATGAGCCAAGGTTTCTCTTAACATTTTGTTAGTAATTTAAGATATCTCTTCACACATCAAACATTCTACTTTGCGCAACAAATATTGATTTTTCAATTTACTTTTATAAAAAAATAACTCTTAATTATAAAAATTTAAATTTTAGATACATAATTTTGTGTGATCAATCTCAAACTTTTAGACGTTTTTATTTTTGATGCATTAAATTGTAAACTTTCTTTAACATACATGAAAATAAAATCTCTAAAATTATTACACCTTTGAAGTTGTTTCTTTCGTATAAAATCGTTAAAAATCTCTTACATTATCATAAGGTGAAATTCTTGAAAACTATTAACATAAAGAATTGGAATTGCTTCTTGGTAGGTTACATCCATCTATAAGGAATCATTTTAGTCAAATAAGGATGATGTAGATATTTATTTAATTCCATTAACAACTTGAAGTTTGTGATATGATTTTAAGGATTTGACTGTGAAATGTGTAACCACAATGTTTCTTCACATGTGATTATTCATTTAATACCATTCCATTATTTTTATTTGTAAAAATATTGAATTTTTTTATTAAAATTAAAATTAGAATTAATAACTTTTTAGTAGTTTTTGGATTTGGTTTCAAATATTTTTATGGGTTATCTCTTTATAGAAACTTTCCCCTACTATAAAGCACTTAATAAAGATTTATAGTGACACAAATACTTATAGTCTTTATAGCCTTGTCCACCAAAGTCTACTACACTAGTGATTTTCCAGTAAAAATATAAAGCGTATTGTTTAATGATAGGCCTATAAATATTTGTGCCTATTGACAATTTGATAGCACCTTTCAGTGCTTCTACTAGTTACCACTAAGTGAGAACAATAGTAAACAAGTAGATTAAAATGTTTCAAAAAATATATAAAAATAAGTTAAAAAAAAAATTATAATCCTTTCATTTAATTCATTAAAATCAAATATAATCATTCAGTTTCATTTGGGAAAAAAGAAAAACCGAGTCTTAATTTTTCCAATAGAACTTGAATGTCAAAACTTGGGAGAAAAATGTATTAATACACAACAAAACTCAATCCTTGTCAACCAACATACAAACCCATGTCAACAAAACACCCCACTCAAACTCGTCAACTGATGACACTTACTAATAAGCAATGTTAATGCAAGATACCCAATAACATTACTATCATGAATTTTTTTTCGTCAATTGCACGCTGTCTAGTAACGTGAAAGTAAGTTCATGACAATAGGCGGTAAGTAGCATGATCAAGCAAGAGTGGCCACTAGACAAGTTGGTCCAAATTGGTGGTCTTACACACACTTAAATAAGTAAGAAAATAGACTCTATTATTTAACATAAATCCATAATCCAAAGCCTTATTTGTTTTTAAGTTTTACAATCCCCTATGCAATGATTATCACACAATTCGGGTGATTCATTTATTTTTTGTGGAAAATAATTTAACAATGTTCGACAATTTACCATCAAGTTCCTTGACTTAAAAGCCCAATCGAAAAGCCTATTAGTGAATTAATATATAAATTAAGCTATTTCCAATATTTAAAAAACAAAAAAGAAAGATACGCAAGTATATTAAAAAAAGCATAAGTATTGCAAATAATGATAATACCTAGCAATGTAACCACAAAGAGAATGGAACGATGGACGTTGATAATGTTGTGGGGGGTTATTGAAGTACGCTGACCACAAAGAGAACTAATGTTCATTAAAATATATATACGTACGTAATGCACCAAGACAAAGAGAGCTAATGTTCACCAAGTGAAAAAGTCTCAGCATGTTTATTGCATTGCCCTTTGAAGTAACGTGTTATACAACTATATTAATAGTTGAAGTTGCATGAGTTCGATTCGCCGAGGGTGTGGTCATCTAAAATTCCATCAAAGGCGGTGCTCTCTAGTACCTCGTTTCCTTTTACCTAACAGATCTCACAATATAAACCATCTTAGCAAGTGTTGTCATAACCTCGGGGTATGGAAAAATTATGTTGTTGAATCTAGATTCATATGCACATTGCATGTACAAAATCAAAGTCATTTGTGAGAAATCTAGATTCATATGCACATTGCAATGTAGAAAATCAAAGTCATTTGTGAGGCCAATATGAATAGAATTCCCAAAAGTTGTTCAAGCTAATGTTTCACATCACAAGTAAGGTTTTTAGGCCTACTAGCCCTCCTTTGTGTAGGCACAAGATCTTAAACAATGTTTGGTGTGGTTCTATGTTATCTTTTATCTATCGTATGGGTGGCTTTTGACAAACCACTTTCCATGGATAGGCTACATGAGTTTTTCATCAGTATGGCTAATGATAAGCCTCTAAGCTATGATGGCTTCTCCTATGAATTTTCTTAAGAGCTTTAGGACACTATTTGCAATGATCTTTTCCAAGTTTTCCTAGAAGCCTATCATACCAAGTCTTTAGGCCATCTCATCATCAAAGGGAACATAGAATTCATACCTAAAGCTAGCAATCTTGAGTTGATATATGCAATTAGAGATTGATTCTCTTGCTCAATGTCTCCTACAAAATGGTATTGTTAAATCCATGGTGATACACATTCACAGTTTTCTCTCATTTTTTGACCTAAACAGAAAAGGTTTATCAAAAGTAGCTACATATTAAACAACATAACTAATTCATGTGTTTTCTCTTATTATTCAATGAGATACATAAATGGGACAACATACTAACCATGCATAGTTCACAAAAGATGCATTATGAGAAGGCAAAAAATTGTCTATAAGAGAGTCATTACATGTAAATAAAAATGTTATATCAACACGAGACAAAGATAAATCTATAAGATCCCCTAGGAATGGTTACTAGATGTTGAAAGAGTAGAATCATTATACAATCATGCTCTAGGGAACAATGTAAAGTAATCTATGAAATCATGTGATATTTAGCATGGATTGATGTATAATAAATATAATGTGAATGAAATGATTGACCATTAACCTTGATTTACCAACTCATGTATCTCAAAAGACATTCATTAGTGTAGAAGTAATCATGTATATGCTCATGATATGAAGATAAAAATTATCTAGTATTTTCCACTAAATACATTTATTATAGGCTCCCTAATATGATATGAGTTGGAAGAGGTTGTGTTTGGGATGAACAAAGGTAAAGCTCCAGGCCTGGATGGCTTCCCAATTGAATTTTTCCAATTGAATTTTTCCAAGAATTTTGGGATATTATTAATACGGGTTTGTTGGAGGTTGTTCAAGAATCTCTTCGCAGTAAACAAATGCTTCGAGCCTTGAATTCTACTTTTCTGGTTCTCATTCCTAAAAAGGAAGGTGCTGATAAGCTTGAATTCTTTAGACCCATTGCTCTTTGTAATGTGGTGTGCAAGATTATTACTAAATTGATTGCAGAGAGGCTCAAAACTTACCTTCATGTTGTCATCTCTGAGGAGCAAGGGGGATTTGTGGTTGGTAGACAAATTCTGGATGGGGTGGTGGTGGCTTCTAAAGTCATTCACTTTATGGTGACTTCTAAGGAAAATTCTATGTTCATCAAGTTAGACATGGCCAAAGCCTATGACAGAGTTAAGTGGTGTTTTCTTCAGAAGATTCTTCTAGCCTTTGGCTTTAGTCCGGACTGGGTGAGTTGGACTATGAGCTGTGTTACTTCATCTTCTTTCTCGGTTATTGTGAATAGAGAACCTTCTGATCCTTTTGGAGCTTCTAGGGGCCTCTGCCAAGGTGATCCTCTTTCTCCTTATCTGTTTATTATTATGGCTGAGGGGCTGGGCCGATTTCTCAAGTTTCAGGTTTCTTAAGGCTTGATTCATGGCTGGCAATGGGGCAATGGGTTGCTAAGGTTTTCTCATCTCCAATTTGTGGATGATACCTCTCTTATGGGGATGGCTTGTCTTCGGGAAGCTGAATCTTTTAGGAAGACTTTGGATACCTACCTAGCTGCTTCAGGTCAGAAAGTTAATGAGCATAAGTCGTCTATTTTCTTTTTTAATACTCCTCAGGGAATTCAAAGGCGGATTGTGAATATTTTGAGGTTCCGGATTAGGTCTATGCCCTTTGTCTACTTGGGTATACCTCTTGCTGTTGGTAGATATCCCAAGTCTTCCTGGCAGATTTTGCTTGATAAGCTGCGAAGGAAGGTCACTTATTGGACGCATTGTTGGTTATCTACTGTTGGTAGAGTGACTCTTCTTAAATCTGTTATACAGGCTTTCCCTATTTATAGGTGTTTTGTTCAGGCAACTCCTATGTATTTCCTTAAGGAATTTGATGCTCTCTCATGACAATTTCTTTGGAGTGATAACTTGTCAACTACTAAGTGGAGCCTTGTTAAGTGGGAAACTGTGTGTAGACCTAAGAAAGCAAGAGGTCTTGGTTTACATTCTACTCTTTTGAATGGACAGGCTCTTGCAACTAAATTATATTGGCATTGGTGTACTAGTTAGCATTAGCTTTGGGCCTATATTCTCACCCATAAGTATTTTAAAGATATTAATTCTTTCAATGTTCCTCGCTTTCCTTTGGAGGGAAGGGGGTCTATGATCTGGTATGCCATGAAAATGGGGGCTAAGTTGGTTAAGAATGGACTTTTCTGGATCTGTCATTCTAGGTCTCAGGCTCTTTTTTGGCTGGATTCTTAGGATGGTCACCCTCCTATCCTTTCTGCTTTTCCTCACCTCCAGTCTCTTTGTGACATTTTTACTACTGCAGGCTAGGACACAGTTGAGCATTATAAGGTTCGTTAGAATTGTAGGATGGCTGTTAGTTTTAGATGGAAGCACTCTTCTGAATGGCCTCCGGGAGGGTCTAAGGAGCATAGGCGAGAGTTGGCTCAGATTCTTGCTTCTCGTGAATGCACTACTTTGGTGGGGCATGATGTTTTGGCTTGGGCTGACAGCGATTTGTCTGGGAAGTACTTTGTTTCTATAGGTTATGTGCAGCTTGTAAGGCAGATGTTTGGAGACACTGAGGTTCCTTGGCGGAAGCAAGTTTGGTATAAGTTTTCTTGGCCCAAGTGTAATTTTTTCTTGTGGTTGGTGGTTCAAAATCGTTGTCTTACTTGGGATAATCTAAGTAAGCGGGGGTTCCAGGGTCCCTCCATGTGTGTCCTATGCCATAATAGTGAGGAAAGTGTTTCTCATCTCTTTTTCCAATGTTCTTTTTCTAGGGAGATTTGGCATTTTTGGTGGAGTGTGTGGAACCAGGCTTGTTGGCATATCTCCTCTTTGGCTGAGTTTTTGATCATTGGGGCACAACCCCTGTTAAAACCTCTTTTCTTCAAGTTACTGGGGCTCTTGGACCTTCCTTTATAATTTGGAATATCTGGTTGGAGATGAATCGTAGGATCTTTCAAGATGTGATTTTGGGAGCCCATCACTTGTGGTGGAAAATTCTTCATTCTTTGGGTGAAACTGTTTCAGCAAATTGTGATTTGGTGGAAGTAGTGGATCCTCAAGATGTTGGTTGCTACAAGTGTCTTCATCTTCCTCCTCAACAAGGTCGCCTCATGAGAAATAAATGCTGACACCCTCTTCGGAAGCTAAATAGGGAGGGGCATTAGACTCCTCCTCCTCGGGGAGTTTTGAAACTCAACACAAATGGTTCTTCTTGAGGAAACCCTGGCCATGCTGGTATTGGTGGAGTTGGTCAGGATAGTTCTAGGTCTGTACAGTTTATCTTTTCTATTTATAAGGGTCTTCATTCTAACAATATGATGGAGGCTCTTGCCATTTTATATGGGGTGGAGCATGGCTATCATCTTGGATGGAGAAGGATCATTTGTGAGTCTAATTCCTAGGTGGTGGTGAATTTGTTGAATAGAAAACATTTAGCTAATGTTAATTGGCACTTAGCTTTGGTTGTTAAACAAATTCTTAATCTATGTGATTCTCTAGATTCGGTTTCTTTCATTCATATTCCTAGAGAATCGAACAAAGTAGCGGATTGTTTGGCCAAATGGGCTTTTGATCACATGCAACACTGGAACGTTGTGGATTGGGGTCAATTACCCTTGGAGCTGTCTCAAAAGTTGAATAATTTAGTGGAGCTTGACAGGGCTGAGTAATGCCCTTGCTTTGTACTTTTTCTTGTTTGAATAAATTTTTACCCCTCTTTTAGTTAAAAAATATGATGTGCATTAGAAATAACGTGAAACAATGAATCATCATTAACATCATGTGTTGGAGAGGATGAAGGATGTCCATTGATTAAGTGGCCATCACTAAGCTCCTCACTAGACAAACCATCAAGAGACCATGAATCCAAAGATATAAAGGAAGGACTATTGTGAGCTATATGAGAAATGTTTTCATTATTAGGTAATGCAATGTCATGAATAGCTGAAAAAGATGGAATATGATCATCTAAGTAGATGCATCACTAAAGAAGAAGGTTATTCTTAGAGGCAAATCACTATTATACTTCATAAAAGAAGTATCATTATCATGGATCATATTGGCAAAGGTAGTCAATTTGTTTAGGATGATGGAGAAGGCATCCATGACTAAGACCTAGAGTAATATGAAGCACATAAAGGGGGATTGAGAATATGCAAACAACTAAATGGTTGAAACATTAGGTAAGAAAAATAAATGTATGCATGTACAAGTAGAAATTAGATAAAAAAACTAATAGAAAAATTAGAGCAATTAGATTTGGAACTTAGAAAAAATTAAAAAATCTATCTAAAAGGTGTGGAAGTTATAGGTTCATCAAAATCTAGGGAAATTAACCACACCCTATATTAATTTAGATAGTCTAATATAACGATCAAACCCTAAATTAAAATTGAGTTGAGTGGAGGTTGTAAAATAAGACTAAGACTAAAATAATTGAAACATACTAAGATAGGGTTAGTGCTCACTTGGTTTGTGGTGAGTGTAATGTAAATTTTAAGCTACTTTTACAATTGACTTAAATTTTACATCATATTAATTAAATTAAAATAAGATTACAAAAAATACAATAGAAATTGTAACCTAATTTAATTAATTAATTTTATTTGCTTTAGATTTTTCCCAAAAGGGAAAATGTTTAGACAATCAATTTAGATTACATAAAGTACATAAGATAATGATACAAAAGACTAAAAATCCTGAAATAAGATAGAGAAGTATTAACAACAAGGTATTGTTAGTAAGATATCATATTGAACAAAATTATAGAATAGGATGTTATCATAACTTTGCACAATCATATACGAAGCACACATTCATCTTTTGTGAGTAAAAAGTAGAACGGACCTATACAGTATTAGAAATTCCTACAAAATAGTTATGCATCAACAAGCACACTATACTAGAATACTATAATCAAAAGATATTGCTAAAGCAATAGAAATAATAGAATGTACAAGGAGAGTTAGAGATACAAAATTGAAGATTGATCACTCAAATATCGAGAGAAGAGTACTCATACAACCTACATAAGGGACATAGAAAAATGGTGTAACTACATAGGAGCCTGTCAAAGTGGTTAGACCCCTATTTTGGTCTTTCAACCTCCATGGACAATCAAATAGAAGTAGAGTGTGTGTGAACTTAGTCCAAATGTATCTAGGTCTAAGAGCTACATGTGTTGTGAATAATAATAATATGGCTTATAGATTATTATTATTATTATAATGTTTAAAATGTAAATAACATTAAATTAAATAAGACTAATAAGGTTCTAATTACTATAGAAGTGTGCAGGTGTGTGGAAAGGAAATAAGTGGTGATAAGATTTAGTTGAGCCAATGTGCAAGTGCAACACAATGATCAACAATAAACTTAAATTTGATACAAATGAGAATGCTAAATATATAGTAAATGAATAACTTCACAATTATTATTCAGTGATTGAATAATATTTGTAGAAGAGATGACTAATTTTATATCATTTTCAAGAAGAGGGGAAAGAGTAATAAAATCTAATTATCTGGTTGCCACATAACTATAATTCTAAAAGCATTAGAAAGCCAAGAACAAGTAATATCAATGTTTCTACACACAATATTGAAACAAAAATAAATGAAACCTAATATCACTAGAAGCTTCCTTTGAACGCATTTATCTTAGAAAACACTACTTTGTTCATATGGGAAAAGCTAACAATTTATAGTATGTTGACCATGTGCTTGCAAATTTAGAGGAAGGTTGTGGGAAAGCAATTGTTTCACTTAATATGCAACTACCTCTTCAGAAGAACATAGAGCATAGTCAAAACATGTGCATAGCAATAGAACAATGTATTTTTTTATCAACATAAATGTTTGGTGGTAGACTAATCTATAGAAAATAATATGATGTGTTGTAAATCTAGAAGAGGCTAAGAGAGTATTGTATTAAAAAATATAAGAGAAATATAATTAATCTTTAGCTATAAGAGGTGTCTCAAAGAGAATAATATTTGTAGAAGAGATGACTAATTTTATATCATTTTCAAGAAGAGGAGAAAGAGTAATAAAATCTAATTATCTGGTTTCCACATAACTATAATTCTAAAAGCATTAGAAAGCCAAGAACAAGTAATATCAATGTTTCTACATGCAATATTGAAACAAAAATAAATGAAAACTAATATCACTAGAAGCTTCCTTTGAATGCATTTATCTTAGAAAACACTACTTTGTTCATATGGGAAAAGCTAACAATTTTTAGTATGTTGACCATGTGCTTGCAAATTTAGAGGAAGGTTGTGGGAAAGCAATTGTTTCACTTAATATGCAACTACCTCTTCAGAAGAACATAGAGCATAGTCAAAACATGTGCATAGCAATAGAACAATGTATTTTTTTATCAACATAAATGTTTGGTGGTAGACTAATCTATAGAAAATAATATGATGTGTTGTAGATCTAGAAGAGGGTAAGAGAGTATTGTATTAAAAAATATAAGAGAAATATAATTAATCTTTAGCTATAAGAGGTGTCTCAAAGAGAATAATATTTGTAGAAGAGATGACTAATTTTATAACATTTTCAAGAAGAGGGGAAAGAGTAATAAAATCTAATTATCTGGTTGCCACATAACTATAATTCTAAAAGCATTAGAAAGCCAAGAACAAGTAATATCAATGTTTCTACATGCAATATTGAAACAAAAATAAATGAAAACTAATATCACTAGAAGCTTCCTTTGAACACATTTATCTTAGAAAACACTACTTTGTTCATATGGGAAAAGATAACAATTTATAGTATGTTGACCATGTGCTTGCAAATTTAGAGGAAGGTTGTGGGAAAGCAATTGTTTCACTTAATATGCAACTACCTCTTCAGAAGAACACAAAGCATAGTCAAAACATGTGCATAGCAATAGAACAATGTATTTTTTTATCAACATAAATGTTTGGTGGTAGACTAATCTATAGAAAATAATATGATGTGTTGTAAATCTAGAAGAGGCTAAGAGAGTATTGTATTAAAAAATATAAGAGAAATATAATTAATCTTTAGCTATAAGAGGTGTCTCAAAGAGAGCAAATAATAACATGTAGCAACTCCAAGTAAATAGAAAATGGCATGAAGAATAGAGTGTTGTATGTGGTGCATAAAACAAGAATCTAACAATGTTTTGAACAACAAAAACATAAACAATGAAATGGTCACCTTGAGTTGATAGAACTCTATTGTTATTTTTGGGTAGATAGCCTAATGCAGGGACTTTCAGAGGTCATAACTTTTGACTCGGATGTGAGTTTTCTACGAAATTTTATAGGTGGATGCGTTATGAGGTGGCCAGTGGTTTCCCCACCCACCCTAGTCGGTTGGACCTCGTCTTGGCACTTTTTCGGGGCTTGAAACTTTCATCTTGGCCCTCAAAATGGCAAATTAGTGTTTTTTTTCTAGTTTTTTAAAAGTTGCTTTTTTTAATAACTTGAGACTCATGTTTCAAATTTAGGATGTTAGTTGTTTTTTCATCCTACCTTAGCTTTATGAGTTTTTTGGGAAAAAATTGGATTCTCAAGATATGATTGTAAAATTACCTAAAATGGCAAAATCTGACAATTGTCAAAATCTGCCAAAAAAGGTAATTTTTTTATTTTTCCATTTTCTTGGATATAAGAGAGTTTTCTCTCATTGTAGCGGTGGAGTTGAGGAATAGAAGTTTTTTTTATGTTCTAGTCTTCAGATATTTGGCTCTCACATGATTAATGGCAAAAATGTATTGAGTGTATGTTGTGTGCTACATCATCTGGTATCAGAGCAGGAAGATGGCTGGGAGAGGCAGAGGAAGAGGCGGTCTTGCCCAAATGCATAGAGAAATACAAAATCTACAAAGGCAAATAGCTGAACTTACAACACAGATGGAAAACCAAAGACTGGGTAGAGGAGGAGATGAATCTGATGAAGAGATAGGTCGAGGAGGTGCAAATCAAGATACAAAACATGAAGAAGAAGAATTAGAAGGCATGAGTTTTGAAGAGAGGATGCTCAGGGCCTTAGAAGGGAAAAATGAAGGGATCAAGGTAGATGTTTCAGATTATGCAGGTAGTCTTAAACCAGAGGAGTTGATAGACTGGTTGAATGACATGAGAAAATTTTTTGAATGGAAATCCATAACAGAGGAAAAGAAGGTGAAATTTGCATGCACCAAATTAAAGGGTCATGCAATGATTTGGTGGGATCATCTTCAAAAGGAACGAATAAGGAAAGGCAAGGATAAGATCAGGACATGGAATAAAATGGAGAAGAAGCTGAGAGAAAAAATTTTGCCCATAGATTATGCGCAAACCCTTTTTCGTAGGTTTCAAAATTTAAAGCATAACCTCTCTTCTGTGCAAGATTATATAAATGAGTTTTATACGCTGTATATACATATAGAGCATCAAGAAACTAATGAACAGATGGCTGCTAGATATGTGAATGGCCTGAAATTCTCTATTCAAGATGAATTGAGCATGCATCGACTCAACAGTATGGAAGAGGCTTACCAATTGGCTCTAAAGGTTGAAGAAAAACAAAACAGACAATACCATCAAAGGAATATAGGAGGAAGAAGGGGTACATCAACCCCATTTCGAGGAGGTTTGAATTATGGCAGGGGAGAGTCATCCCATGGATTGGAAAAACAAGTAGACACCCGACAAGAGCCTTTGAACCAAGAACGAGGAAGGGGATTTCAACGAGGTAGAGGTTATGGTAACGGTAGAGGATGGGCAAACCAGAGAAGGCCTTTCACTTATTTCAGATGTGGAGAAGAAGGTCATAGGGCATTTGAATGCTCAAATTATAACATGCAAGAAAGAAATCAAGGAGGACAACCTAGGGTGAACCTGATTCAAACGGAAGGGACAGAACTAGAGGTTCCACCAGATGTGGGAGAAAGTCTCATGATGAGAAGGGCAATGGTGATCCCAGAGAAGGAGAAAATACAAGCCAAAATCTCTGATGGTTCATGGCTTCGAACCAATATCTTCAGAACCAGATGCACTTCAGGTGGCAAGGTATGTCAAGTTTTTGTTGATGGAGGTAGTTGTGAAAATATGGTTTCTAAAGAAATGGTAGACAAATTGAATTTACACTGTGAAAAACATCCTCATCCATACCGCATTGCATGGTTTAAAAAGGGGAATGAAGTCACTGTTGATAAAAGATGCCTAATTAAGTTTAGCATAGGGAAGATCTATCAAGATGAGATTTGGTGTGATGTTGTCCCAATGGATGCCTGTCATGTGTTATTGGGAAGGCCATGGCAGTATGATAGAAAAGTTATGCATGATGGAGAGAAAAACACATATACCTTTTGGAAAGATGGCTCTAAGGTGATTTTATTGCCTCTCAAGGATGAAGGAAAAGGTGAGACCATGTTGTCTGAAAGAGATCTTGTTAAAGAAATGAAGGTGACAGGGTGTTGTTACACATTAGTAGTGAAAAAAGGTGAAGAGGAAGACATTTCAGTTCCCCCAGAAGTAGCAGAGCTATTGGAAGAATTTGTTGATGTTTTTCCTGATGAATTGCCTAATAGTCTACCACCAAAGAGAGATATTCAGCATCATATTGATTTGATCCCAGGAGCAACTCTACCCAACCAAGCAGCTTATAGGATGAATCCAACACAACATGCAGAGATGAATAAGCAAGTAACATAACTCATAAGTAAAGGTGTGGTGAGAGAGAGCATGAGCCCATGTGCTGTACCTGCATTGTTGACCCCCAAAAAAGATGGAACATGGAGGATGTACACTGATAGCAGAGCAATTAATAAGATTACCATCAAGTATCGGTTTCCTATACCTCGTATGGAAGACATGATGGATGTCCTTGCAGGGGCCAAATATTTCAGCAAGATCGACCTACGAAGTGGCTATCACCAAATCCGGATCCGAGAAGGGGATGAGTGGAAGACAACCTTTAAGACTGGAGATGGATTATATGAGTGGATGGTTATGCCATTCAGGTTATCAAATGCACCTAGCACATTTATGAGATTGATGAACACTATACTACGACCTTACATTGGTAAGTTTGTGGTAGTTTATTTTGATGATATTTTGGTATTTAGTAACAGCAAAGAAGAGCACCTACAACACTTGCGGATCATCTTTGGTGTGTTAAGGAAGGACAATTTGGTTTTTTTAGGATTTGTCATTTCTAAATATGGTGTCAGAATGGATCTAGAAAAAGTTAGGGCAATTCTAGAATGGCCTAGCCCAAGCAGCATCACAGAGGTAAAAAGTTTTCATGGCTTGGCCACTTTCTATCGAAAGTTCATTCAAAATTTTAGTAGTATTGTAGCTCCTATAACAGATTGCACCAAAGGAAGGGAGTTTATATGGACCAAGGATGCTAAGGAGAGCTTTAAGTACTTGAAGCAAAAGGTAACAGAAGCACCTATACTTGCATTGCCAAATTTTGATAAAGTATTTGAAGTACAATGTGATGCCTCCCATGTGGGAATAGGTGTTGTGCTTAGCCAAGCTGGAAAACCTATAGCTTTCTTTAGTGAAAAGCTGAATGAAGTGAGAAAGAATTATTCTACTTATGATTTGGAATTTTATGCAATTATTCAAGCATTGAGGCATTGGAGACATTATCTAGTTCCCCAGGAGTTTGTATTGTTTACATATCATATTGCAATGAGATACTTGAACACACAGAAAAAGTTGAATAGTAGGCATGCCAAGTGGGTCTCTTTCTTGCAGGGTTACAACTTTGTGTTGAAGCATAAGTTTGGAAAAACAAATCAGGTTGTAGATGCGTTAAGTAGGCGTGTTGCACTTTTGACCACAATGGAAGCTGAGGTGATTGGTTTTGATGCCATCAAAAATTTGTATGAGTCTGATGATGATTTTTGGGAGATTGTGGAACAATTGAAGGCACCTGTATCTGGTAACTTGGATCACTTTAGGGGTGAATATTTTATGCAAGATGGGTATCTATTTAAAGGAAAACAACTATGCATACCAGCTGGCTCTATGAGGGAAAACATTATCAGAGAATTTCATAATAGTGGGTTGGCTAGACATTTTGGCAAGGACAAGACAATAGCCTTGATAGAAGATAGATATTACTGGCCAAAGATGAAAAGGGATATAACTAAGTATGTAACAAGGTGTAGAATTTGCCAAGTAGCTAAGGGACATTCACAGAATACAGGATTGTATATGCCCTTACCAGTACCAGCTGCACCATGGACAGATTATGAGAATAAGTTGATATTTGAATATTGAGCTAGTAATTGAAGTGAAAAATGTAAATAGAAAATAAATGTACTTAGCTCGATAACTGAAAAAATGCACAAAGAATGAAGAAGATCTAGATCTGGTACTACCTCAAAATCAAGAGTGGATAATATCAGATTTGTAATCACCTTGGAATGAGAATTTTTTGTTGAGTCTATGTAGGGACGAATCTAGTTCTATCAAGGATAGATTCTTGATCACGAAGTTGACCTATGTAATCTCTAGACTATTCTTCTTCACTTTGCCCAAGATGTCTTGATTTCTTCTATGCTTCTTGATCTCTACAAGGACTAGTGGCATTGATAAATACCTTTGTTATGTTGTCATAGACTGAGTTGTAAGGACGCTACATCTTGATCAACCCTTTAATATAGAAAAATATAAAAAACAACACTCTTCAGCCATGAAAACCCTTTAGAATGATTGTACAATGCTAGGTTCCTTTTAGAACACTAATTAAAATGTATGTACATATGTAATTCATTTCTTTTTTCTTTGATAATATCATATTTTTGTCCTTTATTAAACTTTTATTGGAAAAATAACTGGCAGCCAATCCTATGCAGCGTATTGGTAAACCATATGGTTAACTATTACAGTTGCATGGGTTCGAACTTGGCCGAGGGGAAGAGGAAAAAAAGAAAAAGGCGGTACTCTATGGTATCCCGTCATTTTTCCTCGGTTTGGCTTCACGTGGAGTCTCTACTTTTTTTATTTTATTTGTATGAGAGATCTGAGGCTATTTCGGGTTCCAATTTTTTTTCTGATTTGTAGCATTTTGAATCGGCTGCACTTCTTTAATAAAAGAAAACTTCTGATGTAATGTGAAACCTGCCATGATTTCCATTTGAGAGGTAGCAGAGCAAGCACAAATCCATTCTCCATTCTAATACCCAATTCATCAGAAGACACGAATTTAGGAAGGAGTTCGGCATTATTAACTAATCGTTGTTAAAAACTTTTGGAGCAATGGGTAGCATTAGGATTTCTTTCTATCCATTGTCTAGTAAGAATGATATGAAATCAGTCTAAAGCAGGAATGATATGAAAGAGAATGACCTCCTCCATTTAGTTTAATTTAAAGATAATGTAATGTATTATGTCTTGCATGATACCATTATATTTTATAGAAACTCTATAATGTGTATCTTGATCTTGTTGTAAGTTGTAAGTGATGATTAAATAAAACTCTATAGTGCATACATTGAAGTAGCGTCCACCATTAAATTCCTTTGATAGGTGGATATGATGTATCTTCCCTAATGTGGAGCAACCCATGGTATCCATTATTAGGTATTTCATTATTAGAAAATGTTGTGTCCATAAAAATGAAGATTGTAATGATTTGTCCAATATCTCTTCATTTGTTTCTTAATCTTTTATAAGAGTTCCCACATGATCAAAATCATCATGTTGTGGAAAAGCATTGGTGTATATTTTAGAAATTTAGTTGGGAGGAGGAACAAATATGTTGCCCTCTCATTTATCACTTCCACATAAATTGAATTGTTATAAATCAAATCTTGTTTCTTATGCTTTAAACCCAAAACATATTTGTGTATCATGACCATTAAGTCTAGTATTCACAAAAAACTTTTGACTCAAAACCTTTAGGCACATAAGTTGAGGTATCCAATGGTCTAAGATGTGTTAATGTGTAAACACATTTGCTCCTTTTTGGTAGCATAATATTGAGAGGATCATGAAGCCTTGTAAATTTCTTTTGTCTGAAGTCACTTGTCTATTATTTTAACACAATTTATGTTGGACTTAGATTCTTACTTTTAGAAGAAACCATACTGTTCTTTTTGAAATTATTTTTTAGTTCATATTTAGAGAGATAGAATGAAGAAGTGTATAATATGATATTCTTAAAGCAAAGGAATAGTAGTGTTGCCTAAGAAGAGATCTCAAGCTAGATTTTCTAAGTGTGAGGCATTACAAACACCCCACAGAGGTTGGCTCTCAGAAATTTGCTTAAAAGAGGCGTATGATAATTTTGAACCCAAGAAGTTTCACTTGAATTCCATTGAAGAATGATGCCTTGATATGTTTCTAGGGTTTGACAGCCGAGTTGAAAGGTTTAGAGTAATTTGAGTGAGATTCTATGATATTGTCACACTAACCTCATCTTTTCTTCTACAAGATGAACTCAGAACAATTTCATTTCATGTGATATATGCTCTAAATATTGCTAGTAACGGGGTCAAATTTTTGTTTTGGTAAGTTACCAGCAGTGGAATGAGATCTGCCATTAGATTCATAACAATTACATGCTAATGAATGCATTTACTAAGTGGTTAGATTTAAAAAACCTCTTTCTATTGGCAAGAGACACTATATGGATTCATGATTGTTGTCATTGATGGCAACAAAGTTCATCCCACACATCCACGGGACATGGTATGTCTCTACCGGAAGTCAGAATGAAGAATGTGGTGGTCTGGTAAACAAGAATAGAGCATGTGGCAAGGTCTGACAGACAGGTCCAGATCTCTCAGAGGAAGTATCTTGGTGAAGTGTGGATTTGGGGAAGTCAAGAGGACTACCTTGAGTGATAGATTCCAAGGTTTTAGCCTTCGGTGATAGATGAGGTAAAAGATATGAATACTTGAGTACCGGGTTCCTGAGTGACGGTGTGAACAAAGGAAGAACTGACTGACAGAACATCAGACTATTTTCTGGATGTGTTTCTGATGGTGGTAAAGGTTATGAAGACATGAATTATGTTTGGCCGACATGATTAATGATTTCTACAAGTATATGCTTGATCCGCATTACTTGATGTGCAAGGATTCAACCGACAGAACAGAGTTTGTGAAAAGATTAACTGTTCCGGGTGCCGACTAGGAAGATAATGAAATCACTTGTGCGGATATATATAGGATGGATTTAGTTGTGAGAGGTGTGTTTGGTGATGTGTGAGGTGCGAATAAAAGTAGAGCAGAGCATAAATAGTAAGGAAGGTCCAGTATGTGAAAGGAAAGCAGCATAAGAGAAGAGGAAAGATGAAGTGCAGCAGATCAGTATACTGAGCCTAACTGGAACTGCACTCCAGCATATGTGGATGCTACCAATCAGTTCAAGTATTGTATAACACTCTTTTGTAGACAGTGTGTCTCTTGTAGGTAGTGTGCCTCCTTGTGAGCAGTGTGCTCAGGTAGTGAGCCCTAATTGGCAAGTGCCATTTTGTATTTTCTTATTCTTCTAACAGAGAATAATCTTTGGGTTAATCACCCTGTGGTTTTCTCCCTTAATAGGGTTTCCACGTCAAAAATATTGTGTCACGTGTATCTCCATTTCATGGTTATGTTTGCTTGTTTTAATTAATGCTGCATTGATTAATAAGAAAGTTCAGAAAGAAGAAATAATTAGGATAACTGATTCACCCCCCCCTTAGTTATCAACACTTTCTCCTTTTATTTATTGTAGAAGGTACAATCTTCTATTGCATGTTCTGGTCTACATGGTCAAATTGTAGGAAGGCAGGCCAACAAAACATAGACTAGATAGATGCTCTCTGATTCTATAGGTTGCTAGACAAGAAACATTAGAAAGAATTCGAGAAAAAACCACTTATTGGATTCTTTCCAATGGTATTTTTGAGATAGATATTATTTGTTTGATTATCTTCATTGAAAATATCCAGTGAGAACTTAATACCTTGCATGCAACAATCACTACTCATAACAACCCTACCACAACTCAACTCAAAATTATTGCCACCCATTGTGAGGAGGATAGTCCCCTAAATTCTCCACTACATCATTTACATTTTTTACATGAACAAGAGTGATCTATTAGTCATACAATCAAACATAAGAAATGCATGTGTATGACATTCAAGATTTATGCATAGTAGTGGTGAGTCACATTTGGAGTGTATAGATACAAGCCAAAGTCTTTCTAATCAAATTGAGGACCTTAATCTGAGTGTTATGTGGAGGACCCAGAATCAAATTAAAGGTCATAAATTGCATCCTAGTCTACTTTTAATGAGATCTTATCTTGTTCTCATTATAGTTGGCTATTCCTTGGTTAGGGAAAATTTTGGGGCTCTAACTCTCAAGGTCCATTTTCTTAGGAAAAAATCACTCTTTTAAAGAAACAATTGTAGATATAATTCTAGAGTGGTCTCTAGATGTTGATATTTATTTTCCTCCATGGTTTTGAGGGTACATTATAATCATATTGGCAAAATTTACATTTGAAGAATCCCAATGAAGCCCTACAAGGTTAGTTATGCAATATTGAAGATCATAGTTTTATTGATTTTGATTATCAATGAGGTAGTTGAGAGGTATAGTGGTGCAAGATTGAAGATACAAGATGTTTTTTATTTTTGAAAAAAAATTCTAAACTTGAAGTCAAATTGAGATACCAATACAAACATTAGATGGAATATGTCACATAATTTGACAAGAAGCTTAAACAACCTATAGAAAATAATAAATAAGAAAAATCATGATAGAGGAGTATTGCCAAGGATTATCCAACATGCTATATGGTTCTTCCAAGTAGCACAATGTTACCAATGAATGAGTTCAAGAATATAAAAATATGCATGATTATAATGACACGAATGATCTTGAGATCACTAGAATGTGAAGAGTTTCCAAAACAAGGATTGATCAAATGATGAAACTATTAAGACATGACAAAGGACATCAATAATGTGCCTCAAGTTTTAAAAAGAAAGTACTTTAAAAATATTTTATTTTGTTATATATCCTTTTATAAAAGATTTGAGTGAATAATAAATTCATGTTTGAGATACTTTATTACATTAAAATATTATCTTATAAAATCACTTTTAATAAGTTAGGGTATGTTATAATGTATAAAGTCATTTATTTTAAAAGGACTTTATACTTTTCAAATGTATTTCAAAAATCTCTAACTAATAAACGCTTAGTTATTTCTTTGCATATGGAATTGCTTCGAATTGAGAGACTAAAGTAAACATTAGAGGGAATTTTTCATATAATTTGAGAAGAAGCTTGAGAAACTTATAGAAAATATAATAAATGAGAAAAATCATGACAAGGGTATTGCCAAGGAGTATCCAACATGATATATATGGTTTATGTAAGTGGAAAAATGATACTAGACAAAAAGTTTGGGAATACACAAATCCGCATGATTATAATGCCATGCATGATATTGAGATCACTACAATGGAGAGAGTTGTTAAAATAGGGATTGATCAAATGATACAACTATTAGGATATGGCAAAGGACAACAATAATGTGGCTCAAATTTTAAAAAGATTATTTTTAAAATACTTTATTTTGTTATATATCCTATTATAATGTCACTTTTATAAAAGACTCAAGTGGATAATAAATTCATGTTTGAGATACTTTATTATGTTACAATATTATCTTATAAAATCACTTTTAAGAAGTTAACATATATTATGACGTATAAAGTCATTTATTTTGAAAGGACTTTAAATACTTATCAAATGTATTTCAAAAAGCCCTAACTAACAAAAAATTAGTTATTTCTCTACATAAGGGGCTATTTGAGCCTCTTTAACATTTACACAAACTTTGTATAGGGTGAAGGAAGTTGAGGCTTTGTGCCCATTTTTAGAGAAATAAGAAGGATATTTGAAGAATTTTGTGTCTCTCTTGTTCTTCACATCTTTTAGATTATTCTTAAGTTCAATATAAAATATTTTCTTCATTCTTGTCCTTTACAATGAAGGAGGTGTTGAATGGTTGAAATCAATAAGCATGTTTGTGGTGTATGTGGGAATTAAGCTTTGCTTTTCTATTTAATTTTCAAGACATTCTTTTTCTTTTTCCCATTTTTCCATTTGTTCTCAAATAATGTAGATTGTTCTCTACATTTAAATTTCATCCTATATTTCTCCCTTTTTCCCTTTCCATCATTTTTTTATATTGTTTCTTGTTTTGTAATTTTAAGTTAGAAGTACTAATAAACCCCTATCATATGAGGGAGGTGCCCCTCTCAAATGTAGAGGAAATTCATATCTTATGATGATATCTCTCACTATTGTAAGTTTGTCATTTCTTGTTAGGAAAGTTAAGGAAATAACCTAAGAAATTGTGGTGACCTATTTACTTACCAATAAATTGATATTTAAATATTGAGCTAGTAATTGAAGTGAAAAATATAAATAGAAAATAAATGTACTTAACTCAATAACTGAAGCATGCACAAAGAATGAAGAAGATCTAGATATGGTATGCCTCAAAATCAAGAGTAGATAATATCATATTTGTAATCACCTTGGAATTATAATTTTTTGTTGACTCTATGTAGGGATGAATCTAGTTGTATCAAGGATAGATTCTTGGTGTAATCTCTAGACAATTCTTCTTCACTTTGTCCAAGATGTCTTGATTTCTTCTAAGCTTCTTGATCTCTACAAGGACTAGTGGTATTGATAAATACTTTTGTTATGTTGTCATAGACCAAGTTGCAAGGGTACTACATCTTGATCAAACCTTTAATATTAAAAAAATAAAATACAACACTCTTCAGTCATGAAAACCCTTTAGAATGATTGTGTAATGCTAGGTTCCTTTTAGAGCACTAATTAAAGTGTACAATGTAATTGATTTCTTTTTTCTTTGATAATATCCATTTTTTCCTAGATGATTAGAATGAATGCATTAAACGCCTTTAAATACAAGTACATAGCAATATATCATACAAACTTGTGTTTAGCTAGCCCTAGGAAGTAAGGGTAAAGGTGAGAATTCAATTAAATTTGAATTTAAAAATTTAAATTAGGGCAGGACGAGTCCGCAACTACAAGGATAACCCCATGATCATGAACTAGTCTCAAGATAAAAAATGAGCAAAATCATAGTGGATAGCATGTGCATAGAAATAAGTGTGAGCATAGATATAATAAATCAGTGGATAGGATGAATGTATAAGGGTGTGTGAACATGGAAAAAAAAGATAAGTGGTAACTATATTGAAAATTGTGTAAATGAAAGGTAGATAGCATAGGACAACACACCCAACTTTATGCAAAATTATGCAATTTATCAATATATTGAACATCAAAACACTTCTCTTAAAATAAAGACAAAACTAAATGAAATTCAACATTATAATATAATATTATAAGACATAAAAATAATGTAGAGAAAAAGAGATAAATGAGCATTTTGCTAGTTTATAATAGAAGAACCCTTTAAAACTAATGTTCACTCTATTTATGGTAGCATTATAATTTACGTTACTAGTTCCTGCCTAGTTTTGATTGGCAAACTAAAAATCAGTTTGATTAAATTAATTGTCTAAAAAACATTATCGGTCAATCCCATGCACCGTATTGGTAAACCACATGGTTTACTATTTCAGCTGCATTTGTTCGAACTTGGCCGAGGAGAAGAGGAGAAAATGGAGGAATGCGGTACTCTATAGTACCCATCACTTTGGCGATTTGTATGATAGATCTGAGTCTATTTCGGGTTCCAATTTTTTTCTGATTTGTAGCATTTCGAATGGGTTGCACTTCTTCAATAAAAGAAAATTTCTGATGTAATGTGAAACCTACCGTGATTGCCATTCAAGAGGTAGCAGAGGAAGCACAAATCCATCCTCCATTTGAATACCCAATTCATCAAAAGATCATGAATTTAGGAAGGGACTTCAGCATTATCAAATAATTTAAGCAATCAAGATCTTGAATCTTTCAAGGAGATTTTGGATGTCATGCTTCTATATATGCAATACAAAATACTTAATAGTTGTACAAGAAATAGTATGTTGAAATCTTATTTCAAAACTACACCCCATCAAAGGGTATGAATGAAATAGTATGTTGAAATCTTATTTCAAAACTACACCCTATAAAAGGGTATGAATGACTTTCTCCTCTTTTGGGATGGTACAAAAGTTGAATGAAAGATGGTTTCTTCATTCATCTTCACAATCTTGGAGCAAGAGGTATTAAGCTATTTTGAACGTCATTCTGAATTCCACCCACTTTGCTTGGTATATTCTCTACTAAGGCTTCCCTATGGGTAAACACTTGGTCCACTTAGTAGTGTCGGGCCCAAAGGGCCAAGTGTCATTTTTTGGACAGATGAATACCATCAAGCATTTGTTAAGTGTCCTTTAGGTATTCTTATATCCATAGTCTTCTAAGAATGATATGAAATTGATCTAAAGCATGAATGATATGAAAGAGGATGACCTCCTTTTAGTCTAATTTGAGGATAATGCAACCCATTATGTCTTACATGACACCATTATAACATTTTATAGAAACTATAAAATGTGTATGTTGATCTTGTAAGTGATGATTAAATAAAACTCTACAATGCATACATTGAAGTAGCATCCACTATTAACTAATTCTTTTGATAGTGGATATGATATAATCTTCCCTAATGTGGAGCAACCCATGGTATCCATTATTAAGTATTTCATCATGAAAAAATGTTATGGATAAAAATGAAGATGCATTAGATGGCTCACCAATAACCCCAACAAATTCCTCATAAGATTGTAATGGTTTGTCCAATATATCTTCATTTATTTCTTCATCTTTTAATAAATTTACCACATGATCAAATTCATCATGTTGTGGAAAAGCATTGGTGTATATTTAAAAAAATTAGTTGGGAGGAGTAACAAATATGTTACCCCCATCATTTATTGCTTCCACATAAATTGAATTGTTATAAATCAATTCTTGTATCTTATGCTTTAAACCCAAAACACATTTCTATATCATGACCATTAAGTCTAGTATTCACAAAAAGCTTTTGACTCAAAACCTTTAGGCACATAAATTGAGGTATCGAATGGTCTAATATGCGTTAATGTGTAAACACATTTGCTTCTTTTTTGTAGCATAATATTGAGAGGATCATGAAGCCTTGTAAATTTCCTTTGTATTTGGGGTTTTATAGTAATGACATTTGAAGTGACTTGTCCCCATTATTTTAACATGATTTATGTTGGACTTAGATTCTTTCTTCTAGAAGGAACCATACCACCCTTTTTGAAATTATTTTCTAGTTTATATTTAGAGAGATAGGATGAAGAAGATGAAAGAGCACTAGATGAACCCTAACTTCACCCCTCCACCTAGTGCACCACATCATCTGAAATAAAAAAAATGATTTTGCCAACTTGCCATTGACGTGGACTCCCTAAATATTTCATTTTATGGGGTCAGATTGCTTTTATCCACGTGGACGACGTGTTTTTGGTGGGGGCAATTTTTTGACCCTTTTTTACCGCCAATCGACGACTAGACACAACTTACCTCGGTGGCAGGGACCCACATCGTAGGTTGTGCTTAGCATGCAGTGTGGCTTGTGAGCATTCCACCACCTTTTCTTCTCACACTCTCGCATTTACACAGCACCACTCCCTCACTTACTTCCATGTTGTTGCATTAACTCCTCTTCAATCTACATTTCACTGGGTATTGTGCTACCAATTTTTGCAGCTATGGAGCATTCAATGCTCTCATCATTTCCATTCAACAAATATTGGTACGCCATTACCGACTCTCCTCTCTACATTTGGTCATTGCAAATGGCACCAAAACTAGGTCACTTTGGGGTTGTTTTAGCTGCTCTTCACACTGGAGATGGCTCGGCTTTGGCAATGGCTCCGCTCGTTTCTCCTTTCACTCGTGGCTTCGCTCATTTATCCTTCGACTCTAGTAAGGATATCTTATCCTACTAAGGCAATGATCTTTCTAGCTCGAAAAAATAGAGGATTTATTAGTTTTTTCGGTTTATTTGTCGTATGTTTTATGCATGCAATATCTCGGTTTGGTTTTTGCTATTTGCAATGTGATTTCTTCCATATATTGTTGTCTGTGGTCATATATGGAAGGCTCTTTTCATTTTGTCTAGTTGTAATCATTAGGCTTCAGTATTCAAATGAGTTTATTGTTTATACATGGGTATTAACTTTTCTTTCATATTTCAATATAGGTTTTTTCTATCGATTGTTGTTTGTTATCGTAAATGAAAGGTTCTATCTAGTTGTAGTCATGACGGTTTGGTTTAAAATAGGGTTATTGTTTGTTAATGGGTATTTAGTTTAGGCATTAAAAATAGCTCGACTTTGGCGATGCCTCCACTCATTTCTTCTTCGACTATGTTCCTAGTCGGCTTCCCGCCCGACCCTGGTAAGGATATCTTATTCTGCTAAGGCAATGATCTTTCTAGCTTGAAAAAAAGAGGATTTATTTGGTTTTTTCGGGTTTTTTTGTCATATGGTTAATGCATGCAATATCTCAGTTTGGTTTTTTCTGTTTGCAATGGGATTTCTTCCATATATTGCTGTTTGTGGTCATAAATGGAAGGCTCTTTTCATTTTTTGTCTAGTTGTAATCATTAAGCTTCGATATTCAAATGGGTTTATTGTTTATCCATGGGTATTAACATTTAATTTATAGTTTGATATGGGATTTTTTCCATCGATTGTTGTTTGTGGTCGTAAATGGAAGGTTCTTTTCATTTTCTATCTGGTTGTAATCATGAGGGTTCGGTGTTAAAATGGGATTATTGTTTGTCCATGGGTATTAAATTATTTTTTATTATTTGCAATATGATTTTTTCTGTCTATTATTGTCTGTAATCGTAAATGGAAGGTTCTTTTGATTTTCTATTTGGTTGTAATCATGATGGTTCGATATTAAAATGGGGTTATTCTTTATCCATGGGTATTAAAATATTTTTTATTGTTTGCAATGAGATTTCTTCCATTATTTATGTCTGTAATCATATATGGAAGGTTCTTATGGTTTTCTGATTGTTTGTAATCATGAGGGTTCAATATTAAAATGGGGTTATTGTTTACACAACACTACTCCCTCACTTACTTCCATGTTGTCGCATTAACTCCTCTTCAATCTACATTTCACTAGGTTTGTGCTACCAATTTTTACAGCTATGGAGCATTCAATGCTCTCATTGTTTCCATTCAACAAACGTCGGTACACCATTACCGACTCTCCTCTCTACGTTTGGTCATTGTAGATGGCACTAAAACTGAGTCACTTTGGGGTTGGTTTAGTTGCTCTTCATGCTAGAGATGGCTCGGCTTTGGCAATGGCTCGACTTGTTTCTCCTTTCACTTGTGGCTTCGCTCATTTATCCTTCGACTCTAGTAAGGATATCTTATCCTACTAAGGCAATGATCTTTCTAGCTTGAAAAAATAGAGGATTTATTAGTTTTTTTTGGTTTATTTGTCGTATGTTTTATGCATGCAATATCTCGGTTTGGTTTTTTTCTATTTGCAATGTGATTTCTTCCATATATTGTTGTCTGCGGTCATATATGGAAGGCTCTTTTCATTTTATCTAGTTGTAATCATTAGGCTTCAGTATTCAAATGAGTTTATTGTTTATACATGGGTATTAACTTTTCTTTCATATTTCAATATGGGTTTTTTCTATCGATTGTTGTTTGTTATCATAAATGAAAGGTTCTTTTCGTTTTCTATCTAGTTGTAGTCATGACGGTTTGGTGTTAAAATGGGATTATTGTTTGTTAATGGGTATTTAGTTTAGGCATTGAAAATAGCTCGACTTTAGTGATGACTCCGCTCATTTCTTCTTCGACTATGTTCCTACTCGGCTTCCTGCCTGACCTTGGTAAGGATATCTTATTCTGCTGAGGCAATGATCTTTCTAGCTAAAAAAAAGAGGATTTATTTGGTTTTTCAGGTATTTTTGTCATATGGTTAATGCATGCAATATCTCAGTTTGGTTTTTTTTGTTTGCAATGGGATTTCTTCCATATATTGCTGTCTGTGGTTATAAATGGAAGGCTCTTTTCATTTTTTGTCTAGTTGCAATCATTAAACTTCGATATTCAAATGGGTTTATTGTTTATCCATGGGTATTAACATTTATTTTATAGTTTGATATGGGATTTTTTCCATCGATTGTTGTCTATGGTCGTAAATGGAAGATTCTTTTCATTTTCTATCTAGTTGTAATCATGAGGGTTTGGTGTTAAAATGGGGTTATTGTTTGTCCATGTGTATTAAATTATTTTTTATTGTTTGCAATATGATTTTTTCCATCTATTATTGTCTGTAAATCGTAAATGGAAGGTTCTTTTGATTTTCTATCTGGTTGTAATCATGATGGTTCGATATCAAAATGCGGTTATTGTTTATCCATGGGTATTAAAATATTTTTTAATGTTTGCAATGAGATTTCTTCCATTATTTATGTCTGTAATCGTAAATGGAAGGTTGTTATGGTTTTCTGATTGTTTGTAATCATGAGGGTTCAGTATTAAAATGGGGTTGTTGTTTATCCATGAGTATTAATATATTTTTTATTGTTTACAATGGGATTTCTTCCATTATTGTTGTCTATAATTGTAAATGGAAGTTTCTTATGGTTTTCTGACTGTTTGTAATCATGAGGGTTCGGTATTAAAATGGGGTTATTATTTATCCATGGGTATTCAATTATTTTTTATTGTTTGCAATGAGATTTTTTCCATCTATTGATGTATGTAATCGTAAATGGAAGGTTCTTATGGTTTTCTGACTATTTGTAATCATGAGGGTTCAGTATTAAAATGAGGTTATTGTTTATCCATGGGTATTCAATTTTTTTATTGTTTGCAATGAGATTTTTTCCATCTATTGTTGTTTGTAATTGTAACTGGAAGGTTCTTATGGTTTTCTAACTATTTGTAATCATGAGGGTTCGATATTAAAATGGGGTTATTGTTTATCCATGGGTATTCAATTTTTTTTATTGTTTACAATGGGATTTTTTCCATCTATTGTTGTTTGTTATAGTAAATGGAAGGTTCTTATGGTTTTCTGACTGTTTGTAATTATGAGGGTTCAGTATTAAAATGGAGTTATTGTTTATCCATGGGTATTCAATTATTTTTATTGTTTGCATTGGGATTTTTTCCATCCATTGCTTTTTGTACTTGTAAATGGAAGATTCTTTTGGTTTTTTGAGTAGTCATGAGGGTTTTGTATTCAAATGAGGTTATTCTTTATCCATGTCTATTGATTGTTTTTTCATTTACAGTGAGTTTTCTTCCATCTTGTGCTGTCTATGATCGTTAATGGAAGTTTGTTTTTGTTTTATGTGTGGTTGTAATCATATGATGATTCTGTATTTCTTTAACTTTGTGGTGGAATGTCTAGTTCAACGCTTAAGGCTCTTTGTTTCTTTAACTTTGTACTGCAGAGATTCAAAGGATTCTAAATGTCAAAATTGGTGTTCAAGGGTGTTTGTTGTAACAATTTATCTACTTTACAAGTAGTGTTTATCAACATAACTTGATGGTCATTTTCTGTGTTTTGTAACACATTTATTGGTTTTGGAAATTGCAAAATTTTGTTCAAGCATCACTGTGATTCTTTAATTTAAGTTACAAATTTTAGTTTACAATTTGTAATTGTAGAAAATGGATTGATAAATATTTTAATGGTTGGCAATTCTTTCTTAGAACCACATTTACTGTTTAATTTAATGTCATATTGAATACCTTGTAAAAGCATGTTTACTTCAAAATTCAATCTGCAATATGTCCATTTTTCATAGTGGGTCACCCTAACTTGACCCCTCCACCTGGCGCACCATGTCATCCGAAATTAAACAAATTTGCCTCTACACCTGGTCGATGATGTGGACACCCTAAATATTTCATCATGTTGTTCATGCCCTTGCCCATGGTTTACTCTTTATGATGTTCATGCCCTTGCCCATGTTTTACTCTTTATGTTGTTCATGCCCTTGCTTTAGCAATCTACAACCTCTAGTCACAATCTTCATTCTCCATGCATTATATTTCACAACAAAAAATGTTTATCATTTTGAATAAATGAAAATGATCTACACATACAATTCCTATTGGGGTTTACTAGTGGATGAGTATGATCTCTTTTATCTATACACACACACAAATATATATATATATGTGTGTGTGTGTGTGTGTGTGTGTGTGTGTGTGTGTGTGTGTGTGTGTGTGTGTGTGTGTGTGCACATAAAACCAAAAGAACCTTCCATTTACAACCACAAACAACAATAGATGAAAAAAATCCCATTGTAAACAACAAAAACCAAACTGAGATATTTGTCTATATAATCACATTGATATAGCTATTTTCCACTTGATTCTACTAAAATTTATAGCCTAGGGTAATTTCTATAGTAGAAGGGCCAATCCCATCATTTTAGACTTGAACCTACCTTTTCAAAAATCAAATTCCAATTTTGGCAAATTGTGCCCCTTAATTTTCCTACATTGAGCTAACTAAGTACACATTTTGTAAAATTTGACACTATGTCCTAGTAGTGAAAAATGTTCTTTAATTTATCATCCACACATATCAAATAATTGATTCTCATCCTAGAGCATTCAAGGAGCAAGCAATAGAAAAACACTTGGATAGGGTCAAGTCTGAACTTAGAGGACAAGTCTATAGTCATTGAATCAACTAAGATGTTGGATTGGATTATAGATAGAGTAAAGATTCTATATCAATTACCAAACTGAGATATTGCATGCAAAAACCATAGGACAAAAAAATAGAAATAAAAATCCCATTGCAAACAACAAAAACCAAACCGAGATATTTGTCTATATAATCACATTGATTAGCTATTGTCCACTTGATTTTACTAAAATTTCAAGCCTAGGGTAATTTCTATAGTAGAAGGGTCAATCCCATGATTTCAGACTTGAACCTACCTTTTCAAAAGTCAAATTCCAATTTTGGCCAATTGTGCCCCTTAATTTTCCTACTTTGAGCTAACTAAGTACACATTTTGCAAAATTTGACACTATGTCCTACTAGTGAAAGATATTCTTTAATTTATCATCCACACATATCAAATAATTGATTCTCATCCTAGAGCATTCAAGGAGCAAGCAATAGCAAAACACTTGGATAGGGTCAAGTTTGAACTTAGAGGTCAAGTCTATAGTCATTGAATGAACTAAGACATTGGACTGGATTCTAGATAGAGTAAAGATTATATATCAATTACCAAACCGAGATATTGCATGCATAAACCATATGACAAAAAAAAGAAAAAAATCACATTGCAAACAATAAAAAATATTTAAATACCCATGGATAAACAATAACCCCATTTGAATACCAAACCCTCTTGATTAAAACTAGTCAAAAAATGAAAAGAACATTCTATTTATGAGCAGATAAAACATTGTCACATATATATTACATTATGAATGTATATATACTTGCATATGCATATGCATATGTATGTATGTATATATGCATATGCATATGTATGTTTATATATATGCATCTGCATGTATATATTAAATTATGAATGTATATATGTGCATATGTATGCATATATACATATATGTGATTGTGTGCATGTATGTTTGTAAAAAGATGTCTACACACACACACACATATATAAACATTACATACTTACAAACATAGAGTGACATATGAAGCATCCACAATCGGAGGTGTAAGGCACACCAATCAAGTAGTCAAAACAAGAGGACATAAATCAAACAATTGTCAAACTTATTACTAATTTCTAATTTTTTAACAAGCAGTCATAAAAAGAGGACACAAAGTTAAGAGTTCAGACCACACAAGTATTCAACCAAGTCAATCATCCTCTCATATACCTCTCCATTTATTCCTTTTGTTATACATTTCCTATCTCATATACTTTTCTACTTAGTTGTTCTACAAACTCAATTGTCCTACAAAACCATGATGTATTCAACTTTTTATGTGTATAAACCATGTCAGTTGCATTTATGTTTTGCAAATCCTTGTAAATCATTTATGTATGCCACCTAATATGAATAATAAAATACTAATGAATAAAAAAATATGTTTTGTACATTGATTGGTGCCTATTTGTGTTATTTTCAAAAATATTTTGACTATTAATTGAAGCAATTAAAAATAATTGTTGGTCCCACTTTGGTGAACTCCTATACTCATGATCTAAATGCATGAAAATCCTATCAACTAGGACTACCTTTTAGTAGAGAACTATTCTACATGAAGAACCCATTCTACTAGAGAACTATTCTACTAGAGAACTGCTTGATTACCCAAAGGCATTTTGGCTTAAGCTATGTTGCAGTCTACATATCAAATTGATTTTTGGATAAGTGCAACATAGCTCAACACTAAAATAGATTTAGTGTTATCAAGACTCCTCATCTCAACTATTGTATAGGGTCAAAGAAAACTATATGTTAGCATGAATAAGTTGTGAAAAGGATGGCTTCAAAAACCAGATCTAAATGCATGAACATCCTATCAACTAGGACTACATTCTACTAGACAACATGGCTACATGAACAAACCATTCAAATACCTAAAGTTGAACATGAAGAAACCTAAGTTACTATGAGGTGGTAGCATTGGAGAGACTTGGTTACCCAAAGGCATTCTGGGTTAAGCCATGTTGTTGTCTACATATCAAACTAATTTGTCGATAACTACAACATAGCTTAACACTAAAAATGCTTTACCATTATCAAGTTTTTGAATAATGTCTAGCTTCATACAAGCTATCACCAAAGAAGAGCCATCTCCAAATCCTAATTGACCATTTTGTTGGACATATCAATGTTAGATACACTACTAGATTACCAAGGTGCATGATAGTCAAGGAGTGTTGTCATTGATAGCAACAATGTTTAGAGAAACAATGGTAAGATAGCAACAAAGGTAAAGAGAAATGGTTTGGGTTGTGAGGTTATAGTAATGTCCATCACAAGATGTGTCTATACTCACAATGATACTCATGCAAGAAGTTTTGATCCGGAAGATAGCTTAGTAAAAAATTTGGCTAAGTGTTGGAATGTCTCTTTCAGTGTACAGTGTTATAGTTTTCTGGTCTACATTTCTTTTAGTTTGAAGTTTTTGGTCTGGGTGTTTTGGAATATTATTGATGGCTATTAGATGCATCTATCTCCAATATTTCATCTTCTCATGAGTTTCGGAAGGTTGTCTATTTATTGGCTAAGTTCGGCATAATAGAGTGCAGTCTCAGGCAGTTCAGTGTACCTGTTTGTTTTGGTCCGCATCTCACTGATGTATCATATTTCCTCTTGTGGTTCTAAGGGGTTGATGACATATGTCAGAAGTATCTAAATCCAAAGATTAATTGTTTCAAGGTCTCTGAAGTGTAAGTTAAAATGGTCTGAGTATCACTACCTGAATAGACTATGAATGATTGTGACAGTGACTATCTTCCAGTACTCTGCATTTCATCACATAAAGGCATATTGATATGTGGATTTGGGAATATGTTTTTAGATGTCTAAAGTTTTCTAGTTCCAAGTTTGAGGTAATTTGGAGTACAAACTGTTGAGTTATGATCTGACTGTTAGCGTGCATCTAAATTGCTCTGCCCCTGAAGCCGACCTGATAAAGTGCACTTAGTGCAGTGTAGTCCAAAGGTTGTGATGTTATCTAAGGTGATTTTATAGGTCAATCTAACCTAGGAGAATATGTTTTATGTTTTGGTTTAGTCTGCATTGGAGTTTGAGGTTGACTCATGCTACTCTACACACTACACTCAAATAGGCCGACCTATTTGGTGTTATAAGTAAAGTGGTCCTAAAATTAAGGTAAAAATGATGTGTTGAGTTAAGTGAGATCTATTTTAGGTCCACCCCAACCTATTTCCAATTTGAATTTTGGCACAGAGTTTGTGGTTAAGGTCAAGGCATGTTTTTGAGATAACTTAGTTGATGTTGAAGATGAAGTAGATATATAAGTGGAGATTTGGTTTTGATGTCTTTTTTTTGTGTGTGTGTGTGTGTGTGTGTGTGCGAGCAATGTGATATGGTGTGTGAGGTGATGCAATTGTCTAATGTTTGTACTTTGAATGTGAGAAATGAGAAAGAATAGAGCAATTTGTGTAATTGCAGAGCAGAACAGAATTGTGTTTCAAAACAGTGAAAGAGAATTGTGTTTGTACTTCATTAGAACTATGATTTGTGCATGTGTAGATGCAAATGTAATAGTCTCACTTCTCCTCTCTCTCTCTCTCTTATTCAATGGGCAATGAGTCCACCTGCAGTGAGCACTTCTATAATTATTCTCTCTTTCTTATTCAGTGGGTAGTGAGTCCACTTGGATAGTGAGTCCACCTACAATGAGCATTTCTGTATTACCTTAACCGGTTATAATATATTGTGAGCTAACATTCACTATGGTTTTTCCGTTTTGGGTTTTCCATGTAAAAACTCTGGTGTTCATGTGTTATGGTTTCTTTCCTTCATGTTCTCATGCTTAACTTACTTCATTGCAATTAAATATGCTAAATGATTTATGATATTTTATATCTGAATGGTTCTATAGAATACTGATTCACCCCCCTCTCAGTATTATGAGTGTTCAATAGTTTTGGTACCATCTGCAATGACCATACGTGATAAGAAATATCGTTAGTGGGGTGCCAACATTTGATGAGTGGAAAGGACTGGAGCATTGAACGCTCCATAGCTCTAAAATGTGGTGGCACAATCCCCAATGAAATGCAGACTGAAGAGTAGTTAATGCAACAATAGGGAAGTAAGTGAGGGAGTGGTGTTGTGTAAATGCGAGAGTGTGAGAAGAAAAGGTGGTGGAATGCTCACATGCCACACTACATGCTGAGTACAACCTATGATGCAGCTCCTTTCCACCAGGGTAAGTTGTGTCCAGTTGTCGATCAACGTTAAAAAAGGGCTAAACAATTGCCCTGTCAAAAACACGTGTCGTCCACGTGGAAAAAAGCAACACGACCTTGTAAAATGAAATATATAAGGATACCACCTTATTGCATGCATGTTTGATTATAAATGCATATGACTCAAATGAATAAATGCCACCTAAAATGATAAAGAATGTGAAGCCCATGTTGACCTTGAAAGTTAGGTTGCACCACTATCATGCCCTCAACATATCATTGTACTCAAACAAGTTTTATGTTGACCATTGGATGTTTACAAAATACAAATCATTGACATATGTCAAACACAGATCTAAAATCCCCTTTCATTAATATAAGCCAAAATACAAATTGTGGTATTACAAAATGCAAAAATACCTCCCTAGGCTAAAATTTCAAACTTGTTTGTGTACAATGATTGGTTTCTACCAGTCTCATTCAAACCATGCTAGAAAAACTAGTGGACTCGATGTGACAGAGCTTGCTAATGTCTAGCTTCTTGACAAATTAATCCCAACCATGTTCTCCTCCCTTGGTAGTGGACTTAGAGTGCCGCTTAAATGGGATGGGCTTAGGGCTAGAGATTGAGTACTGCTCACATGGGATGGGGTTAGAGCTGGAAATGGACTGTTATTGACATGGGTTGGGATTACAACTGGAAGTGGAGTGTTGGTCACATGGGATGAGGTTAGAGTTTGAAGTTGAGTGTTGATCACATGGGATGGGGTAAGAGTTGAAAGTTGAGTGCTGGTCACATGAGATGGGGTTAGAGTTGGAAGTTGAGTGCTTCTCACATGGGATGGGGTTAGATTTGTAGGATAGATAGGGAGATTAATGTTCATCATCTTCCTAAACAATGCATGATTTTCTAGAAAAGGGTTTAGGGGGTTTCTTAAACGCCTTTGTCTCTCTATATTCTTCCTTGCCATTTCAAGCTCTCTTTCCTTTCTATCGTGCTCCCTTTGAATCCTCTCTTGCTCCTTTTTCTACTCATTTTCTTACCTTTGTAAAACTTTTTATTGTTCTCTTGCTTGTCATGCAACATCTTTATCTAATTTGGCTTGATTCTTTAATTCCCTTGCAACAAGACGTGTTGCCTTTCTATCCTTAATCTATTGTCTCCTTTACAGTTTTATCTCCTCAATTTCCTTCTCTATTTGCTCTTGCTACATTAAAAGGTTCATGTAGTCATCTGTTGTTAATAGTTGGGACTGTCAGCTCAACTTGTAGACACTTAAAATGTCTCAGACCTGCGAGCGACATTTTCATGCATATTCCACCTAAATTCAACATTCTACTATTAATTAAATGATTTCTAAAATTATTTAATTAATTCACTCTCCCTTATGCTTTCTTAATTAAATAAATCTCATTTATTTAATTATTTAAGCCCCCTTCTTACAAATTCCTCTATAATTAAATAATATAATTATTATTTAATTATTCACTCATCAGACATCAATATCCCCTTTAATTTAAATAAATATCCATTTATTTAAATTATTAGCCTAGTCCTAGGTTAAATAAGTCCCCAATTATTTAATCTAATCTTAATACATGTTGCAAGTATGGGTTTAACTAGTGTTGTCATTGATGTCAACATACTCATGTTACATTAATGAGAAGGATTGGATGAGCTGTGTGCTGAGGATATTGAGAAAATTAGTCTCAATCAGGAACAATGAAGAATAGTGATGACAACAAGGTAAAAGTCCAAGATAGGTTGAGGATCAGAGGATGCAGTTTAAAGGGTTTGTAGATATAAGTCTTGAGATGCTCCAGTCAAGTTTTCAGAGGTCCGTATGAAGATTTGAAGAATTTATGGCCGTTCAAGTAGAACCGGCTCTAGCAGGTGTCCAGAGGTGATAGAGTGACATAGATAGGTCTGGTGAGGTCCGGTAATGCATTATCCCATTCTGCGGATTTGAGAAAGTGTTGAGGATGTCCTTGTGAAGTGTCAAGTAGATTGGTTCATGGTTTGAAGGTCTGGAAGAACCTATTCCTTTGTGACAGTGATGACAGACTGTGTTCTTGAGGTTCCGGATGAAGGGGAGAAAGAATTCTAGCAAACGGATGAAGTGCAGATGTTCTTGATGATTTGGGAAAGGTTGTTGTGATCCTTGGACCGTGTCTAGTTCATATTGGTGGTCCGCATTGAAGTTAGAGTGCACATTTGAAGAATAACCACTGGATGATGGTGTTCTTCTTGAGACTGGCCGACCGAATGTTTTACACGTCTTGCGAATGATCTTGTAGGTGTTTACCGACTTAGATGATTGTTCCTAAGTCGATGCCTTGTATAAACAATGGATTGTGAAGTCATTTTGAAGTGTGTCTTGTGGTGATGAGTGTGTGGTAGCGAGGAGAAGTGTGAAAGGTAGAGCAGAAGTATTGGGCTTAAATGGAACTGATTCAAGCATGATGAAGATGCTATTCTCTAGTTCATGAAGGTGATACTTATTTCTTTGTAGACAGTGTGTCTCTTGTAGGCAGTGAGCCTCTTGTGAGCAGTGTTCTCAGGTAGTGAGCCCTAATTGGCATGTGCCATTTGTTCTTTCTATTCTTCTAATAGAGAATACATTCTTGGGTTAATCACCCTGTGGTTTTTCCCTTAACCAGGTTTTCCACGTCAAAATCTTGGTGTCTTATGTGTTGATATGTTTCTACTTTTGATTTGAAAGCATTATGGTTCATGATTAATATTCTGCTAATCACTAAAGAAGATTCAAGTGTTTAATTTGTGAAAGTTTTGCACAACTGATTCACCCCCCCTCTCAGTTGTGTGCCCTAAATCTAACAATTGGTATCAGAGCTAAGTGCCTCTAAAAAGAGCTTAACCGCTTGAGGAGATCCAGGATGTCATCATATAAGAAGGATAGTCCGAAGTTTGATGGAACCAACTTTACTCTTTGGAAAGGTCGCATGAAATGTCACTTGCAGTGTATGGGAATGGCATACTAGTCCATGGTCACAAAAGCGTATGTACCTCCACAGGGTGGTCTGACAACCCTAAATGAAATCACAGATGCTGAAAATAATCTGTGGACCAAAGATGTACTTCTAAGCACATTAACTGACTCAGAGCTCTCAAATGTTATTGACCTGCCAACTGCCTATGAGATCTAGATTAAACTAGAACTTTTGCATGAAGGAGACTAGTATGTTAAATGTGCAAGGTTACAGAGTCTAAAAGGGAAATTTGAAAAACTGAAGATGAGAGATGATGAAAATATTACCACTTTTATGCCAAGAGTGAATGAGCTGGTTTGTGGAATTAGAAATTCTGGTGGAGTCTTGGATGAAAATGAGATTGTTGGTAAAGTTCTCAGATCCCTTCCTGCCTCTTACAAAATCGAGGTTGCTGCCATTGATGAATTTAGAGCCCATACAACTATCACAAGAGACCAATTGGCTGGCAAACTGGCTGCTTTTGAAATGACCGAGTTTGGAGATGATCCCCCCAAGACTGAATCTGCATTCAAAGCCAGTGCCTCTGTGAAAGGTAAACAAGGATTTGATCCAAGAGAGAACTCATCAAGGAAACTGTCATGGTATGAAAAAGCAAGAAAAGACCTGGAAGAAGAAGAAGTAGAAACTACTCAACTTGAAGCCCTCATTGCAAAGAGACTACCAAGAGGATCCGGTAAGTATGAAGGAAAATTACCTTTTAAGTGTTTTAATTGCAATAAGATTGGTCATTTTGCCTCAAGATGTCCGGAAAGATTTTCAAAGCCAAATCCTAACAGATCAAGGTTCCAAAAGAACTGTTACTATGTTCATGAAGAAGATGATAGTGAAGGAGTAACAGATGATGAATTAGAGACAGGAAACAAATCTGGAAGTGAATGGGTGTTTATTGCCATCAAGGAAGAAGAACCAATATCCTCTGTATCTATCAATCATAAAGTTGTAGAAAGAGCTCTGGCTGCCCAAGTTGAAGAAAAGAATGATTGGGTCATTAATAGTGGTTGCTCCTACCACATGACAGGTGACAAAAATAAGTTCATAGACTTGGAAAGGTATGAAGGAGGAGTGGTGAAGTTTGGTGATAATTCTGCTGGTAGAATCAGAGGAAGAGGAACTATTTCTTTTGATGGAAAAAATAAAACTGGTAATGTACTGTATGTTGAAGGTTTGAAGCACAATCTTCTCAGTGTTGGACAGTTGGTGGACAAAGGTTATGATCTCCGATTCAAGGATGGAAAATGCAAAATCTTTGAAAGATCCAGAATAGAGATTGCATCTGGTGCTCAAACTAAAGGTAATATCTTCCACTTGGTTGGTACTGGTAAAATCTGTTTATTTGTTCAAGTTGATTAGAGTTAGTTATGGCATAGAGAATGTGTCATGTGAATTTTGATAATATCATCAAGATAAGCAATACTCAGGCTGTAAGAGATCTTCCAAAATTGGTGAAACCTACTAACAACTTGTGCAAGGAATGTCAGTTGGGTAAGCTGAGTAGAGTCACATTCAAAAGCAAGGAACTATCTTCTACCAGATTATTGGACTTAGTTCACACTGATCTTTGTGGTCTGGCAAGAACTAGGAGTATTCAAGGTGATAGATACTTCATGCTATTAATTGATGACTATTCCTGGATGATGTGGGTAACCTTTCTAAAGGAGAAATCAGAAGCTCTTGAGAAATTCAAAATATTCAAGGCTATGGTAGAGAATGAAACATGATTAAAGTTGAAGTTTTTGAGGTCTGATAGAGGTGGAGAATTCACATCCGGTGATTTCATAGAGTTCTATGAGAAACATGGAATCAAGAGACAGTTGTCTGCTCCTAGGACTCCACAGCAGAATGGAGTAGTGGAGAGAAAGAACCGGACCATCCAAGAAGCATCTAGGACCATGATGATGGAAGCAAATGTTCCTCAGATCTATTGGAGAGAAGCTGTCAGCACTGCAGTCTATACTCTTAATCAAGTTCAAATCAGAAGTAATACTGGTAAGACCCCTTATGAACTCTAGTTTGGCATTACTCCTACTGTAAGATATTTTAGAGTCTTTGGTAGGAAATGTTACATCAAAAGAGATGAAGATTTAGGCAAATTTGATGTTAGAAGTGATGAAGGAATATTCTTGGGTTACTCTACTCAAAGCAAAGCATACCGGTGTTATAACAAGAGACTAAGAAAGATGATAGAAAGTACAAATGTGAAGGTTGATGAGGGAAAAGAGAAACCCTCAAGGTTTTATGAATATGATGAAGATGATTAGAATGGTGTTCTGGTTCAAGAAGCTCAATCCTCTTCTGAAAGTCAGATTTAGACTGATCTGGTAAATTAGGAAGAAGAGATAGGTCTGAATGACCCTGATCAAGAAGCAGAAGTACAAGAAACTCCCAAAGTTCCAAGGTATGTAAGACTGAACCACTCTGAAGATCAGATCATAGGTGACAAAAGCAAAGGTGTACAAACTAGAAGGAAAATTGCTCAAAATTCAGATGAATATTGTCTGATTTCAAAGATTAAACCTAAGACAATAAATGAAGCATGCAATGATGAAAACCGGACCAAAGCAATGGAGGAAGAGTTGATGCAAATTGAGAAAAATCACACTTAGGATCTTGTTCCCAGACTTAGAAACAAGAATGTGATTGGAACCAAAATTGTTGCAAGTATGGGTTTAACTGGTGTTGTCATTGATGGCAACATATGATGTAAAAAACCATCAAGACAAGAACTTCTCCTTACTATCACAACTCCCCCTGTCAACAGCAACCATTCACATGTCTTCTCTCCCTTTACTGCTCCCCCTTTGATCAACAACCACTTGTTTTTCACATGTCTTCTTCTGGAACAAACTAAATGAAGTTGGTGAAGTAATCAAAAATAAAGCCAGATTGGTCTGTAAAGGCTACTCTCAAATAGAAGGGATTGATTTTGAAAAAACCTTTGCTTCGGTGGCAAGAATTGAAGCAATCAGATTATTTCTTGCATTTGCTGCCTTTAAGGATTTCAAGGTGTATCAGATGGATGTCAAGTCTGCTTTCTTGAATGGTGACTTAGAAGAAGAAGTGTACATTGAAATACCGGATGGTTTTCAATTATCTGAGCATGATGATATGGTCTGCAAATTGAAGAAGGCACTGTATGGACTAAAGCAAGCCCCAAGAGCTTGGTATGAAAGATTGGACAAACATCTTTTGAAGATTGGTTTCAACAAAGGTATTGCTGACAGTAACCTATATTTTAAAATTGATCATGAAAACATCTTGATTGTTGAAGTATTTGTTGATGATATCATCTTTAGAGGAAGAGACAGTATGTGTAAAACCTTTGCAAATGAAATGAAAAGTGAGTTTGAGATGTCAATGCTCAGTGAAATAAATTTTTTCTTGGGTCTGCAAATTACTCAGACAAAGAAAGGAATCTTTATTTTTCAGACCAAATATGTGAAAGAATTGTTGAGAAAATTTGGAATGGAAGATTCAAAGCCAATGAATACTCCCATAGCAACCGGATGTAAGTTGAGCAAAAATGATTACTCCCCTAAGACAGATCAGACAAAGTACAGATCAATGATTGAAGAATTATTGTATCTCACTCAAACTAGACCAGATATAATGCAGGTTGTTGGTCTTATGGCGAGATTCCAGGCTGATCCCAGAGAATCTCATGTCATGGCAATCAAAAGGATTTTTAGGTATCTAAAAGGAACAATTGAGTATGGTTTGTGGTATCCTAGAGATCATGATTTCTCTCTTCATGCATATACAGATGCAGATTGGGCAGGAGATGTGGATGACCAGAAAAGTACCAGTGGTGGAGCATTCTTTTTGGGAAAGAGATTGGTTTCTTGGCTAAGCAAGAAACAAGAGGCAATATCCATATCTACAACTGAAACAAAATACATAGCAGTAGCAAGTTGTTGCACTCAAGTCTTGTGGATGAAGTAGATGCTAAGAGATATTAAAGTAGAGTATGAGGAGCCTATCACAATCCACTATGATAATTCAAGTGCTATAAGTATATCTAAGAATTTGGTGTTGCATTCAAAGACAAAGCATATATCTATCAAGTTTCACTTTCTGAGAGAGCAAGTGAATAAGAGTGAAGTCAAATTGGAGTTTGTGTCATCCAAGGATCAGATTGCAAATATCTTTACTAAACCTCTACCTAAGGACTCTTTTGAGTATCTCAGGGAGAAGTTAGGTGTTATTGCCCCTCCGATGATGAACTAAGGTGCACTGATGTGCATCAGTCCGGTGGGTATCGTAGTCACATCTTGTGATCTGGATTGATGTTGGGGAGCTGCTACTTAGAGGGAGCAGCAGGTATGAGTCTAAGGTGGTGAAATTGCAAGTATGAGCCCTTTGCCATTGATGTCAAAGGGGGAGAGAAGACATGTGAAAAACAAGTGGTTGCTGATCAAAGGGGGAGCAGTAAAGGGAGAGAAGACATGTGAATGGTTGCTGTTGATAGAGGGAGTTGTGACAGTAAGGAGAAGTTCTTGTCTTGATGGTTTTTCACATCATATGTTGCCATCAATGACAAAGGGGGAGATTGTTGCAAGTATGGGTTTAACTGGTGTTGTCATTGATGTCAACATACTCATGTTGCATTAATGAGAAGGATTGGATGAGCTGTGTGCTGAGGATATTGAGAAAATTAGTCTCAATCAAGAACAGTGAAGAACAGTGATGACAACAAGGTAAAAGTACAAGATAGGTTGAGGATCAGAGGATGTGGTTTAAAGGGTTTGTAGATATAAGTCTTGAGATGCTCCAGTCAAGTTTTTAAAGGTTCGCATGAAGATCTGAAGAAGCTATGGTTGTTCAAGTAGAACCGGCTCCGGCAGGTGTCCAGAGGTGACAGAGTGACACAAATAGGTCCGGTGAGGTCCGGTAATGTATTATCCCATTCTGCAGATTTGAGAAAGTGTTGAGGATGTCCTTGTGAAGTGTCAAGTAGATTGGTTCGTGGTTTGAAGGTCCGGAAGAACCTATTCCTTTGTGACAGTGATGACAGACTATGTTCTTGAGTTTCCAGATGAAGGGGAGAAAGAATTCTAGCAAACAGATGAAGTGCGGATGTTCTTGATGATTCAGGAAAGGTTGTTGTGGTCCTTGGATCATGTCTAGTTCATGTTGGTGGTCCGCATTGAAGTTAGAGTGCGCATTTGAAGAGTAACCACTGGATGATGGTGTTCTTCTTGAGACTGGCTAACCGGATGTTTTACACATCTTGCGAATGATCTTGTAGGTGTTTGCCGACTTAGATGATTGTTCCTAAGTTGATGCCCTGTATAAATAAGGGATTGTGAAGTCATTTTGAAGTGTGTCTTGTGGTGATGAGTGTGTGGTAGCGAGGAGAAGTGCGAAAGGCCGAGTAGAAGTATTGGGCTTAAATGGAACTGATTCAAGCATGATGAAGATGCTATTCTCTAGTTCATGAAGGTGATACTTATTTCTTTGTAGACAGTGTGTCTCTTGTAGGTAGTGAGCCTCTTGTGAGTAGTGTGCTCGGGTAGTGAGCCCTAATTGGCATGTGCCATTTGTTCTTTCTATTCTTCTAACAGAGAATACATTCTTGGGTTAATCACCCTGTGGTTTTTCCTTTAACCGGGTTTTCCACATTAAAATCTTGGTGTCTTATGTGTTGATATGTTTCTGCTTTTGATTTGAATGCATTATGGTTCATGATTAATATTTTGCTAATCACTAAAGAAGATTCAAGTGTTTAATTTGTGAAAGTTTCGCACAACTGATTCACCCCCCTCTCAGTTGTGTGCCCTAAATCTAACAATACATCCCCCCTTTCCTCACAAAAAATTAAATAAACCCTCACAATTTATTTAATTTTAAACATTGACCTCCTCACCAATTTTCTCCAATTTAAAAATCAAATTTATCCTCTTGTGAGAGGAAACCCTAAATCATTGTGAGCCATTGATCTTTTTCCTAAGTCAACTATCAATCTCCACCCTCCATTCATTTCTCACTTTCTATAAAACCCCTTTTACCTCTCCATTTTCAACCACTACATGAGCATTTGACTTTTTCCATTGTCAATATTTTGAGCTCTCATCTCATAGGAGACCTGCAAGTCTGTGTACACCACCATAGCTAGGTTAGAGCATAGAAATGGAGGAAATGCATTAGAGAATCTAGCGTTTTATGCTTCCATGCTTACATTCTAGGTTTTTTAAGGTCTCCATTGCATAGGTAGGGTGACAATCTGTTGTTTTAGGACTGTTATAGAGTTTTTTACCTGCCCACATTGGTGAACCTGACCTGAATCGTCCGTACATGCCGCGAATTTAGGGTTTTTGAAATTTGCATGTTTGTGTGATGCATACGTTGATCCGTACGATGCATATGCTCCTTCGTGCAATGCTTCAACCGTACGATGTGATGTCTGCATTATTTCTGTACTGCTTAAGCTCAACTCTACAACACCTTCATTTCTGTTTAGCATTAAAGTATTTTGTTTTACTTAAAAGTAATCCTAACCTAGTTTACTTTGTAGGGTTTTCACTGGTTTTTTAGGGTTATAACTTGTTTTGCAGGTCCTGTTTGCTTAGATTACTCTAGCTTTTATCAGTCACTAGGGTTTTTAAGCATTTGGAGTTTTGAATATTACAAGGCTTCTTGTCTAGGGTTTATACTTAGTTGTTTTACAATTTGGGTAAATCCTATTAGTGCTTGGAAGTTTTCCATCTTTTTGGCACTTAGGAACTGACCTTACAACCCTAGGGTTTAATATTAGTTCACATAAAACATATTTTTTTTGCTTGTTGGTTAGGGTTTTCTACTAAATTCTGGTTGTAGGGTCTTTTCTGACGTCTGTGCATGTTACCATGATGGATACGCTACTTAGTGTACCACTTGCGCTTAGTTGCCCCACACATGCATAGTAGTGCACTGCTCGCACTAGTTTTTGAAATGCATACGCTTGACAGTGCACCGCCTGCGCCGTCTATGTGACGTGTTTGATTGCTATAAAACAAAAAAATTTAGATTTTCTTCATTCAGGTTTTTCTAATTTCAACAATAGAATTAAGGTTTTCTGTTACTAATTTTGGATTTACAACTTGTTGCATGGAGAAACATCTTCATAGTTTGTTACTTAGGGTTATATTTTCCATAAATGTGTGTATGATTTTACTTAGGAACACATCTTGCAATTTGGGTTAAAAAGAATACAATCTTGTTTGCAACTAATACACTCATTTTGGGATTAAAATGAACCTCACTCATATTGGTTAAAAAGAACCACAACCCTTGCATTATTTAAACACTCATGAGATAAAAAGAACACAACTTTGCATTATAACACATTGGGTTAAAAAAAGAACCACAAATCTTGCATTCTCACACTCATTGGGACTTAAAATTAACTTGCATATTCACTCATTTAACAAGATAAAAAGGATTGCATCTTTGTTTTCTAGGTTTGGTGGTTTGTGTTAGAGTTGTGGAAAGGTACAATTCACTTGCATAAAACCACACCACACTTAAGAAAAGATAAATCCAAAAGAACCCCCATGCGAGTGTGAGCACGTTCACATGGGTATGCTCTCCCCTTGCGACTTAGTGCGAGCCTGGGGATCAAAAACATGTTAGCTTGTCTTTCTTTTGTTACCCTTTAGAGTGGGCTTTCTCTTAAGACACATCAACAAGGAGAACTCATTTGCGACCCCAAGCAGAACTTTCATCTGATCTGCTATACAAATTGGATAACGCAAAAGCCAAGTCCTAACCAGTATGAGCGCTAACCATACAGTGCTAACTCAAAAGGAGGCATACCTTTGTGTATATTAAACTCCTAGTAGGGTTAGTTAGAGCCTTAAATGGCTTGTTGGATGCTCGTGGGGTGCCAGTCCCCTGGATATTTACTATGAACTATTGTATAGTGGCCAAAATCCCTCTACTCGCTGACGTAGAAGGTTAGACCTTTGAAGCCATCCTACATTTTCATGGTTTAGAGCAGAGGTACAAAAGTACCTTAAGATTTGCGTGTCTTCAGGACTTGGAACTTGGTGTCCCTGAGAAGTGAGTGCATTGTAAGGGGGAGCCCGTGCCACCAAGTTTCTAAATCTATCCCCTCTAAATAGGCGCGGCAGGAGAAATCCAAGTGGGAATTCAGCGAGTATAGTCCTTGCCTAGCCCTAGGTTCATGCTTGTTTTCTAAGTGTTTTCAAAATACGTTGTCTCCAAAAACATCAAACAAAGAAGAGACACAGCCACAAGACTTATTGCTAAGTGTTTTTATCACTAATGTGCTTACTAATTTTCCACAAAATAGTCAAACAGACTTAGGAAAAGACTGATTTTAGAGCCTGTTAAACTGTAAACACATATGCTAAATAGTGAAATGCATAAGTGATCTCCTGCAATACATAAGATAGACTACAAAGCATCTCCTTAACAGTACACCACATCTGCTAAATAGTAAAACATCTGTGCTGAATAGTGAAACACATAAGTTACAGTGACACAATCCCCAATGAAATGTAGACTGAAGAGTAGTTAATGCGACAATAGGGAAGTAAGTGAGGGAGTGGTGTTGTGTAAATGTGAGAGTGTGAGAAGAAAAGTTGGTGGAATGCTCACATGCCACACTACATGCTGAGTACAACCTATGATGCAACTCCTTTCAACTAGGGTAAGTTGTGTCCAGTTGTTGGTCAATGTTAAAAAGGGCTAAAAAATTGCCCCGTCAAAAACACGTGTTGTCCACATGACAAAAAGAAACACAACCTTGTAAAATGAAATATTTAAGGAGACCACCTATTTGCATGCATGTTTGAGTATAAATGCATATGACTCAAATGAACAAATGCCATGTAAAATGATAAAGAATGTGAAGCCCATGTTGACCTTGAAAGTTAGGTTGCACCACCATCATGCCCTCAACATATCAATGTACTCAAACAAGTTTTATGTTGACCATTGGATGTTTACAAAATACAAATCATTGACATATGCCAAACATAGATCTGAAATCCCCTTTCATTAATATAAGCCAAAATAGAAATTGTGGTATTACAAAATGCAAAAATGTCTCCCTAGGCTACAATTTCAAACTTGTTTGTGTACAATGATTGGTTGCTACCAGTCTCATTCAAACCATGCTGGAAAAACTAGTGGACTCAATGTGACAGAGCTTGCTAATGCCTGGCTGCTTGACAAATTAATCCCAACCATGTTCTCCTCCATTGGTGGTGGACTTAGAGTGCTTCTCAAATGGGATGGGCTTAGGGCTAGAGATTGAGTACTGCTCACATGGGATGTGGTTAGAGTTAGAAATGGACTATTGTTGACATGGGTTGGGATTATAGTTGGAAGTGGAGTGTTGGTCACATGGGATGAGGTTAGATTTGGAAGTTGAGTGTTGGTCACATGGGTTGGGGTAAGAGTTGAAAGTTGAGTGCTAGTCACATGAGATGGGGTTAGATTTGGAAGTTGAGTACTTGTCACAATGGATGGGGTTAGAGTTGTAGGATAGATAGGGAGGTTAATGTTCATCATCTCCCTAAACAATGCATGATTTTCTAGAAAAGGGTTTAGGGGGTTGCTTAAACGCCTTTGTCTCTCTATATTCTTCCTTGCCATTTCAAGCTCTCTTTCCTTTCTATCGTGTTCCTTTGAATCCTCTCTTCCTCCTTTTTGTACTCATTTTCTTACCTTTGTAAAACTTTTTATTGTTCTCTTTCTTGTCATGCAACATCTCTATCTAATTTGGCTTGATTCTTTAATTCCCTTGCAATAAGACGTGTTGTCTTTCTATCCTCAATATGTTGTCTCTTTCAGAGTTTTATCTCCTCAATTTCCTTCTTCATTTTCTCTTGCTGCATTAAAAGGTTCATGTAGTCATCTGTTGTTAATAATTAGGACTGTCGGCTCAACCTGTAGACACTTAAAATATCTCAGAGCTGCGAGCGACATTTTCATGCATATTCCACCTAAATTCCACATTCTACTATTAATTAAATGATTTCTAAAACTATTTAATTTATTCACTCTCCCTTACGCTTTCTTAATTAAATAAATCTCATTTAGTTAATTATTTAAGCCCCCTTCTTACAAATTCCTCTATAATTAAATAATATAATTATTATTTAATTATTTTCTCATCAGACATCAATATCCCCTTTAATTTAAATAAATATCCATTTATTTAAATTATTAGCCTAGCCCTAGGTTAAATAAGTCCCCACTTATTTAATCTAATCCTAATACATCCGCCCTTTCCTCACAAAAAATAAATAAATCCTCACAATTTATTCAATTTAAACATTGACCTCCTCACCAATTCCCTCCAATTTAAAAATCAAATTTGTCCTCTTGTGAGAGGAAACCCTAAATCATTGTGAGCCATTGATCTTTTCCCTAAGTCAACTATCAATCTCCACCCTCCATTCATTTCTCACTTTCTATAAAACCCCTTTTACCTCTCCAGTTTCAACCACTACATGAGCATTTGACTTCTACCATTGTCAATATTTTGAGCTCTCATCTCATTAGTAGACCTGCAAGTTTGTGTACACCACCATAGCTAAGTTAGAGCATAGTAATGGAGGAAATACATTAGAGAATCTAGGGTTTTATGCTTACATGCTTACATTCTAGGTTGTTTAAGTTCTCCATTGCATAGGTAGGGTGACAATCTGTTGTTTTAGGATTGTTACAAAGTTTTGTACCTGCCCACATTAGTGAACCTGACCTAAATCACCTGTACATGCCGTGAATTTAGGGTTTTTGAAACTTGTAGGTTTGTGCGACACATACGCTGATTAGTACGATGCATATGCTCTTTCGTACAATGCTTCAGTTGTATGGTGTGACGTCTGCATTGTTTCTGCACTGCTTAAGCTCAACTCTGCAACACCTTCATTTCCGTTTAGGGTTAAAGTATTTTGTTTTACTTAAAAGTAAACCTAACCCAGTTCACTTTGTAGGGTTTTCACTGGTTTTGCAGGGTTATAACTTGTTTTGCAGGTCCTGTTTGCTTAGATTACTCTCTGGCTTTTATCAGTCACTAGGGTTTTTAAGCATTAGGAGTTTTGAATATTACAAGGCTTCTTATCTAGGGTTTATACTTAGTTGTTTTGCAATTTGGGTAAATCCTATTAGTGCTTTGAAGTTTTCCATCTTTCTGAAACTCAGGAACTAACCTTACAACCCTAGGGTTTAATATTAGTTTGCATAAAACATTTTTTTTCTTGTTGGTTAGGGTTTTTTGCTAAATTCTAGTTGCAAGGTGTTTTCTGACGTCTGTGCATGTTCCAACGATGAATACGTTACTTAGTGTACTGCTTGCGTTTAGCTGACCCACATATGCATAGCAGTGCACTACCCACGCTAGTTTTTGAAATGCACATGCTTGACAGTGCACCACCTGCACCGTGTGTGTGACGCATTCAACTGGTATAAAATAGAAAGTTTTAGATTTTCTTCATTCAGGTTTTTCTATTTTCAACAGTAGAATTAAGGTTTTCTGTTACTAATTTTGGATTTACATCTTGTGGTGTGGAGAAACATCTTTATATTTTGTTACTTAGGGTTATATTTTCCATAAATGTGTGTATTATTTAACTTAGGAACACATCTTGAAATTTGGGTTAAAAAGAATACAATCTTGTTTGCAACTAATACACTCATTTTGGGATTAAAATGAACCTCACTCATATTGGTTAAAAAGAACCACAACCCTTGCATTATTTACACTCATGAGATAAAAAGAACACAACTTTGCATTATAACACATTGGGTTAAAAAAAGAACCACAAATCTTGCATTCCCACACTCATTGGGACTTCAAATTAACCTACATATTCACTCATTTAACAAGATAAAAAGGATTGCATCTTTGTTTGCCAGGTTTGGTGGTTTGTGTTAGAGTTGTGGAAAGGTATATGCCCTCCAGTTCACTTGCATAAAACTACACCACACTTTAGAAAAGATAAATCCAAAAGAACCCCCATGCAAGTGTGAGCAAGTTCACATGTGTATGTTCTCCCCTTGCGACTTAGTGCGAGCATGGGGATCAAAAACATGTTAGCTTGTCTTTCTTTTGTTACCCTTTAGAGTGGGCCTGCTCTTGAGACACATCCGCAAGGAGAACTCATTTGTGACCCCAAGAAGAACTTTCATCCAATCTGCTATACAAATTGGATAAGGTGAAAGTCAAGTCCTAATCAGTATGAGCGCTAACCATACAGTGCTAGCTTGAAAGGAGGCATACCTTTGTGTATATTAAACTCCCAGTAGGGTTAGTTAGAGCCTTAAGTGGCTTGTTGGATGCTCGTGGGGTACTGGTCCCCTAGATATTTACTATGAACCATTGTCTAGTGGCCAAAATCCCTCTACTCACTGACACAGGAGGTTGGACCTTTGAAGTTGTCCCAGGTTTTCTTGGTTTAAAGTAGAGGTAGCAAAGTACCTTGAGATCTACACGTCTTAAGGACTTGGAACTTGGTGTTCCTGAGAAGTGAGTGCCTTGTAAGGGGGATCCCGTGCCACCAAGTTTCTGAAGCTATCCCCTCTAAATAGGATTGATAGGAGAAATCCAAGTGGGAATTCAGTGGGTATAGTCCTTGCCTAGCCCTAGGTTCGTGCTTGTTTTCTAAGTGTTTTCAAAAGACTCTATCACCAAAAACATCAAACAAACAAGAGACACAGCCACAAGACTTATTACTGAGTATTTTTATCATTGATGTGCTTACTGATTTGCCACAAAATAGTCAAACAGACTTAGGAAAAGATTGATTTTAGAGTCTGTGAAACTGTAAACACATATGCTGAACAATGAAATGCATAAGTGATCTCCTGCAATGCATAAGACTGACTGCAACATGTCTGCTTATCAATACACTGCATCTGCTAAATAGTAAAATGCCTGTACTGAATAGTGAAACACATAAGTTACAGTGAAACGCGCCTGCTTGGCTCTGAAATGCATAAGCAGAACAGTGTGATGCATTTTCCTAAGAACCAAATTTGAGCTTTAGAGGAACCTTTGAAATCTATTAGATACAATTGCAACCATACTAAACGCATTTCATGCCTGTAGGGTGTCATTCTTTAGGAGTCACTTGCATACCTTAGGATTTAGGTACCATATTTGCCAATACATTTAGAAACCTTAAGCATTTCAACCTTAGATAGAGGTAGAGGTTTGATATATTAATCTTCCTATGTCAAAACATAAGGAGAAACTGTTGAAGTGTGACTGCCTCATAAGTGCAAAATTGGACTAAGAGACCTTGGCGTCATCCCCCTTCAATCCATCATAGTGTGGGCCTAATACTCATTCGACTAGTACAAGTCCACTTCCCAAACTTGTTCTAATTAATCACTTTCTCTCACACCAAAAATCCAAGGTCTCGACAAAACCGATTTGTCCTTTGAGATTCATTAGTAGACAAGAGTATCCTATTGGAGCTAGACTTTGTAAAAATTAATATTATTAAACCTACATCTTGGTCTTAGGTATACCCCATTAGTTCCATTCACAACAACAAAAACATAGAAACATTCCATTTTCCCACCTTGCATAAGCTACATAGGCCTTTATGGTTGAAACACAATCGCAAAGAAAAAGAAAGGGAGAAGAAGATTTAGAACACCCTTAAGATGCTCACATTGAAACCATGAGATTTGGCACCCATCCCAATGAAAAACCTAACCAATACATGGGGAACCCCTTTGACAATCTATTCTTATAAGATGATGAAACCGGGGTTACACCGGAAGTCCTTGAAGCCAAACGACAAGACCCTAGGGTATTGAGGATCCTAGATGAAATGATTGTCGTAAACCCACAAAGCTATCTTTTGCACCTCTTCCAAAAATGGAACTAAACTTCCCAAAGGCATTGACATAAACACCCTCATAGTAAGGTCCTCTAATGATGCGATGACAAGCCAAAACTACGCCTCATCCTCTAATCAAACTCAAGAACACGTCAACATACCTCAAGGGAAAACCTCGCATGAATCCATCACAGTGAACATACCTCCCCCTTTTGAGGAAAACAACACAAATGTAATGAATCACACATCAAATCCTTTTATTTTCTTGGCAAACCCTCAAGGTCATGCTAAGAGAACATGAATGATACACATTTTGACCTTGCATAACCGAACCCAAGGGATTAATGCGACAACAAACACAAACGCGAACTTGGGATCCAATTGCAATACCAACATACGCAATATCAACACCAACCCCCTCAACCAACATAACAATGCAACTAGCCAAGCCTTAGGTGTATCCTATGTCAACTCGAACCCCATAGACCCACTTGGAACCAACAACAACAAAGTGACTAATGCCTCATACATCAATCCCAACCAACAAATGAATCCTAACGTCTCATTTCAAAACACTACAAGTATGTCATACCATTATCGATACATCAACCCCAACGTACCCTTCGTAACCAACAACCAAAGCCAAAACACAATACCATTAGACACTCATTATGACACAAACACCAACACCACGGGAACCTATAACATGATGAATCCTTACTTAGACTTGGTCACAAATACTACCAACACACCCATCGAAGCCCTCACCCAAGAGTTGGATAAACTAAAGCAACAATTCACAAACTTACAAGTTTTGTGGACAAAGAAATCATACTATATGGAGGACTTATGCCTGTACCCATTTGAGAAAAGCATCTACATGCCTCCTTTTCCCCTTAACTTCACTGCGCCAAACTTTAACAAGTATAGGGGAAAGGGGAGTCCCATTAAACATGTACGTGAGTTCCATACTGCCTACCTAGAGCTCGCCTATGACCACACTTATTTGATGAGACTCTTCCCAAGGAGTCTTGCAGGTCAAGCTCTCGAATGGTTCGCACATCTCCCCATGGGGATATGGACATGGACAAAACTTGCGGACAAGTTCATCTCACATTTTTCCTATAACATAGAGATGGATGTGAACATAGCCACCTTATGCCAAACAAGACAAGAAGAGGGGGACCATCATCTCTTTCTTTCAAAGGTGGCGAGGCCTAGCAAGAAAGTGCCCTTGTTATATTCCTAAGAATCAACTAGTGCCAATATTCGTAGAAAACTTAAACAAAGAGCTTATGCAGCAATTACAAATCCATTGTTGCACCTCTTTCAACGAAGTAGTCAAGAAAGAGGCAGCCATTGAAAAGGCTCTTATCACTAAAGGCACAATAATTTTTTTTAGTAAGAATCAAAATACTCAAAACACACCCTACGAAAAAAATAAGACCTGGGTGTGAAACAAGAATGTTACCAATGATGGGGTGGTAGACGCTAAAGCATTTAGGGCTGGTCCGACCATCACACTTACATCACCCCCCGTAATAAACAATTATCCGCATGTTCAATAGTAACAACAACAACAACAACAACAACAACAACAACTGTAACCTCAACAACAATCAACAAATGCAGTTCAAAATAACCAAAGGAGACCACCTCCTAGGAATAATACCCCTAGACACAACTATACACCTTTGACAAAACCAATTGACGTAGTCTTGCAGAAGTTATAATAAAACAATCTCATTCAACTGTCGAAGATCTGCCAATATGATCTGTCCTTCAAACCTCCCTCATGGAATGATAATGACTTCTATGACTATCACCAAATCAAAGGACATAAGACGTCAAACTACTTTAAACTAAAAAATATCATCCAAGACTTCATTGATAGGGGTGTAGTAGGCGTAGATCAAACAACAGGTTCCTCCAACACTAACCATACTATTTTTACTGACCCATTACAGAATCATGGATTAGGGCAACCATCTTCATTAGGAACTAAGCCACATAACAGTGTCAACTATAATAGCATCGCCTACGATTACACTATTAATAGCATCTGCATGTGTGATAATAACATCTCCATGATCACCATAAAAGACCATCCCGAATGCACCGTCACCACCTAAAAGGCCAAAATTACGTTGCAAGGCACACCCACCAACTCCTCCAATGCACCTACTCCACAAGCCAAAGGTCAATATAACCTCTTGGACCACCTAAAAAAGACCCCAGCATAGATATCCATTTTTGAGCTACTTCATCTTTCGCCTGAACACAAGGCTATTCTGGACAAGGCACTTCTAGAATCGTCCATCCCCACTAACCTAAATGTTAACCAATTTTAGGCCATGCTAGGACACTTAGCCATTATCAACAATGTAACCTTCATAGACCAAGACATACCCTCACACCGCACCAATCATAATGATCCCCTGCACCTCGAAGTCTTCATTAATAAACATAAAATCTGAAGAGTCTTGGTAGACGGTGGAGAAGGATTAAATATATGTCCTTTGAAGTTGGTGCTAATATTGGGATATTCCGAGGCTTGCGTTGATCCAACCAAGAAAATTGTTATCAAGGCTTATGATGATGCTGAACGCTCCTCCAAGGGGGTTATCATTCTACCTGTAAGAGTTGGACCAACTATTTAGGATACTGTATTCCATGTCTTGGACACTGACTGCCATATAACCCCTCATCTCGACCATGGATCCATTCCATGAAATCTGTCCCTTCCACCTACCATCAATGCATTAAGTTTCCATATAATGGCATGGAAGTCACCATCCTAGGTGATCCCGATGCCTTTCAATACTACAGTCACCTTAGAGAAGTGTCTCAACATTAGGTACCCATAAATAGGGGATCTCACCATTCACTTCCTCTAATTATGTCGACCCATCTACATTATCTAAATCCACTCCCACGTTCATTCCACCACTCAACCGTCAAATTCAAGTCCAAGACAAAGAATGCGGTGAATACAATATAGAGAGGTCCTATTGCATCAGAAGGCTGCTGCTATCACCCAAGTCTCAAGGAAAACCCAACCCTATTCCACCAAGGCAAACTCTCTACACTGGTCCCCCCACATTCACAAAGTGGGGTGAACTCAATAAATAAGATGTCAGTGAAGACATATCCACATGGCTCTATAAGGAAGAAGAAGAAGACGTCAAACACATCAAATTGCCTGTAGAACAATATGGTAAAGGATATGGATTTGTCAAAAAACAAGGATATGATGGGCATAGTGGACTTGGACCTAATGGAAATGGACGAACTGAACCCCTTCAGCCAACAAGATGGCCACATAATGAAGGGTTAGGATATACCACATGAAGAAACACAACTCCAAGTACTAAGTTACTTCTATGAGGGGAAATGAGTACTTCCAAAGACATCGAGACTTCAAGGGATCCACCTAAACCTGATCCCGAATCATCCAGATTTGATTCGCCTGAATCATCCACACCCAAATTCCCCGAAGGGGCTGCATGGATCAATATCTTTTGGGATCTTGATAACACCTCAATTTGCACCTTGACTCCTATGACCATGAGCTACCTAAACACCGATGATGGCATGCCCTTTGTCCATCCCGAGCTAATTGACTGGGACCAACAAGATCCACCTAGCTTGGATTTATTCAAGAACGACAAAGTGATAGTTGAGTTCATGGGACTTCACAAAGGATTACCTCTTGGGGATCATAAATTTGAGTACATCATGGACCTAGATAATTTTGCATACTTCGGAGAATCCACTCCACCCTCTAGTCGCAAAAGTGAAAATAAAAAAAGAAAAAGTGGGTCTCTAGGTGAAAACTGAAAGGCGCTCTTAGATCATTCAAAAATAAAAATAAAGGATGTATCCAAGGGTGAAAACCTCCTTGAGGCACCTGAGGATGGAGGGAAAAAAGTGTTGCCTATCATAGAGGAAAAATCGCCATTGCTAGTAGAGATGACTGTTGAAACCAACCTCGGCACCGAAGAAGCACCCAAGATCATTCACTTTTCTGAGTCACTCATGGAAGAGGAAAAGCCTAATTTCTTAAATTTCTTCTTGGAATGACAATTTAACTTCACCTGGTCATAAGGATATCCTATGTCAACTCGAACCCCATAGAACCAGTTGGAACCAAAAACAACAAAGTGACTAATGCCTCATACATCAATCCCAACCAACAAATGAATCCTAACGTCTCATTTCAAAACACTATAAGTATGTCATACCATTATCGATACATCAACCCCAATGTACCCTTTGTAACCAACAACCAAAGCCAAAACACAATACCATTAGACACTCATTATTACACAAACACCAACACCACGGGAACCTATAACATGATGAATCCTTACTTAGACTTGGTCGCAAATACTGCCAACACACCCATCAAAGCCCTCACCCAAGAGTTGGACAAACTAAAGCAACAATTCGTGAACTTACAAGTTTCGTGGACAAAGAAATCATACTCTATGGAGGACTTATGCCTGTACCCATTTGACAAAAGCATCTACATGCCTCTTTTTCCCCTTAACTTCACTGCGCCAAACTTTAACAAGTATAGGGGAAAGGGGAGTCCCATTGAACATGTACGTGAGTTCCATATTGCCTACCTAGAGCTCGCCTATGACCACACTTATTTGATGAGACTCTTCCCAAGGAGTCTTGCAGGTCAAGCTCTCGAATGGTTCGCACATCTCCCCATAGGGATATGGACATGGACAAAACTCACGGACAAGTTCATCTCACATTTTTCCTATAACATAGAGATGGACGTGAACATCGCCACCTTATGCCAAACAAGACAAGAAGAGGGGGAGACCATCATCTCTTTCTTTCAAAGGTGGCGAGGCCTAGCAAGCAAGTGCCCTTGTTATATTCTTGAGAATCAACTAGTGCCAATATTCGTAGAAAACTTAAACAAAGAGCTTATGCAGCAATTACAAATCCATTGTTGCACCTCTTTCGGCGAAGTAGTCAAGAAAGGGGCAGCCATTGAAAAGGCTCTTATCACTAAAGGCACAATAATTTTTTTTAGTAAGAATCAAAATACTCAAAACACACCCTACGAAAAAAATAAGACCTGGGTGCGAAACAAGAATGTTACCAACGATGGGGTGGTAGATGCTAAAGCATTTATGGCTGGTTTGACCATCACACTTACATCACCCCCCGTAATAAACAATCATCTGCATGTTCAATAATAATAACAACAACAACAACAACTACAACCTCAACAACAATCAACAAATGCGGTTTAAAATAACCAAAGGAGACCACCTCCTAGGAATAATATCCCTAGACACAACTATACACCTTTGACAAAACCAATTGAAGTAGTCTTGCAGAAGTTATTACAAAACAATCTCATTCAACTGTCAAAGATCTACCAATATGATCTGTCCTTCAAACCTCCCTCATGGAACGATAATGACTTCTGTGAATATCACCAAATCAAAGGACATAAGACGTCAAACTACTTTAAACTAAAAAATATCATCCAAGACTTCATTGATAGGGGTGTAGTAGGCATAGATCAAACAATGGGTTCCTCCAACACTGACCATATTATTTTTACCAACCCATTATAGAATCATGGATTAGGGCAACCCTCTTCATTAGGAACTAAGCCGCATAACAGTGTCAACTATCATAGCGTCGCCTATGATTACACTATTTATAGCATCTGCATGTGTGATAATAACATCTCCATGATCACCATAAAAGCCCATCCTGAATGCGTCATCACCACCTGAAAGGCCAAAATTACATTGCAAGGCACACTCACCAACTCCTCCAATGCACCTACTCCACAAGCCAAAGGTCAATATAACCTCTTGGACCACCTAAAAAAGACCCCAGCACAGATATCCATCTTTGAGCTACTTCGTCTTTCACCTGAACACAAGGCTATTATGGACAAGGCGCTTCTAGAATCGTCCATCCCCACTAACCTAACTGTTAACCAATTTTAGGCCATGCTGGGACACTTATCCATTATCAACAATGTCACCTTCGTAGAACAAGACATACCCTCACACCGCAACAATCATAATGATCCCCTGCACCTTGAAGTCTTCATTGATAAATATAAAATTTGAAGAGTCTTGGTATACGGTGGAGAAGGATTAAATATATGTCCTTTGAAGTTGGTGCTAATATTGGGATATTCCGAGGCTTGCATTGATCCAACCAAGAAAATTGTTATCAAGGCTTATGACGATGCTGAACGTTCCTCCAAGGGGGTTATCATTTTACCTGTAAGAGTTGGACCAACTATTCAGGATACTGTATTCCATGTCTTGGACATTGACTACCATATAACCTCATCCTAGGCTGACCATGGATCCATTCCATGAAATCTGTCCCTTACACCTACCATCAATGCATTAAGTTTCCATATAATGGCATGGAAGTCACCATCCCAGGTGATCCCGATGCCTTTCAATACTACAGTCACCTTAGAGAAGTGTCTCAACATTAGGTACCCATAAATAGGGGATCTCACCATTCACTTCCTCCAATTATGTCGACCCATCCGCATTATCTAAATCCACTCCCACGTTCATTCCACCACTCAACCGTCAAATTCAAGTCCAAGACAAAGGATGCGGTGAATACAATATAGAGAGGTCCTATTGCATTGGAAAGCTGCCGCTATCACCCAAGTCTCAAGGAAAACCCAACCCTATTCCACCAAGGCAAACTCTCTACGCTCGTCCCCCCACATTCACAAAGTGGGGTGAACTCAATAAAGAAGATGTCCTTGAAGACATATTCACATGGCTCTATAAGGAAGAAGAAGAGGTCAAACACATCAAATTGCCTGTAGAACAATATGGTAAAGGATATAGATTTGTCAAAGAACAAGGATATGATGGGCATAGTGGACTTGGACCTAATGGAAATGGACGAACTGAACCTCTTCAGCCAACAAGGTGGCCACGCAATGAAGGGTTAGGATATACCACATGAAGAAACACGACTCCATGTACTAAGTTACTTTTACGAGGGGAAATGAGTACTTCCAAAGACATCGAGACTTCAAGGGATCCACCTAAACCTGAGCCCGAATCATCCAGATTTGATTCGCCTGAATCATCCACACCCAAATTCCCTGAAGGGGCCGCATGGATCAATATCATTTGGGATCTTGATAACACCTCAATTTGCACCTTGACTCCTGTGACCATGAGCTACCTAAACACTAATGATGGCATACCCTTTGTCCATCCCGAGCTAATCGATTGGGACCAACAAGATCCACCTAGCTTGGATTTATTCAAGAATGACAAAGTGATAGTTGAGTTCATGGGACTTCACAAAGGATTACCTCTTGGGGATCATAAATTTGGGTACATCATGGACCTGGACAATTTTGCATACTTCAAAGAATCCACTCTACCCTCTAGTCGCAAAAGTGAAAATAAAAAAAGAAAAAGTAGGTCTCTGGGTGAAAACTGAAAGGCGCTCTTAGATCATTCAAAAATAAAAATAAAGGATGTATCCGAGGGTGAAAACCTCCTTGAGGCACCTGAGGATGGAGGGATAAAAGTGTTGCCTATCATAGAGGAAAACTCACCACTGCTAGTAGAGACGACTGTTGAAACCAACCTCGGCACCGAAGAAGCACCCAAGATCATTCACTTTTCCGAGTCACTCACAGAAGAGGAAAAGCCTGAATTCTAAAATTTCTTCTTGGAATGACAAGTTAACTTCACCTGGTCATATACTGATATGCCTCAGCTTGACCCATAGTTTGTCCTACATCACCTTCCACTGCTACCAAATGCCAAGCTCATCAAGCAAAAACTACGAAAGATGCATCCACCGATCACATTACTGGTAAAGGCAGAACTAAAAATTCTCCTTGATGTCAGCTTCATCAGGTCAATTGATTATCCAGAGTGGGTATCTAACCTTGTACCATTCATGAAACCCAATGGAGAGATCAGAATATGTGAAGACTTTCGGGACTTAAACAAGGCATGCCCAAAAAATGAGTTTCCATTACCAAACATAGACATCATAGTTGACTTGACAGCTGGATTTGAAATGCTCTCATTAATGGCCGGCTTCTCTAGATATAATCAGATATGGATAGCACCAGAAGATCAACATAAAATAGCTTTCACATGTCCTTGGGGCACATATTTTTGGATCGTCATGCCCTTCGGCCTCAAAAACGTAGGTGCTACATACTAGAGGGCAATGACAACTATATTTCATGACTATATGCATACATGTATGGAAGATTTTGTCGATGATCTCCTGGCCAAATGAGTCACCAAAAACTCTCATCTAGATGTGTTGGATAAAATATTCAAACACTTGGAAGAATACAAAGTTAGATTAAACCCTAAGAAATGTGTGTTTGGCATTACATCAGGAAAATTGTTGGGCCACATTTTTTCACACCAAGGGATAGAAGTCAACCCCACCAAGGTGAAAACAATAATGGAAGTGCCTCCACCCACTACTCTAAAATAGTTGCGTAGCTTACAGGGAAAGTTACAATCTATCTAGAGATTTATTGCACAACTTGTCGACAAATGTCAGCCCTTCCAATGCTTACTCCGCAAGGGGGTACCATTTGTGTGGATAGAATAGTGTCAAGAAGCTTTTCAAAAGATCAAAGATTATTTGCTATCACCACTAGTCCTCAGGCCACCAATCCCAGGAAGACCCCTCTTATTGTACATATCAACAATTAATTCAGGACTGGGGGCATTACTGGCACAAAATGATGAGGATGGAAAAAGAAAGGGCAATTTATTACATCAGCTAAACCCTAGTGGGATATGAGCTAAACTACAGTCCTATCAAACATGCCTATCTAGCCGTAGTCTTTGCTACCCAAAAACTATGACATTACATGTTGAATCACAAGACAAAGTTGGTTGCTAGGATTGACCCACTAAAATACCTACTCAATAAAGTAGCCCTGACATGACGACTGGCCAAATGGATTATGGTATTGAGTTAATTTGATATCAAATATGTTGACCAAAAAGAAATCAAAGGACAAGTAATTACAGACCAGCTCGCAGAAGCACCTACACCAGAAGATCATCTGATGGTTGTCGATTTCCCTAATGAGTCAATATTCACAGTTGACACACCCAAAATTTGGACACTATTCTTTGATGGATAATGTACCAATCACGGCTCAGGCGCAGGTATCTTGTTCATTACTCCTCAAGGTGATGCCATTCCCAAGGCATTTCACATTGCGTTTCCTTGCATGAACAACATAGTAGAGTGCAAAGCATTGCTCACAGGACTTCGAATGGCTATCAACTAGAAAATCAAAACATTGCAAATATTTGGTGACTCCCAATTAGTCATCAAACAAGTCAACAATGAATATGACACCAAAGATGAAAAGATCATACCTTATAAAAGAGTGGTGGATAGCTTTAGGCTATACTTTGATGTTGTGCTCTTTGACCAGATTCCCAAATGCAGAACTAGGAAGCAGACGCAATGGAAACAATTGGGTCTCTCCTAGATATCCCAAGTAATCTCACTCAGTTCAAGTTCTTGGTGGAACAACTGTTGGTCCCCACCTTTTATATCCCAGAATCTGAGTTAGTCTACAAAATTGTTGGTCCTACGTCACCCTGGTATCATGACATATACTCCTACTTGCATGACCAAACCCTACCTGCTGACATGTCATCCAACCAACGCAAATCCTTCATACGCCAAGCTACCACATATGTCATCATCGGTGACACCCTATACTGTCATGGAATTGACAATACCCTCCTGAGATGTCTTGACTCTAAATAAGCACAACTAACCCTATGAGAGGTACACAAGGGTATATGCAGAGCCCACTCAAGTGGCTCTACCCTTGCTAAGAAAATCATCAGAGCAGGTTATTACTGGCCGATGATGGAAAAGGATGCATACCATTTTGCAAAGAAGTGCAGACAGTGCCAGATACATGGGGATCTTGTGCATGCACCAGCGCAGGACCTATAACCACTTACATCTCCATGGCCATTTTCTCAATGGGGACTCGACCTCGTGGGAAAAATCCATCCCACCTCTATGAACGACCATAAATTCATTCTCACAGCCACTGGATACTTCAAAAAATGGATAGAAGCCATTCCTATGACATATATTACTGGCAAGCAAATCGCCAAGTTTATCCTTAATTACATCATATGTCGGTATGGCATCCCACAATCCATTGTAATAGACAATGGCCGCCCATTCAAGGATCAGGATGTCAGTGAACTTTGTAAAAATTTCACATCCAACACCACTTTGCCACTCCTGTTACCCACAAGGGAACGACCAAGCTGAAGCATCCAATAAAACCATCGTAAAAATCCTAAAAAAGACTGTCAATGACGTTGGCCATGACTGGCACATCTAACTCAACCCCGCCCTATGGGCTTATCATACCAACATTCATACACCCACTGGAGCCACCTCTTACTCCCTTGTCTATGGTTCTGAAGCTATCCTACCCATTGAGGTCGAGTTGCCATCCTTAAGAGTATTCCTGTAGCAGTTGGTCGAGAATGAAGACTATAGAACATCTCGGTTACATGAACTCGAGCTATTAGATGAAAGGAGACAAAATGTACTCCCCCATCTATAGGCATATCAAAATCATCTCCGACGCAGTTATAATAAGAGAGTTCAGGTCTGACACTTTAACATTGGAGAACTTGTTTTAAAAGAGAATCCCAAAAATCAGATGGAATGAGAGAAGCCAGGAAAATTTGAGCCAAATTGGCTAGGACCCTACGTCATCACTACAGCCTATGGGTTTGGCGGATATCAATTAGCCACCCCTAAAGGTGAACCATTGCTAGAACCCATCAATAGCATGCACCTCCGGCAATATTATACCTATAAAAAAAAATCGTCCAAAAGTGAAAACCACTTCGGTGGCACTTTGGATAACTACCATGGCGAAAACTTGGCAAATAGGTGCCATGTGTAGTTAATATTTTCTCCATTGTCTACCATCACTCGAGTCCACTATCCCTATTCCCCAATAATCCCTATCCACTTCGTAACATACCATAATGCCCCTCCCATGGCCTAGAAGCATGTTAACATTTCATTGTCTTTATATTTTCCCCTGCCTTGCTTTCACCATAACACACCAATGCATCTGACTAGGGGAAGTTCCTAATCCTAAGGTCATTGTTGGAGGACACTCATCTCTTAAAACTACAAAAAAATCAAAATATCCTCAAAATCCAAAAAAATCAAAATATCACCAAAATACAAAAACATCCAAATATTCCCAAAAACACAAAAACATCAAATAGTCAACCAAAAATCCAAAAAAATAGTCACACAATGTCAAACCAATAAACTGAACTACGACACCTCTGAGCTTGCATGTAGGCAAGGCCATCTCTGATGCACCCCTGAGGCATTCCCCTTAGGTCCTAGGTCAAACCAAGTCCACCCTTGTTGAACTATGTTGCCTCTGAGCTTTCACGTAGGCAAGGCCATCACTGATGCGCCCCCGAGGCACTAGGTCAACCCCTTAGGGCCCGTCCTGACACATCGTCATAATAAGTTGTCCTTTCATGGGAAAGACACTACAAGCAGACAAAAGTGACTAAACATCCAAAGCACTCAAACAAGATAGCTCAACAACATAGCTAGGACATTATCACTTGTCATACCCACTGTGATACTTAAATATCACTCTGACAACCCAACATTCCCAATCGTGTGTCTGACAACAAGCATGGGATGTAGTTGAAGCTAGGCTCCACGCCTTAGACAATGACACTCATCTTTTGGACACTATCACTCATCACAAATTAACCATTTCACAAACTTGCGATAACCTCAAAATTAGACCACATGTCTTGCAACTTTCATCTGCCTTATATAGGAGGGCATATTGTTGAAACTAGACTCGATGTCCTATACGACATGCTCCCTATCCTAAAACTACGCATCATTCAACCTATCATTCAACATTCAGGAAAGCACATCTACACTCAGCACATGACCTAATGGTTGTTGGCTCTGTCTCACACTCCACTTTGGTTTGTTTTTCATGACCTTGTTCCTAAGCTTCTCAAGGTAGTCCCTAAGTGATGAAGAGAGGCAAGGATGGGGCAAGATCTATTTTCTTTGATTGTTGTTTGCTGTTTGTCTAGGTGACATGACTGGGGAAACTAAGTTCCTTGTGTGTAACTGGGACACTATTAGGTGCATCAAACACGTCCTATACATGGGAATGGCTAATACTCCCATGTATCAGGACTTATACACCTAGAGTTGTTCTCATTACATGATCCGACAAGGTATCTTAGTGACTTGGGATAAGCCTGGTAATCCGTGTCTATTTTTGTGTGTATTTCCCAAAGGACCACACTTTGTTCCTTGGTCACAACATACCATGGCGTTTGTTGTTCTTTGGTACTATAAGTACTATGATGATACACAGTAACTACACTAAGGAAGCTCAACATCTATCATGGCAAAGTCTGATTCCACCCCTCCCCTAACCAATTCTTCATCACTTGTCCAATCCTCTCTTTCTTCATTTCCATTTCTTCTGCCCTTCTTTCATCCTCCTCTGACACACACCAAAAACAACATTAGATCATTTAACTTGCATACACACATGTCAGTCCATCACATACCATTATCATCAACATCATAATAAATTACCATATCATTATCATCAGCATCACAATAAATTACCATATCATCATCATCATCATAATAAATTACTATACTCATCATAATCATAATAAATTACCATCATCATAATTGATTATCATTATCATACACATAAGCATTGCAGCAAATCACATAAAATTAGAAAATCATATATCCATCATTTATGAACTCGTTAGATTCCCATTTGCATCCATACATAAGCATCACATAGAAATCAAATACCATCTATCATATCATCATAAACATCACAGAAATATCATCATAAACATCATAAGCATCATAACATCTATGACCACATCATTATGAATCATAAACCATAATGCATAACAATAACACCCATCCATAATGACCATGTAAAACAATAACAAGATCAAGCATAATAGGTCCATCATATATATATATATATATATATCATCGAAAACATGTGTCACAGTATAATCCCAATACATGAATGTGTGTCAAAAATGGACCTCGCATGCTCAATCATATAGTACAAGCATGCAGGCTCAAATCAAAATACATGTCTACATAAAAAACTATCAAAATGGCCCTATGGGAGGACCCCTGTGCTCTCATAGTGCTCCTAATCCAGAAGGCCTGTCATAAGGGGATGGCCGCCTCACACTACTATGAGCCCTATGGGAGTGGGATCGACTGGCGCTCCTGCTCTAAAAACTTAGAGCCCTCTGAACTGCTGGCACTAAACTCTCATAGAGGCCCCTATAATAATGAGTCTCCTGTGTTGACCTCACCAATGCCTATGCAATTTCTATTGATGACCCACTCAGTGTAGCAGCAAGCTCAATGCTGTGTTTCTCTTCCCTCTACACCTTGATCATGGTCATGTCTCTCTCGATTGTCCTCTGAAGTAGCTGCCCCTTGACCTCCTACACATTCTATCACATGGCATCTAACTGAGCCTATAGGTCTGCTAGCTACCCATCCACATCTCCACCGTGGGCTTGGGTATCCCCCTCAACACCTATCTCTGCGAGAGGTACATCCAACAAAGCCTCATCCTTGATCCTCTCCTCCTCCATTTTCTCTCCCCCACCGACATCCTCCATAGGTACATCCTCCTCTGGATCTCCTACCTAGATCTCTCCCATGGTTGCAGCCATGCGGCCCACTGATCCCTCTCTCTCTGGTGCCCCACCCTTGCCTTGTCCATCTTGGCCTCGACCTCCTCGACCTCTGCCTCTACCACCCCCACCTACCTCGCCATCATCTCCACCTCCTCTCCCCCTACCTCGTCCTCTAAATCGTCCTCTTGGTCCCTGTCCCAACTACTCCACTGGCGTTGGTGCATCAGGGTGCAATTATGGAACCAGTCTATGAGTGGTCCACCATGCATTATAAGTAGGAGTCATCCCTGGATCTGTAATATCATGGTACTCCCACTGTACTGGATGTAGCCCTGCAATCTCATCTAAAGCTATCTGTACTAGAATCATAGGACCCCATACTGGAATCTCCCATGTAACCAGGCAAACTCTGCAATACCAACCAGCTCATCTTATCGCTCTCCAAATTGCTTGAGCACTTGAGATGGAAAATGTCACTCTATAACATGATGTGCCTGTACAGTCTGACTGATAAGACATCATGTATGCCTACAGTAAAGCAGCTTCTCATCATCCTCTATCCATCTGGGGCAATCTCTATATGGCATCCAAGTAAATGAATCCATGTGATCAATAACATGCTACCAATACCTGACATCCCCATCCAAACCTATGGCACTTCTCTAGTATAACAAAACACATATGGTAGCTCCTCTAAAATGTTTCATTCCATTGGTAGCCTACATAATACAATGTTCTCCCATGCTCATATCATGAGCAAGGTCACCCCACAACTGATCAACTGCTCGCCCTGATACATAACACCATGTAGCTAGTGATACAACTGACCTAAGAGGTAGGGTCCCCATGCATATGAAGTCGCATCCACCATCATCCCCTCCAACATCTCTCCCCAGCCCACCGTAAATCCATGGCTACATCGATCAGGGCATACCAAACTAGCAATGCAAGCACATATAACCATAATCAATTGATCATAACTATATGTCAAAATGTCCCATGGTATCTCATGCTCCTCAACACCCAAAGCAACATCATCTGTCGTCTCAAATAATTGATGTAGTGCTAGCAACCCAATCTCCAAACTATAGACTACTCGCTCCCCATGAACACAAAGATGAAGAATTTTCCATACATCAAGTAGGGTCACAATGGCCTCCCCTATTAGAAAATGAAAAGAGCTAGTCTCTGAATGGTATCTCTCCATGATTGTTGTCAGTAGCCCTCAGTTAGCCCAGATCTTAGGCATAAACACAATACCATACAATCCCAGGGTAGCTAGAATGTCTCACTCCTCCATCGATAAAGAGTCCTACAGCTGATATCCAGTGGGATGATTCTCTCAAGTGTAAATAGGTGGCAGCCTCATCTATATCCATACAACCAAGACAATGCATTATGATAACAAACCCTAATTCCAACATTGACGACCAAACATAAGCAAAAATTAGGGCAACATTCATAATTATTGGCTAAAAACACTCATGTGTCACAATGCTCAACCAATAAGTGGCGGCTAAGTGCATGTGACACACTGCTCAACGCATGTGATCTGCACAAGCACAAGCGTCACACTGATCAATGCATGTGACACACTTAGGCTCATGCATCACATGGAAAAGAAAGTGAAATGGCTAGTAAAAGAGATTATAGAAAAGAGGAAAAGGCAGAGTATAAAAGCCTTAAGAGGAGGAGATATGAAGATGAGAGGGTTCCCGAAAAGATGGTACAATTGAGAATTACCTATGGAGCAACATGGAATGGAAGAGGTCAAATAGGTTCTCATTGAAGAGAACATGAGAAAAGAGAAAGAGGAAAAGGTGTAGCAGATAGCACTTGAGGAAAAGAGAATTGAAGAAGGGAGAATTTCCATGAGGAGGGCATTGATAGAGACACTATGGTCTCTCATTTTATTTTCTAATGTTATGTTTATAGATTTGTGTGCAGGTATGAAGAATGTGTGGAGGAAGGTCGAGAATGAGACCTTAAAGAAGATGAGAGATGGGGTAAGAATAGTTCCTGAAGAAAGATTGGAAGATGTGAACAAGGAAAGATTGATGGTAGCATAATGCCAAGAAGAGTTTGCAGCAGAGGTGAATTGCAAGGTGCCTAAAAATGAAGAAGAAATTGATGCTAAAGATCTTTAGCTTGATGATGAAGATGAAGAGGAAACCATAGAGTTTTATGATGCATGTGAAGATGTTGCAGCAGCAGCACAAGAAGAAGAGTTAAAAGGCCAAGAAGCTGAAGGTGGATGCAATTTGGGATAGAAGATCCTTGCATAGAAGAATGAAGGTAAAATTTTTACTTTTGATCATGAATGTAGAAATGAGAATATGGATAGGCAAGTTGATAAGAAAAAGAAATTGGAAGATGTAAATGTGATTAAGGATCATGGATATGTAGTGCCATGTTGGCAAAGGAAAAAGATTGATGAAAGGCAACAGTTAAGTTGTAAAGAAGTGGAAACTTTTGATTGTGTTTATGCTAACAAGCAAGTGCATAGAAAGAGAGATGTGTTGATGAATAAATGACAATTTGATGTAAGGTTGAGTTGGCTGACAAAGAGGCCCAGAGAAAATGATTTGAGGATGAAAGCAGAACAAGGAAAGAGAAGATTGAATGCAGCAAGGAAGGGACATCATTCCATTGCTAGAGTATGGGTGGTAAAGTAAGTAGCAACAAACAAATCTGCTGCAGAATGGACAAAGAATTGGAGGCATGATAAGGAGAACAAACTGCTAGAACCTGGAAGCATGATGAATCCAGTAGAGGATGGCAAGAAAGAGAAGAAGCATTTGTGAGAGAAGCAAAGTGTAGGTAAGGTAAGAGAAAAGAAATCTAATTTTTATGTTGATGAAGTTTTGTATGAAATTCATAATAATGAGGAAAATATGAGGAGATCATTAGATGAAAAAGAGATGAGGAATAGATATTTGAGAAGGAAAGAATGTAGACAAAGGCAAATTGAAAGATGCAGGTATGCTAGAAAAGAGGAAAAGTGGAATAGAAGAGTTGCATGGAAAAGGAAGACAGTAGAGGTATGTGTTGAAGATGTAGATTTGATCTAGCAAATAGCTACAGGGGAAGAAGATGATAGAACAACCATAGTTCCAGAAGTAGAAGGCAAACCAAAGAAGAATGAAAGCAAAGAAGAGATAAGATCGAAAGATGGAGCAGCAATAGAAAATGCTGAAGAAGATTTGTGGAAGCAGTTGGCAGTCATTGAACAAGAATGGAATGAGAAGATTAAAGGTATGAGCATAAATAGGACAGCAGAGAAGATTGAAGACAATGATACAAAAGTAGTTGCAGGAATAAAGAATGAAGATGTTGCAGATTTGGAGAGTAAGATGAGAAAAGATGAAGCTAAAAATGATTTGGTGTTGTAGTAGATGACCATGAGAGAAGAATGGCAGGAAGATATGATAGATGAACATATTGAGGATGATATAAGAGTGGTAAGTATTGATAATGAAATAGGTGTTATTATAATTTTTCCATTTGAATATGATTTGTTTGACGTGAATGTAAGGAGAGTTAGAGATTGGAGGTGGACAATAAGAGATGCAGACGGTCATGTTAAAGCAGCCCACAATGTTGCACAAAAATGTTCGAGGATCAATGTACATGAGATAGAGAAATTATGGAAAAGGCAGAAGAAGAAAAAGTTTGATTAAGATTGCAGAAGAACACAATGTGTAGGAGCACATTATTTTGTCCCCTGGGGAGTCTGATACAAGGGCATCCTGTTAATTTTCAAAATTTGTATTAGTCTTTAAAATTTGGGGTTTATGTGTTAAGTCTATGACAGAAAGTGTGAGGAGGGAAGCCTCTATCGCCCAGGTGACAAGAACAATAATAGTCGATTGTTAATTTCTAGAAAGTTGAATAAATGGAGAAAGTGATGATTATTGTAGGAATCAGTTACAATATTCAAGTTTGGGAAGAATGGCAGCAAGAAGTTTGATTGTTATTTGTGGGACAACAAGAAGAGTTAGTGCATAACAATAGAAGATTCTATCTTTAAATGAGTAATGGTTGAAGAGGGGGAGTTAGTGGTGTCTTAAAAGAAAGATTCTTTTTCTAAAGAAGGCAAGAGGCCAAAAATAGACTGAGAGAGTGGAGGCATGTGGCAACATGTAGTAGTGCAGGCATAATATTCCTAATCGTACATAATGCAGAAACATAACCGTCAAATGGAGAGGCCAAGTGGGAGAAAATGACTAGGGGAAGAGACCAATAATAAGGAGGTCGATGGGCTGTAATAAGGGACAACCATTGGATGAAGAATAGACAGAGAGCGACAGAGAAGGCCGATAGAGTAGAAGGCCGAATAAGTTTGTGGAGAGAGGCTGATAGAATAAGGTAGGCCAATATAAATGCAAATAGACTGATTTGGGCAGCCAGAAATACAGAAGAAGAAAGGCCGATTTATGATAGGCTGACAATGCAATGAGAGTAGCGATAAGAAGATGGTAGTCGACGTTGAAGATAGAAAGAGAGCGGTAGAGGAACAAGGCCAACATGCCAATAATCAAACTGGCCATATGTAATGAATAGAGAGGCCGATAACAAGAAGAGGGGCTGAACATCAGAGAATAAGAGAAGATAGGTAGAATAAGACTGCCGCGCAGAAGTAATGGAGTAGGCTGAGAGTTAAATGAAATAAGCGGCAGATTTAGACAATAAGAGAAAGGAGAGAATGAATATAATGATATGCATGGTGATAGAAGAGAATAAAAATAGTCTGAGAGGAGGAGATCGAATGTGGCCAAGGGCCAAATAGTATAGACCAACGAGGAGGTAAAGACCGATGAGAGGCCAAAGAGATTAAGGTGTAGATGTGATTTTGAATAGTTTTATGATATTTTGTAATAGAGACCAAGTTGGCTAAATGAAATGAAAGATCAATTTCTTACGATTTATGTCTTTGTATCATGTGTGTGGACAGCTCTTGTAGCTGGTTAGAACTAAGTCTGAATTCATGTCGTTCATGTAGCAAGTTAGAGTTGATTTAGTATTATCATTAATCCTATCGCCTTTGGAATATTGTGGTGAATCCTATTACATGAATGGTTTTGTTTAATCTTTTATGTGGCTGTCTTAGTTCATGTCATAATAATGGTAGAAGTTATGTCAAAGCCTTGTAAGCTGTACAGAGACTTGATTCTCATTTGAAGGTTGTTTGGGGTAATTGTGCATGCTTTTTGTGGATGCGTGCTATCAGATTCTGATGTAGGGGAATCCTATTAATTTTCAAAATTTGTGTTAGTCTTTAAAATTTGGGGTTTATGTGTTAAGTCTATGACAGAAAGCGTGAGGAGGGAAGCTCCTATCACCCAGGCGACATGAACAATAATAGTTGATTATTAATTTCTAGAAAGTCGAATAAATGGAGAAAGTGGTGATTATTGTAGGAATCGGTTATAATAATCAAGTTTGGGAAGAATGGTAGCAGGAAGTTTGATTGCTATTTGTGGGACAACAAGAAGAGTTAGTGCATAACAATAGAAGATTCTATCTTTAAACGAGGAGTAATGGTTGAAGAGGGGGAGTTAGTGGTGTCTTAAAAGAAAGATTCTTTGTGTGAAGAAGGCAAGAGGCCAAAAATAGACTGAGAGAGTGGAGGCATGTGGTAGCCTGTAGTAGTGCGGGCATATTATTCCTAATTGTGCATAATGCAGAAACATAATCATCAAATGGAGAGGCTGAGTGGAAGAAAATAGCCAGGGGAAGAGACCAATAATAAGGAGGTCAATGGGTCGTAATAAGGGACAGCTATTAGAGGAAGAATAGAGAGAGCGACAGAGAAGACCAATAGAGTAGAAGGCCGAATAAGTTTGTGGAGAGAGGTCAATAAAATAAGGTAGGCCGATATGAATGCAGATAGACTGATTTGGGCGGCCAGAAACATAGAAGAAGAAAGGCCGATTTATGATAGGCCGATAGTGCAACGAGAGTAGTGATAAGAAGAGGGTAGTCAGCGTTGAAGATAGAAAGAGAGCGGTAGAGGAAGAAGGCTGAAAGGCCAATAATTAGACTAGCCATATGTAATGAATACAGAGGCTGATAACAAGAAGAGGGCCGAACATCAGAGGATAAGAGAAGATAGATAGAATAAGAAGGCTGTGCAGAAGTAATGGAGCAGGTTGAGAGTTAAAAAGGAATAAGCGGCAGGTTTAGATAGTAAGAGAAAGAAGAGAATGAATATAATGATAAGCATGGTGACAAAAAAGAATAAAAGCAATCTGAGAGGAGGAGATCGAATGTGGCCAAGGGCCAAATAGTATAGACCAGCGAGAGGTAATTGCCGATGAGAGGCCAAAGAGATTAAGGTGTAGATGTGATTTTGAATAGTTTTGTGATATTTTGTAATAGAGGCCAAGTTGGCTAAATGAAATGAAAGATCAATTTCTTACGATTTATGTCTCTGTATCATGTGTGTGGATAGTTCTTGTAGCTGGTTAGAACTAAGTCTAAATTCATGTTGTCCCTGTAGCAAGTCAGAGCTGATATAGTATTATCATTAATCCTGTTGCCTTTGGAATATTATGGTGAATCCTATTGCATGAATGGTTTTTCTTAATCTTTTATGTGGCTATCTTAGTTCCTATCATAATAATGGCAGAAGTTATGTCAAATTCTTGTAAGCTATGCAGAGACTTGATTCTCATTTGAAGGTTGTTTGGGGTAATTGTGTATGCTTTTTGTGGATGCGTGCTATCATTTCTTTAAATGCATGCATTCATATAAACATGAAAATATACAAAAAAAAATATTTTACCTCATTACTTATTTTAGCAAGTTAGTTTAGTTAGAAAAAATCATTTTCTAGCATTCAAACACATTCCAACACACAAAAATCAAGCAAAAATTTTGAAAAACAAGTTTAAAATCAAAATGAAACAAAAATTTTAGGACTATTTCATTTGAGCAAAGACAACTCCAAACTTAATTTGAATCTTAAACACTCAAAACTTCCAACATTAAAAACTTAAAAGCATTCAAATTACACAAGCAAACTAAAAAATATCAACAAGAACAAGAACTTTTAAACTAGAGGCATCAAAGGGATTTTAGGCCACTTATTTTCCCCATAGTCATGATTGACATATTAGGCCTATGTGTCCAAGAATGAGATAAGATTGGGTGGAAGCCACTTTGAGAGAGCTAAGGGGGAACTCACCAATTTCTATAGCCACCAAAGTAGAACAAACTCAACTATTAGAACCAATTCATCAATAAAACAATTTGTTGCAAGAAATTGAAATAACCTATCTAAACAAAGTATTTGAATGAGAGATAGCTTGTCATAATGCTCTCTTTGAATCCATTCAAAAAAATCTCAACAACCGCCCTGAAGAAGTAAATGTATTACAGATAATTGTCACACCTCATGTAATGCCCACCCTAGTTTGTGCCTAGCGTGCTTTGTGATTCATGAGTTATATGTTGTTTTGAGTGTTTAACAGTGTATTATGTGATTATTATACTTTGATATATTGCACCAAACTTGCCGATGAGGTCTATGGTGCCATCGAGGTGGTTCTAAGGATGTATTCTATATGACCATCGAGGTGTTTTCGATAGGGTTTTGCTTTGTTATTTGGCTTCCAACTATGCATTATGGGATGCATACAATGTGATTGTGCATGTTAGATTATTCTAGTGCTTCAGTTTCACTTTTTCACTATACTTGTTATAGTTGTGATTGTCGTGTTATTCCTACATTGTGAAATGTTGTCGTTTATGCATCATGTTTCTAGATCATGCAGGTTGTAGATGATTATAGTGAATGTGATTATTTTATATCATGTATGATTATACCATGTTGGAGTGGATTATGTTGCTTCAGCTATTATATGTGGAGTGGGTATGCCTGATGGTTGACTTGAGTGTGCAGGTAATTATATGTGTTAACTAATGTGGGAAATGTGAGAAGGTTGACATGGGACGCTAAGCCATCTCACCCTTGTCCTTGTGTTGTGGAAACCCATAATGTGTTCTTGAAGTCATTTACATGTGCTTCCTTAGTATTTTTGTACTTTATTTAAAATTGTTTCAAAAAATGTGTTTTCGGAGTATTTTAATGATTTAAGTTGAAAACAAAATATATTTCTAAAGTAGTGAAAACATTTATTGCATCATACTATGCTTGAGAAATAAATTTGAGTGATTTCAATTTAACTTCAAAATTTAATATTTTTCTCATCAAAAGGTAGAATTGCATTAAATTGGAAAATTGAATGCTTGGTATGGCGTGTTTGGACTTTTTGGAATGAGATTGAATCAAATACCAATTATCTGTTTGGAATAGTTGAATTTAGTTGATTAACTATTTCCCTATTAGGTTAAGTGATTTGTTTGAGAGTATTTAGTGAAATTAGTTAAGAAGGAATATTGTCTATTTAAATTTTATGTTCAATAACAAATTATTAAATTAGCTATGTAGTGGAAATTAAAATAATTTAATGTTTTAAGTTATATTTTGGAAATGAAAATATGGTAATTTCAATTATGTGGGAAAATATATCTAAAAGTGTATTTTAAATTCAAAATTAAAAGATTTAGGGATTTTTGGCATAAAAGTGAAAAAAGAGAGTTATTTTTCACATTTTTCATTCTCTATTTTTACTCTCTCTCTCAAACCCTCTTCTTGAAAGAATGGAAGGAATTTTTCCATGGATGAAAAGGATAGATTGCTTGCTTGCTTGAATGGATTTTTGTGTACTTGTTACTTGGAGAAAGATTGCTTGAGCATAAACCTTGTGTGAGTTTTCTGTAGTGCTTGAAGTGTTTGCAAACTTGAATGGTTTCCCTCTTTTTCTTTGGGAAGCATGCCTTTGCATGAGTTCATCTAGTGACCATTCCAGTTGGTTGAGGAATCGTACCTCCTAGTTGGACCATCCTGTGGGCAAGTGTTACCCTATTATGTTTGGGATGTCTTGAGTATTCATGGAATAGATTGAGGTGATTTAACATACCCTCATCCTACTCCATGTATTTGCGAGGGAGTGAGGTCATGGACATGTATCCGATCCTCATCATGGAGTGAGCTCCACCTATTGCTTCATCATTGTGGTGGGTTGTCACATGATGGGTGAAGTCTTCCACTTGTGCCACCTGACATAATGCAATGGTGATGTCATCTTTGGTGTTGTTGTCCTTGTTGTGACACTTTGTGTGCGTGTGAGTGCAATGTGACATGTGAATGTCACACTTGCAAATGTGAAATATTTTTTGGTTCAGTGTTTGTTCGGTTAATGTCTTGGGTGAAAACTTGGGGCATTACATTTGGTATCAAAGCTCATGTTACAACATTCGGAGCTCTGGAATGTGTGTTCTGCTCAGTTTGTTCGAGCATGTGTGGGGTCCTTGTGTGTTTGGGCATTGTGTGTGGAAAGTGTTTTCTCTCAATATGTCTTCCTTGCATGTGTGTGGTGAGGAATACATCATTGTGGGATTTGATAGACCCTTGTGGTTGCCAAGAAGTTTCTTTTGTGTGATTTGCCTTCTTGATGTGTTGAATGCTTGGCATGAACCCTTACAGTGTGTGTGAGTGCCTGAGTGACCTTTGTAGTGTCATGTTAGTGCTTTTGTGACCACTTTGATGGTGGAGTTATGTAAACCTTTGTGTGTAAAGAAAATGCGATGTTCTTGAATGTTTGAATAAACTTGGTGCACTCTTTTAAGAGTTATGCATTTGTATGTGAAAGAGATGGTGTTTTGATCATATGTATGATATTTGAAGAACATTGTTGCGGTAATGCTAGTTTATATGAACCTTGCATTGTGCACCTTGTTGTGTGTATGTAGGTTGAAAGAGTAGCATACCCTCTTATTACTTGTCATATTTGATTTATTAATTGCCTTTGTATGGTGATTTGTAATGCTTGCATGAAATGCATCTTGCATTATCTTCTCTAAGGGCATGTCCCTGTGTGGGAATTATATATGTGGGTGTAAGAAAGAAAATGTTGTGCATTGCTAGAGTATATCATTTGGGTAATGACTTATGTACCCAAATTGCATTCTTCCCCAGGATTCATTTGGTAACCTGGGTATGTTTATTGCATTGCATTGTTTGAAAGAGTTAAAGATGAAAAATGGGTTGTGAAAGGGTCATTTGCATAGTCCTTGTGATGTTTGATGTGTTAGAATCATGAGTGAAGTAGCAAACCCTGCATCTTGTGATTATAAGTTGCATTCTCCTTCTTGTATGTATAGATTTAGTATGCTTTTCATCATGTTGTGGAGAGATTTAACATCATTGGATGGAACGTTGGGTAAGAGCTTGACCCCTACCCTAATTCTCCTTCATGTTTTGATCTGTGTTGAATGTGAATGTTGCATTAATGCATTATCCATATGATTGTTGAATCCTTGTATGGTAAGAAATGTTAACCACTCTTGTTGTGTGAGTGATGAGTGTAGATATCTTGGTTTGTAAACTTGATTCTACCCTAGCTTAATCTCAGTTGCTAGATGTTTGCTAGTGTGTGACTATGGGTATCTTTGCATGGTAATTGTGATTCCCTTGAATGAGATGTAACTTTTGTTGCTTGGCATCTTGAATGATGTTTGTATGGTTAAATAGAAATGATCTCATTTTATTGACGTGATTGTAGTCTGAGAAGACTTGATTGTTTGATGTGATTGAGTGTGTTCTCTTACTTGCCTTGGATTTTGGAATCCAAGTGTAGTGTAGCATTGTACTCCCTCTCTTGCAACTAGAATTAGTCATGTAGTTCATGTAATATGGAAATTTTAAATTTTGATATTTACTTATCTTGTGACCTTTATGGTCATGTTTGATTTATTGTTGAAATTGAGCTCATTTTATGCCTTATTACTGGAATCAAATTTTCTTCCATTTTGGTATTCATTTATTTATTTATTATTGGTGCCTATGCTTGAATGTTTTAAATTGTTGGTCATGTATCATGTTTTGTTCTCTATCATGTCCATGATGGCCTCTGATGGATTGTATAAGGGAGTAGATTGTGGAGAATGTACTAGTTCTTGGTGTGTGTGTGTGTGTTACTAGAACTATGGTAGATTGAATTCCTTAGTTTGTTGTTAGATGCAAGTGAATATTGTGTGAAATGTTGAAAAAGTTCTGAAATAGTTGTGTGCTGCTATGGATCACTTGATGTGAGTTATCTCACTGAATGGTGTATTTGTCATGCCTGGATAGTAGCAACTGATGTGAAATTGAATTCATGTATGGGCTTAAATGTTGATTCTTGGCTGTGTCTATGTGAATGAGATATGTAGAGAACTTGTTTGGATTGAATCTTGCTTTTAGTAGATTACTTTTGGTTAAGTGTTGACTTAGTCCACCAATTATAGTTGTTCTTGCTTTTCTCATTCATGTTAGTCTTGGACATGATGTCATGCTCCTAGTGTGTCAACATTAGTAGAGTGTATGATGTTGTGTCTTTTGTGTGTGAGTTCCATAACAACACTTATGTTTTGACATAGTGTAGGGTATGATGGAGCCTTAGTTATTTTGCACATATTATTTATATATCTATTGTATTATAGTTGTCTTTTTTCTCTTGTTGAGTTTTCATCCTTGTGAATTTGGTTGCTTCAGGAATTTCTCCTTGGTGAACTTGGAGGATTCCTACAATGGTGTTGGAAGGGATGTAATTCTTGTATGAAGAAGTTGTCCTTTGTATTCCATTTTATGGATACTTGGTGTTTAGGCCACAAGGAAGTCTTATGTTGCCTAGTCGATCATGAATTCGTGATTGTGTTGTGTTGGTTGACCTTTTGATCTAGAATAGTGAGCTTTGAAGTGGTGTTGAGAGTAGTCTTGCACATTGTTTGGGGTATTGTTTCTGCCTTAGATGTGTTCTTAGTGAGAAGTAGGTTGCCAATCCTTGCTTGATGGAAGTGATTATGCTTTTAAGAGGATGTGGTTTAGATTCTTCCCTTTGAGAATCTGTATAGTTGATCCTAGTTTTGGTGGTGTAGAGCTAGAGTGTTAAAAGAACCCTCCCTTTTAAGAGAGAAATGTGAGGAAGTACCTCATGTAGTGAAACCATGTCTAGAATTGAGGCATGCTTTTGGTAAGGATGCAGGTGAGGTAGTGGTGCCTATATCCTTTAAGAGCTATTTTCCCTGATCCTTGAGTTCTAGTAGTAGTAGTAATTGTTGTAGTCCTAAGTTATAGGACTTTGTCTTGCTTGTGGTCTTTTGGGCCTTTTGGCTCGAGCCTCTTCTCATTGTGGTGGCAGTTGGAGGATGGAGTGATGTAGTCTCAAAGGAGTTTGTATGCATGATGGTTGGATTTCACCTGGTGGTGCACCTTTGGAGACTTGTTTCATTGTTTTGAGACCTCGACGTGGTGATGGTTAGGAGGATTGATCTTTTGAGATCTATTATGTTTGCAAAGGATTGTGTACTAAGGGTACTTCATCCTTGTGTTGTTGTAGGCTTCCAGGAGTAAGCCTAATGCTAGTGGGGGAGGATGTAATGCCCACCCTAGCTTGTGCTTGGTGTGCTTTCTGATTCATGTGTTATATGTTGTTTTGAATGTTTATCAATATATGATGTGATTTTTATGCTTTTATGCATTGCACCAAACTTGCCAATGGGGTCTATGGTGCCATCGAGGGGGTTCTGAGGGTGTATTATGCATGACCATTGAGGTGTTTTTGATGGGTTTTTGCTTTGTTATTTGGCTTCCAACTATGCATTATGGGATGCTTACGTTGTGATTGTACATGTTAGATTATTCCAGTGCTTCAGCTTCATTGTTTTCACTATTATTGTTATAGTTGTGATTGTTGTGTTATTCCCACATTGTGAAATGTTATCATTTATGCATCATGTTCCTAGATCATGCTAGTTGTAGATGATTATAGTGGATGTGATTATTTTATATTATGTATGATTATACCATGTTGGAGTGGATTGTGTTTCTTTAACTATTACATGTGGAGCAGGTATGCCTGATGGTTGACTTGAGTGTGCAAGTAATTACAAGTGTTAACTAATGTGGGAAATGTAGAGAAAGTTGATATGGGACGCTAAGCCATCTCACCCTTATCCTTGTGTTGTTAAAACTCATAATGTGTGGTTGAAATCATTTACATGTGTTTCCTTAGCATTTTTGCACTTTATTTTAAATTGTTTTGAAAAATGTGTTTTCCATGTTTTCGGAGTATTTTAATGATTTAAGTTGAAAACTATTATTTCTACCTTAGAAAAAACATTTATTGCATCATAATATGCTTGAGAAATAAATTTGAGTGATTTCAGCTTATTTCAAAATTTAATTTTTTTCTATCAAAAGGTAGAATTACATTAAATTGGAAAACTAAATGCTTGGTATGACATGTTTAGACTTTTCGGAATGAGGTTGAATCAAATAACAATTACCTGTTTGGAATAGTTGAATTCGATCGATTAACTATTTTCCTATTAGTTTAAGTGATTTGTTTGAGAGTATTTAGTGAAATTAGTTAAGAAAGAATATTGTCTATGTAAATTTAAATGTTCAATAGCAATTTATTAAATTAGCTAGATGTAGTGGAAATTAAATAATTTAATATTTTAAGTTATATTTTGTAAAGTAAAATATGGTAATTTCAATTATGGGGGAAAAGAAATATTTAAAAGTTTATTTTAAATTCAAAATTAAAAGATTTAGGGATTTTTGGCATAAAAGGGAAAAAAAGAGAGTTATTTTTCATAATTTTCATTCTTTATTTTTTCTCTGTCTAAAACCCTCTTCATGAAAGAATGGAGGGAATTTTTCCAGGGATGAAAAGGAAGGATTGTTTGCTTTCTTGAATTGATTTTTATGTACCTGTTGCTTGGAGAAAGATTGCTTGTTAAACCTTGCATGAGTTTTCTGTAGTGTTTGAAGTGTTTGCAAACCTGAATGGTTTCCCTCTTTTTCTTTGGGAAGCATGCCTTTATACAAGTTCATCTAGTGACCATTCCAATTGGTTGAGGAATCATACCTCCTAGCTGGACCATCTTGTGGGTGAGTGTTACCTTGTTGTTTTTGGGATGTCTTGAGTAGTTGTGGAATAGATTGGGGTGACTGTTACCCTCATCCTACTCTTTGTGTTTGTGAGGGAGTGAAGTCATGGATGCGTATCTAGTCCTCATCATGGAGTGAGCTCCACCTCTCACTTGGTCATCGTGTTGAGTTGTCACATGATGGGTGAAGTCTTTTGCTTGTGCTACCTTGCATAGTGCAATGGTGATGTCATCTTTGGTGTTGTTGTCCTTGTGGCGACACCTTGTGTGTGTGTGAGTGTAATGCAACATGTGAATGTCACACTTGCAAATGTGAAAAATTTGTTGGTTCTATGTTTGTTTGGCTAATGCCTTGGGTGAAAACTTGGGGCATTACACCTCAACCAGACATCACCACCATCCATTAGATACTCCTTCCTTATGAAGAGGGTAGTCCTTTAAATTCCTTGCCACTTCATTTACTCTTGTAGTACAAGAAAAAGAAACCTGCCAAATGTCTAATCAACACAAGCAACAAATGTGACTATCATTTGTGAACTTCACACATAGTAATGGTGAGTCAATTTTCTAACAAGTACAAGTGTAAGAGTGTATGGGTTTAGGAAAAGTTTTAAGAAATATATTATTTTAAATGCTTTACATATATAACCTAGGATAATTAATTTGATGTAGATAATTACAACACAATTAATCAAAATTAGATCAAGCTAGTTCAATAAACACAATGAATATTCAAAAATATAAATGAGGATGGGGGTACTTACCTTTGGGAACAATAATGAAGAATTAATGTTGAAGTTGTGTAGAATCTAGTTGCCAATGTATAGAAAATTAATGCCAACAATCTAATGAATGTCTTGGGCTCTGTGTAGTCTCAAAAATTGAGCTATTGGTATAATATGAGTCCCTTGAGATCAAACTTCAGCACCACAAGGATGATTCGTTGAATGTGAATGAACTATAACCTATGAGAATGAATTGACAAAAAATGTAGTAGAGATTTATTGCCCTTTGCCTTCCCGACATTTGAAGCTAGATGTTTATAAGCAACTTAGAGGAGTTTGTCAAATTGCTAGGGTCAAGTTCTCCTAGGGGTCAACCCCCTAAATGGATTGACCTTATGATTCTAAGTGAATAACCATAGAAAACATGCACAATTATGTAAATGACCTATACGATTATGATTTCAATTTGTTCTTCTGAAGCTACAAATCCAAATGCTCCTAGAGTGTCCCATTTTTAGATAGGCATATGAATTAATTGCACATTGAATGTCTTTAAATACAAAAACATAACAATAATTCACAAAAACATGTGTTAAGTCATATCATAATAGTTAGTAGGAAAGGATGGGAATCTAGAAATTTGAATTTTAAATTTTAAATTTAGGGCTCAATCTTGACCCACTCAGGATTAACCCATGATAGAAAAATGTTATTTTAAAGGCAATGAATGAATATGTGTACATGACTCCTAGTGTTGGCTAATAAATGATGTGTAATAATGTATATGTGGGAATGCATGTAAATAGGGATGGGATAAGGTCGAATGCATGCAAATAGGTATAAATGAATGTGAAATAGATAGGGATAAGCATTAGATTATGAGCAAAAATTAACATGAATGTGTGCTACTTGTTGATATGTAATTATGTTGGTAAATAAATTTGTCACTACAATACTTTGATAAAATTAGCTTGACTCACCCAATGGGTAGTGATAAACATTCACAATAGTTGGAGTTCTAAAACATTATTAGATTAACAATTTTCCTATGGATTTGAGAGGGGTATCTCCCTTGTATGATTAGGGTTTTAGGGGTTTTTGTGTACTTTCATCTAGAAAGTACAAAAATGGGAAAATAAAAATGGGAAAAAGGAAATAAAACATAGAGACACCTTAGCTAGGCTCACATGAGACACTATACAAGATTTCTTTGATAAAATGGAAAGAAAGAAGTAAAAAAAAAGCATGCAACTACTAACAAAGACACAAAGTTCTTTGATTTGTGTGGACACCATCAGTGAATGAAATAAAGTTTAAGAGTTTACATCTTTAATGTACAAGAAAAATGTGAGGAATCAAATTCATAATCAGTAATAAATGAAGAACATTTTAATGACACAAAGTTTAGGAGTTCTCTTCAAACCCCTTTCAAAACTAGAGCACAAAGTTTCTATTTCATTCCCTATATAGCCAAATGTGCAAGAGAAAAATTGAAGAAAATATTACAAGTTAGACATAAGAAGAACCAACAAAGGTTTGGAAACCACTCATCCATCTACACACTTTAGCTTCTATTCGGGTTATTTATACATAAAAGTTGATAAAAACTTCGAAACCACTCATCCATCTACATACTTTAGCTTTCATTCATTTGTAGATTTCATCTATCCTTCATTTACACCTCCTAGATGTGATCATTGTCTAGATTATGTCTCTTGGACGTGATCCCTAGTGCAAATGTGTCCCCCTATATTCAGAGTCACTTCTTGATTATTTTGATTCAAACTAATTCAAAATTTTGGTTGTTGCCTATCGACTTACACACTAAATGATTTGAAATGGGATGTAGGTTTTTTATATTTAAAGGCATGCCCTAGGTCATTTCATCATCATCATCAACATCACATGGAATAAAGAAATCATTAAAGCATCAATTCACGTATAAAAGAAAGCACATCAAGAGAATTAGGTGATCATCAAGGTTGTATTACTAATCCTAAGGAAAAATACTACATTATTGTCTTCTACATTGTGAAAAGAATTACATGAGGCTTGACTAAGATGCTAGGAAGTTTCAAAAACTTCTACCCTTGTATATCAAACCCCCAAAGGTGTAACTCAACACACACTCTCCCTAATTAGATATCAAACAAAGGCAAGCAGTCTCCTCAAGTCTACAGGCATGAAGGACCATATCATTGAAAAAGAATGCAGCTATGAGATTTAGACATAATTGCAACTGCGATTTAGTCTTAAAATTTAAAGAGCTCCTAAATTTGCTCAATCACTATCACCTACACTTTATTCTAGCTTTAATCTAGTACTCACATAGCATCAAACACTACACATTAGTTAACACATCATAATGGAATAGCTATGTAATCTCTTTCCCCTATCTCTTTCAAACTATGCATTCACTTTCTATATATCATGGCTCAACTTTAACTATTCAATCAAGTCTTATTTGTCTTAGTTGAAATATCATTTGTTAGACCTAGATAAGTATATCATAGGGACCTTAAGGAACCAACTAGGGTTTACTTTCTTCCTTGCAAATATAAATTAATAATATATAGAGGTATATAATGGATTAATAAAAATTATGTGAATTGATTCTTGAGAAGCGAGATGCTATTTATCCATCATGTGATGATCTTTTAATGATTGAAAGTCTCCCAAGATTATGTCCTTAAATGCATAATCTTAGACATGCAATTTGAACTTTTTGGTGCCCATGTTGACAGGTAACAGTCATAGCCTAGGATTCATGGCCTTTGAATGTGAGGAATCTAAGTTGTAAATTTTGAGATTAGATCACATCCATGATCAAGTCCAAGGGACAAGATCATAGGTGTGATTAAGTCCAAGATGGGAAGTGTATCGAGAATTAGGTCAAGCATGGTCTAAAGTAGAGAATTTTGTATATCAAAGTGTTGGATTAGAATTGGAGACAATGAATATGCCAAAAGATCTAAATTAAATACTAGAATCATACATTAACATCTACACAATATAACAAAAACATAAAGGCAAAAGAGTGAAGTATACACTTTCCACTTCCCACTTATACAACTACAAAACATCTCAAGATAATCTTCACAAATAATTATTATATCAATAACATTTTCCCCTAAACTAATTAAATTAATAAGATTTTAAGTATTACTTGATAATCTAATCCACAAAAACACAAAACACAAGGAATAGCTAAATGAACATTTTACTAGTTTATAAGAGAAGGCAAAGCTAACCCTCTAAAACTATGATGCCCACCCAATTTTGAGGGTCATTAAAATTATTTATAAATCCATCCTATTTAGTCTTGATTTGGACAGATGAAGTTTTTTCTGTTAAAAATTTATAACAAAAAGAAAAAAACATTGGCTGGTCCTCTAGAGTGTGTTGGTAGCTAACTTGAATTATCGATACAATTGCACAGGTTCAAACTCAGCCTCTGCTGCAACCCGTATCATAAAGGCGGTACTCTCTAGTACCCCATCCTTTTTCCCAATGTAGCGTAGAGCGTGTTTTGATATGTTGCAGAGCAGCTTATTAAAATTTGTTACCTTTAGAGTTTAATTTTTCAATTCTTATGCCTGAGGAAATAGATACATTATCTTCAACAATGTGTTTTTAAAATAGTAATTATAGAGGAATAAAGTGTTTGTTTATTTTTTATGAGTTGGTCATTTGATTTTGTTGTTCATTCATTGATACATTAGGATAGATGATTAGAATGAGAATTAGATGTAGAGCAGTAATTAGAGCAATGTGAGAGAGATTGATTCCCAAATTGTGCTACTATAGATAGGGTTGTACCATGTAGCCTAGTCTTGGACAAGGTCACGTAATGCCAATGAGTTCTTGTGGTGTAGTCTTCTCCATTGCTAAAGGCAAGAGTGAAGTATGCACAACAGGAGGCAAGGCAAATTACAACGGCCTCAACCTTAGAGTCACATAATTGCTAGAGTAACAAAACAAAAACATGGGGATGAGGCAAATTACACAAGCCTCGTAGTCCCCCTTAACCATGCTTACATTTAGGACATTTACCCTCATCCCTAAGCAAAGAGACCTCAATTGGCTCATTAGAGTCCTCATCTTCACAGCATTTAGAAAGTACTAGTTTCACATGAAAACATGAAGTACCTTGGAAATTTTGTTGATGTCCCACTACATATACTCATGGTGACACTTGACAGCATGAAGATTGTTCAAGGAACAATTGAAATATACTTTGGCTTGATGCACCACATCCTTTATGGCATCATGTATCAAGAAGGAACCTATTGCATTCGAAAGCATTGTTGCATGACTCAGAGTCTAAGCCATGTTGAAAACATTTTGTCACCCATGTGTATGACCGACAGATCTAGTTGGAGGTTGACCATGACCACTCTAATACCCACATATGGCTAGGCATCAATTTCCTTGGCCAAATTCCAAATCCAAAGTTCTAGATTTTTAATCTCCTACTCAAGGAAGGAGATACAATTGTTCACTTGACTCCCTTGGTTGTCATACCTTCTTCTTCCCCTTCCATATCAGCTCCTTGCACCGCTCCTTATCACTAGACTCCATAGTTTGCCTCTTACCCTATCACAACTCTGAGGAATGCGCGATCGATATCTAGCACCACACACATGTCGAAGCATTGAATTGAAGAAACACAACTAACAACAAAAATGAATGGTAAACATCTACCTCCATTTCAAGACATAATTGCACCAAACTAATCCAATGCATAATCTGCACCAACTTGCAAAAACATGCCATCTCACTATTATCTTTGTACCTATGATATGCCTCATATATGTTTTATATTGTGATAAGCTTTAATGCATTTCATGTGTGATTAGCTTTATAGATCATGTGTGAATTAATATATTCATGGTGCTTTTAAATAAAAGAGAAATAAAACCATTTTGCATGTAGAGATTTTTTTGTGGAGATCATCCACAAGACTATTTTTGCTACTCAATATGGGAGCACGAGGCTTAGGCTAAAACTCTTTGACTGAGAGCCAAGGAGTGAGGGGTATCCATTCTACCAAATTCGCTTAGGGCACAATCCCGACCTCATCCCTTATGGTTTCAGGGGCCTTGCACTCATCAAGACTTGATCCATAGTGGGCTCATTCAAAACCTTTCAACTTCAAAAAAACTTTTTGAATCAGAGGAGAGAGGATGTGTTTTCATCTCTAATATGAGAGAAAAATTATTAAACCATTACATCATCTAACCTATCAATGGTTAAAAAAAATTCACTAGGCAAGTGGCTAGCCCTTATGAGGTATTAATTTTTTCTTTATATAAATACATTTAGAATATTTTATATTCATTTATATCAAGAGGTGTTCTAAAGTAATATTAAAAAGAAACTAAAACTATAAATTAAAACTATTAAAAAGTATAAGTATATAACATTTATTACAATTTTCAAAGCAAAAACAAACCTAAAAAATTAAAATAAAGTATACAATGTAGATAAAATAAAATAAATAGTTCTAAAGTAAAATAAAACAACTCTTAAGTATTGGCATTTAGCTTTGGTGGCTAAGCAAATTCTGAATTTGTGTTCCTCTTTGGATCATATTTCTTTCTGTCATATTCCTCGTGAGTGGAATAGAGTGGCTGATTGTCTGACTAAATGGGCTTTTGAGAACTTTGATAGGTGGGATGTGGATGATTGGGGGCTCTTGCCCCTAGAGCACTTGACAACTTTGGAAAAGTTAATTATGGAAGACAAGGCTATGTAGTTGTTCTTTCTATGGGGTTCCTTTTGGAACTTTTGTGTGTTGTTTGTGATTTGTCCTTGGTTGGGCCTTTGACCTTTGCTCTATACTCTTTGTTGTATTCTCAATAAATTTTTACCCCTTTTTTCAAAAACAAAAAACTCTTAAATAAATAAAATAGCTATAGCACAAGCCCACATATGTTTAAAAAAATAAAACCATGAAATAATTCTTTAGTAAATAAAAAATAAAATATTCTTAAATAGTTCTAAAGTAAAATAAAATAAATCTTCACTAAAAGTAATCAATGTAAATAATTCTTAAATAGTTCTCAAGTAAATTAAAATAACTTTTAAGTAAATAAAATAATTCTAGACTAACATTTTAGATAGATGTATTTAAGATATCTATACTAGTTTTAAATATCCTAGAGGCATTCTATAATGGAAATACGGTACAAAGTTTCATGTGTGATAGTGTACATAAAAAGTAAAACACAACCAATATATATTTATAAAAAAACTAAAACTATAAAGTAAATTCTAGGTTTGTTCTAAGATCTTGGTTGCAACCCATGTTTATTATTCTTCTTGTTGGGCTCCTTCAAAAAACTCTTATGCCAAACTGGAAAGACTCTTGCAGGATTTCCTTTGGACCTCTTTTGATACTCACCATGGTTTTCACCGTGTTGCATGGGAATTTTTCTACCTTCCCAGAGATTCTGGAGGACTTGGTATTCTTTCTACTCACCGCCAAGGAATTGCCTTGGCTGTCAAATGGATTGTTCATGTGCTCACTGGTTGTGAGGCATGGAAGGTTTTACTCTGCCATAACATTGAAATGGGACATCCTATGCACAAACCGGCTTGGAAAGGAATTGGTTTTTCTACTCTCCTTGTCATGAGAGAGCCAATTCAAATCTCGGGCACATTTGTGGTTAAGAGCATTTGGAAAGCCTGGGGAAAAATTAAACCTTGGTTATGCTGGTCTGGTGATGGTTTTCGTGTTGGTCTTTCATTCAATCACCTTAATATTTGGTGGTCACCTCTCCTAGCTTCTACAACTCAACCTTTGGCTAAATTGCAAGGTTTAAAGGCTCTCAAATTTCACAAAAAAGGTGTTCAGACCATTCAGGATATGTTTCATAGGCCCACTATGAGCCTTTTGGCTTGGGAAGCATTTCGTGTAAAATTTTCTCTTTCAAAAGTTGATAAGCCTACTTATGACAGAATCATCATGGCTATTCCACCTAAAATGTTGCATAAGGTTGGAATTCAGTCCAACAAGCCATGGTGGAAGGACTGAAAATGGTATCCAGACACACCTTTGCATCATTTCAAGCCACAGATGGCTTACAGGTGGCTTTCAGCTCATTTACCCATGGCTGCCACTCTTAATAAGCGCTGGCTTATTCACAGCTCTTTAAGTCTTTGGCATTCCAGGTTTAAAACTGTTTGGTCTGCAATTCTTGAGTCAAAACTTGCTCATTTTTCCTGGTGCATTCTTTTTCAAGGCTTGCCTGTTGGTACTAGGTTGTTTCACCTTGGGGTCCAGGATCCCCGTTGTCCTTTTTGTGGACAGCTGAAATGATTCAACATCTTTTCTGGTATTGCACCAAAGCTTAGCAATTCTGGTTATGGATTCATGATTTTTTTCAGCCTTTCAGACCTGAGTCATTAACCTGGCAAATCATCCTGTTGGGTGATTCACCCAGGTTTCCTAAAAAATTTACTCAATTTTGGCATATTTTCAAGGTGGAGATTTTATTTGCATTATGGAAAGATCGTAATTCTTGTATATTTTCAGAAAGCAAAATTGAAACTTATGTTTCTCTGTACATTAAATCTATTATCTGTTCTAATGTTCTTTTGCAGATTCAAGTGTAAGCGAACAAAGTTGACTTGGAAGTGGCTCACTTACAAGAGTTGTTGGATCATTGGGGGAATGTTCCCTGCACAGTGGCTCATGTTCCTCCCTCACTGTCCTCTGTCAGAGATCGCTCTCCTAATAGACGCAGAAGTGGTTTAGCCAGAGATTTTTGGCCTTGCTCCCAGCCTACTCCATGTCGCAGTGCCCACTGACGAAGGCACTCAGCCTCTCCACACCCATGTGGATGGACCTCTAGCCATGCTGCTAGTGCAGCTGGGGATAATGCGGGGTGGCCCATTATGGATAATGGAGGTAATGCTAGTTGGCCTGCAATGGACAATGCGGGCTGGAATGCTCTTGGTTCTTCTCATCCACCAACTACAGGGTGGGATAATACTAAGGCTTTCCCCTAGTTAAATTTGGCTATCTCACCTCAACACGAGGAGCCAAATGTTCAGAATGAAGAATAGGAAAATGAAGATGGCTGGGCTATGCCTGATGTCAACCCAAACCTCGTGGACATTTGGGGGAAACCGGATGATAGGGATATGCCATCTACAAGAATGGCATTGGCTACATAATTCTATTTTTTCTTTATTTTTATATGGGTCTTGTACCCTTTGATACTTTGTTCTAGTTATTTCTGGGCTTTGCCCATGTGACTCTTGGGGTGTGCCTTTTAACTACCCGTTATTTTTTTGTGAAGTGTTGTTTTAATTTAATAGTTAAATTGCATTTTCATGAAATATATATATATATATATATATATATATATATATATATATATATATATATATCCCACATAATCAAATATAGAAATATAAAATAAATGTAAAACAAAGCAAATATATATTTTTATTTTACTTTGTCAACAATAATAATATATATATTTATATATAAAAACTAATTAATTTTTATTTTAAAAAGTTTTTATTTATTTTTAAATATAAAGACATTAGATAAAATAAAATAATTTTGAACTAAAAATTAAAATTTACGTGCCCATGTATGATTGTAGTAAATAAAATAGTTCTAAAGTGAAATAAATTACTCTTTAAGTATAATAGGGGTCTCACCAAAAAGAGAACAATCCTAGCCCACCAAACTCCTAAATGTGTCTATCAATCCCATCCCTTTTTGAAAAAGGTTGTAGACATCAAGGAAAACAAGTTCTTGCCATCACAATAAGTGAAGTTTAGATCCATACACCAACTTTATTTCCACATGCAAGTTTCAAATCGATAGGTGTAGAGATCAATTCTATAATCTAGAAATGAACCACATAAATAGATGAAAATTTTTAGTTTTGTGGAGATTGTTTAATAGGTCTTAGATAAGTGCATGAAGATCAAAAAGGGGGTCTTAAATGCCCCTTTTTAGAATATAGTGAAACTTGAACCTCGACGAATGATTCAAGATGCCTATGCTCAAAGTTCAAAGACATTTTGAAAAAGTGGGCAAAACTATGAGACAAAATTGAGGTGCTCCCTTTTTATCAATGAAATATAATAGAGCTTTGGGTGTGTTTCTCCTCTTTTTTAAGTATTGTTAAGTATTTTTCTAAGCCCTTTAGTGGAAAGTTATTTAAGATCATATAGTAGGTGACATATTTTTTCATAATTTTAATGAATATATTTTTATTAACTATCAAGGTGGACACATCCTAAAAACATAACACTGAGTGTGCTTACCCCCCCACCCCTCTACCCACTCAAATTTTTTAAAATAATCAAATTTTATTTTCAATGTCTATAGAATTAAGTGTACGAGGTGAGAATATATTTTTTCAGATTTGAATGAGTGGATCAAATGATACAACAAAAATACAATACATTTGTTTTTGGCATAAGAACACACTAGAATAAATAAATAAAGATTAAAACCTTAATTTATTCAAATTATAAAAAAATTATATGGTTAGAAAGATAAGGACTAGCTTGATGTTATAGTGGCATTTTTATAAAATATCATGATGAAATACATTGTGCTAATTATGGTAGAACTCAAAGTATTTCTAATGTTTTTCTTAAAATGTAGATTTTGTAGGCCATTTAATATGTCTAATCCTTAGGCTTGGAAATATGAGTCATTTCCAAGCCTAAAGGATGGTACTTACAAATTTAAAATTAAGAATATTGCATGATCACATTATTGTGTGATTGCATTATATGTTTATGACATCATGAACTATCATGTGATGCACTATGCTTGTCAAAATGAATTTTTAAACAACAAGAATGTAAGGTTAGAAATTGCCTCCTTTGCAATCTCCACCTTATGTTTTTGCACTCATTTTAGTGTCCATTCCCCTAGTATGTTTAGGACCACTTTTCACTTGTTTTGGGCCTTTGATCATAAAAGAACCTTGCAAGATCTCTAAACTCAAGAAATCATCCCCAAACTCCATATAAAACATCACTAGAACATAGCTATCAAGGACTCTACTCCTAGCACCCTTGGACACCATGGACTTGAGCCGGAATGCCCCTAGTACCAGGGTCCCTATTTGAATTTAAAAAAAAAAGAAATTCCCTCTTTTGTGCCTTAATTCTTATTGGGTTTCTAATGATCATTTGTCTAAAAACTTAGTAGGGGTTCATATTAAAGCATATTATTTCCTCCAAAAACATTAGATGTCACCTCAATATAGAAAACTTAGTATTTGTCTCTCCTCTCAGCACATAAGGAATTGAAGGAAACACCATTGAAAAGTGCAAGAGTATAATCTTGTAGGTTTGAAGCTAGAAAGTGTGGGGGAATAATCACCATTCTTCTATCATGTATCTATTACATTTTTCCTCCTTTTGATCATCTCCTAGTTTCTTCTCACCTTCTCTGATTGTTGGATTCCCTAGTTCTCTTCTCCCATTGTCTAGAATCCCTATCATAGGATCATATCTCAAATTAGAAACATCTCATTTATTTCTCCCTTACCTAGACCTCTTTTTTAATCCTCCCCATACTTCATTTTACATCTATCATGTTTGTCAAGCCATTAGAAATCCATTTACTCTCCTATAACCATCTTAAATCTACATACATGTTATTATCCTTAAATCTAAATCATTTTAATTATTTGCAAATGGTATTGCAATCAACTTTTCACCTCCTATTTTACTCCCATCAAAAGCACATGCCACTTGTGGTGGTATCATCTCCCTAAGGTTTTATTATTTTGAACACCATTGTTGGACACACCACAAACACCAAGCACCCAAATCTACACACAATTCTAATTTTCAAAAGTGCTCTAGTGGAGGTTGAAACAAACTAAATAGGGGACTAAATGAGGTACACTCCCAAGAATAACAATCGATGTTTCTTCTCCCTTTTCGCTAGCTCAAGTGTTGGAAGATTTTGAAGTGATGAAGCCATCACATAAGAGAAACAAGACTAGCAAATAGTTAAGAAGACATCCTAAAAGTTGTAGATCCCTAGCTATCAAGGACCCTAGTGCCTAGATTGTAGTGTTTCTCACCCTTAGTGTGATGTTGCAATGTCCCTATCATCAAACAATTCTAAAATTGCTCCTAGATTCACCATAGAGCTTTTATGAACCTCCTAGTGCTATTTTCAACACCAAAACTAATAAATTACAAGAGTGCACTTTCTATTTTAGCATTTCCTTTCTAATAATAATTTCCATTACATTTATTAGATATATGGTGCAATTTATCTTTCCCAGCTTATTGTACTAGTTTCTTATAGATTATATATTTACTTATTTCTATTATTGGAGTAGTTCAAACTTATTTATTTTATTTGTATGTTTTGACTAAGGGTAAAGTTGGGTTTTTGAAAGGGCCCAAAACCTTGTACAACCATGAAACAAAAACCAAGATGAAACAACCTTACAAAGAGGAAACAATAGATTAGGATGTGGCAACATAGTGCATTAACAAATACACAAGATGAGGTGGCCAAATGCCTACACTATACCATACCTTGATCTAGTAGCTCCTGCACACCCTTGACCTAGGTGAAAGAATCTAAAACATACTTAGGAATACCTTTATTCCTTCTTTACACAATCATCTATAAAGTAAGATCGTCCACCTCATTAGAGTGAGGGGAAAGAGGAGGAGAGTCTACCTCCACTACCTGAAACTATAGCTTTATAGAAGTAAGACATGGACTAGAATGCCTAACTAGTGATGAAGCCACCTTAGAAAACTTGATCAACCACAAGGTGGGAATTGAAGTCATGCATACAACAAGAGGAGGATCTAAAATAACATTCTTCCAAGGGTGTAGAAAGAGCAGTTATAAGATCTTCTTGAGTAGGGGGCAATTGCTTGATAGAAGATGATTACTGCAAAGTATCAATAGAGGTATCCGGTGGTGGCTATGGTAAGAGAAGGTCCCTCCATCAAAAAGTCAAAATCATAAAGATCAATGATTAGGTGGTGGGGAAGGGCATTCTACCACCAAGAAGCTAAACCAAAAGAATTGTGGAAGGAATGAGGATAGTCAAAAGAAATATGTCTAGTAGTAAAGCATCATTGACAATGGAAGGGGATACCCTTGTAGTCAAGAGGCTAGATCCAAGGATGATCCAACACCTATAGAACAACATCCACTAGAAGGGCCTTGGATAAGTCAATGTCTACCAAAATGTGAACAAAAGTAATGTGGGAGAAGCTTGATGTAGCAAAGTGGACCTTGAAAAAATATTTGATAGAATTGCCAATCACTTCTGAGTAAGAGTCACACCAAAAATGGAGAGGTGGGTTAGGTATTTTGATCCAAACTGACACAACATTGACATTTTTTGTAACAAGCTTTCCGACCAATACTATTTAAGCATGTAAAATACTTGAATTTATCCCAAAAATGATACAATTTTAAAAAATGTAGAAAAACAAAAAAAATACATTTCAAAATTAAAGATACCAACATTACATCATTACATAAATCATTATGATGACACATGTCTACAATTAAAATAATAATAAGATGAGAAACTAGATTAGAACTCACGTCCTTCCAATCCATTAGTGTATGTCAATTGTACAAAATTGAACATTTATTACAATAAAGTTGATCATTGGTCATAATCTTCTCATCTGAGTGCAAGCAATATGGTTGTTAGCTATAGGAGGGAGAGTATCATCTGAGTGCTTTACATCCAACCATAGACCGATGGTTCCCCGCACACCTTCCTACTAGAAGTGGCCTAAACCTTTGATGAGGTTGGTAGATAGAGACATCTATAGCAGAACCAATTTGAGAACCAAGTGCAAATATAAGATGTACAGACCTATCACATGCATTCTATCATGAACCTCTAGATCCCCTCTAGCTAACATGGTATCCGACTAACATGGAGTCTTTGGTATAGTGAACTGATGATGTATACAATTATAACATCACTGTGGCTAAAGCATTCAAATATCAGTCGCATAAGTGTAGGTCATCCATTCACAACACTACTTTGTCATGCTTGACTTACTCACAAGACTGTGTAATAATAATGAAAGTAGAAAATAGGAAACACAAATTGACACACAAGATTGAAAACATAATATCACCAAACTCTTGGTGTATCTTGCCTATAAGATGTTCCTATTAACTCTTAGTATCAAAGACTATTAATCTATTGCATACCATACACGTATATAATATCACATAAATTAACTGTCAAATATCTACTCTTGACACACCCTACCTATGAGTATCATTTTCAAGTGAATCATAATGTCAATACTAATATTACCTAGTCTCTTCTCTAGGAATTTAATAGATAATCAGGTTAAACCATCTAACCAATTTATTACACCTAATTCCTAGTATAGAGTGAGTAACTTTCCACCATATTGGGACTTGGAAAAAGTAATCATTGTTTCACAAGTCATATAATCAAATTCTACCTAGTATAACATCATCATGTCAACATTAGGATTTCTTCTATTCAAAATGTAGCAATATGCATTAAACTCTATTCGTATAGGCCTTGCTATCTATTATACCAACTTGCCAAAATAAGCATTTAGTTACAATCATAAATACAAATTGGTATGATTAAATGATTGAGTTCTAATCCCCAAGTATACTCCACCCTGAGAAGGTTTATCTTATTATGGTAAATCAACCAACTCTTGTTTTCTATCTCTTAGTATCCCTTGACTTAAATTGATTTAATCAATAATGCAAGGTATAAAATTTAACTATTATTTCTAGGTATCTTGGTATTCTCTACTCTAGAGATGTTTTAATGAATACATTAAATGTAAGTATAACAATAATTGTGACTACTAGTCTCCTAGTATTACAACATCCTATCTACTTTGGAATTTTGTCCTCCATTCAAACTGATAATCATCCCTCCAAATCAACATGCATATAAGCTATGGAGTTCCAATTCTCCCAGTATACTTTACCCTAAGATGGTCTCATTGGGTTTTAGTAAACATACTATGATCAAATAAGTTAATCCTTGTTTCAGTAGAAATTGTATTTAGAAAAAATTTGGCACCAAAGCAAAAGAATTATTGTTATTTTTAAATAGATATTGTGTAAGTTAAGGGAAATCTTCCAACATAGAGAAAAACAATGGTGATACCAAGCTTGGTATTTATAAACTTTATTGGGCTAGCACAACAATACAAATGCAGTGATTTGATACTCACACATATCCACAAGCTTTGGTTGGATCTTCCTTCAAGTGTCTATGGGAATTCTCCAAGACAAAGGATAATTTCTTTGTAGATTCAAGCTATCGTTGAGGTTCTAAATAGTTGTTCTTAAATATCATCCACTTCGACACTCAAAAGTTAATTCTGGCCAATAAAAATAGGACAAATATTTTTCTTTTTTTTTTTTTCCCAAAAGGTGCTAAGCACCTGGACAATATATTTATATATAAAGAAAATACATAGAGGGCCCATGAACAGAGCCACTTCTGCTATGAAGTAGCATATGCTTTATAAGAATTACAAGATCAAGGATCTTAACATAGTTGGATTTGACAATAGAAAACCAAAACCCAACTAGATCATCATTTCCATCATGTTTAATTGCATTGAAAAAGCAATTAATAGTAGGGGACCTCTGTGTTTTTGAATGCTTGAAAAGACCTCCAAATTTAGCTCCCTGAAAATAGTAGATGATGCTTGGAAAATATTGCAAGATGCCATAGCCCACGATCTCCTGAATCGCCTTCTTTTCCTCAATAGACTGAAACTTGAAAACTTTTCCCAGCATGTCTAAGTCAGAACTGCCTTCAGTTGGATATTCCCATTTGTGGATTGGGATAAACATTTTCTTTTTCAGAAGAATCTCCATCTTGAAAGATTTGTAATTCTAGTAGAGGCAAAGATATGAAAATCCAACCAAAGGCATTGACAAAAAAGGCTCCAATGGAGGTACTTGAAGCCCACAACACGAGTGAAGGTGATCAAGAGCTCCTGGGTCACGACGAAGAAAAGATCAGACTGTCAAAAGAGATTAGAGAGTCCAGCAAGATCAGCCTCTGAATAGATTGAGAATCAAAAGACACCTCCTGGTCTTTCTAATCTAAAGCATAATTGGCCAACCAATCGACCACTTTATTTCCCTCTCTATAATAGTGTGTAATCTCATATGAATCAAAGCACTACAAACAAGACCATGCTTGCTCAAGGATGTAACGGATGGACCAATTATCAGATTTCTTTGACTGGAAGGCTGAAATAATGACAAGAGAGTCCCCTTCAATAGAAATTGATTTAAACCCTTTCCTTTGCAAAGAGAAGAGAGTGCAGGAGTGCAAGGGCCTTTGCTGTATTATTTGTTCCATTGGGAAGTTTCATTACCTTGGCTGCAAGGAGTTCACCTTTACTATTTCTGATAATGCAGCCCAGGCCCGAAGGACTTGGATTACCTCTGCAGGCTCCGTCAAAGTTTACTTTGACTAAAGGGTCACAAGGAGGAAGCCATTTGATGGAAGACCTATCCACTTTGGAAATGGAGGAAAAGGCCCCGCTGGAAGGTTGAATCCTCATAATCCTTTTCCAGTTGGGGAGGATGGATTCATCCCAATTGGTCCACTTGGAGTCTCTACACTGTGTCCTCTGAAACTTTGCATTAACCGTTTCTAAAATAAGGGATTCAATATCCAACCATAGCAACTCCCAACTCTTTCAAGAGTCTCTAAAAACTCTTAAATTTCTCTCTTTCCAAATTAACCACAGCAAGATCGAAGGACTAACAATCCATAAGACATGGAAAAAATCCTCCTTGAAGTGAGTAGGCCAGCTTTTCAGCCATTGAGAAAGAGAAGAGGGAAGAGGAGCCTACCAATTTAACTTAGACATTAGATGTCCCCAGCATGCCTAAGAAAATTTGCAATGCATAAAAATGTGATCAACTGATTCCTTTTCCTCATGACAAAAAACACAGTCAAAATTTGCACCCAGCGACAATCTTTCTATTCTATCTCCTATGAGGATCTTATTATTGAAAGCCAACCAAGTAAATGTTCCAGCCTTGGGAAGAACAAGATCTGCCCAACAAAGATAAGAAGGCCACTCCACCTTCAACTTGGAGGAAAGAAACTTATATCTAAACAACCACATGATATAGTATCCTCCAGTGCTCTCAAAGAATTGACAATCAATCTTAATAGGTCATAGGACTGCTCAAACTTAGGTTGAATAATAGTGCAAAATCTCATAAGTATATTACTGAGCAAGTTTAGAATCCGGATAGGACAATAAGTTAAATGGACTTTGGAGACTTTCTAGCAAACACAATGGGCTGGTATAAAGCTTGATTCATAGCCTTTGCTAGCCCCCTACACAAACAAGAACTTGGGCATAGTCAAGGACTTTCATCAAACATATTAAGAGGTATGTTTTGTCAGTTATTATAACTGAAAAGATTCTAGTATTCATACACATGAATAGTGGATGCAAAGACAAGTTGTGACATCATACACAACGAGTTAAGAAAATATAGAAAACCTTAATATCATGCACAAAGTTTATACATTGAAATCCTATGAATTTTTTCACGTGTAAAATAGGTCGCACTATTAGGAGAGACCAAAATTTGGAAGCAATAGTTTATGTATATATTCACCATTCATGGCCTCCTTACCATAGTATACACAAACATAATATTTGAAAGGGACTCAAGATCCACCTACAATACAATTCTTGTCATTGTCTCCTTGGATCTCTATGCTCATAACAAATATTCTCTATGATAATAGAGAAAGAGAAAGATTTAGGAAACAAAAGAGTATTTCTTTCCTCGTGATATAATTTGACCACTTACAAATCAAGCAGATAAAGAGTGCAGTAGTTGATTTAAGAAGCCTACCTCTATGAAGTTTCATATATTCATTTGTGATAGAAATTTTTTTTATCATCTATAATCTTTGTAATCTCAATTATGGCATAACTCAAAGAACTAATCACAATTAGTCTCTCATAAGTAATGTGCATGTGATATTTTAATTAAAATCATATCACTTACAAAATAGCTTCACACTACCTAAGAATGGCTCTAAACCATATACAACAATGCATGGATGTAATTATGAATGAATGATCAATACCAAGTATGGGTTAGCCCACAAAAAATAACAAAAGTCTCATGTTACCAATCTAATGCATGCATCTACAAGCATAACCTATTTGTAAGAGTTGGTATAGAATGCTCTATACCATACAAAATTTGGATGAAGGTAGCCACCCAAGATCTAGGAGCTTCAATAAAATCACAAGAGAGACCCAACATGAAAGAATAATTATATTCTATCAAAGGATGCAAATACACAATATACATGATTATGATAAAATTGTACAATGAGAAGCCCTTGGTTATATAGGCCTTGATGTGAAACATAAGACAACATAGTATTATGACAAGTGTCATAATCATATGACGAGACACAAAGAGATAAGTATCCTAAGTGTGCCCTAAGTATTCCCTAACTAAACTTAATTAGACAAGTGTGAATAGGACCTAATGTGGAACTAGTTAGGTAAACACCCCATTCACACCAACACTATTCAAAAAATAACTCCCGGAATATGCTATAGCACAATAATTAGTAAGAAACTAGGACATGGAAGGAATAAAAAATGGGCGGGCCTACATCCCCCTCACCTAAAATTGGACTTACTCCTAGAAGTCTTGACAAGGGTAGGATGAAATCACAACACCAAACTAATTGCTCACCACACAAGGAAAGTAGTAGTGAAATCAAGAAACCACAAAAGGTTGAGCCATCTTAAGATCACACGTGCAATATAGAGCTACTAAAACAATATAAAGCATGGTAGAATAATTCCCTCAAGAACTATTCTCTTAACAAATATACCATTGAATGAAATCATATCACATTAGAGTTTGTTAATCAACATTCACTTTTACACATATGCAATCAATCACTCACTCCTTTGCATATTTGTATAAATCAAATAATTCAAACAAAAATGTACTCAATACATAAATTTTCTCATAACACATATGTCACTCAATTAGATCACAGGGTTAACATGAGGTTCACACATGGGTCCTTGAGAATGCCAAGGTAGCATCATGGCACCAAGTAACCAAGAGCCAAAGAACTAGATCATAAAACTTGTAACCAAATTTTTAGTGCCAAGTAACCAAAAACATAGCACCAAGTAACCATAGAACTAGTTGGAATAATGGTCTCAAGGCCATTCTAGAGGACCCCTCAATACATTTCCAAAGCATCCATTGATCTTGTTTATTTCCGGGGGTTATCCTCCAAGAGAAAGATAAAAAAGAGAACACGCTCACTTAGTCTAGAAGGAAATGGATATGTCCATTCCATACTAGTCCCATTTGTAGCCTTCATTCTCACAAAAATAAGATTCCCTATGCTCTACTCTCTTATATAATCCTGCCAAGGATCCAACTTAGATATGGAAAGCATAGCGCAATACAACACAAGACTTGAACAAACTTAAACATCCAAGAAAACTAAGCATAGCCACCACAATTCAAAAATACCAATGATAGAAATATCAATTTCAACAATAAAATAAAGGTAAATAATTTATTTTTACAATTATGTTTATGCTTAAAATAGGCTTTTCTAAAGAATTGTTATGTGCATGTGTGTAGGTTTAGATATGAGACTCTACCAAATGAAGAAAAGTGAAAGAACATCTCTTTAACTACATCCTTTTTAAAAATGCTTGCTAATTTATTTACTTTATCTTACATGACTCATGTAGACTCACAAGTCACATGCATGTTGAAGTGGTAGCAAAATGGAAAGAAAAAATGTACACTTCACACTTATCTCCACTAGTTTTACACTCACTTTAGCCATGTCTTCAAATGTGTTAGTTTTGTATTATATTTGGGTTATTTATGCACAAAAATTGATAAAAACTTCGAAAACACTCATCCATCTACACACTTTATCTTTCATTCATTTGTACATTCCATCTATTGTCATGATTATGTCTCTTGGACGAGATGCCTAGTGCAAATATGTCCCCCTAAATTCAGGTTCACTACTTGATTATTTTGATTCAACCTAATTCAAAAAATTGGTTGTTTCCTATCGACTTCCACAATAAATTATTTGAAATGGGATCTAGGTTGTCATATTTAAATACATACCTTAGTTCATTTCATCATCATCAACATAACATGGAATAAAGAAATCATTAGAGCATCAATTCACGTACCAAAAAAATCACATCAAGAGCATTAGGTGATCATTAAACTTGTTTCAACATTCCTAAGGACAAATACCTCATTATTGTCTCCTACATTGTGAAGAGAATTACATGAGACTTGACTAAGGTGCAAGGAAGTTTTAGAAAACTTCTACCCTTATATAGCAAACCCCAAAAGGTGTTCCTCAACACACACTCTCCCTAATTAGATATTAGATAAAGGAAAGCAATCTCATTAAGTTTACAAGAACGAAGGACCAAATTATTGAAAAAGAATGCAATTACTAGATTTAGACATGTATACGCCTAAAAATGACGCAATTCAACTAAATAAATATTCTAAATATTTATTCCATTCTTCTACCAATTAAATAAATATTCTAAATTTATTTAATTGATTCACTGTTCCATAATTAAATAAATTCAATTTATTTAATTAATCCAAATTCCTCTATCCTTAGTTCTAAATTCCAAAAATCCACCTCACCTTTACACCTCACCTTTTCCACCTCACCTTGTTCACCTCATCAGGTTGCACATGTAATTAAATATATTTAATATTTAATTACCTTATTTTCCCTCACCCACATGGCCTATTTCTTCTCAAATCAGAGGTTAGTTAACTGATCAATCAAATATGTTAACTAACCTGTCAATTGAGTCAATCCCTCAATCAATTCAGTCAGTTCCATAATCCACTCTTCTAACTGATCAATCAAGTCTGTTAACTGTTCAGTCAATGGAGTTAACTCTCCAATCAATTTTATCACATCCCCTCTTTCATGATGGAGCTGGGACACTTGTCACATTTCTACTGGTTACACATTCCTCAACCATCCTCAGCCGTTGATCTTCATATCTCCTCTCAACCGTTGATTCCCATTCTTCCAAGTCTATAAATGAAACTTCATCCCTCCATTCTAATCATCCAGGCTTTTGACATCGTTACTTTGCAGAAATATCACCAGCGCGCCTTTGGCACCCTTTTGTCAACCACAAGCTTGAGATCACCATATTTGCCTTGGAGCTCATCTTCATTGCATATCACCATAGCCATTCACCATCGACTTCCTACACACAGCAAAAAGAGTGCACTCTCTGAGGGCTCACTTACAGCAAAAGGACGATTCTGATAGGCGAACAACGGAAGCATCGATTTCAGGGAAGGTTTGCTTTGTGTTATTCATTGCTATTTCATTTAATCTTCTTTGTTATCTCCTATTCTACTGATGTTTGGGTCTTATTTAATTCATTTGATTGATCACCATTTTACCCTTACATTTTTGGCTCATCTAAACATTTCCACGGTGCATATAAAGACTGTTACGGCGCTTTTATCCTTTCTGTGCATTTGTGTATTTTTGCGGCACTTTTGCGTACTGTTACAGCGCTTTTGATTATATTGCGCATCTGTTCCTTTTTACGGCACTTTTGGAGACTGTTACTGCGCATCCATTACTACTGCGCATTTATTCTTTTAAGCTGCGCATACGTTCAATATTACGGCGCATTCATTAATGCTGCGCTTCTGTCGATCATTTTTGCACATATGATCACTGAAGCTGCGCATTTGTAACAGACTATGGCTTTAGTACTTTCCTAGGAGAATTTACGAACGCTAACTTTTTTTGCAGGTGTTTGCTAGAGCTGTTTTTGCAGGATAGGATCGGGTTTAGTTTCATGTAGTTGCATCTAATTAGTTCACATTTCATTTTCTGGGGGGAAGTAAAATTGATGTTCATTCAAATCTTCATCTAGTTCTAATTAGGGAGGAAGTAACTGAGTTATTTCTTGCTTGCATTGCAAACACCTTCCAAGTTATTGCTATCTAAGATTAAAATTGAACTCATCAATGATCTTGAAGTTAAAATGAACCATTGCTATATCGTGAGACCAGAATTTCAAAGTTAACAATCTCATGCTACGCGGTTTAAAATTGAACTCATCAATGATCTTGATGTTAAAATGAACCATTGTTATATCGTGAGACCTAAATTTCAAAGTTAACAATCTCGTGCTACGTGGATTTAAAACTGAAGTCACCACTGCTTTCTGGGATTTAAAACTGAACCACTGCTATATTACTGAAATCACTTCAAAGTTCTGCATTTGAGTAGATTAGCCCATTTAGTTTTTCACTTTTAACTAGGATGGATTAATCAGTGTATTCTGTGCTTACGAATGACAATAGGTTTATGCTCTCCCCTCTTCTGGGTGATCAGAGTGCCAGATTTGTCATTCTATTTGTTTAACCTTTAGGAAGGGCCTGCCCTTGGATGCACGCTTGTCCAAGTGGGAATGACCCTGAGTGGTAACAGGCTAACGCCAAGCCCTACCAAGCCACTTAAAATAAATTGTGCTTGAGGTGAAAACTTCCTGCAACAAGTGCTGTTATGTTACACCGACAGCCAACCTCCCCCAAAACCCTCTCAGGCACAACCCTGTGAGGCTGGAAGACTCCATAACGGAGAGTAGCACCGCCGCACGTGTAACCACTTGAATGGTTGCCCGAATTAAATACCTCTTGTTTTAGTGGCCCAAATCCCTTATAATCCATTTCTCACCTAGGATTTTTGTGCTTGCTTTTGTTCAGTTAGTCCAAAATAGAGTCGAAAAAACTACAAAAACAATGAAAAACTACAAAACATTCTTTGTGCTTGCTGTGTTTTCTTGCTATTAATTCATAATATCAGATCAAGAAGACCTTTTCTAGCCAAAAAATTACCAAAAACAGAAGAAAAACCCAAAAATTTTGCAAAAGTATCAGAGCTGCGCATATACACATTTTTGCTGCGCATTTACGACTTGCTGCACTTTTGTAACGACTTGCTGCGCATGTATACTATTGCCACGCATATACACCCTGTTGCTGCGCATTTGTACTTAACCAGAGCTGCGCTTTTACTGTGACTTACAGTGCATTTGTTCATTTCTGCTGCACATCTGTTTCTGCGCATATGCAACAGTGAGCACTTGCCCTATTTTTGAGAAGATATTTTCACTTGATCAAAGCACCCATTTCAGCCTAGTTTCACTTTCTGAGATCAGAGTCAACCTTGCAGTCAATCTTCATTCGTTTCACCCAAATCTCTCTCTTTCATCAATTGTCCCATTCACTTTTTGTCCAAATCACTCTTGTCCCAAAGTCAGTCTATCCCATATCGATTCGACATAGGTCCTTTTTCATGTCATTAGTGTATTCACGTAAGCCTAGTAGGTCACAGTACCTTTGCTAGTAGTCTTGTTGAACGACTAAGCCCTACACAGTAAGACTGGTATCGACTACCCTTGCTAGTGGCTAGAGTCTTGTGTCAATCGTCTTACTTGAAGTCATTGAGCGAGAAAACCCTTTGTCCAAGTCTTGTCCTAGATATCCCATTCATAACAGTCTCAGTTGGCACCTTGCCAGAATTTCTAGTCCTCACCCCCTCCATCCCGCATCACCTTGCATGGTTCTAACTCGATCCCAACACAACAAGCAAATAGAAATGGCTAAATCATCTGATCACATTCTCCCACCACGTGATGGTGAAGAAGAGATTTCTCACGAAGAATTAGTGGTGCACATGCAAGATAGAAAATTCCAACGCGTCGTAGAGAAGATGATCCTTGAAGACCCCCATAAGTACTTCCACCATCTTGCTAGTCTCGGAATCAAACTCCCCGCAGACTTTGACATTTGCTCCATCATGGAAAATGTGGACAATGATCATGAGAGGGGCACAAATGACACGGTCTCCCATGCAAATGATAGAGGAAAGCAACCCATAGATCAAAATGCTCCTATGACAGATGTGAGACAACAAATCGAAAGTCTAAAGCTAGAAATATCCAACCTTAAGACCAGTACAAGTTCCAAGAAATACTCTTTGGAAGATATAGCACCGTACCCCTTTGACAAAAATTTGGTCATGAAACCATTCCCCTTTCAGTTCGGAGTTCCGAAATTTGACAAATATAAAGGAAAGGGGGACCTTAGAGATCATATCAGGGAATTCACTGCAGCATGTTTAGAAGTAGCTCACAACGAGACCTACTTAATGAGACTATTCCCAAGATCTTTAGGTGGTCAAGCTATGGAGTGGTTCTCACGTCTCCCACCAGGAATCAAAACTTTTGATGAACTTGTCAATAAATTTATAACGCACTTCTCTTAAAACATAGAACACGAGGTATCTATGCTAGATCTATGCAACACCAAGCAAAAGAGTGGTGAGTCATTTGCCACCTTCCTCCAATGATGGAGACAGCTAGCTAGTAAGTTTTCTTACGATATGCCTGAGAAGCAGCTATTGGAAATGTTTGTCCACAATCTAAACACTGATCTTAGCTATCAGATTTAGATACAATGCCCTATCTCATTCGCCAAAGTCATTGAAATGGGCCTCTTCATTGAAAAAGCTATGATCACTAAAGGAACTCTCAAGCTCTACAAGGACACACCTCCTTCCAATTACACAATAGATAAATCAAAGTTTTGGACCAAGAACAAGAATGTGGTCAACGATGGAGTAGTGGACGCCAAGGCGGCAGCCCCTAAACAACAACCCATCTTCACTCTTAAGGGAGAAGCAAATAACAGTGCACTCAACAAGCCACCCCCTTGGGAACCTAGACCTTGGTTCAATTCAAATCCAAGGAGAAAATTCACACCATTAGGGGAATCTCAAGAGTCTGCCCTCAGAAAGTTCTTGGCTAACAATGAAATTTCTCTACCGCCAACAAGTGACTATGAGCCTATAGTCAAACCTCCCTATTGGAAGGACATAGACTATTGTGAGTATCATCGAGGAAGGGGGCACACAACCAACAATTGCATCCGCCTCAAGAATGTCATACAGGATATACTGAATCAGAATCAGGGAGGGACACAACAGCATACTGTTGGCAAGTATGAGGTGAGCCAGTGTTGTCATTGATGTCAACATACTCATACTGCACTGACAAGAAGGATTTGATGAGCTTTGTGCTGAGGATATTGAGAAAATTAGCCTCAGTCAGGAACAGTGAAGAACAGTGATGAGAAGAAGGTAAATATACTGTATAGGATGAGAACCGGAGGATGCGGATTAAAGGGTTAGTAGATATGAATCTTGAGATGCTACAGTTAGGATTTCAGAGGTCCGCATGAAGATCTGAAGGAGTTATGGCTGCCGGTATAGAACCGGGTCCGGCAAGTATCCGGAGGTGACAGAGGATCACAAAAAGGTCCGGTGAGGTCCGGAATTGTATCATCCTAATCTGCGGATTGGACGGAGTGTTTGGGATGTCCTTGTGATGTGTCATCCTGGTTTGTGTATGATTTGGAGGTCCGGAAGTACCTCTTGCATTATGACAGTGGCGACAGACTGTGTTCTTGAAGTTCCGGATGAGGAAGACAAGAGATCCCAGTAAGTAGAGGAAGTGCGGATGTATCCGGACATTCAGACAGACTTGTAAAGGTTCTTGAATCATGTTTAGGTTGTGTTGTTGGTCCGCATTGATGGTAGAGCCCGGAATTGAAGTTATTCTTCCGGATGAAGTTATTGCTCTGTTTAGCCGACCGGATGAGTTGTTCATCCTGCGAATGTTCTTGTGATAGCCGACCGGATGTGTTATTCATCTTGCGGATACTCCTATGGTTGTTTTCCGACTTAGATGCTTGTTCCTAAGTCGATGTCTTGTATAAATAGTGATTTGTGAATTCATTTCAGGGTGTAGCATGTGGATGAGCATGGTGTAGCGAAGAAAGGTGCGAAAGGCAGAGCAGAGATTGTTGGGCTTAATTGGAACTGATCCGGACATGGTAGAGATGTCATTCTCCAGTTCAAGACTGTGATTTTTATCACTCTGTAGACAGTGTGTCTCCTTGTAGGCAGTGGGCCTCTTTGTGAGCAGTGTGCTCGGGCAGTGAGCCCTTATTGGCATGTGCCATTCATTTTTTCTTATTCTTCTAACAGAGAATAATTCTTGGGTTAATCACCCCGTGGTTTTTCCCTTAACCGGGTTTTCCACGTCAAAATCTTGGTGTTCAATGTGTTGATGCTTATCTACTCTTGTGTTTATGTATTGTGCTTCCATGAATGATTATTTGATATGCTGCTAACTAACAACAGAGAATAAAGTGTTTGAAATAGAACAAGTTCTATACAACTGATTCACCCCCCCCCCTCTCAGTTGTATGCCCTAGATCCAACAATTGGTATCAGAGCTGAGTTCCTCTGATAGGAGCTTAACCGCTTGAGGTGATCCAGGATGTCGTCATACAAGAAGGATAGTCCGAAGTTCGATGGAACCAACTTCACTCTCTGGAAAGGTCGCATGAAGTGTCATTTGGAATGTATGGGAAAAGCATACTTGGCTATGATTTCAAAACCATATATACCCCCACAAGGTGGTCCGACAACTCCTGATGAAACCACAGAAGCTGAAAACAATCTGCGGACCAAGGAAGCTCTTCTAAGCGCATTGAATGACTCAGATCTCTCGAATGTCATTGACCTACCAACTGCATATGAGATCCTAACTAAACTGGAACTTCTGTATGAAGGAGATGAGTTTGTCAAAAGTGCAAGGTTGCAAAGTCTGAAAGGGAAATTTGAAAGATTGAAAATGAGAGATGATGAAAACATTACTACCTTTATGCCAAGAGTAAATGAGCTGGTATGTGGAATCAGAAATGCTGGTGGAACTCTAGATGAAAATGAGATTGTCTGCAAAATCCTAAGATCCCTTCCTGCTGCCTACAAAATCAAAGTTGCTGCCATTGATGAATTCAGAGCCCACACAACTGTCACAAGAGAACAATTGGCTGGCAAACTAGCTGCATTTGAAATGACCGAGTTTGGAGATGATCCACCCAAGACTGAGTCTGCTTTTAAAGCCAGTGCCTATGTGAAAGGCAAACAGAGATTTGATCCGGGTGAAAACTCATCAAGGAAAATGTCATGGTATGATCAAGCAAGAAGAGACATGGAAGAAGAAGAAGCAGAAACAGCTCAACTTGAAGCCCTCATTGCAAAGAGACTGCCAAGAGGATCCGGTAAGTATGAAGGAAAACTACCCTTTAAGTGTTTTAACTGCAATAAGATTGGTCATTTTGCCTCAAGATGTCCGGAGAGATCTGCAAGATCTAATACTCACAGACAAAGGTTTCAAAAGAATTGCTATTATGTTCATGAAGAAGATGACAATGAAGGAGTAACAGATGATGAATCAGATCCAGGAAGCAAATCCGGAAATGAGTGGGTGTTTATAGCCATCAAGGAAGAAGATTCCTTGCTCTCTGAATCTGTCAATCACAAAGTTGTTGAAAAAGCCTTGGCTGCTCAAGTGGAAGAAAAGGATGATTGGGTTATTGACAGTGGATGCTCTCACCATATGACTGGTGACAAGAATAAGTTCTTAGACTTGGAAAGATATGAAGGAGGAATGGTAAAGTTTGGTGACAATTCTGCTGGCAGAATCAGAGGTAGGGGAACTATTTCCTTTGATGGTAAGAGCAAAACAGGTAATGTACTATATGTTGAAGGATTGAAGCACAATCTTCTCAGTGTTGGTCAGTTAGTGGACAAAGGCTATGATCTCCGGTTCAAGAATGGAAAATGCAGAATCTTTACAAGCTCCGGAACTGAAATTGCATCCGGTACTCAGACAAGAGGTAACATCTTTCATCTGGTTGGTTCAAATAAAAGTTGTTTGTTTGTTCAAATTGATCAGAGTTGGTTATGGCATAGAAGAATGTGTCATGTAAATTTTGATAACATCATCAAAATAAGCAATACTCAGGCTGTGAGAGATCTTCCAAAGTTGATAAAACCTACAAACAGTGTGTGTAAAGAATGTCAGTTAGGCAAACAAAGCAGAGTCTCTTTTAAAAGCAAAGATCAGTCCTCTACCGGATTGTTGGAATTAGTACATACTGATCTATGTGGTCCGACAAGAATCAAGAGTCTGCAAGGTGATAGATATTTCATGTTGTTAATTGATGATCATTCCCGGATGATGTGGGTTACCTTTCTAAAAGAAAAATCAGAAGCTTTTGAGAAGTTCAAAATCTTCAAAGCTATGGTGGAGAATCAAACCGGATTGAAACTAAAGTGTCTAAGGTCTGATAGAGGTGGTGAATTTACATCTGGTGAATTCATTGACTTTTGTGAGAAACAGGGTATAAGGAGACAGTTGTCTGCTCCTAAGACTCCACAGCAGAATGGAGTAGTTGAGAGAAAGAACCGGACCATCCAGGAAGCAGCTAGGACAATGATGTTGGAAGCAAATGTTCCTCAAATGTTTTGGAAAGAAGCTATCAGCACTGCAGTCTACACTCTCAATCGAGTTCAAATCAGAAACAACACCGGTAAGACCCCCTATGAACTTTGGTTTGGCATCACTCCTACTGTGAAATATTTCAGGGTATTTGGTAGCAAGTGTTATATTAAAAGAGATGAAGATCTAGGAAAGTTTGATGCTAGAAGTGATGAAGGAATTTTCTTGGGCTACTCCACTCAAAGCAAAGCATATCGGTGTTACAATAAGAGATTGAGGAAGATGATAGAAAGCACCAATGTAAAGGTTGATGAAGGAATTGAGAAGCCTTCAAGATTTTATGAATTTGATGAAGATGACCAAGATAGTGTTCAAGGAACTCAATCCTCTCCGGTGAAACAGAGTCAGCCTGATCCGGTAAATCAGGAAGAAGAGTTAGGTTTAAATGAGCCTGATCAAGAAACAGCAGTACTGGATACTCCCAAAATTCCAAGGTATGTAAAACTGAATCACTCTGAAGATCAGATCATAGGTGACAGAAGCAAAGGTGTACAAACTAGAAGGAATATTGCTCAAGATCAGAATGAATGTTGTCTGATTTCAAGGATTGAACCTAAAACAATAAATGAAGCCTGCAATGATGAAAATTGGACCAAAGCAATGGAAGATGAACTGATGCAAATTGAGAAAAATCATACTTGGGATCTTGTTCCCAGACCTAGAGACAGGAATGTAATTGGAACCAAGTGGGTCTTCCGGAACAAACTAAATGAAGCTGGTGAAGTAATCAGAAACAAAGCTAGATTGGTCTGCAAAGGCTACTCTCAAATAGAAGGAATTGACTTTGAAGAGACTTTTGCTCCGGTAGCAAGAATTGAAGCAGTCAGATTACTTCTTGCATTTGCTGCCTTCAAAGATTTCAAGGTATATCAGATGGATGTCAAGTCTGCCTTCTTAAATGGTGATCTGGAAGAAGAAGTCTACATTGAACAACCGGATGGATTTCAATTGTCTGATAATAATGATATGGTCTGCAAGTTGAAGAAAGCTTTGTATGGATTGAAGCAAGCCCCAAGAGCATGGTATGAAAGGTTGGATAAGCATCTTGTGCAGATTGGATTCAACAAAGGTACTGCTGACAGCAACTTATATTTCAAAATTGATCATGAAAACATTCTGATTGTTGAAGTGTTTGTGGATGATATCATTTTTGGAGGAAGAGATAGTATGTGTAAAACTTTTGCAAATCAGATGAAAAGTGAGTTTGAAATGTCTATGCTTGGTGAAATGAATTTCTTCTTGGGTCTGCAAATTACTCAAACAAAAGAAGGGATCTTCATTTCTCAGACCAAATATGTGAAAGAATTGTTAAAGAAATTTGGTATGGAAGACTCAAAGCCTATGAACACTCCTATGGCAACCGGATGTAAGTTAAGCAAAGATGATGATTCTCCAAAGGCAGATCAGACAAAGTATAGATCAATGATTGGTGGATTGTTGTATCTCACTCAAACTAGACCAGATATAATGCAAGCTGTTGGTCTTGTGGCAAGATTCCAGGCTGATCCTAGAGAATCTCATGTTATGGCAATCAAAAGAATTTTTAGATACTTGAAAGGGACAGTTGAGTATGGTCTATGGTATCCTAGAGATCCGGATTTCTCTCTTCATGCTTACACAGATGCAGATTGGGCAGGAGATGTGGATGACCGGAAGAGCACTAGTGGTGGAGCATTCTTTTTAGGGAAGAGATTGGTTTCTTGGCTAAGCAAGAAACAAGATGCAATATCTCTGTCTACAACTGAAGCAGAATACATTGCAGCAGCAGGTAGTTGCACTCAAATCTTGTGGATGAAGCAGATGCTAAGAGACATCAAAGTTGAATATGAGGAGCCTATTACAATTTTCTGTGATAATTCAAGTGCAATTAATATTTCCAAGAATCCGGTATTGCATTCTAAGACTAAGCACATATCTATCAAATTTCACTTTTTGAGAGAACAAGTAAACAAGGAAGAAGTCAGATTGGAGTATGTTCCCTCCAAGGAACAGATTGCAGATATCTTTACAAAACCTCTTCCCAAGGACTCTTTTGAATATCTCCGGGAGAAGTTAGGGGTCATGGCCCCTCCGGTGATGAACTAAGATGCACTGATGTGCATCAGTCCGGTGGCTATCACAGTCATATCTTGTGATCCGGACTAATGGGGAGCTGCAACTAAGGGGGAGCAGCTGGTATTATTCTGATGCATGAGAGTTGCAAGTATGAGCCCTTTGCCATTGATGTCAAAGGGGGAGAGAAGACATGTGAAAAAACAAGTGGTTGATGATCAAAGGGGGAGCAGCAAAGGAAGACATGTGAAGAGTTGTTGTTGATAGGGGGAGCTGTGACAGAAAAGAGAAGTTCTTGTCCTGATGGTTTTTCACATCATATGTTGCCATCAATGACAAAGGGGGAGATTGTTGGCAAGTATGAGGTGAGCCAGTGTTGTCATTGATGTCAACATACTCATACTGCACTGACAAGAAGGATTTGATGAGCTTTGTGCTGAGGATATTGAGAAAATTAGCCTCAGTCAGGAACAGTGAAGAACAGTGATGAGAAGAAGGTAAATATACTGTATAGGATGAGAACCGGAGGATGCGGATTAAAGGGTTAGTAGATATGAATCTTGAGATGCTACAGTTAGGATTTCAGAGGTCCGCATGAAGATCTGAAGGAGTTATGGCTGCCGGTATAGAACCGGGTCCGGCAAGTATCCGGAGGTGACAGAGGATCACAAAAAGGTCCGGTGAGGTCCGGAATTGTATCATCCTAATCTGCGGATTGGACGGAGTGTTTGGGATGTCCTTGTGATGTGTCATCCTGGTTTGTGTATGATTTGGAGGTCCGGAAGTACCTCTTGCATTATGACAGTGGCGACAGACTGTGTTCTTGAAGTTCCGGATGAGGAAGACAAGAGATCCCAGTAAGTAGAGGAAGTGCGGATGTATCCGGACATTCAGACAGACTTGTAAAGGTTCTTGAATCATGTTTAGGTTGTGTTGTTGGTCCGCATTGATGGTAGAGCCCGGAATTGAAGTTATTCTTCCGGATGAAGTTATTGCTCTGTTTAGCCGACCGGATGAGTTGTTCATCCTGCGAATGTTCTTGTGATAGCCGACCGGATGTGTTATTCATCTTGCGGATACTCCTATGGTTGTTTGCCGACTTAGATGCTTGTTCCTAAGTCGATGTCTTGTATAAATAGTGATTTGTGAATTCATTTCAGGGTGTAGCATGTGGATGAGCATGGTGTAGCGAAGAAAGGTGCGAAAGGCAGAGCAGAGATTGTTGGGCTTAATTGGAACTGATCCGGACATGGTAGAGATGTCATTCTCCAGTTCAAGACTGTGATTTTTATCACTCTGTAGACAGTGTGTCTCCTTGTAGGCAGTGGGCCTCTTTGTGAGCAGTGTGCTCGGGCAGTGAGCCCTTATTGGCATGTGCCATTCATTTTTTCTTATTCTTCTAACAGAGAATAATTCTTGGGTTAATCACCCCGTGGTTTTTCCCTTAACCGGGTTTTCCACGTCAAAATCTTGGTGTTCAATGTGTTGATGCTTATCTACTCTTGTGTTTATGTATTGTGCTTCCATGAATGATTATTTGATATGCTGCTAACTAACAACAGAGAATAAAGTGTTTGAAATAGAACAAGTTCTATACAACTGATTCACCCCCCCCCCTCTCAGTTGTATGCCCTAGATCCAACACATACCTCTAATGAATCTCATGTGGCCTACCGGGATCCTCTTCTGAATCACAATAGGCCGTATAACAACAATCACAACAATGGCCACAACGGCAACAGTGGTCACAACGGCAACAACTACAATGGCAATCCCAATAGCGACAACAATCGCAACCGGCCAAATCAGAACAGCGGGTCAAGTAATGCTAACTATGCAAGCGTTCCATTTGAGTACACCATTAACTGCATTTTTGAGCATATTCTGCAGGTCAATGTCATCTCCCCCACCCAACAACCAGGACCTAACAAAACTGGTTGTAGTATAATTACCTGTAGTGGTAAAGTCACGATCAATACCACCCCTCCAAGGTCGTCACCATCTCCGTCCAACTCCCGTCCGTACAATGTCATCGACCAGTTACAGAAAACTCCGGCTCACATTTCTATATTGGAGCTATTGCGTCTATCTCCTTCTCATAAATATATTCTTGAGAAAGCCTTAGTGGAAACTACTGTCCCCACTAACCTGGCCCAAGAGAAGTTTCAGACCATGGTAGGCAATCTGACATCCTCCACTTCCATATCATTTACTGAGCAAGATGACCTTTCCGTATCTCAACCCCACAACACCCCTCTACACATTGTCGCATTCGTACACAAGCATCGCATCAAGAGGGTTCTCATTGATGGGGGTGCTGGTTTAAATATTTGCACATTGAAGCTAGTCCTTGCACTGGGGTTCTCCGAACAGGCAGTTGATCCAAGAAGGAAAATTACCATCAAAGCCTATGACGAGGAGGAAAGAACCACAAAGGGCACGGTTGTCCTACCCATTCAAGTGGGACCGGTAATCAAAGATGTAGTGTGCCAAGTCCTTGACCGAGAGCTTGCTTATAATATCCTACTAGGGAGACCATGGATCCATGCCATGAAGGCTGTCCCCTCAACCTATCATCAATGCATTAAGTTCCTGCACAATGGCCAGCAAGTCACCATTCAAGGCGACCCCGACCCCTACCAACATTGCAATTCTTTCCAAGCAAAACCCGAATGTGTCATACCCAACAATAGAGCCTACATTTCCCCTACCCCGCAACAGGACCATACCGCCGAAGCTTCTTCCTCACGACCCAAACCAATGAAAATTACCATAAAAGAAAATGGCATGGGGGAATACTCCATTGAGCACAGCCTCAACCTTGCCAAAATGCCTTTGTCTCCTCACTCTTTTGGCCAACCCAAGCATCAACCCAGGCATTTTCCAAAGCCATCTGCTCCTCCTATAACTCCCGCAAATCCCTTTGTAAAATGGGGGACCTTATCCGATGAGACAGAGGAGCGAGATCTCCTGCAATGGCTTTATGCTGAAGAAGAAAACACACCCCAAGAGCCGCCTAGACTCCCTACAGAACTCTATGGACGGGGTGAAACTATTTTGCACAGGATGGGGTACGAAGGACAATGCCCCATAGGCCTCAGAAAAGTGATGCAGAGTGGGACGCAACGGAGGCTAACTAACAGGAAGGAGCTGCCAACAAAACAAACAGCATGATAAAATTCTCTATCGGCTGAACATCATCATCATATTTCCTAGAGACACCAATGGCATCATCACATTTCAACAGCGTCATCATATTTCGGATGATCGCAAATATCCTCCTGTCGACTACTATCTACCTCCTCCGCCTGTCGCCTATCATCATCATCATGATAATCAACAGGCGCGAACATCCTCCGGTTGCACTGTTCATCGGGCGCCAAATACAAGCGGCATCATCATGATATTCGACACCACCTTCGTCAGTAGGATATCCAAATATCCGGTTGCTCCAAATATCCTGATGACGTTGCACCTCAACAACTTGCCTTCGATGCTCCACTGCCCGACGATACAAGCAACAGCATCATGATATTGTTCATCCGGTTCCTCGAAACCTCCTGATGATGCTAATACAACTTCTGCCTATGCCGATACCTTACCACTTAGTGACAACAGGATAAACTCGCATAGAAGGATTTCTTAATATCCTGATGACGATGACGTCATATCCTGATGACGATGACGTCACACATCATCCTGATGAACTCTTCAACACTTAGCCAAAAAAACTTAACTTTCACACCCGCATCCGTTAGCGATATGCGGATGATGAACTTCCCCGAGAGATGATCCTGACTGCGATATATACACTGAGTATATATCCAACTCAAAACATCATGATGCACCTGCAACATGCAAACTTCAACAACTTCATGACCCGATCCTGATGGCGATGCATTCGCAGGTGACGATGCGGCTTGCTCCGACTGGAAACGCACATGCAGACTCCTGTGTATCCGTCCACTGCATGTAAGCACTCCGAACCACTCTATTTCACAAAGATCATGTGACGACCGGGCCGGATCACCTTCAAACCAAAATCTAACAACTTATCTTCTAGACCTAGCACATGAGGATGCTAGGCTGATTCACAGCATGCTCCTAACTGATCTCCTGGACAATGCAATGCATAAACAAAAAACACAAATGCAAACTAAACTATGATACAGGACCATTCCACCGATTTGCAGGATCAACCGGTGGAAGGGTTGAAAATACCCATCAACTTGCAAAACGGAAAGGAAATCAAAACAGATACAACTGATACAACCAGATAATGCAAAGATGAGATCTTATTCAATTGAAATTCAAATGTCCTGAATACAGCTTCACAATGTCTGAACTGCTCTCCTGAATCTCAACTCAACACAACACCGATACATCTATCAACATCAATCTCAATATCAAAACTATGCTAAACCCTCACAGATCAAAGGTATATATAACAAAGTCCTTCGAGTACTACCAACTCACTTCCCAGCGGCTGGGAGCTTCCAAGCGGCTGGGAGAGAGGACAGCTCAGACTATCTTATCCCGATCTCTAACTGTCTACACATACTCCTAGGCTGAACTAATACATAGCATCGGTCCAGTGGACCTTATTACATGAAGAAGTCAAACATACTAAAAATAGACTATCCTGTCATCATGCTGATAATTATCCTACATCCTGATCATGTATGTCATCATGCGGACCTATATCCTGATCATGTGCGGGTGCTCCTGCACCATACTCCCCAAAAGAAGAAATCTCAAGTCCACTTGAGATGAGAGTATCAAGGTCGGCACCATGTTTCTGTATCTGTTCTGCAGTCATCCATACTGCTTCAGAATTCGGCTGTCCCTTCCAAGAGACGAGGTACTCCAAATACTTCTTGTTCCTGGTCTGTTTGACCACTCTAGTGTCCAAAATCTGCTGTATCTGTGGGGGATCATGTTGAGGAATGTCTTCAGCAACTGTATCCTGTAGGATATCCTGATCTGCATCTGGATTAGCCTTGTATGGAGTTAAGTCACATACATTGAAGATAGGAGATAAACCAAGATCAGGTGGGAGTTGGATCTCATAAGCATTCTGTCCATGCTTTTGCAAAATCTGACATGGTCCAACTTTCTTTTGCATGAGCTTAGTATACTTTCCCTTAGGAAGCCTGTCTTTCTTCAAGTGAACCCAAACCAAATCTCCAACAGCAAATTGAACATCCTTCTTCTTCTTGTCAGCATACTCCTTATACTTTAAGGTGGTTTGCTGGAGTTGGGTCTTAACCTGATCATGAACTTCTTTGATTGCTTCAGCAAAAGCTTCTCCATCTGCACTAACAGGATCTGCTGTAGGTAGCTCTCGCAACTCTAAAATACCTCTGGGATGCATTCCATAAACTACCTGAAAAGGCGATTTCCCTGTGCTCCTGTTGACAGTATCATTATATGAAAACTCAGCTTGAGACAGAATATTGTCCCACTTCTCTCCATGCTGTTTTGTCAAGCATCTAAGTAGATTCCCCAAGGAACGGTTCACAACCTCAGTTTGTCCATCCGTTTGAGGATGATATGCAGAGGAAAAAGACAAATTGGTTCCCAATTTCCTCCAAAGGGTTCTCCAGAAGTGACCCACAAACTTCACATCCCTGTCTGAAACTATGCTCAAAGGCAATCCATGAATTCTGACAATCTCCCTGAAGAATAAATCTGCAATAAATGAGGCATCTGCAGTGGTTTTGCATGGCAAGAAATGTGCCATCTTACTGAATCTATCCACTACAACAAAGACACTGTCAAATCCTCTCCTGGTCCTTGGCAAACCTAAAACAAAATCCATACTGATACTGTCCCATGGTCTGGAAGGAATGGGTAAGGGCTGATATAACCCTGCATTAGTTGACCTGCCTTTAGCCTTCTGACATATCACACAGGTTTCTACAAATTTCCTGACATCTGACTGCATCTTAGGCCAGAAATAATGCCTCCTGACCAGATCAAGGGTCTTGTCTAGACCAAAATGACCTGCCATGGCTCCACAATGTTTCTCCTTGATTATATTTAATCTCATGGAACATCTTGGGATACACAACTGTCCACCCTTGAACAGCAATCCATCCTGGATCAGGAATTCAGAGAACTCAGCATGGTATTTCTCCCCAAAAGAAGTACAGACCTGATATATCTCTCCAAAATCAGCATCAGACTCATACATGGTCTTGAGTGAATCAATACCAACACTCTCTAACTGAATCTGATTGACTGTGAGAACTCTTCTGCTCAAAGCATCTGCAACTTTGTTCTTAACCCCTTTCTTATGCTTCAAGGTAAAAGTGAAAGCCTGTAAGGTCTCTACCCACTTCATATGTCTGTGGTTCAGCTTCTCCTGGCTGTTGATGAAACTCAAAGCCTGGTTGTCTGTGAAAACTATGAACTCCTTGGGCATCAGGTAATGCCTCCATTTCTTAAGAGACTGAACTAAAGCATACATTTCCAGATCATATGATGAATACCTTTTCTTAGCATCATTGAGCTTTTCACTGAAAAATGCAATTGGTCTACCCTCTTGACTGAGTACTGCTCCAATGGCCATGTGACTGGCATCACACTCTACCTGAAAGATCTTGTTGAAATCTGGAAGTGCAAGGACTGGCTGCTGTGCCACCTTCCTCTTCAATGCCTCAAAGGAATCATCTGCTCCTTGAGTCCAAACAAACCTGCACTTCTGTCCTCCTTTTATGGTATCCAACATGGGTGCACAAATATGACTGAACCCTCTGATAAACTTTCTGTAGAAGGTTGCTAACCCATGGAAACTCCTGACTTCATTCATGGTCTGTGGAGTTGGCCAATTCAATATGGCACTCACCTTCTCCTTATCCATCTGCAGCTTTCCTTGTGAGATGACAAAACCTAAATAGGTGATCTCCTGTTTCATGAATAGACACTTGTCCAAGTTTATCATCAGCTTCTCTTCATGTAGCCTCTTGAGAACCAGATCTATATGCCTGAGATGTTCTTCTCTGGTGTTACTGAAAATCAGAATGTCATCTAAATAGACTATGACAAACTTACCAATGAATTCCTTCAGAACCTCATTCATCAGCCTCATGAAAGTACTAGGGGCATTAGACAAACCAAAAGGCATAACCTTCCATTCATACAACCCTTCATTTGTTTTGAATGCTGTCTTCCACTCATCACCTGGTCTAATCCTGATCTGATGGTATCCACTCTTCAAGTCTATTTTTGTAAAGTACTTAGCATTTCCCAAACAATCAAGTAAATCCTCAATTCTGGGGATTGGAAACCTATACCTGATTGTGATCTTGTTGATGGCTCTGGAATCTGTGCAAAGCCTCCAAGTGCCTTCCTTCTTAGGTGCTAGTACAGCTGGTACTGCACATGGACTCAAACTCTTTCCAATCAGACCTGAATTCATCAATTCTTCAATCTGTCTGGCTACTTCTGCATTCTATTCTGGGGTAAGCTTATAAGCTGCTTTATTTGGAAGTGTAGACCCTGGAATCAAGTCTATGCAATGACTGATATCTCTGACAGGTGGTAGGGATCTTGGCATTCCCTCTTAGATAACACCTTTGTACTTATCCAACAACTCTTGGACAGCTGGGTCTATCAACCTTGGCTTCTTCTCCTTCTTGGCTTCTTGCTGTTGTTTCTTATTCACACTCAGACATGGGATCAGGGCATATGCAACTGCACCTTCTGCTGCTACTTCTTTCATGAACTGTTTGCCTTCCATCAGCATGACCTTCACTTCTTTTCCTTTAGACTTCTCCTCTTTCTCCTTCAATGGGAATAACGTTACTTCTTTACCATCTTTAGTGATTTTATAGGTGTTTTTAACACCATCATGCTGTGCCTTCAGATCATATTGCCATGGTCTACCAAACAAAAGGTTGCAAGCATCCATCTTGGTGATATCAAACAACAACTTATCCTTATATCCACCAATCTGAAACTCTACCCAAGCCTGCTCTTCTACAGTTGTCTGCTGACCTTGAGTAAGCCATGAGACTTTATATGGAGCTGGATGAGGCAATCTCCTAAGCTTCAGCTTCACCACCATCTCTTCAGACACAAAGTTCTCAGTAGAACCAGAATCAATCAAAACCTTACATGCCTTACCTCCTGCTTTGCAAGTGGTTCTGAAAAGGGACTTTCTCTGAGGGGCTTCTTTATCAGGTACCTTCATGGTAGTCACTGTTCTTCTCATCATCAGGGACTCTCCACTTTCTGGATATCCATAATTCTCAGGACCATTCACACTCTGAAATTCATTAGAGCTTGTCCTACTTTGATTATCAGGTTCATTGACCAGATTTGTCCTCCTTTCTCCTGCTGAGCTTGTGGCCTTGTCTGGACATCTGCTGGCTATATGGCCTTCTTTGTTACAGTTGTAGCATCTGATGGATCCTCTGCCCTGGGATCTTCCTCTGTAAGGTCTTCTACCTCTGAAGTTTCCTTGCTGACTGAAATTCTCTCTCTGATTCTGACTATTGTTGCCCTTGCTATTGTCTTGACTGGACTCTCCTTGATATCCCTGTCCATGTCCTCTACCTCTGAAAGGACTTCTTCCACCTCTTTGTTGTCTTCCTCTTCCTCTATTGTTTTGATCTTGTTTTCTCTTCAGCTTTTCTTCCACTTTCAGTGCCAACTGAAAGCTTTTCTGCACTGTATCTGGGTTATGCAGACTGAGATCTTCCTGAATATTAAACCTCAATCCATTAAGGTATCTGGCTACCTTTTCCTCTTCACTTTCTTTCACCTTTGTCTTCATACAGAGTTTCATGAACTCTTCTGTATATGAGCTGACATCTAGCTCCTTCTGCTTCAGGTTCTGCTTCCTCTTGTGTAACTGGATACTGTAATCCAAAGGAATATAAGCCTCCTTTACCAATTCCATCATCTTCTTCCATGTGGCAACTCTACGTTTTCCCTCCTACACTCTATCATCCTGAACAAAGTTCCACCATGTCAAGGTAGCTTCTTTCATCTTTGACTGTGCTATCTTCACTCTCTGCTGTTCTGGTATCTCCTTTGTTACAAAGAAATTGTTCAAACAATCTATCCATTCCATTACTGAATCAGGGTCCATCTTACCTGTAAATACTGGCAAATCTAGCTTCACATCCATGGTTCTCCTCTCCATGGCCTTGAGGGCGTTTAACAGCGGTCTCTGGTCTGCAGGAACGACCTCCTCGCTCCAATTAGGGATATCTTCTTCTTCCCTATCATCTTCTCTACCAGAACCTACTTTGCTCCTCAACTTTGCTAACTCATCTTTCAACTCCTGATTCTGAGCCTTCACGGCCTTGCTTTCTGCAATCTGTTTCTTCACCAGAACTGCCAACTCAGCGTTGGTCATCCTTGCTGGGACCTCAGATGTTCCTTCTTCGTCTGACATCCTGCTTATCTTTTCCAGAAGATCCTAACCTTAGCTCTGATACCACTATGATGCAGAGTGGGACGCAACAGAGGCTAACTAACAGGAAGGAGCTGCCAACAAAACAAACAGCATGATAAAATTCTCTATCGGCTGAACATCATCATCATATTTCCTAGAGACACCAACGGCATCATCACATTTCAACAGCGTCATCATATTTCGGATGATCGCAAATATCCTCCTGTCGACTACTATCTACCTCCTCCGCCTGTCGCCTATCATCATCATCATGATAATCAACGGGCGCGAACATCCTTCGGTTGCACTGTTCATCGGGTGCCAAATACAAGCGGCATCATCATGATATTCGACACCACCTTCGTCAGCAGGATATCCAAATATCTGGTTGCTCCAAATATCCTGATGACGTTGCACCTCAACAACTTGCCTTCGATGCTCCACTGCCCGATGATACAAGCAACAGCATCATGATATTGTTCATCCGGTTCCTCGAAACCTCCTGATGATGCTAATACAACTTCTGCCTATGCCGATACCTTACCACTTAGTGACAACAGGATAAACTCGCATAGAAGGATTTCTTAATATCCTGATGACGATGACGTCATATCCTGATGACGATGATGTCACACATCATCCTGATGAACTCTTCAACACTTAGCCAAAAAAACTTAACTTTCACACCCGCATCCGTTAGCGATATGCAGATGATGAACTTCCCCGAGAGATGATCCTGACTGCGATATATACACTGAGTATATATCCAACTCAAAACATCATGATGCACCTGCAACATGCAAACTTCAACAACTTCATGACCCGATCCTGATGGCGATGCATTCGCAGATGACGATGCGGCTTGCTCCGACTGGAAACGCACATGCAGACTCCTGTGTATCCGTCCATTGCATGTAAGCACTCCGAACCACTCTATTTCACAAAGATCATGTGACGACCGGGCCGGATCACCTTCAAACCAAAATCTAACAACTTATCTTCTAGACCTAGCACATGAGGATGCTAGGCTGATTCACAGCATGCTCCTAACTGATCTCCTGAACAATGCAATGCATAAACAGAAAACACAAATGCAAACTAAACTATGATACAGGACCATTCCACCGATTTGCAGGATCAACCGGTGGAAGGGTTGAAAATACCCATCAACTTGCAAAACGGAAAGGAAATCAAAACAGATACAACTGATACAACCAGATAATGCAAAGATGAGATCTTATTCAATTGAAATTCAAATGTCCTGAATACAGCTTCACAATGTCTGAACTGCTCTCCTGAATCTCAACTCAACACAACACCGATACATCTATCAACATCAATCTCAATATCAAAACTATGCTAAACCCTCACAGATCGAAGGTATATATAACAAAGTCCTTCGAGTACTACCAACTCACTTCCCAGCGGCTGGGAGCTTCCAAGCGGCTGGGAGAGAGGACAGCTCAGACTATCTTATCCCGATCTCTAACTGTCTACACATACTCCTAGGCTGAACTAATACATAGCATCGGTCCAGTGGACCTTATTACATGAAGAAGTCAAACATACTAAAAATAGACTATCCTGTCATCATGCTGATAATTATCCTACATCCTGATCATGTATGTCATCATGCGGACCTATATCCTGATCATGTGTGGGTGCTCCTGCACCAAAAAGAAGGAATCGTTGAACCTATATAACCTTCTTCATCCTCTTCAGCTTGAAACACAAGTGGCCTAGGGTACAAAGGCAAGGGTAAAGCCAAGGAAAATGCTTGCCTTGTGGAGACAATCCAAACACTCCAAGTGGACAGTGACACAGATTCAGATGATTCAAATGAGTATGAGTGGGATGAGCTAACAGAGCACTCCTATGACGACAAAGAGGTTGACACCATCCAAACTCTTAGCCCCTACCATGAGGGACAAACGCAACGGGACAGACCACTGGAGTCTGATTTGCCAATCCCTGAGATTATGGCTTTCGAGGAAATTTTAAATTCTATTGCAATAAACAATTTGGAAGAAAGTACCACCCAGAACACTACCCCTGCCAATGCTCCTAACATTTCCATTCACACCATCAATGAATTAGGTCTATCATCTGATTCCCTTCCTCTCTTGCACCCTGAACTTATTGACTGGGATCTGCAAGGAACTCCCCAACTAGACATGTTCCAAAACGACGATGCTTACATCGATTATATGGAACGTAGGGACCACTTACCCAAGGGAGATCATAAAGCTGGTTTTGCTATCGAACTAAATACTGTGGCTTACTTCGGGGAGGGTGCCAAGCCTTCCAGTCGCAAAAATATCAAGATCAAAAATGGATCTAACAGGGAAAACCGCCTTGTGGCAGTGTCAGATCATAAAATAGTAAAAAGAAAGGACGCATCCGAAGGTGAAAACCCAACTGTGGCACTTGATGATGGAATGCTTGACACTCTCCCTAGTGATATGTATCAGGAAAGGTCACAGATTGTTGTGAAACCAACAGAGCCAGTGAATATTGGAACAGAAGAGCAGCCCAAGATTATCCACTTTGCCAAATCTCTCACACCGCTAGAGAAAACCAGGTTTGTACCGTTCTTTAAGAAGAAGAGAGGCAGCTTTGCTTGGTCGTATGCAGACATGCCAGGTCTAGACCCAAACTTGATTCTACATCACCTACCATTGGACCTAGGGGTGAAACCAGTAAAGCAGAAGCTGAGAAAAATGCATCCTCACATAGCCCTTTTGGTCAAAGAAGAACTCAAGAAATTGCTAGATGTGGGGTTCATTAGAGCCATAGATTACCCAGAATGGATATCTAATATTGTGCCAGTGTCTAAACCAGATGGCCAAGTTCGACTATGCAATGATTTTCAAGACTTAAACAAAGCATGCCGCAAGGATGACTTTCCATTGCCAAACATCGATATCATAGTCGACCTCACTGCAGGACATACAATGCTCTCACTCATGGATGGGTTCTCAGGGTATAATCAAATCAAAATAGCACTAGAGGATCAACACAAAACAACTTTCACTTGCCCATGGGGTACCTTTTGCTGGAATGTCATGCCTTTTGGGCTGAAAAACGCAGGTGCTACATATCAGCGGGCCATGACAACTATATTCCATGACATGATGCATGTAACTATGGAAGACTATGTTGATGATATCTTAGCTAAATCTCTCACAAGGGACTCACACCTGGATGTCCTAGAAAAAGTCTTTCAGAGATTAGACCAATTCCACGTCAAATTGAACCCAAAGAAATGTGTGTTTGGGGTAACTTCAGGCAAGCTGCTAGGCTTCATCGTGTCAGCAAATGGAATAGAGGTAGACCCAACTAAAGTCAAAGCTATAATGGACATGCCACCGCCTAAGACTCTAACTCAGTTGAGATCCTTACAGGGCAAGCTACAGGCCATCCGCAGATTCATATCACAGCTGGCAGACAAGTGCCAACCTTTCAACCATCTCCTGCATAAGAACATTCCATTTAGGTGGGATGAAAGGTGTGAAGAAGCATTCTATAAGCTAAAGGAGTACCTTATAAACCCACCCATTCTCATGCCTCCGATCCAAGGAAAGCCTCTCATTCTCTACATATCGGCTACACCTACCGCTCTTGGAGCTCTTCTAGCACAGCAAGACTACGAGAATAAGGAAAGAGCGGTGTACTACATCAGTTGAACCTTAGTGGGCTATGAGTTGCAATACTCACAAGTAGAAAGATCATGTCTCGCGGTAGTTTTTGCTTCACAAAAACTCTGACATTACATGCTTGCACACCCAGTTAAGCTCATTGCAAAAATAGACCCATTGAAGTATCTTCTTAGCAAAGCTGCTCTCACAGGTCGACTAGCAAAGTGGGTAATGCTTCTCAGTGAGTATGACATCGAATATGTGGATAGAAAAGCCATCAAGGGTCAAATCATAGCTGACCAACTAGCTGATGCACCGTTACAAGACAACAAGCCCATGCAGTTTGAGTTTCCCGATGAGTCCTTATTCACCATATCAACATCTTCTTGGACACTCTACTTCGACGAGTCTTAGACAAACCATGGATCAGGGGTAGGTATCCTATTTATCACTCCTCAAGGTGACACTATTCCAAAGTCTTACCGTTTGTTATTTCTGTGCACCAATAACATAGCGGAGTATGAAGCCTTGGTAATTGGTCTTAAGATGGCAACTGAGTGGAAAATTCAAGAACTACATGTCTACGGTGATTCACAGCTTATCATCAATCAAGTCAACGATGAGTATCAAACTAAAGATGAAAAGCTCATCCCCTACAAAAGAATGGTCGATGACTTCAAAGAGCACTTTGGGACCATCTCCTTTGAGCAAATACCCAGGATCAAGAACAAGGCAGCAGATGCAATGGCTACCATAGCCTCTCTTCTAGAAATTCAGAACATGAGTCACGGTATGAGTTCCTAGTGGAAACTATACAGCAACCAGCTTATGATCTCCTTGAGACCCATTCCATATGCCTTCTAGTTGGATTTGATTCACCTTGGTATGGTAAGACTTACACTTACCTCAAGGACAACATTCTCCCACCTGACCTCTCTTCCAACCAAAAGCGCACTTTCATACGACAAACCTCTCATTACACCATCATCGCCGATACCCTTTACCGATGTGGTCTGGATGGTACTTTACTCCGTTGTTTAGAGCAAGAAGAATCCATAACTGCCTTGCGAGACGTACACGAAGGGATCTATGGAACACACTCCAGCGGTCCCTCCTTAGCCAAGAAACTCATGCGTTTGGGTTATTATTGGCCAAACATGGAAATGGATTCATATCAGTTCGTCAAAAAGTACAAACAGTGCCAAATACACGAGAACTTGATCCATGTACTTGCTCAAGAGTTGAGACCTTTAACGACACTCTGGCCCTTTTGCCAATGGGGACTAGACCTTGTGGGAAAGATTCATCCACCCTCTTCCAACGGCCATAAATTCATCATAACCACCACTGAGTATTTCACAAAGTGGATTGAAGCCGTTCCCCTATCCACCATCACAGGAAAGTAAATTTCCTCTTTCATTCTGAATTACATTATTTGCAGATATGGCATTCCTTCATCCATCATAACAGATAATGGAAGACCATTCAAAAATCAGGATGTCCAGGAGCTCTGTGAGCGTTTCAAAATCCAACATCGTTTCTCTACTCCATACTACCCCCAAGGTAATGGCCAAGCTGAGGCATCGAATAAAACCATTCTGAAAATACTAAAGAAGACTATCAATGATGTTGGCCGTGATTGGCATCCTATGCCCTTGTCTATGGTTCAGAAGCCATCCTTCCCATTGAAGTTGAACTACCATCCCTCAGGGTGTTGTTGAAAGGTCTCATAACAGACGAAGAATACAGAGTCTCCAGGTTACAAGAACTAGAATTGCTAGAAGAACGGCGCCAGAAAGCCTTTGATCATCTCAAAGCCTATCAACAGATGATGTCAAGAAGCTACAACCACAAGGTTCGCCCACGATGCTTCAAGGTTGGGGACCTCGTCCTTAGAGAAAACCCTCGCAATCAATAAGATAGAGAAAAGAAAGGTAAGTTCAAACCTAACTGGCTTGGGCCCTTTGTGATTGTAGCTGCTTACGGATCAAGGGCATATCAGTTGGCCACATCAGAGGGTGAGTTGTTTGAGGATCCAATCAACAGCATGCACCTTCGCCGGTTCTATACCTAGGAGAACCCCAATGCAAGGGGGCACCAGTGAAATCAAAAATCAAAAAAATCAAACAAGTTGAAAAAGAGAAAATACAAAAAAAATCAGAAAAAAATAGAAAGCATACAAAAAAATTGACCTTTGGTGAAAACCTGGCAAACAGGCGCCTTGGATGGGTATCATGATGAAAACCTAGCAAACAGGCGTCATGTTTACTTTCTAGCTTCTCGTGCAAATAAAAGCAAGTGATGAAAACCTGGTAAACAGGCATTACTTGGGATAAACCGTCTTCTCCATCTTTGAGAATCCAATCACCCTGGGTCCGTTCTTCCTTCGCTCATTTCCCATTTGACCCATATCTATCCCGCAGTAAACACTTGACAGTTACCTATCATGGCTTGATACTCACCTTGTGGCCTTGTCAACCAAGGTTTTGTCCCATACCATCTCCTCAATGTGAGCCTAGCATAGTGTATCTTGTCGGTGTCCATGGTCCAAGTCCATGAACTACGTTGCCTCTGCGCCGTCATGTAGGCAAGGCCATTATTCTAATGCGCCCCCGAGGCTTCCACTTCTCCCGCGGTCCCATTCATCCCCTTTCTTGTCTTCATTCTTGTCATCTTTCTTCTAGTCCATCCATGGTCCATTAGGGTTTACCCTGAACTACGTTGCCTCTGTGTCGTCACGTAGGCAAGGCCATTTAGCAATGAGCCCCCGAGGCACTAGGTCAGTCCCTTAGGGTCCGTCTCCCCAATAAGGATTGTACAATCTTCTCACCAAGCAAGCAAATGCAAGCAGAACCCGCACCTCAAGTAGAAACCTTGACTGTGAGCATCTTAACCTATCCAATACAAAGCAAATACCCAAGGTCTTCTAACTGGTTCTATCTAAATTATGGCAAGAAAAACACATCTAAATGCAAGAATGTTTTGTGGATTGGAACCATGGTTAAGTTACAGGGTCTTGATTTTTGCTATCATACCTTCCTATGCTACTCAAGGATGCCAAAAGCTAGAGATGCTATGATGGGGGCATGATTACTTTCTTTGTTTGCTTTTTGTGGATTAAACTTTAGTAATGTGAAGCCCTGTCTAAAGACATGATCGGTAAAAGATCATCGAGGACATCAAAGGTATAACATGAACGGGGGCAATCCTTGTCTGTTGAAACGCAAGAAGTACTCAGGTCATCTAGATTCAATTTTGACTAGATGCTTGTATCAACTTGCTAAATCACAATCCATGTAAGCGGTACTTAGGTCATCTCGGTTCAATTATACCTAGGTGCTTGTATTCACTTACAACATTTCAGAAAATGTACCAAAAATAAAAATGCCCAATGATGAAATAAAGCACTCTAAAAGAAAAACGCATCCATCCTATATCCATATACACATCCATGCTACCATATCCCATACAATCCTCATTACCCAAACTATGTAGAGTAACCATATCAACTGAAGTTTCTAGGTCATTCTCTCACAACCATTCTTCTATCTATCTATCATGTCATTCTTGTGTCGATAGAGTACATTTGGACATCACAAAAACAAAGCATATAGGAGCATATCATATCATTCGTAGGACTAGTCCTGAACATGATTAGGTTAGTAGAATACACCATCCAATGCATTAGGTCACCAATACATCTGCATCACATCGCATCTTAAAGCACAGAAAATCACAAAACAACATATCTACGTGCATCGCATACAAAGCTGCATCATCACATAGCAATCATGTTACATTTCCATTTATTTGAAACATTAGATCATATAGACATCTAGTAACATCATACAAAGTTGCATCATCACATAGACATCATATTACATGTGCATACATTCAAAGCATTAAATCATATAGATATCATATAGCATCATATCAAAACAAAGCATCTCATATAGAACTCATGTAGCCCATCTAAGTCTCAAAATGCATCACATCATACAATAGAAGTAAATCATCATCTCATAACATATGAAATAGATCCAAAGTTGCATCATCATGTAAACGAGGTCCAAATGTACAATATCATCATCTATCTCAGATATCAAAGTGTCATATATAGTATACATCCAAGTAGACAGTTATACATGTCTCAAAATGTCAAAATCTGGTATGTGTCTATCCCTGCTACTGTGGACCACCATTGCCAGCTCCTGACTGCTGGGGACCCATCACGGACACCCCTGACTGTGACGGACCTGCTCTATGAGTCACCCCAGACTGACTCCTGAAGCTCCCCACCCTCTGACTCGATGCCACAGCCCCGTGGTATAAACCTTGGTAGTACTAAGCCTGTGACTGTGCCCTGGCTAGATCTGTCTGTGCCTGTACCAACTGTGTCTGCAACTGGCCAACCTGTGCCTGTGCCTACTGCACCTGCCCAACCAAAAATGAACTCGCTGCATCTGTCCCCATGGCTGCCATAGCAGTGTCCTGCTCTACACGGATAATACGTACCTGTGCGTCTGCCATATCTCTCTCGCGATTCAATCCACTGATAACTACGGCATCCGTATCTTGCCTCCTCTCCACCCTCCTCAGCTGTGCTTGCAGCTCTCGCACCTATCCCCTCAAGCTGGTTATAGTCCTCTCAGGAGCCTCTCCCTGTCCTGGCCCCTGTGCTGCCTTTGCCTGTCCTGGCCCCTGTGGTTGGGGCACCTGCTACTGTAGTACCTGCTAGGGTGGCGGCATCTGCGCCTGCTGAGGTATCTGCTGCTATGCCTCTACCTGCCTTGGCACTGCCTGCTCAGCCTGAACTATCCTCCTCCACTGTCTCGGCCTCTCTCCGGCTCTACCACCCCGTCGTCCTCATCCTCCTCTAACTCCCCTCCGCCCTGGGCCAGCCTCTCCCTCCTCCTCTGAGTCCGCCTCGTCAATACGAGGCACCAGCATGCCGGGTCCTGAATATCTCAGGAAGGGATGTGCAGTGATCCAATCCTCATACTCCTGTGTCACCCCTGCATCTGCTATCTCTATCCTCATGTCCCATGCCACATAAGGCGTCTGCTGGAACTCTGCCAGAGCCTCCTTGTACGAAGCCATCAGCCCCCATCGGACCCTCTCTGCATGTGTCCGTGCGAACATAGCCTGCCCCTGTGGCATGCCCTGCCTCCTGCCGAACTGTCTCAACACTTGGCCCACCAACTGCCTCTCCAGTATATGCTGGGTCCGGCCTATCAACCACCTGGTCTGAAAGCAATATGGCAGCTCATCTCCCTCGTCGTCCCAGGGCTCACAATCCAGATATGGTCTCCAGATGACCACATCTACTCCATCCAAGGTGTGTCTCCAATACTCTAGCTTCCCCAGCCTGTGCTGGGAAATCACTCCTACATAGCCATAACTGTATGGCTCTCCTCGCTGCCTCGCGAAGACACATATCGGCCTAGTCACCGCTATGTGCTCCCACAGCCAGAACTGTAACAGCAACACCCCAGCCGATAGACTCGTGCTGCGGTGGTACACCACCTGATGCATGTCATGGTATAAATGGGCCAGTACGCAGACTCCCCATGCATATCGGGTGCCCTCAGTCAGCATCCGCTCCATGATCCTACCCCATCCAATGGGGAACCCATGCGATCTCCTATCCGGGCATACAATGCCCTCGATCAGTCCAGCCACAATCCCTGGGAAGTAGTCATAACAATCGTATATATCCTGCCATGGGATGACCTATCCAACCAGCTCGGGATCGTCGAACACTCGCTGGCACTCGGCGAGTCCTGCGTCCCACTGTGCATCATACTCTACTAACTCGCCTACCACGGGCAAGTGCAGTATCTGATAGACATCCTCCAAGGTCATAGTCATCTCTCCAGTCGGAAAGTGAAAGGTCCCATCCTCACTGTGAAATCTCTCCACAGCAGCTGTCAGCAGTCCACGGTTCGCCTGCACCTCAGGCATGAAGCATACATAATCCAAACCCATGGCACCAAGCGCCACTCTATCGGTCTCTGTCAGCATGTATCTCTGCAATAGGGGCATAGGAAACGTCTCCCTCGACTGCAGTGTGTCTCGAATATCCTCCTGCAAGCAAGCAAGGCAATGCGTCAATCTCAAGCGACATATACCATACTCAACATATCTACTGAACTATATCAACTAAACTTAGCATTTCAAATTGATCAAAACAGCACACTACATCTCTTGACTAGATTCCTGCAATCTCAGAGATAGCTCATCGATTACCGTGTCAAACAGGACGCTAATCGAGTCAATTTGGCTAAGTCATTTGCTATCCAAAGCAAATGCACCACTACAAGTGGTAAAAGCGTTGTTTCTTGGTGTATGCGCCGCTAGAATTAGCATATGCACCGCTAAACACATATGTGCCACTACAGTGCACATATGCGCAGTTTCAGTGCATGTGCCGCAGAACCCAGCATATGCACCGCCTAATTACGAAAGTGCCGCTACATTCAACGTATGCGTGGCTTTAACAAATGCGCTGCTACATTCAATAGATGCGCTACCTAATCATGCATGCACAGCCTAATTACAGAAGCACAGCTACTATACACAGATGCGCCATTTTCATGCATGCGCCGCCGAAACTGGCATATGCGCCGCGAAACGACAAAAGCGCCGCTTCGCGAGGCGTATGCGCCGTTCTGCACTTTGGCGCATCCGTTTGACCTATTTTCTACATGCATTTATGACACCTAAAATCGACCCTAGGGGAAATTTTTTGAAGCACATACCGGGGGTCCTGCCTCTGCTGGCCGCCCGAATCGATGGACTCGCTCAAATTGATGCTCCTCGCATGGAATGTCTGCTGCTCTGGCTGCCATGCTGCTCCAAGTTTGCTCTAAGCTCTCTCAATCCAATCCAGATCAAACAAGTGTACAAATGACTATTCTTGTGGACCCAGCTCCTATTTATAGCCTCCAAAACCCTAATTCTGGCTAGGTGATGACTGTGACTAGCTTCTTGTGCCCATTTTTCCTCCCGTTTTCTTCCCGCATCCCTGACCGCGTCCCTTTTCCTCCAACCTATCCTAACCCCTTCGTCTTCGTGAGATTGTCCGTCTCCGATTCTTTCACCCTTTTCCCGTCCAATCTCCCGAGGGGGCATCCTATCGTCATTAAACCTGTACCAGGGGCAAACTGGGGCATGTATCATCATTTAGACTATCGACTTCTTTGAAGCAACGCTGTAAACTGCATTGCATCAAAGAGGGGCAAAATGTATACACCTAAAAATGACGCAATTCAACTAAATAAATATTCTAAATATTTATTCCATTCTTCTACCAATTAAATAAATATTCTAAATTTATTTAATCAATTCATTGTTCCATAATTAAATAAATTCAATTTATTTAATTAATCCAAATTCCTCTATCCTAAGTTCTAAATTCCAAAAATCCACCTCACCTTTACACCTCACCTTTTCCACCTCACCTTGTCCACCTCATCAGGTTGCACATGTAATTAAATATATTTAATATTTAATTACCTTATTTTCCCTCACCCACATGGCCTATTTCTTCTCAAATCAGAGGTTAGTTAACTGATCAATCAAATCTGTTAACTAACCTGTCAATTGAGTCAATCCCTCAATCAATTCAGTCAGTTCCATAATCCACTCTTCTAACTGATCAATCAAGTTTGTTAACTATTCAGTCAATGGAGTTAACTCTCCAATCAATTTTGTCACATCCCCTCTTTCATGATGGAGTTGGGACACTTGTCACATTTCTACTGGTTACACATTCCTCAACCATCCTCAGCCGTTGATCTTCATATCTCCTCTCAACCATTGATTCCCATTCTTCCAAGTCTATAAATGAAACTTCATCCCTCCATTCTAATCATCCAGGCTTTTAACATCGTTACTCTGTAGAAATATCACCAGCGCACCTTTGGCACCCTTTTGTCAACCACAAGCTTGAGATCACCATATTTGCCTTAGAGCTCATCTTCATTGCATATCACCATAGCCATTCACCATCGACTTCCTACACACAGCAAAAAGAGTGCACTCTCTGAGGGCTCACTTACAACAAAAGGACGATTCTGATAGGCGAACAATGGAAGCATCGATTTCAGGGAAGGTTTGCTTTGTGTTATTCATTGCTATTTTGTTTAATCTTCTTTGTTATCTCCTATTCTATTGATGTTTGGGTCTTATTTAATTCATTTGATTGATCACCATTTTACCTTTACAAGACATAATCACAACTATGATTTAGTCTTGAAAATCATAGAGCTCCTAAATTTTCTCAGTCACTATCATTTGCACTTCATTCTAGTTTTAATCTAGTACTCAAATAGCATCGGACACTACAAACTAGTCAAAATTACATAATGGAATAGCTATGCAATCTCTTTCCCCTATCTCTTTCAAACTACACATTCACTTTCTATGTGTCATGGCTCAACTCTAAGTATTCAATCAAGTCTAATTTGTGTTAGTTGGAATATTATTTGTTAGACCTAGATAAATATGTCATAGGGACCTTAAGGAACCAACTAGAGTTTACTTTCTTCCTTGCAAATATAAATTAATAATATAAATTATGTGAATTAATTCTTATGAAGTGAGATGTTATCGATCCATCACGCAACAATCTTTTGATGATCGAAAGCATCATAGGATTATGTCCTTAAATACACTTGAACTTTTTGGTGGATACACTATCATAACCTAGGATTCTTGACCTTTGAATGCAAGGAATCTGAATTTTACATTTTGAGATTAGATCACATCCATGATCAAGTCCAAGGAACAAGATCATAGGTGTGATCAAGTCGAAGATGGGAAGTGTCTTGAGTCTTAATTTGGACAGATCAAATTTTTTCTATTAAAGAGTTATAACAAAAAGATGTAATATCTGACGGTCCTCTGTAGTGTCTTGGTAGCCAACTTGAATGACTAATATAGCTGCACGAGTTTGACCTCAGCCCCTGCTGTAACTCCCAACATAAAGGCAGTACTCTCTAGTACCCCACCCTTTTTCTCAACATGTTTTGATTAGTTGTAGAGCAACCACAAAGTAGACTAGGAGGAGCTTATTCATATTTAATATTTATTGATAATATAAAATTATGTGGTGGGTAATGTTGGTTTCCTGAAATGTAGTTGGTGAAATCAATTAGATCCGTTGCCTCTACCTTTTTAGTCTCATAAAAATTTGTTGCTTTTACAGTTTAATTTTTCAATTCTTACGCCTAAGGAAATGAATGCATTATGTTGAATAATGTGTTTTTAAAATTTGATTAAATAGTGAAATAATATAAGTAAATTAAAAATTGGATTTAGATTTAAAATTTAAGAAGCAGAGTAATTAGAAAGGAATAAAGTGTTTATTTATTTTTGATGAGTTGGTGGTTTAGATTTTGTTGTTGATTCATTGATATGTTAGGATAGTTGATTAGAATGGGAATTAGATATAGAGCAGCAATTAGAGTAATGTGAGAGATTGATTCCAAGATTGTGCTACTACAGATAAAGTTGTACCCTACAACCTAGTCTTGGACAAGGTCACATAATGTCAATTAGTCCTTGTGGTGTAGTCTAGTCCATTGCTAATATGACCTTTGAAATATGTATGCTTCCACCTTCTACCTTGTTTCTCAAATATGGTTGTACTAAAATCACAATGAGACTTGCTTTAAGAAGAGTGAAGTATGCACAACAGGAGGCAAGGCAAATTACTATGGCCTTAACCCTAGAGTCATGGAATTGCCAAAGAAACAAAACAAAAACATGGGGGTGAGGCAAATTACACAAGCCTTGTAGCCCCCTTAACCATGCTTACATTTAGGACATTTACCCTCATCCACGGGCAAAGAGACCTCAATTAGCTCATTAGAATCCTCATCTTCATAGCATTCGGAAAGTACTAGTTTCACATCAAAAGGTAGGGAAACACAAGATACCTTGACAATTCTATTGATGGCCCACTACATCTACTATTGGAAACACTTGATGGCATGTAGATTGTCCAAGGAACAGTTGAAATATACATTGGCCTTATGCACCATATCCTTTATATCATGTATCAAGAAAGAACCTACTACATTTGAAAGCATTGTTGTACACTCAGAGACTGAGCCATGTCAAAAACATTTTGTCACCCACATGTATGACCCAAATCTAGTTGGAGGTTGACCATGGCCACTCTGATACCCACATACAGCTAGCCATCTATTTCCTTGGCCAACTTTCAAATCTAATGTTCTATATTTTTAATCTCCTACCCATAAAATTGTTAAACATGGTGTCACCCGACTCCCTTTGTTTTCACACCTTCTCCTTCCCTTTCCACATCAACTCCTTGCACTACTCCTTATCACTAGACTCCATAGTTCACCTCTTGCCATATCACATCTCTAAGGAAGGTGCCATCAGTATCTAGCACCACACATGTAGAAGCATGGAATTGAAGAAACACAACCAACAATAAAAATGAATGATTCTAAATGTTTGCCTCTGTCTCAAGACATAATCACACCAAACCAATCCAATACATAATTTGCACCAACTTACAAAACCATGCCATCTCATTATTATCTTCATACCTATGATGTGGACCATATATGAATTTTATGTTGTGATAACCTTTAATCCATTTCATGTGTGATTAACTTTATAAATCATGTGAATTAATATATTCATGGTGCTTTTAAATAAAAGAGAAACAAAACCCTTTTGCATGTGCTCAAAATAGATTTAATTAATAATTGAAAAGAATTTTTTTATGGAGATCATCCACAAGATCATTTTTCTACCTGATACGGTAGCACGATCCTTAGGCTGAACCTCTTTGACTGAGAGTCGAGGACTGAGGGGTATCCATTCTGCCAAATTTCTCGGGGCATGATCTTGGCCTCATCCCTTATGGTGTTGAGGGCCTTACACTCAGCAAGACTTGATCCCTAGTGGGCTCATTCAAAACTTTTGAACTTCAAAAAAAACTTTTGGAATTAGATGAGAGAGGATGTGTTTTCATCTCTAATATGAGAGAAAAATTATTAAACCATTACATCATCTAATCTATCAATGGTTAAAAAAAATCATTAGGAAAGTGGCTAGCCCTTATGAGGTATTAATTTTTTCTTTATATAAATATATTTAAAATATGTTATATTTATTTATATCAAGAGGTGTTCTATATAGTATTAATAAGAAACTAAAACTATAAAATTAAAACTATTAAAAAATATAAGTATATAACATTTATTACAATTTTCAAAACATACACAAAATTTAAAATCAAAAAGTAAACAATGTAGATAAAATAAAATAAATAATTCCAAAGTAAAATAAAATAGCTATAGTACAAGCCCACATATGTTTAAAAAAAAAACTATGAAATAATTCTTTAGTAAATAAAAAATAAAAAATTCTTAAATAGTTATAAAGTAAAATAAAATAAATTTTCACCAAAAGTAATCAATGTAAATAAAATAAATAATTTTTAAATAGTTCTCAAGTAAAATAAAATAACTTTTAAATAAATAAAATAATTCTAGACTAACATTTTTTAGATAGATGTATTTAAAATATCTATACTAGTTTTAATTATCCTAAGAGGCATTCTAAAATGGAAATAGGGTACAAAGTTTCATGTGTGACAAGTTGTACATAAAAACCAAAACACAACAAATATATATATATATATATATATATATATATCCCACATAATTAAATATAGAAATAAAAAACCTATAAATATAAACTAAATGTAAAACAAAATAAAATTATATTTTTATTTTACTAATTAACTTTTATTTAATGATTGGTGACTTATGAGGATGCGGGTGTGCTGTGTAGTGGCGAGGACGAGTTAGGGTTTCTGCACCCTAGGTTGACCATTCTTCAATGATCTGGGAGAGTTTTCTATGCATGGGGAAGGGTTGGAAGTAGTTTTGGGGTCAACAACCAAGGGTGGTCATTTTTTCTTTTTGCAGATCTGTTATCTCATTTTATTTGGGTTTCTTTTACCTTGTTTGTTGTTTGTCATGGAGTTTTGTTGCTTCTTATGGGTGCCATTTGGTTCCAAGTGGAGTGCCCTGGCAAGGTAGTGTGGGTTGGGAAGAGCAAAGGCTTTTTATTTTTTGAGCTACTAGCCCTTGTTTTTATTTGGCTAAGTTTCTTGTTGCCTCCATTGGAGATGGGGTTTTGAATGGTGTTGCATGCATTAATGGACAAGTTCGTTCTAGGTTCTTCTCTTCCTAGAGGAAGTTAGAGCTTTAAGAATTCGGGTAACCCTGGAGAGGGTTTGACAAGGAACGGTGGTGTCTGGCTACACAAAGTAAATGGGTGCTTGGAGAGATCACAAGAACAGTCAGTGCTTGTGATTCAACCATGCTCTGTAGAAAAAGATGTGGAGTACTACAACAACCATGTGTTGATTTGCAAATTCATGGGGATGTAGGCTTCACTTCCCTTTCTTGATTCTTGGGTTCACAAGACTTGGAACCTTGATAGGGATTTTGATATTATGTTGGTGGCCAACAATTTCTTCATGGTGGATTTTTCTTGTATTGCTAACAGAAATTGGGCTTTCAAAGGCGAGTCATACTTCTACAACTAGGTGGGCTTATTCATTAAACCTTGGCATGTGGGATTTGACTCCGCTAAGGAGATCCCTTCTCGAATTCTGGTTTGGGTGCACCTACCTTGTTTTCCCCTAGAATGCTGGTGAATTGATATATTACAAATGATTGCTCTCTTGCTCGGTAAGCCTATTGGGCCCTCTCAACGAAAATTGAATAAAAAGGTTCTTTCCTTTGCTTGAGTGTGCGTAGAAATTGATTTGAATAACCCATTGTTGGATTCGGTGGAAATGAGTATTGGGGAAACCTTGTGGACCCAACAATTGGATTATGAGGAATTACCTTTTCAATGTCGTTTATGTCATGAATATGGTCACTTGCAGTGGAAGTGTCCCAAAGACGCTTCTGCTGCTGGTATGGCTAATGCTTCTCATCAGTATGCCTTGAAGGTAGACAAAGGTAAGACTCCTATGCAGGGGGTAGAGGTAGATAAGGATGGTTTTGTGCTTGTTAAGCCTTGTAACAAGAATAGAGGACAAAAGAGGACCCTCAAAGACAGGCAAGAAGAGGAAACTCTCAATAGGTTTGAACTGTTAGAGGACTTGGTTCAAGAGGAAGGTGTTCCCTTTGAAATGCAAGTTACAGATAGTACTATTATTGAGGAGTGCCTAGTGGATTAGTCAAATGCTTTTTCCAGCTAGGCCCCAATAGGGGGTCAATTAGCTTAGATGGACACAAATCTCCTTGCCTTAGTTCCTAGGCTTGGGGGAATTGGCTTGTCATCAGACACTAATATGGTTCCTGATCCCCTTGGTTTGGGATCATCATTGAGAAGGTTGTTTGAGACTCTAGTAAAACTAAGTCTTTTTCTCCTATTTTGGGTTTGTAACAAAAACCCCCTAAAAAGGGGACTCTTGAGAAGCCTTTTAAAGTAGGTAGAAAGAAGGATTAAGAAAAGGTAAAGTTGATTAGTTAGACATTAGTGGAATCTGGCTCAGTGAGGACTATTGATTCTCACTTTTCCCAACCCTAGCGATGATTGTGATTTCTTATAATGTTAGGGGTATGAATAGTATCCCTTGACAAAAGGCTATTCAAGAGTTGATTCATGTTCACTCTCTTGATTTGGTGTTCCTCTAGGAGACTAAGTTGTTTGTTGAAAGTATGTTGAATTTGTCTCCCAAGATCTGGGGTAGAGGTCTCTGTTAATGTGTTGGGATGCAGGACAACTCAGGGGGATTGTCTTTCTCATGGGATCTACGTAGAGTTATTCCTCTTTGGTGGCTTTCTAGTAGGTGCTCTATATCTCTTGTTGCTTCTAGTCTAGAGTTAGGTGAGAGAATTCTTCTTTTTAATATTTATGCTCCTACGGATCTCCCGGGCAAGGCTCATTTGTGGTCTCATATTAGATACTTGTGTTCTTTGGAGCCTTTTCTCCCTTGAATTCTTGTAGGTGATTTTAATGTTATCTCATCTTTGGAAGAGAAAAGAGGTGGGATTTCTCATTTGGATCCTTCCTCGGATCTCTTGAGGGACAATGTGGCCTGTATGAATTTGGTGGATATCAAATCCTTGAATGGGTTATTTACCTGGAACAATAGGAGGACTAGTGATGCTGCTATTTCTGAAAGGCTAGACAGGTTATTGTTGTCCATTTTTTGGGTTGGTGTCAAATGGATGACTAGCTCTGAGATTTTGGATTGGAGAGGCTCGGATCATTGGATGATCAAGTTCTCCACTTGCCTATCTAGATTCTTTAAAAATAGCCTTTTAAATTTTAGCTTAGGTGGCTTTGTGATGAGTCTCTTCATGATTTGGTCCTTGGGTGGTGGTGGGTTGGGAAGCTTGCTTTTGGCACTACTATGTACTCTTTTGCTAAAAAGCTTCAGTATGTCAAATATATGTTGAAATGTTGGAATAGACACCATTTCGACAATGTTTTCCAAGCTAAAAGGGTTGCTCAAGAGTACTTGGACACCATTACTCGATAGATTTGGGCTAAGGGGATTTATGAGGAGCTAAGTATGATGGAAGTTGTGGCTGTGAAGGGTGTGGAGGAATGGGAGCTTCAAGAGAAAATTTTTTGGAAGAAAAAATCTCGTATTGATTGGCTTCAAGAAGGAGACATGAATACTTGTTTTTTTCACAATTTAGATAACGATAGAAGGCAAAGAAATATCATATCGTGTCTCAAGTCCTCAGATGGTGGCCTTCTTCTTTCCTCTGTTGAGATTTCAAAAGATTCTATCTAGTTCTTCTCTACTCTTTTCTTTGATGATTGCCCTCTTTCCAGTGTGGATGAAGTTGCAATCTTGGCTTGCATTCCTCCCTTGGTGACTAGTGAAATGAATGAGTCTCTTCTCAAGTCAATCTCTTTGCTGGAACTGGATAATATTGTGTTTTAGATGAGGAAGGGTAAAGGTCCTAGTCCTGATGGGTTCCCAATTGAGTTCTTTCAAGAATTTTGGGAGGTTATACAGTTTGACCTTCTTGAGGTTGTTCAGGTGTAACAACACTTTCCATAATGCTTAAGAATTAACTTAAACATGATACTTAATCAAGTCATTAATTAGGAATTGGTGGAGATAATCACATTTTAATCAAAGAATCATAATACATGTTCGTTCCATTAAGCATGTTAACCAAGTTAGATTAAACATAACTTACAATCTAGTAAACCATTATAATTTTTAGTGAGTATCTTTCACTAATCATTACAAAATATGCTCTAGGCATTACAATAAGCTTTTACATCACAATAGACCAACTGGTCACATTATGTAAATACTATATCTAGAACCAATCACATTTGTCTCCTTAAGCCTCAGCTTGTCTCATGCTTGGGAAGGAGAGCATCATCCTGGTTCTTTTCCTCCAACCACGAACTTGCGGTCTCCCACTTATCTTCCTATCTAGAAGAGGCCCTACCCTTCATGGAAAGGTTAGACATTAGAACCCAATAGGTTAGCCATCTAAGTATCTAGTGTTTTGTCCTTCCTAATGTCTCATGGTCACACACTATAGATCCCCTCTAACTTGTATGACACTACTAGAGACACTAGGCCATCTAGAACACTATGGACTGATGATGCATGCAAAGACAGATGCATCACTTTGGCCAAAGTTTTCATACAAATATGTTACACCATGAACATCGTCATTTGTCCACCACCCTAACTCAACTTATGAGTTGTCATGTCCTACAGTTGTTTATAATGACCCAATACCTTGGGTCTTGAATAAGTGGGATCAATTTGAATCATTATCCATACTTGGACATTGGACTCCCTCCATAGGTTGTTTATAAGGTACCAGTGACTCCTTGTCACATGGTTTGTTCATTGCACATTAGTTGACCATTTGACCCCTAGGTCAAACATGGTTCACATTTTTTGAAAACAGATCATTTCATAGGATGAAATGGTATACATGTACCCAAGGCATACCCTACCCTTGATAGAGTAAAAGTATACTAATTCATAACTTAAATCATTAACAAAAGGTCTTACATGCAGACTCATAATGATTGTATAAGAATTCTATATAAAGTCATTTCAATGGTTTCATAACAGGACCATATTCACAATGGTTCTACTTCCTCTATACCTGAGGATACAAGTATATAATTTGATAATCAAGATAACATAGAAAGTGTTCCATAATCAGCTTACCATATAAGCTCGATTGGTGTCAAATTGAAGAGTTGTCAGCACTCTAATATTCGAACGTTATCCCAACTGTCATCACAGTCAGGTGTCCATAACGTTATTTAATAATGCCTACGTGGAAAAATCCACAGTCATAAGACTATTTTATTATCTTAAGTTATAATCAATATGGAGCCATCACATGCTCCACTCGAGAGCTTATACTCTAATCGAGTCAATAATTGATGAGATAACATTTCTTTACCAACCCAACCGATATGGCTTGGGCTCTGGTTATTATTACATAGTATATGATGTAAAAATGTTACAGTTGGGTCGTACGACCCTAACACCAACTCAAAAAGAGCTTTTTATCCAAGACTCAGCCAAACGACCTCGAGCATGAAGCACAGTCAGCCCACAAGTCTCGGCCTTATGACCTTGATCAATAATACAGTCTTTTAAATACATCATCGTCTCAACCTAAAGTATGAAATATAGTCTTGAAATAAGACTCGGCCATTCAGCCTAAAATATAAAACACAATCTTTTAATAAGACTCAGCCTTTCGGCCTAATATATAACACACAGTCTTTAAATAAGACTCAACCTTTTGGCCTAATATACAAAACACAGTCTTTAATAAGACTCAGCCTTTCGACCTAATATACAAAACATAGTCTTTTAATAAGACTCTTGAAGCTCGGCTTCCCGCCTTGAGATTTTCTTTCAATAGAAGAAGACATGTTAATGCTTTGGCCTTACGGCCATAATTGCAGTCTTAACAAAGTTTCAATGGTATATAATCAACCATATGGCCTGCAAGACTATACAAAGATTTAAAAGGTTCAAATCTTGGCTCAATAGTTGACAACATACTAGTAGAGATAGCTCATCCAATCAAGCTATGAGCATGGTTATGTTATAATGATAATTTGGATGCTTGACCATACAACCTAGAGCCACCAGTTTAATACATATAGAAAATAAAGTGCTCAGTTGTAGCAGCCTCAAGCTCCCTCCAAACAAATATTTAGAACAATATTCAACTTAGTTCTTTATTAACATGTTTAAATCATTAATGGATAATAGGTTTACATTCAGGTAATACCTGTGCAATGATAATACTAAGTCGTCGCACTAGTTCCACACTACTATAGATGCACTCTATTCTATATCCAGTTCCCAATCTTTTTCTAATGTTCTCTTTCCCCAAACTAGAAACAAAACTTAGACATAAACCAACTAACAACTGCCTACCCGATAGCACTATAATTTTATGGTTTTTTCCCCTCATTTGATTCATGCATGCCAAAAAGAAAGGTAACCACCTTTCCTCACCCGATCAGTTCCTCAAAAGATGGCTACCATTGGGCAATATGCTTGAAGGTGGATGAGCTAAAATCTCTCCATCCTCTACTAACCTGACCAACAGGTAAAAGCATTTGACTAAAATCAAAGAAAATAATGACATAAGAGATAATAATATGATTATTATCATAGCAATTTACAAGAACACATCTAGATGTTGAATGTCGTCGAGAGATTCTTCTCTAAATTTGACTATCATCCTAAGTCAAGAGGCTTAAGAATACTATCTTAGAGAACCAAAATATTACGAGAGACTTCCATCTCTCTACAAGATTGTTCCCTCAACATGAGATGATGCTTCCAGAACATTGACTGGTCTCCACGACTAGTCTTAATGGCATCAAGGACATAACAATTCTCAAAGAACAAGAGAACTAAGGAAAGAAGTTTGACATGAGTTAACTTACGCATAGAGAGGAAGGACATAATAGTTGACACTCAAATGGCTATTCGACCCTTTATTTTCACAACATCTAACCTTCCCTCTAGGATGATACTCTCCTTCCTTCTTTGAAGGACATTCAATTTCCTATTCACACTCAGGACCACAAGATCATGATTAGTGTATCATCATCATTATATTTCATAGCTAAATGTATTCAATTCATAAAGAAGATCATCATTAATAACTTTTTCATAATCAAGAGTTAGATCAGATATTTCCACAATATCAAATCAATTAATTATGTCTAATCCTCCTAATTATCTTACTAAGTTAATGATTAAGTCTATTTGTAAGTTGGGGATATACCATCAAGAATCTCAAAAGAATAAGCAAATGCTAAGAGCCTTGAATGCCACCTTCTTAGCTCTCATCCCTATGTGGGAGGGGACTAATTATTTGGATCTATTTAGGCCCATTGCCCTTTGTAATGTGGTGTACAAAATAATCACCAAGCTAATTGTTGAATGCCTAAAGCCATGGTTAGATAGATTGGTTTCTAAGGAACGGGGTGGATTTGTGGCTAGCAGGCAGATTCTAGATGGTGTGGTTATTGCAGTTGAGACTGTGCAATCCATGGCCTCCTCTAAGGAGAAGGCTATGTTCATTAAGTTGGATATGTCCAAGGCTTATGACCATGTCAAATGAGATTTTCTAACCAAGATTTTGAGAGCTTTTGGATTTGACAGTGCCTAGATTGAATGGGTTATGAGCTATGTCACGTCTACCTCCTTTTATGTGCTCATTAATGGTGAGCCTTCTAAACTTTTTGGGACTTCTAGGGGCCTTCGACAAGGGGATCCTTTATCCCCATATTTATTTATTTTGATGGCTGAAGGGCTTGGGAGATTTTTGAAATCTCTTGTGGAGCTTGGTCTTGTTCGAGGTTGGCGATGGGGTAATAATATTCCCCCAATCTCATCTTCAGTTTGTGGATGACACAACGTTAATGGGTCTCGCTAGAGTGGATGAAGTGGTCAATCTAAGGAAGGCCCTAGACTTTTATTTGGATGCTTCGGGGCAAAGCATCAATGAAGGTGAGTCTTTTATGTATTTATTTAATACTCCTAATCTTATTCAACAGAGAATTGCAGGTATCTTCAGGTTCTAGACTGGCTCGCTTCCTTTTGTTTACCATGGCATTCCTCTAGCTGTTCGTACTCTACCTCAAGTGTTCTGGAAGGATGTTATTGAGAAGTTTCAAAAAAAGGGAAGTCATTGGACTTGCACGTGGCTTTCTACTACAGTAAGGGTGACTCTTCTGAAGTTTGTGGTTCAGGCTCTCCCATTATATAGGAGCTTTGTGTTATCTACCCCTACCATTTTTGTGAAAGACTTTGAAATCTTTGTTGGCAGTTTCTCTGGTCTAGGAATCTTCTTTCAAGGAAGTGGAGTTTGTTCAAGTGGGATGTGGTTTGTCAGCCAAAGTAGGAGGGTGGTCTTGGGCTACGTCGAGCTAATTTGAATGGGCAAGCTTTGGCAACTAAACTTTATTAGAGGTGGTGTTCTCATCAGCAGTAAACTTGGGCTAAGATCCTCACCTCAAAATATCTTGGGGATGTGGATAGTACGGATGTGCCCAAATACAGTCTATTAGATATGGGATCTAGGGTTTAGAACACCCTCAAGAGGGGAGCCAAGTTGATTAAACAAGGATTTTTCTGGATTTACAATGGGGGCTCGAAGGCTCTCTTTTGGTTTGATTCCTGGGACAGGGATCCTCCTATTATGTCTACACACCCTCATTTGGAAGACCTTTGTAGGCATTTTTTGGCAGCTAGTTGGAATTATGTGATGGATTTTAAATCCCCTTAGGTTCTAGATCAAGCTACAGTGTACAGGTGGAAGGACCCACATGAGTGGCCATTGGGGGGAATGGTGGAATATTGTCAGGAACTAGCCAACATCTTGGTTGGTAGGGTTTGCAACTCTCTTTTGGAGAGGGATGTTCTAGCCTAGGGAGATGAATAGAAAGGCAAATTCACTGTTGCCTCTGGTTATCAGGTTCTAAATGAGCAGATGTTTGGATGCCTAGGGGTCCCTTGGTGGAAGCATATCTGGAATAAATTTTGTTGGCCCAAGTGCAATTTATTTACTTGGTTGGTGATTTATAATAGATGCCTGACCTAGGAGAATCTTTGGAAGTGGGGCTTTTAGGGCCCTTCTATGTGTGTAATGTGCTCTAATAGTGATGAGAACATATCTCATCTCTTCTTCTAGCGCTCTTTTGTTAGGGTGATCTGGCATTTCTGGTGGGAATTTTGGTGGTAGTCATGTAGGCATGTTTTGTCTTTAGAGGACTTCTGGAGTAGGCTGGGGAGTTCTCCAGCTAAGACTTCCTTCCTCCACATTGCTTGGACAATTGGTCCCACCTTCATCATTTGGCATATCTGGTTGGAGTGTAATCACAGGATTTTTTGGGATAGGAAGCTTCAGGTGTGGTAGGTTTGGTTGAAGATCTTGGGAGTTCTTCAAGAGACTTTGGTGGCTAGGTGTGATCTCTCGGCCCCCGTGGATCTTGGAGATTTGGGAATTGTTCAGAGTTTGGGGCTCTCTATTTGCGCTAAGGGTGGGATGAGGCCTAGTTTGGGTCAAGGAGCTAGAGGAAAGGTTTCGAGAGATGGTCATTGGATACCTCCACCTTTGGAGGTACTAAAGATTAATATTGATGGTTCCTCTAGAGGCAATCTAGGTCCCACTGGGGTCAGGGGCATTGGTAGGGACTGCTTTGGAGTGGTTGTGTTCTTCTTCACAGAGTATCGTGGTCAACACTCTAACAATTTCATGGAGGCCTTAGCTATTCTCTTGGCCTTGAAAATGGCTTGTGCCCTTGGTTGGAAAAGGATAATTTGTGAGTCTGATTCTCATATCGTGGTAGATTTGTTGAATAAGCAGCAATTGGAGGATGTAAATTAGTAGCTAGATGGGGTGGTTAGACAAATAATCTCTCTAGGCGAGGTACTAGATTCTATCACCTTCTTCTATATCCCTAGGGAGTGGAATAAGGTAGTTAATGGTTTGGCTAAATGGGCTTCTGAGCGGATGGGAGATTAGAAAGTGGAAGACTAGAGTTGTCTCCCTGAGGACCGTTCTTGTGATCTTGAGGACTTGGTTATGGAAGATATGAGATGTGTTTTTGGTGTTGCTTGACGGTTTTGTGGTTGGCTTGTGACCCCTAGCAGGTGGTTTGTGATTTTTGGCTTTGTACTATTTTCTTGGATCAATAAAGTTTTTACCCTCTTTTTATTAAAAAAAAACTTATATTTAAAATAGTTATTATTTATTTTTAAATATAAAGGCATTAGATAAAATAAAATAATTCTTAACTAAAAATTAAAATTTATGTGCCCATGTATGATTGTAGTAAATAAAATAGTTCTAAAGTGAAATAAATTACTCTTAAGTATAATAGGGGTCTCACCAAAGGAGAACAATCCTAGCCCACCAAACTCCTAAATGTGTCTATCAATCCCATCCCTTTTTGTAAAAGGTTGTAGACATCAAGGAAAACAAGTTCTTCCCATCAAAATAAGTGAAGTTTAGATCCATACGCCAACTTTATTTCCACATGCAAGTTTCAAATCCATCGATGTAGAGGTCAATTCCATAATTGTAGAAATGAACCACAGAAATAGATGGAAAATTTCTCAATTTTGAGGAGATTGTCTAAAAGGTACTAGACAAGTGTACAAAGATCAAAAAGGGGGGTCTTAAATGGCCCTTTTTATAATATATTAAAACTTGAACTTTGACAAATGATTCAAGATGTGTATGCTCAAAATTCAAAAGATATTTTGAAAACAAGAATTGTGGCATTTTAAATTTATTGTCTAAAGTACTATTTATTTTAAATTGGTGGCTATTAAGTGGGCAAAACTGTGAGAGAAAATTGAGGTGCTCCCTTTTTATCAATGAAACATAATAGAGCATTGGGTGTGCTTCTCCTCTTTTTTGAGTATTGTTAAGTATTTTTGTAAGCCCTTTAGTGGAAAGTTATTTAAGATCATATATTAGGTGACATATTTTTCATAATTTTAATGAATGTGTTTTTTATTAATTATCAAAGTGCACACATCCTAAAAACATAACAATGAGTGTGCTTCCCCCCTACTTACCCAATTTTTTAAAAATAATCAAACTTTATTTTCAATATCTATAGAATTAAGTGTACGAGGTGAGAATATATTTTTTCACATTTGAATGAGTGGAGCAAAAGGTACAATAAAAATACAATACATTTGTTTTTGGCATAAGAACAAATTAGAATAAATAAATAAAGATTAAAACCTTAATTTATTCAAATTATAAAAAATTATATGGTTAGAAAGATAAGGGCTAGCTTGATGTCGTAGTGGCATTTTTATAAAATCTCATGATGAAATACATTGTGCTAATTATGGTATAACTTGGCATTTATATGTTTTTCTTAAAACATAGATTTTGTGGGCCATTTAATAAGTCTAATCCTTAGGCTTGGAAATTTGAGTCATTTCCAAGCCTAAAGGATGATACTTACAAATTTAAAATTAAGAAGCTTGCATAATCACATTATTGTGTGATTGTATTATATGTTCATGACATCATGTACTATCATGTGGTACATTATGATTGTAAAAAAAAAATTAAACAAGAATGTAAGGTTAGAAATTGCCTCCTTTGCAATCTCCACCTTATGTTTTTGCACTCATGTTAGTGTTCATCCCCCTAGTATGTTTATGACCACTTTGTAACATATGTTTCTATCCTTTGCAATGATCACAAAAGAACCTTGGAAGAGCCCTAAAATGAAGAAATCATCCCTAAACTCCATATAAAACATCACTAGAACATAACTATAAGGACCCTACTCCTAGCACCCTTGGGCACCATGGACTTGGGCCCTAATTCAGCCTAGTACTAGTGTCCCTATTTAAATTTTAAAAACAAATAATTCCCTCTCTTTTGTTCCTTAATTCTTGTTGGGTTTCTAATGGTCATTTGTCTAAAAACTTAGAAGGAGTTCATATTAAAACATATTATTTCCTCCAAAAACATTAGATGTCAACTCAATACAAAAATAGAAAACTTAGTATCTGTCTCTCCTCTTAGTACATAAGGAATTGAAAAAAACACTATTGAAGACTGCAAGAGTAAAATATTGTAGGTTTGAAGCTAGCAAGTATGAGGGCATAATCATCATTCTTCTATCATGGATCTATTATATATTTCCTCCTTTTGATCATCTCCTAGTTTTCTCACCTTCTCTAGTTGCTAGATTCCCTAGTTCCCTTCTCCCATTGTCTAGAATCCCTATCATAGAATCATATCTCAAATTAGAAACATCTCCTTTATTTCTCCCTTACCTATAGCTCTATTATTATCCTCCCCATACCCTATTTTACATCTATCATATGTTTCTTCCTTTTTCAAGCCATTAGAAAGTCATTTCCTCTCCCTACATTGTTATTACCCTACATTATTATAATCCTTAAATCTAAAGCCTTTTGATTCTTTACAAATATTATTGCAATCACCCTTTCACCTTCTACTTTACTCCCAGCACAAGAACATGCCACATGTGGTGCTCTCATCTCCCTAAAGTTTTTTATTTTGAACACCATTGTTGGACACACCACAAACACCAAGCACACAAATCTGTAGACACATCTAATTTTTTAAAAGTGCTCTAGTGGAGGTTGAAATAAACCAAATAGGGGACTGAATGTGGTACACTCCCAAGAATAACAAGCAATATTTATTCTCCCTTTTGTTTAACTCAAGTGTTGGGAGATTTTGAAGTGATGAAGCCATCACATAGGAGAAATAGGACTAGCAAACAATCTAGAAGACATCTTAAAAGTTGTATATCCCTAGCTATTAAGGGCCCTAGTTCCTAGCTTGTGGTGTTACTACACCCTTAGTGTGATGTTACAATGTCCCTATCATCAAACAATTCCCAAAATTCCCATAGATTCACCATAGAGCTTTTATGAACCTCCTAGTGCTATTTTCAACACCAAAACTAATAAATTACAAGAGTGCACTTTCCATTTTAGCATTCCTTTCTAATAATAATTTCCATGTGCATTTCTTAGATATATGGTGCAATTTATCTTTCGTATCTTATTGTACTAGTTTCTTATAGATTATATATTTGCTTATTTCTATTATTAGTGTAGTTTAAACTTATTTATTTTATTTCTATGTTTTGACTAAGGGTAAATTTGGGTTTTTGAAAGGGCCAAAAACCTTGTGCAAACATGAAAGAAAACCAAGATGAAACTGTTGACTTTTTCCCAGACTGGATGCTTATTCCCAGATTTCCCTACAAGGTAGCCATCAGTGATCAACAGGATCTCTGGGCCAGGGGGTCAACAGTGTAGGAGATAGACTCTGTATTTTATCTCCTCTTCTTCTTCAGGCTCTGCAAGACCTAGGGGGGTATTCCCTACTCAACATCCATGAGGATATGCATACAAGGCTGGGATGCTGACAGAAAGCAGATAGTCCTCCTGTAAGTAGACCAAAACTGAATGATAAGAGCAAAGGGGCTAGCTTTGGGCCTATTAGCAGTTGTAGACAGAGGACTGAGGATCCTAAACTAACTCTAATGTCCTAATGTTGGTTTTAGATTTTGCTTTGGAGTTTAAGTGTGGATGCAAAGCTGGATATGGTTATAACACAAAACAAAGCATGATTGGTGCCTATCCAGGGCCTGGAGTCAGTAGACATACACCTGTGAATGATCAGCATGAACAACTAAAACTGGATTTCAAGGGGATATGTGTGATACCTGCCTTACAGGCATCTCCCAATACAAAGTGTTAGGTTATCTCTACTTATGGTATCCCTACTGCAGTATACCCTTCCCAATGTTCAACCTGAAAACAGTTTAATCTACCCCTTGAGTAGAAGTTAGAAGATCAGACAGTCAACATAGGAATTCTATGTTCTAGAATCTAAACATTACCAAACATCCAGATTCAGAAGAAGAGTACATGCAATACTGGAGACAGAATTAACACAACACATGCTAAACAACATTTCTCATATAAGTTTGATCATGAAATCAGTGGGTTCATGCCAAAAACAAACAACAAGAGATACATAAACTCACAGGTAAGCTGTATAGAGCAACCGGATCAGCCTGTTATGCATTACAGAGCCAAAATCATCAACTTTCAACAACCTTTCAAATGAGCAAGACCACCTGCTTATAACAGCCAGGTAGGTGCTCAGCAATTAATTACAAGGTTGACCAAAATTTCGCCAGATACACAGTATCAGGAAAATGGCGCTCAAACACAACCAGATTGGCGCCCAAACTTGAATGCAGCAGGTAGGGGAGGAGACAGGAAGATTTCTCGAGCCCTGCGCCCCTGTCCGCTGATTGACACCTCCAGTCAGGTACAAGATCGACCCATGCCATTGCCCATACCTCTGCAACAATCGCCATTAATGGCGCACCAACCCGCGGCCTTGGGAAGATCATCAAATCTGCAATCGCAACCATTTCCCGCCGAGATTCATCATCATGATGTTTCGAATATGCAGGATAACATTATCCCACATGCACCCCGCGATGACCTCAATAACACTTTATATACTAGGTCATGAGCATATATCATGTCGGTGCTTTTGCTCCTGACGACACTAGTATAGACTTCATCATCATCATCCCCCAGCAGCATGATATCCTGTTGTTCGAAATATCACCCTGACGTCATCACGATACTCGAAACATAACCTTCATGATAATCGGCACAACCTGATCCTTCGGAGGAACATCCTCCTGCTGAGCTTATAACAAAAGTCTGGCCGATGAACATCCTGATGACGTCATCATCATATCCTGCTGACGTCATCATCATATATGCCTACTGCGCACCTCCTCATATCCGGATGATGTCATCATCATGTTTGCAAATATCAGGAGGTCTCTTCAAGATGATCAGTTGTTAGAAATATGACCCCCGCGGACCTTGATGACGTCATCATCATATGAACATCATCATGATATTTGGAAGACAACCGGATATTTGGAAATATCCTCCTGACGTTCAAATATCAGGTTGCACTGTAGCTCCACTATAAGATCGGGGCGATAACTGAATATGATGATGCTGCTTGAAAAGATCACCCCCAGTAGATAATGCGCGAAGCCAACAGGCGGATATCTCCTTGATATCAGCATCATCATGATGCTCGAGCAAACATATATCCGGGTGATATGAAAATATCACCCCTTCCTTCGGAATATCATGATGCAGATAGGCAGATAAAAAGATATCACCCTGATATACGGATGACGTCAGCATCATCAGGATGAGAAACAAAGAACAAGAAGTGATACAACATCATCAGGATGATATTGACTAAGATCATCCTGACGTTCCAAAATATGATGACCCTAGTGAATATCGGGTCGCAATTAGAACTCTTCAACAACATCATCAGGATGATCATAACCAAGATCACCCGATGATAAAAATATCACCCCGGCGAAATATCATGAAGGCAGAAAATATGATGACCTCCGCAAGCAGCAGGATGATAACTGGAAATATCATGATGATGACGACCCTTAGGAAAAAACAAGTTAGGTCGACAACTTAGAGAATAACCCCTTCAAGATAACGGGGCAACATCGTCATCATGTTTGAGCAAGGTGATATTCGGAAGATCACCGGATACTTGAAAAATCACCCCCGCAAGCAACTGAGGGCGCACTGTAGCTCACCAGTATCATCAGGATAATAAGCAAACATCACCCGACAGTTGAAATATGATGATGACGATGAGAAAAACAAGTCGACGAAGAACATGCTGATGAAGATCATCATCGAAGACAAGATGATGATGACGACCTCCTCCTCAGAAAAATATGATGCTGCAGCTGAAAAACGCTGAGGAGGTCCAACACTTAGAAAAATTGGGCAAGAAGGTGAAGGCTTCAGATGAAGAAACCTCCTGATCATGACAAATCAGCCCCAGGTCAAAATAAGTGCTAACAGTGGCTCCGAATGGGGACGTGCAGGTGAAAACCTGCAGTGAGAACCAGATCTCCGGGCAGGCCTGACAAAAAGCCAAAAAACGCGAGCTGTACAAGGCATTTACACTACATACATATTTTACAAATGTGCACAGCAACCAGATATTCATGCAAAATAGAACTTGAGGAATTGGCCATGCACAGGCAATTCCAGAATTTCACCATCTAGGGCCTGGAGGAAATAAGAATCCTCCCCATGAGTATTGCAAACCTGATATGGGCCCATCCATAAGGGCTGAAATTTACCATGTTTACCCTTTTCCTGATCTTTAGCATTCCAAATAAGCACCAGATCATTAACTTGAAACTTCCTTTTTGTAGTTCTCCTGTCAAACTGATATTTCATATCCTGTTGCCTTTTGAGATTGATCTGGTGGGCCCTCCTTCTGTCTTCATCCAATGCAACCAGCTGATTCACTCTTTCTGTCATGGGATCTTCAGTGTCCTCATCATTTTCCTGAATGAATCTGTAGACTGGTAGGAGGTTATTTATGGGCAGTCTAGCTGATGCACCATACACTAGCTCAAAAGGTGACTTCCCAATAGCCCTTTTCACAGTCACTCTGTCAGCCCATACTGCTAAATTCAACTTTGAGTCCCAAGCTCTCTTGTTCTTGTCCAGTATCCTCTTGACAATTTTCATGATGCTCTTATTGCTTGATTCTGCTTGACCGTTTCCTTGTGGGTGATATGGTGATGTATATGACAGGTTTATCCCATACCTGTTGCAAAAATCAACAAACTCACCTGATCTGAAGCACATAGCATTATCAGTGATTATCTTAAATGGTACTCCAAACCTGATGATGATGTTCTCTAGTATGAAGTCTGTCACCACCTTACTTGTAGCTCTTTTAGTTGGAATGGCCTCAATCCATTTGGTAAAGTAGTCAGTTGCCACCAAAATCCAACTGTGTCCCCCACTTGATTTGTCTGCAATCTCCCCTATAAAGTCAATTCCCCACTGTTGGAATGGAGCATCCACAGGTACAGTTCTGAGGGGCAAAGCACCATTATATTTCAGCTTTCCTGAGAATCTCTGGCAAGGGTCACACTTCTTTACTAACTTTTGTGCATCTGAAAAGAGAGTGGGCCACCAATATCCTGCCCTGAGAATTTTATGAGCTGTTGTTTGGGCAGTGTAATGGCCACCACACAATCCTTTATGCATGTCAATCAAAATATTGTTAGCCATGTTCTTATCCACACATCTCAGCAGCACACCATCAGGATTTTTCCAGTACAGCTCACCTTGAACAACAACATACCTGATTGCATGTAGCTTCAGAGTCCTCTTTTGATTGTCACTGAAATGGGAAGGACAATTCAGATTTTGCAAATAATAGACAATATCCTTGTACCATTCAGATCCTGATACACTTACATTCTCATCTTGGACTGCATTAACTTGGCATGCTTCCAAGTTTGATTGTGCCATCATCTTGGCTAATCCTTGTCCTCTTATCAACTTAGTAACTTGTATGTCTATGTTGAATTCCTGCAGTTTGTTTATCCATCTGCACCTTCTTCCAGTCACCTCCTGCTGAGTGAATATGTCTTTGACTGCAGCATGAGGCACATATGCAATTATATATGACCCTACCAGGTATGGTCTGAAACTTTTGATGGCTCTAACTAATGCATATGCCTGCTTTTCCATAATGTCATATTTCAACTCAGAGGCCTGCAGGGACATACTGAAGAAAGCAATGGGCTGTTCAAAACCATCTTCATTTTTATGTAACAAACATGCAGCTACAGTATGAAAGGAAGCAAATGAGAACACTTGAAATGGCCTAGAAAAATCAGGAGATTTAAGAATAGGGGCCATCTTAATTGCCTCTTTGATATTCTGAAATGATTCTGTTGCTTCCCTTTCCCAGTTGACAGTTGCATCCTTCTTCATCATCTTGGAGATGTTCCTTGTAGTTTCTGCAAAGTTGGGAACAAATATTCTAACAAAGTTTATCTGTCCAAAGAAGGACTGAACTCCTTTCACAGTTTTTGGCATTTGAATCCTGTCAATAGCTGCCACTCTTTCTGGATCTATCCTGACTCCATCCTTGGAAACAATGTGTCCCAGAAGCTTTCCTTCAACTACTCCAAAGGCACACTTCTTCGGGTTTAAAGAAATACCATATTCTAGTGCTCTTATGAAGATCTGCTCCAGATGCAAACAATGCTGCTCTTCTTTCTTTGAGTATGCAGTCATGTCATCCTGATATACAGCCAGGATGGAATCAATCAGCCCTGCAAAAGCAACATCCATTGCTCTTTGAAATGTAGCACCTGCATTTGTTAGTCCAAATGGCATTCTAACATACACATATGTTCCCCATGGAGTGGTAAAGGCAGTCTTATACTGTTCTGATTCTTTCACCTTTACCTGATTATATCCTGAAAATCCATCCATCATGGATAGGAGTTCACAACCAGTCACTCTCTGCAACATAGCCTCCATATTAGGCAGTGGATAGTTATCCTTCAAAGAGGATAAATTCAAGTTCCTGAAATCAACACACAGCCTAATATCACCGTTCTTTTTTCTGACTGGGACAAGGTTAGACACCCAAGTTGAATGTCTGATGGGCACAATTATTCCAGCTTCCCTGAGCCTTTTGAGTTCTTCTTGCATCTTGGGAGCTAAGGTAGGATTTATAGGCCTTTGCCTCTGTCTAAATGGCTTAGCTTCAGGCTTCAGTGGGATCTCATGCTGGAATAAGTCTTCTCTATAAGCTTTTAGGTCCTCATATGACCAAGCAAAAACATGTTTATACTTTTTTAGCAATGCAATCAGCATACTTCTTATGTGTGGTTTGAGCTGTTTGCCAATATATACCTTCTGAGGGGCCTGAGATGTCCCCAAATTTATTTCTTCTAAATCCTCCTTATTTGTGGGGGATGTCTTTGTGACCATTTTGTCTCTACTGTCAAAGGCTCTTTCCAAAGCCACTAACCCTCTAGGGATTTTATTAGTCCTCAACTGAATGATCTCTTTTCCCACAAGAGTCTCTTTTCCATCTACAGTTTCTACAAAAGCTTGGAAATCAATCTGTTAGTTCTCATACTCATCTATGCAGTGCAAAAATTTCAGCAAATCCCTATCATCATCAAACACTTGCCAACTGCATATGTTTTCTGGTATGGCAGGCCTAATTTTAACCTCTACATCTGTGACACCTGACAGAGTGATGTCATCTGGCCTTATTGCAACATTGGCTAAGAAATCAGCCATAACATTTTTTGACCTTTCTACCCAGCCAATTGAAAATGCATCAAAAAGTTCAATAGTATCCCAAACAGCATGCTTGTATTGTTTCAGTCTTTTATTTTTTGCAGCATACTTATTTCTGATTTGGGATACAATCAGCTCAGAGTCCCCAAATACTCTTAACATCTTAATTCCATGTTTGAGAGCAATATTCAGGCCTAAGAGTAAAGCCTCATATTCTGCAATATTGTTTGTGCAATCAAACCTCAGCAAGAAAGAGAACTTGAGGAGCTTACCAGTTGGAGACAGGAAAACAACTCCAGCTCCAGAGCCTTCTTTTGCACAAGCTCCATCAAAAAACATGGTCCATAACCCCTGCTGATCCAGCTCATCAATGCAAACATTTTTCTTTTTGTCTTCTGCATCATCTGAGACAACCCTGAAGTTATCACAGTCAGTGTCCACAAAGCATACCTGTTCATTTGCTTCTTGGTCTTCCACTGTCTCTGATGATCTTTGCTCTCTGATTAACTTGACATCCCTGCCATTCATTGGAATCATGGCATATGACAGGTCCAGCTGCATACTTCCACCAATTAGTGCTGCCCATCTTCTTGACAACAGCATACCATACTGCGGCTTGATGTCCACCACTGTTATATTCATCTTGTATTTCTTTTCAGGAAATGCTGCCAGTTTGAAATCCACATCCTTCATGATTCCAATGACTGGTACCTCTCTGGCATCCATAGCATAACACTTTCCACATGCCTTGTCAATTTTTAATCCAGTTTGCTGCATGATGGCCAAAGGCATGACATTTGTGGATGCTCCAGAGTCAAGCATACAATTTCTAATTATTTTACCATTTATAACCAGGGAAACATAAAATGGTTCCACCTGTGAAGGGCACTTTGTCATGGTCATTCCTAAATAGACTTCAGGAGTCTCATCCTCTTCATTACACATGACCTGTTTCTCACCCTGGGTCTGATCATTCTGTTTAACTTGAAAAGGTACCCCTGAGATTAGGGATATTGTCCTATTCTTGATCTCTTCTACTTTCATGAGTTCCATAAGTGGAACAGAGACCTTTACCTGAGAGAGGATCTGGGCTATATCAAATGGAGCACAGTTTATACAACAGTTGTAGCTTGCTCCACAATCTTGCTTTTATCTTGAGCTGATTTAGCTTTCATTTTCATAGTTCCCTGATCATCATTCTTGTCTTGGGAACCTCTACTTTGATCTTCAGCCTGAGGGGTTTTGTTTTCTGGTCCTTGAAATTCAGGACCTGCTCTGTATCTAAAGTTCTGCTTATTATTTACCCACTGCCTTTTTTGTGGTTCAGTTCCTTTATGACCATGCACCAGCTGACCTGCAGAAATGTCTTCTGGCTGATGTGGGCTGCCAACCTGATTTTTACCTCTGAGGTTGTAGTTGCTTTTGACCTGAGCAACTGCTGCAGCTGTGAAGGCTCTAATTTCCTCATCAGAAGGTCATTGTAGGTTACTCAGAAAATTATGTGAGTTCTGAGCATACACATAATTATCCTCATCATCTTCATCATATGGGGACTGTTGGCAGGCCTGAACCTGATGATCTGTCCTCTCATCAGCATCATAAAGAGTATATCCATTGCCTACGGACATCATGTTAACATCATCATCCTGCACATGATGTGGCTCATTGCATTCATTACAGGATGTAGCATTATCATACAAGGATTGGGCAATCATGCACTGTGACTGTGAATGTGGCATCTGATAGATTATACACCACGGAGCATCATCAACAATATTTATAGTTTTCTTCAGGGGATCAGGAGTTTCCTTGGCATGTTGAGCCCTCTGATTTGTGTTGTTACGTGGATATACAGGCTTACCATCATGCCAATTGGTGTTATAAGGCATATCATGTAACGATGGCCTCTTTTCCTGCCTTTGATAGACTTGCCTATCAGGACCCATCCCTTTTTCACTTCTAGCTAATCTATAGCTCAGGTCCTTAACAACATTTGCCAGTTTGTCTATCTTATCTTCAGGAGCAGATGTACTACCTTGAGTGTTCTGAGGCTTGTTTGGGTTCTGCAGAATTTTTACATCATCCCTTCTATTTGTCTTGCCTGATGCTTTCCTATTGTTTTCAATATTTACTGCAATTCTGAAAGCATCCCTGAGAGTGGCAGGACCTTTATCTCTTAGTCCATATGCAGTCTTTGCATCAAAGGCATTGATGTACAAAATTATGCACATTGGTTCATTTGGCCTCATATGATGTGGCAGTTTGTTCAACACTTTAGTAAATCTTGCATTAAAGTCTGCAACCTGCTCATTTGACCCTTTTGTGATACTGGTGAACTCATTTACAAAGAAGCTAGGGTCAGTTTTATCACCATATTGCTCCTTGAATATCCTTTTAAAATCATCCCATGATGAAATGCTCCGGTCAGGCAGATTCCTGTACCATTCTCTTGCCTCATCTATTAAGGATTGCATGAATGACTTCATGAAGACATCCTCATGCTCAACCTCAAAATTATCCATGACATTTTGGAAGGCCTTTAGATAATCTTCTCCTGACACTGTATTGTTTCCTGAAAACTTAGGCACTTGCAGCCTCAGATGCTTATCAATGGGGTTAGGATACCCAGGAATACCATCAAACACCAGCTGCCTGAATCTATCTAGCTGCATGGGCTGTCTGTTTGGCTGATTAACATTAACATTTCTGTTTGCATTCTGGTTTCCTGCATTGTTCAGTGGTATCCTAGCATCATTCACATTTTGTCTGTCATCATGATGCTGATGTTGCATTTCATATCTTTGCTGATGTCTTTGCATATTTGCATTCTCTAGAGTAGGAACTGAATTATTTTGGGCAGTTCTCAAGGCTTGCACTTTCTGCTGTATATCATCTCTGATTTTCATGGCTTGTAGGTATTCTAGTTCTGCTCTTAGACTTTTGATTTCTTCAGCCAATTGCTCATCCTTAGGTCTGGAGGTAGATGGTCTCATACCATTTGGGTCATCATCTTCATCATCCCTTAGGGACTCTGCCTCTTCAAACCTTTCACTTGGGTCTAGAAAAGGGCGTTCTTGGAACACCTCTGACCTCATTCTCATACTACCACCCTGTTGCCTCTCATATGCACCTTGGATATCAGCTTCTGCATTTGAAAAATAAGGAGCATGCTGTCCTAATGGCCTAGGGTTATCTTGTACCTCATCACTTTTTCTGGGGGAGCTCTCATGACTAGCTGAGATAGTTCCCTTTCTTCTATACATCATTCTTTTTGTTAATGGTAACTCTTCAAATAGAGGATTTTGTTGGGATCTTCTCCCCTGCATATAATTTTACTATGACCGGTTGGGAGATTACTTCAGAGTCGCCACCTATTTCTAGGAACTGTTTTCTTCTGAAAACCAGGGTTCTTTCACAAGGTTCCCCAGCGGAGTAGATTACTGTTGCTAACTCAGATGGGTCACATATATATCACTGGAGATGATTAGATAGTACTTTTATTTCTCAATCCCCAGTAGAGTCGCCAATTTCTGTTGACTTTTTCCCAGACTGGATGCTTATTCCCAGATTTCCCTACAAGGTAGCCATCAGTGATCAACAGGATCTCTGGGCCAGGGGGTCAACAGTGTAGGAGATAGACTCTGTATTTTATCTCCTCTTCTTCTTCAGGCTCTGCAAGACCTAGGGGGGTATTCCCTACTCAACATCCATGAGGATATGCATACAAGGCTGGGATGCTGACAGAAAGCAGATAGTCCTCCTGTAAGTAGACCAAAACTGAATGATAAGAGCAAAGGGGCTAGCTTTGGGCCTATTAGCAGTTGTAGACAGAGGACTGAGGATCCTAAACTAACTCTAATGTCCTAATGTTGGTTTTAGATTTTGCTTTGGAGTTTAAGTGTGGATGCAAAGCTGGATATGGTTATAACACAAAACAAAGCATGATTGGTGCCTATCCAGGGCCTGGAGTCAGTAGACATACACCTGTGAATGATCAGCATGAACAACTAAAACTGGATTTCAAGGGGATATGTGTGATACCTGCCTTACAGGCATCTCCCAATACAAAGTGTTAGGTTATCTCTACTTATGGTATCCCTACTGCAGTATACCCTTCCCAATGTTCAACCTGAAAACAGTTTAATCTACCCCTTGAGTAGAAGTTAGAAGATCAGACAGTCAACATAGGAATTCTATGTTCTAGAATCTAAACATTACCAAACATCCAGATTCAGAAGAAGAGTACATGCAATACTGGAGACAGAATTAACACAACACATGCTAAACAGCATTTCTCATATAAGTTTGATCATGAAATCAGTGGGTTCATGCCAAAAACAAACAACAAGAGATACATAAACTCACAGGTAAGCTGTACAGAGCAACCGGATCAGCCTGTTATGCATTACAGAGCCAAAATCATCAACTTTCAACAACCTTTCAAATGAGCAAGACCACCTGCTTATAACAGCCAGGTAGGTGCTCAGCAATTAATTACAAGGTTGACCAAAATTTCGCCAGATACACAGTATCAGGAAAATGGCGCTCAAACACAACCAGATTGGCGCCCAAACTTGAATGCAGCAGGTAGGGGAGGAGACAGGAAGATTTCTCGAGCCCTGCGCCCCTGTCCGCTGATTGACACCTCCAGTCGGGTACAAGATCGACCCACGCCATTGCCCATACCTCTGCAACAATCGCCATTAATGGCGCACCAACCCGCGGCCTTGGGAAGATCATCAAATCTGCAATCGCAACCATTTCCCGCCGAGATTCATCATCATGATGTTTCGAATATGCAGGATAACATTATCCCACATGCACCCCGCGATGACCTCAATAACACTTTATATACTAGGTCATGAGCATATATCATGTCGGTGCTTTTGCTCCTAACGACACTAGTATAGACTTCATCATCATCATCCCCCAGCAGCATGATATCCTGTTGTTTGAAATATCACCCTGACATCATCACGATACTCGAAACATAACCTTCATGATAATCGGCACAACCTGATCCTTCGGAGGAACATCCTCCTGCTGAGCTTATAACAAAAGTCTGGCCGATGAACATCCTGATGACGTCATCATCATATCCTGCTGACGTCATCATCATATATGCCTACTGCGCACCTCCTCATATCCGGATGACGTCATCATCATGTTTGCAAATATCAGGAGGTCTCTTCAAGATGATCAGTTGTTAGAAATATGACCCCCGCGGACCTTGATGACGTCATCATCATATGAACATCATCATGATATTCGGAAGACAACCGGATATTTGGAAATATCCTCCTGACGTTCAAATATCAGGTTGCACTGTAGCTCCACTATAAGATCGGGGCGATAACTGAATATGATGATGCTGCTTAAAAAGATCACCCCCAGTAGATAATGTGCGAAGCCAACAGGCGGATATCTCCTTGATATCAACATCATCATGATGCTCGAGCAAACATATATCCGGGTGATATGAAAATATCACCCCTTCCTTCGGAATATCATGATGCAGATAGGCAGATAAAAAGATATCACCCTGATATACGGATGACGTCAGCATCATCAGGATGAGAAACAAAGAACAAGAAGTGATACAACATCATCAGGATGATATTGACTAAGATCATCCTGACGTTCCAAAATATGATGACCCTAGTGAATATCGGGTCGCAATTAGAACTCTTCAACAACATCATCAGGATGATCATAACCAAGATCACCCGATGATAAAAATATCACCCCGGCGAAATATCATGAAGGCAGAAAATATGATGACCTCCGCAAGCAGCAGGATGATAACTGGAAATATCATGATGATGACGACCCTTAGGAAAAAACAAGTTAGGTCGACAACTTAGAGAATAACCCCTTCAAGATAACGGGGCAACATCATCATCATGTTTGAGCAAGGTGATATTCGGAAGATCACCGGATACTTGAAAAATCACCCCCGCAAGCAACTGAGGGCGCACTGTAGCTTACCAGTATCATCAGGATAATAAGCAAACATCACCCGACAGTTGAAATATGATGATGACGATGAGAAAAACAAGTCGACGAAGAACATGCTGATGAAGATCATCATCGAAGACAAGATGATGATGACGACCTCCTCCTCAGAAAAATATGATGCTGCAGCTGAAAAACGCTGAGGAGGTCCAACACTTAGAAAAATTGGGCAAGAAGGTGAAGGCTTCAGATGAAGAAACCTCCTGATCATGACAAATCAGCCCCAGGTCAAAATAAGTGCTAACAGAAACAACCTTACAAAGAGGCAACAAGAGTTTAGGATGTGGAAACACAATGCATCAACAACTACACAAGACAAGGTGGCCAAAGGCCTACAATATACCAAACCTTGATCTAGTAGATCCTACACACCCTTAACCTAGGTGCAAGAATCTAAGACATACCTAGGAAGACCTTTATTCCTTCTTTGCACAAGAATCCATAAATCTAGATCATCCACCTCATTAGAGTGAGTGGATAGAGGAGTGAAGTCTATCTCCACTACCTAAAACTATAGCTTTATAGAAGTAAGAGAGGGACTAGAATGCCTAACTAGTAATGAAGCCACCTAAGAAGACTGATCAACCACAAGGTGGGAATTGAAGTCATGTGTACAACAAGAGAAGGATCCAAAATAACAATCTTTTAATGGTGCAAAAAGAGTAGTTATAAGATATCCTTAAGCAGGGGGCAATTGCTTGATATGAGATGAATAACCCAAAGCAGTAATAGAGGTATCTAGTGGTGGCATGGTAAAAGAAGTTCCCTCCATCTAAGAGTCAAAATCATAAAGATCAATGATTAGGTGGTGGGGAAGGGCATTCTACCACCAAGAGTCCAAACTAAAAGACTTGTGGTAGGAATGAGGATAGTCAAAATAAATATGTCTAGTAGTAAAGCATCATTGACAATGGAAGGGGATACCCTTGTAGTCAAGAGGTTGGATCCAAGAATGATCCAACACCTACATAACAACATCCACTAGAAGGGAGTTGGATAAGTCAATGTTTGCCAAAATGGAAACAAAGATAATGTGGTAGAAGCTTGATGTAGAAAAGTTAACCTTTAGGAAACATTTGATAGAATTGCCAATCACTTCATAGCAAGTGTCACACCAAAAATGGAGAGGCAGGTTAGGTAGTTTGATCCAAACTAGCACAGTATTGAGAGTTTTGGTAAGGGGGTTGAAGGAAGGGAACTAGGGCTTGAGAATAAGAGAGTGATATCCCCACCAAATCCCTATCAAAGGTTGATTCCAAGGCCACAATAAAGAATCCCCTTGCATAGGGGTAAATCTCAATTATGTTCTTAATGATAGGCCATTTTTGCTTCAAGATCCAATAATTCAAATTAAGTAGACAAAGACACAAATAGTTAAATCTATAAATCAATCCTCTTTTTACATAATAATCCTCCTTCTTAATAACATTCTATCTAAGAAACACCACACTAGAGGATTAAATGCAAGGAAGAGGCTCCACTTTACCATGATGAGGACATTAGGAGGCATCCATAGGAGAAGAAGATCGACCAAAAACTACCAAATAGGAGCATGGAATGCCACTCTTAGAGATATTAGGCACTGAGCCCCCATTAATAGTTAGGGAATCTAGTGAATCATCATCCACATCTAAGAACAAAGTAGCTGAAGCATGTTGGGTGGGAGCTCTAGCCTCAGACACTAAGAGACCATTGAATGAGGTCACAATGAATGTAGGCCTAGAACTAGATGCAAATGTAATATGACTAATAGAAACAAATTCCTCCAGTATAGAATCACCACTAATCTTGATGATGTCACTAGGAACCTCATGAAGAGGAGGAGGGAAGGGTAGGAGTATAGTCTCAATAGAGACTAAGGCAACAAATTAGTAGTTAAGCCAAGGAGGAGAAGGAATTTTAAATTCCCCTATTATATTAATTATTGATTAGTAAATTTAAAATAATTTATATCTCCTAGGTCACTTACACTTAGGAGTTTTCCAAATCTTATATTTTATTTAGTGAATCCAACTCTCTTAAACTTTAACTTCTAATATAGACAACAAACCCCTACATTTAATTCATTTTTCAAATCTTCATCTCTCAACATTCTTCTTCCTTTGAATACCCTCTTTCCTCTTTACAAATCCTACCCTCCTATCCGTACACTTATTTTTTGTCATAAAACACACCTCTTAGTCTACCACCACACTTTATCCCCCAATTATTTTTGTTTGTTTGCAATAAAAACCAAAAACCAAAGCCTTCTCTTTTCTTTTATTTATCTTCTCTTTTCTTTCGTTTTTCTTCCCAAACTGAACCAAAAATAAAATTCACCCTAATTTTTTAGGGGGGACTACCTTGAATCCTATTCTTATATCCTTTGGACAAAAATGGTGGTTTATGGCTAACTCATTCTTTTCTTTCCTTAATCTAGTCTTCACATATCCTATCTACTATTCTCAACAACTTCCCTAATCTTTGTAACAATTAGTTTGAACTTTTCCTTCTACCAAGAAAATATTGTTCTTACCATTCCCCTTTCTCTTTCTAGTCTTCACAATCCATCTTAACACATTTTCAAGACTATTTCTCTTTTTTCCAACACTTAACCTACCTATACTCTTAGCCTCCCCTAGCCTCTAGCTTGACCCAACACCACTTACCATTTTTCCTCAAAACTTAGTTGCATTGTTCCTAACCCTAGTTTATCAATCCTCGTAGGCTCCCCTACCCATCTATTCTTCCCAACATCTCTCTCTACTTTCACAAGATCCCTTTTTCTTTTCCCAACACATAATCATACCTTACCTACTTCTCTCTCCTTTCCATATCACAACACCTCTCCTTTCTCTTAAAAATGACTTGTCTTTGCACCAACACCTAGTTTACCTAGCCTCTTAACCTCACCTAGGCTTAGCCTCATTGAGATTGTAGACACCCAAAATTGACTTAGTCATTGTTATTGAAATAGTGCATTATCCATCATCTACATTTGTCTAACACATTTAAATAATTTTTCTATATTTTCTTCTAAATCATCTATTTCTTCTATTAATTAAATGAATTTATATTTATTTAATTAATTTCCCTCACATATCCCATCATTTATCCTCACCTCTCACCACATTTCAACACTTGTCCATCTCTCAATTGACTCATGTGTGGTAGTACAACTTTTATTTCAAATCTTTCACATGTACAACTAATAAGACTGAATTTTATTAAATAGAAGTATATGTGTACATAATTACACATGTGCTTTATCCTCTTCTTTACACTTGTCCTATGCACATTCACCTATGATCATGAATTAATCTCAACTGTTCACATAGCCACCTAATCTCCACCATTGATCAACTCTTATTGAAAATTATATATACACCCACTCATTCCCATTTTTCATATCTCACCATATAGCGTCCAAATTATCATCTCAAGCATAATACTTCCATTAGCATCCATTGAGCATTTTGAGCAATTACATCCATTATCAGGGCAGCTTTAGCACTTATGATTGTCTACAATTGAGAAGCAATCCACAAATCCAACCAAGGAATCAATAATCTAGGTGATTTGCTTTCAATTTGATTGCATTTTGTGTCATTTAGATGGATTCTTTGAAGGTGGTAGGATTAAGTTTGATTTGTATTTTTTGATCATCCTAACTTAAATTTTCCTGCTCACACATTCTAGCATGCCCGGTGGGACTCACGTCATTGATTTGACATCTTTTTGCAAGTTGTTTTCTTTGTGAAGTTGGATTTGTAGGTTCCAAGCACAATTGGTCTACAAAAAATCACAATTGACAGAAAAGTGAGTGCAATTGATCGACAGAACATCACAATTGGTCATTTTTCATAGACAATTGCATTACAGAGAATCACCTTTGGCTTTTTCAACCGCAATCGGTATTAGGGTTTTTTCTGTTTTGCATATCATTGCAATTGAATTGTAGAAAGTCACAATTGGCCTAAATTCATGTGTATTTGGTCGGTAAATCATCGCATCTAGTCATTTTTCATATGCAATTGCAATTCAGATCATCGTAGTTGGTTGTTTCCATACGCATTTGGCTAAATTTCATTTTTGTTGGATTTCTTTGGCATCTAATCATCTCTTTATGCAACATCTTATCTGCTTGTCAAAGAAAGGAGGCTTTGAAACTACTAATCCATTTGTTGCAGCATCAATTGGTCCAAGATATATCATTTTATCACTAATTTAGGAACATTTGGATTTGGTGCTTAAAGGGAACCATTGTTTGCTTCGTGCTTGTTTTATCTTTCTTGATTGCTTGCTGTGTATGTGTGTAACCCAAATTTAATAACAAAAGTATCCTCTCCCCTTGCCTATCAAATGGATCTTGGGTGTATGAGAACTTGTTATTATCTTTAGAGGCCCTACCTTCCTAGTGTGAGAAGGGGTACAACCCAAGCAGTAACAAGATAAAGCCAAGCTCTTCCAAGCCGCTATATAAAAAAGTGTTTGTGTCGAAAGCCACAAACAATGGGTGTTTTTGTGTTACACCGACGAATGTTTCCCCCAAAACCCCATTGAGTGTAACCTCTTTGGGATGGGAAGCCTCCATTAACAGAGTGAATCACCTCACATGTAGCCACATGAATGGATGCCCATATTAGAAACCTTTCTGTAGTAGCCAAAAACCCTCTATCTGTTGATACAAGAGGACAGAAGATTAGGCCTCCCATAGTCGTCCCACATTTTTGTGGCTTATGGCAGAGATAGAAAAGTATCATAAGGTTTGCGAGCCTTGTGGACTTGGAACTTGGTGTGCCTGACAAGTGAGTGCACTGTAAGGGGGAGCCCGTACCCCAAGTTCTCGAAGCTATACACCATAAGTAGACGTGGCTGGGTAAAACCAAGTGGGAACTCAACAAATACAGTCCTTGCCTAGCCTAGGGTGTACATACTTGTGAATGTTGGAGTGATTGTTTTCTTACAGTCATCATTTTTCTATCAAAACCAACCTAAAACTGCAATTAAACAACAAAAACTTACAATTGAGCCATAAACCCTTGAATCTATAAGAAACCTATATGCAATTGAGCCACAGAAACTTGTGATTGTTCCAAATTCATGTGCAATTGGTCTTTGTTATAACCTGCTGCTAAAAACCCTATCAACCGCATTTACAAATTGTCATATGCAATTGAACAACAGTTCCTCGCATTTGGCAAAATCTTGACTGCAATTGAATAGTAGTCTATCGTAATTGGCTTATCCTTGATCATAATTGAATTATCAGTCATTGCAATTGGATTATCCTACCTCGCAATTGGTTATGTTCAGACAGTACCTAGAATTTTTGCTAAAATCATCATCCTCTTTGCTGTTTGAGCATCATTTCTGGTCTATAGGTTTTATCCCAAGCATTTCCCAACCCAATCTTCACATCAATCATCTTGTTGAGCGTAAAACCAGTATATCTTTTAGACTTTAGAGCCTTTACATCCATTGAGACTCCCAAAACAACAACCTAAACCAATCATCCAAAACAAATCCTTAGCTTTCTGTAGCTGAAACCACCACTTAGGTATGATTATCATCATCCTTTAGCATCCTATCCATCAGCAAGCTTATCCCTTGAGTTCAAGATTCTATCTCTCGGGGTACCTTTTATCCAAAGCCAAATCAAACCAACAACCAAGAAACTAGCCAAATCAACCAAGCATCCCAACAACAATCCAATCAGCTAAGACATCCAATTAGCAATCCAATCATCCTATCATTCAATCAGACCATATCCAAAGATATCAAAATAGCAACCCAATCTAAACAATCAACTTAGCAAACCCAAAACATCAAACAAATAAACCATCATCTTTGGAGTCTCAAGACCTTTGTGAAACAAGTCCATAAAACCTAGGCCAACATCATCTAATGCCTCAAACAAGGAGACAACATAGGGAAGCCATGGAGAGAAACTTTCACCAATTTCAAAACACCCCTCTTAAGGATGCTTCACCATTTACAACCTGAATGGACCCCTGACAATTTTTACCTGAGGGTTACACTATAGGAGCTTCATCTTCTACTCTGGGTCCACAAGAAGACATATATGTCTATGAGGATTCCTCAGAAGATAACCTCCAAGATCCAAAAGACGTACACCATGCCAACAAGATCATAGAAGCTAATCGATAAACCATACTTGTGAATTTGCTCAAAAGCAGAACTATGCTACCAAGTGACTTTGACTTGTCCATTATCTAAAAAGAAACACCTTCAAACGTCACTCCCACTGCGATCACTACCATGTCCAATAATCCTACAACCACACCATCCAATATTGTGTCACCATCTTTGGCTCAATTCCCTCCATTTCATACTCCCATCACTGAACAACCGCTCATATAACCAACTGATATTGCCCAAATGCATGAGTCCTTAGCTTCACAAAATGCACATCAATCACCCATTTCACAAATGCTTGCAAGCTCTACTCCTAGTGTGCCTATTGCTAATGCGCCCCATACGACGCAAAGCACTACAACCATAGTCCAAACACCTCAAGTATCACAAACACCAACTCCCAATGTGTCGTATGTTGAACCATCCCAACCATCCCATGCATCTTCCTCTATAAACACCATAACAATATCTCAAACCAATTCAGATGCTCCCCTCATTGACCTTAATCCCCCCATCACTAGTTCTCCTATAATTGACCGACTTTTCTTTGGATCACAACCTTCCAATACCCAAACGAACTATCTTGCGCCACCTGTTGTGTCACAAGCACAATTCCAAACCAATCCATCTACCAATCCATCCTTTGTATCTCAACCTCCATTGCCTAATGTATCCGCTCCATCTCAAGTTATTCCCTCTGTTGGTACACATGTGTCCTATATAAATCCATCCACAAATGTCCAAAATCTGCACCCCACATCCCAAGCTTCATACATATCCTATGTTAATCCAAATTCGGTGATCCAAAATCCATTGACCGTCTCTCAATCTCCACACAATACTACCCCACAAGTAACCTATGTCCATCCTTCCTATGGTTCACATGTGACTGTTGCATCCAACCTCAATACTTCTATGCATACATTTGTTCCTTTGCCATCCGGTAGCCAAGGACACAATACCTACATTCAATCCTACAACACCCAACCAAACCCAAATCTGCAATACCTTATACCACCTCTAAGCCATCAAAGTCACATACCACAGCAATCACGAGTGCTTACCCAAGATGACATGCAAACACTTAGACAAGAAATGAATGACATGAGATTAGGTCAGAGCAAGAAAATATTTTCATTTGAGGAAGTGTGTCTGTATCCATTTGATAGATCACTACAAATGACACCTTTTCCTCCACATTTTGAAATACCTCAATTTGACAAATACAAGGGAAAAGGAGATCCTCATGACCATCTAAGAGCTTTCTATGTTGCTTGTCTAGACGTTGCTTATGATGACACATATCATTTGCGTCTATTTCCTTGCACTCTCATGGGACAAGCTATTGAATGGTTTGCTCATCTTCCTCCAGGGATTAAAACTTTTGGTGAGTTGGCTGAAAAATTCTTTTCACACTTTGATTTTAACATTGAAAATGAGATCTCTATGAACGACCTTGTCACAAACAAACAACGCAATGGTGAGACATTCTCATCCTTTTTACAATGATGGTGCAACATGGCTAGCAAACTTCCTTGGCAAATACCCAAAAAACAAGTGGATATCTTTGTGCAAAATCTTAATCCGGAACTATCATTTCAATTACAATTGCAAAGTGCCACTTCTTTTGAAGAAGTCATTACCAAAGGAACAACTATTGAGAGATCTTTAATTTCCAAAGGTACAATCAAAATATTTAAAGACAATAAAGACAATTCGTAATCCTTTAATGACAAATCCCATTTTTGGAATAAGAATAAAAATGTTGTAAACAATGAAATTGTAGACACAAAGCATGTTCAAACACTGAAAGCTCCCATGAGTGTTCAAGCTGCAACCAAGAGCCCTCCTAACATAAACACACCATTCCTTCAAAGAGATCAAATGCAAGCAAATTCACCACAAAGATGCAAGTTCACTCCTTTGGGTGAACCTATTGAGGTTGTTTTAAAGAAATGTATCCAATTTGGAGCTATTGTTTTACCTGAGGTCAAACCATATGAAGAACCCCAATACAAACCCAATTGGTACAAGGATAATGAATATTGTGAATATGATAGGGTAAAAGGACATAACACTATTGGATGTATGAAGTTGAAGCATCTTATTCAAAACCTTATTGATTAGGGTTTAATCAATCTAGAGGAAGCTAAGCAAACATCAAATTATGATCTTGTTGCTTTTAAAGATCCACTTCCTGCTCATGATAAAGCAAGTGCCTCCTCTTCGGGAAAAAATGTCCACTATACATATGAGTCATCCACCATTGGCCGCATTGACCATGTATGCATATCGACCATTACCATAAAAGCAAAAGAACCTATCCAGCCCATCTATATTCAAGCTGTGAAAAAACCTGATTGTGTTGTTACTAGCTGTCATGGTCGTGTACCAATCCAAGCTACACCATCCATCCCAAGACCAACCACAGGATATAACATCCTTGATCACTTAGGTAAAATTCCTACGAATATCTCTATTCTTGAATTGCTACACATATCCCTTGAGCATAAAGCTATCCTTGACCAAGCATTGCAAGAATCATTGGTCCCTAATAACATAGACACTACATAGTTTCAGGCCATGGTAGCAAGCATCGCATCTCCATATCACTTAACCTTTTCTGATAAAGACCTTGTTGCAAATATGTGCCTAAGCAGTGTTGTCATTGATGTCAACATATCCTTGTTGCATTGATGTGAAGTGTATCCTATTTTGTTGCCTGGATAGAAGACTGGAATGTTGAGGATATTGAGAAAATTAATAAAGATCAATGTATGTGGACCATATGGCTATGTAGAGGATTGTCTAAAGTAGATCCAGCTAAGAGTTGAGAGGTCCTCACGAAGATCTGAAGAAGATGTGGCCATCTGAGTAGAACTGGGTTTTACAGTGTTCAGAAGAAACAGAGTGACAAGAAATGGGTTCGGATTGTTCTGCAAATGAAAAATTATGATTTGCAAATCTAGAGGCATGTTTAGGAAGTTAGTGTGTATCCTCAACTCAAGTGGTCAGTGGTTTGGAGGTCTGCAAGCAATATTTCTATGTTGACAGTCATGGAAGACAGTGTTCTTGAGGTTTCAGATGAAGATGCAAGTGATTTTGATGATTTGGAGGAGTGCGGATGTTTTTGTTGATATCAATGTGCTTGTGGAAGTCTCTAGATCATGTGACTTCTGTGTTGGAGGTCTACATTGAAGATTAAGCTTGTTGATGAAAATTTCTTTCATGGTGTTGTTGTTCTTCCCAGTCTTGGCTGACTGGATGATTCAAGCATGTTGCAGATGATTTAAGAGCATTTCCTTGGAGTGAGGTGTGTTGTTTAAGGAAGATTCAAGTCTCAGCTATGTTTGGCTAACAATATAGTGATCCGCATTAAGACAAGCCAACCTTAATGTTCATTCCAAGGTTGATAAAGCATATAAATATTTGTGGATGAGTTGTGGAATGGTGTCCTTGTGCGAAAATGATAAAATCCTAAGAGAGATATAGAAACAGAGCAGAGAGGAAGAAGTGTAGAGGAATAAGAGCGATAAAGGATGAAGATATAGAGAAGAAGTGTTTAGGGAATATAACAGAAATTTGTGAGCTTTCAAAGGGACTGAACCAGGCATGAAGAAGATGCCACTTCTTAGTTCATTATCTTTGTGTTAAACATAATTTCTTGTAGATAGTGAGCCTCTTGTAGGCAGTGAGCCTCTTTTGAGTAGTGAGCTCTGGCTAGTGCGCCTGAAGGCATGTGCCTTCTCTTTTTCTAAGTACTTTTAACAGGGTATGAATCTTGTGGGTTAACCCCCACTATGGCTTTCCCTTAACTAGGTTTCCACGTTAAGAATTTTGGTGTTATGTGTGTTCATTTGTTTGTACTCATGTGTTGATGATTCATGCTTTAATCTTTACATCATTAATTACTTTTAAGTGGTAAAGATAATTAATTGCTGCAAGTGATAAAGTTTTGGGACAACTGATTCACCCCCCCTCTTAGTTGTCTGGCCTAATTCCAACAATTGGTATCAGAGTCGGTTCCTCTAAAAGAAGCTTGACTGCTCGAGGAGATCCAGGATGTCGACATACAAGAAGGATAGTCTAAGATTTGATGGAACAAACTACACCCTTTGGAAAAGTCGGATGGAGTGTCATTTACAATGTATGGGTGAATAGTATTAGTTGATAACTAGCAGTAAGTATGTGCCTCCGTAGAATGGTCCTAAAATAGTAGATCAAATCAGAGATGCATAAAGTAACATTTGAGCTAAAGAAGCCTTGTTGAGTTCTTTGACTAATATAGAAATGACAAATGTCTTTGGACTAAAAACTACTCATGAAATCTGGAAGAAATTAGAAAATATGTATGAAGGTGATGAATATGTCAAATGTGCCAAGTTACAAAGTCTGAGAGGTAGATATGAAAGTTTGAGGATGAGTGAAGATGAAAACATCACTTCCTACATGCAAAAGATAAATGAGCTTGTGTGTGGTATCAGGAGTGTTGGTGGAACCTTGGAAGAATCGAAGATTGTTGTAAAAGTGCCCAAATCTTTACCTAATTCATACAAACATAAGGTTGCTGCTATAGAGGAGATCAAAACTGTCTCAAAAGTCACAAGAGATCAGTTGCTTGGCAAAATTTCAGCATTTGAATTGAGTGAGTTTGGTGATTCTCTTCCTAAATTAGAATCTACATTCAAGGCCAGTGTTTTTGGAAAATAAATATTTGATCCTGAAAGCTCTTCAAGAAGATCAACCAGATATGAAATGGCAAGAAAGGAACTTGAAGAAGATGAATTTGGGCTTGAACAACTTGAGGCCCTTATTTCCAAAAGAGTACCAAGAGGAACAGGTAAGTATGAAGGAATGTTACCTCTCAAATGTTTTGCTTGTAATAAGATTGGTCATTTTACTTCAAGATGTTTAGAGAGATTTTCAAAACCAAACCCTAACAGACCTAGGGGTCAAAAGAAATGCTACTATGTCCAAGAAGCTAAAGGAGTCACATATGATGAATCTAATAAAGGGAGTACCTCTGAAAATGATTGGGTGTTCATTGTTATCAAGGAAGAAGATCTGATGCCTACTGAATCTACTAGCTATGTGAATGTGGAAAGTGCTTTAGCTGCTCAAATTGAAGAAAAGGATGAATGGGTGATTGACAGTGGGTGTTCTCATCATATGACCGGTGATAAAAGCAAGTTTGTTAGTTTGGAAAGATATGAAGGTGGAATTGTGATGTTTGGAGACAACTCAGTTGGTAGAATCTGTGGCAAGGGATCCATCTCTTTTGATGGTAAGAATAACACTAATGATGTTTTGTATGTGGAAGGATTGAAGTACAATCTTCTTAGTGTTGGACAGTTAGTTGACAAGGGTTATGATCTTCAATTCAAGGATGGAAAATGCAAAATCTTGGAAAGATCTAGAACTGAAATTGCATCTGGTACTTAGACTAGAGGTAACATCTTTCATTTAAGTAGTTCTAGTAAGAGTTGCTTGATTTCTCAGATTGATCAGAGTTGGTTATGGCATAGGAGAATGTGTCATGTGAATTTTGATGACATTGTCAAGATAAGTTCTACTTAGGCTGTGAGAGATCTTCCAAAAATTGTAAAACCTACTAATAGCATGTGTAGAGAATGTCATTTGGGCAAACAAAGCGGAACTACATTTAAGAGCAAAGAACTAAATTCAAGTGGATTATTGGAACTTGTGCATACTGATCTATGTGGTCCTACTAGAATTAGGAGTGTGTAAGGAGATAGATATTTTATGTTGCTGATTGATGATTACTCCCAGATGATGTGGGTAACCTTCCTAAAAGAAAAATCAGAAGCTCTTGACAAATTCAAGGTGTTCAAGGTTATGGTGGAGAATGAGATTGGTGTGAAAATAAAGTGTCTGAGATCCGACAGAGGTGGAGAGTTTACCTCTAGTGAGTTTGATACATTATGTGAAAAGCATGGAATAAAAAGATAGTTATCTACCCCTAGGACTCCTCAACAGAATGGAGTTGTGGAAAGAAAGAACTAGACCATTAGGACCATGATGATGGAAGCAAATGTTCCACAAGTCTATTGGAGAGAAGCTGTGAGCACTACTATCAACACTCTTAACCAGTGGAACAAAACTTCATTCAAGAGTAAAAAACAATTTTCAAGTGGACTATTAGAACTTGTACATACTGATCTATGTGGCCCTACTAGAATTAGGAGTGTGCAAGGAGACAGATATTTTATGTTGCTGATTAATTATTACTCCCAGATGATGTGGGTAACCTTTTTGAAAGAAAAATCAGAAGATCTTGACAAATTCAAAGTGTTCAAGGTTATGGTGGAGAATGAGATTGGTGTGAAGATAAAGTGTCTGAGATCCGACAAAGGTGGAGAGTTTACCTCCAATGAGTTTGATTCATTCTATGAAAAGCAAGGGATAAAAAGATAATTATTTTCTCCTAGGACTCCTCAACAAAATGGAGTTGTGGAGAGAAAGAACCGGACCATTCAAGAAGCTGCTAGGACCATGATGATGGAAGCAAATGTTCCACAAGTCTATTAGAGAGAAATTGTGAGTACTGATGTCTACACTCTTAACCGGCTGCAGATCAAAGGCAATTCTGGGAAGACACCTTACGAGCTATGTGAAATATTTTAGAGCTTTTGGTAGTAAATGTTATATCAAAAGAGATGAGGACCTTGGCAAGTTTGATGCAAGAAGTGATGAAGGAAATATTTTTGGGCTACTCTACTCAAAGCAAGGCATACTGGTGTTTTAACAAGAGATTGAAAAAGATTATTGAAAGTATTAATATTAGAGTTGATGAAAGAAAGGAGAGACCTTCTAGGTCTTGCGGATATGATTTAGATGATCAAGATGAAAGTCAAAATCAAGAAAGGCAAGTTCAAACTCAGACTCAAATCTAGATTGATCCAAAAAATCTAGTGACTCAAGAGGATAGTGCAGATGTTGAGGAACAAGCTCAAGAAATAGAAGTTCATAAGAAGCCCTTTCAATTGGATAATAGACAGTTGATCTAATGTTATATGTCATGGAGGTCATCCCAGGAGCCGAAGAACCAAAAGACATACAACAAGAGGATATCAAAAGAAAGGCCATGGATAAGGGCGATGTTTGCACTTGTATCTTAGTATTTGTATAAGTAAGGATGTTTCCTTGTTGGGCTTGTCCCCGTATAAGTTTCATAAATAAATAGTATGTATTGGACTGCAAAAGTCCCAGGCTAGACTGGAGGTTTTCTTTGCTCTATTCTTTCCTACCGGTGCCGGCACTGAACAAAGTTGTATTTTATAACTGATTTATAATAATGGCCTCAGCCTTTTACCAATCAATAATAATAATAATAATAATAATAATTTGACATGTAAATGGCCGTCAATTTTAAAGTAAAAGGTAAGTGTTTTTTGAACACATTCATGCCATTACACTCCACCCCGTGCTGCCATTGTAGAATGCCTCTCAGCATTAATAAAACAAATAATACAACACATGCAAAACAATAATAAAACGATTAAATGAAAAACAATTCAAATATGGTAATTTCAATATATTTTATTCTACTTATAAATTTTGTTTGCTACTTTTTAGTTTGATTTTTTCTTATTTTATAAGGCATCACTAATATTATGTTTAATATTAAATGACATCATTAGTATTATGTTTATTGTTATATATTAATTATTTGATGTTTATTTTTGAGAATGATGAGATTTATCCTTGTGCCAAAAGATTCTTTATCGTTGTTTTTAATAATGGTGATGATAGGAATGCTATGCTTAAAGGAGGGTTTAGATGTAGGGTGAGCATTCTTTGGTGATGAAGCCTTGGTTTCCTTCCTTTAATCTACTAGCATTTGAGCCTCTCACCATCCAGCCTATGTGGGTTCCTTTATCCAATCTTTTGCTTCAATTTTGGTAGGAATCTTGCTTTTCTACCATTGGTAATGCTTTGAGACAATTTTTATTGATTGATCCTGCTACTACAAGGTTCTTCCACACAACTTTTTGTCATATTCTGGTGGATTTTGACATCTCCAAGGCTCTTTTGGTTGATACTGTCTTACAGGTGGATAATCACCCTTGGATTCAACTCCTTGATTTCAAAGGCCTTCCTTTCCATTACCGTGGATTTTTCACTACTAGTCATTTGGCATATGACTATTGTTACGGGAAAATGTGGAGATAATATCAATAATCAATAATAACCCAATAACTCAATGAAAATGGAATAATCAAGATTCAACACAAAGAATAATACCTTACAAACCTTATTACTTCACGGCTTCCATTGGTCACCTATCTCAAATTGATCTTTCGTATGAATAGAGCCCTCAGAAGATGCACTTCCTTGCTTTTTTCTTCAAGATGACAATAGAGAATGGCTATGATAGTTCTTGTAATGAAGATGATCTTCAATACAATGAAAATGGTGATCACAAGCTATGGAATGGTTTGGTACCAAAGGCGTGCTGTGATTCCTACAGAGTAAGTTTACTAAAAGCTTGGATCCTTCAAATGGAGGAAGAGGGTTGTACTTATAGACTTGTGAGAGAGAAGATCAACGGTTGAGAAAACTTGAGAGGATGTGTGCGAATAGAAAGAGGACAAGTGTCATGTTCCTCCATGCAACAAGGGGAGTTAACAGAATAGAATGAAGAGTTAACTGAGATGATTGATCAGTTAACAGAATTGACTAACTAGTTAACTGATTTGATTTATGAGTTAACTAATTTGAATTGGAGGATAAATAGGACATGTGGGTGAGGGAACAACTAATTAAATATTAAAATATTTAATTAAGTGTGCACATGGACTAATTGAATTATTTTGGGTATTTAATTCAATTTTTGGAGGAAATAGATAACTTAAATAAATGTTTGGATTTATTTAAATTGACAAAGGGGGTAAATCACAAAACACACAATAACAGATATTGAACACAACAAATAGAACTTTCTTTTATTGAACTGGGCAACTCATTACATTACAGAAGCTCAATTACAATCAGAGGATGAACCCTCTATTGGCTGCAACACATTACAGCTTTCCCAACCTCAAGACTCTAGAATCTTCATCCTTCTGTAACCCTAAATTAGCTAGGGTTTCTGTTTTCCCACCTATTCTTGACTCTACACTTGCCCCCTTAACTCTACTACTGCCCAGGGTTCCCAAAATAGTCATAAATAGCACTTTTTGGTGGCCTTCAGCTAAATTTCAAAATTTGCAACTCCCTCCAAAAGTAGGTCAACTTCCGGGAAGCATAACTTTTGATCCGGGTGTCCGATTGACGAATTGTTTTAAGCGCCGGAAAGCTCGCGATGTGAACTATCATGTTGAAAATCTGTAAATAGATTTCTGTCAACTTTTTAAGATGTTATGAGATGTTTTAGTGCCTCATATCTCATTCTAGAAATTTTCAGGGGCTTTTCAGAAAATAAAAACTTTAATATCTTTCAGCTCACAAATGATCTTTGCCTAATTCCTTCGCCAAACGTCTTATATTTCCGTTATGTAACTTTTTGGAAGTTTTTGCTTCATTACATGCCCAAATGCAAACTTTCCTAAAATGGCAGGTACACTTTCTAAAATAGGCAGGTCGCTATTTTTAGCAGTTTTGGAAAAACCGAAAGTCCTACATCATTATTCTAGATATTATGGAACCAAAAACACTAATTATGGAAAGAAATGAAAACAACTACAATGGTTTTGAATTAACTTCTTTTTGGGTGATGCAAGATTGCCCTTACACCTCTAGATGCTCCTACATCATAAATATAGAGGATGATTTTAAATTTAGAAGAACTATTTAAATAATTGGACATTATTTAATTTAATTTTGTGGAGGAATATGAATCAACTAAATAAATTTATTTATTTATTTATTGATAGAGGAATTAAATTGAAATAAATATTTAAAATATTTATTTAGATAGAGTTGTGTCATTTTTAGGTGTATACATTTTGCCCCTCTTTGATGCAGTGTGTTTTATCACGTTGCTTCAAAGAATAAGAATTTTTGATAATGATACATGCCCCAATTTGCCCCTGGTATAGGTTTATGATGCTAGGATGCCCCCTTGGGAGATTGGATGGGAAGAAAAGGCAGCAAGACGTGAGACAAATAATCTCACGATGAAGAAGGTGAAATAACATGTAAAATGGTGGAGAAAAATAGGCTACGTCTTGAGAAAGATGGTGGATAAAGGACTCAGATAACATGCACGGTCACCACATAGCTAGGTAAGTTGGCATGTCTATATTAAGAAGCTGGGTCCACAATCCTAGTCATTTGCACACTTGTCATTTGGTGATAGCTTCTAGGAGAGTTGCAGAGCGCAGGAGCTAGAGCAGTCAGTAGAGATATGAATATTCCACACAAGGAGCATCGGTTTGAGAGGGGTCGACGATTCAAACGGCCAATAGAGGTAGGACCCCTAATACATACTTCAAAATTTCTAGGCTAGGGGCATTTATGGGTGTAATAAATGCTAGGCAAAGTAAGGGAAGTATATGTACCGATTCACGTTTCAGCGCATTTGTTTTCTAAAACTACACATTTGTTATAGTTCAGCGCATTCAGGTCATGTTTCGGTGCATTTGCTACTTTCTGTGCATTTGTCATGTCTTTCTGTGCATTTGTTATAGTTCAGCGCATGTAACTTTTCTTGCTATGCATATGCCAGTTCTGCGCATCTGTGGCGTAGAGCTGTGCATATGCTCTTAAACTGTGCATTTGCTTTTAAACTACACATTTGCTCTAATATTGTGCAAATGCCGCCTAGAATGGTGCATTTGCTTAGGATACTCATTTTACTTAGCGAAATTGACTCAATTGGCATCTTGATCGATGCGATAATTGATAAGCTATCTCTGAGATTGATAGAATCTAGACAAGAGATGACACACTTTGTTTTGATCAATTTGATATGTTTAGTGATTTTGATAGGTTTGATAGTTGAGCAGGTTTGCATTGATACGGTTATGGTTGATGTATTGTTTTGCTAGTTGCAGGAGGATATTTTTGACACCCTCATATCACGGGAGTAGTTTCCTATGATGATGTTGTAGCAATATATGCTGATAGAGATAGATCAGATAGTGCTCGGTGCTCTTGGTTTGGACTATGTGTGTTTCATGCCCGAGGTTCATGCGAACCCTGATTTGTTGACTACTTTGGTGGAGCGCTTCCACAGTGAGGATGGGACATTCCACCTCCCCACTGGTGAGATCACAGTTACGTTGGAGGGAACCTTCCTATAGTAGAGGAGCAAGTAGAGTAGGACCTGCAGCACGACGCCAGTTTAGATGAGTGCAAGTGGGTGTTTGATGATCTTGGGATAGTGGGTTCATCGATCAGCTGGCAGGACATGTGTGATTATTATGAGTACTTTCCAGGGATTGTGGCTTGTTTGATCAGTGGTGTTGTATGCACCGATCAAAGATCTCATGGTATTCCTGTTGGCTGGGGTAGGACACTGGAGAGGATGCTCACTGAGGGCACCCACTTTGCTTGGGGTGTTTGCATTCTTGCTCACCTCTACCACGACATGCATTAGGTGGTTTACCGTGGAGCTTCCAGTTTGTCTACAGGGGTTTCATTACTTCAAGTTTGGGTGTGGGAGCATATAGCCATGACTCGGCCCAGTGGCACTTTTCACAGATAGAGGGGTGAGACATACTCATATGGGTATGCAGGTGTACTTTCCCAGCACAGGTTGGGTAAGTTGGAGTACTGGCGTCACACGTTGGACAACGTGGACGTAGTTGTGTGGTGACCTTACCTAGAGTGTGAGATTTGGGATGATGAGGCTGATGAGCTGCCCTACGTTTTTTAGACGTGGTAGTTGATTAGGTGGACTCTAATATATTGGAAAGGCACATAGTCACCCATGTGGCAGAGCGGCAGAGATGGGGACCAGTGGCTTCCTATGAGAAGGCCATGACAAACTTTTTGCAAATACCTTATCAGGCATGGCCGATGAGGAGGGAGATAGTAGACACAGAGATGACCCAGGACTACGAGGACTAGTTCTCTGTACAACCATTCCCTAGGTACTTAGGATTGAGAGAGCTATCTCCTCACCTAGAGGATGTAGAGTCAGAGGAGGAGGATGATGGAGGTATGAGAAGGAGGAGACAGAGGAGGAGGATGATGGAGTTATGTGGAGGAGGAGACAGAGGAGGAGGAGAGGAGGTCGTGGCGGAGGGGGAGATGATGGAGGCGGTGGAGGAGGAGGGGATGATGGAGGAGGTGGGGGAGGATGGGATGGAGGTGACAGTATGCCACGACAGTGGTAGAGAGTGGGGTAGGCCCCACCCCAGTAGGTTGCTCAGCAGGTTCCACCTCAATAGGTGGTGCAGTAATAGGTTCAGGTTCCACTGCAGTAGATGGAACCCCAGGTGCAGGCAACACCAGTAGTTGTGGCACAGGTACCCCAGGCACCAGATCAGCCTGCCCCACACTAGCAAGTACAGGGGGATGTAGTTGGCATGCTTTGTGGCCAGCTGCAATAGGTTAGGACATAGTTGAGAGTCGTGGAGGCTTGGATACTCAAAGATGCAAGGGTGATCACTGGTATCACGGCAGAGAAGGATGCAACCCTTGCCAGAGTGCAGGCACTCACAACAGAGAGAGATGCGGTGATAGCTGCCTTGGGCACAGATGTAGCTACGATCATGCTTTTGACATAGTTAACACAGGCATAGGCTCAATTGACACAGGCTCAGGGGCAATTGACATAGGCGTTGGGAGAGCTGGCTAGAGCTCAGGCATAGATGTAGTACTACAAAGGATTGTACCATGGAGTGGTGCCAGCTAATCAGAAGGCACCGAGCTATAAGAGCCAGTCAGTGGCTATGTCTGTGCAGAGGGCAAGTTGTTCACATTTTGGAGCGTCATTTATGGGCCCACAATAGTCTGGGTTAGGCCGCGGTGGAGGAGGAAGAGGAGGGGACAGTGTTGGGAATAGCATCCCACAGCAGCAAGGCTAGCTGCAACCTTGTCTATACATTTTTGTGTTGGAAACAAGGCAGATAACTGAGAGGGGGGGTGAATCAGTTATCTCAAATATCTTAACTTTCTTTTCTTCTTTAATAATTAGTGCAACATCAAAACATATAAGCATATATAATCATAAGAACATAAATAAAATTATCACACATAACACAAGGATTTTTATGTGGAAAACCCTGTTAAGGGAAAAACCACGGGGTGACTAACCCAAGATTGTATTCTCTATTAAAAGAATAAGAAGTACAAAATGGTACTTGCCAATTAGGGATCACTGCCTGAGCACACTGCTCACAAGAGGCACACTGCCTACAAGAGACTCACTGTCTACAAAACTTATAGATGGTAATCAGGTGTTTTGAACTGATGAGAGACATCTACAAGTGCTAGAGTTTAATTCCGGTTAGGCACAATATACTGATTTGATGCACTTCATTCTTCCTCTCCTCTAGTGCTGCTGCTCTGTCACATACCGGACTTGTATTGCTGCTTCCACACTTATCTCTACCTTTCTTCACACTTTATTTTATCACATATGTACACACACACTACTACATACTAGAATTTATCTGGTATATATATCCACATCAAGGATTTCAACAACTTTCTAGTCGGCAACCAAAATACTCAAGATATTTACAAGTTACTACTCTGTCGGCTAAATTCATGCATGATTTGTGATGTGTATCAAAACATAGACATAGAAGTCATCAATCATGTCGGCCAACCATATATGATCCCTCAAATAGCTGGATCAACATCAATTACTCAACCGGATTGAAGTCTGATACTCTACCGGTCAGTTCTTCCTCAGTCTGCTCTGCCTGTCTTGAACCCAACACTCAGATGCTCATATCTTTTCCATGTTTTATCACTGGAGGCTCAATCTCTGGAATATAGTAGTCATGATACTCCTCTTGACTTGTCCAAGTCCACACCTTGCTGAGTTACACCATTTAAGAGATCCAGACCTGATTTTCAGACCTTGCTGCATGCTCTGTTCTTGTTCACTGGACCAAAACAATCTTCAATCTAACTTCTGGTTAGGCATACTATGTGCTGCGGATGTGTGGGATAGACTTTGTTGCCATCAATGACAACACTCATGAAGCCACACAGTGTCTCTTGCCAACATTTTGTACTTGTACATACATTTTTTTGATGGCTCATGGATATCTTGCATATGTATATACCACTTGCTATTTTGTATAGCGATCGAGACATGTATCATTATAATTTTGTATTTATGTATAGACCTTTTATGATGTGACTCATGAATGATAGATTGATATTGTACACTTGGACATATTTATGTTTTTATGATTATATATGATGATGCAGCTTATGATGACCTACATATATATTGTTATGCGATGATCATGGATGCTCTTTATTTATGATGTTTCTATGCTATGCACATGTTTATGATATCTAATATGTAGTTATGATGGCCTATATGTACGATGCTTATGCAATGATCATGGATGCAGTTTACTTGTGATGTTTTTATGCTATGTGAAATGATATGAGATGATTATGATAGCTATGTTTTTTATGGTTTTCTGATGGGATACTATGTATGCATCTATGTTATGTGTGACACAAATGTATACGAATGATGTAAATGCACCTATATGTTCACATTCTATGATGATCTAATGCAGACATTGTGATTATAGCTATGTTTTTATGAGTTTTTTGGTTAATGCAATGTGATGTTTGACTTATGCACCTATATGTATGCAAATGATCTAATCAAGTTAATGACTCTTTCATGTAATGCAAAATGATTAAACATGGATGACTTAATGCACTTATATGAATGCAAATGAGCTAATCAAATTAATGACTAATTCACTTAATGCAAAATGATCACACATGGATGACTTAATGCACTTGTATGTATGCAAATGATCTAATCAGATTTAATGACTATTTCACTTAATGCAAAAATGATTATATATGTTTTTGATATGTCCAAGTGTATTCAATCAACATAGAAGAGACTCGATGAAAGACACAATGAAAGACAGAAATCTGATCAGATAGAAGAAATGTGAATGAAGGAATCACAAGCTTTTATTTGTAAACACTAACACTGTGAACAAAATCTTTATTTGATGGATGGTATATGAAATGTAAATGGACACAATATGGATGCAGATATTTGTCCTTTTGAATTGCAAGTATTTTGAAGTGCTTGTTTCATCATTGGGCGATTTTTTTGTTATTTTGTGTTTTTAAATGTTGTAAGAAAATACAAGCACCTAGGTATAATTAAACCATGATGACCTGAGTATTGCTTACATGGATTTTGATTTAGCAAGTTAATACAAACATCTAAGTATAATTGAACCAAGATGACCTAAGTAGTTCTTATGTATCAACAGACAAGGATTACACCTGTTTCATGTTTAGACCTCTAATGTCCTCGATGATCATTGTGTTGATCATTTCTTTAGACAAGGTGTCACATTACTAAAGATAAACCCACAAGCAGCAAATAAAGAAAATAATCATGCCCCCATCATAGCATCTCTAGTTTTTAGGTATCCTTGAGTAGCATAGGAAACATGTTAACAAAAGTTAAAATTTTAAGGCACAACCAATCAAAAACAAAACTTTCTTGTATTAAATGTATCTTCTTGCCATAATTTAGATAAAATCATTTAGAGTGTTTTAGGCTTTATTTGTTTTCCTTTGGATAGGTTGATGTCTTGTGTCAAAAATTTTGTTTGGATGCGGGCTTTTGTTGTGCTTGTGTGTCTGATGAAAAGGTATCACAATCCTTATTGGTGTCCTCTTAGAACATGTGGTACTGCAGAATGTAACTCCTTAACTAGGTCGAGGACTTTCCCCCAGTCAAGTAGAGGTTTCTAGTTTATTATGGATGGAAGACAGTGAGATGCTCATGGTAGACTCAATGGAACAGGCCCTAAGGGACTGACCTAGTGCCTCAGGGGCTCATTGATGAAATGGCCTTGCCTACGTGATGATGCAGAGGCAAGGTAGTTCAGGATGAACCTTGATACTGACGATGGACGCTATGACAAGTTGACACTATGGATAGGGTACTTGACAACCTTAGGTACTAAGGCGACAAAAGGTGATAGAGTATCAAGCCATGATAGGTTATCGTTAGGTTTTATTGTGAAACAGATATGATCGGATGATGGAGAATGGTAGGAGAAATGGATGCAAGGTGATGGTTTGCCAAAGATGGAGGGAGTAGTTCGCATCGCAAAGAGTTCCTGTTTGCTAGGTTTTTACTGCTTTGCTTTTATTACAACGTTTTTGTCTTTTCTTAATTTTTTGATTTTTTTTGATATTTTTACCCCCCTTACATTGGGGTTCTCTAGGTATAGAATTGGCTAGGATGCATACTGTTGATTGGGTCATCAAACAACTCACCTTCTGATGTAGTTAACTAGTACGCCCCTGATCCATAGGCAGCAATGATTACATAAGGGCCAAGCCAGCTGGGTTCAAACTTACCTTTCTTCTCTCGATCCTGCTGATTGCGGGGATTTTCCTTAAGCACTAGATCACCAACATTAAACACTCTTGGATAGACTCTGTGGTTATAGCTTCATGACATTCTTTGTTGGTAGGCCTTGAGATGGTTGAAAGCATTCTATCATTTCTCCTCCAATAGTTCTAACTCTTGTAGTTTGGAAACTTTGTAGTCCTCATCAGTTATAAGACCTTTTAATGACACCCTAAAAGATGGTAACTCAACCTCAATGGGCAAAACGGATTCAAAACCATAGACAAGGGCATATGGAGTGGCACCTATGGGAGTGCGTATACTGGTTCGATAGGCCCACAGTTTAGGATTTTGTTGCATGTACCAATCACGGCTGGCATCATTGACAATTTTCTTGAGGATTTTCAAGATGGTCTTGTTGGATGCCTCTACCTGACTGTTGCTTTGGGGGTAATACAGGGTGGAGAAGCGGTGTTAGATTTGGAATTTGTCACATAGCTCTTAGACATCCTAGTTTTTGAAGGGTCTTCCATTATCCATGACTATGGATGAGGGAATTCCGTATCGACAAATGAGGTAATTAAGGATGAAGGAGGCAATTTGCTTGACTGTGACAGTAGTGAGTGGAACAACTTCTATCCACTTGGTAAATTAATCAGTGGCGGCTATGATAAACTTGTGGCCGTTGGATGATGGAGGGTGAATTTTGCCCACAAGGTCGAGTCCCCAATGACAAAAGGGCCAAGGTGTCATTAAAGGTTGAAGTTCCTGAGATGGTGCATGGATGAGGTTACCATGAATCTAACATTGTTTGCATTTCTTGACAAAATGATACGAATCTATTTCCATGTTCAGCCAATAGTATCTCAAACGCATGAGTTTCTTAGCTAAGGTAGGACCACTAGAATGTGATTGGCAAATTCCTTCGTGCACTTCTCATAAGGCAGTTTAAGATTCATCATGTTCAAGACATCTGAGTAGAGTACCATCTAGACCTCGGCGGTAAAGGGTTTCAATGATAATGGTATAATGGGAGGTTTGACGAATAAAGGTACAACATTGGTTATTGGATAAGTCAGGTGGTAATGTGTTATCCTTGAGGTAAGTGTAAATTTTACCATACAAGGGTGAATCATATCCAACTAGGAGGCAAATGGAGTGTATTTTGGGGATATCATAAGCTGGTTCCATGACTAACTCCACCAAGAACTCAAAATGTGACTCATTCTCTATTATCTCAAGAAGCGAGGCGATGGTTGCCATGGCGTCTGCTACTTTGTTCTCTATGCGAGGAATCTGCTCAAATGAGATTATCACAAAGTATCCTTTAAAGTCATCTACCATACGCTTGTATGGTATTAGCTTATCATCTTTCATCTAATAGTCATCATTCACTTGGTTGATCACTAGTTGTAAATCTCTGTAGACATGTAGCTCTTTTACTTTCCACTCTGCTGCCATCTTAAGACCAATGACTAAGGCCTCATACTCTGCAATATTGTTTGTGCAAGGGAAAAGTAGACGATAGGACTTAGGTATTGTGTCACCTTGAGGAGTAACCAATAAGATTCCTACCCCCGATCCATGGTTTGTATAAGAGCCATCAAAGTATAGCTTCTATGAATGCATTGTGATACTAAAAATTGATTCATCAGGAAACTTGAATGTCATTGTAGTAGTATCTTGCAATGGTGCCTTTGCCAACTGATCTATGATTATCTGACCTTTGATAGCTTTCCTTTCCACATATTCTATGTCATACTCACTTAGTAGCATTACCCATTTAGCTAGGCGACCTGTGAGGGCTGCTTTACTTAACAAGTACTTGAGTGGATCAATCTTTACAATGAGCTTAGTGGAATGTGCAAACATGTAATGATGTGTTTTTGGGAAGCAAAAACCACAGCAAGACAAGATCTTTTGATTAGAGACTACTACAATTCATACCCTACCAATATGCAACTGATGTAGTAGATAGCCCGTTCCTTGCCTTCATAGTCTTGTTGCACTAAAAGGGCTCCTAGAGCTGTCAGCGTAGTAGATATGTAAAGATAGAGTGGTTTGCCTTGGATAGGTGGCATTAATATAGGTGGATTCATGAGATATTCCTTCAATTTATGAAATCTTTCCTCACACTTCTCATCCCATCGAAATGGAATGTTCTTATGCAAGAGATGAGTGAAAGGTTGACACTTGTCCACTAGTTGTGAGATAAATTGACGGATTGCCTGTAATTCACCTTGTAAAGACCACAATTGGGTAATGTTCCTTGATAGTGGAATCTCCATGATAGCTTTGACCTTTGCATGATCTACCTCAATCCCATTTGCTGATACTATGAAACCCAAGAGTTTACCGGAGGTGACCCCAAACACACACTTTTTCGGATTCAATCAGACCTTGAATTGTTCCAATCGCTAAAAGACTTTCTCGAGGACATCTAAGTGAGATTACCTTGTAAGTGACTTGGCAAGGATGTCATCCACATAGTCTTCCATGGTGACGTGCATCATGTCATGGAAGAGAGTGGTCATTGCACGTTGGTATGTTGCTCCTACATTCTTCAACCCAAATGGCATGACATTCCAGCAGAAGGTACCCCATGGAAAAGTGAATGTTGTCTTATGTTGATCCTTTGGTGCTATTTTGATTTGGTTGTATATGGACAAACCATCCATAAGAGAGAGCATAGTGTGTCCAGTTGTCAAGTCTACGATGATGTCAATGTTAGGCAATGGGAAATCATCTTTGCGATAGGCCTTGTTGAGATATCAGAAATCATTACATAATCTAACTCTTCCATTAGGTTTTGATACTGGTACAATGTTGGATACCCACTCTGGATAATTGATTGCTCTGATGAACCTGACATCTAGTAGTTTCTTAAGTTCCTCTTTGACTAGAAATGCAACATGTCGATGCATTTTTCTGAGTTTTTGTTTAATAGGTTTAACTCCAGGATCGAGTGGTAGATGATGCAAGATCAAGTCTGGATCTAACCCGGGCATATTTGCATAGGACCAAGCAAAGTTGACCTATTTCTTTTTGAAGAAGGGTACAAATTTGGTCTTTTTTGGTGGAGATAGAGACTTGGCAAAGTGTATGATCTTTGGATTACCTTCTGTGCCGATGTCAATAGGTTATGTAGCTTCTACCACAATTTGAGACTTCTCCTAATACATGTCGTTGGGGAGAGTGTCAAGCCTTCCATCATCTAGCACCTTAGAGAGGTTTTCACCATTAGATGTGTCATTTATTTTTATGTTTTTAGGATCCAATACTACAACAGAGCAGTTTTCACCATCAGATCCATGTTTGATTTTTATATTTTTTTGACTAGAAGGCTTGGCACCCTCTCCAAAACAATCCATGGTATTGAGTTCTATGGTGAAGCCAGCTTTATGATCTCCCACAGGTAAGTGGTCTCTTAGTTCCATGTAATCAATGTAGGCATCATCATTTTGGAACATGTCTAGTTGGGGGGTTCCTCGTAGATCCCAATCGATTTGTTTGAGATGTACTAGGGGGAGGGGGTCGATATGTTGATTTGATTTGGTGGATGTGATGGTAAGGATGGATACATGATCAGGATTGGGAGTGATAGGAACAAGGTCTGTGATGGTACTTTCCTCAAGATTGTTTATTACAGGTGAACTCTGACCTTCCTTGTAAGTCATACTCTCTGGAATAGGTGAATCACACTCTACTGGTCTAGGCCTTAGCATTTGTCCCTCATGGTAGGGGCTATAGCTGTGAATGATATCAATTCCTTTATCCTCATAGGAATGTTCTAAAAGGTCATCCCATTCATACTCGTTAGAATTTGTATCACTATGCTGTTGGAGGTCATGGATCTGTTCCACAAAACAAGTAGTAGCCTTAGCTTTGTCTTTGCATTTATCTTTGTCTTGGTATCCTAACCCTCTTGTGTTTCGGGCTGATGAGGATGAAGAGGGTTGAATGGGTGCAGTTATTCCTTACTTTCTCAGGCTGATGGGACCTTGTCCTTCATAACTCATTCTTTGTAAGATAAATTGGCCACGCCCATAAATTTATGTTGGGAGCTTTGGTTGTTGGTCTTGTGGTGTGTTATCTTCGTCTATGTAGAGCCATTGTAGAACATCTCTTTCCTCACTCTCATCTAATAGGGTCCCCCATTTGACAAAGGGAGTTGTGGTAGGTTTAGGAGGAGCAAATGGTTTTGGAGGTATAGGTCACCCAAAGGTCTTCGCAGATAAATGCATTTTGGCTAAACAAAGGGAATGCTCGATGGAGTACTCTCCTATCCTAGTTTATGTAATCTTGACTTTGTGCTCTTTGGCCTTTGATGTGGAAGCTTGGGAGCTGGGATTATGTTTGGAGGTGGAAGATGTGGAAGCTCTATTATTAGGGATGATAGTTTCTAGCTTCGATTGGATAGTGTTGACAAGGATCTGGGTCACCTTGGATGGTGACCTCTCGGTCGTTGTGAGGGAACTTGATGCATTGGTGGTATGTGGAAGGCACCTCTTTCATGGCATGTATCCAAGGTCTACCTAGGAGAATGTTATAGGGAAGCTCCTTGTCAAGGACTTGGCAAACAACCTCTTTCTCGATTGGTCCAATTCTTAACAGTAACACCACTGTTCCCTTGGTTGTCCGTTCTTCTTCATCATAGGCTTTAATTGTGATTTTTTTTCTTGGATCCACTGCATTTTTTGAGAACCCCAATGTAAGGATTAATTTCAACGTGCAAATATTCAAACCTGCTCCTCCATCAATGAGAACCCTTTTGATACGATGTCTATTTATGAAGGCCTCAATATGTAGTGATGCATTATGGGGTTGGGATACAGATAGATCATCCTACTCAATGAATGATATGATGTTAGGTGAGGTGAGATGACCTACCATGGATTGAAACTTATCTTGGGCCAAGTTGGTGGGCACAGTGGTTTCCACTAGGGATTTATCAAGAATTTATTTGTGGGATGGTTATAGATGCAACAACTCTAGTATGGATATATGGGCCGGAGTCTTTTGTAGTTGGTCAATGACATTGTAATGGTGGTGGGTAGATGGTGAGGATGACGACCTTGGAGGGAGTGTGTGCAAGGTGACTTTTCCACTGCGAGTGGTGATGTTGCAATCAGATTTGGTGTTGGAATCCGATTGTTTGTTGAACGTGAGCACATTGATTTGTGGGATATGCTCTGATATGCAATTAACGATGTACTGGAATGGCATGTTTGTGTAATTTACATCATTGTTACCATTATTGCAATTTTGTCAGTTGTTGTTGTTGTTCTGTCTATCATGGTTAAGGAGCGGATCCTTATACACCACATGTGATTCGTTAGATGGATGGTCTTTTGTACCAACACAATTTTGGTCTAACAAGTCTTGTATGACATTCTTCAAATGAATACAATCATTAGTTTTATGTCCTTTTCCCCTATGATACTCACAAAAATTAGTATCCTTCCACCAAGGAGGTTTGACTTGAGGTTCATAGTTGCTTGTGGGGGGAAGGGTGATCTCATTGTTTGCCAATAACTTTCTCAAAGTGGACTCATATGACTCCCCTAGTGATGTAAATTTTTGTCTAGGAGGGAATTTGTACCATTGTTTTGGTTCATTTGATGAAGGTTTGCTTGGTGTTGCATTATTTGACGCTCTTTTGAGGTTTAGAATTGGTTGCTTAGGAGTCTCTACTTTAGCATCAATCACTCCATTATTGACGATATTCTTGTTCTTGGTCTAGACTTTTGACTTATTTGTGGTATAGTTTGAGTTAGGATTGTCTTTGAACAATTTTATTTGTCCTTTTGCGATCATAGCTTTTTCGATGAATAACCCCATCTCAATTACTTTCATGAATGAGGTAGGGCATTGGATTTGAATTTGGTAGCCTAGATTAGGATTAAGATTATGCGCAAACATCTTTGTCATTTGTTTCTCGGGGACATGATATGAGCACTTGCTCGCGAGTTGCCTCCACCTTTGTAAGAAAGCGGTGAAGGATTCACCACTCTTTTGTTTTGTGTTGCAAAGGTCAAGCATGGATACCTCATGTTTGATGTTGTACAAGAAATGCATGACAAATTTGTTTACTAACTCGTCAAAGGTACAGATACCCGGGGGTAGTCGAGAGAACCACTCCATGGCTTACCCTCTTAGAGATCTAGGGAAGAGTCTCATGAGGAAGGTTTCATTGTGGGCAACCTCTAGACATGCAGCGTTGAATCCTCTGATATGGTCTCTAGGGTCACCCTTTCTTCTATACTTGTCAAATTTTGGCACTTCAAATCTAAGGGTAAAGGTGATCATGTTCAAGCTCTTATCAAAGGGATATGGTGATATATCTGCCAACAAATAGTGTTTAGTGGAGGTACCTGTTTGGAGGTCCACAAATTGTTGTTGTAGGGTTTGAACTTGTTTGGTTAACATGTCTAGAGGTGTGGTTAAGTCTATTGTTTTCTTACCTTTGTCTATGGCAAGGGTTCTTTCCTCATGTGAGCTATCTTCATGGATTCTTTCTTCATCATTTTCCTTCAACACTGTGACGTCAAAGTCTTTGGGGAGCTTAACTCCTTCGGTCGCTAGGTGAAGAAAGAATTTGCTAGGGTCTTGGTTGAGCACCTTGTCCATCATGCATTGAAATTTTCTATCTTGTAGAGCTTCTTATATGTCTTTGTGAAATATCTCCTCATCAATGTCGTGAGGGGAAGGGATAATTTTATCGAATGTGCCTGGCATTTCAAGTTGTCTTTGTTTCTGTGATCTAGTTAGTACCATGCAATGTGATTTTGTATGGGGTGGGGTGAAATTAGATGCTTTGTCAAGATGTGTATGTAGGTTGTAGTGAAGGGGATACTTGTGGTGACAAGATTTCGACAAGGGTTTTCTTTAGTCAATGGTTTCAAACAAACTAGTCGATACAAAACGGTAGTCACAAATAAGGATGGTGTGTAATTTGATTATTTGATAGAGACTAGTTTTGCACCAAACACACTAGTGAAGTTCCGAGAGAGAAGGATGATAGATCCTAATATTAGAGACTTAATAGGGATGCTTGAGTTTGATATGATCTAAAATTGCCTTGTTGTAACCTAGTTTGGATACTTTGACTTGGTTTTGGGAAGTTTTTGTGAAATTTTGGACAAGGTGAGTGTTGGAAAAGTGGGTGTGTCATGGAAATGAACAGGATAAGTGACCTGCATGGTTATCTGAACTCAAAAACTAAAATAAGGCTAAAATGGGTGCTGAAAAAGATAGGAATTTTTCTTAGGAAATGTACATAATAGCTCACTATGACAGATGCGTAGGAATAGAGTGCAAATACATACCAACAGGAAGCAAAAGCATGAGTCTCGTGAAAAGTAGATGCACCAGAACAGAGGATAAATGCGCAGTTACACAGTGTATATGCGTAGGACTGGTGAAAAATAGATGCGCATCATATTTGAACAAATGCACAACAAAATTGAGCAATTGTGCAACAAAAAGCAGATGCACCACATGATGGAATAAATGCGCATCAGGATAGAACAAATGCGCAGATCTGATAGTTTTGCCTGGTTTTGACTAATTTTGGCACATATTCCAATGTTTTTGGGTTTTCTTGTTTGAATGTTGCTCTGTTTGATTTGGTATCTTCAATTATGGCAAGAAAGACGCAACACACACAAAGAATATTTTCATGATTTGTTGATTTTTTTATTTTTTTTAGATTTTTGACTTTTTCAACTAAAAGCAAGTACAAATCCTAGGATGGTAAGGGCAATATTCAATGAATTCTAACTTGGTTTTTACACTAGCCACTTGCATAAAGGCTGACAACTAATAACTTGGTAGCACCGGCTCCCCTCCACGGCACACACTTCTCACGCATACCAGTTATAGTTCCTCTGAAGAGTTAAACTTTTATGTTTCTACACTAAATGAGTGTATGACATTAGATGGCTCTGGAGAATGTTTTCCTCATGTGTCATTGAATACAGGATTTTGGCTTCTAAAAACAATGGATATGTAGTAAGGGCAACCATTCAAGTGGTTATACATGCGACAACACTACTCTCTGTTATGGAGTCTCCCAGCCTGCAAGGGTTGCGCCTTGCGGGGTCTTAGGGGAGGTTAGTTGTTGGTATAACTAATCCGCGCTCATTGTTTGAAGCTTTCACCTCAAACATAGTTTATTTATAGTGGATCGGAAGAGCTTGGCGTTAGCTCATTACCACTTAAGGTCGTCCCACTTAGAAGGAAGGAATTCCAAGGGCAGGCCTCTCTAAAGGAAACACATGTGAAATGATGACTCTAGTGTCTTGTTCACCCAGTTAAGGGGAGAGCACAGTCCTATCATGATTCCAAAATCATGAAAAACAAAGGTTCTTTCCTCCTAGTTAGAAGAAAAAAACTAAATGAGTTACTCTATTTGGGCACACAAGATTTTGTTAACTTTAAAAAGCTGAAGCAATTGTTCAATTTTAATCCTCCTAGTTCGGACTATGTTCGAGTTGTTGATGCAACAATTACAAATTACTGCCCTTCCTATTTACATCTACATGAGATTTTGCATGAACAAGCACGATTACTTCCTTTGGCTAATTAGATCTAGATGTCAGTTAACAATGCAACTATATGGCTGACCAACTCATAACCTGCAAGGTAGATTTGAGAATATTCCTGCAAATGGTGTTAGCGTTAGAGATTTCTCAAGAAACAACTCAAAAACCTAGTAGGATGGATGCGCAGAAATAAATGCACAGAAATAGAGAGAAAATGCACCAAAATAGAGAACAAATGCGTAGATCTAATAAATGCACAGTTATAGAGAGTACATGCACTGAAAGAAAGAATAGATGTGCATATCTAATATATGCGTAGCTATAGAGAGTAAATGCGCTAAAACAGTGAATAGATGTACATGTCTGATGGATGTGTTGAAACAGAGAATAAATGCGCTGAAACAGGGAGTAAATGTGCAGCTTGGACAGATGCACCGAAACAGAGAGTAAATGCATTGCAGAATGTATTGGATGTGCAAGAACATCCTGTGTACGAATTCTAACACACAAAAACTCAATTTTGAAGTTAGATTGGGGCAAGGCCCCATGGTTGGTGCTAAAATGTTACAGGAAAATGTGGGGATAATATCAACAATCAATAATAACCCAATAACTCAATGAAAATGGAATAATCAAGATTCAACACAAAGGACAATACCTTACAAACCTTATTACTTCGCAGCTTCCATTGGTTTCTTATCTCAAATTGATCTTTCGTATGAATAGAGCCCTAAGAAGGTGCACTTCCTTGCTTTTTTCTTCAAGATGACAATAGAGAATGGCTATGATAGTTCTTGCAATGAAGAGGATCTTCAATACAATGAAAATGGTGATTGCAAACTATGGAATGGTTTGGTGCCAAAGGCGCACTGTGATTCCTGCAGAGTAAGTTTACTAAAAGCTTGGATCCTTCAAATGGAGGAAGAGGGTTGTACTTATAGACTTGTGAGAGAGAAGATCAACAGTATAGAATGAATAAGAAGATCAATGGTTGAGGAAACTTGAGAGGATGTGCACAAATAGGAAGAGGACAAGTGTCCTGTTCCTTCATGCAACAAGGGGAGTTAACATAATAGAATGAAGAGTTAACTAAGATGATTGATCAGTTAACAGAATTGACTAACTAGTTAATTGATTTGATTTATGAGTTAACTAATTTGAATTGGAGGATAAATAGGACATGTTGGTGAGGGAAAAACCAATTAAATATTAAAATATTTAATTAAGTGTGCACATGGACTAATTGAATTATTTTTGGTATTTAATTCAATTTTTGGAGGAAATAGATAACTTAAATAAATGTTTGGATTTATTTAAATATAGAGGATGATTTTAAATTTAGAAGAACTAATTAAATAATTGGACATTATTTAATTTAGAATGACTTTAGAAGAATTTGGAAGATTTTAATTAAATAAATGATTTTATTTAATTTTGTGGAGGAATATGAATCAAATAAATAAATTGATTTATTTATTTATTGATAAAGGAATTAAACTAAAATAAATATTTAAAATATTTATTTAGATAGAGTTGTGTCATTTTTAGGTGTATGCAACTATCTCTATTTGAAATACAAGGTTGTTTCTTTGGCTTCATGGTGGTGGGATGTTCTTGCACACCATTTCACTATTGATGCTTTAGATGTTACTCCCTCAATTTGTTCAAGTGATCCTTCTGAGGAGGTAGATCTTTCCCCTTATAGGGTGGCTTTTTCAATCCAAGTGGAAGTTAGGACTTCTGCCTGTATCCCCCCTTTGATATTAAAACACCATTAGCTCTAAATACTAATTCCATTCCTACTCTACATTTGGTAGTGATTCATAATGTGCATGTGACTATGGGTCCTACTTTACCAACGAGGGTTTGTCATCACCTTCTAGTTCTACTCATGTAGACAAATCAAGTTCTTAGATAGTTGTTCAAAAAAATGAGGAAAGTCCATCCTAAATTTAGCTTGGATTCCCACTCTCAGAAAGGACCTAGGGAAGGTCTTAGGGAAGGTTGAGGAATAGTGTAGTGTTTTTGTGTAGGTTGTGTTAGGTCTCAAAAATGCAGGTTGCTAATCCTAAGAGGATGCCAGGCTCTTTGCTTAGATTCACAACATTTTTTGAACTAACTTGACGAAATCAACCTTCAAGGTTTGATGATTTCCTACACTTTAGGTCCTACTACACCTAGGTGGGTGAACCTTGAGAATTAAAGCAGACTAAATGTAAATGTACTGACTAATTAAATCTATCTACAATGGCATATGATGTAGGATAGATGAAAGCTTGCTAACTAAATGAGTAGTTGGTATAAATTGTATAAGCAATATCAAGGTGAATTTTAAATGATGAATAGAAATAAGACCAGTGCCTTGTTGGGTAAATAGAGTCAAATGAAGGACTAAGACTAGTGGCTTATAATGGGTAGTAATTCTAACTGTTTGACACAATTTTAGTTTATAACTTGTATAAACGTGCAAGGAGATGACTGACAAACCCTTCTTATTGATCCAACCAATATAATCAAATATCTTATAATTCACCAGAAGGTATTTTAATCCTTTCTTGAAGGAACCAATTGAGTGGAATATGTAAGAATAACAGATAATATTAACTTGGAGACAGAATGGCAATCATAATTATATGGTTCTTCTTAGTAATCCAAACTAACACTTCCAGGTTACTGTGACTGATCAGAAGGATTTTAATTCCTATTATGGAAATCAATTAATCAAACCACACAACTGCAGCAAATGTGTATTGACAAATTAAATATATACTTGATATATTAATCTGAATAACAAGGAAATACAGAACTGGAGACAACCACACAATTGATGCCAGAATAAAACCACAAGATCAGAGAACTCCAATTTACTTCTTCAATAATAAACTTGTGACATGGTCTTTTGAGAACATTGTAAACTGTATATATTATATTCTACTGCTGATGTCCTTTCAGTATGAAATGTTTGAACTTATATAGATATTCTTGTGAAGAGGCATAACTCTTCAAGAAGTTATTTGGGAAATTAACAAGATTAACAATCATAACATAACCACGATTAGGCTCTATTCAACCACAAGTAAAGTTTAGCAACATGATCTATGTACTCCTAGCTACGATGGGAATCAATAAATTCAATGGCATTCCTTGTAATCACATCCATCTTGACCATCTTCTCCAAATGTTTGCAGGCTTCCTCAGATGCAGAATCTTTGTCCTTAAGAGCTCCCAAAGCTTCATGTAATATAGCTTGACAGTCACTGCTCCACTCTTCTTTGCTCTTTAGTTCTTTATCACTTTTGAATAATGTGGGCACTCCTGCTTTTGAAGCTTCAACACATTCCTTGGCATCAGTTTTAAGTTGATCAAAGTACTTCTGATGTTGCTCGATAAACTCTTTTGCATTGGGGGCACCTGCAATGTTGGAAGTATCTTTACCCTGTGTCTCATTCAATTTCTTTTGCAATCTTTTTTCAAGCCTTTCATGTTCCTGAATTGCTTTATAATTTTGAGAGTAATTATCCCAAAATTGGTTTAACCAATGCACCATGTTGGCATACCTACTTTGTAGCACTGTGACAAGTGTATCCATCTAGATTTGTGCTACTTTATCTATGGATAATACTTGGGTACTTTGTGAACTTTCACCCTGGGTTAACCTCTTTGTTGATCCCCCAAAGGTACTCTTAACATCATCTTTTAAATAATCATTTTCTTTTGTCAACCTTTCACAGCTCAATTTATACGCATCTCTTTCCTTAATCAACATCTGAGCCTGTGCCTTATTCAACTTTGCAATGTTGATGCCAATGTCTGCAGTTATCAAGGGATCAGTCTCCCCTACCTTCAGAGTCATGACATGGCCAAAAGTCTTTTCAATGTCTATGATAGGTGTCTTTTTGTGGGGAGGATACAAGGCCCATATCATTAATGAATTTTTGTTATTATTATATTTGGTGCCCATGTATACTTCATTGACACCTTCTGAGGTGAGCTTATATTTATCATCTGTATTATTCAAAAAACTGTCAAAGACTAGAGTAGAATTCAAATCAAGGCCAGGAAAGATCATTACTCCTGCATCTTTGAGTAATTGTCTACCCTTACTAGGGGTCATATCTTGCAGCTCATTATCCACTGTTATTTTCAGCATATCAAGTAATTGTCTCTCATTGTTAGTAGAGACATCATCCACTGAATCTCTGATTTCCTTCCCTTTGCATTTATACAAAAATGATTTAAACTCTTTTGAATGAATGAATTTATCACCAGAAATAAAATAATCATAAGCTATTTGACGTGGGTCTTCATTAGTAGACCCTCCTCATCATGTTTTATGACAGGAGGATGATATTGTTGCATCTTTCTCTTGGACATTTTTATTGTTTTGTCCTGTGGTTCCTCTTGCCCTGTCAGTTCTTCATCTCGAGAGGATAATACCTCAATCTCTGCCAGTTGTTTTCTTTTCTCATCTAGATCCATGTTATATTGTTCCACCACCAATTCCACCTCAGCCTCTTCTAGGTTTCTGATGACATCATTGTGTGGATAGGGGATATGTGTGTACCCACTGAGGTTTTGCTTCCTCCGAGCAAGGTTAATAAAACCCTCAGGATCAAATCCTTTTCTCACCTCAGCACATTTCATATTGTAGTGTATTAACTTATCCAAAATGAGGTTATAACCTTCCTTGGAAAGCACAGTAAAATCCCTAAAACACAAAGTACTAGGCATAAAAGATTGTTTATCATGGGAACTCAGATGCATTACATTTGAACAATGCATTTGCCTAACTATTTCTAGGTAGGTAATTCTGTCAGGGACAGTTTTAGGTAAGATAAAGGGAGTGTCCTCAAAACCATACACTCTAACCATGGTAGCATCTTCAAAACAGTACCAATCTCCCCAATTATGAATAACAGTAGGAGGACCACCAAAATCTTTCGGTCTAAGGAAATTCTTTATTCACTGGAGATTGAATACTCACAGGGGTGACTAAAATATCTATACAACACTTTTACACAATATTCTTCAAATTGTACATAGCTAGAATGGGCATATCTGCTATCCCATATCCTGGTCCATATCTGTATTGGTAACCTCTGTCCCTTCTGGTCTGCTGGAACAACTTTAAATTCACTTGGCACAATCCCACTTCCTAGCCATAATAGAGCACCATGTGCATAAGAAGTGAGTAATGTTCAAAAGAACTTGCTTGGGCATTGTTTCTTATTGCAATCAGACTAGAATCCATTCTATTAACAATATAAGCAACATAATCGAACTGCCTTGCATTGTGGCATTAGACGTTAGTAGCTATGACCATCAAAGGGATTGTCATAAATTCAGGGACCTCTGATCCTAGGACCTGGCCCACAAAATAATAGGTATGTTGTATGTAGGGTTCAAATATTGATACATGAAAAGGAGGACCATCATCCTCATTGAGGGGCACCAATTCTCCCTCAGCTCTGGGCCTATGAATAGGTAACCTCCATCCATTGTAAGTTGTATCCATTCTCCAATATTCCTTTTCTAAATCCTCATAAATAATGGGGACAGTGCATAAATCATCCAAGTCGAATACTTCACAGATGGCATTTTTTGACAAGTGTATAACAGGTTCCCCTTGTGGGTTGCATATAGCCTTCAGACTTGGATTATATTGTTTAGCAAGAAGTTAGAGGAGTTCAACATTTAGGAACACATCAGGCACAACTAATTTACCCAAATTCAAATTGCATGGGTTTGATACTGGAGAATTCCTAAATCTTCTGTTGTGGTGGAATTTGAAAAGTTCATACCCTCTGATTGGGGTCCAAATGTTCCCTAGGTGTTTACATTTGTCCTCTAATTTTTCTACTTCTGCCCTAAGTTGAGCAGATCTTCTAGCTTTGGGAGTTGACCCTGGTAATTGATCAATCAAATCTTGATTGAGCTTTCTGTCCTTTATTTTCTCTTCAGAGGTTTTGTCAATTTTTTGTTTCTTAGGTTTACTTGTATCCCCTTGTGATTTTCTGCCCTTTCCTTTTCCTAGAGTCTCCATTTTCAATCCTTGACAGAAAATCAAAATACAGGCTACAACACAAAAGTTTGTATGTATGTACCTGTCGTCGGTGGCTGTGATCGAATTCCCCTATTTGCGCTTCAAGTTTCCCCTGTAGTTGCTTCTCAAACAACTCTGTTGATTTTAATTATAATGATCTTGGAGGATTTCATCGCCATTTGCATTTAATTGTTTGAGCAGTTCAATATCCTTCATCATTGTGAAATGTCACATTGTCATAACTCCTTTCATCGGCATGATTTTCATAATGTCTGGGTGATTTTAATATCTCCTTATGTCACGAACAATCAATTGATGTAACCCTTGAATTGTCTCTTCGATGCTACATTAAGTCATATCAGCAGGAGATGTCTATACCTTATCCGACGTGAAAGTGGGCACAATTTCCATCAGCACGACCTCTTTCATCACTGTGTGATTGATATTCCTTTTCGACATGTTAAGTGTTACCGATATGACTATCAGTAAGAGTCTCATCGATGTATGTGACTATCATTGTTATCGGGGTGATCTATGCCATTGAGATAATATATTTATGTTTACTCAAGCGTCGACGTCTTCCCAATAGCCCTTTATATCTTGGATTGGAAAGACTTTCATAATGTGTTACCAATATGACTATTAGTAAGACTTCTTATCAATGGGTGTAATCCTCATTTCTATCAGAGTGAGATATGTCATCGGGGTAATCTTTTTTAAGTCACCTGATCATGGTTATCTCCCCGATGGCCATTTTATATTCTTTATTAGAGAGAACTTCACGAAGTGTCACCGACACTTTTATCACTGTGACTTGTGGGTCAGTAAGATATATAAATTTCATTCTGACCTATTTAGCTTTGCCGATGGTTCTTATCTATCACATACATCGGTGTGAGATATGCCGAAATACCTTTTGTTATTCGCTGAGACATCAGGGTATCGGGGACTCATAAATCTTTCGCTCCAATGTTCATCTCTTGTCGATGACCACTATTCCTTTTAATTCCACGGGATGCTTGGTGAGAGTTTCGCCAAAATACTCTATTGGTATGATGTATACCGTCGGGATGACCTTCGAAGTGTTACCCGATAGCCTTTAGTCATACTGATTGGTGTGACTGATAGATTTTCTTCCCGACAAAAGGTCATCAGTAATATTTCCTCCATTGGTGACTTTAGCAATCTTCTCTCCGATCCTTGTTTTCACGTCGATAGTCATTTCTATTAGTTTCTCATAGATCAGCATAAGTAACAGTAAAGTCTTTCCGATAGTATGAAATTTAAGCCCTTTACATTGTTTGTCATGGACTTTTTTGTGGGATGTATCAATTTTTTATTTATGATTTTGGGCGGGATGTTTTATGATTTGGTCAGCTATGGAGAGGTGAAAATACAGGAAAATTTTAAATTTTTCATGTCCCAACAGGTTGGTTGACTTGTAAACTTTTAGTGTTGTTGCTTTGTTTTAGCTTTGTGTCAAGATTATTATGGGACTTTGGGTGTTTTATTTGTACAAGGGTGGGGCCCCTTTAAAAACTTACCCTTTATCAAAAATTTATTTGATGTATAAATGGTTCTCACATATAAATTGAGAGGTTTTTATGTACATGGTCATGACATGAGACTCCTTACTACCACTCTAGAATGCCTCTTGGTGTAATGAAAATATCTTAAATACATCTATCTAAAAACATTAAGAGATATTAGTCTTGAGTTATTTTATATACTTAAGAGTTCTTTAATTTTACTTTAGAACTATTTAAAAATTATTTTATTTTATTTACATAGTTTGCTTTATTTTTATTTAAAGAGGTGTTTTTATTTACTTAAGAGTTATTTTATAGTTTTATTTTTTAAAATATATATTAGTTGTGTTTTGGTTTTTATGCACATGGTAAATACATGAGACTCCTTGATACCACTGAATGCCTCTCAAGTGTAATAAAATAAAATAACTCTCCAAATAAAATTAAATAATTCTTAAATGGTTCTAAAGTAAAATAAAATAAACAATCTAAATAAAATAAATAATTATTAAATAGTTCTAAAGTAAAATAAAATAACTCAAGGATGATATATCTCTGTGTGAGCAAGAAAATTTAGGTTAGGATGATCAAACAATACAAATCAAACCTAATCCTACCACCTTCAAAGAATCCATCTAAATGACACAAAATGTAAACAAATTGAAACCAAATCACCTAGATTATTGATTCCTTGGTTGGATTTGTGTATTGCTTCTCAATTGTAGACAATCATAAGTGCTAAAGTTGCCATGATAATGGATGTAATTGCTCAAAATGCTCAATAGATGCTAATGGAAGTATTATGCTTGAGATGATAATCTGGACGCTATATGGTGAGATATGAAAAATGGGAATGAGTGGGTATATATAAAACACTCAATAAGAGTTGATCAATGGTGGAGATTAGGTGGCTATGTGAACAGTTGAGATTAATTCATGATCATAGGTGAATGTGCATAGGACAAGTGTAAAGAAAAGGATAAAGCACATGTGTAATTGTGTACACAAATACTTTTATTTAATAAAATTAAGTCTTATTAGTTGTACATGTGAAGGATTTTAAATGAAAGTTGTACTACCACACATGAGTCAATTGAGAGATGGACAAGTGTTGAAATGTGGTGAGAGGTGAGGATAAATGATGGGATATGTGAGGGAAATTAATTAAATAAATAAAATTTATTTAATTAATTGGGAAGATAATTAAGATAGGATTGGGATATGATGTGGAAATTAATTAAATAAATAAAATTTAATTAATTAAAATAGAGAAAATAGAAAAATAATTAAATAATTAAAGATTATTTAATTATAAATAGAAGAAATAGCTAATGAATTAATTAAATAAATATAAATTCATTTAATTAATAGAAGAAATAGATGATTTAGAAGAAAATATAGAAAAATTATTCAAATGTGTTAGACAAATGCAGATGATGGATAATGCACTATTTCGATAACAATGACTAAGTCAATTTTGGGTGTCTACATTTTTCCCCTCTTTGAGACGATGTTTGTTAGATCATTGTTTCAAAGAAGATATGATACAATAGGTTGTTTCCAAAAGATAGATTTTTTCCCCAGTGAAGCTGGCGGGTGATGCCCCTCGAGAGGAAACACTAGGCTGATGAAAAGAGATGGGGTTGACTCTTGAATAGAGAGCATAAGTTGACATGAAGAATTTGGGGATCGGGAGGGATAAAAGGGATGGAATAGAAGAAATTAGGGTTTGGCATAGAAGAAAAAGATTAGGGTTTCTAGGTATATAAATAGGGAAGGAGGGCAATCCATGTCATTTGCTTCATTTGTGCTTTTGTGATTTTGAGTTTTGGAGAGCTCTGAGCTTTGGGTATTATGAGAGATTTAGGAGCTTCCAGGATGGTTATTCCATGCACAGAGCACTGAGCGGAGCGGGCCAGGACTCATGGACGACTAGCAGGAGCACCATGACAGCTATGTAGCAAAATCTTGTTCAATAGCATGTGTTTTTTAGCTTAAAAGCATCATAAATGAGAGCATGTGACTAATTGCGTGTGGCTTTAAGTGCATGCGCAATTGAACGACAAAGCATTGCAATTGGTGAAACGTGTTGCAATTGCACATGGCGTCAGTGCAAATGCAAAAATGATACGCAATTGCTAGGTTTAGGATAAATTTAGGGCTTGATGTGCAACTAGCTAACACATACACAATTGATCGACAGAAAGTCGCAATTGCAAATCTCATCGCAATTGTGCAATAGGTAATCACAAATGGTTATTACATACACAATTACAAATGGCAAAATTGTTATTGATTTTCCCAACCACAATTGGTCAAAAGAAAACCAGACTGAGGGTAACTTAGGATTTTAGCCAGTTTTTCTTGCATGATGACGATCTCATCAAAATTTGTAGGTTGTATTACCACCATTGATGTCACAGGTGGTACATCCTTCAGATTTGTGGTTGATTTGAGAGATTGATGCAGATGGACTCATGTTTCTGGGTATCATAGGGTTGCATCATGTTGCAAAGCTTTCACCAGTACGGGCTCATTATGCGTTGATGACAGCTATGGTAGAGAGATGGTATAGTGAGCATAGCTCCTTTCTGTTTCCTACTGGCGAGGTTACCATTACCTTAGAGGATGTGCATAGGATATTACAGATTCTGATTGATGGGGATCAAGTGGATTATGACACAGATTGCAGTCCTACTGCATTTTGGCGCTTGTTTGGGGTTGATGACATTTGGGATGATGAGAATGAGATTCCAATGAGGAGGATCAGAGATGAGCTATGTGATAGATTACAGAGATTGGTGATAGCTATCATCAGATTCTTGCTTCCTGATCAGAGGGCCAGAGGATTTTTAACAGGATGGGGGATAGTTATGGAGGTCCTATTTATGTATGGTACTAGGCATACCTAGGGGCCATGTGTTCTAGGTCAGTTATACCATATTTTGCATGATTGTGCTTACTTGGGAAGCTCTAGCATGTCTGCAGGAGTCACTTTGCTACATGTATGGGCATATGAGCACATTGCTATGACAAGACCTTTTGGTGTTGGACAAAGAGCACCTAGATAGTCTTATGTACATATCTATGGTGGTTCGACTACTTATCAGGAGTTGAACTCCTTGGTATACTGGCGGAGACAGTTTGATGAGATGGATCAATTTATATGGTGACCATGGTTGGGTTGCGAGGCATGGGAGGAGGATTAGAAAGAGTTAGCATATGTTCGGCAACCTCGATATTTGTTTGGGCTTGGTGTATATATCATTGAGTCATACCTTCCTGGTTGTGTTCTCAGATAGTTTAGATTGCCACAGACTGCACCTGTTGGGGAGGCTATATATGGTCAGACTAGATGGGAGATACCACACTGGGGACCAGAGATTGTGGTGGAGACAACACTAGCAGTAGTAGAGGCACTACAACCAGTGGCTTGGGATTGGGTAGGAGGTCCTACAGATCTAGGGACTACAATAGATTATGATGCACATTGGACGACAACTAGACCTACCAGGTTGACTATGCCTGGAGAGATGGGAGAGATTGGGGCCTATAGACTGAGGAGACAGAGGGTCAGAGGACAGAGGAGGCCACCTTGAGTATAGGTGATTGCTCCAAGGCTAGGAGTAGAGGGTGGATAGGTACTGAGACAGGTTACTATACCGGTACAGCAACAGGCTACAGGAGGAGGTGATGGGGATAGAGGAGAGATAAAGGGTCTACGATGACATCTTCGACATGAGATGGGTCAGAGGATCAGGATAGAGGCCAGACTCTGGAGGGTGATGAGGGATAGAGATGGGGCTCTCATGGCTATGAGAGATGCTAGAGCTTAGGTAGAAGCTTATAGGGTAGCACATGCAGATCAGCCAGTACAGGTGGCACAACCAGCTCTAGTATAGGCAGTGGTTGATGATGGGACTGTGGCTAGACTCACAACTTAGAGGGATGCTATATTATCTGAGAGGGATGTGATAGTTGTGGCTTTGGGCATAGGCCAGGCCAATTTACTATTGATTCGAGAGCTAACCCAGGCACAGGGTGAGGCTAGGACTGGATAGGCTGAGGCGGAGTATTATAGAGGTCTGTATTATGGTGCAATACATGTGGATCAAAGACAACCTAGTTTTCACAACAGATCAGCTCAGTTAAGGAGGACAGGGGGTTCACGGTCAGTGGCTTCAATGATGGGGCCTTCGAGGCATGGGGATGTAGGTGGAGTTAGAGCCAGTAGAGGTTAGGGTGAGGCTTCTTTAGGGAGTGCTACCAAACTTGGGACATAGTCTATTTTTGTATATATGTATTGTATCATTTTTGAGGCCTTCGAGCCTGATGTATCATTTTTGATGAGCTCTTTGTATATCTATGAGACACACATTGTATATTGACCTTTTATTCATATATAATGAGATAGATGTTCCTGATATGTTATATGTTTATGATGTTGTCATGCTATGGATATGAATGCATATATGATTTATGGATGCACATGTTTAATGGTTATGTAATGCATGGAATGGATATCTATGTTAATGCATATAATGGTAACTAGATGATAATGTATGTAATGGAAATGATAGGTGATACTAAATGCAAATGGTATATGTCTAACACATTTGTTTTTGATAGGACAAAGAAAATGGAGATAGGAATGAGATGGAGAAGAAAGACCAATGATCAACTCTCATGAGTGTTATTGTGTTATTGCAGGATGGATAAATGGGTGAAGGCAACTTTAATTGATTGCTACTAAGTTATGAGATTTGCAATCCTTATGTTTGATATCGTATATAGATAGTATGCACCAAGGTATAAAAAACTAGGGTGTCAAGTATCCAATGCTTACAGCATAATACAATCTTGTCCAATGTATGAGGTCAAGATGTTGATCCAACATACACAAGATATGAATATTAGCTACTATCCCAAGATGGACTTTTGACTCTGCAAGCAAAGGTCTGAACTCACCTCCACTAGACATAATGAAACCTTATGAGTTATATGTATGAGAAATAGTCTTAGCATGAAATAGCCTTAATGCACATGAGACTGTTTAGCTTGTCAAATGCAAAAGATATTACTATGCAAGATCCTAATACCAACACATACAAGATACCATTAGGCAAAGTAGGAGAATAAGATCATCCCACAAACACAGCATACGAAAGCCAATGACCATGCCCCAATCTATACTTCATCTCAACATACCATGATATGATAGATCAAGGTAGTCTTGATTAGGTATAAAAAGGGGCAAAAGATAAATAAAAGATACAACCATCATGTTCTCTTTCCAAATTTAGATGCTCTTGGATAGATTGGATAGTGCCTTGTTATGAGGAAAGATATATCTTGTTGAAGGCTAAAGATAATTTGCTTAGGATGGATACAACAGATATTGGCTTAAGGCATGGTGGACAAATACTTTAAGCTTAGCCCTTGATTTTAGTATGCTCTTGAGCTATCAAGTTATGCATAGCTTGCTTCCTACTTGAGTTAGTCAAAAGATAAGAAGATGGGATGAGGAAGAGGGATGGAAGAATTAATCGTTGGTACTTGCATACTAGATACTTCCTTCGTATTCCAGATTGCCTACATACCCTATATCCACGGGATCAAAGTACCACATGATGATGATTAGACATGATGAATATGTAGTTCTAGGTTTACTAATGAAGTGGGAGGTATGATGAGAGAAGAAAAGGTGACATGAAAGACAAGAAGAATGGCTTAGAAGAAAATGGATGATGAAAGAAGAAAGAGAGAGGGATATCGTCTTTGCCTGAATCTCGGTATTTCCTTCATATCCCAGATTGCCTACATACCATGTATCCATGGGATCAAGGCATTAATGATAGAAATGATATGTAGTTCTTGTTTATTATAGACGATGAAAAGATAGGATGGATTGATTGGGTTATGGCATTTATTGCTTGGATTATTTTTTTGCTCGATATGTGATTTTTTTTGGTACTTTTTGGATATTTCTATGTTTTTTAGGTTTTTGGGATGTTTTGATTTTTTTTAATTTTTGGGATGTTTGATTTTGCAAGCATATTTACAACGTATGCATAGTGTATTTACAATGTATTGACAAATGTTTGATAATAACACTCTAAAGATCCACGTCGAAATGAGGTACAAGCAAGTGCCCCTAGTGTGGGAAGGGTTTTATTATGGGATGATGATGGGGTAGGTGATAATGCAGATAGCATAGCATAAGGTGAGTAACATATTGACTTCAACGGTTTCGAACCATAGTAACAAGTGACATTATTATGGAAAGGGAATGTGGATCAAGATGTGGATTATGATGTGGATTATGATATGGATTATGATGTGGATTATAATGTGGATTATGATGTGGATTATGATGTGGATTAGTGAATGCAAAATAGATAATAGGAGCCAGCCTTCTACACATAGCACCTGTTTACTAGGTTTTCACTATGGTACTCATTCAGGGCACCTGTTTTAGGTTTTCACCATAGGACAAATGATTTGTCTTATTCTTTTTTTTTGGATATATACTAAGGATTAAACATAAAATTTCTTAAGATGAACACTGTTAATAGGTTCATCCAAGGGAATACCTTCTGGTGTTGATAATTTGTATGCGACTGAGCCATAGACTGCTGTGATGATGAATGGTCCAAGCTAATTTACTTCAAATTTGCCTTTTCTATCATGATCCTATTGATTCTTTTGATTTTACTTTAGGACAAGGTCACCTACTTGAAACCTTCTTTCTCTAATTCTCTTTTTGTGACTACGACGAAGGCAATTTTGATATACTTGGAGGTGATTCAGAGCTACTAGATGCCTTTCATCAAGTAATTCAAGGTCACTCAATCTAGATTTTCTATATTCTTCATCAGAGACGATATGTTGCAAGGAAACTCTCAATGATGGGATCTCGACCTCAATGGGAAGAATGGCTTTAGTTCCATAAACTAGGGAGTAAGGTGTAGCACCAGTTGGAGTTCTGACAATAGTTTGAAAAGCCCATAATGCTAGATTGAGCTATAAGTACTAGTCACGACCAGCTTCATTGACTATTTTCTTAAGGATCTTGATAATAGTCTTGTTTGAAGCCTCGGCTTGGCTGTTACTCTGAGGATAATATGATGTGGCAAAATGGTGTTGGCTATGGAACTCTTGACATAAGTCACAGACTTCTTGGTTCTTGAAAGGATGACCATTATCAGTGATTATGGCTTGAGGAACACCATATCGACATATGATATAATGAAGGATAAACTTGGATATCTACTTACCAGTGATATAGGTCATGGGTATTGCTTCCACGCACTTTATGAAATACTCAGTGGTGGTAATGATAAACTTGTGACCATTAGAAGATGGTGGATGGATTTTCCCTATGAGGTCGAGTCCCCATTGTGAGAATGGCCATGGAGTTACAAGAGGTTGTAGTTCATGCATTGGATTGTGTATAAGATTACCATGCTGTTGACACTGTAGACATTTCTTGGAAAAATGTTGTGTATCTTTCTCTATTGTTGGCCAATAGTACCCTGCTCTCAAGAGTTTCTTAGTAAGATTGGGGCAAGCGGAATGCGATCCACAGACACCCTCATGTACCTCTCATAAGGCAGTTTTAACTTCCTCCAAATCAAGACATCTAAGTAGGATACCATCAAGACTCTTTCGATATAGGGTATCTCCAATGATAGCATATCGAGAGGTTCGGCATATGAATGTTTTACGTTGGGAGTTCAAGAAATGGAGAGGAAAAGTTTGGTTACGAAGGTATTCGTATATGTCCTCATACCATGACAAATTGGGACCAACAACTTCACATACAAGCTCAGATTGGAGTACTTCAAATGTTGGGATCAAAAGTTGTTCTACTAGAAACTCATACTTGTGTGCATTAATAGGCATGTCAAGAAGAGAACCAATCATTGCCATGGCATCTGTTGCCTTGTTATTGATCCTTGGAATTTGTTCAAATGTGATCTCAGTAAAATATTTCTTGAAATCATCAACCATTAGCTTATAAGGAAGAAATTTTTCATCCTTTGTTTGATACTCATCTAGGACCTGTTTAATCATGAGTTGTGAATCTCTAAAGACTTGTAGTTGTTTGATGTTCCATTGTACTACTATAATCTCCTTGTGGTGTGATAAACAATATGCCTACTCTAGATCCATGTTGTGTGAATGAACCATCAAAGTATAGCTACCAAACTGTAGAGGGTTGTAAGTTGAGGAATTATTCATCAAGGAATTATACATGAATTGGATGAACATTTGTTATGGGCGCTTCTCCTAGTTGATCTGCTATGACTTGTCCTTTTATTGCTTTTCGATCAACAAACTCTATGTCAAACTCACTAAGAATCATTACCCATTTGGCTAGTTTTCCTATGAGTACTGCTTTTGACAACAAATATTTGAGTGGATCAAAGTTGGATATGAGCTTAGTTCTCTGATTTAGCATATAATGCCACAACTTTTGGGAAGTGAACACTACTACCAAACATGCTTTTTCCATGGGTAAGTAGTTTAACTCAACCTACCAAGGTCTTGCTGATGTAGTAGATGGCCTGTTCTTTTCCTTGATTATCATGTTGAGCTAGTAAAGCACCTAGAGCTACTATTGTTGTGGAGATGTAGAGTAACAAAGGTTTATCAGGTACAGGAGGTATCAACACTTGTGGAGTTGCTAGGTATTTCTTGATTTGATCAAAATCTTGCTGGCACTTATCTTCCCATTTGAATGTTTCCCCTTTGCGGAGTAGATGTTGAAAAGGATGACACTTGTCCGCTAATTGTGTGATGAATCTTCTAATAGACTACAACTTGCCTTGTAAACTGTAGAGTTGTTTTAGATTGGTTGGAGGAGGCATGTCCATTATAGCTTTCACTTTCTTAGGATCCACCTCGATACCTCTTCTTGATACTATGTAGCCTAGTAGCTTGCCTAATGTTCAAACACACATTTCTTTGGGTTTAGTCAAACTTGATATTTCTCCAATCTGTCAAAGATTTGCTCCAAGACTTTCAAGTGATCTGCTTGAGTTTTAGACTTTCCTAGGATATCATCCACATAATCTTCCATTATGGTATGAAAAAGGTCATGGAAGATTACTGTCATTTCCCGTTGATACGTTGCTTTGGCATTTTTTAGACCAAATGGCATTACTCTCCAATAGTAGGTACCCCATGGGCAGATAAAAGCTATTTTATGCTGATCTTCAGGAGCAATCAAGATCTGATTGTATCTTGAAAAACTGTCCATTAATGATAACATTTCATGCCTAGCTGTGAGATCCATGATGATGTCAATGTTTGGTAATGGAAAGTCATCTTTTGGACATGCTTTAATTAAATATATGAAATCTGTACACAGACAGATGCTTCCAACTGGTTTTGATACTAGCACAAGGTTCAACACCCACTCAAGATAGTCAAAGGGTCTTATGAATTTGGCATCCATGAGTTTCTAAATTTCCACCTTGACTAACAATGCTACTTAAGGATGCATCTTTTAGAGCTTCTGCTTCACTGGTTTGGCATTTGGATATACTGCTAAGTGATGTACCACAAGTGATGGGTCCAATCCCAGCATATCTGCATAGGTCCATGCAAATTTGATTATGCATTTAATGAAGAATGCCATGAAATCTGCTTTCTCTTGTTCTGTTAGTCATGCAGCCATCTGTATGATCTTAGGATTCTATTCTGTGCAAAGATTTACTTCTTGAGATTTCTCAATTAGCAAGGGTGACTATTCCTGATATTCCCTCAAAGGAAGGTCAAGTCCTCCATGCTTAGGTGCCTCAGTGAGGTTTTCACCATTGGATACATCCTTTATTTTTACTTTTTCTCAGTCAAGAGGTGCCTTGCAGTTTTCACCTAGAGACCTTTTATTTTCTTTTTTGTTTATTTCACTTTTACGACTAGAGGCATTGACACTTCCCCCAAAGTATGCTAATTGAGGTAAATTCATTTTGTAGCCCACCTTATGATCTCCGAGTGGCAGACCTGTTCTTAGTCCCAAAAATTCTACTAGAGCTTCATTGTTTTTAAATGTATCCAATACAGGTGCTGCCCCCTGTTGGTCCTAATCGATGAGGTCAGGGTATACAAGAGGTAAGTTAGATGATGAGAGTTGGGAAGTGGATGTTGTGATGAGATCATGAAAATGGATAGGTTGTGAAATAGTTCGGTAAGGTGAAGGGAAGAGTCATTTATGGTTTCCACATCAGAAGTCTCTACTATGGGGAAAGCTTTAGCTACCATGTTGAGAATACATTTGATGTCTTTAGAAGGCGGGTCCTCCTATCCATAGCCTAAACCTTTCCTATTAAACTTCTTGGTTACATTGATTGGTTCTATAGATCCTTGCTCATGTAGTCCTAGGCCACCTTGTCCTTTATATCCCATGTTTTTGATAATATGAAAACCATTGTTGTAGCGCTCCACTTCAACTATTTTTTGATCATTTTCATCAAAGAAAATCCATGAATTAATATCATCCATGTCTTTGTCATCTAGCAGCCCTGCTTTTATGAACACTGTAGGAGGAGTTTTGATAATTGTTTGAGATGATGATGTTTGAGATGTTGATGGTTTTTCATATGTCTTTGGGGATGGAGGCAGTGTGCCAACACAACAGGATTTTTGTAGCTTATACTCTCCAAGTCCTTTGTCCTTGTACTTGATTTCTATATTGGGTATGGCTTTGCTTGAGGAATCTTTGTTAAGGTCGGCAGGGTCAACGTAGGAAATGGATGGATATGCTTCAATATTGATGTTTAGGGGAAAATTGGATTAGTTAATGTTTTTGTTTTTAGATGTTTTAAATCCGCCTTTCCACTTAACATTCAAGGCTCTAGGGTCAAGTGGCGAGCACTATCATACCCTAGGTCACTTACAAATGTAGGGAAGCTTGGATTAGGGAATTTGATTATTAATTTTCCTTCTCTTATACCCAATTAACCATCAAAACTCTAATTATACAAATACGACAACAAATTGATGAATGACGGAAAAAGCTCTTGCAGACAGGAGTAAAATATTGAATCACAGAATACCTATTTTCAGGGTTCTGGAGCGGAACAGTCAAGGACATTAGAGAGAGCACCCAAGTCCAAGGTATTAGTTTCTTCATGGGATCTGAACCTCCTTCCAACAATGATCAGTCCTATAACTTCTATTTCCTGAAACAAAGATGCAGAGGACGCTAGAGCAAGCACCCAAGTCCTGGAAGTGCTCCTATGTCCTGCTTTTCTTCAGATCCTAAATCCTTGATGTCTTCCAATCCTTCCTGCAACTCCACTTTTCCCAAATGCAACACCGAAAACCTACAATCACAAGACTTAGTTTGGGGGTTGTGGTGTTTAGAGGCTTGCCTCAGTCAAGCCCTGGAGGACACTTAAGTCTCTGAACACCATTATCAGACATAGAGTGCATGCCCTTGTGAGGCAGAGGCAAAAACCAAAGGAATCAATGATGAAAAGACAATGTTATGTCACCTTATAGTGAAGCTCTCATGGGAGGAAGATGCTCTTCACGCCATGAGGAAATTGATGCTTAAATATGCAAATATCAACACACAAAATACACAAGTCTGCTCTTGCAACACAATAGAAAGCCTTGAATCACCTTGAGAACACTTAAACATCACAATTGCCATCTAGTTGAAATCTAGTTTACAAATGAATGCCTAAGCATTCTCATATATGCAACTACAAGAACTCCTGCCAAGATTTTCAAAATTCAAACTTACCGTATCGTTAAAGGGACCTAATAACGGTCACAAACTAACACCTAGAAATTAGGGCTGCCCCAAAATAGGGCAGGACTAGGGTGCAGGCACCCAAGTCCTCCCCCCCTATTTTGGGCAGGGTACAGCTCAAGGGGTCCTCCTAGGTTCAATTTACCATGGAACCTAGGTCTCATTCCATCAAGATGCCAAAATATGAACTAAGATGTCCTAAATGCATGTTAAAGACCTGGGAGCTAAACCTTATGAGGGAAAAGCCCTGAAGGGGATATTTTCCAATGTTACATTTAGCCCCCACTTTAATGTATGTATAAATGCAAGGATAATACATGCATTAAAGTAAAGTCACAAACACAACAAACACATCAAGCATGGAGAAGACACACCAATCACATAGAAGACAGTAACGGGCACGTAAAACACGAAGAAGACAGTCATAGTCATGCAGAACACAGAGAATACAGTCAATGCATATAAGACACATTAATGTATGGAAGATAGAAATGATATCTTTTCTTTTCTTTATCTCATATATATGAAATGCAGATGCAAATACTGGAAAGTAAACAAACCTCCCATAATGCAGGAAGCACTCATCGTGCTAGTCTTTAGACTGCATATATGGGGCAACACACATGCAATACATGTAATACCTCCCAAAATGCTAGATGCACTCATCGAGCAAGTCTTTAGACTACATATGGGGCAACAAACATGCCACACAAAACAAGCATGCCAAAACAAACACACTTGAAGACATGGAGAAAACACGACAGACAAGCGATGGTGTGTTCCCTATTTCTAGGCTCATCACCATCTCAAGCACATTACAGACACACACTAATGATTGGTCTTCACCACAACAATCGCCAAAGACACACTTAAGGGTTGAGTGAGTCATAGAACTGCTCCCTACCTCTGCAAAGGACTTTTGAAAATGACAGGATGATGCAATCTACTCCGAGAAATACACCATCCCCACCTCCGCAGAGGGCTTAAGATAAAAAGGATATACATGATATCCTGCCTCCACAAAGGGCTTACATGATTGATTGATTGGTTGCAAACAAACTCAGGATGTGGGATGAACTTATCGAGCAAGTCTTTAGACTGCACTTGAGAACAAGCACATAGCTGACATCTACAATAGACAGCTTACCTTATATATGCCCCCACCTTAAGATGGTTGATATCAGTTATCGATATCAAGCACGTTAAGGTAGGAAGAAAACACACAAGGGAACACCAACTTTTGCAAAGCCCATGCCCCCCAGAGGTGACATGTACTTTATGATCACCAAATGTTCCCACAAACACATCCCTATAAGAAACATGTTAGTGTCTACAACATCATGATAAACAACAACATCAATGCATGTGATTAACCACACAAAGAGCCACCAAGGTTACACAACGAATTTAGAGTTCGAGGATAACTGTAGGGCTATATCATGAAGCTCTCTGAATCAAATACCACCAAGGTTAGATTCAAAGATGAACAAAGGTACATAGAGCTGTAGTATTGTTAAGGTTTGTAAATGCGACAGAAACATCATGAAATTCACTACATGGAAAGCATGAGTGCTTCCACTAGTGAAGCATCTGATAAGATATACAACCCCATCGTCATATTAGGAACTAAGTCCATTTTTTGATTGCTCTCTTAAGGGACACTAGGTCCGCATCAGTATAAATGTTTGTCATCATCTGCCCGCTAGCTAGAAACACTAGAGGAATGGAAATAATAAATAAGAGAGGAGAAACAAGTGTCTTAGGGACAGTCACGTAGGAGGGTGCCCCCAAGTCACCAACTGCAACACTATGTCCGTAAGACACAACACACAACAATGAAATTAGAAAGAGGCATTTTAGAAGAATGATGATACAAATAGAAGAAGGTCACAACAGAAGCGGTCTCCTGGTATCCATAACGTTACAGGAGAATCTGAGGTCATTCTAGGAGGCCTAAACAACATATAACACATCACGGGGAAGAACATCACAAGAGAGATAAAGGGTTAGAGATACTTACTTGTTTGATCTTTGTATCAGATTTGGGATCTTGCAAACTGCTTGGAAAGGTACTCGATCATGTTGAGTGCAAAGCTTGAGTGGTTCTTATGAAAGTTTTGTTTATTATCGTGTGATGCTTGATTTGTTACTCCTTGTGTAAATATAACTTTTTGTTGCTTATGAGGAGGGGAACCACTATTTTCTCTAATTTTTGATAGTTGTCTAGCTCTTTTTCTATTTTTATCGAGTTTTCATTGTTGAATCTTTCTAGTACAGGGACAAGAATTATCACGTACCATCTTACTCATTTGTATTGGTTGTTATTCTTGTTTTTCAGATGTATCTTGATTATCTCTCGATCCATGTAAGGATAACGAAGGAGGAACCTCAGCATAAATTCCATTTCTTCAAGGACAAGGTGGATTGTTTATTTGTTTTTTATCCACTTCAATCATTCCCATGATGCTATAATAGTCTAAGTAATCATCCTCATCTACTTTCATTAAACCTTGTTCCACCATATTATTTTCAGTATGCTTAGGAAAAGGATTAGTGAAGATTTGTAAATTCTAATTTGGCGAAGCAACTGATTTGTTTCCATTGTCATTCACACCTGATACCTGGATGACATTTGAATCAATAAGGTCCTATATCTCATGTTTAAGATGCATACATCGTTTAGTGTCATGTCCTTGCATCCGATGATAATGACAAAAGGCATTAGCATCGAAGTAAGGTCCTTGTTTACTAGGATCAATAGGCTTGATCGGGGGAAGCTTTAGAATGTTATTACTCATAGCTTGATTCATGATAGAATGATAGGACTCAGATATCGGAGTAAACTTTCTTGGTTGATACGATGCTTTCTTTGGATTGGTGATAGCTGAAACATTCGAAAAGTTGTTCATATTCAGTCCATTAATCTTAATGAAATTCTTGTTATTATTGTTCCTCTTAAAGTTGTTTTGTGATGATCCACCTGTGGATTGACCAACTTGAGCCGATGAGTTTTGGTTTTCATACTAACTAGACAAAAGTTGATAATCATGAAGGGCGGTGCATAAATGTTGAAAGGAGTTGTACTTCATCAAGAGGATCTTATCACGAATATTAGGTTGTAGATTTGTAATAAATATCTTTTGAACATCCTCATCTTTCATTTGATATTGAATTTGTGCATAAAGTCCTTGATACCAACTAATGAATTCAGTCAACTTTTCTTTCGTACCTTGTTTGCATTGAACCAAGTCAATAAGAGTGACTTGGGGTCTGATATTTTGTTGAAAATGTTGTAAAAATTGATCAATCAACTGCGAAAAGGAATGTATTAAATTCAGAGGCAAAGAGCAAAACCATTCTAGAGTAGTATCTTTGAGAGATCACGGGAAAAGTTTTGCCAACAAATCCTCTTCAAAATAGAAATCACTACACATAGTTGTGAATGCTGCCACATGGATATTAGGATCTCCTTTTCCACCATATTTTTAAAAGAGAGGAGTCTCAAACCTCTTAGGCATAGGGGTTCTCAATATTGCATAGGATAACAGATTACGAGCATGATATGTTGGTAGACTAGGCTGCAAAGAGTTTGTCAAATTTGTTACCTTTTGTTGCAAAGCAGTCATGCCCTATAAAAGTTGGTTTAGGATGGCATCATTCGGAGGTGCGGTTTGTTGTGAGGCATTGGAACCAAAGTGAGGGGGTGAATGAGCTTGAGAAATAATATATGGAGGTTGAGAATAGCTCAACGGTTGTTGGACATATTAATAGGTTGAAGATGGTTGGGAATAACTGTGTGTGATGGGAGGTTGAGAACAACTATTCAAAGGAACGGTCATATTAAGGACCAAGTTTTGATAGTCAAATCCTACAACTTTGTAAATGGTGCCATTAGATACTCCAATATCAGTGGTAGCATTACTACAACTATTTGCATCAGTTGTTAAGATCGTTGATGTGAAGGTTGATATTCCTGTAGTCGGTATAGGTGCTGAGACTTGAGTATGCAACGGTGATGATATGTTGTTAATGAATTTTGCACATTCACTCACCGGTATTACATTAGTTTGCACAATATGTGTTAAACCATGAATAAAATTATGTCCATCTTGTCCTTCTTTTATCAATTCTCTTACATGATGAATCACAGGTAAGGCTTCTTCAACTATTCTCTCAGTTTGCACATATTCTTGAAATTCAGTAAGGTCTTTATCAAGTTTATTGACTTGTTCCGTAGGTACATGTCCTACTACCTCAATAGCATCCTCAACATCATGAAATATTTGGTCTTCCATAATGGTTGGAGGATGTATGGTATCTTGTACAATTTGATTTTCTCCCTTTGTAAAGAAGGTGTGTAAAGGATTGTCAAAGGTAGGGATATTGTTTTCGTCAAGAGCACTAGATCCCATTAATCTTTTACTTATTCTCAAAGGGATATTGTTTTTAGGACAGTGGGTCATAAACTTTATGCAAAATCACATGACAGTCAATGCAAAAACTAATATGACAAACCCTAAGAGAATGATATGTTTGAAAGCCAAAAATGCTTGGAATTTGGTACTTTTTCAATGCAACTAAATGAACCAAAGGTCGTTGTAAGGATTTCAGTCAAGGGAAGAAAGTTATATGTCTGATATCAATCCAAAACAGAAAAAATATCACTCTTGATGTGATTTCAAGTTGATGCCAAGTGAAAATATGTCAAAATAGGCACTTTTTTCCACCAAAACTCAATGCAAGAGAGAATAACAAAGGGTGTTGTGAGGAAAATGATTATGGAAAGAAAATAATATCAGTAAGAATAGCCACTTAGTGCTAAAATACCCAACACATCATGCTTTTAGTACCACTTAAGGTCAAACCCTAGTGAAAATATAGCAAAAATAGGCTATTTTTCATAGTTTTTCAACTCCAAGGCCTAGCAAAAGAGGTGTTGTAATGAATTTTAGGAGGTATAGAAAATAATATCAATAATATCAGTCACCTCAATCCATAAAATTGATTACAACACACTTAGAGTGCAAACTAGGTCAAACCCTAGGGCAAAATTAGTCAAAATGTGTAGTTTTTCACTACAAGAGCCTGTTAAAAGGGTGTTGTGAAGCTTTTTATGAGGGGAATAAAATGATTACTCTAATAACAAAAAATTAATGCAAAAATACTCTTCACAACATGCCTATGGTGCAAGTTTATAAAGTCAATAAGGCCAAATTTAGTGAAAATCGTTGTTTTCAAAGCCCTAGGTTTGAGATCTTGGGACAAAATGCTATGTGAATGTTTTCAAGTCTGATTTATGATGAAAATGGATTACTCTCAGATCTGAAAATGATTTTCAAGATCTAATATGCAAAATGCCCATGCAAATTTAATGAAAATGCATCAAAATTGCTAGTTTTTGTTGAAATTTTCTATGCAAAATTGCAAATATTTCAAATCTAAATGCAAATTTACACTAAAATGCAAGACTAAAGACAAATGTTAATTTGAATGAGCCTCTAAATTCAATAGAAAAATTTGAGAAAAAATTTTGTCTACTAACCCTAAATTTTGGAATTACTAGGTTATAAAAAATTGTTAAAATTTCCACAAAACCCTAGCAATTAAATGATAAAAATGCAATGAAAAATTTTGAAATTTTGAATTTTTCTATAGTTTATATCAGATATGATGCAAAAATCATGAATTAGGAAAATTTAGAAAGAATTGATGCAATTTACTAAGCCCAACAATGCAACTTTTTTGAATTTTTCTCAATGCAATAAAATGAATGACTATATGAATGAATGAAATCAATCCAAATCTGAAGACAAACACTCAACAAGTTGCAATTTAAGTCCAAAAACATAGGTTCACCAAAATGATTAGGGGAAAATTGGATTAGTTAATGTTTTTGTTTTTAGATGTTTTAAATCCACCTTTCCGCTTAACATTCAAGGATCTAGGGTTGAGTGGCGAGCACTATCATACCCTAGGTCACTTACAAATGTAAGGAAGCTTGGATTAGGGAATTTGATTATTAATTTTTATTCTCTTATACCTAATTAACCATCAAAACCCTAATTATGTAGATACGACAACAAATTGATGAATGACGGAAAAAGCTCTTGCAGACAGGAGTAAAATACTGAATCACAGAATACCTATTTTTGGGGTTCTAAAGCGGAATAGTCAGGGACACTGGAGCGGATGCCCAAGTCCAAGGTACCAATTTCTTCATGGGATCTAGAGCTCCTTCTAACACTGATCAGCCCTGTAACTTTTGTTTCCTGAAACTTGGATGCGGAGGACACTAGAGCGAGTGCCCAAGTCCTGGAAGTGCTCCTGTGTCCTTTTCTTCAGATCCTAAATCTTTGATGTCTTCCAATCCTTCCTACAACTCCACCTTTCCCAAATGTGACACTTGTAACCTACAATCACAAGACTTGGTTTGGGGGTTGTGGTTTTTAGAGGCTTGCCTCAGTCAAGCCCTAAAGGACACTTAAGTCTCTGAACACCATTATCAGACAAAGAGTGCATGCCCTTGTGAGGTAGAGGAAAAAACCAAAGGAATCAATGATGAAAACACAATGTTATGTCACTTTGTAGTGAAGCTCTCATGGTAGGAAGATGCTCTTGATGCCATAAGGAAATTGATGCTTAAATCTACAAATATCAACACACAAAACACACAAGTCTGCTCTTGGAACACAATAGAAATCCTTGAATCACCTTGAGAACACTTGAACATCACAATTGCCATCTAGTTGAAATTTAGTTTACAAATGAATGCCTAAGCATGCTTATATATGCAACTACAAGCACTCCCACCAAGATTTTCAAAATTCAAACTTACCGTGTCGGCAAAGGGACCTAATAACGGTCACAAACTAACACCTAAAAATTAGGGCTACCCCAAAATAGGGCAAGACTAGGGCAGGGGCACCCAAGTCCTCCCCCCTATTTTGGGTAGGGTACAGCTCAAGGGGTCCTCCTAGGTTTAATTTTCCATGGAACCTAGTCTCATTCCATCAGGATGCCAAAATATGAACTAAGATGTCCTAAATGCATGCTAAAAACCCAGGAGATAAACCTTATGAGGCAAAATCCCCCAAGGGGACATTTTCTGACGTTACAATTGATAGGTATACGGTTGGGGGTTTGATATTTAGCTTGATAGGTTTGACAAAACTCAAAAGGATTTGGATCTGCGGGAATGATCTCGGCTCCATTATGAGGAAATTTGAGGCATTAATGGTAAGTGGATGGCACAACTTTCATAGCATGAATCCAAGGATGACCAAGAATGATGTTATATGGCAATTCAATGTCAAGGACTTGGCATTGAGTATCTGTTGTAACTAGACCCACTATGACAGGCAAAGTTATTATCCCTTCTGATTCTCTTTCAGCATCATCATAGGCTTTGATTATTATGCTTTTTGATGTGTTAATCTTATCCTTAGAATATCCCAATAATTTTATTAATCTTAAGGAACAAATGTTTAGGCTAACTCCACCATCTATTAAGATTTGTTTAACATGGTGTTTGTTAACAAAGACTTCGATATGGAGGGCTTCATTATGGGATGAACCAAGGGATAATAGGTCTGTTGGAATTAGGCCAGATAATTGAGAGGGGAGTGAATCAATTGTCCCAAAACTTTATCACGTGCAACAATTAATTATCTTTGCCACTTAAAACTGATTAATGATGTAAACATTAAAGCATGAATCATCAACACATGAGCAGAAACAAATGAACACACATAACAACAAAATTTTTAATGTGGAAACCTGGTTAAGGGAAAACCACTGTGGCGGTTAACCCATAAGATTCGTACCCTGCTAAAAGTACTTAGAAAAAGAGAAGGCACATGCCTTCGGGCACACTGCCTATAGCTCACTGCTCAAAAGAGGCTCATTGCCTACAAGAGGCTCACTGCCTACAAGAAATTATGTTTAACACAGAGATAATGAACTAAAAAGTAGCATCTTCTTCATGCCTGGTTCAGTCCCTTTGAAAGCACACAAATTTCTACTCTATTCCCTAAACACTTCCTCTCTATATCTTCATCCTTTACTGCTCTTGTTCCTCTGCACTTCTTCCTCTTTGCTCTGCTTCTATAACTCTCTTAGGATGTTATCATTTTCGCACAAGGACACCATTCCACAACTCATCCACAAATATTTATATGCTTTCTCAACCTTGGAATGAACATCAAGGTCAGCTTGTCTTAATGCAGATCACTATACTGTCTACCAAACATAGCTAAGACTTGAATCTTCCTTAAACAACATGCCTCACTCCAGGGAAATGCTCTTAAATCATCTGCAACATGCTTGAATCATCCGGTCAGCCAAGACTGGGAAGAACAACAACACCAAGAAAGAAATCTTCACCAACGAGCTCAATCTTCAATGTGGACCTCCAACACAGAAGTCACACAATCCAGAGACTTCCACAAGCACATTGAATTCAACAAAAACATTTGTACACCTCCAAATCATCAGAATCACTTGCATCTTCATCCAAAACCTCAAGAACACTATCTTCCATGACTGTCAACCTAGAAAGATGGCTTGTGAACCTCCAAACCACTAACCACTTGAGTTGAGGATACACACTGACTTCCTAAACATGCCTCTAGATTCACAGATCATAATTTTTCATTTGCGGAGTAGTTCGGACCCATTTCTTGTCACTCTGTTTCTTCTGAACACTGCAAAACCTAGTTCTACTCAGATGGCCACAACTTCTTCAAATCTTCATGCGGACCTCTCAACTCTTAATTGGAGCTACTTCAGACAATCCTCTACATAGCCATATGGTCCACATACATTGATCTTTATTAATTTTCTCAATATCCTCAACATTCCAGTCTTTTAACCAGGCAAAAAATAAGATACAGTTGACATCAATGCAACAAGGATATGTTGACATCAATGACAACACCGCTTAGGCACATATTTGCAACAATCTCCCCCTTTTTCATTGAGGGCAACATATGATGTGAAAAAATGATTCAATCATCAAGACAAGAATTTCTCCCCCTTTCTCTTATTACTTATGTAACCAATTTCTTCACTGCTTCCTTTTTCATCAACTAGTTTTTCACATAACTTCTCTCCCCCTTTGACATCAATGGAAAAGGGCACATATTTGTAATCTTTTCTCCCCTTTTGTTCCAGACTGATCTCCAATAATTTGCATGCTAACTACTCCCCCTGAGTAGTATCTCCTTAACATCAATCCAGATCACAAGATGTGACTGTGAATTCCACCAAACTGATGCACCCTAGTGCATCTTAGTTCTGATCAGGAGGGGTAAGACCTCCTAAACTTCTCTTTGAGATACTCGAAAGTATCCTTAGGTAGAGACTTGGTAAATATGTCTGCAATTTGATCCTTTGAAGAAAAAAATGTTGGCCCACGATTGTCGTTAAACCAAAAGGTCGACCCATCAATTTCTGATACAAGCACCAGAGTTAATGAATCCATGGGAGGCGGTTAGTCCATGTCACGAATCCCACGGGGAGCACTGACCATTTGCCAACAAACTCCCCCCCAACATTACCCGGGGGGATTCGAACCCGTGACCTTTGGCTCTGATACCAATTGTTAGATTCAAGGTAAACAACTTAGAGGGGGGGCGTGAATTAGTTGTTCCAAAACTTTCTCTACTTATTAGTTACTTAAATCCTTCTTGTTAATTCAGCAACATAATCATAAATTAATCATGGAAACATAATGCAATCATTCAAGAGTAGAAACATATTAACACATATGACACCAAGATTTTGACGTGGAAAACTTGGTTAAGGGAAAAACCATGGCATGACTAACCCAATATTGTATTCTTTGTTAGAAGAATAAGAATAAAATGGCACATGCCAATTAGGGCTCACTGCCTGAGCACACTGCTCACAAGAGGCCCACTGCCTATAGGAGACACACTGTCTATAGAATAATAAGTATTACATACTTGAACTAAAGAATAGCATCTTCACCATGCTTGAGTTAGTTCCATTTAAGCCCAATACTTTTTCTTTGCTTTTCACACTTCTCTACCACACTCTCATCTCCACATACATGCTTTTAAATGACTTTACAACTCCTTATTTATACAAGACATCGATTTAGGAATAATCATCCAAGTCGGCATACATTACAGAGAAAATACATAAATATAACATGACTTATTACAAAAAGACTTCATGCGGATCAACACACTGTTGGCCACATAGATCTGAGACTTCAATCTTCCTTAAGAAAATGCCATTCTTCACAGATCATCTGCAAGATCATACACAAAATGTGTAACTCATCCGGTCGGCCAGACTTAGGAAGAATATCATCGTCTGGAAGTAATTCTTCAATTACAGGTTCAATCTCTAATGCGGACCACCAACACGAACTGGACACAATCCAAAGACCTCCACAAACTTACCTGAATCATCGGCAACATCCACACTACTTCTGCTTACTGAAATCATTCTCTCCTTCATTTGGAACCTCAAGAACACAGTCTATCATCACTGTCATATTGGAATAGATGCTTGCAAATCTCTAGACCATGAACTAATTGAGTTGTCAATTCATATTGACTTCCTAAACACTACACCAAATTCACAAAACAAGATATTGTATTTTCGGATCTTACCGAACCTATCTGTGTCACTCTATCACCTCTAAACAACTGCCAGAACCAGTTCTACTTAAGTGGCCATAACATCTTCAGATCTTCATGCAGACCTCTAAAATATTTCTTGGATCATCTTAAGACACATATCTACAAACCCTTTGAAGCGCATCCTTTGATCTTCATCTTAGTTGGGATCTTTATCTTACTGTCTTCACTGTTCTTCTCTGTTCCTGATTAGGACTAATTTTCTTAATATCCTCAGCACACAGCTCATCCAATCCTTATCATCAATGCAACAGGAGTATGTTGACATCAATGATAACATCGGTTAGGCCCATACTTGCAACAATCTCCCCCTTTGTCATTGATGGCAACATATGATGTGAAAAACTATAATCATCAAGACAAGAACCTCTCCCCACTGACACAACTCCCCCTATCAACAACAACCATTCACATGTCTTCTCTTCCTTTTCTACTCCCCCTTTGATCAAAAATTACTTCTTTTTCACATGCGTTCTCTCCCCCTTTGACATCAATGGCAAAGGGCACATACTTGCATCATACCAACTGCTCCCCCTGAGTAGCAGCTTCCCATCATCAATCTGGACCACAAGATGTGATTGTAAGATCCATTGGATTGATGCATACCAGTGCTACTTAATTCAGAACCATAGGGGTAATAACCCCTAACTTCTCCCTGTGATACTCAAAAGAGTCCTTAGGTAGAGGTTTAGTAAAAATATCTACAATCTGATCCTTGGAAAGCACAAACTCCAATCTGACTTCATTCTTGTTCACTTGTTCTCTCAAAAAGTGAAACTTGATGGATATATGTTTAGTCTTTGAATGCAACACCGGATTTTTTGATATGTTAATTGCACTTGAATTATCACATAAGATTGTGATAGGTTCTTCATACTCCACTCTGATATCTCTTAGCATTTGCTTCATCCACAATACTTGAGTGTAACTACCTACTACTGTAATATATTTTGCTTCTGCAGTGGACATAGCTATTGCTTCTTGTTTCTTGCTCAGCCAAGAAACTAATCTTTTCCCTAAAAAGAATGCTCCGTATCTGTATATGCATGAAGTGAGAAATCATGATCTCTAGGATGCCATAAACCATACTCAACTATCCCTTTTAGATATCTGAGAATCTTCTTGATTGCCATGACATGAGTTTCTCTAGGATCAGCTTGGAATCTAGCAACAAGACCAACAACGTTCATAATGTCAGGTCTAGTTTGAGTAAGATACAATAGTCCTCCAATCATTGACCTATACTTTTTCTTATCAGCCTTAGGAGAGTCATCATCTTTGCTCAACTTACATCTGGTTGCCATGGGAGTACTCATTGGTTTTGAGTCTTCCATCCCAAACTTTTTCAACAATTATTTCACATATTTGGTCTATGAAATGAAGATTCCTTTCTTTATTTGAGTGATTTGTAGACCCAAGAAGAATTTCATTTCCCCAAACATAGACATCTCAAATTCACTTTTCATTTGATTTGCACAAGTTTTGTGCATGCTATCTCTTCCTCCAAAAATGATATCATCAACAAACACTTCAACAATCAAGATATTTTCATGATCAATTTTGAAGTACAAATTACTGTCAGCAATACCTTTGTTGAAACCAATCTTTAAAAGATGCTTATCCAATCTTTCATACCAGGCTCTTGGGTGTTACATCCCCTTTTGGATTCAATATTACTATTTACTTTTTCTTGAATAATATAGCCATGTGGATATGTTTTAATATCATAGAAAATGATGACATGAATAGAAAAGGTTAATTTTATGAAATTATAGAATTTACTTGATTATGATCGATTTGATGTTATGAATTAAAATGTCTTTCAATATGAAAATGAAATGATTTGATATAAATATGTTTTGATCAGAACATTGGTACTCTGACCACAAATTGTCTGTGAGATTGTCAATGACAGGAATAGATGGAACATGTTCGCTAGGAAGAAAGAAGAAGAGAAAGTATCTTTGAGAAAGAGAGAATAGACTCTGGAAAAACCCATGGGTGCTTGCCACTAAAAATGAATATCAGGTAGATAAACCTAGATGCCTTGAGTTAAGCTTTGATTACGGGCTAAGTCAATTTTAGACGAGATGTCAAGGTTTGCAAGAATATGTCTTTCTTCTTTCGTAAGTTGTCATTTTGAGTATGGGAAATAGACATCGGTGTTGTGATACTCTGAATCATGTCATCAAATACGGATGACCAATATATTGCTTATATGTATATATATGTATATACTTGAGGTTGAGTTGTAAGTCGTGTCTTGTTATTTGTTTGGTGCAAAAGTTGAAAGTTGTGCATAAGTCGACCCCAAACCTTGTTTTGTGTTTACGCTCAATTCGTTGTTATCATCGTAAAGCTCTACAAGTGTATGATGTAAACGTCTACTTGTGAAATTCGACGGATGTTGAATTGTTTCTATATTGGGCTATTATCGTATTATAAAAGGTTTAAATAAGGTTTAAAATCTTGAGACCATAGTGTGTAGTACCTTTGGTCGTATTATATTGGAATATACAATATTCTTTTTAGTTATATTTAAATTATTGTTTTGAGGTAATTCCTTTATTCATTTGTGATGTTGGAATCAGACAGTAGCTCAAAAGAGACTCACTCAAGTCCTTTCTTGATGTCTTTTATTTCTAAATAATCTTTTTACCTTCAAGCTTTAAACCTCATGATGGTCTTCGGCCTAGCCATTTTTCATAGTTTTTGCATTTGATTTATACCCATAAGGAGGAGAATGTTATGCATGCTGGGTAGTTACCCTTATTGTTAGGCATGGTCTTGTGAGTGGAGAGGCAGTTTTTCCTTCACAGTTAGACGAGATTTAGAGGGTAGTTGGAGTTAGTTTTAGGAGAGAACGCAAAGTAGAAGCGGAGAGGAGACTAAGCAAGAAGCAAAGGTGAACGGCTAAGAAAAGAATGAACACCTTGGACTAGCCTACAAGTAGACACGGGAGATTATCTTCAGGTTCTCTTCATCTCATCTCTGCGCAATCTTAGTTATCAGTTATGTTTATAATAAGTAATGACTCTACTTACATTACGAAGGAACTTAGTATTTGCTTAAAGATGCAAAGTGTGAATTATTACCAACTATAGTCTGTGTGTTTTCATCACCTTCAAAATGGAAGCAATGCTTTTGTCCCCTGCATCGTACCGCTGTCGTGAAACCCACAGTATATTACATTATTCTTTGAAGCATCTTCGAAGGTTGAGATTATTGTGTAGTTGTTGGTTCAACTTTAGGAGGTTTTTGGTTATGTGTTGAGTGCAATTTAGACTAAGTGTTTGGTTGTAAAATAACTCATAGTTATCACAAGCCACAGTGGCAAAACCTAGGTTAACATAGAATGAGTTCTCATTTGGCCAGCTGAATACAAATGCTTGGTTCTGTCAAATTTAAAAGACAACTAGTTTTAGAGTAAAAGACTTGTTTTTGTGATATCCATCGATAGAGGAGTATCAATGGTGTGAAGAGTATGCTGAAACATGCAAGAATTCACAGTCCTCCACAATTTCTGAGTTTAAAATAGTCGGTCGACCATAGTGAATTTACTAACCTTGCTGCGAATGATAACAAGTTTTAGTCCATTTGTCTTTGTAAGAAACTCTTTTGCTATTAAAGTATTCAAACTGTTGTGACCCTGAGAGAAGGTATAGACTTACTTTTTGGACTTTATAGCCATACAAGTTAATATAATGAAGTTTTAGAACAATGTAATGAGTCTTTAGTCAAGTATTTAGCCTAGACTTGCATGCAATCTCCTTGCTAGTAGAAACAACAAGATAGGGTTTCTAAATGCTTAGATTGACAAAGATTAAGCTATGTCAAAGATTTCGATAGGTCGAAGTAAATTCTTAAGAGTGTTTAATTTTTAACTTAGGGTCTTCGAACATATGTATTCTATAAATTGGTTTATAGTATAACCCTTCTGAAACAACAAAGATGAGTTTAGTGTCCACTCTTGAGTGGATAATTTAAGAAGTGGGCTAACTTAGTTATCACTGTACTAACTTATAGCATTATCTGATTGATCGATAAGCTGGGAACCCATTCTTTGATCATGTGGATGGAAATGTCTCCATGAGCTAAGTAGAGAGTGAGTAAACCTCATTGCCATGCATTAATGCATGATGAATTTCAAACACCTTGAGGTTATCGAGGTCGTTATATTAAACTTATTTATAGGTAACTGTAGGATTGCGATTAATTCGAGTCGAGTTGGGGTGGGTGAACTTATTACTTGCGTTGATATAATGCTAATTATATTCAAATCCTTTGGCCAAGGTAATGCATGAGCCTCAAGTGCATTGATAGTTCACTATGACTGGAGGGTGTAACTTGTGGAGTGGTCATGCTTGACTAGAGGGTATCTAGGGGATTGCATGATAACAAGTTATGTAGGTCACAACACCAGTACTTAGATGGCAAACACCATTGGTTATCCTAAGTCTATCTTCTTTGAGTAGGGTAGGGCCACTTCTGGATAGGAAGGAGTGCCACTTCCGGATAGGAAGGAGTGCAGGAGACCAACGGTTTGTAGTTGGAGGTTAAGCTCCTTGAAGATACTTTCTCTTCTATATTCTTGAGGATTGCCGAGACTTGAATTTGGATGGTCGACAATCGAGATGCAGTGACTTTGGTAAGTTTCTATTTTGGAATTGTTCTAAGTAACTTTTAACAACATATTGTTTAAATGTTGTAGATGGATATATCCTTTGGCATAATTTATAATTTCATGAATATTGATAGTCGATGGATGAACTACCTGATTTTAAATTAGAAACAAATTACTTTTTTTGTTTTAAACTTTAAAAAAAATTTATTACCTTTGGTTAAACTTAGTTTTTAGGGTGAAATCAAAACTGGGTGTTACATTAGGGCTTGCTTGAGTCCATACAGTGCTTTCTTCAACTTGCAGACCATATCACTTTGATCAGACATATGAAATCCATCCGGTTGCTCAATGTAAACTTCTTCTTCCAAGTCACCATTTAGGAAGGCATACTTGACATCTATCTGATATACTTTGAAATCCTTGAAGGCGGCAAAAGTAAGAAATAATCTGACTGCTTCAATTCTTGCCACCGGAGAAAAAGTTTCTTCAAAATCAACTCCTTCTACTTGGGAGTAACCCTTGTAGACCAATCTAGCTTTGTTTCTGACTACTTCAACTTCTTCATTCAGTTTATTTTAGAAGACCCATTTGGTTCCAATCACATTCTTGTTTTTAGGTCTGGGAACAAGATCCCAAGTGTGATTTTTCTCAATTTGCATCAGCTCTTCCTCCATTGCTTTAGTCCAGTTTTCATCATTGCATGCTTCATTCACTGTCTTAGGTTCAATCTTTGAAATCAGACAATACTCTTTTGAATATTGAGCAATCCTTCTTCTTGTTTAAATACATTTGCTTTTATCACCTATGATCTGGTCCTCAGAGTGATTCAGTTTTACATACCTGGGAATTTTGGGACTTACTTGCACTTCTATTTCTTGCACAGGTTCATTCAAACCTGTCTCTTCTTCCTGATTTACTGGATCAGTTCAAATTTGAATCTTAGAAGGGGTTTGGACTCCTTGGATCAAAACATCACTCTGATCATCTTCATCATATTCATAAAACCTTGAGGGTTTTTCAACACCTTCATCAACCTTCACATTTGTACTTTCTATAATCTTTCTCAATCTCTTGTTATAACATCGGTATGCTTTGCTTTGAGTAGAATAACCCAAGAATATTCCTTCATCACTTCTAGCATCAAATTTACCTAGATCTTCATCTCTTTTAATGTAACATTTGATACCAAAGACTCTAAAATACTTCACAGTGGGAGTGATGCCAAACTAGAGTTCATAAGGAGTCTTACTAGTATTGCTTCTGATTTGAACTTGATTAAGAGTGTAGACTGTAGTGCTTACAGCTTCTCTCTAGTAGATCTGAGGAATATTTGCTTCCATCATCATGGTTCTAGATGCCTTCTGGATGGTCTGGTTCTTTCTCTCCACTACTCCATTCTACTGTGGTGTCCTTGGGGTAGACAACTATCTTTTTATCCCATGTTTCTCACATAATTCAATGAACTCACCGGATGTGAATTCTCCACCTCTGTCAAACCTTAGACATTTTATGTTCAATCCAGTTTCATTTTCTACCATAGCCTTGAATATTTTGAATTTCTTAAGGGCCTCAGATTTCTCTTTTAGAAAAGTTACCCACATCATATGGGAGTGATCATCAATTAATAACATGAAGTATCTATCACCTTGCACACTCTTGATTCTTGCCAGACCACATAGATCAGTAAGAACTAAGTCCAATAATCTGATAGAAGACTATTCTTTACTTTTGAATGAGACTCTGCTCTGCTTACCCAACTGACATTCTTTGCACAAACTATTAGTAGGTTTCACCAATCTTGGAAGATCTCTTACAACCTGAGTGTTGCTTATCTTGATGATATTATCAAAATTCACATGACACATTCTCCTATGCCACAACCAACTCTGATCAATTTGAACAAATAAGAAACTTTTACCAGTACCAACCAAGTGGAAGATATTACCTTTAGTTTGAGTACCAGATGCAATCTCTATTTTAGAATTTTCAAAGATCTTACATTTTCTATTTTTGAATCAGAGATCATAGCCTTTGTCCACCAACTGTCCAACACTGAGAAGATTGTGCTTCAGGCCTTCAACATATAGTACATTACTGGTTTTGTTCTTTCCATCAAAAGAAATAGTTCCTCTATGTCTGATTCTGCCAGCAGAATTATCACTGAATTTTTCCACTCCTCCTTCATACCTTTCCAAATTTATGAACTTATTTTTATCACCTGTCATGTGATGTGAGCATCCACTATCAATAACCTAATCATCCTTTTCTTCAACTTGGGCAGCCAGAGCTCTTTCTACAATCTTATGATTGACAGATTTAGAGGGCAATGGATCTTCTTCCATGATGGCAAGAAACACCCAGTCACTTCCAAATTTGTTTCATGTCTCTGATTCATCATCTGTTACTCCTTCATCATCATCATCTTCATGAACATAGCAACATTTCTTTTAGAACCTTGATCTGTTAGGGTTTGGCCTTGAAAATCTTTCCAGACACTTTGAGGCAAAATGACCAATCTTATTGCAGTTAAAACATTTAAAAGGCAATTTCCCTTCATACTTACCGGATCCTCTTGGCAGTCTTTTTGCAATAAGAGCTTCAAGTTGAGCATCTTTTACTTCATCTTGTTCTAGGTCTTTTCTTGCCTTTTCATACCATGATAGTTTCTTTGAAGAGTTCTCTCCCAGATCAAACTTTTGTTTTCCTTTTACAGAGGCACTAGCTTTGAATGCAGATTCAGTCTTGGGGGGCATCTCCAAACTCGGTTAATTCAAATGCAGCCAGTTTACCAACCAATTGATCTCTTGTGATACTTGAAAAGGATTTGAATTCTTCAATAGCGGCAACCTTATATTTGTAAGAATCAGGAAGGGATCTGAGAACTTTTCCAACAATCTCATCTTCATCCAAGATTCCACCAGCACATCTAATGCCACAAACAAGCTCATTTACTCTTGGCATAAATGTAGTGATATTTTCATCTTCTCTCATCTTCAGGTTTTTGAATTTTCCTTTCAGACTCTGTAGCTTGGCACATTTAACATACTTGTCTCCTTCATGTAGAAGTTCCAATTTTTGCCAAATCTCATATGCAGTTTTTAGATCAATAACATTTGTCAGCTTTGAATCAGATAAGGCACTTAGAAGGGCTTCTTTAGTCCACAGATTGTTTTCAGCATCTCTAATTTCATCTATGGTACTCAGACCATTCTGTGGAGGAATATACTTCCTTGAAGCTATGATCCAATACTGCATTCCCATACATTGCAAGTGGCATTCCATGCGACTTTTCCAAAGAGTGAAATTGGTTCCATCAAACCTTAGACTATCCTTCCTGTAGGATGACATCCTAGATCTCCTCAAGTGGTTAAGCTCTTTTTAGAGGAACTTGGCTCTGATACCAATTGTTGGCCCATGATTGCCGTTAAACCAAAAGGTCGACCCATCAATTTTTGATACAAGCACCAGAGTTAATGAATCCATGGGAGGCGGTTAGTCCATGTCAAGAATCCCACGGGGAGCGCTGACCATTTGCCAACAACAAACTCCAATCTGACTTCATTCTCATTTACCTTCTCTCTCAAGAAATGAAACTTGATGGATATGTGCTTTGTCTTTGAATGCAACACCAGATTCTTGGAGATGTTTATTGCACTTGAATTATCACAGAAGATTATAACAGGCTCCTCAGACACAAGTCTGATATCCTTCAACATTTGCTTCATCCACAAAACTTGAGTGCAATTACTTACTGCTACTATGTACTTTGCCTCTGTAGTAGACAAAGATATTGCCTCTTTCTTTTTGCTTAACCAAGAAACCAGTCTTCTTCCCAAGAAGAATCAACCACCACTAGTACTTTTCCTGTCATCCACATCTCCTACCCAATCAACATCAGTATATCCATGAAGAGTGAAGTCATTGTCCTTTGGATACCAGAAGCCATAGTCAAGTGTCCCTTTGAGATATCTAAAAATTCTCTTGATTGCTACCACATGGGATTCTCTAGGGTCATCTTGAAATCTAGCAACAAGTCCAACTGCATTCATGCTATCAGGTCTGGTCTGAGTCAGATAGAGCAGTCCTCCAATCATTGATCTATACCTTTTCTAATTTGCCTTAGGGGAGTCATCATCTTTTCTCAACTTGCATCTGGTTATCATAGGGGTACCCACTGGCTTTGAATCTTCCATCCCAAACTTTTTCAACAATTCTCTCACATACTTAGATTGAGATATGAAGATACCTTTATCTGACTGAGGGATTTGTAGACCTAAGAAGAAATTCATTTCACCAAACATTGACATCTCAAATTCACTTTGCATCTGATCAACAAATGTTTTGCACATACTCTCATTTCCACCAAAAATGATATCATCAATAAATACCTCAACAATTAGGATGTGCTCATGATCAATCTTGAAGTAAAGATTACTGTCAGCAGTGCCTTTGCTAAAACCTAATTTTAGTAGATACTTATCTAATCTTGCATACCATGCTCTTGGGGCTTGTTTGAGTCCATACAGTGCTTTCCTTAATCTGCAGACCATATCTTTTTGATCAGACTACTGAAATCCTTCCGATTGCTCAATGTAGACTTCTTCTTCCAACTCTCCATTCAGGAATGTTGACTTGACATCCATTTGATACACCTTAAAATCTTTATAAGCAGCAAATGCAAGAAATAATTCGACTGCTTCTATTCTTGCCACCAGAGCAAAAGTTTCTTCAAAATCAATTCCTTCCACTTGAGAATATCCTTTACATACTAACCTTGCTTTGTTTCTTATAACTTCACCATCTTCATTTAGTTTATTCTGAAAGACCCATTTAGTTCCAATCACATTTTTGTCTTCGGGTCTAGGAACAAGATCCCAAGTGTGATTCTTTTCAATTTGCATTAATTCTTCTTCCATTGCTTTTACCCAATTTTCATCATTGCATGCTTCACGCACTGATTTTGGCTCAATATTTGAAATCAAACAAATCTCCTCTTGATCTTCAACAATTCTTCTCCTAGTTCAAACACCTTTGTTTCTATCTCCTATGATTTGATCTTCAGGATGATTCAGCCTTACATACCTGGGAGTTTTGGGATTTTCTGTCTTGCTCCTACCAATATACCTGTCTAACCTGAAACCACAAGAAAACTACCACTTCTTTTCACATGTTAGCTATACAAAAAGTATATAATTAATTTTCCTGCAACCATCTGTTAGTTCTTTAAAACCTTTGCCTGAGATGAAAGAATAAAATACCTACTCTTACCAAGCTTATCATAAATAATCAACAAACTTGCTTCAATGTTAACTTAAATCCAGTTATGTGGGACATCCCATTTTGGTTGAATGATCCACTGTATATGCCAACATCTATATATATACTGTATAAATATTGATATATATATCTACATGTGGTCATAAGTAAGTGATCAGCCACTTCACTTAATAATGATGATAAACCAAAATTACCATTCCATCTAAATTCTAACCCATCATAGATAACGTTGATACCTGTCAAATCACATCAATTAAATCTCTCAAATGAGCTGAACTGATGGCCTAATAGACTAGAGACCTCATTATTGCCTTTCTCATTACCTGCCTTCTCACATGACAGTAGAGATTCAAGTTTCAATCAATGCATCGAGACAATCTTCTTCACACATAAAGTCATTATTAAACAATTATGGACATCATATCATATCTTAAACTCTTCTGCTTAGGTCTTGAGCCCCATGCTGAGGGGAGTCGTGCATATTTAGAAAGCCTTGAATCTATAGTTATACATCTATCTATATATATAATTTATATATGTATAAATAGATATATAAATGATAGATAAGAAAGGTGGTACCTCTGAAGCATGTGAATAGAGAAGGACCTCAAACTCAAATAGACATGATTGAAACTATGTACTTCAATTAAAGCTTTTCAGTAGAAGAGACAGAGCCAAGGAATAACACTTCAGTATCCTCTTCCAACATACCAATGCCATTTCAATTTAGAGTTGTCTTCACAGCTGAAGCTATTGTTTGTTTATTGGGTTTATGAAATAAATTGAAATTATCTTCGGATCTGCCTTTGTATATATCCTATTGTATTACTTTCTTGCATATCATATACATATATCTCCAACATACATATGTGGTCCCCACTCGATGTATACAATGTTCAAATCTCCAATTATGTCAGGTTTTGTATATTATTCTCTTGTATATTTCCATGTATATCATATACATGCACATATACAAATATCCACTACGTTGATTCCTTATCTTTCTTATGAACAAATGTACTTTATTCCATATTTTATTCTGGGTTCAAATCCATAAGTGCATATCACCTTTTTGTTTATCGGATACATACATTTCTTACATACAAACACAGACCCCACATAAAGTTCACAATGTTTAATTTTCCAATCATGTCCAGCTTTGTATATGTATATCAGATACAAGTGATTCTACATACACTGATAAAGACTTCTGTCTTTGTGTGTTTAATATTTGTATGTCTTATACAAATGTATTTGTATATCTATTTGTGGTGGGGCCCATGCATTCATCTTTGGTGCTTGTGTATTCTATATATGCATTTTCATGCATTTGTATTTTTGTATCCACGCGTTTTATGCAATTGTATTTGCATCTTGTATGCATCATGGACTTCACTAAAAATTCTTAAGGATTTAACTCTTTGATTAGGTCCGATTCTATGAAAAGTCATCAGGTCCAGATCTTCATGCATATCAGTGTAAGCTACGCCGAAGCACTTTTCTTCAATCGGTGAGACTTTAGAGTATCAGAAATTCCTTGATTTTTCTTTTCGATGCTTATCTCCTGGCAATGACTACTAGTTCCCTCCGTTCCACTAAATGATCGGTGAGAGTCCTACTGAACTCCACTATCAGCCTGACTTATACTATCAGGAGGGTTTGTAGAGTATTCGCCGATAGTATTTCCTTATGCCGATCGGCGTGACCATGCATTTTCTCCCTGATGAATGGCCATTGGTGCCACTTTCTCCATCGGTGTCTTTCAAAACATTCTCCCTGATCCTTATTATCATGCCAATAGCCATTTCAACTAGTTTCTCATGGAGCATGGATCGGTATAACAAAAGGAAGGTCTTGCCGATGTTAAGAAATTGAGGCCTTTCACATTATTTGTGATAAAAATCATGGGATATATCAGTTGTTTATTCTGATTTTGGGTGAAATATTTTTTAATTTGGTCGGAAATAAGTGAGTAAGAACACAATAAGATTTTAGTCTTATCATGTGGAGTATCCCGTAGAGATGCCTAAATGAAGGATAACACATCAATAAAATCTTATCTCGTATATGAGATTGTAGGTTTTCAATGAAAGAGTCTTTAAGGGCAGGCAGTAGGCTAATAATAAGTTTAATTATATCATTGTTTGAACAGAATAAATATTATTATAGAGGAAATCAAAGAAAGACGCTACGAAGTATCTCCATCTCTGCTATCACTGTTCTGACCAGCTTTTGTAGCCTAAAATTGAAATCTTTGCTTCTGTAAGAGATGTAGAGGATCGTAGTAAATATAAGTCATTGGAGCATGTGAATAGGAAATAATAGCTGAGTATGAGAGTAGAAATAGGGATTCGAAATTGAGTTCAAGGGAAAGAGGATCACTATTTCTCCCCATCATCGTATAAAATTGTTTGGGCAGTTTGGGAACTTGAAGTTACCATAGTTCCTAATATGCTCTGCCATCTAATTCAAAGAAGACTGATTTTAACTCTTAGTTAATTTGAATGAATAGACTTCCCATCGCTATCCAACCTCAAATATTTAATTTGTAATTATCTACACCTAACTAGAAAGGGTCTGAGATCTACCCAACCGGTTGGGAATCTGAAAAGTGTTCTTAATTGCTCTATTATACTCCATTGCTGTCTAAAGGGTAGAAAATCTGAAGATGCCCAGAGTTAGTTCATACTCCATGGTATGTTATTAGAATAAGTAATAAACTGATTGGCCTCAGAACAACTTTCCTCCATTGTTTCAGTTTGATTGTGATAATACTTCATCGGTGTTAGCTATAACAGATACGCAGAAACCATAAGCCCCTTTGTTGGCAAGGGAGTCTGCTTTGCTATTACCCTCTCTATAGGTGTGATTGAATGTGCACCTCCTAAAAGAAGCAATGATGTCGAGGGCATTATCCAGTAGGGAATTCAGTCTCCAATTAGGCATATTCCCTTTCCATAAGCCATTAATAACGATCGCAGAGTCTCCTTTGATCTCTAATTTTTCAATTCTCATGTCTTTGCAGATTCTCAGACCTTCAATCAGGGTGATTAATTTTGTTGTATTGTTTGTTGTTTCTCCTAGGGGTTTGGCTAAGGTTGCTATTTCTCTAAATTGAGAATCATGGATTACACAACCTATTCCTACGACTCCCAGGTTGCCCCTAGAAGCCCCGTCAAAATTGAGCTTGAACCACCCTTCTTTAAGAGGTTGCCACTTACATTCCTATCTCTTGTTGGTGGTGTTGTGGTTACCTAGTCCCACAAAGGAGGGCAGTTTTAGTCCTTCCCGTCTCCCCCGCATCTTTTCATCCCAGTGTGTCATTGTGGATTCTTTTTTGGAGTTCTTTAGAATCCTACTATTGACTATTTCTATAATAATGGCCTCAATTTTAATAATTAGCTGTCCATAAGTCATTTTTCTTTCTTTAAAGATTCTTCTATTTCTTTCTTTCCACAGCTCCCAAACCATGATTGAAGGGGAAATAGTCCATAGCATATGGTGGATGCTTTATTTGTGAGTCTCAGGCCAACATTGGAAAAGGTTCAGAATGTTATTATGCATGGCAGTAACCCATCCCATCTTATTACTTAGCCAATTCCAACATTTATTAGAAAATTGACAATTGAGGAGAATATGGTCTGTTGTTTCTTGATCCTCTTCACAAAGGGAACATCGACTAGGCCCCTCATATCCCATCTTGGAGAACCTGTCTGCAGTTAGGATTTTTTTCTGCATGGCCAACCAAGCAAACAACCCAGCCTTTGGGAGACAGTTCTTATCCCAACACAGTCTCAGTGGTAACTCTGATTTTGGTCTTAATTGCTGTCTGATTAAAGTTTTGTAACCATCCTTGGTTTTATAATTTCCTGATTTAGCCCCGTCCCAGACTAATCTATCTAAGTCTCCTTTGAGAGATACCCTCCTATTATTAAGGATATCAAGTAGTTTCTTTTCTCATTATTCAGAATGTTCATATTATCCAAGGGTTTCCATTTCCACCCCTTATTCTCCTCAAGATTGGGGAAATCTATATAATCTTTTATATATTTCCTCCAATGGGTTTCTAGGATCCTTTTTCCATTCTCTAAGTTATCCATGCTGCTTATCGCCTCATACCCCCCATGAGTCATCCCAAAAAAGTGCTAGGTTACCGTCTCCTAAACTCCAAGTCAGTTTGTCCATTATGAGCTTGCTACAATCCATCATAAAATTGCAGAGGTGAGATCCTTTAGATGGGTTAGCCATTCTAAAAAGGAAAGCCGGTTCCTCCCCTCTAAGATATTTGTTTCTAACGATTTTAACCCACTTTGAATCAGGCTGCTGATACATTTTCCATACAAGTTTAGCGCCTAAAGCCTTACTCTGTTCTCTGAAGTTTTTTAAGCCCAGACTACCTTCCTCTTTTGGTCTACAAATCTTGTCCCAAGCCACAAGTGCCATTTTCTTTTTATCCTCCGCACCTTGCCATAGGAAAGTGCTTAGAGTTTTGTTGATTTCATCCCATTTACCTACTGGAAGATTCATACAGGATAATTGGTAAATTGGGATAGCTGAGAGAACCGATTGTAACATTGTCACTTTGCCTACTAAGGAGAGCCATTTGCCTTTCCAAGATTCTGCTCTATTCCTGATCTTGGAAGTAGTATGATCCCAGAGATCATTAGTCTTATTGCTCTTACCCAAGGGAATGCCTAGATATTTACAAGGCATTTCCCCTTTTTTATAAGACATGATTCTGCATATTTATTTTTCAGTTTTAGGATCCGTGTTGAAAAAATAAATTGCTGATTTATCAGCATTTACCTCCTGTCCAGAGGCCCTACAGTAGGAGTCCAGGATATCTTTGAACGCCCTAGATTCTTCTATGCTCCCCATACCAAAGAGCATAGTGTCATCTACAAACTGTTGATGAGTTGTAGGGTCAACACCAGAAGTAATTTTGATACCTTGGATCTTCCCTTCTTCTCTAGCCTTGGAGATCATTCTCCCTAGTACACCTGCCATTATAATAAAGAGAAAAGGGGAAATGGGATCCCCTTGTCTCAATCCTCTTGAGATGCTAAAAAAACCTTTCGGAGTTCCATTGATTAAAACTAAGATCTTAGGATTAGAAATACATTCATAAATGAGGTTTATCCACTGTTTAGTAAAACCAAAAGCCTCTAGGGTTTTGCAAAGGAAATGCCAGTCTACCTTATCATAGGCCTTACTGATATCTAGTTTAACTAGCATACTAGGTTTTTTGTTTTGCTGTATGGTATGGATGGCTTCTTGGGCTATAATAACTCCATCAAAAATAGATCTACCCAGAACAAACCCTATTTGCTCGTCACTTATTATAGCTGGAAGAACAGTCTGAATTCTATTAGCCAAGGTTTTAGTGAGGATTTTATAAATAGTATTACACAAAGATATAGGGCGCAAATCCCCTAGACATTCTGGTTTCTCTTTTTTTGGAATGAGTGTAAGAAAAGTGTTATTTACCTCTTTGAGAATACTTCCCGAGTTTCTTACCCCTTCTAGTGCTTCGACTACTTCATCTCCTATGAAGTGCCAACATTTCTGGAAGAAGAAAGCTGGGAAGCCATCAGGACCAGGTGCTTTATCTGGTTGCATTTGAGAGATTGCCAACTCTACCTTAGTTTTGGAAAATTTACCATTGAGAGCTTTGTTTTGATCCTCTGAAATAATCCTTGGAATATCTTCCAAAATGGTTTGTTGGTGCAAGAAATTCGATCCTTCCTGATTATTAAGAATATTTTCAAAGTACCTAACCGTTTCATGTGTAATTTGATGAGGATCTTTGATCCATACATTATTCGCATCTTTTATTTTGAGGATTCTATTTATGTTTCTACGTGCTTTGGTGTTGTTATGAAAGAACTTAGTGTTCTTGTCTCCCTCTTCCAGCTAGGTTTCTCTTGACTTTTGACGCCAAAAGATTTCCTCTTTGGCTAGGATATCTTCATATTTGATTTTCAGCTATTTTTCTTTTGAATATGATTCAGCGTCCATTCCTCTGGTAATCATGTTTCTGTTTAGGTTTTCCAGTTCTTCTTCTAGCTTAGTTTTGGACTCAAAGATATTACCAAACTTAGTTTTGTTCTAGCTTAGAAGCTTACATTTAATAATTTTCAATTTGGATACTAAACAAAAAAGCTTAGATCTAGATATTCTAGTTTCTTTCCACCATTGCTCAATTAGGGTAATAAGGTTGTTATCTTTGACCCACATTTTTTCAAATTTAAAGGGGCAACGTTTGGGTTGGCAATCTTCTGAGATACTCAACTGAACTAGGTAGTGATCAAAGCCCGAGTATGGTAAGATCTCTGCCATCATAAAGTAAGGGAATTGGGCCCAATTACCTCTTAACAAGAATCTATCAAGTTTTTTTGCAATATTTCTTAAACCTTCTCTTCTGTTGTTCCATGTAAAACCTTCCTGTGTAGTTTTAATTTCTAGTAAATTGTTCTTCTGAACCCAGTCTTTAAAGTCTTTCACTGCTATAGATAATCTTACATGACCTCCCAGTTTTTCTTTAGGATCCAATATCGCATTGAAGTCTCCCCCCATAATGCATACTTGATCTTGTAAGGTTCCCAAGAATTGTTCTATTTCTATCCAGACTATTCTCTTATCCTGGTTCTGAGAAGGGCCATAAATGTTAAGGAGAAAAAAGTTTAGATTGCTTCTGATGCTTCTGACATTCCTAGCCATCCAATTCTTCCTACAACTTATCACTAAGAATGAAACCGCTCTAGGATCCCAGATTACCCCAAGGCCTCCCGAAGCTCCTTCGACTGGAACTCCTGCTAGCTCCCATATTCCTAGCTTCTTATTTAGAGCTTCTATCTCCTCTTTATTAAGTTTAGTTTCTTGTAGTATTAGTATATCTGGTTTTGTGTTGGTTATACAACATTTTATGATTCACTGCTTGTTAGGGGCCTTGAGACCCCTAACATTCCAAGTGTAGACTCTCATGGTGCCTTGGGAAGGTACTTCCCCTTCCTTGCATTAAAAAGTGAGGTTATCTTGGTCTGATCAGTTGCCTCGCCTGCTTTCTCTCTTAGTTCCAGACGTGATTTCCTACCCCTTTTTTTATTACTTTTGGCACAATCTGGAGTCTCCTTACCAAAATCAGTTATTGCAATTCCCAGCCTTGGGTCTGCTTCCTCTAACTCTCTATCTTCATGTTCTTTTGGGTCCTCTATATCATTCTCCTGGCTTTTCTCCCATTCTTCAAGTTCCAGGATCTTGGAGATTAGCTTTTCCTTCTCTTTATTTGCCTCCTCAATTACTACTTCCTCTAATGCATCATCGAGGATCTCATTGCATATTTCCTCTAGCTCCCTATGGCTAATCATATCTGTGGTTATCTTTTGATATCCAGTCTCTTTATGTTTTTCCTCTGTTTCATAAGTGTTGGGGACCCATTCTGGGGTCTCTAATACCTCTGGTTCTATTTTACCTTCCTCTGCTGGAGGAATATTATTTCTGATTTCTTCAACAAGGATTTCTCCCTCTTCAAGCTCCTTCCTACCTTCACCTTTCTGAGGTTTATAACTGTGCTATGGAGGCTTAGCTGCTGCATATGTTTCTTTGCCTGTGTTTTCTTGTGTAAGGTTAAAGTTCTGTAAAATGAGATCCTGATTCTGACTCTGGTTATTTCTTATGGTATTTTGAGAGGGTTTAGGGCTTTTACCATACTCAAGTTTTGAGTTTGCCCAGCCAAATCCCTTCTGCCACTAAGGGTCAGAGGGCTAGTTCTCTGATAATCCACTATAAATCTGCCCTTGTTATCATTAAATCTAATGTTGACACTTGACGGCTGGGGATTGGGATTCTTGTTGGTTAGTCTCTTTGAAGTACTATTGATTGTATTACTTGGGGGGACCTTGGTGAAATACGGGTTGGATACTATAATTAGCCATATTTGTGTTAATTTTAAGAGGTTCGATGTTTTTAATGCTTATATCCATTTTTACTGACAGGAGAACATCTGAATGGATTAAGAAGTCCTTCTTAATTGTTATGAATTCTCCCAGGTGATTACCTATCTCCCTTAGGATTTCGCTATGGATAAGCTCAATCGGGAGATTTGGTAATTTGACCCATCTGGCAACTTTAAGTTTCATTTTACTGGGGTCAAAATTTAGTTGCCAGTCTACATATTCGAATTTATACCCTTTGAAGAGCAATCTTCTGCTATTTAAAATTTCTTTTTTAAGGTCTACACTTTTGCAATCAATGAAAATGAAATCTTCAGAAGTGATAGTGATACTTCCCTGATCTTTGAGGAGGGTCTGGACCCAATTCGTAATTTCCTTCACAGGCTGCCCAATCCCACACCACTGTATAAAGAAGCCATGGGTTCTACAGTGATTCCCCAGACCATCTGAGTAGATACTGCTAATATTTACCAAAGCTTTCTTACCCAAGGTCTCGGGATTTTGATACTGCCTTGAATTCATTTGTAGCCTTGACCAAGGGTGGTAGGGGATTGCCTGCTCTTGAGTTGCAAACTGGTTATTACCCCTCCCTCGAATGTTGGCCGCGGTGATTTTGAAATTAGGGTTTTGGGTAATTGACTGATGAGAAGGTACTCTTGTAATCGTCGTATTGTTTAAAGGAGGCTTCGAATGAGAGATCTTGGGGGCCGATTTTGAGAAACCCTCCGCAACTTTTTGCCTTCGAAGGAGAGGTTGAGAGATAGCAGGGGGAATTGAATGGTATGGCTTCTTTCCCTACCTATTGAGGTACGGTTTGCTCCAGTTGCAAATGCTGGGATTGCTGCAATAATTGGGATAGCCCAAATCTTAGAAACCCTGGCTTGGTCATTCCTTCTTGAAGCATGGTCTGCCCTAATTCCCCACTACGATTTCCTCCTCCTCACAACTTGCCAGCCTTGTTCCATGTGGGGTTGCGGAGGGGGAGCCCAGGCCCCATAAGCCCTCTTCTCCTTCCATGGCAGATTGCTGCTAGGGTGCTCTGCCCTATCTTCAGCTTTGATTCTATTGTCATTGTAGATTTGTCACGGGAGTTTGCTCTTTTTCACATTTTTTTATTCAACTAACAAAGTGTATGTCGAAGTAGAAAGAAACAAACTCATCGATATTATTCATTTACATGTCAAATTATTAATATTTAGTAATAAATATTATAAATCCAAATTAAGTAGCCTTTAAAAATAAAGATATGCACAACTTTGGATAATCATCATTCTTCTCATTTTCAAATGTATTAAAAAAGTTTATGGATTAAAAAAAAAATGATTTCTTAATTTGAATTTTTTTTTAATTTGTGAATTATAGTTGAGAAATTGATGGACATACGGTTGAGTGAAGAAAAAATGTGTAGAGATATCAATTTGAAGTAAAATGAAGTAAAAAAAATAATTAAAAGTAAATAAAATAACTTAAAAATAAATAAGAGACATGATGATTGTAATTACATATTTCAGGAATTAACTGTGTGTGAGTTTTTTTACCTCAACGTTTCGGATCACACTCTATGATCCATCATCAGGAGAAATAGCAAGATAAGAGAAGTAGAAAGGTAATTTGCAGACTGAGACTCTAAATAAGATGGATTGGAAATTTGATGGGAAAGATATAAATAAAATAGTTGTAATGTGAAGTAAATAAAATAGCTTCACTCGGCTTTTTTTTAGATAGATGTATTTAAGATATCTATACTAGTTAACTATAGAAAAATTTAAAAGCTCTTGAAATAAAAATTAAAGTAGATAATTTGTTAAAATAAAAATAAAATATTGAGTAGCATAAATAGATATTAAAAATAATTTTTATATAGAAAATAAAATAACGCTTTGAAGTAAAATAATTTGTTTCCCACTGTCTTAACACTCTTTAGAGATGTAACAATCCTAAATTAAATTAACAACATTTTTCGCTAAACTAATTAAATTAATAAGATTTTAATTTATTGCTTTATAATCCAATACCATAAAACACAGGGAATAGCTAAACGAACATTTTACTAGTTTAAAAGAGAAGGCAAAGTTAACCCTGTAGAACTATGATGCCCACCCGATTTTTGGGGGTCATTAAAATTTATTATTAATCCATCCTATTAGTTTTGGACAGATTGAATTTCTTTTGTTAAAGACAATAGCAAAAAAAAATTATAATGGCTGGTCCTTTGCGGTGTCTTGGTAACCAAGTTGGATTACTGATACGGGCCCTTTTTCTCAGCACCAAGCAAACTAGGAGCAGTTTATTTATATTTTCTATTTATTGCAAATAGAAAATTATTACGGCGCGGATTTATTTTATTTTATTTTTCATGTTCTTTAGAGATTTGAACGGATAATTTTATTTTTTATATTTTAAATAAAATATATATTTACTATATTCACAAATATGTGTAATTATATATTTAATTTATATTTTAAATAATATATGTATTATTATATATATTAGAAAACATATCTCATTAATATATATTTTTATTTAATATTATTTAAATTAATTTAAATATACATATTAAATTAAATATATTTACTATGTTCACAAGTATATGTAACTATATATTGATTTTATATTTTAAATTCATATTATAAATATATGTATTATTATATATATTAGAAAACATAAAATATAAATATATTATATTATATCATTAATATATATTATTATTTAATATTATTTAAATTAACCTAAATATACATATTAAATTAAATATATTTACTATGTTCACAAGTATATGTAAATATATATTTATTTTATATTTTAAATTCATATTATAAATATATGTATTATTATATAAATTAGAAAATATAAAATATAAATATATTATATTATATCATTAATATATATTATTATTTAATATTATTTAAATTAACTTAAATACACATGTTAAATTAAATATATTTACTATGTTCACAAATATATGTAACTATATATTTATTTTATGTTTTAAATTCATATTATAAATATATGTATTATTATATATATTAGAAAACATAAAATATAAATATATTATATTATATCATTAATATATATTATTATTTAATATTATTTAAATTAACCTATGTCATTATTTCTATCTTTTCTTTTGTCAAATTATGTTCAAAACTTATGCCCTTGTCTATTTGGTATGGCATAGGGTTTAATGAGAGTTGGATGTTGGATTTCACTTCAATTTCAACTCTTATCACGTTTCTTGGGGATTTGAACCTAGAGTTGGATGTCATATTTTACACAACATTTAATGTGTTTCTTGGAGAGTTGAAAGTGGGATTTACTATGAGTCCCTCTAATTTTTTGTTTAAGTTCATCCCTTTCAACAATGTAATTGTGCTTAATATCATTATGTATTCCCTACCCATAATTGCAAGAGTTGATTCCAAATATTAATTATCTGCAAGATCAACTTTGTTGTTCTATGTCCCAAATTGGAGAAATCTGTTAAAGTTGCGTGTATGGTACCAAGATCGATCTTCAAATACTCATATGTTTAATAAGTATACTTTAATGATGATGATGATAGCAACTTTCAATTTCCTTTAACCCAAATCCATTGGTAGGATCTTTGACATGCATCATTCAACTATAAAATGCAATTATAATATATGCCACCTTCCATGCTACCACTAGAAGTAGTGTTTTACAATTGATATGGAGCCTTCAAGAATGTAGCTTATTTATGTTTCCTTGGTAGTTTGTTCTTCAATGGAGACATTGCTTCAAAATTCTTGTTCACGTGATTAAATTTTGTAGCACTTGACTTATGGAAAGGTGAAAGATTGTTTTCAGATTTTTCAATCAAATAAAATGCTTGTCATTCTTATAATCCAATCCATAAGAAGCCAGGAGACCTTTCAAAATCCTTATGGATCAAAATGACCTTTAGTTTTAGAGTTGGGTGTAGGAGGGATGAAATAGTGCAAAAGTCATGTTTTTCTAACAATGACTTATTTTCCTCTAGGAGTTTTAATTTTAATTTTAGTAATTAAATAATTCTTTTGGGTTAGAGGATGCTAATGGAGGCAAACATTGCAATTCATTATTATTCTTTACACTTTGTATCTATTGATTTCCAGAAATCCATTTTAACTTTTGCTACTTTAAGAACATAGGTTTTCCATTTGAGTTTTTGCTTGGCTGTAAAAGATTATTAGCGTGCCCATCGAACCTATGGGTCCAACTGCTAGTTTATATCTAATAGTTATTGCAAATATAAAATTATGTGGTGGGTTTGTCAGGGTTTTAAATACATTTCTCTTTTAATTTAATGTTGGTTTTCTAAAATGTGTAGTTGGGGAAATAAATTAGATCCATTGCCTTTTTTCAATTCTTATGCCTGAGAAAACAAATGCATTATCTTCAACAATGTGTTTTTAAAATTTGATAAAATAGTGAAATAATATAAGTAAATTAAAAATTAGATTTAGATATAAAATCTAAGAAATAAAGTAATTAGAAAGGAATAAAGTATTTATTTATTTTTGTTGTGTTGGTGGTTTTGATTTTGTTGTTGAATCTTTGATATGTTAGGATAGATGATTAGAATGGGAATTAGATATAGAGTAGTAATCAGAACAATGTGAGAGATTAATTCCAAGATTGTGCTACTATAGATAGGGTTGTTCTATGCAGCCTAGTCTTGGACAAGGTTACATAATGTCAATTTGTACTTGTGGTGTAGTCTTGTCCTTTGCTAATATGACCTTTGAAATAGGTATCCTTCCACCTTCTGCTTGTTTCTAAAATATGGTTGTACTAAAAGCACAATGAGACTTGCTTTAAGATGAGTGAAGTATGCACAATAGGAGGCAAGGAAAATTACTATAGCCTCAACCCTAGAGTCACAAAATTGCTAGAGTAACAAAACAAAAACATGGGGATGAGACAAATTACATAGGCATTACAACCCCTCTTAACCATGCTTACATTAAAGACATTTACCCTCATTTGCAAGTATAGAGACCTTAATCAGCTCTTTAGAATCCTCATATTCATAGCAATAAAAAAGTATTGATTGTAGAAGTTGTGAAAACAACCTCACATGACCCAGTGAACACCTACAAAACCTAAGATTAACCTTCCAGAAAACAAAAAAGCAAAGAGAGCAATTTGCACAATAAAGATGCAATTAATGAAACAGATTAATGAAATACATGAGAGAACTTGCTTTTATATTGGTAAGTTATAAAACCATAATGTGATATTCCTAAGTTTAACTTAAGTGAAATAAAGTAAAGGTGACTTAATTAACTAATCAATATGATTAAATTAATTAAATAAAGAACCTATTACTCTAACACCCCCCTTAAGACGAACTTAGGGAGAAGCTAAAAAACTAAGGCCAAATGCATGAAAGCAAAGATGGGTCCTGGCAACAAGGCCTAATGAGGTACCCATGTACAAAAGAGTCTCTCACAAATAGAGAAAAGGACAAAACCACGTGGGAAAAACTCCTCCCCAAAAGAGAGAACAAACCTCCCTACAAGAGAGAGAGAGAGAGAAAGAGTGAAGGACCAAGAAGCCCCCACAAAAGATGTCCCAAAATAATAAGAACATGAAGATGAATATGAAGAACTTCACTGAAGCATGAAGAAGTTGCAAACATTGTCAAAGACTGACTGCTATAGTGCTGAAAAAAGAACCTCCTCTAAAAGAAGATGAAGATCATAATCAAGAAGATAAGAATCTGCATTAGTTCCCCTAATGACACTACTTGAATCAAATGGTAAACAAAAGAAAAACATCTAGAACTTAAAGATACAAATGGCATAGGTACCAAAAATTTAAAGAACTGATCAAGTGAAAATAGAAGGTCACCTCCATAAAATGAATGCAAGAGTGTCCATATGGTAAATGCTCCATCTCATGAAAATGCATGGGTAACCAGCCATTGATGTACGTTGCATCCACCTAGTACATAGGAACAAATACTAGATACATAACTCACTCCAATGCAAAACCAAGGAAGCATTAGCACCAATAGTAGAAACCCCCCATAATATGGACAAAGGAGATCCATGACAAGTACACTAAAATTGTGTGAAACTAATAAGTGCATGTAGAAGAAACTGTAACGTCGAAAAATGTCCCCTTGGGGGCTTTTCCTTCATAAGGTTTAGCTCCCGGGTCTTTAGTGTGCATTTAGGACATCTTACTTCATATTTTGGCATCCCGATGGAATGAGACCTAGGTTTCATGACAAACTAGACCTAGGAGGACCCCTTGACCTTAACCCTGCCCAAAATAGGGGGGGAGGACTTGGGCACCCGTGCTCTAGTCCTGCCCTATTTTGGGTCAGGCCCAAATTTGAAGTGTCAGTTTATGACCGTTATTTGGTCCCTAGGCCGACACGGTAAGTTTGAATTTTTGAAATCTTAGCGAGAGTGCTTGTAGTTGCATATAAAAACATGTTTAGGCATTCATTTAGAAACTAGATGACAATTAGATTATCATTGTGATGTTTGTATACTCTCAAGGTGATTCAAGGCTTTCATTATGTTGCAAGAGCAGACTTGTGTTGTTTGTGTGTTTGTATTTGTAGATTTAAACACCTATCTCCTCATGGAATGAAGAGCATCTTCCTCCCATGAGACCTTCACTACAACGTGATATCATTATGCTTTCTATCATTGTTTCCTTTGGATTTTGCCTCTGCCTCACAAGGGCATGCACTGTCTATCTAACAAAGGTGTTTGGAAGACTTAAGTGTCCTTCCGGGGCTTGACTGAGGCAAACTCCTAAACATCACAACCCCCTCCCAAAGTTTTGTGATTACAGGTTATAGGTGTTACATATGGAAAAAGTGGAATTGCAGGAAGGATCAATAGACATCAATGATTCAAGATCTGAAGAGAAGGACATTGGAGCCTTTTTGGGACTTGGGTGCTCACTCTAGTGTCCTCTGTAGTTAAATTTCTAGAAACAGAAGTTACAGTGCAGATCAGTGTTGGAAGGAGGTCAGGATCCCGCAAAGAAATTGGTAACTTGGACTTGGATGCCCCACTCCTTAGTCCTTGACTTTTCCATCTCCAAACCCTGAAAACAGGTATGTAGTGATTTGATATTTTACATCTTCCTGCAACAACACTCTTTATTATTCATCTCTTTACTATTGTTTTGACACAATTAGGGTTTTAATGGTTAATTGAGCATAGGAGAGAGAAAATTGGAAATTAAACACCCTGATCAAAGTTTCCCTACATCTCATAGTGACCTAGGGTATGATAGTGCATGCCAGTTGACCTTAGATCCTTGAATGTTAAGGTGGAAAAGTGGATTCAAACAATTAAACACTAAAACATTAAAAATCCCAATTTCCCCCTAAACATTTTGGTGAACCCGTGTTTTTGGACTTAAATTAAAACTTGTTGGGTGTGTGTTTCCAGATTTGGATTGATTTCATTCATTCATATAGTCTTTCATCTTATTGCATTAAGAAAATTACAAAAAAATTGAAAAATTTGCAAAAATTTGAAAACCCTAGCTTACATTTTCATATAGCTTACTAACTTGCATCAATTCTTCCTAAATTTCCATAATTCATGATTTTTGCATCATATCTGATATAAACTATAGAAAAACACAAAAATTCATTACTTTGCATTGCATTTTCATCATTAATTTGCTAGTCTTTTGTAGAAATTTTGACAATTTTCATTAAACCTAGTAGTTTCAAAATCTAGGGTTAGTAGGAAAAATCTTCTTTCAGATTTTTCTACTAATTTTAAAGGCTCATTAAAATTATAATTTGGCTGTAGTCTTGCATTCTAGTGTAAATTTGCATTTAGATTTAAAATATTTGCATTTTTGCATAGAAAATTTTAACAAAAACTAGCATTTTTCATACATTTTCAATAGATTTGAATTGGTATTTTGCATATTACACCTTGGAATTAATTTTTAGATCTGAGAACATTTCATTTTCATCATAAATCAGACTTTAAAATATTCACATAGCTTTTTGTGTCAAGATCTAAAACCTAGGGCTTCAAAAACAACAATTTTCACTAAATTTGGCATTATTGACTCTCTAAACTTGCACCATAGGTGTGTTGTGAAGGATATTTTTACACTAATTGATTTTTATCAGGGTAATTAATTTTTTCCCCTCCTAAAAAACTTCACAACACCTTTTGATCAGCCTCTCGCATTGAAAATTTGACGAAAAACTACACATTTTGACTATTTTTGCCCTAGGGTTTGACCTAGTTTGCACTCCAAGCGTGTTGTGATCAATTTTATGGATTGAGGTGACTGATATCATTGATTTTATTTTCTATACCTCCTTAAATTTATTACAACATCCCTTTTGCTAGGTCTTGGAATTGAAAAACTATGAAAAATAGCCTATTTTTGCTATATTTTCACTAGGGTTTTACCTTAAGTGGCACTAAAAGCGTGTTGTGTTGGGTATTTTAACATCAAGTGGTTGTTATCACTGATATAAAATTTTTTCCATCATCATTTTCCTCACAACACCCTTGGTTATGCCCTTTTGCATTAAGTTTTGGTGAAAAAAGTGCTTATTTTGACATATTTTCACTATATTTTGACTTGGCATTAACTTGAAATTGCATCAAGAGTGTGTTGAGAAGGACACTATTGCTGTTTTGGACTGATATCAGATATATAATTTTCTTCCCTTGACTAAAATCCTTACAACACCATCTGTCTCACTCATTCACATTAAAAAAGTACAAAATTTCAAGCATTTTTGGCTTTAAAACATATTATCCTCTTAGGGTTTTTCATCCTAGTTTATGCATTGTGTGTCATGTGCTTTTGCATAAGATTTATGACCCACTATCTTGAAAACAACATCCCTTTGAGAAGAAGTAAAAGGCTAATGGGATCTAGTGCTCTTGACGAAAACAATATCCCTACCTCTGACAATCCTTTGCACACCTTTACAAAGGGAGAAACTCAAATTGTGCAAGATATGATACATCCTTCAACCACTATGGAAGATCAAACATTTCATGATGTTGAGGATTCTATTGAGGTAGTAGGACATGTACCTACAGAACAAATCAATAAGCTTGATAAAGACCTCGCTAAATTTCAAGAATATGTGTAAACCGAGAGGATAGCTGAAGAGGCTTTACTCGTGATTCACCAAGTAAGAGAATTGATAAAAGAAGGACAAGATGGAATTAATGTTATTCATGGATTAACACATATTGTACAAACAAATGTAATGCCGGTGAGCAAATGTGCAAAAGTTATTAACAACATATCATCACCGTTGCATACTCAAGTTTCGGCACCTATACCAACCACGGGAATATCAACCTTCACATCAACAATATTAACAACTGATGCAAATGTTTGTTGTAATGCCACCACTGGTATTGGAGTATCTAATGGCACCAATTACAAAGCTGTGGGATTTGATTATCAGAACTTGGTCCATAATGTGACTGTTCCTATGAATAATTGTTCTCAACCTCCCATCCCACATAGTTATTCCCAACCATCTTCTACCTACCAATATGTCCAACAACCATTGACTTATTCGCAACCTCCACTTGTCACATCTTAGTATCAATCACCTCCTCACTTTGGTTCCAATTCCTCACAAAAAATTGCATCTCCAAATGATGCCATCCTAAACCAACTTTTATAGGGCACGAATGCTTTACAACAAAAGGTAACAAATTTGACAAACTCTTTGCAACCTAGTCTACCAACATATCATGCTTGTAATCCTTTATCCTATGCAATCTTGAGAACCCCTATGCTTGAGAGGTTTTAGACTCCTCGCTTTGAAAAATATGGTGGAAAAGGAGATCCCAATATTCATGTGGTAGCATTCACAACTATGTGTAGTGATTTCTATTTTGAAGAAGATTTGTTGGCAAAACTTTTCCTGTGATCTCTCAAAGATATTGCTTTAGAATGGTTTTCCTCTTTGCCTCTGAATTCAATACACTCCTTTTCATAGTTGATTGATCAATTTTTACAACATTTTTAAGCAAATATCAGAACCCAAGTCACTCTTATTGACTTGGTTCAATGCAAACAAGGTCTGAAAGAGAAGTTGACTGAATTCATTAGTCGATATCAGGGACTTTATGCACAAATTCAATATCAAATGAAAGATGAAGATGTTTAGAAGATATTTATTACAAATCTACAACCTAATATTCGTGATAAGATCCTCTTGATGAAGTATAACTCCTTTCAACATTTATGTACTGCCCTTCGTGATTATCAACTTTCGTCTAGTCAGTATGAAAACCAAAACTCATTGGCTCAAGTTAGTCAATCCATGGGTGGATCATCACAAAACAACTTTAAGAGGAACAATAATAATAGGAGCTTCATCAAGATTAACGAACCAAATATGAACAACTTTTCAAATGTTTTAGCCATATCTAATCCAAAGAAAGCATCATATCAACCAAGAAAGTTTACTCCAATATCTGAGTCCTATCATTCCATTATGAACCAAGCTGTGAGTAATAACATTCTAAAGCTTCCACCGATCAAGCCTGTTGATCCTAGTAAATAAGGACCTTACTTCGATGCTAATGCCTTTTGTCATTATCATTAGACACAAGGACATGACACTAAATGATGTATGCATCTTAAACATGAAATACAAAACATTATTGATTCAAATGTTATCCAGGTATCATGTGTGAATGACAATGGAAATAAGTCAGTTGCTCCACTGAATCAAAACTTACAAATCTTCACTAATCTTTTCCCTAAGCATATTGAAAACAATATGTTGGAACATGGTTTAGTGGAAATAGACAAGGATGATTACTTAGACTATGATAGCATCGTGGGAATGATTGAAGTCGATAAGAAACAAATGAACAATCCAGCTCATCCACAAAGAAATGGAATTGATGCTGAGGTTCCTCCTTCATTATCCTTATATGGATTGGGAGATAATCAAGATACATCTAAAAAACAAGAAAACAACCAATATAAACAAGTAAGATGGTACATGATGATTCTCGTCACCATGCTGGAAAGATTCAACAACAAAAACTTGATAAAAATTAGAAAAGAGCTAGACGACTATCAGCAGTTAAAGAAAATAGTGGTTCCCCTCCTCATAAACAGCAAAAAGTTATATTTACACAAGGAGTAACAAATCAAGTATCACATGATAATCAACAAAAATTTCATAAGAACCACTCAAATTTTGCAGTCAACATGATCGAGTACCTCTCCAAGAGGTTTGTAAGTTCCCAAATCTGATACAAAGATCATATAGGTAAGTATATGTAACCCTTTATCTCTCATGATGTGCTTCCCTCGTGATGTGTTATGTGTTTTTTAGGCCTCTTGGGATGACCTCAGATTCTCCCGTAAGGTTCGAGATACCAGGAGACTGCCTTTGTTGTGACCTTCTTCTATTTGTATCATCATTCTTCTATATTACCTCTCTCTGATTTCATTGTTGTGTGTTGTGTCTTACGGACATAGCATCATAGTTGGTGACCTGGGGGTACCTTCCTATGTGACTGTCCCTAAGACACTTGTTTCTCCTCTCTGATTTATTGTTTCCCTTCCTCTAGTGTTTCCACCTAGAGGGCGGATGACGAAAAACATTTATACTGATGCAGACCTAGTGTCCCTTTCGAGAGCAATAAAAAAATGGACTTATTTCCTAATATGATGATGGGGTTGTATATTTTATCCGACGCTTGGCTAGTGGAAGCACTTTTGCTTTCCACATAGTGATTTTGATGGTGTTCTATCTCATTTATAAATCATAACAATATTGCTGCTCTGTGCACTTTGTCTACCTTGAATCTTGCATACCTCAAATTTCATATGCATTGATGTTGTTTATCATGATGTTGTAGACACTAACATGTTTCTTGCAGGGATATGTTTGTGGGAATATTTGGTGATTGTGAAGTACATGTCACCTCCGGGGGGCATGGGATATGTGAGAGCTTGTGTTCCCTTATGTGTTTTTCCTACCTTAACGTGCTTGATATCGATAGTAGATATCAACCACCTTAAGGTGGGGGCATATATAAGGTAAGCTGTTTGTTGTAGATGTTAGCTATGTGCTTGTCCTCAGGTGTAATTTAAAGACTTGCTCGATGAGTGCATCCTGCATCCTGAGTTTGTTTGCAATCAATCAATCAATCATGTAAGCCTTCTGCAAAGGCAATATATTGTGTATATCCTTTTTATCTTAAGCCCTCTGCGGAGGCGGGGATGGTGTATTTCTCGGAGCAGATTGCACATCCTATCATTTTCAAAAGTCCTCTACGGAGGTGAGGAGCGGTTCTGTGACTAACTCAACCCTTAAGTGTCTTTTTGATGATTGTTGTGGCGAAGCCCAATCATCAATATGTGCTTGTAATGTGCCTGAGATGGTGATGAGCCTTGAAATAGGGAACACACCATTGCTTGTCTGCCATGTTTTCTTCGTGTCTTCAAGTGTGTGTGTTTGGCATGCTTGTTTTGTGTGGCATGTTTGTTGCCCCATATGTAGTCTAAAGACTAGTGCGATGAGTACTTCCTACATTTTGGGAGGTTTTATGTGTCTTGCGTGTGTGTTGCCCCATATATACAATCTAAAGACTTGCTCGATGAGTGCATCCTATATTATGGGAGGTTTGTTTACTTTCTAGTACTTGCATTTGCATTTCATATATATGAGAAAAAGAAATGAAAAGAAATCATGCCTGTCTTCCATGCATCAATGTGTCTTTTATGCAGTTACTGTCTTCTCTGTGTTCTGCATGACTGTAACTATCTTCTCCATGTTTTGCATGCCTGTTACTATTTTCTATGTGATTGACGTGTCTTCTCCATGGTTGGCATGTTTATTGTGCTTGTGACTGTACTTTAATGCATGTATTGGCCTCACTTTTATACATACATTAAAGTGGGGGCTAAATGTAACGTCAAAAAATGTCCCCTTGGGGGCTTTTCCCTCATAAGGTTTAGCTCTTGGGTCTTTAGTGTGCATTTAGGACATCTTACTTCATATTTTGGTATCTCGATGGAATGAGACCTTGGTTTCATGATAAACTGGACCTAGGAGGACCCCTTGACCTTAACCCTGCCCAAAATAGGGGGGAGGACTTGGGCGCTCATGCCCTAGTCCTGCCCTATTTTGGGTCAGGCCCCAATTTGAAGTGTTAGTTTATGACTGTTATTTGGTCCCTCGGCCGACATGGTAAGTTTGAATTTTTGAAATCTTGGCAGGAGTGCTTGTAGTTGCATATAAAAGCATGTTTAGGTATTCATTTAGAAAGTAGATGACAATTAGATTATCATTGTGATGTTTGTACACTCTCAAGGTGATTCAAGGCTTTCATTGTGTTGCAAGAGCAGACTTGTGTTGTTTGTGTGTTTGTATTTACAAATTTGAGCATCTATCTCCTCATGGAATGAAGAGCATCTTCCTCCCATGAGACCTTCACTACAAGGTGATATCATTATGCTTTCTATCATTGTTTCCTTTGGATTTTGCCTCTACCTCACAAGGGCATGCACTCTCTATCTAACAAAGGTGTTTGGAAGACTTAAGTGTCCTTCCAGGGCTTGACTGAGGCAAACTCCTAAACACCACAACCCCCTACCAAAGTTTTGTGATTGTAGGTTACAGGTGTCGTATCTGAAAAAATTAGAGTTGTAGGAAGGATCAGTAGACATCAAGGATTTGGGATCTGAAGAGAAGCAGGACATTGGAGCCTTTTCAGGACTTGGGCGCTCGCTTTAGTGTCCTCCATAGTTGAATTTCCAGAAATAGAAGTTATAGTGTAGATCAGTGTCGGAAGGAGGTTAGGATCCCGCAAAGAAATTGGTACCTTGGACTTGGACGCCCACTCCTTAGTCCCTAACTTTTCCGTCTGAAAACCTTGAAAATAGGTATGCAGTGATTTGTTATTTTACATCTTCCTATAGTAGCACTCTCTATTATTCATCTGTTTACTACTCTTTTGACACAATTAGGGTTTTAATGGTTAATTGAGCAAAGGAGAGAGAAAATTGGCAATTAAACACCCTAATCCAAGTTTCCCTACATCTCACAATGACCTAGGGTATGATAGTGCATGCCACTTGACCCTAGATCCTTGAATGTTAAGGTGGAAAGGTGGATTCAAACAATCAAACACTAAAACATTAACAATCCCAATTTCCCCCCAAATAGAAATAATAACATCTGAATATGCAAACATGAAAGTACTAGCAAATAAAAGGGTGTACAAACCAAGGCACACACGCATGAGGCAAGAATTAATGTGATTCACTGTTGTCGTGGAAGGGACACTCACTTGACAAAGGTGTGATGGCAAAACAAAAGGTAAACATCAAACCCCCATGGCACTTTATATCATAGTGCGAGTACAATAAGGCACAAAAAGGATGTGCAAAATCTCAAGAATACATGTACAATGTTGAGGCACTTTATTTCAACGTGTTTACATATAAGAAGTGCTTACAATGGAAGCTCACAATGTCTAAAAAACCACATGTTGAAAATACAATTCTCTGATAGAAATAGAGGAAACTAGTAGAATCATGATGAAGTACATAGAAAAACTTCTCCTTAAACACAAAAAGTTCTTCTCTCTATCACTGTTCACCCCTATTCACAATCTTGTTCATCTAGGTTGAACAACCATTCACCCCAAGCAAACTAGCATTCACCCCTAGTGAGCATCATTATAAGAACAAGTGAGAAAGACTATTAGAAGGCAATGAGATAGAAAAAATTCAAAAATTACCAAACATTTCTCACAAAAAACAAGGAAAATGTTCACAAATAGGTTTCCTATGTTTGGAATTTAATTTCACTAAGATTCATGCAACCACAACACTTTACAAACTCAATTGCATATGGATGACAAGCATTTCAACAAACTATGAAATCTAGACTTTAAAAACAAAATTTCTTCAATTAATAACTTTAATGATTTAAATCTTGAAGTGAACTTATCATACCAATAAATTCTATAATTGCCCAATGACACATTTAAGACATAAAATATTGAAAAAAAAATGTTTTTTATTTTGCATGTAAATTCACATTTGTCCACTATAAAGAATATACCCATTTTCAATTTTATTTTCATAAAAAATGAATAACTTGAATAATATTAGAAATTAGCATATGGATTAATATTTTTCAAGTTCATCTACAATCTCAAATTTTATAATTACTCTTAAATTACACATTTTCTCAAATTGATATAATAAAACAAATAAATTTAGCTAAATTAGGAAACTCTCTGAGCTCCCAAAGAGATCTTTAAAAGTATCTAACATTGAAAAGAGGCCCCTTAGAGGATGTACTCATCACCCTAACATCATTAGTTTCATCAAGCATAATAGATGCCAATTCCACTCTCGGAAACCCTTGAGCTACATAGGAACATGGATGTACCACCAAGTCCATTCTCAATCATACATAAGGGTCTCACAAAAGACACAAAAATTTACACAATGGTTTATCTGAAGACTCACTAAAGAAAATTCACATATGGTTTCACTTTAAATCCTCTCATGGCTTCACACAAGGAAATCTCATAACTAGCCTACCTCAAGGTCTACATAATGATTGCTCTTAATTAGAAAAATGGAACCACACCAAGTTTCACAAGGTTATACACAAACCATTTGGTCTCAACACCAAACTCTACAGGGGTCACAAAGGTTCTTTCTCAAGAAATCATGGATGCACTCACATATCCAATAACCAAGATAACTAGGGTTTGAACCCAAATACTCACACAAAGCCTCAACAAGCAAGGAGACAAACACTCCAAACAAACAAGTTATTATTTCTATACAAGGATGACAAAGGATAAATAGAATAAATCAATGCAAAGTAAATAAACTACCACTCATGGCATTAAGAACTCATTTCATTACATATTTTCATATGAGAAAAGAGAGTTAAATAAATCAAAAAGATATGTCAAGAGGAATACCTTGTTTGTTTCCAAGGAGAAACCAAGTGAAGAAGAGACAAACTCTAATTCTCCTAATCCCTTGAGCAAAGTCCATAAAGCTTAAGGTGAGTTCCACTAAGCTCTAAACTCTAAAAAGGGAGGAAAAAATCCATTAAAACACTATTGAGAACTTCAAAAAGCTTCAAGAATCCATCTACACATAGGTAAAAGCATGCCCTTCTATAGGACGAGCACCCACAATTTTCACACAAAAAACTCTCAAACTCCATTAAAGATCCTTTCAAGCTTTTCTCTCACCTCTTTTCTTAAAAAATAGAATAATTCTCACCATGATGGATCTCCTTTTCCTATAATGAATAAACCCTATGTCAATAAGAAATTATATTTAACTCATCCCCAACCCAAGAGGTCAACTCAAAAATCTAATTAAATTAAAACCATAAAGGCAAAAAAGGATCTAAAAGGAATCCCAATATGCTTTAAGCATCTTTCACTTAAATATAAATTCTATTTCTAATTTAAAAAATTCTAAAATCAAATAAAATCACTAAAGGGACTTAAATCCCAAAATCCACTCAAAATGAATTAAACCAAAAAGGCACACAAATTCAACCTTCAAGAATTGTGGAAACCACACAAAACTCACATGAAAAGAAAACATGGAAACATAAGCAACCACACTCCTGAGATTAATAAGGTCTCCTACAAGACTAAAAAAATTGTTTAAGTCAATCAACACACAAAAAGAGGTCTCATAAATTCCACAAGGCAAAGTGAGATGGTTAAGTGATATCCATGGAATGCTCCTTTAATTACTTTCATTGTCCATACACCAATATAAGTCTTTCACACTAAATGTGCACATCAAATCTAATAATGGAGATCATAACCATTAAGTATAGTTAGGCCAATATACCAACATGTCCTCATACATAGAAAATAAGGTACATATAACATCTCAAAGCATGATAATCACACATATCATCTATAACATTTATAATCTCAATTATGGCATAACGCAAAGATCTAATCACAATTAGTGTATCATAAGTAATAGACAAGTGATACTCTAATCAAAATCATATAACTCAAAAAATGGCCTCACACTAGCCAAGAATGTCTCTAAACAATATAAATGAATCGATTGATGCCATCACAAATGAAAAATCAATACGAAGTATGGGTTAGCTCATAGAAAATCATATAAATCTCATGTTAACAATCTAATGCATGCATCTACAAAGATAACCCATTCAACAAATAACTCCTAGAACATGCTATAGCACAAGCACTAGTAAGAGACTACGACATGATAGGAATCACACATGAGTGGTCCTACATCCCCCTCCCCTAAAATTGGACTTACTCATAGAAGTCAACAAGGGTAGGATGAACAACACCAAGCTAATTGCACACCATATAAGGAAATCAATAACAAAACCAAGCAACCACATAAGGTTAAGTCATCTCAAGATCACACATGCAATATTGATGGGGAGCACACAACGGATACCAGATTGATGCCCTAAATTTTTTGCAGTCAATGAACTAATAGCTGATGAGCCGCTGATTCAGCTCCATCAGCCAAGTTTCTCACCTTTCAATCAATGCCCCGATGGCATTTACCCTTGGAGAGACGCGTTCCATCAGTGGTCACCTAAAACCTTTAGTTGATTCACCAAAAATGTCATCGTATAGTTTACTTCCTTCCTAACCCTAGCACATGGAGATGTTAGGCCGTCCTTACTGTGCGAAACGCCCTAATAGGATCCTCTGCACCGCCGAACAAGAAAAACAAAACAAAAAGCAAAAAAAATATTCATACAACGAAGCCATTCCACTAATTTTGACGGAAATCTCACCAGTGGAATGCTTCATGACGACATATAGTGACAATGGGAAAATGCAAAATGAATGAAAATCTACAGTTACACAATTTACAGTTGTAAGGAATAGAAATCAAATGGACAAAACATAATTACTTTATTTCTCCTGAGCACAGTCAATCACATTCGATCTCATTACCATAATCATCATTTAGTTCATACTTCTAGGCATTTAACAACTTGCCCTAAGTAGTACCACACTAGCTCCAAGTGGCTGGGAGAACAATCCAAGTGGCTGGGAGACAACCGACCAAAACTACCCTACTGCCTTATTTTGGCATTATTGCTATTTTTAGCATTATGCGATTACAACTTGACAAATGTCCCCTAAGTCACTTGGGACTTACAAAATAGACCTAGCTACAAACTGAAATAAAAATGCATTGGTCAAATAGACCTTATTACAAACGAAAACATGATTTTGTAGGTGCTCCGCACCATACTCCCTGAGTGAAAGTTGTCTCAAGTCTTCTTAGAGACTAATTGCTGCAAACACCCTGCTTTTTGATGTCTTCTTCCAACATCCATGTGGCTTCTAAGTCAGGAAGTCCTTTCCATTTCACCAAGTGCTCAAAATATGTCTAATTTCTGGTCTTCTTGGCTATCCTACTATCCAAAATACACTCCATCTTCGGTGGCTCCTTAGGTGGTAAATGCTGCACCCACTCTGCATTGTCGTGGATAGAATCGGTTGTCCCTTCGCCTGTATCAGAACTTCTATATAATGTCAAATCAGCAACATTGAAGATAGGTGAAATAGCAATATCATCAAGGAGTTCAATTTTGTAAGAATTAGAACCATATTTTTCCAGAATCTGACAAGGTCCAATTTTCCTCATCATCAACTTGTTGTGGCTTCCCTTAGATAGTCGGGTCTTGTTGAGATGAACCATGACCATATCTCCTATTTGGTACTGCACATCCCTTCTTCTTTGATCCATTCTAGCCTTGATCTTCTGACTATTCTTGTGTAGAGTATCTCTGACTTGTTGATGGATCTCTTGCATAGCCTCTACAAATGTATTAGCATGTCCACTCCTTTTGTCCAATCCTTGAACATCTCGCAATTCAAAAATTCCTCTAAGATGACTACCATAAACAACTTCAAAAGGACTTAGACCTGTACTTCTGTTTGTAGAATCATTATAGGCATACTCTGCTTGGGGGAGTACCATATCCCAACTACTACCATGTTCTCTTGTCAAACATCTCAGCAGATTGCCTAAAGACCTATTGACAACCTCAGTTTGACCATCAGTCTGAGGATGATAGGTTGAACTAAAAGACAAATTGGTACCCAATCTTTTCCACAAGGTTCTCCAGAAGTGTCCCACAAATTTGTTGTCTCTGTCAGATACAATACTCAAAGGTAATCCATGAATCCTGACAATTTCCTTAAAGAACAAACCTGCAATGTAACTAGCATCATTGGTGGTCTTACAAGGAATAAAGTGCGTCATTTTGTTGAATCTATCTACCACAACAAACACACTATCATAACATTTCCTTGTCTTGGGCAATCCCATCACAAAATCCATACTCAAACTTTCCCAAGGTCTGTTTGGTATGGGCAAAGGTTGGTACAGTCCTACATTGGTTGAGACTCCCTTTGCATGCTGGCAAATCATACAACTCTCAACAAACCTTCTAATATCAGATTGCATCCTTGGCCAAAAGTAAAACCTTCTGACAAGATCTAAGGTCTTATTGAGCCCAAAATGTCCTCTTAAGCCACCACTATGTTTCTCCTTCACTATATTATCCCTCATTGAACACTTAGGGATACATAGTTGACTAACTTTAAACAAAAGTCCATCCTGCAATGTATAATCTGAAAATTCACTATGGAAAGCATTGGCACACTCACTGCATACCCTGTAAATCTCATTGAAATCTTGGTCCTCTTCATACAGTCCTTTGAGTGACTCAACACCCATACTCTATAGCTGCACTTCTTGCACTGTCAACACTCTTCTGCTTAAAGCATCAGCAACCTTATTTGTTATTCCCTTCTTATGTTTGATGATGAAGGTATGTTTGATGATGAAGGTGTAGGCTTGAAGACTTTCTACCCATTTCATGTGTCGATGACTGAGCTTTTCCTGTCTATTCAAAAAACTAAGAGCATGATTGTTAGTGTATACAATAAATTCCTTAGGAAGCAAGTAGTGCCTCCATTTTTTCAGATCTTGTACCATAGCATACAACTCTAAATCATAAGAAGAATATTTCCTCTTGGCTTCATTTAATTTTTCACTGAAGAAGGCTACTGGTCTGCCTTCTTGGCTCAATACTGCTCCTATGGCCAGTCCACTTGCATCACATTCAATTGTGAAAACCTTACTGAAATCAGGCAACACTAAAATAGGGAATTTAGCAACTTTCTGTTTCAGGCTTTTAAAACTCTGATCTGCCTCTTTCGTCCACACAAAATTCATCTTACCTCCACCCTTGATGGTCTCCAACATAGGTGCATTGATGTCATTGTAGTTCTTAATGAATTTCTTGTAAAATGTGGCCAACCCATGGAAACTTCTGACCTCTCCTGCTATCCTGGGTGTAAGCTAATTTAAAATAGCTTCTACCTTGGAAGGATCCATTTTTAAATCACCCTTAGAGATGAAAAAACCTAGGTACACCAATTCTTGTTTCATGACATCACACTTTTCCAAGTTTATCAGTAACTTCTGATCTTGTATCCTCTTCAAGACTATCTCCAAATGTTTCAAGTGCTCTTCCTTGCTCTTACTAAACACCAAAATATCATCAAGGTAGACTACCACAAATTTGCCTATGAATTCCTGCAACACCTCATTCATCAGTCTCATAAATGTGCTAGGGGCATTTGAAAGACCAAACGGCATCACAAGCCACTCATACAACCCTTAATTGGTTTTGAATGCTATCTTCCACTCATCCCTCTCTCTTATCCTTATCTGATGGTACCCACTCTTCAAATCTATCTTAGAGAAATAGGTAGCACCTCCCAAACAATCCATTAGATCTTCTATTCTAGGAATAGGAAACCTATATCTGATGGTTATCTTATTTATTGCCCTAGAATCAATACACAGTCTCTATTTCCCATCCTTATTTGGGGCTAAAATAGTAGGTACTACACATGGACTCAAACTCTTTCTTATTAACCCCTTGTCTAAAAGTTCTTGAACCTGCTTGGTTATCTCCTCATTTTGCTGAGGTGTCATCTTATATGTTGCCTTATTAGGAAGTACTGCTCCTGGTATGAGATCTATCTGATGGCTAATGTCTCTGATTGGTGGTAGGGAATCAAGTGTCCATGAATTCTTTAATGCCTTAGGCTTCACAATCAAAGCAAAACCTACCCCATCACATTCCTTTAATGTGTCCATGAATTCTTTTTCTCCTACCAGCATTACACTAGACCCTACATGTTGTGGATCCTCTTCTACCAATGACTGTATCCTGTAAGTCATACCATCCTTTTGAAATGAATAAGAATTCTTTTCTCCATCATGCTGAGCCTTTCTGTTAAACTACCATGGTCTACCTAATAAAAGATGGCAAGCATCCATAGGAAGGATGTCACACAAAATCTTGTCTCTATACCCCCCAATACTAAATTCTACCCATGCTTGTTCATTAATGAGTATGTGCTGCCCCTTATTCAACCAACTGACTTTATATGGACTGCTATGGGGTATCTTTTCCAGATTCAACTTATTTACTGCTTTCAAAGATATGATATTATCCGTCGAACTAGAGTCAATAATAACTTTGCAAACCTTACCTTGGATCTTGCAGTTGATTCTAAATAAAGCCCTTCTTTGTGATGGTTATGTCTGCACTGGTTCCTTGAGCAGTGTCCTCTTAATCGTAAGATTTTCTCCCACTTCTGATGCTAGATTCACTTTAGGAGATGTCACACTCCCTGCATCTTCTTGAATCAAAGTGGTTCTCTTCTCACCACCATGAGAAGTTGAGGCCTTCTCTGGACACTTGTATGCCGGGTGCCCTATTTGATTGCAGTTATAACATCTCATATTAGAGAATTTGGATCCTCTACCTGATCCATTTGTCCCACCTCTTCCATTAAGCCTTCTTCCTTAGTAGCCTCCTCTGCTACTTGAGTCCCCAACTTGCTCTTCTTGGCCAGACTCACCACTAGGCCTCTAGTTAGGACTTCTTCCTCCAAAACTGCCTCTGCCTCTAAAATTCCTTCCACCTCTACCTCTATTTTTCTACTCACTCTTCCTCTTTATCTTTTCTTCATCCCTTAAGGCCATTTGGAAACACTTGTTCACTGTGTCTGGTGCTAAGATGTTGATCTCATCTTGAATGTTCATCCTTAGGCCATTCAAATATCTGGCCACTTTCTCTGACTCTTCCTCTTGTCTCTTTGATCTGAGACTGAGTTTATGAAACTCTTGTGTGTATGCATTCACATCAAGGTCTCTCTGTCTGAGGTTCTGCAACTTCTTATACATCTACACATCATAGTCCAGGGGTAAGAACTATGCCTTGATTTTGGTCTTCATCCTTTCCCAGGAGGTTATCATATTTTTCCCCTCCTTGACTCTCTCTCCTTGTTCGTAATTCCACCATGCAAGAGCAGATCCCTGCAACCTTACCTTTGCCAACATAACCCTTTTATCATCAGGGACTTCTTTGTATTCGAAGTGATTGTTCAATACCTCAATCCAGTCAATCACCTCTTCAGCTTCCATACTTCCACTATACATAGGCAACCCATCTATGGTGTCCCCATTGACTGACTTCAATGCATTTAAAAATGCCTCTGGTCTGCTGGTATCTCCTCTATCTTTTTACTGGTTTCGACAATTTCTACATCACCTTCATCACTGTCACTTTCATCTTCCCTTTCTTTGCCTTTGGACTGCTTGAACTCTCCCAACTTGGATGCAAGCATCTCTTTGATCAACTTTTTAACGGCGTCCTGTGACATACTTTTGGGAGGCATCCTCTTTGCCTCTATTTCGCTGTCTCTGTCTGACATAAACATTCACAGACAGCACCTAAATGCCAACACTCTTGTAAATCCTCAAGTCAACTTGCCACCCAAATATTTTTCCTTGCTCTGATACCAATATGATGGGAAACGCACAGTGGATACAAACTGATGCCCTAAATTTTTTGCAGTCAATGAACTAACAGCTGATGAGCTGCTGATTCAGCTCCATCGGCCAAGTTTCTCACCTTTCCACCAATGCCTCGATGGCATTTACCCTTGGAGAGATGCGTTCTGTCAGTGGTCACCTGAAACCTTTGGCCGATTCGCCAAAAATGTCATCGCACAGTTTACTTCCTTCCTAACCCTAGCACATGGAGATGCTAGGCTGTCCTTACTACGCGAAATGCCCTAACAGGATCCTCTGCACCGTCGAACAGGAAAAAGCAAAACAAAAAGCAAAACAAATATTCATACAACGAAGCCATTCCACTGATTTCGACAGAAATCTCACCAGTGGAATGCTACATGACGACATACGGTGACAATGGGAAAATGCAAAATGAATGGAAAACTATAGTTACACAATTTACAGTTGTAAGGAACAAAAATCAAATGGACAGAACAAAATTGCTTTATTTGTCTTGAGCATAGTCAATCACATTCGATTTTGTTACCATAATTGTCATTTAGTTCATACTTCTGTGCATTTAACAACTCGCCCTAAGTAGTACCACACTAGCTCCAAGTAGCTGGAAGAACAATCCAAGCGGCTGGGAGACAACCGACCAAAACTACCCTACTGCTTTATTTTGGCATTATTGCTATTTTTAGCATTATGCGATTACAACTTGACAAATGTCCCCTAAGTCACTTGGGACTTACAAAATAGACCTAGCTACAAACTGAAATGAAAATGTATTGGTCAAATAGACCTTATTACAAATGAAAACATTATTTTGTAGGTGCTCCGCACCAAATATAGAGCTTCTGAAATAATATTAACCATGGTAGAATAATTTCCTCAAGAATTATTGTTTTCACAAATATACCAATGATTGAAATTCAAGTCACACAAGAATTTATTAATCAACATTCACTTTCATGTACACATGCAAGAACTCATTCATTACTTTGCATATTTTTATAAATCAGGTAATTCAAATGAAAAAGCATCAATGCATAACTTTTCTCATAATACATACATCACTTAGTTACAACATAGGATTGAAACAAGGTTCACACATGGGTCCATGACAATGCCAAGGTAAAATCATGGAGCCAAGTAACAGGGTAAGTGCAAGAAGATGAGCATACTATTTGGCCAAAAAGTGGAAGTGTTTTTCCTATTTTTTAAATTTTGTCATACTTGGAGTGAAAATTTGAAGCACTTGCACATAAAATATTAAGATGATATAAAAATATGAAATGTAAAACTTTGTTTCTAGTTTTCAAATGTGTAATTTTTTCTAATACCCAGATGAATAAAGTTTTTTTTTATAGGATGTGTAAGGGTAAAAATGCAGATCAATCTAATGAATTAAATAAGACCCAAACATCAACAGAATAGAGAAATGAGAAAGATTCAATCAAACAAAGAAATGAACAAACACAGTGCAAACCTCTCCCGTTTCGATGCTTCTGTTGTTCGCCTATCACGAATCGTCCTTTCGCAGATGAGATGAGCCCTCAGAGAGTGCAATCTTTTAAAGCTGTTTGAGGAAGTCGATGGTGAACGACTGTGGTGTGATATGCAATGAAGGGGAGCTCCAATGCAACAATGGTGATCTCAAGCTTGTAGATGACAAAAGGGTGCCAAAGGCGCGCTGGTGATATTTTTGCAGAGTAACGATGTCAAAAGCCTGGATGAACAGAATGGAGGAATGAAGCTTCATTTATAGACTTGGAAGAATGGAAATCAACAGTTGAGAGGAGATATGAAGATCGACGGTCGAGGATGGTTGAGGAATGTGCAACCAGTGGAAATGTGACAAATGTCCCAGCTCCATCATGAAAGGTGGGATGTGACAAAACTGATTGGAGAGTTAACTCCATTGACTGGTTTGTTAACAGAATTGACTGATCAGTTAGAAGAGTGGATTATGGGACTGACTGGATTGATTGAGGATTTGACTCAATTGACAGGTTAGTTAACAGATTTGATTGATTGGTTAACTGACCTCTGAGTGGAGAAGAAATAGGCCATGTGGGTGAGGGAAAATAAGGTAATTAAATATTAAATATATTTAATTACATGTGCAACCTGATGAGGTGGACAAGGTGAGGTGGAAAAGGTGAGGTGTAAAGGTGATGTGGATTTTTGAAATTAGAACTTAGGATAGAGGAATTAGGATTAATTAAATAATTTATGATTATTTAATTGTGGAGGACATAAGAAGAATTTAAGGAAATTAATTAAATAAATTGATTTTATTTAATTATGGAATAGTGAATCAATTAAATAAATTTAGAATATTTATTTAATTAATAGAAGAATAGAATAAATATTTAGAATATTTATTTAGGATGAATCGTGTCATTTTTAGGCGTATACATTTTGCCCCTCTTTGATGCAATGCAGTTTACGGCGTTGCTTCAAAGAATTTGATAGTCTGAATGATGATACATGCCCCAGTTTGTCCCTGGTACAGGTTAAATGACGATAGGATGCCCCCTCGGGAGATTGGGCGGGAAAAGAGGGCGAAAGGTTTGGAGACGGACAATCTCACGACGAGGAAGGGGTTAGGATAGGTTGGAGGAAAAGGGATGTGGTCAGGGATGCAGGAAGAAAACGGGAGGAAAAACGGGCACGGGAAGTAGTCACAGTCATCGCCTAGCCAGAATTAGGGTTTGGAGGCTATAAATAGGAGCTGGGTCCACAAGAATAGTCATTTGTACACTTGGTTGATCTGGATTGGAGAAAGAGAGCTCAGAGCAAACTTGGAGCAGCATGGCAGCCAGAGTAGCAGATATTCCACGCGAGGAGCACCGATTCGAGCGAGTTTGACGATTCAGGCGGCCAGCAGAGGCAGGACCCCCGGTATGTGCTTCGAAAAATTTCCCTTAGGGTCGATTTTAGGCATCATAAATGCATGTAGAAAATAGGTGAAATGAATGCACCGAAACGCAGAACGGCGCATATGCCTCGCGAAGCCACGCTTTTGTATTTTCGCGGCGCATATGTCGGTTTCGGCGGTGCATGCGTGAAAGCTGCACTTATGTGCATTCTTGCTGCGCATACGTAATTTGGCAGCGCTTTTGTATTTTCGCCGCGCATATGTGAAATGTAGCAGCGCATACGCGAAAGCTGCGCATATGTGGATTCTTACGGCGCATGCGTAATTTCGCAGCGCATGCGTGGAGTTCTGCGGCGCATGTGTTAGAATGGCGCATACGTGCACTGTAGCGGCGCATATGCATTTTGTGGCGCATATGGTGATTCTTGCGGCGCATATACTAGAAACGGTGCTTTTACCACCTATAGTGGCGCCTTTGCTTGGGATGGCAAATTACTTAGCCAAAGTGACTCGATTAGCGTCCTGTTTGATGCAGGAATCGATGAGCTATCTCTGAGATTGCAGGAATCTAGTCAAGAGATGTAGTGTGCTGTTTTGATCAATTTGAAGTGCTAAGTTTAGTTGATGTAGTTCAGTAGATATGTTGAGTATGGTATATGCGGCTTGAGACTGACGCCTTGCTTTGCGTGCTTGCAGGAGGAGATACGAGAGACTCTGCAGTCGAGGGAGACGTTCCCTATGCCTTTATTGTAGAGATATATGCTGACGGAGGCTGACAGAGTGGCGCTTGGTGCCATGGGTTTGGATTACGTTTGCTTTATGCCCGAGGTGCGGGCGAACCGAGGACTACTGACAGCTGCCGTGGAGAGATTCCACAGTGAGGACAGGACCTTCCACTTTCCTACTGGAGAGATGACCGTGACGTTGGAGGATGTCTATCGGATACTGCACTTGCCCGTGGTAGGCGAGTTAGTGGAGTACGATGCACAGCGGGATGCGGGACTCGCCGAGTGTCAGCGAGTATTTGATGATCCCGAGCTGGTGGGACAGGTCATCCCGTGGCAGGATATATATGATTGTTATGACTACTTCCCTGGGATAGTGGCTGGACTGATTGGGGGCGTTGTATGCCCAGACAAGAGATCGCATGGGTTCCCCATTAGATGGGGCAGGATCATGGAGCGGATGCTGACTGAGGGCACCCGATACGCGTGGGGACCCTACGTTCTGGCCCACCTATATCACGACATGCACCAGGTGGTGTACCACCGCAGCACGAGTCTATCAGCTGGGGTGTTGCTATTACAGTTCTGGCTGTGGGAGCATATAGCGGTGACCAGGCCGATGTGTGTCTTCGCGAGGCAGCAAGGAGAGCCATACTGCTATGGCTATGCAGGAGTGATTTCCCAACACAGGCTGGGGAAGCTAGAGTATTGGAGGCACACCTTGGATGGGGTAGATGTGGTCGTCTGGCGACCATATCTGGATTGTGAGCCCTGGGATGACGAGGGAGATGAGCTGTCCTACTGCTTTCAGACCAGGTGGTTGATAGGCCAGACACAACATATACTGGAGAGGCAGATGGTGGGTAGGGTGCTGAGACAGTTCGGCAGGAGGCAGGGCATGCCACAGGGGCAGGCGATGTTTGCACGGACACATGCAGAGAGGGTCCGATGCGGGCCGATGGCTTCTTATGAGGAGGCTCTGGCAGAGTTCCAGCAGTTGCCTTATGTGGCATGGGACATGAGGAGAGAGATAGCAGATGCGGGGGTCACACATGAGTACGAGGACTGGATCACTGCACATCCTTTCCTGAGATATTCAGGACCCGGCATGCTGGTGCCTCGTATTGACAAGGTGGACTCAGAGGAGGAGGGAGAGGCTGGCCCAGGTCAGAGGGGAGCTAGAGGAGGACGAGGACGACGGGGTGGCAGAGCTGCAGAGAGGCCGAGGCAGCGGAGGAGGATAGATCAGGCTGGGCAGGTAGTGCCAGGGCAGGGAGAGGCCGCGCAGGTGCCTCAGTAGGCACAGATGCCACCACCCCAACAGGTACCACAGCAGCAAGTGCCCCAGCCATAGGGGCTAGGACAGGCAGAGGCCGCGCAGGGGCCAGTACAGGCAGAGGCAGCACAGGGGCCAGTGCAGGGTGAGGCTCATGAGAGGACCATAGCCAGCCTGAGGGGACAGGTGCGAGAGCTGTAGGCACAGCTAAAGAGAGTGGAGAGGAGGTGAGATACAGACGCAGCAGTGATCGCTGGTTTGACTCGCGAGTGAGACATGGCAGATGTACGGGTACGCCTTATCCGTGTAGAGCGGGATACTGCAGTGGCTGCTATGGGGACAGATGCAGCGAGTTCATTTTTGGTTGGGCAGGTGCAGCAGGCACAGGCACAGGTAGGCCAGTTGCAGATGCAGTTGGCACAGGCACAGACAGACCTAGCCAGAGCACAGTCACAGGCTCAGTACTACCGGGGTTTATACCATGGTGCCGTGGCATCGAGCCAGAGGGCAGGGAGCTTCAGGAGTCAGTCTGGGGTGGCTCACAGGGCGGGTCCATCACAGTCAGGGGCATCCGTGATGGGACCCCAGCAGTCAGGAGCCAGCAGCGGAGGCCCACAGCAGCAGGGGTAGACATAGACCAGATTTTGTACACTTTTGGGACATGTATCACCGTCTATTTGGACGTATATTGTATATGACACTTTGATTTTGAGAGAGATGGTGATATTGTACATTTGGACCTCTTTTATATGATAGTATATATGATGATGCAGCTTTGTATATCTATTGCATGTGTTATGAGATGATGACTTACTTCTATTGTATGATGCATGTGCATAGTTAGATGGTCTATCTGATGCTATATGGGATACATTTTGATATGCTGCTATATGATGTCTATATATGTTTTAGTGTTACAAATGAATGCATATGGAACATGATTTCTATGTTATGATGCAACTATATACGTGATGTCTAAATGATCTAATACAAATGTATGGAGATGGAACATGATTTCTATGTTATGGTGTAACTATATATGTGATGTCTAAATGATCTAATGCAAATGTATGTATATGGAACATGATTTCTATGTTATGATGCTGTATAGATATATGAGATACTATTGGATTTTATATGATGTAATGCTTTGAATGTATGCAGTTGTAACATGAGTACTATGTGGTGATGCAGTATAGATATATGAGATACTATTGGATGTTTATATGATGTAATGCTTTGAATGTATGCAATTGTAACATGAGTACTATGTGGTGATGCAGTATAGATATATGATGCACGTGGATATGTTTTTTTGATTTTTTGGGCTTTTGAGATGTGATGTGATGCAGATGTATTGGTGACCTAATGCATTGGATGGTGCATTCTACTAACCTAATCATGTGCATGACTAGTCCTACAAATGATATGATATGCTCCTATATGCTTTGTTTTTGTGAAGTCCAAATGTACTCTATCGACACAAGAATGACATGATGGATAGAAGAATGGTTGTGAAAGAATGACTTAGGAACTTTTCTTGATATCGTTACTCTGCATAGTTTGGATAATGAGGGTTGCATGGATGTGTATACGGATATAGGATGGGTGTTTTGCTTTTAGATTGCTTTATTTCATCATTGGGCATTTTGTTTTTGGTACTTTTCTAAAATGTTGTAAGTGAATACAAGCATCTAGGTATAATTGAACCGAGACGACCTGAGTATCGCTTACATGGAGTGTGATTTAGCAAGTTAATACAAGCATCTAGTCAAAATTGGATCTAGATGACCTGAGTACTTCTTGCGTTTCAACAAGCAAGGATTGCCCCCGTTCATGTAAGACCCTTGATGTCCTCGATGATCTTTTGCCGATCATGTCCTTAGACAAGGCTTCACATTACTAAAGTTTAATCCACAAACAACAAACCAAGAAAGGGATCATGCCCCCATCACAGCGTCTCTAGCTTTTGGCATCCTTGAGTAGCGTAGGAAGGTATGATAGCAACAATCAAGACTCTGTAACTTAACCCTAAGTTCCAATCTACAAAGCATATTTGTGTTGACATGTGTTTATTTCTTGCCTTAATTTGCATAAAATCATTTAGAAGAACTTGGGTATTTGCTTTGCATTGGATAGGTTAAGATGCTCATTGTCAAGATTTCTGCTAGAGGCGCGGGTTCTGCATGCATTTGCTTGCTTGATGAAAAGGTTGCACAATCCTTATTGGGAAGGCGGACCCTAAGGGACTGACCTAGTGCCTCGGGGGCTCATTGCTAAATGGCCTTGCCTACGTGACGACGCAGAGGCAACGTAGTTCGGGGTAAACCCTAATGGACCATGGATGGACTAGAAGAAAGATGACAAGAATGAAGACAAGAAAGGGGATGAATGGGACCGTGGGAGAAATGGAAGCCTCGGGGGCACATTAGAATAATGGCCTTGCCTACGTGACGGCGCAGAGGCAATGTAGTTCACGGATTTGGACCATAGACACCGACGAGAGACACTACTCTAGGCTTACATTGAGGAGACGGTATGGGACAAAACCTTGGTTGACAAGGCCACAAGGTGAGTATCAAGCCATGATAGGTAACTGTCAAGCGTTTATTTGTGGGATGGATATGGGTTGAATGGGGAGAATAGAGAGAGAATGGACTCAAGGTGATTGGATTCCCAAAGATGGAGAATGCGGTTCGTCACAAGTAACGCCTATTTACCAGGTTTTTATCACTTGCCCTTTATTTGCACGAGAAGCTAGAAAGTAACATGACGCCTGATTGCCAGGTTTTCATCATGATACCTATCCAAGGCGCCTATTTGCCAGGTTTTCACCAAAGGATGATTTTTTTGTATGCTTTCTATTTTTCTAATTTTTTTGTATGTTCTCTTTGTAACTTTTTTTATTTTTTTGATTTTTTTTTATTTTTTTTGACTTTATTGTGCCCCCTTGCATTGGGGTTCTCTTAGGTATAGAACCGGCGAAGGTGCATGCTGTTGATTGGATCATCAAACAACTCACACTCTGATGTGGCCAACTGATATGCCCCCGATCCATAAACAGCTACAATTACATACGGTCCAAGCCAGTTAGGCTCGAACTTACCTTTCTTTTCTCTGTCCTGCTAATTGCGAGGGTTCTCTCTTAGGACGAGGTCCCCAACCTTGAAGCATCTTGGTCTAACCTTGTGGTTGTAGCTTCTTGACATCATCTGTTGATAGGCTTTGAGATGGTCAAAAGCTTTCTGGCGCCTTTCCTCTAGCAGTTCTAGCTCTTGTAGTCTGGAGACTCTGTACTCTTCGTCTGATATGAGACCTTTCAACGACACCCAAAGGGATGGGAGTTTGACCTCAATGGGAAGGATGGCTTCGGAACCATAGACGAGGGCATAGGGTGTAGCACCTGTGGGAGTGCGTATGCTGGTTCTATAGGCCCACAGAGCGGGATTGAGTTGGATGTGCCAATCGCGACCAGTGTCATTGACAGTCTTCTTTAGGATTTTCAGAATGGTTTTGTTTGATGCCTCAGCTTGGCCGTTACCTTGGGGATAGTATGGAGTGGAGAAACGATGTTGGATCTTGAAACGTTCACAAAGTTCCTGGACATCCTGATTTTTGAAGGGTCTCCCATTATCCGTTATGATGGATGAAGGGATGCCATATCGGCAGATAATGTAATTCAGAATGAAAGAGGAAATTTGCTTTCCTGTAATGGTTGATAGGGGAATGGCTTCAATCCACTTTGTAAAGTACTCAGTGGCGGTTATGATGAATTTATGGCCGTTGGAAGAAGGTGGATGAATATTTCCCACGAGGTCAAGTCCCCACTGGCAAAAGAGCCAGGGTGTCGTTAGAGGTCTCAACTCCTGAGCAGGTGCATGAATCAGGTTCCCATGTATCTGGCACTGTATGCACTTTTTGACGAACTGATATGAATCCATTTCCATATTGGGCTAGTAATAACCCAAACGCATGAGTTTCTTAGCTAAGGAAGGACCGCTGGAGTGTGTTCCGCAGATCCCTTCGTGCACGTCTCGCAAGGCAGTTATAGATTCTTCTTGTTCTAGACAACGAAGTAAAGTACCATCCAGACCACGTCGGTAAAGGGTATTGGCGATAATGGTGTAACGAGAGGCCTGTCAGATGAAAGTTCATTTTTGGTTGGAAGAGAGGTCCAATGGAAGGATATTGTCCTTGAGGTAAGTGTAGGTCTTACCGTACCAAGGTGAATCAGATCCTACTAGGTGGCAAATGGAATGGGTTTCGAGGAGATCATAAGCCGGTTGTTGAATGTTTTCTACTAAGAACTCATACCGTGACTCATGTTCAGATATCTCAAGAAGAGAGGCTATGGTTGCCATTGCATCTGCCGCTTTGTTCTCTATCCTGGGTATTTGCTCAAACGAGATGGTCCCAAAATGTTCTTTGAGGTCGTAGACCATTCGCTTGTATGGGATGAGCTTCTCATCTTTGGTCTGATACTCGTCGTTGACCTGGTTTATGATAAGCTGAGAATCACCGTAGACACATAGTGCTTGGATTTTCCACTCAGTGGCCATCTTGAGACTAATTACCAAGGCTTCATACTCCACTATATTGTTAGTGCATGGAAATAACAACCTGTAGGACTTTGGAATTGTGTCACCTTGGGCAGTGATAAACAAGATACCTGCCCCCGATCCATGGTTGGTGTAAGACCCGTCAAAGTAGAGTTTCCAAGGAGATGTTGACAGAGTGAATAAAGACTCATCGGGGAACTCAAACTGCATTGGTGAAGTGTCCTGTAATGGTGCTTCAGCTAGTTGGTCAGCGATGATTTGCCCCTTGATGGCTTTTCTATCCACATACTCTATATCATATTCGCTAAGAAGCATAACCCATTTGGCTAGTCGACCCGTGAGAGCTGCTTTGCTGAGAAGATATTTTAGTGAGTCGATCTTGGCAATGAGTTTGACAGGATGTGCCAACATGTAGTGTCAGAGTTTTTGTGAAGCAAAAACCACCGCAAGACATGAACGTTCCACCTGTGAGTACTGCAACTCGTAGCCCACCAAGGTTCGACTGATGTAGTACACAACTCTTTCCTTGTTCTCATAGTCTTGCTGCGCAAGGAGAGCCCCAAGAGTAGTAGGTGTAGCAGATATGTAGAGAATCAAGGGTTTTCCTTGGATCGGAGGCATGAGTATAGGAGGACTCATGAGGTACTCCTTGAGCTTGTTGAATGCCTCTTCGCACTTCTCATCCCATTTAAATGGAACGTTCTTATGTAGGAGATGGCTAAAAGGATGGCACTTGTCTGCCAGCTGTGAGATAAACCTGCGGATGGCCTGTAGCTTGCCCTGTAAGGATCTCAACTGTGTTAGCGTCTTGGGCGGTGGCATGTCCATGATTGCTTTGACCTTGGCTGGGTCTACCTCTATGCCATTTGCTAACACGATGAAGCCTAGCAGCTTGCCTGATGTGACCCCAAACACACATTTCTTCGGGTTCAGTTTCACTTGGAATTGATCCAACCGTTGAAAGACTTTCTCTAGGATATCCAGGTGTGAGTCCCTGGTGAGAGATTTTGCCAAGATATCGTCAACATAATCCTCCATAGTCACATGCATCATGTCATGAAATATAGTTGTCATGGCCTGCTGATATGTAGCACTTGCATTTTTCAGCCCAAATGGCATGACATTCCAGCAAAAGGTACCCCATGGACAAGTGAAAGCTATTTTGTGTTGATCCTCAGGTGCTATTTTGATTTGGTTATACCTGGAGAATCCGTCCATGAGTGATAGCATTGTATGTCCTGCTGTAAGGTCGACTATGATGTCTATGTTTGGCAACGGAAAGTCATCTTTGCGGCATGCCTTGTTTAAGTCTCGAAAATCATTGCATAGTCGAACTCGGCCATCCGGTTTAGACACTGGCACAATGTTTGATATCCATTTAGGATAGTCTATGGCTCTGATGAACCCCACATCTAGCAATTTCTTGAGTTCTTCCTTGACCAGAAGGGCAATATGAGGTGCATCTTTCTCAGTTTTTGCTTTACGGGCTTCACCCCTAGATCCAATGGCAAGTGATGTAGAATCAGGTTTGGGTCTAAACCTGGCATGTCGGCATATGACCAAGAAAAGCTACCTCTCTTCTTTTTAAAGAATGGTACAAACCTGGTTTTCTCAGGCGGCGTGAGAGATTTTGCGAAGTGGATAATCTTAGGCTGCTCTTCGGTTCCAATGTTCACTGGCTCAGTTGGTTCCACCACGATCTGTGACTTTTCTTGATACATGTCGCTAGGGAGGGTGTCAAGCATTCCATCGTCAGGTGCCACAGTTGGGTTTTCACCTTCAGATACGTCCTTTCTTTTTACTGTTTTATGATCTGACACTACCACACGGCGGTTTTCACTGTCAGATCCATTTTTGATCTTTATATTTTTACGACTAGAAGGCTTGGCACCCTCCCCGAAGTAAGCCACGGTATTGAGTTCGATAGCAAAACCTGCTTTATGATCTCCTTTTGGTAAGTGATCTCTAAGTTCCATATAGTCAATGTAGGCATCATCGTTCTGGAACATATCTAATTGGGGGGTTCCTTGCAGATCCCAGTCAATAAGCTCAGGGTGCAAGAGGGGAAGGGAGTCGGATGAGAGACCTGATTCGTTAATGGTGTGGATGGAAATGTTAGGAGCATAGGTGGGGGTAGTGTTCTGGGTGGTACTTTCCTCCAAGTTGTTAATCGCAATGGAATCGAAACTTTCCTTGAAAGCCATAACCTCAGGGAGGGGCAAATCAAACTCCAGTGGTCTATCCCGTTGCTTTTGTCCCTCATGGTAGGGGCTAAGAGTTTGGATGGTGTCAACCTCTTTGTCATCGTAGGAGTGCTCCGCTAGCTCGTCCCACTCATACTCATTGGAATCATCTGAATCTGTGTCACTATCCACTTGGAGTGTTTGGATTGTCTCCACAAGACAGGCATTTTCCTTGGCTTTACCCTTGCCTTTGTATCCCAAGCCAGTGGTGTTTCTAGCCGAAGAGGAGGAAGAAGGTTGTATAGGTTCAATGATCCCTTCTTTTCTGAGGCTGATAGGGCCTTGTCCTTCATACCCCATCCTGTGCAGGATGGTCTCACCTCGTCCATAGAGTTTTGTAGGGAGTCTAGGTGGATCTTGGGGTATGTTTTCTTCTTCGGCATAAAGCCATTGCAGGAGATCTCGCTCCTCTGATTCGTCAGATAAGGTCCCCCATTTTACAAAGGGATTTGTGGGAGTTATAGGAGGAGCAGATGGCTTTGGAAAATGCCTGGGTTGATGCTTGGGTTGGCCATAGGAGCATGGAGACAAAGGCATTTTTTCAAGGTTGAGGCTGTGCTCAATGGAGTACTCTCCTACACCATTTTCTTTTATGGTGATTTTCATTGGTTTAGGCCGTGAGGAGGAAGCTTCAACGGAATGGTCCTGTTGCGGGGTAGGGGAAATGTGGGCTCAATTGTTGGGTATGACACATTCAGGTTTTGCTTGGAAAGAATTGCAGTGTTGGTAGGGATCGGGGTCGCCTTGAATGGTAACTTGCTTGCCATTGTGCGGGAATTTAATGCATTGATGGTAGGTTGAGGGGACAGCCTTCATGGCATGGATCCATGGTCTCCCTAGTAGGCTATTATAAGCAAGCTCTCGATCAAGGACTTGGCACACCACATCTTTGATTACCGGGCCCACTTGAATTGGTAGGACAACCGTGCCTTTTGTGGTTCTTTCCTCCTCGTCATAGGCCTTGATGGTAATCTTCCTCCATCGGTCAACTGCCTGTTCGGAAAACCCCAATGCAAGGACTAGCTTCAACGTGCAAATGTTCAAACCGGCACCCCCATCAATGAGAACCCTCTTGATGCAGTGCTTGTGTACGAATGCGACAATGTGTAGGGGGTGTTGTGGGGTTGAGATACGGAAAGGTCATCTTGCTCAGTAAATGATATGGAAGGGGAGGAGATCAGATTGCCTACCATGGTCTGAAACTTCTCTTGGGCCAGGTTAGTGGGGACAGTAGTTTCCACTAAGGCTTTCTCGAGAATCTCCTTATGAGAAGGAGATAGGCGCAAGAGTTCCAATATAGAAATGTGAGCCGGGGTTTTCTGTAACTGATCGATGACATTGTATGGACGGGAGTTAGACGGAGATGGCGACGACCTTGGAGGGGTGGTATTGATCGTGACTTTACCACTATGGGTAATTATACTACAACCAGTTCTGTTAGGTCCTAGTTGTTGGTTGGGGGAGATGACATTGACCTGTGGAATATGTTCTAAAATGCAGTTAATGGTGTACTCAAATGGAACGCTTGCATAGTTAGCATTACTCGACCCACTGTTCTGATTTTGCCGGTTGCGATTGTTGTCGTTGTTGGGATTGCCGTTGGAGTTGTTGCCGTTGTGACCATTGTTGTTGTTGTGACCATTGTTGTTGTTGTGATTGTTGTTATACGGCCTGTTGTGATTCAGAAGAGGATCCCGGTAGGCCACATGAGATTCATTGGAGGTATGCTGTTGTGTCCCTCCCTGATTTTGATCCAGTATGTCCTGTATGACATTCTTAAGACGGATGCAATTGTTGGTTGTGTGCACCCTTCCTCGATGATACTCACAATAGTCTGTGTCCTTCCAATAGGGAGGTTTGACTATAGGCTCATAGTCACTTGTTGGCGGTAGAGAAATTTCATTGTTAGCCAATAACTTTCTGAGGGCAGATTCTTGAGATTCTCCTAACGGTGTGAATTTCCTCCTTGGATTTGAATTGAACCAAGGTCTAGATTCTCGAGGGGGTGGCTTGTTGGGTGCACTGTTATTTGCTTCTCCCTTAAGAGTGAATATGGGTTGTTGTTTAGGGGCTGCCGCCTTGGCGTCCACTACTCCATCGTTGACCACATTCTTGTTCTTGGTCCAAAACTTTGACTTGTCAGTTGTGTAATTGGAAGGAGGTGTGTCCTTGTAGAGCTTGAGAGTTCCTTTAGCGATCATAGCTTTCTCAATGAATAGCCCCATTTCAATGACTTTGGCGAATGAGGTAGGGCATTGTATCTGAATCTGATAGCTGAGATCAGGATTCAGATTGTGGACAAACATTTCCAATAGTTGCTTCTCAGGCATGTCGTAAGAACACTTACTAGCTAGCTGTCTCCATCATTGTAAGAAGGTGGCGAATGACTCACCACTCTTTTGTTTGGTGTTGCATAGGTCTAGCATAGATACTTCATGCTCTATGTTGTAAGAGAAGTGCGTTATGAATTTATTGACAAGTTCATCAAAAGTTTTGATCCCTGGTGGGAGATGCGAGAACCACTCCATAGCTTGGCCTCCTAAAGATCTTGGGAACAGTCTCATTAAGTAGGTCTCGTTGTGAGCTACTTCTAAAGATGCTGTAGTGAATTCCCTGATATGATCTCTAGGGTCCCCCTTTCCTTTGTATTTGTAAAATTTTGGAATTCCGAATTGATAGGGGAATGGTTTCATGACCAAACTTCTGTCAAAGGGGTATGGTGCTATATCTTCCAAAGAGTAGTTCTTGGAACTTGTACCGATCTTAAGGTTGGATATTTCCAGCTTTAGACTTTCAATTTGTTGTCTCACATCGGCCATAGGAGCATTTTGATCTATAGGTTGCTTTCCTCTATCATTGTGATGGGGGACCGTGTCATTTGTGCCCCTCTCATGTGCATGTGGGACTGTGTCATTTGTGTCCCTCTCACATTCATTATCTGCATTTTCCATGATGGAGCTAATGTCAAAGTCTGTGGGGAGTTTGATTCCGAGACTAGCAAGATGATGGAAGTATTTGTGAGGGTCTTCAAGGATCATTTTCTCTACGACGCGTTGGAATTTTCTATCTTGCATGTGCGCCACCAATTCTTCATGAGAAATTTCTTCTTCACCATCCTGTGGTGGGAGAAGGTGATCGGATGATTCAGCCATTTCTATTTGTTTGTTGTATTGGGATCGAGTAAGAACCATGCAAGGTGACGCGGGATGGAGGAGGTGAGGACTAGAAATTCTGGCAAGGTGCCGACTAAGACTGTTATGAATGGGATATCTAGGACAAGACTTGGACAAAGGGGTTTCTTGCTCAATGACTTCAAGTAAGACGGTTGACACAAGACTCTAGCCACTAGCAAGGGTAGTCAATACCAGACTTACTGTGTAGGGCTTAGTCGTTCAACAAGACTACTAGCAAAAGGTACTGTGACCTACTAGGCTTACGTGAATTCACTAATGAAACGAAGAAGGACCTATGTCGAATCGGTATGGGATAGAATGACCTTGGGACAAGAGTGACTTGGATAGAAAGTGAATGGGATGACCGACAAAAGAGAGAGAATTGGGTGAAAATGGATGAAGATTGACTGCAAGGTTGATTCTGACCTTAGAAAATAAAACTAGGCTGAAATGGGTACTCTGAATAGCTGACGAGAATTTCTCAAAAATAGGGCAAATGCTCACTGTCACACATGCGCAGAAACAGATGCGTAGCAAGAATGGGTAAATGCGCCGTAAGTCGCTGTAAAAGCGCCGCTTTGGTAAAGTATGTATGCGCAGTAACAGTGTGTAAATGTGCAGCAGAAGAGTATATGCGCAGCAAGTCGGTGTATAAGCACAGCAAGTCGCTGTAAAAGCACAGCCAAAAAGTGTATATGCGCAGCAGAAAGGTATGTATGCGCAGCCAGTCGGTGCAAAAGCGCAGCAAGTCGCTGTGTATGCGCAGCAGAAAAGTGTATATGCGCAGTTCTGGTTTTTTTGGCAAATTTTTTGGATTTTTCTCTATTTTTGGTATTTTTTGGCTGGAAAAGGTCTTCCTGATCTGATATTATGAATTAATTTAGCAAGAAAACACAGCAAGCACAAAGAGTATTTTGTAGTTTTCCATTGTTTTTGTAGTTTTTCGACTCTATTTTGGACAAAAGCAAGCACAGAATCCTAGGTGAGAAATGGATTATAAGGGATTTGGGCCACTAAAACAAGAGGTATTTAATTCGGGCAACCGTTCAAGTGGTTACACGTGTGGCAGCGCTACTCTCCGTTATGGAGTCTCCCAGCCTCAAAGGGTTACGCCTGAGAGGGTTTTGGGGGAGGTTGGCCGTCGGTGTAACATAACAGCACTCGTTGCAGGAGGTTTTCACCTCAAGCACAATTTATTTTAAGTGGCTCGGTAGGGCTTGGCGTTAGCCTGTTACCACTCAGGGTCGTTCCCACTTGGACAAGTGTGCATCCAAGGGCAGGCCCCTCCTAAAGGTTAAACAAATAGAATGACAAGTCTGGCACTCTGATCACCCAGAAGAGGGGAGAGCATAAGCCTATTGTCATTCGCAAGCACAGAATACACTGATTAATCCACCCTAGTTAAAAGATAAAAACTAAATGGGCTAATCTACTCAAACAGAACTTTGAAGTGATTTCAGCAATATTGCAGTGGTTCAGTTTTAAATCCCAGAAAGCAGTAGTGAGTTCAATTTTAAATCCACGTTGCACGAGATTGTTAACTTTGAAATTCAGGTCTCACGATATAGCAATGGTTCATTTTAACTGCAAGATCAGTGATGAGTTCAATTTTAAAACCGCGAAGCACGAGATTGTTAACTTTGAAATTCAGGTCTCACGATATAGCAATGGTTCATTTTAACTGCAGGATCAGTGATGAGTTCAATTTTAAATCTCAGATAGCAATAAATTTGAAGGTGTTTGCAATGCAAGCATGAAATAAACCAATTACTTCCTCCCTAATTAGGACTAGATGAAGATTTGTAATGAACAACCATTTTACTCTTTCCCAGAAAATGAAAGGTGACCTAATTAGATGCAACTACATGTAACTGAACCCGAGCCTATCCTGCAAAATTGCTCCAGCAAACACCTGCAAAGGGGTTAACGTTAGCAAAATCCTCTAGAAAAGTACTAAAACCTGAGCCTGTTACAAATGCGCAGCTTTAGTGATCAGATGCGCAGAAATGATCATAGAAGCACCGTAATAATAAATGCGCTGCAAGATTGAACGTATGCGTCGTTAAAATGAATAAATGCGCAGTTTTAATGGATGCGTAGCAACAGTCTTCAGAAGCGCCGTAACAGTCAACAGATGCGCAGTTATAACCTATGCGCCGTAACAGTGCGCAAAAGCGCCACAGAAATACACAGATGCGCAGAAGGGATAAATGCGCTGGAACAGTCTTTATATGCACCGTGGAAATCAACAGATGCGCCGAAAGAATCTGTGCATGACTCTGCGTGACCTGTACGGAACCTGCCTTCAAAAAAGCTCAAAAATGGTGAAATAAAGGGGCAACGGCCCCACGGTGGGCGCCAAAAATGTAAGGGTAAAAATGCAGATCAATCTAATGAATTAAATAAGACCCAAACATCAACAGAATAGAGAAATGAGAAAGATTCAATCAAACAAAGCAATGAACAAACACAGTGCAAACCTCTCCCGTTTCGATGCTTCTATTGTTCGCCTATCACGAATCGTCCTTTCGCAGATGAGATGAGCCCTCAGAGAGTGCAATCTTTTAAAGCTGTTTGAGGAAGTCGATGGTGAACGGCTGTGGTGTGATATGCAATGAAGGGGAACTCTAATGCAACAATGGTGATCTCAAGCTTGTAGATGACAAAAGGGTGCCAAAGGCACGCTGGTGATATTTCTGCAGAGTAACGATGTCAAAAGCCAGGATGAACAGAATGGAGGAATGAAGCTTCATTTATAGACTTGGAAGAATGGAAATCAACGGTTGAGAGGAGATATGAAGATCGACGGTCGAGGATGGTTGAGGAATGTGCAACCAGTGGAAATGTGACAAGTGTCCCAGCTCCATCATGAAAGGTGGGATGTGACAAAACTGATTGGAGAGTTAACTCCATTGACTGGTCTGTTAACAGAATTGACTGATCAGTTAGAAGAGTGGATTATGGGACTGACTGGATTGATTGAGGATTTGACTCAATTGACAGGTTAGTTAACAGATTTGATTGATTGGTTAACTGACCTCTGAGTGGAGAAGAAATAGGCCATGTGGGTGAGGGAAAATAAGGTAATTAAATATTAAATATATTTAATTACATGTGCAACCTGATGAGGTGGACAAGGTGAGGTGGAAAAGGTGAGGTGTAAAGGTGATGTGGATTTTTGAAATTAGAACTTAGGATAGAGGAATTAGGATTAATTAAATAATTTATGATTATTTAATTGTGGAGGACATAAGAAGAATTTAAGGAAATTAATTAAATAAATTGATTTTATTTAATTATGGAATAGTGAATCAATTAAATAAATTTAGAATATTTATTTAATTAATAGAAGAATAGAATAAATATTTAGAATATTTATTTAGGATGAATCGTGTCATTTTTAGGTGTATACAGGATGTACAAAAAGTGGCTTTTTAAAAGTCCCCTATTTTTTGCCAAAGCATGCATGTCTACAGCCAACATAATTTGACCTAAATGAAGGTATTTTTCTAATTCCTTTTGTGGAAAGATGCATAGGATGTTGAATTTTGGTTAGCATATTTTTTGTAATTTTTTTATACATATTTTTTTATTAAATTTTTAATGGCTCTAATTAGTTTTTTTTAAAACTATTCATGTACAACCAGCATAATTTGAGCTAAACTAATCAATTCACTAATTTTTTTCATCATGTAGATAATGTTGTCTAGATTGGTCAGACATAATGTTTTTTTGAAGAAACTTTCAAAATAAAAAGTTATTAAAAAATAGTAACGTAGGTTATTTCAAGTTTATGAGTCTATTTGTTTAAAAAAATTAATAAATAGAAAATTATGTCCAATAATATAAAAAATCACATATTTGAAAACTAGACTTTTAGATCTACAATGGGTTTTAATCTCCTTAAGAGATTATGAAAAAAAAAGTCGTCAGCCATAGTGGTGAAGCTAGTTTTTTCTCTTGTTGTTTTCATGGTCTCCTAGTTGCAGGTCCAAAGCCAAGGCTTGGGTTTCTAAGCCTAAAACTAATGCAAATCCATGGGTTTGCAGTTTCAAAATTTTAGAAACAAGTGTCCATTATAAATAGGTACTCGTTCTAAAAATAATGTGTATCCGTTTCTAAAAAATAAAAAAAATTAGCCATAGGCATGTTTAAAAAAAAATGCCTTTTGAAAATGGATGCCCATTTTGCTTCGGGTGCCCGATCCTAAATGGGAGCCCATTTCTTAATGGGCACCTATTTAGGCTTGGGCTTGAGTTCCTAAACAAGCACTTGTTATTTTCAAAACGGGTACCCATTCCAAGTGGCATTTTCTGGAAGACTTCCATGAAATCTATACTCATCTTCTTGCACTTACCCACCAATAGCCAAAGAACTAGACCATAGGACTTGTAACCAAAATCTTAATGCCAAGTAACCATAGAACTAGTTATAATAATGGTCTAAAGGCCATCCTAGAGGACCGCTCCATACATTTTGAAAGCATCATTTCTCTTTTCTATTTAAGGGGGTTAGCCTCCAAGAGAACGATAAAAGAGAGAACACACACAATAATACAAGAGGAAATGGATATGTTCATTCCATACTAGTCTCATTCATACGGTCCTTGTAAAAATAAGATCCCCATGCTCTACTCCCTTATATAATCCTACCAATGATCCAACTTAGAAATGACAACAATTGTACAATACAAGACCACCAAACTCAAACATCTAAGAAAAATAAGCATATACACCACAATTCAAAAATACCAATGAAAGAAATATCAATTCCAAAAATAAGGTAAATAATGCTCAGCTCAATTTCAACAATAAATCAAAGGTAAATAATTATTTTTTACAATTAAATTTATGCTTAAAATAGGATTTTCTAAAGAATTGTTATGTGCATATGTGTAGGTTTAGATATGTGACTCTACCAGCATAAAGAAAAGTGAAAGAACATCTCTCGAACTACATCCTTTTAAAAATAGTTTCTATTTTATTTACTTTAGCTTACATGATTCATTTAGATTCACAAGTGACATGCACATGTTAAAGTGAGGGAAAAATGCATTCTTTCACACTTATCCCACTAGTTTTACACTCAATTTAGCCATCTCTATAGATATATCAATTTTGTATTATATTTAGGTTATTTAAGCACAAAAGTTAACTAAACTTGGAAGCCACTCATCCATCTATCCACTTTAGCTTGCATACATTTGTGCATTCCATCTATCCTCCATTTACACCTACTAGAAGTGATCATTAGAATGATTATGTCCCTTATACGAGATCCTAATGCAAATTTGTCCCCTTAAATTCAAATTCACTTATTGATTATTTTGATCCAAACTAGTTAAAAAATGTGTTTGTTGCCTATCAACTTACACACTAAATTATTTGAAATGGGATCTAGGTTGTCATATTTAAAGACATTCCCTAGGTCATTTCATCATCATCAACATCACATGGAATAAATAAATCATTAGAGCATTAATTCACATACAAAAGAAAGAACATCAAGAGCATTAGGTGATCATTAAGCTTGTATTAACATTCCTAAGGATAGATACTACATCATTGTCTCCTACATTGTGAAAAAAATTACACAAGGCTTGACTAAGGTGTGAGGAAGTTTCCAAAACTTGTACTATTGTATAGAAAACCTCCAAAGGTGTTCCTCAACACATACTCTCCCTAATTAGATATCAAACAAAGGAAATAAGTCTCCTCAATTCTACAAGCATGAAGAACCAAATCATTGTTTAAAAAGATGCAATTGCTAGAGCCAGATATAATCATGACTATGATTTAGTCAAAAATTGTAGAGCTCCTACATTCACTCAGTTACTATCACCTACACTTCATTGTAGCTTTGATCTAGTACTCAAATAACATCAAACACTACACATTACTCAACATGATGTAATGGAATAACTACACAATCTCTTTCCCTTATCTCTTTCAAATTATGCATTCACTTTATATATGTCATGACTTAGATCTAAGTATTCAATCAAGTTTGATTTGTGTTCATTGAAATATCATTTGTTAGACCTAGATAAATACATTGTAGGCACCTTAAGAAACCAACTAGGGTTTACTTTCTTTCGTACAAATATAAATTAATATTATATAGAGATATAAAATAGATTAATATAAATTATGTGAATTGATTCTTGTGAAGTGAGATGTTATTGATCCATCATGTGATGATCTTTTGATGATTGAAAGTGTCACAGGATTATGTCCTTAAATACACAACCCTATACATGCAATTTGAACTTTTTGGTGCTCACAATGATGGATAAGTCATAGCCTAGGATTGTTGACCTTTGAATGCAAGGAATCTAAGTTTTGAATTTTAAGATTAGATCAAATCCATTATCAAGTCCAAGGGACAATATCATAGGTGTGTGTGAGGACCACCCTTTTTACTTCTGTTGTTATGACTATTTACATTACGGTTATTGTTACTTTTTATATTTGTGGGATAGCAGTTCCCGGAATTCTCAAACTATTAAACTTTATTATGATTTCAGAAAAACTAATTGGGTGATGTTTGGATAAGTTTACATTTCAGAAAAGTTAATTAGGTGATGATGGAAAATTGTAATATGATTTAATTTATGTTAATTAGAACTATGTCATGATAATGCATGTTTTTAAGTTGCTTCGGCTATGATGATTATATGTGGATACTGATCTTGTAATTTAGTGTGCAGGATTTACTAATCGAACCACAGATTTCGGAGATCATTCCGCACCTTGTTATTGTTATTCCCTGTTAAGCTGATCTGGTTCCACGAGGAACCAAGATCTTTCTGTGTTTGATGTGATGTTGTAATGTGGCCTTTCGTATGGTCGAGTGGGTTTGGTTACCCTCATGTAACACTATTTTATGATTTGTGTTGTAAAAAGATTGAATTTGAATTTCTTTATTTTATTTAAATCTATGAGGCCTTTTCTTGTGATTTACCTTGACTAGGGGTGTCTTGTATGGATTAAAGTTGACCCTGGGTTATAACCCATGGGTCCAGGGGCCCATTTGGCACGGGTAACCCTTGGGTAACCTCCATCTAGTCATCTTAACTTCCCCCTGAAGTTAAGTGGCGAAAATTGGAGGTATGGAGGGGACATGGTGGGTTGTACCAACACCCAACCCATCCCTCTTCAATCCCCAAGGTAAGAGATGACTACAAACCCACCCATTATTGAAGGATTGACTTGAAGTCACCCTCTCCATTAGTGAGATTCCCCCATGTGATGTGGGGTCACCCATGTGAAGGAGGGAAGAAGAGGCATGGGTCACCTGTCTTTTTCTCCTTTAACTCCTTTTATTTCTCCCATGCGTAAGAGAAATGACATGAGGAGAGGGATAAAGAGTACTCTAGGGATGGGTGAGTGACATAAGCCACCAAGACAGAATAGTGGTTTTGGGGGAGGGTGAGGAGGTGACAAGTGTCACCTCCCCATTCCTCTAAACTGAAAAGAATTTGGGTTATTTATTTCCAATTTTGGGATGAGAGGGAGTTAGTTGAATTTTGGGAGAATTTCATTATCATTGCCAAAAATAGGAAAGTTAGCTTGGAGGAGAGGAAAGGGAGAGGGAGTTGGTGGCTAAGGTTGGAAGAGGTCTCATTGGAGCTCTGCAACAGTTTCATTCCAGGAGGGCTTTGTAAGGTTGGTTTGGTTTTTACCTTTCTTTCGTATATCTGAATGTGTATGTAAAGTGTGTGAAAGATGCTTATTGTTGTGTTTTAGATTTGTGTTCTGTGGGGATTGTTGTCGGGTTGTTTGACAGAGCTTCTCCCACTTGGGAGAAATGCTCATCAAGTTTGGGGTAGGGGAGGAGAGATCCTCCTCGGGTGCATACCTGTTTCCTTCTTTTGGGATGTTGAAAGCCTTGAGGGCATGTATCTGTGACTGCATTTTTGACTTGAGAGTCAAATACAGATTTCTTAAAAAAAATTTTGTGATCAAACTTGGTTTGAGGCCAAGAGAAATTGTGTTGGTTAAATTATCTGTAAGGGTGACACTCTGGAGTCGAGTGTGTCCACTCTCCTGCCCCTTATGAAACTCACTGTAGTTGAGTTTCCATGTTGTGTAATTTACCCACGGGTGTTTGTGTGCTTTGGGTTTGTTGTTGTCCCTGTTGTGAAATGGAGTGCTTGAGTTACCCAGGTGTGAGTATGGTCTCCCTAGCTCGGGGGTGACCCTCTTGCAGGTCTACGGAAGGGAGGAGAGCTAGATGAGTGGTGTTTTCTTCTTTGTTTGTCTTTGATACGCAGGTTTCCTCTTGGAGCTTATGGTTGGAGTTGGAGAAGTTATATTTATGAAGAAACAGTTTATTCTTCTTTGTCATGAGAATTAGATCAGGTTCATTTCATCAGAGTTGAAGAGAGAGCACCTCTCTTGATATTGTTGTAACTATTGACACCCTGGGAGTGAAGGAAATCACCTTCCTGATCTTGTTATTGATGGACTTTTATTTGGCTGTTACAAGCTATCTTTTGTATGTCGTTTGGGAGAAGGAAGTTCATACCTCCCTTAGAGTGTGTAGAAGATGTGGAATGTTAGTTGTATGTATCCATGGTTTAAAATTATCTCTTGCTTTATGTAGTGGAAGAGTTAACTTTTCTGTATTATGAATGTTGTAAACAAATGCCTTAAATTTTCAAGTTAAGTTGCTTTGTAAACTTATTCTAAAGAGCAATTTTATTGTGTTTAATGTGATATTGAAAGGACGAGTTCATTACTTATTTGAAATCAAATCTGAGCTTGTTTATGTAATTATAAGAAGAGAACTGCTTAACTAGTTGAAAGGTCGGTTTTATAATTCATTGTTATAATGGAAAAGACAATTTTAAATGATTAAGTTTCTTCTTCATAAATAATGTTTTCAATTATTTTCGTAAAGTTTAGAAGAAGTCTAGTAAGTATCTACTCCTGTTAAAGATTAGGATGGAAGAAATTGTAATGATGAAATATTGTAATTTTTTTTTTAAAAAAAAATGTGCAGCTACTTGGTAAAATTATTCATTTATTTTATCTTATTGAGAAGTTTTGTTCTCTGTTAGAACAAAAAGAAAGGAGAGATAAAAGTATATATATATATATACTTATACTTCATTTAGTTCTTAATTATTCATTTTATAAGAATTTGAGAAACTGAATAAAGCACTGTAGTTGTGAAATTTGAGTTATATATATATATATATATATATATATTTGAATTGTTATATATTTTACCTTTTTATTTGTTAAACAAAAATTTGAGACACTGTATATATTACTGAGTAATATCATGCAAATGTTATATATATATATACATATATCTATTTATATATATATATATATATATATATATATATTTATCATTAATTATTAATGAGATGGAATTTAACACTCATGGAAATCGAAATAAGGATTTGTAGGTTCGCTGTGTAAAACACAGTATATAAAAAAAAATTTACATGTGGCGGTGGGGTTTGAAACCCCACCACAGTCCCTTTTAAGGTGTGGGGAGGGGCAGAGCCCCACCCACACCCCACATCATGGGATGTGGGTGGGGCTCCGCCCCTCCCCACATCCCTATACAAAAAAAAAACCTTCGGCCCGCCGATATACTCTCCGCTGCGTGCTGTGCGTGGAGCCTTCCCCGCTGCGCGGCCCTTCCGCCGCCCACACTCCGCCCTACCCTCCATCTCTGCCTCCGCCCTCTGGTTCCGTCCGCCGCCGCTCCCCTTGGCCCCTGCCCTGCATAAAAATAATCACAGTTAGTTCTTTTGTTTAATGTTGAACATACAACCAAAGAAAATGATATTATAATCCCATGGTAAGGGTTTTATAAAGAGGATAGCCTCTTATCTAGTTTAACAATGATATATATATATATATATATATATATATATATATATATATAATCATATTATATTCAAAAGAAAAGAAGACATATTATTGTTAGATCATTAGAAATATAGAATAATAACGATTGAGATAATAAAAATAGTAATATTATTTAAATAATTTAATAAAATAATCTAACTAGTGTAATAATAGTATTAGTACGAATTAATAATAATAATAACAATAGTAATTATAACGATAAGAGAAATATAATTGTATGTATATGTTTATATAGGTATATATATATAATCTTTTATATATATATATATATCTATATATATATATACACATATGTATTGGAATATACATATGTTATTTAAATGATAATTTTATCGGAGAGGCCATTTGTTTCCCTTTTCACTCTAAGAGAAAATAAAATTATAATTAAAAGAGAGCGTAAAGGACTATACTGTAATCCTCCGGGAAGAGTTTCTCGGAAGTTTCAAACTATCAACGTGAGTCAAATACCGGGAAAATGAAGAGGAAAATTACACGTCACCTTGCTTAAAGGATCACTGGAAATAAACTTAAGAAGCCATCACAGACATTCCATGTGAGGCTATTTTAATCTCAACTGTAGTAAACGTCCATATAAGTAAACCTGTAAGAGAGTCTAAAGAAGAAAAACTAACATTGGAAAACACAGAGGAGAAAATGCGCGGCAATTCCCACATGGGATAAGAGAACTAAGTAGATGGATCCTCCTGTTAAAATTTGCTTAGGAACAAGTTTAATTAATACATACGTAGAGGAGAAATCCAGCTCAGAGAAAACTAGGAGACCGAGTCCAGCGAAGTAGTAAGACCTGGACCATCCAGAAGTTAGGTTTAATGTCAACAATAGATACAGTGATAACCCTGATTGATGTAAAATATGAAGAAAGGACCGAATAAACATAAAGAAAGCATAGAAAATGAAAGAGAGAGAGACCGAAATATAAACAAACTAAATTATCAGAGAAATAGTTAAGGTGAGAGCGATAAAAATACAATCAAAATTAAGACCCAGAGAAAGGGGAAGAGAGAGCAAACGAACCGCCTTGTTGAGAATGCTAAGTCGAAGGAGGAGTATATTTTGGGAAACAAGAGAGGAGACAGACAACCGTGCCTTGCTGAAAAATGACTCAATAGGGAGATCACGAGTCGGTTTAGTCAGAACAAGGCGTCGTGGGAAGTTGTTAATCTATCAGTGAACCATGTGCGTAAAATAGTGTTGAGTAATTCCCACTTATGCCGTAAGGCGTTATGCTGCCAGAATTTGCCGAGATTTAGATTTAGGAACCTTGATAATATAACCCTTGTAGTGACGTTAACAGCATTGTAGAGACCCCCTTGTTGGTCTGCTTGTGTCTGGTTGCACGCAATTGTACTTGTACGCCGCTGACGACTGTAGAGTTTTCGCCTTGAGCGAACACCACCGAGCATGCTTACGCATGCGAGGGGGTTTTTAGGGAAGCATGAGAAAATTTTTGATAATTCGTGTCATAACCACATGACAGAAGTGGCTATGACACGTGTGATGTGTGTTGTGACCACATGGAAAATGTGGGCATGACATTTGGTATCAGAGCCAAGTTTAAACACTAGGCGTATTTGGGCACGTTATTATTCTGCAACTTTGGCTAATTAGTTTCTACCTTGTTTTGTAGGATGCCTCCCTGACGTGTTTGACGAGCGCAATCACGCCACACAGTGTCTGTCGAGGTGCACAGCGATTCCTCAGCCGAGGGACTAGCACCCGTAGTTACAGCAGCACCACCTGCACCACCTGAACCACAAGCACCACTAGTACCACAGGCGACACCAGTATTGGATATAGGTCCACAGATCTTACAGGCACTACAGGCTATGTTAGACAGGTTACCGCCAGTGATTCCTGAGCCACGTGTAGAGCCTCGTGTTGATCTGCGAGAGGAGCCACGTGTAGAGCCTCGTGTTGATCCGCGAGAGGAGCCACGTAGGGAGCCATGTGCCGAGTCACATATTGAGCCACGTGAGGAGCCCCGCGTTGATCCACTGGAGGTGCCACATGTGGAGCCCTTCGTTGAGATTCCCGACACAACAGTAGAGGAGGTAGGGTCAGCCTCCCGAGCATGGAGCAGGAGTCCTCCGAGACCTTTGAGACGAGATGAGATCCAGAGGGCAGAACAGGTTCATCATGGATTGTATGAGGATGGTGTGGAAGAGCCAGTTGTGAGACTTAGAGACAGAGGGGACCCCATCAGAGATCTACTTAGGCTCAACCCACCCACTTTCACAGGTGCTATAGAGGGAGCTGTGGCCGAGGCTTAGTTGATTAGCTTAGACAGGTGTTTCGCTTTGCGACCATATGGAAGCAACACGAAAGCACGAGTGGCAGTTCATCTTCTTAGGGATGCAACAGCTACCTGGTGGCACACAGAGGAGTGCAAGCGCCGACTTTCTGTGGATACACTCACATGGGACATCTTCATAGAGCGCTTTAATGCGCGATATTTGTCAGAACATTATAGACAGCGCAGGATCGATGAGTTCCATGATTTACAGCAGAGGGGACTCACTGTTACTCAGTATGAGGGCCGATTTATTGAGCTTTCTTGTTACGCGGAATACCTCCATGACGAGAAAATCTTAATACACAAATTCATCAGAGGGCTGAATCACGGGATAGCAGGACCAGTTCGTATGGAAAATCCCCAGACCATGAGCGAGGTTGTTGAAAAGGCCCTTATATCAGAGGAAATTCAGGGACGAGGGTAGAATTCATGCCTATAGTACCAGGAACGTAATCCCCAACAACAACAAAACTTTTGAAGGCCTCAAAACACAACACAGAGAGGAGGATATAACCCTTCATCATTACCTCCTAGGCCTCCACAGCAGCAGCAACATCAGCAAAAATCCAAATTCCAACAGAGGGGTCAAGGAGGACAGAACCGTGGATGGCAGCAGCAGGGTCCACGCAGAGATCAGAGATAGTAGGGTTCATCGGCAGGACCCGCGAGGTCCCAGCAGTCTTACAAAAGCTCACAGGGGTCTACGGGACGGACGGGGCAACAACAGTCGGGCAGAACATAGTCAGGGTAGTTACAGGCTAGAGGACCATGTTATGTGTGTGGTGGGGCAGGGCATCTGGCTAGAGAGTGCCCGCAGGGATTTACTACAGGGGGACAGCCCCGATCAGGAGGATCTGAGTAGACCGTAGGTGACGTGGGTAGATCCCACCACATGTTTGCAGCGGTTGATAACCGCCAGGCTGATTTCCAGGCCTCAGTCATCAAGGCAGCAGGTACGATTGGAGACTTCCCCATCTCTATCCTTTTTGACTCAGGAGCTACAGACTCCTTTTTGTCTACTTCGTTAGTGGAGCGTTGCAGGCTGGTGGCTTCTAGGCAAGACATTAGGTGGGAAGTTGAGTTGGCCTCAGGGGCCAGGATATCAGTAGATACCTTGGTTAAAGACTGTGAGATCACATTGGGATCATTCACCACAACATGTGACCTTAGGATTATGCCATTAGGATCCTACGGTGTAGTTCTGGGTATGGATTGGCTTGCGGCACATAGAGCCAAGCTTGACTGTCGCTAGAGGACGATTAGCTGTTTAGACGATCATGGTTCGTCAGTTGAGATAGTGGGCATTCAAAAGCCCATGGCTGTTCGTATGATATCCGCTCAGCAGCTTAAGCACTGTATGCAGAAGGGATGTCAGATGTTTGCCATCACGATCAATGATAGAGCAGAGGATGAACCTGAGGCTACTTTAGATGATCACCCTGTCCTTAGAGAGTTTGCTGATGTATTTCCGCCAGAATTACCAGGTATGCCTCCACGCAGAGAAGTGGACTTCCACATCGACTTAGTGCCGGGTGCAGAACCGATATCCCGTGCACCTTATAGGATGACTACACATGAACTCACTGAACTTAAGCTACAGTTAGAGGAATTACTTGAGAAGGGTCACATCCGACCTAGCGTTTCGCCATGGGGCGCACCGGTTATCTTCGTGAAGAAGAAGGATGGGTCTCTTCGTTTATGTATGGACTACCGGCAGTTGAACAAGGTGACGGTGAAGAACCGTTATCCTCTGCCTAGGATTGACGACCTTTTTGATCAGATGCAGGGAGCCAGAGTGTTCTCGAAAATTGATCTAAAATCTAGGTATCACCAATTGCGCATCATGGAGGTAGATATTCATAAAACTACTTTTCGAACTAGATATGGCCATTACGAATTCACAGTGGTACCCTTTGGGTTGACGAATGCTCCTGTAGTATTCATGAGTCTCATGAACGGGGTGTTCCGTACTTACCTAGATCGGTTCGTGATCATATTTCTAGATGAAATTTTGATTTATTCATGGACTGAGGAGGAGCATGTGGAGCACTTGCGTCAAGTTTTGCAACAATTATGAGAGCAGCAGCTTTATGGCAACTTGGCGAAGTGTGCCTTCTTCAGGACAGAGGTGCAGTATTTGGGACACATTTTATCAGGCGATGGCATCTCCGTAGATCCATCTAAAATCAGAGCAATTCAGGAGTGGCCGGCACCCACCAACGTGACAGAGGTCAGAAGCTTTATGGGGTTAGCCGGGTATTATCGTCGGTTTGTCGAGGGCTTCTCTAGGATAGCACATCCCATTACTTCCCTTCAGCGAAAAGGGAAGGGTTTCATGTGGACCGAGCAGTGTGAAAAGGCCTTTGGAGTCCTCAAGGAGCGTCTTACCAGTGCTCCTATTTTAGCGGTTCCAGAACTTGCAGAGGAGTTTGTTGTTTGCACAGATGCATCATTAGAGGGTTTAGGAGCCGTGCTTATGCAGGGTGGTAGAGCAATCGCATACGAATCACGGAAACTAAAGACACATGAGTTAAACTATCCTACTCACGACTTAGAGCTCACAGCAGTTGTTCATGCTTTGGTCCACTGGAGACACTTTCTCCTAGGTCGACGCTTTGAACTCCATTTGGATCATCATAGTTTGCAGTATATTTTTACACAGCCAAATTTGAACGCCCACCAACGGCGTTGGATGGAATTCCTATGCGAATACGACTTCGATGTCCACTACATCAAAGGGAAGGAGAACGTGGTCGCTGATGCTTTGAGTCGAAGGTGCCACGAGATCCTAACCCTGACCTTGAGGGTGGACTTGAAAGATCGCATCTTACAGCATCTACCGGAGGATGAATGGTTTCTTGAGGTGTAGCAGGCATTACTAAATTAGAAGGCCCTTGAGGGCAAATTTACAGGATATACCCTTGAGTCTGATGGTATGCTTCGACATCGGCAGTGCATCTATGTACCCCATGCGGGTAATCTTCGTACAGTAATCCTATCAGAGGCTCATAGAGCACCCTATGCAGCACACCCAGGAGTGAAGAAGATGCATGCTGACTTACGACATCTTTATCATTGGGCTAGGATGAGGCGTGACATTGCCGAATTTGTTGCTCATTGCCTGGAATGTCAGAGGGTCAAGGCCGAACATCAGCATCCAGTGGGACTGTTGTACCCTCATGAGATACCTGAATGGAAATGGGACACCATTTCAATGGATTTTATCGTTGGTCTACCTATGTCATCACGTCGCCATGATGCTATTATGGTGACAGTTGACAAGCTGACCAAAGTGGCGCATTTTTCACCAATATGCACAACATACAATGCACCATCAGTGGCAAAGGTGTTTCTGGATCAGATTGTTAGACTTCATGGGGTACCTCGCCGTATTATATCTGACAGAGACTCCGTATTTATGTCATCATTCTGGAGAGCCTTACATCAGGCGTTGGGCACACAGCTCAACTTCAGTTCAACATATCATCCGAAAACCGACGGACAAACAGAGAGAGTTAACCAGGTGTTAGAAGACATGCTTCGCATGTATGTGATGGACCATCACTCTAGATGGGAGGAGTACCTATATCTAGTTGAGTTCGCCTACAATAATGGGCACCATAGCTCGTTGGGTATGCCTCCTTTCCAGGCTTTATATGGCAGACCATGCAGAACACCTTTGAGTTGGGATCGGATAGAGGACAGAACAGTCATCGGTCCAGAAATAGTTTAGAATATGGAACAGCAGGTCAGACAGATTAGACAGAGACTTCAGGAAGCACAGGACAGGCAGAAGAAGTATGCCGATGCTAAGAGGACAGACCGAAGTTTCTCGGTGGGGGAAAGAGTATTTTTGAGAGTGTGGCCGCACCAGAGTCCAATCCATTATGGAAAGGGCTCTAAGCTCGCACCTCGATTTGTAGGACCTTTCGAAATCTTGGAGCAGATAGGACCAGTAGCCTATCGTCTAGCCTTGCCACCTAGCCTGTCACGTATCCACGATGTATTTCATGTATCAGTTTTACGTCAATATATTTCTAACTTATCTCACGTGTTGGATTGGAGTGCTCTTCAGGTAGAGGCAGACGGACAGCTGGCGTTGGAGCCAATTCGGATATTGGCTCGTCGGACGCTGGCCCTTCGAGGTCGAGAGCTGGACCAGGTTAGAGTCCAGTGGGACCTATACAACGAAGTCACAGCGACTTGGGAAGATGCAGAGAGACTGAAGATCCTTTATCCTCACCTTTTTGATGACTTCCAGGAGGAAGTACAGTATTAGGGGGAGAGGATGTGAGGACCACCCTTTTTACTTCTGTTGTTATGACTATTTACATTACGGTTATTGTTACTTTTTATATTTGTGGGATAGCAGTTCCTAGAATTGTCAAACTATTAAACTTTATTATGATTTCAGAAAAACTAATTGGGTGATGTTTGGATAAGTTTACATTTCAGAAAAGTTAATTAGGTGATGATGGAAAATTGTAATATGATTTCATTTATGTTAATTAGAACTATGTCATGATAATGCATGTTTTTAAGTTGCTTCGGCTATGATGATTATATGTGGATACTGATCTTGTAATTTAGTGTGCAGGATTTACTAATCGAACCACAGATTTCAGAGATCATTCTGCACCTTGTTATTGTTATTCCCTGTTAAGCTGATCTGGTTCCACGAGGAACCAAGATCTTTCTGTGTTTGATGTGATGTTGTAATGTGGCCTTTTGTATGGTCGAGTGGGTTTGGTTACCCTCATGTAACACTATTTTATGATTTGTGTTGTAAAAAGATTGAATTTGAATTTCTTTATTTTATTTAAATCTATGAGGCCTTTTCTTGTGCTTTACCTTGACCAGGGGTGTCTTGTATGGATTAAAGTTGACCCTGGGTTATACCCCATGGGTCCAGGGGCCCATTTGGCATGGGTAACCCTTGGGTAACCTCCATCTAGTCATCTTAACTTCCCCCTGAAGTTAAGTGGCGAAAATTGGAGGTATGGAGGGGACATGGTGGGTTGTACCAACACCCAACCCATCCCTCTTCAATCCCCAAGGTAAGAGATGACTACAAACCCATCCATTATTGAAGGATTGACTTGAAGTCACCCTCTCCATTAGTGAGATTCCCCCATGTGCTGTGGGGTCACCCATGTGAAGGAGGGAAGAAGAGGCATGGGTCACCTATCTTTTTCTCCTTTAACTCCTTTTATTTCTCCCATGCGTAAGAGAAATGACATGAGGAGAGGGATAAGGAGTATTCTAGGGATGGGTGCGTGACATAAGCCACCAGGACAGAATAGTGGTTTTGGGGGAGGGTGAGGAGGTGACAAGTGTCACCTCCCCATTCCTCTAAACTGAAAAGAATTTGGGTTATTTGTTTCCAATTTTGGGATGAGAGGGAGTTAGTTGAATTTTGGGAGAATTTCATTATCTTTGCCAAAAATAGGAAAGTTAGCTTGGAGGAGAGGAAAGGGAGAGGGAGTTGGTGGCTAAGGTTGGAAGAGGTCTCATTGGAGCTCTGCAACAGTTTCATTCCAGGAGGGCTTTGTAAGGTTGGTTTGGTTTTTACCTTTCTTTCGTATATCTGAATGTGTATGTAAAGTGTGTGAAATATGCTTATTGTTGTGTTTTAGATTTGTGTTCTATGGGGATTGTTGTCGGGTTGTTTGATAGAGCTTCTCCCACTTGGGAGAAATGCTCATCAAGTTTGGGGTAGGGGAGGAGAGATCCTCCTCAGGTGCATACCTGTTTCCTTCTTTTGGGATGTTGAAAGCCTTGAGGGCATGTATCTGTGACTGCATTTTTGACTTGAGAGTCAAATACAGATTTCTTAAAAAAAAATTTGTGATCAAACTTGGTTTGAGGCCAAGAGAAATTGTGTTGGTTAAATTATCTGCAAGGGTGACACTCTGGAGTCGAGTGTGTCCACTCTCCTGCCCCTTATGAAACTCACTATAGTTGAGTTTCCATGTTGTGTAATTTACCCACGGGTGTTTGTGTGCTTTGGGTTTGTTGTTGTCCCTGTTGTGAAATGGAGTGCTTGAGTTACCCAGGTGTGAGTATGGTCTCCCTAGCTCGGAGGTGACCCTCTTGCGGGTCTACGGAAGGGAGGAGAGCTAGATGAGTGGTGTTTTCTTCTTTGTTTGTCTTTGATACGCAGGTTTCCTCTTGGAGCTTATGGTTGGAGTTGGAGAAGTTATATTTATGAAGAAACAGTTTATCCTTCTTTGTCATGAGAATTAGATCAGGTTCATTTCATCAGAGTTGAAGAGAGAGCACCTCTCTTGATATTGTTGTAACTATTGACACCCTGGGAGTGAAGGAAATCACCTTCCTAATCTTGTTATTGATGGACTTTTATTTGGCTATTACAAGCTATCTTTTGTATGTCGTTTGGGAGAAGGAAGTTCATACCTCCCTTAGAGTGTGTAGAAGATGTGGAATGTTAGTTGTATGTATCCATGGTTTAAAATTATCTCTTGCTTTATGTAGTGGAAGAGTTAACTTTTCTGTATTATGAATGTTGTAAACAAATGCCTTAAATTTTCAAGTTAAGTTACTTTGTAAACTTATTCTAAAGAGCAATTTTATTGTGTTTAATGTGATATTGAAAGGACGAGTTCATTACTTATTTGAAATCAAATCTGAGCTTGTTTATGTAATTATAAGAATAGAACTGCTTAACTAGTTGAAAGGTTAGTTTTATAATTTATTGTTATAATGGAAAAGACAGTTTTAAATGATTAAGTTTCTTCTTCATAAATAATGGTTTCAGTTATTTTCGTAAAGTTTAGAAGAAGTCTAGTAAGTATCTACTCCTGTTAAAGATTAGGATGGAAGAAATTGTAATGATGAAATATTGTAAATTTTTTTTTTTTTTAAAAATGTGCAGCTACTTGGTAAAATTATTCATTTATTTTATCTTATTGAGAAGTTTTGTTCTCTGTTAGAACAAAAAAAAGGAGAGATAAAAGTATATATATATACTTCATTTAGTTCTTAATTATTCATTTTATAAGAATTTGAGAAACTGAATAAAGCACTGTAGTTGTGAAATTTGAGTTATATATATATATATATATATTTGAATTGTTATATATTTTACCTTTTTATTTGTTAAACAAAAATTTGAGACACTGTATATATTACTGAGTAATATCATGCAAATGTTATATAACATATATCTATATATATATATATATCATTAATTATTAATGAGATGGAATTTAACACTCATGGAAATCGAAATAAGGATTTGTAGGTTCGCTGTGTAAAACACAGTATATAAAAAAAAAATTTACATGTGGCGGTGGGGTTTGAAACCCCACCGCAGTCCCTTTTAAGGTGTGGGGAGGGGCGGAGCCCCACCCACACCCCACATCGTGGGGTGTGGGTGGGGCTCCGCACCTCCCCACATCCCTATACAAAAAAAAACCTTCGGCCCGCCGATATACTCTCCGCTGCGCGCAGTGCGCGGAGCCTTCCCCGCCGCGTGCTGTGTGCAGGCCTTCCCCGCCGCGCAGCCCTTCCGCCGCCCACACTCCGCCCTGCCCTCCATCTCTGCCTCCGCCCTCTGGTTCCGTCCGCCGCCGCTCCCCTTGGCCCCTGCCCTGCATAAAAATAATCACAGTTAGTTCTTTTGTTTAATGTTGAACATACAACCAAAGAAAATGATATTATAATCCCATGGTAAGGGTTTTATAAAGAGGATAGCCTCTTATCTAGTTTAACAATGATATATATATATATATATATATATATATATATATATATATATATATATATATAATCATATTATATTCAAAAGAAAAGAAGACATATTATTGTTAGATCATTAGAAATATAGAATAATAACGATTGAGATAATAAAAGTAGTAATATTATTTAAATAATTTAATAAAATAATCTAACTAGTGTAATAATAGTATTAGTACGAATTAATAATAATAATAACAACAGTAAATATAACGATAAGAGAAATATAATTGTATGTGTTGGCACTCATTTTAACTTGGAGGTTGATTTTTTTCATGCTTAGGGGGTTTTCTTCATTTAGACCCTATGTTTTCTTTCCCATCGGCGTGACCTCGCAGGCGTTTTGGCGATCAGGTTGGTGGTAATGATGTGCCGTTGGCGTGACATACACCATCGGCATGTCTTTTTTCTGGTTCCCCGATGGGATTGTTCTTACCGATGGTGCCATCGGTGTGATGTGTACTATCGGCGAAGCATTTTCCTGTTCGACCGACGATGGATGTTTGGCCGATGAAGTGTCATCGGCATGTGTCTCGCCGAGGGATGTATGTATCGGGATGATCGGCGTCATCGACATAAGTGTGAGATGCTACTCCGACAGTGTAAGTCACACCGATGGAGGTGGGAGGACAGGGTGCTGTCGGTGTGACTTTGTTCATCGGCAGAGGTATTTCGTGTTGCTCCGACGGTGTTAGTCTGGGCGATGACGAAGGTGGCGTTGGCGAGACAACTGGAGTCGGCGAGGGATCTTTTGGATGGGCCGATGGTTAATCTCTGGCCGATGAAGGGAATGTGGAGTTTGCAATCGGCCAGACTACTATTGTCGGTGGGAGATTTTTGAGGTTAGCCGATGGCTTAGGTCTGAGCGATGGGTTTTTGACGAAGGCATATGTGTCGAGCGCGGCAAAAGCGCTCGACACTTGATGTGTATGCGATCAGGCTTATAAGGTAGTGAAAGGCTCTCCACACCATGCATGTGGGATTTTTCCCCTTGCATTTTTTTGAACCCGCGGTTGAACGTGTTTTGGCGGGAAATCTTTTTTGTATGCAGCAACAGTCTCCAAGTGAAGTGCGGGTGGTTGAGACCCTTAATGGCGACTGTGCTGGGGTATGGGCGAGTTGTTGCACAGTCAGGTACCAGATTTTTGACATGAAGACTTCCAGATAGCGGCGCGTGGCTCGAGGGTTCCTTCTGTCTCTGTAGCAATAAATTTTGAGCGCCATTCCTTCTGAGGGCTGTATCTGGCGGATTTTTGATATTTTGTCTTGTAATTAATTATTGTGGTACACTTTCTGGCTGTTATAAGCAGACTGTGTTACCATTTTTTAGGTTGTTGAAAGTTGAAGATTTTTGGCTCTGTAATTCAAAACAAGCTGATCTGGTTGCTCTGTATAGCTAAACTTGTGAGTCTATGTATCTCTTGTTGTATGTTTTGGCATGAACCCACTGATTTCATGATTAATCTTATATGAGAAATGCTATCTTAGCATGTGTTTTGTTAATTCTGTCTCCAGTATTGCATGTATTCTTCTTCTGAGTCTGGATATTTAAGCAATATTTGAGACTCTAGAACATAGAATTCCTATGTTGAATGTTTGATCTTTTAACTTCTGCTCAAGGGGTAGATTAAACTATTTTCAGGTTGAACATTGGGAAGGGTATACTGCAGTAGGGATACCATAAGTAGAGATAACTTAACACTCTGAATTGGGAGATATCTGTAAGGCAGGTATCACATATATCCCCCTGAAATCCAGTTTTAGCTGTTCATGCTGATCATTCACAGGTGTATGTCTACTGACTCCAGGCCCTGGATAGGCACCAATCTTGCTTTGTGTTTGTGTTACAACCATGTCCAGCTTTGCATCCAAACTTAAAATCAAAATCTAAATCTAAAACAACCATTAGGACATTAGAATTAGTTTTAGGATCCTCAGTCCTCTGTCTACAACTGCAAATAGGCCCAAAGCTAGTCCCTTTGCTCTTATCTTTCAGTTTTGGTCTACTTACAGGAGGACTTATCTACTTTCTGTCAGCATCCCAGCCTTGTATGCATATCCTCATGGATGTTGAGCAGGGAATACCCCCCTAGGTCTTGCAGAGCCTGAAGAAGAAGAGGAGATAAAATACAGAGTCTATCTCCTACACTGTTGGCCCCTGGCCCAGAGATCCTATTGATCACTGATGGCTACCTTGTAGGGAAATCTGGGAATAAGCATCCAGTCTGGGAAAAAACCAACAGTATGTATATGTTTATATAGGTATATATATATAATCTTTTATATATATCTATATATATCTATATATATATATACACATATGTATCGGAATATACATATGTTATTTAAATGATAATTTTATCGGAGAGGCCATTTGTTTCCCTTTTCACTCTAAGAGAAAATAAAATTATAATTAAAAGAGAGCGTAAAGGACTATACTGTAATCCTCCGGGAAGAGTTTCTCGGAAGTTTCAAACTATCAACGTGAGTCAAATACCGGGAAAATGAAGAGGAAAATTACACGTCACCTTGCTTAAAGGATCACTGGAAATAAACTTAAGAAGCCATCACAGACATTCCATGTGAGGCCATTTTAATCTCAACTGCAGTAAACTTCCATATAAGTAAACCTGTAAGAGAGTCTGAAGAAGAAAAACTAACATTGGAAAACACAGAGGAGAAAATGCGCGGCAATTCCCACATGGGATAAGAGAACCAAGTAGATGGATCCTCCTGTTAAAATTTGCTTAGGAACAAGTTTAATTAATACATACGTAGAGGAGAAATCCAGCTCGGAGAAAACTAGGAGACCGAGTCCAGCGAAGTAGTAAGACCTGGACCATCCGGAAGTTAGGTTTAATGTCAACAATAGATACAATGATAACCCTGATTGATGTAAAATATGAAGAAAGGACCGGATAAACATAAAGAAAGCATAGAAAATGAAAGAGAGAGAGACCAAAATATAAACAAACTAAATTATCAGAGAAATAGTTAAGGTGAGAGCGATAAAAATACAATCAAAATTAAGACCCAGAGAAAAGGGAAGAGAGAGCAAACGAACCGCCTTGTTGAGAATGCTAAGTCGAAGGAGGAGTATATTTTAGGAAACAAGAGAGGAGACAGACAACCGTGCCTTGCTGAAAAATGACTCAATAGGGAGATCACGAGTCGGTTTAGTCAGAACAAGGCGTCGTGGGAAGTTGTTAATCTATCAGTGAACCACGTGCGTAAAATAGTGTTGAGTAATTCCCACTTACGCCGTAAGGTGTTATGCTGCCGGAATTTGCCGAGATTTAGATTTAGGAACCTTGATAATATAACCCTTGTAGTGACATTAACGACATCGTAGAGACCCCCTTGTTGGTCTGCTTGCGTCTGGTTGCAGGCAATTGTACTTGTACCCCGCCGACGACTGTAGAGTTTTCGCCTTGAGCGAACACCACCGAGCATGCTTACGCATGCAAGGGGGATTTTTAGGGAAGCATGAGAAAATTTTTGATATTTCGTGTCATAACCACATGACAGAAGTGGCTATGACACGTGTGATGTGTGTTGTGACCACATGGAAAATGTGGGCATGACAGTGTGATCTAGTCCAAGATGAGAAATGTCTTGAGAATTAGGCCAAGCATGGTCTAAAGTGGAGGATTTTGTATATCAAAGTGTTAAATTAGAATTGGGATCAATGAATATGCCAAAAGATCTAAATTAAGTGTTAGAATCATACATTAACAACACCCACACAATATAGAAGAAACATAAAGGTGAAAGAGTGAATTGTACACTTTTTAGCTCTATAACTACATAACATCTCAAGATAATCTCCACAAATAATTACACTAAGAAGGGTAACCCTTAGTGCAGTGGGGAGAAGCATCACATTTCATGATGTGATAGAATAGTTGAAAGAAAACTATTTAGAGCTGACATTTATTTTTAAATATTAAGACCCAAATTTTAAAATAAATAAAATATGTAGTAAATAAATTAACTCTAAAGTAAAATAAAGTAACTCTTAATCTAATATAGTTCTATGGTAAAATTAACTCTTAATTGAAAATAATTTTATGGTAAAATAAATTAACTCTAAACTAAAATAAAACAACTTTTAATTTAAAATGGTTCTTATGGGAAAATAAATTAACTTTAAAGTAAAATAAAGTAATTCTTAATTTAAAAATAGCTCTATGTAAAATAAATCAATTCTAAAGTAAAATTAGCTCCATGTTTTTTATGTTGTTTAAACAAAAATAGTTTGAAGATAGCTACTCAAAAAATTACATAGTATGTATATATACAATATATTTGAGTATGATGGCTGACCTTTCTATATAAAAAGGTTGCAAAATTAGATGATTATTTAATTAGAGAAAGTATATTATGTTAAAACTTTACATATATATAATAATATTTAGGTTTATTGAATGACTTTGTAATACCAGTTGTAAAATTTAATAATATTCAATTATGTTATAAAAAATTAAAGACAAAAACATACTTATAAATTGAAGTTAAAGCATTATTAAATGGTAAAAAGAATATACCTTGCAAATATGTATGCATATATATAATGGCTTTTTGAAAAGTAATTACAATTTAGAATAAAATAAAATAATTGTTAAATAAAAATTTAAATTTATGTGTCCTTGTAATAAATAAAATAAGTCTAAAGTAAAATAAATTATTTTTTAAATAAACTAGTATATATATTTTAAATAATTTATCTAAACAAATAGTGAGAAATATATTTACTTAAGAGTTATTTTATAATTTTAATTTTTTTAAATATATGCTTCCTTGTTTTCACTTTTTTATATACATTATTACATTAATAACATTTTCACATAAACTAATTAAATTAATAATAAAATTTTAATTGTTAGCTCACAAGGTAGAATTAGCTTGAGTTTTGGGTTTGCTCTCCAAGATTTTAGGTTTTACTTTATAATCTAATACTAATAGCTAAATGAACATTTTGTCTTCTCAAAGGTAACCCTTTAAAACTATGGGGTCATTAAAATTTGTTATTAGTCCATCCTACTAATCTTGATTTGGATAGAATAACTATAAGTCATACAACAATACCGTATAAAAGTGGCTGGTCCTTTTCAATGTCTCGGTAGTCACTTTGGATTATTGACTGCGCTGCTTGGGTTCGAACTTAGCCGTCTCTGTTCTTCGAGAAAATCACCAAGGCGGTACTCTTCAGTACCCCGCCCCTTTTCCCCATTTTGGCGTACATTTTATTAAAAATTAGATTTAGTTTTATAATTTTAGAAATAGAGTAATTAGAGAGGAATAAAGTGTTTATTTATTTTTATGAGCTGGTAGTTTTGATTTTGTTGTTGATTTATTGATACATTAGGATACGTGATTAAATGGCAATCAAATACAAAATAGTACCTAGAATGATGTGAGATAGAGATTGTTGCAGCCTAGTATGCTAATATGACCTTCAAAATATGTACACCTCCATCTTCCACCTTGCCTCTAAAATATGGTTGTACAAAAAGACATAGTGAGACTTGCTTTAGGATGAGTGAAGCCCTAGGCTTGTCTTCATGGTTGAACAAGTTATTGCAATCATGTCACACACATGATGTAAATGCAAAAGTCTAATTAATGGGGGGCAATGGTGCAGTGTCTAAATGAAAATGTTAGCTTTAGATGCTTTGAGTGATTATATGATCCCTTTTTGTGATGTTAATGACCTAGAAGATGTCTATAAATACATGATCATAGTCGTTTAGTTTGAAATTTATTGACATGCAAGTTGATTTGGAAAGGTCGAACTCTAGAACACCTATTTTGAACTTTGAATAAAGAAAAAAAATGTGAATAAAGATTAATTAGGACTAAAGAAATATATAATAACAATTAAATAATAAATATTAAAATATAAATTAATTTACTAAATAAATTTAATTAAAAATTAAATGATTATATATTATGGCATATGCTCAAAAACAGAAAACAAAATTGTAAATGTGAAGTTTACACTTTTATCTCTTACATTATATTTAATTTACAATATTTGTACTAAAAGATTATTATAATTTTTAATTATTTTTTAGATTATTAATAATTTTATATTCATTTCAAATATTTGACTTTCTCAAATGTCTGGCTCATATATAAATTTTATGTTGTATGATTAGCTTTATAGATCATGACATACATACATACATACATACATATATTATTGGATTAAGCAATCAAAAAAAGGTTTACAAACAATTGCAAATAGGAACAAGCATCAACAAAATAGTAGCAACATGAAGCTGGAACATAGAGGAAGGATGCAACTAGTAGCCACACCAACAGTAGTGACAATTAGCTAAGCATGGAAGAGTCAAACTCTCCCTTTTCTTTTTTTAAACATATACATACAACCATTCTCCATGATAAGGAATCAGAGTGATGAAGGTAACTGACACATTCATGTATCCTCCACTCACAATAAATATTAACCTCTTCACCATAGTCATCACAACCTTGGGTTCTATTAAGGCATAGAGAAGGCCTATGCACATTCTTGGCCCACTAGAAACTAGAGTAAAGGCAAAGGGGTGATTGTAACTTTGCTTATTCCATCTCAAAAAAAATAGTACTCATCCATTATTTGTTGTCCTGTGTAGTTGAAATCATGTCAACTAAAGAAGCATTCCTTGCCTTTGAGAGTCTCAAAACAAGAAGATCTTGCCCATAAGATCCACTATCTATTCTTTTATTTATAATCTATTGCAAGTTGTTTTCCCATCTTTTATTCAACTTGTAAACCTTTAGATTGAGAGTACAGGGATATATTTGGTACCTGGCAGCCACATATCGAATATTGTGGAACATTATCTCCACTAGTCCCCTGATGTCATTATATATTTCTTTTTCCCCTTTGTTGTAGTTCATTGAAATTCCACCTTTATAAAAATGTATGTAGTAGGCTTTGTCCAAAAAGTAGTTAATTCTAGTTCTACAGAAATGTGGTGAAATTGGCAATTTGGAGCCTCTTGTAACAAATATGGTTTTCAATAGTCTGAATTTGAGTTTGTAGGTTGTGTAAGGTTCTATCAAGATCATAATTGGTCTTCCCACAATCCTAAAGAATAGCAAGCAACTTGGTAAATTGGAGGGATAAATTTGAGCAAACCATCTAGGTTTCAATTTGAAGAGGCAAAAAGGTGTGAGAGAAGAAAACTAGGCATTGGAGCTTCGAGAGGAAGTTGAGAATAACATGTCTATAGGTATGAGTGATGATATTGTGGAGAGGGAAATCCCAAGAAGCACAGTTCTCCATGACCATGCCTATGGGAAAAGAGCAAGAAGCATGGAGAAGAGGGAGCACCGCGAGTTGCAAGCATGGGGCCAGAGCCAGAATGCATGCTTAAAAATTTATTTATTTCATGCAAAATGGACAAAATGGGGGGTAAATGAAAGAGAGACATTCACTAATAGGTAGTTTGATGTAGAGAACTTTTCACGTTGTCAATTGGGATTGAGCGTCGACTTTGGATTTCCAAATTTGAAGACTTAGCTTTATCCACATTGACTAATTATATTTTCAATTCTACTTAATATTAAGTCAAGGTGCCAAAGGGATTGAAGGAAGGAGTTGTCTATAAATGGTTTTAAGAGGGAAGAATCAGATGCTTCACTTGTTAGGCCACCTATAGCCTTTTAAGAAATTATCATGGTAGGGGGAGGATAGCAAACACGAAAGTTCAAGAGTAATAAGTTGCTTGATTTTCAAAAGTGGGTGCTTGTTAGATGGGGATAGACTGAATTGAGATTGGAGTTTCTATCAAGATTTCCAGTTGAACTTGATAGGATCCCACAAATCATGGAACATTGGAATGTCTTTTTTAAAAAGGTGCTCATCTTTAAGGTTTTTGATAATGCCAAGGGGTTTTACTTGTTGGATTAAGCAGTTCCACCAGATGGAAGAGGTAGCAAAGCTTAGGTTGTGACTCAGTGATTGATCATACCAAGACAACCTCTTTGAAGTTATTTTCCATGCCATCCAAACGGAATTAAATGGCGCAAACCCATGCATTTTGAAAAAAAGAGCAAGAAGGAGCTTGTCTTTCTAATTAATTGAAGCCCAAGAGTGCCCAGCTGAAGAAAATTGGATGCAGTATCTACCAAATATTTCTAAGGGGCCTCTCCTTTGAAATCCCTCACAATCCATTTGGTAGTAAGACAAATACCTTGAGTATGAGGATCTATAATTTCCAAACCCCCTCTATCTTTTGGTTGGATGCAATGCAGCCACGAAGTGGCAGGAAGTCTTTTTTTATTGCGGGCATTTGGCCCAAAGGAAGCCCTTGATTAGTTGGGTCAATTGATTGTAACAATTTTTAAAAGGAAACCAATAGGATAAGATATAAACATGGTTGGATAAGAGGATTTTGTTGGTTTTGTCACTAAGGATTGTACCCTATCAAGCATTAAGCCTAACAATCCCATGAAACATTGAATCACTCTCAGACTGTGGGTTGTCTATGATGAGAGTGAACCTTCGAAAGAGTCAGCTCTCTTTAAATGCCCCTTAGATTTGATATACTTTATGGAAAAGAGATAGAAGGATGATTAAATAAACTAAAATTGATCTAAAGGGGTGATGCACCAATGATTATAATCTAACTTGCAACTGATTCACAACTATTTTTCAATATCTCTATTGTTACAACTCAAATTGAACAATCTTATCACATAAATATTTCATAGAAAGGCATGAAATTACTTGCACAATCTGTAACTTGTAGTAAAATTGCACTTTGTGTACTTGCATTCAAGAAATGAGATAGAAAAACTTAATGGTTTTGATTTAAAACACAATAAATCTTTTATTAGATCATTCAAAAGAGACAAGACACTTGAATTCAAGAACACCTGATTTTATTGGAAAATAGACGGAAAACTCTACAATAACTATGAAATCTACTGAAAATAAAGCTTTTACTGTATAAAACCTGTAAAAAGCTGAGTTACAATACTGAATATCTCTCTCTGCAATGTGCAAAGGCAAGAAAAAATGCAAGAATTGAGAGGAAAAAGCATAAGCTTTTTCCCTATAATACAAAAATTTGTCCCATAAAGAAAAAGGAAGATCAACTCTAGTCGAACTACACTTCAAGTGATGCATGAATAGGCTAGAAAAGTCAACTCCCAGTTGTTGGGCAAGCAAGAAGAAAAATCCTAAAAAATAGGGCTCATAACTACTCTAAAATGAGCTATTTTAGCTCAGAACTCCTCCCAAGATGTTTGACCAAAAGATTGCCAAAAATAGGCTTGTTTGACTCCAAGTCAAAAATAGAAAGAGAAACTCCTCCTACATGAGTTTGACAGTTCAGTTTGTCTTCACTTCACTCCCTTGCATGATTTGGGGGCAAAAATATATATTATATTTGACAAATATTAAGGGTAATATGTTTGCATGCTTTTACCTTAATAAGTGTTTTACAATTATCTTCTTGGTTTTGTGAAACAAATAATAGGGTAATTTATAATTAGTACCCTTAATAAGTGTTTAAAATACAATGTTTTTGGCTATAACTCATGCAAAAAGGAAAAAAGGGTTTACATGATTTGCCCTTTTAATCTCCCTTCCTTTCAAAAATTTACAAAAGTCTACAGTGATGCTCTTTTAGCCCTTGGCTCATGAAAAGCTCTCAAATATATTCTCTGATGCAAAAATCTTTAAGTCAAAGCTGAATCATTTCCCTTTGAGGTCTACAGTAAAAAAAGAACCCTCAAAAAGTCCAAAAATTTATTATTACCCTCAATCTCCACTAGTTCATTATGCATTCTAGGCCTTAACACTTGCAAAAGTGTTGACCATGAGGCTCCCTATGGTAATCTGATGGTTTTCTCTTAAAATAAAAGTCAAAAAGACTTTATCCCACAGTTAGGGCAACATGACAAAAGAAGAACAAACCCTAAAATCATTTCATTTTTACCATTTCTCATTTTGAGTCTCTACCTAGCGTCGCCATGGGGTTTTGAAGCTTGTTTGAAAGCTTCTTCTGAAGGGTGTTCTTCCTTTTGGTTCTCTGCCTAGTGCAACTGGTAAGCTTCTTTTTCCTTGTTGCTATGGTGAAAAATTGATGGATACCTTGTTCTATTTTTCTTTACTTGCCCTTTGTCACTGTGTCTAGAAAAGAAATTTATTTCATAGTTTTTGTGCCTGCAACAAGGGAAACAATTTGCTCTCTCTACTACTCTTTTGAAAATGATGAAAAGAATGTCTTCTTATCCTTGTTTTTCTATTGGAGAGAAATGATTTAAAATGCTTTTTCTCTATATGGAAACTAAAAAGTACTTCTATTTTTCTCCTCTATGGCTTTTGCTTATCATGATGAAGGTTGGTTTAAAAGGCATGCTCTTATCTTTGTGAAAATCTTGACCATTCCTCATTCTTTTCTCTGCATATTGGCTATGGGTTTTGAATCTTGGCAAGTTATCCTAAATACCATCTCAAATCTTGAATATGACTTGTTAGGGTTTGATACACTTTTGAAGGAGACCCTAAGTATCTCTATATTCTCAATCACTGTCAGGTTTATATGCATGCATTGTGCATCAAGGCTCCAAAACCTATCATGAGGGTGCTTGAAAGACTTCTTTGCATTATAGTCCCATAAAAATGTGATTGCTGCTTCGTTTTCTATTCCAAACTTCTTTGTACTGCTCTTACTTTGGGAACTCTGTCCTCTACATGTGTGTAATGAAGCCTTCACACATTTTCATGACTATTGTATGATTATTCCTTGATGATGGACATGACTGTCCCTTTATGAAACTGTCCATGAAGAACACTTAGACTGCCCTCTCTGTGTAGTCATATGTCACCTGTGTATGCTTTCCACCCACTTGATATTCTACAGGTTTTTGTCAAAATAGCCATTATCATAATATTGGTTGAGCCTTTCATGTTGGATTGCTTTCTTTTCGTACATCAGTTTCATTCTACTTTACTCTTCTTATGGGATAATGTTGTCCTTTTACATGCCTTGACTGCTCTCATGTGCCTTATGGATCATCCCACTTAGTACTTTCTGCTAAAATTTTTTACTAATGGCTGCTCTTAGTGATTGTTTCTCCAGATGCTTAAGTCTCTATAGAACTCTTTTATGGTACTGTCTCCTTTCTTGTCTATGGATTGCACTTCAAACCTTCTTGAAAATGCTCTTCTCCTTAGATTGTTTGTTGTCTTCATGTTATAGTCATTCTTAACTGCTGACATAGCTTGAGGTTCTTTGGCAGTTCCTCTTACTTTCCTAGTAGGCCATTGTACCCTCTGTTCATTGCATGAGTTATTTCATCTTGGCAGGGTTTACATGGATTACTATTACTCTATACTCCTTATGACTATATTTTCATAGTTGACTACCCTATCATGATATTGTAGACTGTCTCCTTTCTTTGCTATTTTACATCTCTTTGTTTTGGACTATCTCTTTATGATAGTCATTTACTTTTCCACTGTTAAGAGTAGTTTCTAAACTATCCTTGCATGTATTGTTATATCAATTCTCTACTCTTTGCATATTCTCTGACCTTGAATGATAGTCATTGAAAACCGTTCTTCATGCCTCTTTCCTACTGTTTTTTATATTATAAGGCTATAAAAACCAGGGGCCAAACCCTTACAATAGAAGCCCAAAAAGGAACAACAAAGGGTCATGAACAAAAGGAGCCACCAAACCCAACTACAACATTAACAACATTAAGAACTGATAAACAACAAATAGTAAAAAGAAGCAGTCTAACAGTAGATAAATAGAAAGCAAATAAATAAAGCTAGGGAGAAACATCCTCCCAGCCTTTAGCCAGAAATTCATAAATCTTATCAAACTCTTTAACTTTATCTTCATCTGCACCATGGGCAAGGGTGTCGTGCTCCTGTAGTAGAGTCAAATTGAGCATAGCTGAGAGTCAAAGCATACTGTTTATAAAACATCTCATAGATTGAACCTTTTTCTCTAGGGATTCCATACGGCCTCTGAGAACAGTAATTTCATCCTCTTGACCATCACCTTCCTCCTTAGCAACCTCTTCAACCTCCTCCACAATAATCCTCTCCCCCTCTTGAGCATTATCATCAGGTCCAAAATCCCCTCCATCAGTATCCTCAGCTTGCGTCTCCTTTTCCTCCACCCCTTCAGTCTTCACCTTTAGACTAATCATCTCCTTGAGTAGAAGACCCAGAGTCACTTTCAGAGTAATCAATGAGTTTTGCCTGAGGGGTTGGTTTGCCTGCAATTCTACTAGACCTTCTGACACCTGAAGAGTAACCCTCATTCTTAGCTTTGACCGTAGTTTTAGATTTGGCTTTTTTTAGTGGTCCCTCACTGTCACTGTTTGGATTCTTATGGGCCCCCATTATATCCTCCACTTTGGTAACCTCCACAATAGAAACCATCTCCTTAAATTTCTATTTCCTCCCTTTCACACTTGCTTTGGAGGTAGGAGTATGAATGTCCTTCCTAGTATTCTCCTCCAGGGATTCAGAAAGGGAAACCCCTTTCAGTTTCTAGTTGTTAGGGGTAGAATGACAGGGCTCCTTAAAAGATATAGCAGCACTGGGGGGAATATCCACAGGGATTTCAACAATTGTGGGTTGAACTGGTTTTGGTGGGTCCAAGGTGAGATGAAACTTATACAGACGATGGATAAGGCCTTGGTGAAGGGGAACCAGATGCTTTGAGAGTTTCTTATCCAACTTAGCTTTCACATGGTGAACAGAGTGTTCCAATGAAGACATCAAATAAAAAGGAAAGCTAATAAGATCATTTCACCTAAAATGGTTAAGAAGGGGAAGGTGATAATTATAGAACCTAGTAAAATGTCCTTCCAGGGTGAAATATTTCATTAGAAGGTAGCACATCTCATCCCATGGCTCTGGGAGCTTTGCATGATCAAACCCTCCTTGATATGGGATAAGTTCCTCCCCCTCCCCCCAAAAAAGCTTCTGATTGTGGTGGTCAACAACCTTAGCCTTTCTCTTCAGTTTCGTGCCTTTCATAGAAAGGCCAGTAGCCATCACGATGACTTCCTCTAAAATTTCAAACCCTATCTTGCCAATTTTAACTTTGCGGTTATCCCACGACAGGGCACGCTACACAGAAAGGTTTTTGTCATGACCATTGAGGCATTCGAGGAAAGGAATAATGCCTCCCTCTTTACAATAGTGCCACACAACAACATTATCCTTGAATTCACTGTAGGAGATGGGTTCAGTGTGAATTATGTACCCCCCCATGATTGCCTTTCCTTCAAACCTATAGAGTAGAGTGTTGATGACTGTTTTTACACATTCATACCAAAAGTTAAAATTCACAAAATAAACCTAAACTATCTTGAAAGATATGAAGAAATCACCTAAGAGTTCTTAATCCCAAGTTTCTGTATGGTCAGGTCTTGACCTGGTGGACAATGCAGCAGGTTGATGTGAAACTATAATAGTCAAGGGGCCTTACTTGATTTAAGATAATCTATGACTTACTGGACTCAAATTATGCAAATTGTTAGAAATATAGACAAATTATTCATTCCTTTGCATAAACTTACTACTGTATTACAAAGCCTTGTATGATTTATAGTGAAACAAGCTTTGCCTTTCAAAATGATATGAAAATTGTCAGATATTAACACAATTCTTCATGCTTCTTTCAAATGAACGACAATATCCTTAATATTTCTGTGTTAAAGATAATTATTTCAAATGTTTGGGGGAAAAGTTAGAGAAAATCAAGTTGAAAATCATTTCACTACAAGATCTAAATGTTATGTTACTCACGTCTTTAAGAGATACAACAAATCAATGAAACTGACATACTAAATCTTCAAATATAGAGTCCTAAGTATTTTCATGAACACACATCAAAGATTGCAAGCTTTCAAAGGATAGTACTCCAATTACCAGTAAGAGTCAGAAAACACTCTGTAATAGATGCAGAATTCCAATTTTACTTGTAGTTAAAGCACACAGTCATATAGAATTTACAATGTATGAATGACCTTTTGTTTCATTAATCAAATTGCTAGAAAACTTACAGACGTTTTTACATATACAATAAGGAAACCAGACATTCTGCGTATGCCTTAATGTAGACACAGTCGACCTCCTCTTCTAAACTAACAGAAAGTATTTCTCTACTCAAATATTCAAACCAATTACAAGTGCATGCTATATTTCAAAAATCCCTATGTAAATAATATACTAGTAGAGCTTCTTATATAGAATTTGAAGCTGCGCTCTGCTATGGTTTACAAAATTCCATCTTGGGTCATAATTCAAATTTTCTTGATCAAGGGTATACATTCATTTCTAACCATTTCTCAAAATATCTTTGTGGTATCTTTTCTTGCCTCAATGGATGCCATTAGAATCTTTTCAAAATAGGATTCCCCTTTTACCTCTTCTATTTTGTTGACCTTGCTCGCTCATACCCCTTAATTGACTCTTTCCTTAGTATTATTTGCCTTTTTTGATACTTTATTACTCTTTCAAATATATCTTGAAATTATTCATGACACCTTCTATGAAGGTGCAATTTCCCCCTGGACTCCTTGTCCATATATATTCTTGCATTATGACCCCTTCTTTCAATTTCTTCTCTTCTTTACCTGAACCTTCAACCTTCTTCTTATATTTCTTTATCTTGGCACTTGCCTCTATTATTGAATCAATCATTTGTTTACTTAAATACGCATCAGGATTCTCCAGACATGGTGCACAGATGGCCTTGAATTCTTTCAATGCTCTTTGGAGTTCGTATGCTGGTACGTCCATGCATTCATAATCTATGAGCTTTTCAACTATCCTCTTTTGCAACTTGATCATGTTATTTGCTTTCTCCGCTAAACCTTGAGTGACTGTGATGCATCTTCTGAGACTATCATCTTCAAACTTTAACTCCAACCTGGCCTATGGTACTTGATTTGCCATCGGAGGAGTAATGACTCCTTCATGTATTAATTCATCCACTCTTTCTTCAATTTCCTCCAGTTGCCCCAATTCAAACTTGCATTCTTCTTTTCTAAACTGACAATTATGTATAAGCACACTGCATTTATTCTTTTCTGTTGCAGCCAATTCCCACCCTATCACTACTTGTTTGATCACCTCTTCTCCTTCTTGCATGAATGCTCTGAACCATTCTTCAAAAATATTGGCCTTGAGCCTTTTATTCTCCATATCCTTCATGTCTTCTTTTGATAGCATTGCTATTTCACTAGGCAAGTCAGGTATTGCAACATTGGGATCAAATATCCCCCTAATGAATTGTTGTAATTGGACAATATGTCCTTTTAAGTATTCATGCTTATCTTTGTCTTTCCTTAACATCTCTACTATAATCTGATGCATATCCTCCCACTCACTTATATGCTGCTCCCTTGTTGTGTGTCCTAGGTCAAAATTGAGTATCTTCTAGTCATCTACTGTTATTTCTCCTTTGGCTTTCTCCCTCTGTGGTATGGTGAAATTTAGTGTTCTGGATCCATCTGGACCCCTTTGTATTGCTGACAATGTTCTGGCCTTCCTCTTTTCTTTCCGTGGTGTTGCACCACCTAGTAAACTTTTGATATCTATGGGTACTAACTGTACCTCCACCTTTTCTCTCCTTACTTCTGCACCCAACCAGGCCGGAGCCTCTTTTGTTCTTTTAGTATCTTTCTCTTCATTGATTACCTCTTCTTGAGGCTTTTCTACTTCTCCTTGTTCTTGTTGCTGTTGTTGTTGTTGTTGTTGTTGTTGCTATGGAGGAGGTTGCTGTTTATTTTTACCCTCATTATCATCTTCTTTAATCTCTGTATCTCCTCCATCCTCATCTTCTTCCTCTAGACCTTCTTTTTCTGATGGCTCTTTTTCTTCTTCCTTTTCATTTTCTTGTCCTGCGTTTATCATGTCCTCATCCTCTGCTTGCTTTTCAGGTTCAAAATTATCTTTACTAATATTTTCTGTATCTTCTTTACTTTTAGGTTTATCTTCTATTTCCATTTGCTCCCCTACTGTTTCAATTTTCTCTTGCATCTTTTCATGCATGTCAGCTTGTTCTGCATGCGAAGGTGAACCTACTATCTTATCAGATTCTTTTATCTATTTTTCTTGTTCATCTTTTTTTCTACATTCTTTTCTTCTTCGCTGTGTTCCCCATACATGTTCATAATATTTAACACATCTACACTAGAATTACTAGCTCCTATTTCTTCCTTAGTTTGAGCAGGTGTTTCTTTTATTACTTCTTCAGGGGCATCCTCTCTTTCAGATTCTTCTATTCATGTGCTACATCTTGCACATCCCTTATTATTTCTAGAGGTACCAATGTACCAAACGGATCCACTACCCCCAATCCTTCTTGTACATTTTCTTTCTCAGATATTAGACTTTGTTCAACTTCTAAGTAAGCTAGAGCATCTTGTTCTTATTCCTCACCTGAGTACTCACTAGATTGCTCTTCCTCCATGCCAGTTTCTCTTCCCATCCTTGAATCCACTTCCTTTACTCCACTTCCACTATTGTCATCTTCAATGTTGACAGTGTCTGTAACTTGTTTGGCTTCATGCATTTTTGACCCACACAATGTTTCTTTAGCCAATTCTATTTTAACCTTAGCATATGTTTGTCTTTTCTCTGTTGATGTAGATGCACTAGGTATGTTACTTAATTTAGCACCTACCTGCTGTGCCCCTATAACTTCACTCTATTTTGAAGTTTCTCCTTTGGATATCCCTACTGGTATTGCTTTCATAACCCTCTATCCTGTTAACTCCTTAGCAGCTTGTGCTTGCTCTGTATTGGTATCATGACTTAATGACTTTGCTTATACAAATGTGCCTGATGATACTGCTATTGTCACCCATAATGCATATGGATCCATCAGAGTGGCATTTTTGTCTTTCTCCATAATCTTTGATTCTACAATCTTCATTTTCTTTTCATAGAAGCACTGGAGATCATCCTGATGCTCCCTCACTCTCTTTTTACCCTTCTTTGGATATGTAGGCTCAATTCCCTTAGCCTTAAGCTCTTTAATTTTATCCTTCAACCATGTTTTAGAAATCAAAATGACAGGTTTGGACAATGTGTCCAAAGATGTACTCCATGGTTGTGACCAATCAAGCTCTCCAATAGGAGAAAGCCTGGCAGTTTCATAACTGTGGTGCAATAAATTGCCATCATCTTTAACTTCTGAGGGTACATAGATGTCTCCCATGGACCTCATTTGCTCTACTATTAGTCTTTTGTGAGCTCTCTTTCTCACTTCTCTGTCATTCTTACAATTTGACCAGTAGTCCTCAATGTGTACTTTGTTGTACCTAACCAAATTTTTTGCTTCATTAAGGCATTTTGAAACAAGTCTAGAAAATTTTTCATCAAAAAGTCAAAAAAGCAAAATTTCTAAAAATAGAAATTTCTATTTTTAGAAATTTCTAAAAATAGACGTTGAGTTAGGTTTTCTGGGTTTCTTGAGATATGGATGTTGGCAAAACTTTCTAAAAATAGAATCTTCAAATCAGGTGTTGCGCTCAATTCTCATTGGTCGATTTTGCTCCACGATCGGCATGGTTCAGACAGAATCTTCAAACGACCAAGTTTTCTCTACTGGGTCATTTCTTCTTTTTCAAAAGGTGAAGCATGAGCTCGAAAGTCATCAACACAAAAAAGTTCACCTGCCAGAACACTTCGACGAGTTTCCAACGCTGTTTCAACGATGCAAAACTGACAAACGATCGTCGACTTGACGATACATGCAAAACGATGCAAGATGGATCCAAGGTGAAATGAAAGGTTGGAAAATCATAAATTTGACTAAGTCTGGTGAAACCAGGCACCCCAGGTGGCTTGGGGCGCGCATCCTCTCATGTGTTAGTTTTTTTTTCATGTTTTTCGAGAAACGTCGAAAATGCTTCCGTCAGCTCGTTCCCAGTTGGTCAAGCTTGGTTAAACTCAGTCAAAAGGCCCATAAAAGCAAGAGATTCATCTAAGATATGCTCAGGCTATCCAATCTACCCTCATCCTGATGCCTGTCCGTGGAATCCTGAAATTGGCTAAGTTTGATGTCCTAAAATCCTAAAAAATTGACTAAGTCTGAAATCTGGTTGATCCTCAAGAATCTAGAATCTGCATGTCAAATCCCATGGATTTGAGACCTATCTCAAACATCCTGAAAGTATATTTCAAAATATTTAAAGTATAGGAAATTCAATAACTAAACATATACTTAAATATATTTTGAAATATACGTCAGGCAGGACCTTCAAATTTTGGTGAAATTCAAGATTTGCAGCAGAAATTGAAAAATTCAAAAATCATTTCTAAGGCATGGAAAGATAGGCGCCCCAAGAGGCTTGGGGTGCCCAAACTCATCAGAGTTAGTTTATTTTTGAATTTTTTCTTGAAAAATGTGAATCTCCTTCTGTCAGCCCTGTCCGGGTCAGAATTAATCAGTTTGGCATGTTTTTCGAGGTAAACAGAAGGTACAATCAGCTCAATTTTCATCAAGCTTGCATATCTTCCAAATAATCAGACTCATTTTCATCCCATTTGATAGAGATCGACAGCCAAACAGGGGTCCTGGGCCTCCGGAATGCGCACGCAAACCAAGAAATTAAAAAAGTTGAAAAAACTAAAAAAATGGCTAAGTGTTGGGAAACCAAGCGCCCCAAGAGGCTTGGGGTGCCCAACTTGAGCAGTGTTAGAATATTTTCATGTTTTCAGTGTTTTCTGACATGCTTTGTTACCAATCTTCACCCGTTGGTAGTTTTCGGGAGGTCAAACTTGGTCAAACGATGTCAGATCGTGAAACAGAGGCAGGGGATGGAATCTCAGTTGATCAATCTCCAAAATGTTAGGATCAGTCAGCCTTTTCAGTCAATGATGACATTTTTCTGCCTTGCTGAAGTCAGAGACAGGCCATATTTAAGTCAAAACGTGTGTTGAAGTGTCAAAAATGAAGAAAATTTTGTTAGCACTTCTTTCAACTCGCGTGTTTGATGACATCATCAAAGAAGATATTTTTCGTCATCTTGCACATGAAGCCATAGGCTCCTACAAAATAGGGATTCTTCCTATTCAAAGACATCCACTTGGATTTATGCTTTAAAAGATGCTTTCTTTATGGATGAGGGTGAAGTTTTCTTCTCACACAAATAAAGCTGCTTTTTCGACCAAAAGATTTATAAAGACAAGCTTTTGGCTTCTTTATTTCATTATCTTTTGCAAGTTGCATCCAGAGGAAAGATTTTATTTTTCTTTCAACAAAGATTCAAAGACCCAAACCAGTTGCTTTTTCAATGTTCTTCAGAGATTCAGGTTGAGGAAGAAGAGAGGCTTGCTTTTTCAGGGTCCTTGTTTCAAGGGGATCATTTCTTAGAAATCCGACCAGAGCTTTTTCAGTTTTCCTCAAGATGGATCCATCCAGATTATCATCCTCTTGAAGATTGGGAGTTGTGCTTTTTTTTAGGAAACTACTTTTTTCCTGCTTTTTTGAGAAAATCTCCCCCTTTTCAAAATCTGACGATCTGGGTTGCTTCAAAATAGAATTACCTACAAAACCCATGTGCCAGCTTTTTTCCCTCAGAATCAACTTTTTTAGAAGAAATCAGCAAAAGAATATCAATGGATGACATCACCAAAAAGCAAGAATGTGAATGTGGATACATTTCAAAAGAAAGCGGCTTTAAAACATATGCTTTTTGTTTTAAAGCATGTGGTTTCATCCTAAGCTCATCCATCCTATATTTAGAAAGAAATCACCTTGTGATAGTTGGAATCTTCTTTGCTTTAAAGCAAATTGCTTTAAAGCATTTGTTTATTGTATCTTTGTATTAGAATAGTAATAAAGCTTGCGAGTTGGCAAGTTAGGGTTAATCAAGGAGATTTTAGGGTTCCGTACTCCTTTGATTTTAGTATAAATAAGGGCATCCTTGCCCATTATAGGGGAGCTGCGTTTGTGATAACATATTTTGCTGTGCCTATTCTAGCCTGCAAACATTGTTATTCCAAGTGTTTGTTCAATCTGTGTTCATTTTTCTCCAGTGTTTGATTGCTTACTGTATGCCTACCTTTTGCTACAGTATTGCTGTCCTAGAGTTGTATTAAGCTTTGTGATATTGAATAGAAGTCTCATGCCTACTTTGCTCTGATATTCTATATCGATTCATTAAGTTATCGTCATCAGATGTGTAGCTTCTACAGCTTTTATTTTCAGGTTTCATCATTAAAGTACTTTTAGTCTTGTGATGTTAATCTAGAAGAAAATTGCTTAAGTTTTTGTGTTAACAATCATTCCTCATTCACTTTCAACTTCCTTTGCTCTGAATTTACTCAGGAGGTTGAAAGCATCATTAGTCTATGATAGTTGTAGTAGAAGTTTTATGAAAAGGAAAAAACCTCTTCTACAGCGTTTAGAGTTTTATAACCTTGTGCTCGCAGCTGAGAATCAAAAAGAAGATAGGTGAAGTTTCATTCAAGTTATATTTTCAGCGAACATCAGCAAGAAAGGGAACTCCCCCTTCTAATAGGAGAGCAGTTTATTTGTGCATAGCTGTCTGTTTCCAAATCGCATTCCAGAGGTGTGAATTGAAACACCAATAGTTTTCTGGTGCCCACCGTGGGGCACGAGGCATAAAACTTCAAGCAAGCTTAGGCTTATGTCACGGGAATGACTCTTTGGCATCCTTCTGCTCTAGTTCAATAACCAAATCTTACACCACCTGCTATTCAACCAAATCTTGTATGAGTGGAAGGAGAGAAAACTGACATCATTAGCAGCCTTAGAAGTTTCATATTTGCGCAAAAGGAAAGTCCTGATCAGTGGAGAAACATGGCTGCTATCCTTGACGAAGAAGAACACAAAGCGGATCTTGCAGCAGGAAGACCTGTATTACCATCTCCCGTGTGGCAGTAGATAATCCTAGCTCACAGGGTTTATTCAAGAAGGGGAAAAGGTGGTGCTACAGATCCTTCCTTCCAAGATCTTGTTCCTACAAAAGTTGGAGAAGCATCCATCATAGTTCAAGAAATTTAGATAGTTCCTGAAGTCAAGTAGGAAGATTTACAAGAAGAACCAATACCCCAACCTAGAGCAATGGGTGATGCAAATAACAACAATCACAATGATGCAAATCAAAGGCGACCACCACCATTGCCTTGGGGTAACAACATTGGACCTTTGGCACTAATAGAATATCATGAGCTTCTTGAAGGATCAAGAAAAAGTTTTCCAAAGTTTCATGGTGATGGGAAGCAACATCCTGATGAGCACATTTCTACCTTCACCACCGCTTGTGGAATTCTTGGCATTGCGCATGAAGATGTTGCAGTGCGTTTGTTTGTGGAATCATTGCAAAGTTCAGCAGCTGAATGGTTTAATCACCTCGCTGCCAGCTCTATCACAAGTTGGGAGTCGATGAGGGAGAAATTTCTCACTCGTTTCAAGCCCGTAGAAGATAGTCATGTCTTGTTTGCAAAACTCTCAAACATCAAGAAAGACAGAAGTGAGCCGATGCAAGAGTTCATGGCTAGATTCAACCGTTTGGTTGGAAAAGTCATGAACACCTTGAATCCTTCATCAGAAATTCTGCTAAGTTGTTTCACGAATGCACAATCTTCAAAAATTTATTTCTACCTCAAGCAAAGACACGCTACAGAACTGCAAGAAGCTCAAGAGTATGCTATTGAATTAGAAGATCATATGATCACTTCCGGAAAGATCCAGAGAGATTCAATCAAACCACTGGTGCCCTTGAATGTTATACCACTTTGGCAAGTTCCATCTCCATCAAGTATACCGGATTCTTTCATTAACTTTGTGAGTGATCAACCTGCTTCACCTGTGTGTCAAGTATCACCTATGTGTCAAAAGGCCGATGCGTCTTTTGCAATACAAATCTACTGCTTGTTCCATGCAACAAACCAACATGATGGAGAAAGTTGCTCAGAGATGAGAAGATTCATGCAAATACTAAAAGCATCAAATGAAAATCAAGGATTTTCGGATAATCCTGAACGTCTCTTTGACGAATCCGATGGCATCTCTATGAAAGGATTTGACCAGTGTAAATCAAATATTAGAAGGGAACTTTTTCCTAACTCTATTTCAAGCGACACCATGTGTTTACATATGGAACATGAATGTTCATTAGAAGCTGAAAATTTGCATAATTTCTTCGATCATGAAGAAGGATCGTTGATGGAAGAACCTGAAGAAATGCACAACTTGCATACTTTCCCTGAAGAAAAAGAAGTGCAACAATCTTCACAAGAGCAAAATTACAAGGAAGAGATCAAATATGTTGCAGAAAGCAATGAAGAATCCAATTTGTTCTTCTCATCTTTTGAAGGTTGGTTTGAAGAACCTGTGTCAGATACATTCAAAGGAGAAGAGACCAAAGGAATGTTGCAATTGGAGAAAGAACATGATCTTCTTCATTTTGAAGATGATTCATCATTAGAGGAATTTCTCAAAAATGGAGATCATATAGAAGATTCATCATTGGATCTTGATAGCTTTCTACATCACTTAGAGAGTGATTCTTCAGTAGAGGATACTATAAATTTTCTTTTACAGTTCAGCCCATCTTCATCTTTGTCTCAAGAAGCTTTCATACACAATAATGAAGAAAATGATGCTAAAATTTTGAAGGTTATCCTTGAACTTGTGCTATATCAAGAAACGGGTCCTGGTACATATGTTATGCTGTCTGAAATAACCAAAAAAAATCAAGAGGTTTTCCATGTGGTTGACGAATCAGAAGAAGAATCTAAAGAAATGTACAACTTACAAACTTTCTTTGAGGAAGAAAAAGTGCGACAATCATCTCAAGGACAAAATAATGATGAATCAGATTTCTTTTTCTCATCTTTTGAAGGTTGGTTTGAAGAATCTTTGTCAGATATATCCAAAGAAGAGACCAAAGAAGTTTTGCAAGCGGAGCGAGAGCATGATCTTCTTTTTGAAGATGATTTCTTCTTGGAAGAATTTTTCAGAACCAGAGATCATATGGAAGTTCCATTATTAGATCTAAATTGTTTTCAACATTAGTGGGAAAGTGATTCTTCAACAGAAGATACTGCGGACTTTTCTTTACAATATAGCCCATCTTCACCTGCATCTCAAGAATCTTTCATACATACTAGTGAAGAGGACGATGTTGAATCCATCTATGAACCTGTACAAGAAAAAGACTTCACCGATACTATGCAACCAGTGTGGAATGCAACATATGAAGAGGTTGATGGAGAAGAGGAGTTCATGGAATATTCAGTTTTGGTCACTAAAGAGGATGATATTGAAAAATCAGAGATTCTTGACAAATGTCTTGTGAGATATGCCGTGTGTGAGATTGATCAAGAAGAAGAAGAGGAACCATATGACTCAGATGAAGCTGTCTTTGATTCCACTCCTTTTACAGAAGAAGAAAGATACATGAATGCTGAAGAAGAAGTGATGATGGCTATCCGCATTGAAGAAGAGTACTCTACAGAGGATGACGAGATTCCATGTAATGAATGGGAAAGTGAGATGTCAGGTGAAGATGTTTAAGAGTTTAAGCATTCAGATCTTGATAATTCATCAAATTTTAAAGCGTGGATGGACAAAAACACAACCGATGAAGAAGCCCCTGTAGCACTTGAAAAATGGGCAAGGACAGTTGTGGATCCTATAAGCCAAGAATCAGTAATGAGAGTTGTGTATGAGCAGCTTGTACCTTTTCTAGAATATGATGCATTGACTGAATACAAAGTTGCGTGTGTACAAGATATAAATGAAACTCATATTCAATATGTGGTGATGATCATTCCCACAAATGTACTTTGGCCACAAGACTTTCCTGTATATCTTCAGAAGGAAGTTCTGTATCTTCACCTGTTGCAGAGCTTGCTTGCATTGGAGGAAGATGCTCCACCTGATCCCTGGCATATCAATCAGTTTCTCAGGAACTTCTCATGGCCTGAACGTGAATACCCTCCTGAATCATGGCTCTTTGAGAGGATGTTGTAGAAAAAGAAAAGTTTTGTGCTACCAAGAAAATCTTCATAGCTAAAGAGAGATGGTTCTTACTTTTCTGAGTCGATTGATGGTTTTATGTGACAGTCCTAATTTCTTCTCATCCTCGCTTAGGCAAAAGAGCGCGTGAAACACTTTTTGTTCTCGTAATGTGTTTCCCCTTTCTGTGATGTGACCATTATGTCGTAATGTTTTTCCCCTTTCCGTAATGTGACAGTTGTGTTCCTTGTGTGTTCTGAAGTTCCAACTTCCTAGGTGATTTTAGGAAGTCCAGTTTTAGGTGATTTAGAGAAAAGTCTTGTTCTAGGTGATTAGGAATGTAACCTGACTCTATTGCCCAATGGATAAGGCACTGGTCCAACTTGCAAAAGTCCAGATATTCTTGGTTCTCCTATGTTGTAAGTATTCACCATGGTCCCCAGATAGAGCCAATTGTTGTACCTAACCAAATTTTTTGCTTCATTAAGGCATTTTGAAACAAGTCTAGAAAATTTTTCGTCAAAAAGTCAAAAAAGCAAAATTTCTAAAAATAGATGTTGAGTTAGGTTTTCTGGGTTTCTTGAGATATGGATGTTGGCAAAACTTTCTAAAAATAGAAAGTTTCTAAAAATAGAATCTTCAAATCAGGTGTCGCGCTCGATTCTCATTGGTCGATTTTGCTCCACGATCGGCATGGTTCAGACGGAATCTTCAAATGACCAAGTTTTCTCTACTAGGTCATTTCTACTTTTTCAAAAGGTGAAGCATGAGCTTGAAAGTCATCAACACAAAAAAGTTCACCTGCCAGAACTCTTCGACGAGTTTCCAATGCTGTTTCAATGACGCAAAACTGACAAATGGCCATCGACTCGACGATACACACAAAACAATGCAAGATGGATCCAAGGTGAAATGAAATGTTGGAAAATCATAAATTTGACTAAGTCTGGTGAAACTAGGCGCCCCAGGTGGCTTGGGGTGCCCATCCTCTCATGTGTTAGTTTTTTTTCACATTTTTCGAGAAACGTCGAAAATACTTCCGTCAGCTCGTCCCCGGTTGGTCAAGCTTGGTTAAACTCAGTCAAAAGGCCCATAAAAGCAAGAGATTCATCTCATATATGCTCAAGCTATCCAATCTACCCTCATCCTGATGCCTGTCCGTGGAATCCTGAAATTGGCTAAGTCTGATGTCTTGAAATCCTGAAAAATTGACTAAGTTTGAAATCTGGTGGATCCTCAAGAATCTAGAATCTGCATGTCAAATCCCATGGATCTGAGACCTATCTCAAACATCCTGAAAGTATATTTCAAAATATTTAAAGTATAGGAAATTACGTCAGGCAGGACCTTCGAATTTTGGTGAAATTCAAGATTTGCAGCAGAAATTGAAAAATTCAAAAATCATTTCTAAGCCATGGAAAGATAGGTGCCCCAGGAGGCTTGGGGTGCCCAAACTCATCAGAGTTAGTTTATTTTTGAAGTTTTTCTTGAAAAATGTGAATCTCCTTCCGTCAGCCTTGTCCGGGTCAGAATTGATCAGTTTGGCATGTTTTTCGAGGCAAACAGAAGGTACAATCAGCTCAATTTTCATCAAGCTTGCATATTTTCCAAATAATCAGACTCATCTTCATCCCATTTGATAGAAATCGATAGCCAAACAGGGGTCATGTGCCTCTGGAATGCGCATGCAAACCAAGAAATTGAAAAAGTTGAAAAAACTAAAAAAATGGCTAAGTGTTGGGAAACCAGGTGCCCCAGGAGGCTTGGGGCACCCAACTTGAGTAGTGTTAGAATATTTGCTTATTTTCAGTGTTTTCTGACATGCTTTGTTACCAATCTTCACCCGTTGGCAGTTTTCAGGAGGTCAAACTTGGTCAAACGATGTCAGATCGTCAAACAGAGGCAGGGGATGGAATCTCAGTTGATCAATCTCCAAAATGTTAGGATCAGTCAGCTTTTTTAGTCAATGATGACATTTTTCTACCTTGTTGAAGTTAGAGACAGGCCATATTTAAATCAAAATGAGTGTTGAAGTGTCAAAAATGAAGAAAATTTTGTTAGCACTTCTTTCAACTCACGTGTTCGATGACATCATCAAAGAAGATATTTTTTGTCATCTTGCACATGAAGCCATAGGCTCCTACAAAATAGGGATTCTTCCTATTCGAAGACATCCACTTGGATTTATGCTTTAAAAGATGCTTTCTTCATGGATGAGGGTGAAGTTTTCTTCTCACACAAATAAAGCTGCTTTTTCGACCAAAAGATTTATAAAGACAAGCTTTTGGCTTCTTTATTTCATTATCTTTTACAGGTTGCATCTAGAGGAAAGATTTTATTTTTCTTTCAACGAAGATTCAAAGACCCAAACTAGGTGCATTTTCAGTATTCTTTAGAGATTCGGGTTGAGGAAGAAGAGAGGTTTGCTTTTTCAGGGTCCTTGTTTCAAGGGGATCATTTTTTAGAAATCCGACCAGAGCTTTTTCAGTTTTCATCAAGATGGGTCCATCTAGATTGTCATCCTCTTAAAGATTGGGAGTTGTGCTTTTTTTTAGGAAACTATTTTTTTCCTATTTTTTCGAGAAAATCTCCACTTTTTTAAAATCTGACGATCTGGGTTGCTTCAAAATAGAATTACCTACAAAACCCATGTGCCATCTTTTTTTACTCAGAATCAACTTTTTTAGAAGAAATCAGCAAAAGAATATCAATGGATGACATCACCAAAAAGCAAGAATGTGAATGTGGATACATTTCAAAAGAAAGCAGCTTTAAAACATATGCTTTTTGTTTTAAAGCATGTGGTTTCATCCTAAGCTCATCCATCCTATATTTAGAAAGAAATCACCTTGTGGTAGTTGGAATCTTCTTTGCTTTAAAGCAAATTGCTTTAAAGCATTTGTTTATTGTATCTTTGTATTAGAATAGTAATAAAGCTTGCGAGTTGGCAAGTTAGGGTTAATCAAGGAGATTTTAGGGTTCCCTACTCCTTTGATTTTAGTATAAATAAGGGCATCCTTGCCTATTGTAGGGGAGCTGCGTTTGTGATAACATATTTTGTTGTGCCTATTCTAGCCTGCAAACATTATTATTCCAAGTGTTTGTTCAATCTGTGTTCATTGTTCTCTGGTGTTTGATCGCTTATTGTATGCCTACCTTTTGCTACAGTATTGCTATCCTGGAGTTGTATTAAACTTTGTGATATTGAATAGAAGTCTCATGCCTGCTTTGCTCTGATATTCTATATCGATTCATTAAGTTATCGTCATCAGATGTGTAGCTTCTGCAGCTTTCATTTTCAGCTTTCATCATTAAAGTACTTTTAGTCTTGTGATGTTAATCTGGAAGAAAATTGCTTAAGTTTTTGTGTTAACAATCATTCCTCATTCACTTTCAACTTCCTTTGCTCTGAATTTACTCAGGAGGTTGAAAGCATCATTAGTCTATGCTAGTTGTAGTAGAAGTTTTATAAAAAAGAAAAAACCTCTTCTACAGTGTTTAGAGTTTTATAACCTTGTGCTCACAGCTGAGAATCAAAAAGAAGATAGGTGAAGTCTCATTCAAGTTATCTTTTCAGCGAACATCAGCAAGAAAGGGAATTCCCCCTTCCAATAGGAGAGCAATTTATCTATGCATAGCTATCTGTTTCCAAATCGCATTCCAGAGGTGCGAATTGAAACACCAACATACTTGATGTTTAAATTTAGAATCAATAGTATTTTGGATCCTGTGAAAAGGATCAAACCTCCTTGCTAACTCAAATTCCTCAAATCCATAATACCTTAACTCTTTCTCTGAGTATCCAGCCACTTCTTCGCTATCACAGGAATACCTACCAACTGCCCAAGGGAGCTTAAGATTCCCTCTGTTATACCTCTTTCGATACATTTTGAAGGCATTCAAGTTTTACCTTGAGAATTTTAAAACAATCAACTTATTAGAAGGATACCTAGGTAGCATAAAAGGTTTCCCTTCAAAACCTTCAATTCTAATATATGTGAAATTTTGGAATTGTATGTACCAGGAACTGTGCAAACCAATTGTATCCTCTGCATCTGCAGATAATCTCTTATCTTGCTCTTCTCTTAAAACCCTTACCATGTATGTATAAAATACATCATTCACTAAAGCATATTTTCTCAGTGCATTATCCTCTTGTAAGTCTAGATAATGGTCATATACAAGATTTTGGTTTGGGCCATTCCCTAGGGTTCTAATTATATCAATCCCATATATATGGCTGAACCATTGTTGCACATGAGTACAATACATACGAGGACAAATAGAAAGGCATCATCTTTTGTTTTCTTAGCATTGCCTGCTTCCATATGGCCATGCTAATAGGCTTAGCCCAGTGAATTTGTCCTTGTTCCTTTTTCGCTTTCCTCATGAATTGTATAACAGTGAACATCCAAGCTTCACACTTAGTGGTATCCCTTAATCCCACTAGTCTGTTTAACATTGTAATCATCAAATGTATCTCTTCTTTGAAGTCTATTCTTTGCAAGATCTTATGTACTCTTGCCACGGCCTTAGGTTTATTTTCAGCATTGTACCAACTGTAGAAGATCTTGTTTCTACAATCCCTTTTATTGTTATTGAAATCTTCATTATATTGGTCTATATCAATATCTACCATTTTTTCATGTATCTCCATACCAAATGTTCTTGCAATCCCCTCTGTAGATAAGTCTGCAATGACTCTATCCTGGTGTATTACTCTTTTGGTAGTTGGGTCATATAAGTGTATGCAATCCAGATATAGGTCCTTAGGTTTCATAGCTAATGGGAAACCTGTAGCTTTGTACAATCCCTTTTGCCATATACATTTCATGTTAGATGTAGCATCAACTGTTGTGATCTTTTGCAAAACATCATTTGTGTCATAATTTCCTATGCTGGTGTCTGTCCCTACTCTGCTTGTGCTGATCAATGAAGGGTACCCTCTGTTAATTGGCAACTCTTCCTTCTTGGTTTCTTTGCGCGGCTTCCTTTCTTTTTTAACTTCACCTCCTATATCCACCTTTTTCTGCTTTGGGGCCATCCTGTAAAAACACATTTTTTAACTTGCCATTTTACTCTCTTACCTAGGGTTTTACCATGAATTTTCTATTTTTTACATTTACCCTAACCCCCATTTGTCTTTTCCAGTTTTGACTTTCGTATTATTTAACCCAAACCAGATAATTAACTATTAGACACAGTAATTTAATACTTGCTTACATTTTAATTTTTTTTTTAATCAACTGAACTGTAATGGCGTTTAAGATAAATACTTGTATTTTTGATAGGTCAACCTTACAATCATTGACCAACTTTACCATTTTCTACTCTGTTCCCGTTTCTGAGATTTCGTCTTGCGATGAGTTTTTTCTATTCGATTTATGCCTTAATTCTTCTTTCTACAATTTTGAATTTTAACAACACAAATTTGAAAGAAAAACAACCTTTTATTTACCCTAACCCATTAAATTTTACCATTTTTAGTGTTAGTTCAGAATTAATTACAGCAATCAATGCACCTATGGCTTCGGCTTTCTATTTCAACATTTTAATTTTAAACCATTCTATCCGTTAGTTTACTTTTTGCATACATCGTATTTTCTGTAGGTCTCCTTTTATATTATTTCTTGTATGTCAATTTGCATCTTTTCAATATACAAGCCTACATCGAACGGGTTATAAACAATGTTACCCTTTTTCTTTATATCCTCCCTTGTATCTTTTGTTTGTATATCGTAATGTATGTAAAATGGATACAAACGTTTATACAATTTTGACCCATACAAACGCTCTTTACCTTTTAGCTCTCTGATGATGTCTTTTATTTCTTTGTATATCGGGATTGCATGTTGTTAACATACAAAGCCTTACCTTTATTTAACTTCCTTTTGAAATCCATGTTGTATCTCAGTTCCTTGCATCTTTGCTTGTATATCAGCTTGTATATGCTCTTGTATATCCATCCGCCTGTGCAATATACAACCGCGAGATACAACCTATGGGACCCACTTTACCTACCTACTTGTATCTCAACAAAACAACAACACCTATATCTACCCTTAGATACAAGCTTCCATACATGCAAACTCTTATATAACCATCCCGGACTCTTCATTTTTTCTTAACTGTATTGTATAACCTTTTCAGATCCATACATGTATATTTGAGCAAATGCATATTTCTAAAAACATTAAGGTATGATGTATCACTTACATCTGATTTAACTATCTTTTGAAATCCGTGTTGTATGTATGCTAAAGATGTAAACTCGAAACATACAACATATATACCATGATACATACCTTTTTCCTCCCCTTAATAAAAATAAATTTTATATTCTCTTCGGGTCCACGTCATGTATATCGCACTGTATATTGCTTTGTATCTTTCCTTTTCAACAAACATACAACTCAAGATATAATGCGAACTTAGCCATTTATCCACTCCACTTCTGAAACCTATCAGGTCCGACTTGTATACAAAGAATAAAACACTAAACACATGCATACAGAGTACCACAATAAATAAACTCGACCACTCCATGTGACTTATACAATGACTCCACATACAAACAACCTTGTACATGCAACATACAAACCTTCCTATAATGCATTTTACCAAAAACATGCATATCTTGCAGAATATTGGGAATTTTAAAATGGTTCAAAAAGAAACCCTTATTCATTTTTGACAAAGAATTCACCTCTATTTCTCCTGGCACTTACTGCTAAATCTTTTTCAATTTTCAACATGGTTTGTAACTTTTACCTCTTTTCCCTTTCACCATTAAGCAAGACCACACACAAGCAAAAAGCAACAGTCACAGCAGGGGTCCTCATTTTATTGAGAGGTAAAATGGGGCGTGTTGTGAGCATCACAACAACTAGCAACCAAACAAAACACTTAAATTAAAACCATTAAAGAAAACTAAATTAAATAAATTCATAACTTCCAACTTTCTTTTCTGCAGACCATTATTTAACTTGAGACTTAATGTCTTCAATAAGGTGCATGAATCTTCTAATTGAGTTTAAGTGGGTGCATGTGATTAATAATCCTCGTCTTGAAAATAAGTTGAATAAACCAGTGACTGATATTAAACTACATAGTTGATGTCATTCCCTCAGAGCCAACCAGATAGAGCCTTGCTACGAGCAGGCGTCTATAGCCTCGACAAAGTTATCGTTACAATTATCCTAAGTAGAGCCCCACTGCCAACAAGCATCTATAGCCCCGGTAGAATTACTTAGATGAATTAATCTAAATTTTGAGTAAAATCCATTTTATTTATTTATTTATTTTTTAACTTTGTGTAAGATAGAAATTCATAAGATATTATAATTGTAAGTTCATGGGGCAAGGTGTGATCACTTGTTGAAATTAAGCTGAGAATTGTAATGGTAGCAAGGGTGACCTCTAATTTTTCACTTAACATCTACACTAGTATGCTCAACAAACCCAAGGATTTTAGGTGTGTCATTGTGAGAAACTTCCCTTGAATACTCAACCCACAGTTATTGAATATAAAACTTCACAAGTCAAACTACTTTCTACATTCATGAAAGTCACAAGTTATGCATAAGTTTCAAATAATTAACCTTAATGTTCTAAATTTTCTATTGTTTTCAATGGTTGTTAATTTGCTCCTGTATACTTCAAATCAAAACAAAAATCCCTGCCAAGGAAACACAACACATAAACCAACCAAACAACAAAACAAAAACAACTGTATATTGTTTACAATATAATACATAATAGGACAACCACCGTCACCTCAAGCATGGAAGTAATGTTTCAAATGTTGGCCATTAACAAGTAATGACACATCTTCTCCAGTCAAGGTTTTAAGCCTAAACGTGTTGTCTCCTATTATCTTTGCGACATGTAGTGGACCTAACCACAATTTGTTGAATTTCCCATGATTTCCTTTCTTTTCATGTGCTTTATCCCAGCACAACACTAAGTCTGATATTCTAAATGTTTTGACTCTTGCTCTTTTGTCAAACCATCTTTTGACCATTGTTTGATGTTTAGCAAATTTTTCAATAGCTTGATCTCTCTTCTCATCCAATTGTAACATTTGGACTAACCTAGCCTCTCTGTGATCGTCAAATCCTAAATACTCATTAGCAAACTTCCAGATAAGTATTCTTAAATTTACTAGAAGTATGGGATCAGTCCCATAAACTAGGTGATAAGGAGCATTGCCTAAGGATGACTTAACCTTAGTCCTATCTACCCACAACGCATACTTTAACAATGTATTCCACTCTCTGGGATTTTTTACAATTAGTTTCTTGATTATATCCAATAAAATCTTGTTTGTGGACTCAGCTAAACCATTCCCTTAAGGATAATAATTTGAAGAAAAGTTTAAAACTAACCCATACTCAAATGCCCATTTAGAAAATTTCAAAGAAGAAAATGTAGGGCCATTATCACATACCAGCAAATATGGAGCTCCAAACCTTGTTATGATATTTTCTTCAAGAAATTTGATAACTACCTTAGTAGTAGAAAACTTGAAACATGTGGCTTCAGTCCACCTTGTACAGTAGTCTGTCACTGTCAATATAAACTTATGTCTCGCAGATGATGGAGGATTTATAACTCCAATGAAATCCAAGCCCCACTATGCAAATGGCCTGGACTCAATGACTGGCTGTAATGGATTAGCCTAATTCCTTCCCTTGTTTGATGTAGTCTGACAGGTGTGACAACTTCGAATATGACTCTCTGTATCTTTAAACATTGTTGGCCAATAGTATCCAGCTCTTAAAATCTTATGCGTAGTAGCCAAATGAGAACCATGAGCAGTTCCATACTTATCATGCAACTCTGATAATACCTTATCTGCTTCAATTCTAGTTAAACACATTAAATATATACATTCATGGTTCTTCTTGAATAGAAGACCTCCTTGTACTGTGTACCTTTGTGCTTTAATCTTTAAAGCTCTTCACTGAGACAACTTCATCTTACTTGGATATTTACCCGATATTAGAAATGTATTCAAATCATCATACCAGCTTGACGCATCACTAGAATTTAGTACATATTGCTGTTTTACCAAATTTGGATCTGTGTTTGCTATGGTCTGTACTAATGCTTGTCCTTGAACTAGCTTCATTGGAATGATCTCCATATCAAACTCTTGCAATATTGTAATCCATTTGGCCATTTTCTCTCTAGGCTCATTCTGCATCAGTAGCATTTTTACTGTTGCATCTAGTACTATAGCTTTAACTTGACTTCGTAAGATATAATGTCTAAACTTTTTTACTACCCTTACTAATGCAAATTTTTGTCTCTCTGTGTCTAAATACTTCAGCTATGCATCCTTCAAAGGTGTACTCATGAAAGCTATGGGCTTTTCTTCATTATCTTCTCCTTTTTGTGTCAAGGCAACTGCAACTGAGTGTGTAGATGCAAAAGAATATATGTAAAACAACTTGGTATAATTTGGACTTGCTAACACAAGAGCATCAGAAATGGCCTCCTTAATATCTTTGAATGCGGCCTTGGCTACTAGTGTCCATTCTATCTTTGCATCTTTCTTGAGCATTGCGTTTAATGGTTACACAATCTCTGCAAACCCTATAATAAAATTCTTGACAAAGTTAATCTTACCAAAAAAAGATGTTAATTCCTTCTTACTGTTAGGTAATTGCAATTTTCTTATTCCTTCTACTCTATTGGGATCAATGGATATGCCATTTTTAGAAATGACATGTCCTAACAATTTTCCCTCAGTTACACAAAATGAGCATTTCTTTGGATTAAGAGAAATCCCGTACCTTTCACATATTTTAAGCACCCTTCTCAAATCTTCTGCATGAGTTGACAAATATTTAGAGTACATAGTTAAATCATCCATATAAATAACAATACATTTACCTGATAATCCAGGAAACGCAATGTCCATGGCTCGCTGAAAAGTAGCACCTGCATTGATCAAACCAAACGGCATTCTCCTATATGCATAATTACCCCACTTACAAGTGAATGTAGTCTTCAACCTATCCTCCTTATCAACCAAGACCTAATTATATCCTGAAAATCCATCTAAAAAAGATGTCATCTTAGCTCCATTTATTGCTTGCAGCACTTCATCTATTGGAGGCAAGGGATAATTATCCTTTTCAGATGCTTTGTTCAAATTTCTAAAGTCAACACATAATCTAATGTCTCCACTTTTCTTTCTCATAGGTACCAAATTAGCTACCCAGGTTGAATGTCTTACTGGGAAAATTATCTTGGCGGACAACAATTTTTTCACTTCCTCAAAGATTAAAGGCTCCAAAATAGCATTCACATGCCTCTGTTTCTGCCTAAATGGTTTAACCTCTAGTTTCAAGGGTATTACATGAGTTATGATGGACGTATCATCAGTTTTCAAATCTTCACATGTCCATGTTATTACGTGTTTGTATTCCTTCAATACATTCACAATTTCTTTTCTTAACTTCTCAGAGCAAGCCTTTCCAATCAGTACATCTTGTGGACTTTGCTCTGTTCCTAGGTTATAGGGATCACATTTACCCCCTTTAGTTTTGGGAAAATCTTTGTCTAACTACCCCATCAAAGTCAAAAATCTTTTCCAACTCGATTACCCCTTTGGGTAAGAAATTTCTTTTCAAGTTGATTATGTCTTCTTCATCCCAAAACACGTCAGGTCTTTCCTGCTCATCAATGATTTGAGCTTCAAACACTTCATTACAGGTAAGAAAATCCATAATTTGCTGATCCCCTTCAAATACCTAAAAATGAGTAACATTATCTGGTATGCTTGGGACATTTACTAATTCTACAACAAATCTTTTTAAACTTGACAAAGTCAAGGGCTCTAAAGTGCTAGCAGCAACTGCTAACACATCTGGTATGTGATTCCTCTCCCTAGGTATATGTTCTATGTTAAAGGCATCAAATGAATCAATTAAATCCCACACTCTATGCCTATAACAAACCATTTTCTTGTAATTGCATGCATATAATTTTCTCACTTGTCTGACCACTAACTTAGAGTCTAAAAATACTCTGATCATTTTCACCCTTTTCTTGATAGTCATAACAAGTCCATAAATTAAAGCTTCATATTCCGCTACATTGTTAGTACAAGGAAATTGTAACCTATATGCTGCTAAAAATGACTTACCATTAGAATCTATAAGTTCAACACCCACAAATGCACCTTGTTTGGACTTAGACCCATCACATTTCAGTGTCCACATGCCTTCCTTATTTCTTTGACCTCTTATTTTGACATGTCTCACCCTTTCTGTTACCTTTGCTGTAACATCTTGTTCCTTCATGGGTGATTCATTTTAACCTACCTGCATATTTATATTCTCAACTTGTAAATCAAAATGACAGACACTTTTGTCTTTTGTTTCTTTCTCTAAATCCTGAATTGATATATCTATATTCTCATGAAAACACAACTTTGGTTTATCAGGATTAACCTTTCCTCCTTACAGTTCCATCCCTTTTGTGCACTTTATGTATTGATATTCTATAATGTCTCTGTACATTCCACAATTCTCTTCAGAATGAGGCTTATTATGGACTTTGCACATACTTTTGTATAACTTGCATTGAACTGGAATTTTTTGTTCAATGCACCTTTCTATTTCTTGCCTTATGGTCTGACCAAAATGATTTACCGCATTGTCTTCCTTATCAGAGGAATTGCAGTCAGACTCAATAAACACTATTGTTTCTTTACTGATAGGTTTTTCTTTAAAATTCGACATCAAGATTTCTTCAATTTGCACTCCTTTATTAGTGACTCTATAAACACTTGGTTCAACAGAAGCATATAATACCTCATTAGTCTTGTTGTATTCTGTAATCATGTGTTTCATTCTTGGCTTGGCTTCTATCTTGATCTGATTTGGAACACCTCTCCAAGGTAACCACATGTGTGAAAAATTAGTGGCCATATATATGTTTAATGTTTTGGACTAGTCCCTACTTAAAACATCCCGTAATTCACAGGTATATTCACTACCTGAATGCCAATAAATTGACTCACCCTAGGATCAGAGGCTAACTGCGTTTGAATATGCATTAATTCTCCTATCACATTGACCTTAGTTTTGTCTAATTGTGTAACAACCTTGGTAGATTTGGTAGGGGTCAGCCCTAGAGTTTTGCATATCCCTAAAGGCATTACATTGGTTGATGCACCATAATCTACCATGCAATTATGTATGTTCTTTCCCAACATCCTAATGGTTAACAAGAAAGGAGCGGCTTCCCTCTTATCTGCATACATGACCACGTTAGTGTTGGAAGGCTGTTCGGTTTTCTTACTTTTGTCTTTGGACTGTGGATCTTTACTAGGAACATTCATATCAACAGAAACTTCACCTGCCATAGACGTATCCAAGGATTTTATAAAAGCATTTCTGACCCCTGGACTTTTCAACAATTCACATAAAGGTATACTGACCTTGATTTTCTTTATTTCTTCGGACAGATAACTCATTAGCCTCACTGTTTCCATTGACTCTATTTTCCCTATTTGAACTTTTGATATTACTATCCCACCATTCCCATGATGATTAGCCTTCAATATAGCAGGGTTATTACTGGCATACTGATCTGGAGGAGTGTTGAAATTGTTGGGAGGAGTGGAGGTAGTGAAAGGACCTCTATGTTAGAATCTGAAAAGATTAATAACCCAGAAAACTAGTGCAAAGAATAGATATTAAAACTATGAATGCAAATGATACGAAATCAAAATAGCAACACAGAGTTAGTCTCCAAGAGAGTAATGCAAATGCTAGAAGCAAAATAGCATTAAGAGGATGCAAAAGCAAAAGATACAAAATACAAGCCAGGTAGCATGCTTATATAGACTAGGAAGAGAGAGGAGGTGGCAACACCGACCAATGAGGAGCAACCATCTATCGGACTAAAGATAGCAAAGTATCTTCCCAAGATAGCTAATGGATGCTCACATGTAGGAAGGTGACACCTCGCAACTACTCACCTAATAAGACATGCTTTATTAACCTAAGCAAGATTAATAGAAGTGTAGGAAAAACCTAGGAATATAGGAAAAATAAATAACCCATCTAGGAAATAAAAACCTACACTAACACCCCCCCATAAGTGAAGCTTAGGTGGATGTAGAAATGGGTCCCGGCAAATCAAGCCTGATGAGGTACCCATGTACATAAAAGTCCCCCCCAAAGAGAGAGAGAGAAGAGACCCCCCCCAAAAGTAGAGAGAGTCAAGACTCCGAGTGAGAGGAAGAAGCCCCCCCAGAAGATGAAGCATCCCGCACCCCCAGCAAAGCTCACAAATGAAGGAACTTGCTCTCAGTGAAGGGTTTGGTGAAGATATCAGCAACCTGCTCGGAAGTCAGACAGTAGCGAAGGTCGATGACGTGGCCATGGATGAGCTCCCGAATGTAGTGCATGTGAACCTCTATGTGTTTGGTCCGCTGATGATGGACCGGATTCCGTGAGATCTGAATAGCACTCTGGTTGTCACAAAATATGACTGATGGCCGTCTGATCTGGATGCCAAACTCAGTGAGAAGATTCTGAAGCCAAATGGCCTCAGTAGAGGCATTCACAGCCCCCCGATACTCAGCCTCAGTAGAAGATAGAGCAATAGTAGATTGCTTCTTGCTCGACCAACAAATAGGACCTGAACCAAGTGAGAAGCTGTAACCTGAAGTAGACTTGCGATCCTGAGAATCGCCCGCCCAATCTGAATCTGTGTAGCCCACCAAGTCAAGCTCAATACCTGCTGCATAGTGAATCCCAAAACTGTGAGAACCCTGAATGTAGTGAAGGATCCGCTTGGCTGCTTTCCAGTGCAGCTCATGAGGCTCCTGCATGAATCGTGAAACCATGCCTACAGCATATGAAATGTTGGGTCTCGTATGAGTCAGATAAATGAGACTCCCAACAAGTTGTCGGTACAAAGTGCCATCAACAAGTGGAGAAGAACACTGAGCCTCAAGTTTGACTCCAGAAAGAAAGGGAGTCGGAGCAGGCTTACAGTCAGCCATATGAAACCGCGAGAGCAAATCTAGAGCATACTTGGACTGTGTGATGGTGATCCCAGAAGAAGACTGGTAAATCTCAATCCCGAGAAAGTAATGCAACAAGCCCAAGTCAGCCATCAAAAACCTATCATGAAGGGCAGTTTTGACAGCCCCAATGGTGGATGAAGAACTCCCTGTGATCAGTAAGTCATCAACATACAGAACCAGAAATAGGAGTGAATCATCCTGCTGCAGAATGTAGACATTGGGATCAGAATGGCACCGAGTGAACCCAACTGATAGAAGGAAGGAATCCATCTTGGCATACCAGGCCCGAGGAGCCTGTTTGAGGCCATAGAGAGACTTCCGAAGAAGGCACACAAGTGAAGAATCCTGAAGGAACCCCTATGGCTGCTCCATGTAGATCTCCTCCTGAAGGTCACCGTGAAGAAAAGCACTCTTCACATCCATCTGGTGTACTTCCCAACGATTAGTTGCAGCAATGGCAAGAACAAGTTGGATGGAATTCATTCGGGCAACTGGTGCAAAAGTCTCAGAGTAGTCAATCCCAGGAACTTGGGAGAATCCTTTTGCGACCAAGCGAGCCTTATATTTGTCAACCGACCCATCTGCTGCAAATTTTGTCCGATAGATCCACTTACATCGAACAAGTTTTCTTCCCTTAGGAAGAGGGACAAGATCCCAAGTGTGGTTCCTCATCAAGGAACTATACTCCTCCTGCATAGCTGTATCCCACTCAAGAATACCAGAAGCCTCATGAAAAGACTGTGGATCTGAGGCAGTAGCAATGAAGACATGTGGAACATCCTGGAACTGTGAACGAGTTCGCCTGGTGTCTGATGGATCCCCAACCCAATCACCTGCAGACTGCAAGGTCTGTCTAGCCCAAAGTGGACCGGAAGATGGAGAATCTGGAGGAGAATCATCAACCTCTGAATGATGACTAGGAGAGGAAGGAGGTGAGTCCTCTGAATCGCTCTCTGCATCAGAAGTGGAGGTAGAAGACTGCTCAGGTGAATCTGACTCATCAGAAGATCTATCATGTATCCCAAGTGACTCCAATGTCAAAGTAGAGGGAGTTGGAGAAGTGATAGAAAGTGAGCTCGAAGAGCCCTCCTCAAACTGAACACTCCTCTCAATGAACAACTCATGTGTAGTAGGGTGGAGCAACCGATAACCCTTCACACCATCAAGATAACCTACAAATATGCAAGGTTTGCTCTGCGGATCCAATGCCTTGCGTTTCTCTGTAGGAATGTGGGCCCATGCAGGAGAACCAAAAACTCAAAAGTGCTTAACTGATGGTTTCCGACCGCTCCAAGCTTCAAAAGGAGTGACTCCCTTCAAGGCTCGGTGAGGAACACGGTTCTGGATATAACAAGCACAGTTAATGGCCTCTGCCCAATACTGTGGTGCAAGAGATCTGGAGTGAATCATGCAGTTCGCCATTTCCTTCAAGGACCTATTCTTCCGTTCTGCAACACCGTTTTGCTGAGGATTGTATGGAACTGAATGCTACAAATCAATCCCCTCTGAAGTGCAAAACCTCTCAAACCGATCGTTGACATACTCACCACCATTGTCAGTGCGCAAAACTTTGATGGCTTTCCCAGATTGCTTCTCTACAAAAGTCTTGAAGTCTTGAAAATGATCAAATACCTCTGACTTCTGTTTGAGAAAGTACACCCAAGTATTTCGAGAGAAGTCATCAATGAATGTGAGGACATATCTAGCCCTGCTGAAAGAAGGATGCTGAAATGGACCAGCCAAATCACTGTGAACTAACTCCAGTATCTGTGAAGCTCTCCATGCCTTACCTTTGTCAAACTTTTCCTTAGGATGCTTACCAAGAATGCAACCTTGGCAAACACCACCTGAAAACTGAACTGAAGGCAACCCTGTGACCATGCTCTGCTGGTTAAGCTGCTGCAAGTAGCGGAAGTTAAGATGGCCAAACCGCTCATGCCATAATCTACTCACATCATTAGAATGAGTGAGCAAAACAGTCGAAGGAGGATCAGGAACAAAGTGAGAAAATAGATAGAGCCGTGACTGATGATCTACTCTCCCAACTGCCACTGTAGAATCACTGTGCAACTCACGAATCTCCACTGAATCAGGAGTGAACTCAACCCGCTTGCCTGAACCTGTGTGAGTGATCTGATATACCGATAGGAGATTAGTTGATAATGAGGGCACACAAAGAACATCATGGAATGTGCCATCCCCCACATCAACAGACCCTCTCCCACACACCTCAACAGGAGTGTTATCACCCATCAAAATAGAAGGCATAGTACACGGCTCCAAGGATGCAAGTTCTTCCTTAGATGAAGCCATGTGGTGCGAAGCACCCGAATGAAGAACCCAAGTGGATGGTGAAGAAGCAACTACAACAAGGGCCTTGGCTTTTCCTTTTCCCTTGCTATTTTCTTTTGCCTTATTAGACCCCTCATTAGAACTCTGTTTGACAGACTCAGGAACACTGATATTATTCTTCTCAAGAATGTGTGTCAAGTGATCAATTTGTTTCTTCAGACATTTATGTTCATCATGACCGGGTCTTTTACAATAGGCACATTGGACCCTCTCTTTCTTAGGCTTGTCGCCCTTGGAATATTGGGTCTCATTAGTTGCTTTTGAAGCAACCATTATCTGATCCTTCTTCTCCTTGCTATTCTTTTGTTTCTTATCCTTACTATTGTTGTTACTACTTTGTCCTTTCTGTTCTTTTGTGCCTTGGTTGGCAGCCAAGGCATGCGACTTAGAGGACTTAAGAGTGCCCATCTGGATTAGCTTGTCCTGTTCCCGAGTGAGATTGACAGCAAAATCATCTAAAGATGGCATGGTGAATTGAGTACCAAGTGCACCCTTAGTAGCATAGAAAGTAGAAACAAACACAGAATATTCTGAACTTAGCTTAGAGAGAATACTAAGAATCAGTTGTTCATCTTTCTTTTCAATTCCACATTGTTTTAACTGTAGCCTTAGTGATTTCAATTTAGTGAAGAAATCCTGTATTGTGTTGAAATTGCCTGGACTTAAACTAATTAGTTCATTTTCCAACATATGACCCCTCATTGAATCTTGTGTGCCAAATAGTGTTTCTAGCTTTGTCCAGATTTCATTTGGTGTATTCAAAGACTCAATGTGAAAGAGCAAATCAGGAGAAACAGACAAACACAATGTTCCATATGCCTCATCACATTTGTTAAACCACTTAGGCTTATCTTCATCTTTAGCAGGTTCAGTTTCAAGTCGCATAGTTATCCTATTTAATCCAGCTTTCCTTAAGTGAATTGTCATGCGTGATTTCCACTCAAAGCAATTGTATGGAGTTAGGATAGGCAGATTTGTTTGATCCATGATGAAGAAATGCAGAGAAGAAGTGTCGAAAAGAAGAGAACCCAACCAAGACAACCCCCCCTTTTCACTCAATCAAAGAACCCCCCCCAAGACAATATGATTTGGCACTTTATATTAGTGCGTTTACAACTACCACTAGCAATAAATACTCAGTGGTCTTGATTTCAATGCATTACAAAACCCTCATGAAGAGCATATGCTGAAATATAACTTTGGCATAATATCCAGAGAAATAAATAGCACCACTGCAATCTACTCAAAAAATCATGCACTTTCAAAAAAATAATCGCCTCGATACGAGGTCGTATGTGAAAGTTATGATCCTCCGAAGTTCCCAAAACGAGAACCGTGCAATGTCACGATTGAGAATCTGCAATTTCTGAAAAATCTTGGCATCAAAATCAAAAAACAATTGCACTAGTGCATAGAGAACGAAAAAATAGCTAAAATCAAAAAAAATTTCGTGGGAAAAGGAGTCCGTATGAGCAAGAACGGAGCATTTGAAAACTGTCTTCAAAACTGCAGCTGCCAATGGAGAGGGGTCCTACTGTAGCTTTCTGAGCGCGTTTCTGAAAAATATACAAACTGCATGCAAAAACAAAAAGATACCCAGATGGTTTTTCTATGCTGCGAACAAAACCCAGAAGGCGTTTTTCTTGCAAATACACAGAAGATGTTGCTCCAGTGTAAATGGAACGCCTTTAGCTACAAAAAACGACCCCAACAACCAAAAAACGACATGCAAAGGCTGAATCAGATGTTGAAACCTGCAATATTGATTCAAAGGACCAAATATGCAAGCTGGTTGTCAGATTTAAGCTTGAAACCCCGGTTCCGCAACTGTGTATGACGATCTCCGATTTCGGTGAAACGAAAGCCAAATCTAACTTTCTCAAGCCTCCTGGATGCGTTGGAACAGCCAGAAATGCTGCCAGTATAACCAGAAATGCTGCAATCACCCAGATTTCATTAAACACATGTGCAACCCCAGAGATTAAAAAATTTTCTGTCAAACTTTTCTGATTCTCAAGATCATCCGAAGATGCAAGAGAAGAGCATACTGGGTTTTTTGAAAACCTGCAATAAGATTTATTAGCCCCCCCCGAATCTCTCAAATATGAAAACTAAAATCTACTCTTGCACATAGAATAGCTCTGATACCATGTTAGAATCTGAAAAGATTAATAACCCAGAAAACTAGTGCAAAGAATAGATATTAAAACTATGAATGCAAATAATACGAAATCAAAATAGCAACACAGAGTTAGTCTCCAAGAGATTAATGCAAATGCTAGAAGCAAAATAGCATTAAGAGGATGCAAAAGCAAAAGATACAAAATACAAGCCAGGTAGCATGCTTATATAGACTAGGAAGAGAGAGGAGGTGGCAACACTGACCAATGAGGAGCAACCATCTATCGGACTAAAGATAGCAAAGTATCTTCCCAAGATAGCTAATGGATGCTCACATGTAGGAAGGTGACACCTCGTAACTACTCACCTAATAAGACATGCTTTATTAACCTAAGCGAGATTAATAGAAGTGTAGGAAAAACCTAGGAATATAGGAAAAATAAATAACCCATCTAGGAAATAAAAACCTACACTAACACTCTAGGCCTAGTCTTACTTCTCAAATTGTAAGTATGATTTTTGTTGGACTGTTGAAAAGCCTATACTTCCTCTATTTCATATAACACTTCATTTTTAGTTTCAAAGGGAAACTAAAAAGTATCCAATACTAAAGTTGACTTGGGGTATAAGTTCTCACAAAAGTAAGGTTCATCCTCTAACAGCTGATCCTCTTCCTCCCTAGTTGCAAAGGTGAAAGTTTCCAAGACTAAAGCAGTCTCAAATCTGGAGGGTACTATTTTATTTCCTTTGGGAATGAGAAATTTAGATGTAGGGGCTTGTACATCCACATTGAAAATGCTAGCCGCCAGATGAAACTGAGGGCAATCTAATTCAGCATGTGCACTTGTATTGTGGATCCTACACCAGTTTTTTACTGCTACATTGGCCATTTGAATTCTGGTTGTTTGTTTTGCTTCCTGATTATCTAAACTCTCAAATGGAGAAGCTAGAGTGCCATTATTTGGCCCTGTGTTCGATGTCCTAGGTGGCTTTGGTTGATTCTGATTTCTATTGTTATTACCCCAGGTCTTGTTATCTACAACATGTCCTCTGTTTTACATTGCCTGTCCCTGATTATGATTTCGAATCTAATTATAATTTTTGTTTTGATTTGAACCTTGACCCTGGTTATAATTTTGGTTATGGTTCTGACTATACCCTTGATTATTTCTACCATAGAAATTCTTATTTCTTAGTTGTGTCATTTCAGTGGTCAATCTTCTCAAGTGTACAGTAATTTCTCTGATCTCTTCCCTGTCCTCTTGTGCCTTTGCCACAAATGTATCCGAAGGAGGCTGGAACAATGACTGACCATTATTCTGATTGTCATTGGTACTATTACCAGTATAGGGAAGTACAGTCTGGATTGGGGAAGGATTATACACAGGTGTGTATTTAGGAATTGGATTCAATAATGGAGTATGATGCATAGGAACTCCATTCCAAGGTTGTGCTTAACTTTGCATCCCAGGGTTCCCTCCATTAAGAAAAGGACTATAGGTTGTTTGTCTCATTTCCTGGTTTACTGAGGCTACTTCTTTATAAACTTTGGATATAGTATCTATATCAAATTTTCTTTTGACAAACATAGCAGTTAGTGGATCAAGAGAGACATAATTCATGGCTAATAATGCATCTGCATTCACTGTGTAAGGAGCAACTAACCAGGAGTAAGCCTTTTGAAACCTATCATTAAAGTTATCAATCAACACTCCCTCACCTCTCTTAATTACAGCCAATTTGTGATATAAAGTGGAAGGATCAACTGGCCCCCTAAACCTAGATAAAAATGCCTCTTCCATAAGTGCCCAAGAAGAAATATAACCATTAGGCAAGTTAGCATACCAGTTAGAAGCCTACTTATTAAAGCTGTAAGGAAATAGTCTACACACAACATCCTCATATTCTAACCTGGCTCTAAAACATGCCTCCTTGAATATCCTAATGTGATCCTCTAGATCCTAATGCAATTGATATTTAGGACATATCTTTCCAAGATTTTTGGCATCTCATGATAATCATTGAATGTTATAGGAGAATTGACATTGAAATAGGCCATTGTAGGGCCACATGGTGGGCTTGGACCTCTAGGATTACCTAGATTTCTAGGAGAACTTGGACCCTAGGAGGACCTAAACCAAGATTCAAAGATCTAAATAAGGAACTGTCAGGACTCACGATATTATGTATATTGAAAGGTGATCCAGGAGGCGTTCCAGATGAGCCTCCTACTTGTGATATTCTAGGATTCCAGATCAAAGGATTCTTATACTGTCTTTTATTAAGTAATTGCACAAAGATATCTTCTGAACTAGATCTAGACCTGGTCACCCTACCACTGTTATGAGCCAGGTTTTCATAAATCCTACCTTAACTCCACTCAGGCCCTCCTTCTACCACCAAAAACTGTTGATGACTGTTTTTACACATTCATAACAAAAGTTAAAATTCACAAAATGAACCTAAACTATCTTGAAAGATATGAAGAAATCACCTAAGAGTTCTTAATCCCAAGTTTCTATATGGTCAGGTCTTGACCTGGTGGACAATTCAGTAGGTTGATGTGAAACTATAATATTCAAGGGGCCTTACTTGATTTAAGATAATATGTGACTTACTGGACTCAAATTATGCAAATTGTTACAAATATAGACAAATTATTCATTCCTTTGCATAAACTTACTATTGTATTACAAAGCCTTGTATGATTTATAGTGAAACAAGCTTTGCCTTTCAAATTGATATGAAAATTGTCAGATATTAACACAATTCTTCATGCTTCTTTCAAATTTAAGACAATTTCCTTAAGATTTCTGCGTTAAAGATAATTATTTCAAATATTTGGGGGAAAAGTTAGAGAAAATCAGGTTGAAAATCATTTCACTATAGGATTTAAATGTTCTGTTACTCACATCTTTAAGAGATACAACAAATTAATCAAATAGACATACTTAATCTTCAAATGTAGAGTCCTGAGAATTTTCACGAACACACATCAAAGATTGCAAGCTTTCAAAGGATAGTACTCCAATTACCAGTAAGAGTCAGAAAACACTCTGTAATAGACGTAGAATTCTAAGTTTACTTGTATTTAAAGCACACAGTCATATAGAATTTACAATGTATGAATGACCTTTTGTTTCATTAATCAAAATGCCAGAAAACTTACAGATGTTTTTATAGATACAATAAGGAAACCAAACATTCCACGTATTCCTTAATGTAGACACATGCAACCTCCTCTTCTAAACTAACAGAAAGTATTTCTCTACTCAAATATTCAAACCAATTACAAGTGCAAGCTATATTTCAAAAATCCCTATGTAAATAATATACAAGTAGTAGAACTTCTTATATAGAAATTCAAGCTGCACTCTGCTATGGTTTACAAAATTCCATCTACGGTCAGAATTCAAACTTTCTCAATCAAAGGTATACATTCATTTCTAACCGTTTCTCAAAATGTCTTTGTGGTATCTTTTCCTGCCTCAAAGGATGCCATTGGAATCTTTTCAAAAAAGGATTCCCCTTTGACCTCTTCTATTTTTTTGACCTTGCTCACTGATACCCCTCAATTGACTCTTTCCTTAGTATTATTTTCCTTTTTTGATACTTGATTACTCTTTCAAATATATCTTGAAATTATTCATGACACCTTCTATGAAGGTGCAATTTCCCCCTGGACTCCTTGTCCATATATATTCTTGCATTATGACCCCTTCTTTCAATTTCTTCTCTTCTTTACCTGAACCTTCAACCTTCTTCTTATATTTCTTTATCTTGGCACTCACCTCCATTATTGAATCAATCATTTGTTTACTTAAATATGCCTCTTCAGAGCTTGTATGCCGGTACGTCCATGCATTCATGATCTATGAGCTTTTCAACTATCCTCTTATGCAACTTGATCATGTTATCTGCTTTCTCCTCTAAACCCTGAGTGACTGTGATGCATCTTCTGAGACTATCATCTTCAAACTTTAACTCCAACCTGGCCTATGGTACTTGATTTGCCATCGGAGGAGTAATGACTCCTTCATGTATTAATTCATCCGCTCTTTCTTCAATTTCCTCTAGTTGCCCCAATTCAAACTTGCATTCTTCTTTTCTAAACTGACAATTATGTATAAGCACACTACATTTATTCTTTTCTGTTGCAGCCAATTCCCATCCTGTCACTGCTTGTTTGATCACCTCTTCTCCTTCTTGCATGAATGCTCTGAAGCATTCTTCAAAAATATTGGCCTCAAGCCTTTTATTCTCCATATCCTTCACGTCTTCTTTTGATAACACTGCTATTTCAATAGGCAAGTCAGGTATTGCAACATTGGGATCAAATATGCCCCTAATGAATTGTTTTAACTAGACAATGTGTCCTTTTAAGTATTCATGCTTATCTTTGTCTTTCCTTAACATCTATGCTGTAATTTGATGCATATCCTCCCACTCACTTATATGTTGCTCCCTTATTGTGTGTCCTAGGTGAAAATTGAGTATCTTGTAGTCATCTACTGTTCTGTCTCCTTTGGCTTTCTCCCTCTGTGGTATGGCCAAATTTAGTGTTTGGGATCCATATGGACCCCTTTTTATTGCTGACATTGTTCTAGGCTTCCTCTTTTCTTTCTGTGGTGTTGCACCACCCAGAAAACTTTTGATATCTATGGGTACTAATTGTACCTCCAGCTTTTCTCTCCTTACTTCTACACCCAACTAGGCTGGAGCCTCTTTTGTGTTTTCAGTGTCTTTAGCTTCATTGATTACCTCTTCTTGAGGCTTTTCTACTTCTCCTTTTTCTTGTTGTTGCTGTTGTTGTTCTTGTTGCTATGGAGGAGGTTGCTATTTATTTTTACCCTCATTATCATCTTCTTTAATCTCTGTATCTCCTCCATCCTCATCTTCTTCCTCTGGACCTTCTTTTTTTGATGGCTCTTTTTCTTCTTCCTTTTCATTTTCTTGTCCTGCATTTATCATGTCCTCATCCTCTGCTTGCTTTTCAGGTTCAAAATTATCTTTACTAATATTTTTTGTATCTTCTTTACTTTCAGGTTTATCTTCTATTTCCATTTGCTCCCCTGCTATTTCAATTTTCTCTTACATCTTTTCATGCATGTCAGCTTGTTCTGCATGCGAAGGTGAACCTACTATCTTATCAGATTCTTTTGTCTCTTTTTCTTGTTCATCTTTGCTTTCTACATTCTTTTATTCTTCACTGTGTTCCCCATACATGTTCAGAATATTTAACACATCTACTTCAGGTGTTTCTTCCTTAGTTTGAGCAGGTGTTTCTTCCTTAGTTTGTTCAGAATTACTAGCTCCTGTTTCTTCCTTAGTTTGAGCAGGTGTTTCTTTTATTACTTCTTCAGGTGCATCCTCTCTTTTAGACTCTTCTATTTCATGTACTACATCTTACACATCCCTTATTATTTCTGGAGGTACCAGTGTACCAAATGGATCCACTGCCCCCAATCCTTCTTGTACATTTTGTTGCTCAAATACTAGACTTTGTTCAACTTCTAGGTAAGCTGGAGCATCTTGTTCTTCTTCCTCACCTGAGTACTCACTAGATTGCTCTTCCTCATGCCAGTTTCACTTTCTGTCCTTGAATCCACTTCCTTGACTTCACTTCCACTGCTGTCATCTTGACAGTCTACAGTCTTAGTAACTTGTTTGGCTTCATGCATTTTTGACCCATGCAGCGTTTCTTCAACCAATTCTGTTTTAACCTTAGCATATGTTTGTCTTTTCTCTACTGAGGTAGATGCACCAGGTATGTTACTTAATTTAGCACCTACCTGCTCTACCCCTATAACTGCACTCTGTTTCAAAGTTTCTCCTTTGGATATCCCTACTGGTATTCCTTTCATAACCCTCTGTCCTGTTAACTCCTTAGCAGCTTGTGCTTGCTCTATACTAGTATCATAACTTAATGACTTTACTTCTACAAATGTGCTTGATGATAGTGCTACTATCACCCCTAGTGCATATGGATCCATCAGAGTGGCATTTTTCTCTTTCTCCATAATCTTTGCTTCTACAATCTTCCTTTTCTTTTCATAGAAGCATTGGAGATCATCCTGATGCTCCCTCACTCTCTTTTTTATCTTCTTTGGATATGTAGGCTCAATTCCCTAGCCTTATGCTCTTCAATTTTATCCTTCAACCATGTTTTAGAAAACAAAATGATAGGTTTGGACAATGTGTCTAAAGATGTACTCCATGGTTGTGACCAATCAAGCTCTCCAATAGGAGCAAGCTTGGCACTTTCATAACCGTGGTGCAATAAATTGCCATCATATTTAACTTCGGGGGGTACATAGATGTCTCCCATGGACCTCATTTGCTCTACTGTCAGTCTTTTGTGAGCTCTCTTTCTCACTTCTCTATCATTCTTACAGTCTGACTAGTATTCCTCAATGTGTACTTCATGTTTAAATTTAGAATCAATAGTATTTTGGATCCTGTGAAAAGGATCAAACCTCCTTGCTAACTCAAATTCCTCAAATCCATAATACCTTAACTCTTTCTCTGAGTAGCCAGCCACTTCTTCGCTGTAACAGGAATACCTACCAACTGCCCAAGGGAGCTTAAGATTCCCTCTGTTATACCTCTTTTTATACATTTTGAAGGCACTCAAGTTTTGCCTTGAGAATTCTAAAACAATCGACTTGTTAGAAGGATACCTAGGCAGCATAAAAGGTTTCCCTTAAAAACCTTTAGTTCTAATATATGTGAAACTTTGGAATTGTATGTACCAGGAACTGTGCAAACCAATTGTATCCTTTGCATCTACAGATAATCTCTTATCCTACTCTTCTCTTAAAACCCTTACCATGTATGTATAAAATACATCATTCACTAAAGCATATTTTCCCAATGTATTATCCTCTTTAAGTCTGGATAATGGTCATATACAAGTATTTGGTCTAGGCCATTCCCTAGGGTTCCAATTCTGTCAATCCCATATATATATGGTTGAACCATTGTTGCACATGAGTACAATATATACGAGGACAAATAGAAAGGCATCATCTTTTGTTTTCTTAACATTGCCTGCTTCCATATGGCTATGCTAATAGCCTTAGCCTAGTGAATTTTTCCTTGTTCCTTTTTTGCTTCCCTCATGAATTGTATAACAGTGAACATCCAAGGTTCACACTTAGTGGCATCCCTTAATCCCACCAGTCTGCTTAACATTGTAATCATCAAATGTATCTCTTCTTTGAAGTCTATTCTTTGCAAGATCTTATGTACTCTTGCCATGGCCTTGGGTTTATTTTCAGCATTGTACCAACTATAGAAGATCCTGCTTCTACAATCCCTTTCATTGTTATTGAAATCCTTGTTATATTGGTCTATATCAATATCTACCATTTTTTCATGTATCTCCAGACCAAATGTTTTCGCAATCCCCTCTGTAGATAAGTCTGCAATGACTCTATCCTAGTGTATTACTCTTCTGGGAACTGGGTCATATAAGTGTATGCAATCCAGACATAGGTCCTTAGCTTCCATAGTTAACGGGAAACTTGCAGCTCTATACAATCCCTTTTCCCATATACATTTCATGTCAGATGTAGCATTGGGTGCTGTGATCTTCTGTAAAACATCATCCATGTCATAATTCCCTATGCTGGTGTATGTCCCTACTCTGCTGGTGCTGATCAATGAAGGGTACCCTCTGTGTATTGGCAACTCTTCCTTCTCGGTTTCTTTGCATGACTTCTTTCTTTTTTAACTTCACCTCTTGTATCCACCTTTTTCTGCTTTGGGGCCATCCTGTAAAAACACATTTTTTAACTTGCCATTTTACTCTCTTACCTAGGGTTTTACCATGAATTTTCTATTTTTTACATTTACCCTAACCCCCATTTGTCTTTTCTAGTTTTGACTTTCATATTATTTAACCTAAACCAGCTAATTAACTATCAGACACAGTAATTTAACACTTACTTACATTTTAAAATGAAATTACTGATAATCACTCTGCTTTTTTTTAATCAACTAAACTGTAACAACGTTTAAGATAAATACCTGTATTTGTGATAGCTCAACCTTACAACTATTGACCAACTTTACTGTTTTCTACTCTATTCCCATTTCTGAGATTCCGTCTTGCAATGAGTTTTTTTCCATTTGATTTATGCCTTAATTCTTCTTTCTACAATTTTGAATTTTAACAATGCAGATCTGAAAGAAAAACAACCTTTTATTTACCATAACCCATTGAATTTTACCATTTTCAGTGTTAGTTCAGCATTAATTGCAGCAATCAATGCACCTACGGCTTTGGCTTTCTATTTCAACATTTTAATTTTAAACCATTCTATCTGTTAGTTTACTTTTTACATACATCACATTTTCTTGTAGGTCTCCTTGTATATTATTTCTTGTATTTCAATTTGCATCTTTTCAATATACAAGCCTACATCCAACAAGTTATAAACAGTGTTACCCATTTTCTTTATATCCACCCTTGTATCTTTTGTTTGTATATTGTAATGTATGTAAAATGGATACAAACGTTTATATAATTGTGACCCATACAAATGCTCTTTACCTTTTAGCTCTCCGACGATGTCTTTTATTTCTTTGTATATCGGGATTGCATGTCGTTAACATACAATCACCCAAAAATACAAAGCCTTACCTTTATTTAACTTCCTTTTGAAATCCGTGTTGTATCTCAATTCCTTGCATCTTTGCTTGTATATCAGCTTGTATATGCTCTTGTATATCCGTCTGCCTGTGCAATATACAACCACGAGATACAACCTATGTGACCCACTTTACCTACCCACTTGTATCTCGATGAAACAACAACACCTATATCTACCCTTACATACAAGCTTCCATACATGCAAACTCTGATATAACCATCTCAGACTCTTCATTTTTTCTTAACCGTATTGTATAACCTTTTCAGATCCATACATGTATATCTGAGAAAATACATATTTCCAAAAACATTAAGTTACGATGCATCACTTACATCCAATTTAACTATCTTTTGAAATTCGCGTTGTATGTATTCTAAAGATGTAAACCTGAAACATACAACTTACATTAGATGATACATACCTTTTTCCTCCCCTTAATAAAACTAAATTTTATATTCTCTTTAGGTCCACATCATGTATATCACATTGTATATTGCTTTGTATCTTTCCTTTTCAACAAACATACAACTCAAGATACAATGCAAACTTAGCCATTTATCCACTCCACTTTTGAAACCTATCAGGTCTGACTTGTATACAAAGAATAAAACACTAAACACGTACATACAGAATACCACGATAAATAAACTCGACCACTCAATTTGACTTATACAACGACTCCACATACAAATGACCTTGTACATGCAACATACAAACCTTTCTATAATGCATTTTACCAAAAACATGCATATCTTGCAGAATATTGAGAATTTTAAAATGGTTCAAAAAGGAACCGTTATTCATTTTTGACAGAGAATTCACCTCTTCACTATCCATCTTCCCCTGATAGATAGGTAACTCTATGTTTGCCTTTGTTCCACTTCCTTGGACTACCTTTAGCAATCTCACAAACTTCTTCTCTTCAGCATCTAACTCATCCTCAGGAGGATTCTCATTTGCATCCTCATCTCCTTCTGACTCATTTTGTTCATCCTTTCTTGGATTCTTCTCTAATGCTTCCAATCTTGCCAAGATTGTTGCATTCTCCCTTCTTACTTGCCTCAGCTCTCTGTCTCTTGCAGCATCCTGCTCTCTTTTGTCCCTCAATTCTTTTTCTCTAACCTCTAAGGCTTCTCTCAACTCGTTGTTCTCCCTAGCCATTTGATTCTTAGGAGGCATCCTTACACCTCTCACAAACCCTTAACTTCTTCACAAGATCCACTACACCCTCAAGGATCTACTAGTGGCTCTGATACCACAAATGATGCAGAGCATCTAGGACAACAGTTTCATAGACTGACGTGACATTGCTGCTCCTTTGTGTAGACAATCACCATGTCCTCCTTTTGAAGATCTCTATTGAGTTACACTCAATATTATGCACGATACCAATCTCTAACATGCATACATACCTAATGCATTCATTGCCAAAACAATTCTAAACCAAACAAGGCTATTACCTTCTAGGCAATGGCTGTCTCCAAGCCTTCTCTACAGTGACTGTCAGAAACAACAATCAACGTACAAGAGGATTGATTCCTCAGAGAATCTTTGCATATTCCTTATCATAGGATCCTTTCTAGATCCAAAATAGCTTATATCATTGCTAAGGATTGGTATTTTTACCAGGTTTTCACTCCATAGTCAGTGGTCTTCTCCCAAGTGCTGCTGTCCTCTACTCCAACATCTAATACATGACTTATATGATGGGCCATCTACATGGGAAACCCCACTCTATGTTGTTTCTTGCCCCTGCAACCTTCACAACCTTCTAACCTAACCATGTTACATTCCATTTCACTAATGATAGATAGGAAAGATCAGTGGAATGAAGAAATATCCATTGGACTGTCAACAAGAAACCTTAACCTAGGTTTTTGGACAGCCAAGAGAAGACTAGTGATTTCTTCTTCCTACCTTATTGTCAAAGCCTCAAAATAGATTCAAAGTAAAGGCACTTCATTCCTCTAGTTGGCCAACATGGATACCAGTCACAACCAGGCCATACAGGTATAGTATGCTTAGAAAAATAGCGAATTACAAATGGAGACAACAATTTCAAAAAAAAAACAATTTATGGGAAACTAAAGATATCTTTCACCTAGAGCAATGTCAAGGCTCCAAACAAAGTTCAAATCAAATATAATTCAATCTACTTTCCAACCAACATGCCCATGTACCTTGACAGTTCCGTACAGGTACGGATTCCTGAGGAAAGTAGCGAAGAAAACACAGAAAAACAAAAAAAAGACAGGAAACAGTGATCTTTTTGTTATTTCTTTCCAATCAATTGAATCTCTCCTACCAATACAACTTGGCAGGCTAGAAATAAGCCTCCATATTTGCATGAGTTCATTTGGGAACCAAGAAAACTGCCCAAACCATTGAATTCTTCAAGATTTGTAACTGCAGCTATAAAACTATTTTTAGAAACTTGTCTTTTCTTGGACTCCACCAATTGTTTGATGACTAATCTTGCTTTTTAACATGTAGTTAACCTTTGGAAAAGGTTATAACACACCCACTAACCTTAGACATGCCTTTAAAGGCTATAAACATATAAACTTAATGACTACCTATAACTGCCTCACAAAGGCTTTACATAAAAGACTATTTCAAACTACCTATGACTACAAGACTGTCCTACCTAGGACTAATAACATAACCATAGTAGATTCATTTAGACATTTGGACATAGTCCATTTACAACATGGCTATAATCCTTATCACAACATGTAAATGGTCTCAGAGACTTATTAAACCAAAATAACTATTTGAAGATCAAGTAAAAACTAGACATCTTGGTGCTCTTGCACCATACTCCCCGGCATGATGAAAACTTATGTCCCAAGAGTTGTGGGATCTGCTCCATCCATTCTTCCATCTTGTTGGGATGTTCCTCTGACTGGTGATAGGAAACATGAACTCTCCAAGAGTTATCTTCCTCCTTCTCCAACCTGCATGGCTCCTGTAAACAGTGTTAGAAACATAAAACTTGTTGTGATGTCCTTGCCTAGGACCTTGCTGCTGTAATGCTTCAGCTCTTCTCAACTGGAGGTTCTGATTCATTCCTCCCTGGACTATCTGCTGTTTGCCTTCCTTCTTTTGCCTCTTTAGAGGGCACTCAATGTCTCCAACTTTGACATAACTCAAGTCCCAAGCTTGCTGCTCTCTAGGACTGTCATCCACCTTATGCTGTTGCAACTGTTCCTGCTGCTTCCCATCATCCTTAACCTATATACTCAACTGTAGTTTCTGTCCAAAACAAATAGTGACATGTTCCTTCTTCTCTTCACAAGGTAAAGGAATCAGTTTGAACTTCTTACCATCTTTGTGCACCACATAGGTATTAGTATACCCATCATGAATTGTCCTTCTCAAAGACTGTCATGGTCTACCCAAAATGATATGCCCACATGTCATAGGAATAACATCACACAAAACATAGTCCTGATATGGACCAATTGTGAAATCAACATAAGCCTTCTTAGTGACCCTTACCTGTTGCTCTTGACTCACCCAAGTGACATTGTAAGGACTAGGATGATCAAATGTTTTCAACCCCAACTTATTCACCATTTCCCAAGAAACTAGATTATCATGAGAACCTGAATCTACAATTAACTTGCATATCTTTCCATGGCTTAAACAATTAGTTCTAAAAATGGATACCTGTGGTGGTTGCTGCATCTTACCTCTTTCCACCATGAGCATTTCTCCATCCATCATTGGAGAGGCTGACGACATTTCTGGTTCTTCTGGCTTCTCCTCCTCTTGTGCCAAGTGAACTCTTCTATCCTTGGTCTTCTCAACACCATCCTTCTTAGGACAGTTGAAAGATGTGTGTCCCACCTCATTGCAGTGATAACATCTACCTGTGAACACTCCTCTACCTGATCCAAATCTACCTCCACCTCTATATCCACCTCTCTGTTCTATAGACATCTCCTTACCCTTCTCATTGCTGTTTTGAACTTCATTAGTAGGTCTATCCCTACCTCTATTTCCTCTTCCATAACCTCCTTGCCTTTCTTGCTTTCTCTTCACTCTCTCTTCAGCCTTGATGGCTAACTAAAAACACTCCAAGTGATTTTGGTATTGCCAAACCAATCTCATCCTGCAAGTTATACCTAAGCCCATTAAGGTATCTTGCCACTTTCTCTTCTTCATCTTCCAATCCACCTCTAATACTAAGCTTATGAAATTGCTCAGTATAGGACATAACATCCATGTCCTTCTGCTTCAGATTCTGACTCATCCTCTTTGTTTGAATGGAGTAATCAGATGGAAGGAATTGATCTTTCATCATGTCCTTCATCCTACTCCAAGAAGTGATTCTTGATGCACCTCTAGCCACTCTTTTTGTCTGCACACTACTCCACGAGGTAAGTACTGTACCTCTCAGTTTTGTTTTTGCAAACTTGATCTTCTTCTCATCACTCATCTCCTCATACTCAAAAATTTTTTCCAGGGCATCTATCCACCCTAATACCTCTTCACTATCCATCTTCCCCTGATAGATAGGTAACTCTATGTTTGCCTTTGTTCCACTTCCTTGGATTGCCTTCAGCAATCTCACAAACTTCTTCTCTTCAGCATCTAACTCATCCTCAGGAGGATTCTCATCTGCATCCTCATCTCCTTCTGACTCATTTTGTTCATCCTTTCTTGGATTCTTCTCTAATGCTTCCAATCTTGCCAAGATTGTTGCATTCTCCCTTCTTACTTGCCTCAGCTCTCTGTCTCTTGTAGCATCCTGCTCTCTTCTGTCCCTCAATTCTTTTTCTCTAGCCTCTAAGGCTTCTCTCAACTCATTGTTCTCCCTAGCCATTTGATTCTTAGGAGGCATCCTTACACCTCTCACTAACCCTTAACTTCTTCACAAGATCCACTACACCCTCAAGGATCTACTAGTGGCTCTGATACCAAAAATGATGCAGAGCATCTAGGACAACAATTTCATAGACTGACATGACATTGCTGCTCCTTTGTGTAGACAATCAACATGTCCTCCTTTTGAAGATCTCTATTGAGTTACACTCAATCTTATGCACTATACCAATCTCTAACATGCATACATACCTAATGCATTCATTTCCAAAACAATTCTAAACCAAACAAGGCTATTACCTTCTAGGCAATGGCTGTCTCCAAGCCATCTCTGCAGTGACTATCAGAAACAACAATCAACACACAAGAGGATTGATTCCTCAGAGAATATTTCCATATTCCTTATCATAGGATCCTTGCTAGATCCAAAATAGCTTATATCATTGCTAAGGACTAGTATTTTTACCAGGTTTTCACTCCACAGTCAGTGGTCTTCTCCTAAGTGCTGTTGTCCTCTACTCCAACATCCAATACATTACTTATATGATGGGCCATCTACATGGGAAACCCCACTCTATACTGTTTCCTGCCCCTGCAACCTTCACAACTTTCTAAACTAACCATGTTACATTCCATTCCATTGATCACAGATAGGAAAGATCAGTGGAATGAAGAAATATCCATTGGACTGTCAACAAGAAACCTTAACCTAGGTTTTTGGACAGCCAAGAGAAGACTAGTGATTTCTTCCTCCTACCTTACTGTCAAAGCCTCAAAATAGATTCAAAGCGAAGGCACTTCACTCCTCTAGTTGGCCAACATGGATACCAATCACAACTAGGCTATACAGGTATGGTATGCTCAGAAAAATAGCAAATTACAAATGGAGACAGCAATTTAAAAAAAAAATAGTTTATGGGAAACTAAAGATATCTTTCGCCTAGAGCAATGTCAAGACTCCAAACAAAGTTCAAATCAAATCTAATTCAATCTACTTTCCAACCAACATGCCCATGTACCTTGACAGTTCCGTACAGGTACAAATTCCTCAGGAAAGCAGCGAAGAAAACATAGAAAAATAGAAAAAAGACAGGAAACAGTGATCTTTTTGTTATTTCTTTCCAATCAATTGAATCTCTCCTACCAATACAACTTGGCAGGCTAGAAATAAGCCTCCATATTTGCATGAGTTCATTTGGGAACCAAGAAAACTACCCAAACCATGGAATTCTTCAAGATTTGTAACTGCAGCTATAAAACTATTTTTAGAAACTTGTCTTTTCTTGGACTCCACCGATTGTTTGATGACTAATCTTGCTTTTTAACATGTAGTTAACCTTTGGACAAGGTTATAACACACCCACTAACCTTAGACATGCCTTTAAAGGCTATAAACATAGAAACTTAATGACTACCTATAACTGTCTCACAAAGGCTTTACATAAAAGACTATTTCAAACTACCTATGACTACAAGACTGTCCTACCTAGTACTAATAACATAACCATAGTAGATTCATTTAGACATTTGGACATAGTCCATTTAAAACATGGCTATAAGCCTTATCACAACATGTAAATGGTCTCAGAGACCTCATTAAACCAAAAACAACTATTTGAAGATCAAGTAAAAACTAGACATCTTGGTGCTCTTGCACCAATGTGCCAAGTTGGCATTCACAATGTGATGTGGTATCATTGAAAAGTCATCTCTTTTTGAATTAACTCCCCTATAGCATGGGGGATATTATTGTATTGGTGCCAACATCGCCAATTTTCAAACTACTGCCCATGATTAGAAAGAGCATCAGCAACTTCATTCCCCTCTCTATAGATGTGAGAGAAATCCACCTTGGTAATACTCTGAATAAGAATTTGTATATCAGAAATGATATCCTTAAGCCGCCACCCACACACCAAAACCTTGTTAATAGCATCAATTATGAGTTTAGAGTCTCCCTCTATATGCAAATTCTATATACCCAACGTGATTGCCAGTTTAACACCCCATAAAAGTACTGATGCCTCAGCAAAATTATTACTTTGGAGACCTAATCCTCCAGCATAGGCAGCAACAAACTCCCCTCTATCACTCCTGATAACCCCACCACCACTAGACTTACCATCAGATTTTGAAGCCCCGTCAAAATTTAATTTAATTTAGTTATATGACTATTCTTATTAACTTTTGTATCCACCTGTGTAATATACTTATCCTATTTTTGTTTTTGAAATGGGATAAAGAAGCTGACAGCCCTGGGTAGTCATAAATATGACTGTATCCTACCCCTCTTAGATAATCAATAATTCTTGCAAGATTTAAGTAATTGCAAAAGGCTTCTTCTACAAGACTTTTATTTCTCCTTGTTTGGTCTAGGAAGAGAGAGGTTTGAAACATATGGTAAAGATGGACGTCTATTAGAGGTATTTCATGCACTGCTTGTGGTTTTTCTATTCTGTTAGAGTAATGTACTTACCACCACTGAGGACAATGATTGATGTCATGCACTGCTTATATCTGCATCATTTTTATTTGGTGACTATGGCATGCATCTAATCTCATTAATCATTCATTTTGTTGTCCTTCTTTTAGATGTGATTACCTATGACATAGCTTGTAGTATGTAGTCCCGCAACACTAATATCTACTACTATCTTTTATATTTTACAATTACTCTTATTGAGTCACACAACTTACACATGTTCCTCTGATGACTTTTTTCGATACATGTCCTTTACATTTGTTTGCTATCTCTTTGGCTGTCCTAATAGTCCTTCATAACTACTTCTAGACTTTGAGTACAGTCCTCCCTCATAGGTTGTTTTTTCCCTTAGCTACTGTCTCTCTCATGAATGTTGTAGCCACCTTGAAACCCTTTTGTGACTACTATCCCTTGATGCTCTTGAATGATTGTCTGCATGGCTATAATTGCCAGTTATACATGACTGATCTATCACTTTGATTAGTGAGATGACTTTGTGTACCTGTACTTGCACAATCAACAAACTAGTTAGAGAAAATAGAGAGGCCTCGTAGCCTCTCCTTTGATTGTATGATCTTCATCTTTTGCATCTTTTTATAGTTGTATGACTGCATTCTAGAGTTGTTGATCTCTTTTATCCTTCTTGATTAGATGTTTGTGTAAGACAACAAGTACATTTTGATATTATTGCATATAGAAGTGAAAAAGGACCTTGAGCTCTAACATTTCTCCTCATTTTCTCTTGCAGGTCCCCTTGAAGATATTCACGAGGGAACTAAAGATGGTGTTGCTAGTAGTGGGATTCATCATTCAGGAAATGACGGGTCCCTTTTTCTCTTTTATATGTTTGCTCCTTTTGTTTTAGATGTACTTGTTCTCTTTCATTCCATCATATATAGTTAATTCCATGGCTTGTGTTGGAGCATACAAACACTTTTCTTCTCATGAATATGAACATCTATTTTAAGCAATGTTTTTGTGTATTGCTTCTTCTTTCTGAATCAATTGCATATAGATAAACTGAAAATGATTGCATGATACAGATGTTGATAATCATGAATAAATTTAGCAATATTTGTGTACCTTTTCATTTGATAATGTATCAAGGGTAATGAATGAACAATGAAAACAAACTGGAACACAATCTACAACACATAGATTATCTTTCCTTTCTCTTACCAGTCCTAGGATATCTCTTGCTCTATTGGAGTGTCCTTCCCATCTTATTTAGCTCATGTAGCAGCTCTTACTAAGTTGCTACATGATTTTGGTACTATGATCACTAGAATGGCCCTTCACCAGGATAGTAGGCCTTCTAGCGCTGACTGAGAATCTTGAACCTTCCTGTCCTTGCCCCTCAAATATTTTTTCTTCTTCAAAGCAGCAAATATAAATGTTGTTACAGCCTGACCTAATTGTGTTGGAAGTCACAATTGGGTAACAGTTACCAACCTATATTTATCCATCCATGGATAAAAATCAGCAAGTCTAGTTTATGAATTTATCCTTAATTTTAGCCATGAATTATTTCCACATGTCTTTGAGAGATACTCCAATGCCAAAGGGAGTCCCAAGGTACCTAGTAATAGTACCATGTTTCACTTCACACCATTCACTGGGGATCCAAGGAGGTTGTGGGTTGGTGTGGATCATAATGAACTCAATTTTATATATGGCTAAGTTAAAACTAGAGATTGTACCAAAAAGTTCCAATATGTCTAATGTGTGAGTCACTTCATCAACCAAATTTTGAATGACTAGCATGTTTTCATCAACAAAGGGTGAATTGAGATCTTTTGTATTACCTGTTAGTGAGATACCATGAATAAGTTTAATGGAGAGTGCATGCTGAAATAAATAATCGAGAGCATCAACTATTAGGACAAACAAGACTGGAGCAAGGGGAAACCTTGGAAGATGGATTTTTGTGAAGGAATCACGTAAAGATCATTTGCGAGCTGAAAGATATTAAAGTTTTTTGTTTCCTGAAAAATGCCTAAAAACTATTCAAACTCAGGTTTGAGGCACTAAACGGCCCCGTACAAGTCCAAAAATGGCCAGAATTAGCAAGTAGGTTCTTAGCGCATAGAGCACTCTACAAACTTTTTGACACATAAAACGGTTCGTCAATTGGACAACTAGATCAAAAGTTATGGCTCTTGGAAGTTGACCTATTTTTGGAGGGAGATGCAAATTTTGAAATTAGGTTGTTGGCTGCCAAAAAGGCTATTAATAACCATTTCTAGGAACCTTGGGTAGTAGTAGAGTTAAGGGGGAAAGTGTAGAGTCAAGAATAGGTGAGAAAACAAAAACCCTAGCAGATTTGGGGTTACAGATGGTAGATGATTCCAGATTCTTGTGAGAGGAAGCTGTAATGTGTTGCAACCTGTGGAGGGTTGATTCCTTTGATTGTATTTGAGGTCTGTAATGTAATAAGTTCTCCAAATCAATAAAAGAAAGTTGTATTTTCTATGTACAATTTTTATTGTTGTGTGTTTTATGATTTACCCCCTACATCAAGTGGTATCAGAGAGAGGGTTCCTGAGTGTGTAGATAGATTGCCGACCGTGAGATAGTTTGCACCAGGACCTGAGGTTGTGGGTTTGTTGCAGAGGTCAAGATGCCTCCATGAAGAAATCATATTGTGAGGAATTCTTCGACAGAAGAGGGTTTTAGACCCTTGCAAAAGTAAATCAATGCATTGTAAGAGGAGCTACGAAGAGGGTTTGAGCCGAGAACAAGAGAAGAAAGTGAAGATGAAGCTGAAGAAGAGTTATCTAAGGAAGAACAAGAAGCTACAGGATATCCTGCAGAAGTTAGGTTGTTGAGGGCTATTTTGAAGATTGGAAAGAGGCCCAGGATTGAAGTTTCTACATATTCTAAAGATTTGAATCTGGAACAACTCATTGATTGGATCAATGACATGGAGGACCCAAATCAGGTTAAGTTTGCAAAAACAAAGTTGAAGGGCCATGCAAATATTTGGTGGAAGGAGATCTAGTTAGAGAGGAACATAAGAGGAAAATGAAAGATCACCAGATGGGATCAGATGGTGGAGAAACTGAAGAAACAGTTCATTCCTGTGGACTATGAGATGGAGCTATTGAAGAAGCTGCAAGGATTGAAGCAAGGTAACAAGTCTGTTAAGGAGTATATAGAAGAGTTTTATAAGATTACTATTAGGATAGGCCATGTAGAGGCCAACAAGGAGAAGGTAGACCATTACATTACTGGGTTCAGGCCAAGTATTCAAGAGGAGCTGAGCCTAGTCAGAATGACCACCATAGAAGATGCGTACTAGTTTTCCCTGAATGTGGAAGAGAAGCTACATAAAAGATTCAATAGCAAGCAAAGGGGAAGAGGTCAAGGTGGAAGGACTGGTGGAAGACCCTATGGAGGCCATAATTAAGATCAAAAGAAAAGTGAATAAGATAGCACCAATCGAAAGCAGAGAGGGGATAATGCCTACTGCCCTCGTGACCAAAAAAATGGTGAGCAAAGAGGAAGAGGAAGAGGCCAACCTGGACAAGGACCCAAAAGAGGAGGTTTCAGAGGAACCTATTTCGAATGTGGAGAAGGACATCAAGCATATGAGTGTCCACAACATCAAGGAAGGACAAATAGAAGACCCGAAGGTAATGCACTAGTTGCACATGTCAATGAAGATGCACAATCTGAGCGCTCTGAAGATGCTGAAAGGAGGGAAACCATAGTTGTCAGAAGAACTTTGTTGAATGAAGAGAAAGAAGCCAATCATAGGAAGAGTTTATTCCGCACAAGGTGCAAATGTGAAGGTAAGTGTTGTGATATTATTATTGATAGTGGAAGCACTGATAATCTTGTTTTAGAGGAGATGGTTGACAAGCTGAAGTTGACAAGAAGAAAGCATCTACATCCATATCGGATTGCATGGTTGCAGAAGGACCATAGAGCTTTGGTCAATGAGCAATGTTTAGTGAAGTTTAAGATTGGTGACTACCATGATGAGGTGTTGTGTTACATCATACCGATGGATGCATGTCATATGTTATTGGGGAGGCCATGGCAGTATGATAGGAGCATCGTCCATGATGGCCGTACAAACACATACTCCTTAACAAAGGATGGAATTCATCATAAGTTGAAGCCCTTGAAGGAGGTGGAAGAAAAGGTATGTAATACTGCTAGAATTTGCTTGGTAGATGGTAGAAAATTTTTGGAGGGTATGAAGCATGAGCGTCATTTCTTTGCATTGATTCCTAAGATTAGTCAAGAGAAATGTGAAGATGTACTAGTAGAATTCTTAGATATGTTGGAAGAATTTTAGGATATTATCTCTGATAATGTATCAGAAGGTTTACCACCGGTGAGGAAGATAAGTCATCAAATGGATTTGATACCAAGAGCTAGTTTTCTGAATAAGGCAGCCCACAGAATGACTCCTGTAGAGAGTGAAGAGATGAACAAACAAGTTCAAGAGCTATTAAGGAAAGGACTGATAAGGGAGAGCCTAAGTCCATGTGTAGTACCTGCAGTACTAGCACCAAAGAAAGATGGAGAATGGAGAATGTGTACAGACTCTCGAGCCATCAATAAGATCATGATCAAGTATAGATTTCTATTACCTAGAATGGATGACATAATGGATTGTGTGAGTGGGGCCAAGTACTTCACAAAGATTGATTTGAAGAGTGGGTATCACCAGATCTGAATCAAAGAAGGAGATGAATGGAAGACAACCTTCAAGACAAAGGAAGTTTTGTATGAGTGGTTAGTCATGCTATTTGGGCTAACCAATGTACCAAGCACATTCATGCTGCTCATGAACAAGGTACTAAAAGAATTTTTGGGAAGTTTCGTTATTGTTTATTTTGATGATATTTTGATTTTCAGTAAGACTTTGGATGAGCATATGATGCATATCAGAAGAGTTTTAGAGAAGCTGAGGGAGGAGAAGTTGCTGATTAATCTAAAGAAATGTAATTTTTCAAAGAAGGAGTTGGTATACCTGGGATTTGTTGTCTCAGAGGAAGGTCTTAAGATGGACCCAGAAAATGTAAGGGCTATCATTGAATGTCCTACACCATGGAGTTCTTCTGAGGTAAGATCTTTTCATGGTTTGACAAGTTTTTACAGAAAGTTTATCAAGAATTTTAGTAGCATTTGTACACCCCTAACTGAGACAATGAGAGGGGATAGAAAAGAGTTTAGATGGAGTAAAGGAGCAGATAAAAGCTTTGATACATTGAAGCAGAAACTCACAGAGAAACATGTTTTGGCACTTCTAGATTTCAATAAGGTATTTCAAGTAGATTGTGATGCTAGTGGTAGTGTTATAGGAGCTGTTTTGAGCCAAGAAGCTAAGCCCATTGTCTATTTTAGTGAGAAGCTTAATGATGCCAAGAAAAAGTATTTTGTTTATGATCAGGAGTTTTATGCAATAGTTCAGGCTTTGAAGAAATGGAGACATTATTTGTTGCCAAAAGAGTTTGTTTTATATACTAATTATCAGGCTTTGTAGTATCTCAATAGTCAAGGAAAGTTGAACCAGAGACACTTAAAATGGGTTGAGTTTTTATAGAGATATACTTTTGTTTTGAAGCACAAGAGTGGGAAGTCCCATAGAGTTGTAGATGCCTTGAGTAAAAGGCAAATTTTGTTGATAGAAATGAAGATAGAGGTTGTTGGGTTCGATGAGCTCAAAAGTTTGTATCCTGAAGATACTTATTTTGTAGAGGCCTGGCAAGCTTGTTTGGAACCTGTTACTTTGGACAAGACAAAATAGTTGGAATTCATAATCCAAGATGTCATGTTGTTTAGAGGAAGCCAGTTGTGCATTCCAAGGAGTTCCATGAGAGAGAACTTGATAGAGGAGAAGCATAGTGGAGGATTGGCTAGACACTTTGGTCAAGAGAAGACCATTGTTATTGTTCGTGAAAATTATTATTGGCCACAATTGTAGCAGGATGTGAGGAAATTTGTTCAGAGTTGTAGAGTATGTCAGATGGCAAAAGGAACAAGTCAAAATACAGGGCTATATCAGCCATTACCTATACCGGAGAAGCCATGGGATGATATTAGTATGGATTTTGTTCTTGGCTTACCAAGGACACAAAGAGGACATGATTCTATTTTTGTGGTGGTGGACAGATTCTTGAAGATGACACATTTTATTCCTTGCAAGAAGACTAATGATGTTGTTCATAATGCATAGTTATTTTTTAGGGAGGTGGTGAGATTACACGGTCTACTAAAGAGCATAGTTTCAGATCAAGATACCAAGTTTGTTGGTTATTTCTGGAGGACATTGTGGAAGAAGTTGAAGATAGATTTGAAGTTTAGTTCTACACACCATCCATAGACTGATGGATATACCAAAGTGGTGAATAGGAGTTTGGGTAACCTTCTACGATGCTTAATAAGAGATAATCCCAAGGGATGGGATTTGATTTTACCACAGGCAAAATTTGTTTACAACAATTCTATCAATAGGAGTACTGGTAAATCACCATTTCAGATTGTGTATGGGAATAGTCCAAGAAATTCTTTAGAGTTAAGGAATCTGGACAAAGGAGAAAATATAAGTGTTGAGGCTGAAGAATTTGCAGAACACATGAAGAGGTGAGAAAGCACATTAATAAGATGAATATTTAGTACAAGGCTAAGGCAGATTAGAAGAGGAGATATAAGGAATTCTAGGTAGGAGATGAAGTCATGGTTCACTTGAGAAAAGAAAGGTTCCTAATTGGAACATACAATAAGCTAAAAATTAAGAAATTTGGACCATGCAAAATTTTGAAGAAACATGATTTAGGAAATGCATATGAGGTGGAGTTGCCGAGTGAGATCAGCATTTCCCCTATTTTCAACATTGTTGATTTATCATAATATCACAAAGGTGGAATAGAGGATGGACCAACAGAAGAAGAGTGGAGTATTTTGGCATCTACTTCAATAGAGAAGATAGAAGAGATCTTGGATAGCCATGTGGGAAGTACTCGAAACAGGCAATATGAAGAATATCTGGTGAAATAGAAAGGAAGGCATGCTGAAGATTCTTCTTGGTTGTCTAAGGCAGAGGTTGACCGTTTGGGTTTTCCTCACACAAACACCTGAGATGTGACAAGGTCACTTCTCAAATTACCCTGGGTGTCTGATGCAAGAGCATCTAGTGGTGTAAGGGAAATCTTGCATCACCCAAAAAAAGATGTGTTTCAAAATTGTTGATGTTCTTTCCATTTCTTTTCAAAATTTGTGGTTCTGGTTCCATAATTGCTTGAATAATGATGAACAACTTTCAATTTTTCCAAACTGCTAAAAATAGCAACTTGCTATTTTTAGAAAGTTTGCATTTGGGTATGGATTGAAGTGAAAATTTACAGGAAGCTTCATAACTAAAAAATAAGACCTTTGGCGAAGGAATCATGCAAAGATTATTTGCGAGCTGAAAGATATTAAAGTTTCTGTTTCCTAAAAAATGCCTAAACATTATTCAAACTCAGGGTTGAGGCACTAAATGGCCCCGTACGGGCCCAAAAATGGCTAGAACTGGAAGAGCAAGTTCTTAGTGCATAGAGCACTTGGAAAGCTTTCCAATGCCTAAAATGGTTCGTCAATCGAACACCCAAATCAAAAGTTATGGCTCCCAGAAGTTGACCTATTTTTGGAGGGAGATGCAAATTTCAAAATGAGGTTGTTGGCTGCCAAAAAGGCTATTAATAACCATTTATGAGAACCCTAGGTAGTAGTAGAGTTCAGGGGGAAAGTGTAGAGTCAAGAATAGGCTGGAAAATAGAAACCCTAGTAGATTTGGGGTTACAGATGGCAGATGATTCCAAAGTTTTGTGAGAGGAAGTTGTAATGTGTTGCAACCTATGGAGGGTTGATTCCTCTAATTGTATTTGAGCTTCTGTAATGTAATAAGTTGTCCAAATCAATAAAAGAAACTTCTATTTTCTGTGTGCAATTTATGTTGTTGTGTGTTTTATGTTTACCCCCTTCATCAAGAAATGATTCAACCGACTCATTTTTCTCAAGAAGCCTTCATAATAGTTGTTCCAAGTGAACCAATGTGGCCTTTGGAGGTTGACTTTGCCCAAGGGGGCCATCAACTCATAGGGAACTTCAGGTCAAGGTCCATGCCTCAAATTTAGAGTAGGATAAGCAAGTAGATTTGCTCCAACTATAGTCAAATGGGTGCTCTACCATGTTAAAGTCACCCCCCAAAAACCCACTCAACATTAGGGAAGTAAAGATGAATCCAATGCCAAAGAAAGGTTCTCTTAGAGGAAGAGTTAGGTGCATATATAGAACATAATCCAACAAGTGTGCCATGAATGAGAATTTTAGCCCAAACAAAACAAGTATTGGGTCAGATCCAAATGCCACAACCTGTTTAGCTAACTATTGAAAAAGGCCTAAAATAGCACCTCCACCTCTGTCATCATTATTGGTATGGAGAAAAAGGGCCTCTTTCCAAATTTATGTGAGGGTAGCATCTTGTTGGAATGCATAGTTTTGACTCCTAAACTTGCAAAATCATGCCCAAAATCCATCAAAGAATCTCATATTGTGCCTTTGTTTGCCTTCGCCTATTTTGACCGATTATTTACAACCAATCTAAGACATTTAAAATAGGTACCCATCCTAATGAATTCCCCTAAGAATTCTTTTGTGCCCTCTATGAAAATCATTCAAGTGTTTGTTGTACCTTGCACTCCTTTTCTATGTCAAATATGACATTAGGCAACATCATCATTTAAATTAGACGAGCGTCAATTTATACTTGGGAGTTGTTCGCTACGTGGAGTTTTCTTGCACCTCCTGGAGAGTGTTAGTTTTGACATAGTATCGCACTATGCCCTTATGCCATGTGGTGCTGAGTCATTCTTGGCTAGGCTGATCAAATCTTAAGTTTCATCTAAGGCATCAGGCCACATAATCATTGATGTAGAGTATTGTGATGCTACCAGGTGGCACTTCCACGCACCATTTTAGGAGCCAAGTATTGATACTAGTTTTGGTATGTGCCTAACACATGGCATGGGTCAATAGGTGGTGGGGCCTAGTTATATTGAGTCCCCTAAGAGGGAAAGGAAACAAACTTTCACAAGTCTCTCTTGATGCTTCCACATGCCATGGTCACACTGCAAGTTTCAATGGTAGCATTGACACTTCAAGGTGCTTGTGCCATTAGTTGGCATCATCCAAGTTGGATTGTGGAGAAGCCCACATAATTGAAGCCTGATAAAAGAAAAGAGACTGTGGAGTCTCAAGAGTTTCCACGTGTCACTATGGTGCACATTCTAAAGGCCTCAAAGATGAAAGGTTCTTCATGTTGTGCCATTGGATAGCATTATTGACTTAGCAGCCCAGTGGACCCAAATTCTTACGAATAGAAAGGCCGAGGGAAAGAATCTAAGAGGGACACTTGCCATGATCACAAACATTCTCAAAGGAAACATGATGACACCTCCTAAATGTTGTGCCATGTTGCTGTGTGGCAGTAGAACCCACAATGAGGCTCTAAGGGGCCTTGAACCATTCAATCCATTCCTAGATCCAACAACCAACACTATTCAATGTAGAGTTCGAAGAGGAATCAAGCAGAGCATGGAAAATAAACACATGGCAACCACAAGATCCACTACATGGTAGAATCATCAAAAGAATCTTGAACCATCCAATCATGAGGCCAAGGCATCTGACAGTCCTCACACCACTAGACCCTTCAGAGACAACATTTGTTGTGTGATGCACCACTTAATGAGGGAGATGATTTAGCAATCCTCTAGCTTTGCAAAGAAGCACAAAGATGTATCTCTCGTGGACACATGGTTGTTTGGTGATGCATCGTATGGCTTTTTTTTCCTATGTGGGCTCTTGGGTGAGTCTTTAATGCCACGGACATGTGCCATAGGTATAATTAATTCAAACATAGATTGAAGTGGTGGAGTGGTTGTGAATCAATGCTAGACGTGACAGAAGTAGATGGGGTAGGTGTTTCTCACCTAGTTTTAGCTATGCATTTCAATGCTAAAGTTATGAGGCAAATGGAGTAGGTGAATGTTGCCTAGGCATGACAGTGGACATGAGATTGCTATATATACATGAAGAGAAGATGTATCAAGGGTTGGTCACTAGGCTAATTTCTAGGTTGAAGTGCCTCAGTAGTGTTCTAAGGCATCAAATGATGCGATCTGATTTGTAAGGGGAAAATGTGCATTGTGTTAAGCATTAGAAGGTTATTGAAAGATAGATGCATGTAATGGTATGTATCCAGGATAGTTTGTAACTATTCAGGAGGGTGTATGAACCTAGTTGCTCATCCTCTCTTATCACATTTGCTGGTATGAATTAAACAAAAATTAGAGAAATGTGGGATTGTATTTTAGTTCATTCCAAAGCTTTTATAATGCTCTTCTTTTCTATTCATGTGGGTTTTTTCATTATTGATAGGATTACTAAGAAGGTCTATTATATGAGATGAGATATATGCATTGTATGATGATGCACAATAGATTCCATTTATGTTTTCACTTTTGAATCTCTTCCCTCTTTGCAAATCCATGACTCTGTTGCCCAGTAGAGTAAGCATCAGTCTTATTGGTGAATGGCCAACACTTTAAAGTTATTGAACTCTCTTTGGTTAGTTGTAGGGGTAGTAGTAGTTTAGGTTCCACATATTGTTCATGATTCAGTATTGTAACCAAGCAGTCATTCTAAGCAATCCAAAATAGTATAAATCATTTGTGAGTCATGTTCATGTGTGCTTGTAGCCTATATTTGTATATGTAATGTTAAGTGGGCTCATCTTAAGGGATATCATGTTGTTATCATTTGTTGGTGTATCTACAGTGTGTAGTAATCGACTATATTGAGGTACTTAGGTGGATAGTTGTTTTTGGTTTAGTGACAATGAGACCAAGTCAATGGGTTGGGTTTAGCCACTATTTTTTATTTTTTCATCTGGTTTATTGGTTCTTAGGGAACACCTTCCCAAGTTTAAGTTGAGCTCAAGGAGCAGGAGATAAAATCCACTCTCATAGATTTGGCCTTTAAACATCATTCATCTGTGGATGAGCCTCTTTCTCACCTTTCTGATGACACTCCTAGCTTTAAAGGAGGAGAAATACTCTAGGATTTTGGACCTATGTTTTTGGGAACCAACATAATGGCATCATTACCAGGGATGAATTAAAAGGTCAAAGAATTTGAAGGCCCTAGTATTAATCAATTTGTAGTTTTTATTTTTTTGTGCACGTTGAAGTTGGGAGCCCATCAACTTACTCCAACATAATGGCATCATTGTTGGGGAAGAAATCATTGCTGGGTTAAAATGAAATGAAGACTCTGCCAATGAGCTAAACCCAGAATCAGTTTATTGCCTTGAAGATTGGTCACACTTCAAATATTTCCTCTTAAGAAAGAGGTGGTGACTCTGCTGTCAAGAACAAAGGAAGTTGGTTTCTATTGTGGTGTATTTGTTGTTGGAGATTCAAGAAAACATTTCAAGTGCATAGCAATAGGTTTTATAGGCTTCCTACCTTTTGAAGATTGAGTTCCTTTCAAGCACTTTATTTTATTTTATTTATTAGCCAATAAGTTTATTATTGACAAAAATAAACAAACAAACAAAACTTGTTAGATAAGTAAAAAATGAGTTTTAATAAGAAATTTAATCTCTAAAATACAATTTTATTAGAAAAATATATCTAAAATATGTCATTTTTCGAGATGTAAACAACACTATTTTTTGGAGAAATGTTTGTTTAAGTAATAATAGTAAGTACTTTTAAAGAACATGATATTAATTATTTTAATTAATATAATATTGTGGTTTAGTAATAAAATTTAGTGCAATGATACTTCTATTTTTTCTAAAGATAAAAAATTGTTTATCATTTCAAATTTGTAACCATTATATTTCTAGAAATAAATTTATAAGGAAAATTTTATGTCAACATTTGTCACCCTATTTGGGTATGGAGAGTTTTGAAATGTCTTCACTAAATAAAATTGAAATCTCAAAAATAATCTAATTTGGTAAAATAAAATAGCACTAAATTATTTCCTTAACTAGAAAATTAAACTTTACAAAGCCTATTAATTGACACTAAAATATTTCCTTAACTATAAAACTACATTTTACAAAGCCTGCATATTTGTATTTATGTGTAGAACCCTAGCCCTAGTTGGTTGTGTAGAGATTTGAAATGTCTGCCTAAGATATTAAAATGTAATAATATTGAATACTATTACATTTTATTAAAATGCATTAAAATATTGTAAGTTTGAAGAATAAAATAAAAAAATACAACATTAGTCACTCATCTAAATATTTTCCATGATATTGTAGAATTTTAATTCTTGAGTAAATAAAATTGAAATCCTAGAATGATAATCATGAAATTTAAACCATGGCAAACAATGATGATCTTAACCTAAAATTAGTAAAGCCAAAGGAACCCTAAAAGATTTTTATGAAAATCTATGGACCTCTTTTAAGTTACTTGCCATCCCTGCTGTGCATTCCATTAAGACACACAAAAAATGAAACAAAATGGCATGAGCAACATCAAATACGGAAGGCTAAATGGCGGATGGAGTGTCTTGTCAGATAGCAAGCACCATATTATTTATTGATTTGGGAACTACTCCCAAAATGGTAGTACTTACTATAAATGTGTGTATATATATATATATATATAGAACATAGCCAAGTTTTCTACCATTGGAGTGCATGCATGCTTATTATGATAGTAAAATTACTTTTTTTTTAATGAAAATATTAAAATCTTGAACAATAATTAAAATCTATGCCATCAAATATTTTACATCTTCAAATAATGTGTAGTGCCTCAGTTGTCTATCTATCATTATAGAATGTTTTAGTCACGGCCAATTGGTATGGATATGATTATCCTATGCGTGTTCCTTCATATGTGTATTCTTAAGCTTCAAACCATAGAAATTATATTGTTGATACCCATGACCATTTTGTAAATGCTTGTTTCAGTCATGGCTCTACACCTTATACAAACCAAAACCTATATGCACGCATGCAAACTCAATGTGAATCTATTAGGTTGCAATATGAAATTGATAAAAATGAACAGCTGATAGAGTCCTTGTTGTACCAATAGAAAAAATAGAAAATCAAATTAGGCTACTAGAGTCTAGGGCGCAGTCCAATGCTTTCCCTGCTGCCCCTAAAAATTAGATTTCTTAGTCCCTAGTCAGTCCCTTAGATCCTTTTTGCAGTTAGTTAGACCTCTCTTGGGTTGATTATAAAACATGGAGCATGCCTACTAAGGTCTAGAAACATATGTTTATCTTTGATGGGTATAACATTCGGGAAGGGGACACACATGTTGATAAATTTTCTAAGTTTATGGAAAAGTTTCAGTTTGAGGATGAGGACATGTAGATGAGGTTCTTTGTTAGTTCATTGCATGGAAAGACAAGAGAATGGATTCAAAGATTTTTGGAGCAATCCTCTTCTTCTTGGAATGAACTTGTGGTTGCATTTGAAAATGAATTTGGACAAGGTTTAGACTCTATTGATCTTGTCACAGAATTAGAAAAAAATCAAAAGACAAGAGGGAGAGTCTAGCATGGATTTCAATCATAGATTTGTAGTTTCCCTTTTCAATATTCCAAAAGATTTCAAACCTAACACTCCTACCTGGCTTGATATGTTTTTTGAAGCATATGAAGTTGGATTGAGTTTTGTGCAGGAAGATTTCAAAATAACAAGTTTACAACAGGTATATTTATGCCTAGACTAATTGGAAAGGATGAGGGATGACTACATAGTTAAGTTGTTATCTGCAAATGTTGTTGGTAATGAACACACTAATGTGAGAAACAATTGTGTGGATGCAACCAATTGGATGAGTGCAACATCAAATATTGATGATTGTGTAGTTAGAAGGGTGGAAGTGGAAGATGGTGCATAATGTGATGATAATGTTGATGATGAAAGTAGTGTGTACACTAGCCTTTGGTTGGATAACTCATCTAGTGAAGATGAAAATGATGAAACCAATGATGACTTCCAGCCTGCGAATGAGGTATGTGACTTAGTGGATAGCGAGAAAGATGTGTGCACAAGTGAGCAGCTAAATGAATCAATTTTGGAAGTTAATTATGTTAAGTGTGCACATACAAGTCATGTTTAGAGGGAGTAAGAAACTAGTTTCTTGTTTGATTTTTTGTCCTCTTTTGTTTAGTTGAATGAAGATCAAGCAACTAGTGTTTATTTGCATAAGGAAGATAGAGATGTGGTTGCACTTGATAATACCTGATCATAGACAAGTGCTAGTGTAGCCATGGATTTTTACTGTGAAGAATTTTCCCTTGATGAATATGGATATGGTGATCATGTGGATGCATATGAGGACCTATTTATTTGGTGCAAGGTTTATTGTCTTCCCCAAGAAAAGTGTGCTTTAAGTGGGTCACAGAAAACTGATACAAGAATGAATGAGGAAGAAGTGTATCACCAGTTTGCTTGTAGTAGTAAATGTAACATCACCTTATTTAAACCATAAATAATAATACTATAATACTACATTCAATATCATAGTAAGCATTTAAGATACAAAGACAATATATCTAAGCATGATAACAAAATACGATAATCATCTAACACATTGCTAAGCTATGCTTAATAAAATGATCATATAAATTTTCAATAAAAATTATCATTTCCATTGAAAACATAAACAATGCAATGATCTAATCATTCCAATCCCTTATGAATGCTAGTCATACATCTCTATTATTTCATTCAGATCCATAATCCTTCATAATTACCAAACTTAATAAATTAAATTCAAAGAGATTCTAATATATCCATAAGTCTGCTATGATGACGTATACACATCAACATAGATAGCAAAATTGCAATATACTGTATGCAAGAAAATTATCAATGGAATAAGAAGATAAATGCAATATAACTTGATAATCAAGTCATCATACTTCTATAGAATGGAGTAGATTGCACCCAAACCCTACTATCTTTGTTTTTTATAATAGATAAGATAGATGTGTTGGTTGCTCATAATTCTTGCAACATAACATTACTTTCTTGTGTCATGATAATGGCTTCATTGAGGCTAGATTTATAGATTTTTGATGATGGAGAGATAAGGATTTGATTTTGGAGATAAGATTTGATTTTTGCTTTATTTGACAAAAGAGGAAATAAATCAGGTAGAAGATAAGATTGGATATGAGAGGATTATCTAATTAATTTAATTAATTAGATACACACATGAGTCTAAAAAGGAAAGAAATCGAGACTGATATGTTATTAATTAAATAAATATTTGATTTATTTAATTAATATTGGATTGTGATTTAATTAATTAAATAACTATAAATTATTTAATTAATATTAGAAAAAGGAAAGGATTAATTAAATAATTGTAAAATTATTTAATTAATGTTAGGAAATGGAAAAATTAATTTAATTAAATAATTAATAATTATTTAATTAATGTGGCAGAATAAGGTAGAGTGATTTTCATAACAATAGATGAAATTAATCAAATAATTAAGAATTATTTAATAAATGTGAAGGTATGACAGATGAATAACTAAGTCGGGAAGTGAGGTGAATTTTAGGTGTCTACAATTACATTATCCAATACATACTTCCTTTGGAAGATTTAAATTATTTATACATTCTTGTGGCATCTTGGTGTAATCTCTCACCCTTTGCTCCTCCTTCGTAACCCGAAGTAGAGAGAGCATCATGGAAGTGACTTCCACCCTACCATATGATATCCCGACCCATCTCAAAGAAGCTAGCTCTTTGAGGCCATCATGCATGATAGTGTGATGGATTTAACTATTGCAATTCTACCCATTGCCCAATGCAAACCTATATCTAAAGTAAACCATAAATCCATGCAATGAGACAACAAGTGATTCCAATCTCCTAAAGACTCCACTTGGAATCATATCAATAACACCATGACATGCATGCTTCGGCATAATAATATTTTATATTTGATACCATAGTATTTAAAGTGGCATTTACACACTTAAATACTTAGTCACATTAATTTAAGTATTATAGCATTTAAATGTGGAAAACTACACATTTAATTATTTAGAAAATTACTTCGTTATTCTAAATCCTATAATGTCATCTCTCGTTAAACATATAGTTTATCTATTATTTCACCTTTTGTTTAAACATATGTTTATTTCCCAAACTTGCCTGTAAAAGCAATTGGAAGATTCTATATATAAATAATTCTATATTCAAGGAGTGAATTTTTTTTAGTGTTTTGAAAACCCTTTTATGGTTGCAACCAAGGCATCCCAGCATAGGCTTCCTGCCTTCGTTTCTCTCTTTAGAGATCCTCTTCTCTGCAAGCGCCTGTGGAAGGCATTTTTAATCATTTTTGATACATGTAATTTGTAGGTTTCCTATCAATTTAGGTGCCCTTTCACAAAAATTATTTCTTTTCTTTGGTGAATAAATTGCATACCATAGGCAGCACCAGGCTTGTCTATGTTTGGAGTTTCTTTTATATAATAAAATTTTGTTCTAAAATTTCCAATTAGTGCCTTAACTAGCTCACATTTCTATCTATCTATTTTGTCTAGATATTTTGCCAAGAGCTACAAATGAATGGAATGGGGTGGCTAGGCATGAGGTGTGACTATGGCACCTATGTTTTCCTTTATTCCACCCAATCTCATTGGGAATTTGGGAGATAACTAAGTTGCTATCAGAGTATGAAGACATCATATCAAATAATGTACCTGAAGGATTGCCACCAATCAGGAGTATCAGTCATCATATGGATCTTATACCTGGAGCTAGTTTGCCTAACAAAGCAGCACACAAAATGACACCAGCAAAGAATGAATAATTGAATAGATAGATAGATGAGTTGTTGAGGAAAGGTTTGATCAGAGAAACTTTGAATCCTTGTGTAGTACTTGTAGTGCTAGCACCAAAGAATGATGGAGAATGGAGGATGTGTACAAACTATAGAGCAATCAACAAGATCATAGTTAAGTATAGATTTCCATTACCTAGGATGGATGACATTATGGATTGTTTGAGTAGAGCAAAATAGTTTACAAAGATAGATTTGAAGAGTGGATACCATCAGATCAGAATCAGAGAAGAAGATGAATGGAAGACTGCTTAAATTAAGACAAATGAAGGATTGTATGAATGGTTAGTGATGCCTTTTGGATTGCAAATGCACCGAGTATTTTCATGAGATTGATGAATGAAGTTTTGAAGAAATTCTTAGGTAAGTTTCTTATTGTATATTTGGATGATATCTTAATTTTCAGTAAGACAAAGGAAGAACATTTGAGGCACCTGAGACAAATATTGTGGTTTTTCTCTTCTGTAGTCTTTGCTACTTGAGCTTTGGCTCTAGCTAGGTTTATTTGTTCCTTTGTGAATCCCTTGCTCATAACATACTCTTCTGCCATCATTCTAGCTTTTCTCTATGATTCTGATTGAGTTTGTTCCAGATGCACTTTGAGAGATTTTTCTTCAAATGTTCCAAATCTTTCCTCCTTAGGATCCTTTGGTTTGCTCAGCATTAGATCGGCTTGGCTAGTCAGAACATCCTCTGTAACCTCATATCCCATTGCTGGGACCCATACTATTCTTGGTTCCACCACCTCCATGAGGCATTTATCTTTGTCTACCATAAACACAATCTCTTTTGCTACTTTTGCACCACAATTGCTCTCTACAATGTAATTTTTGCAATGATCAATATAATCTACTACAACTATGGTTACACATTATGTTCAAAATTTTTTTAGGGGGGAGCACACTCAAATTTTCATTTTTTAGGATGTGTCAAGTTTCAAAATTCATAAAAAATCATATTAAATTCATTAAAAAATTAGCAAAAAAAGTAGGTATAAACTATGTGATGTTAACTAATTTTCTACCAAAGCGATTTGTGAAATACTTAAAAAAAGTCAACATTTTAGGGGGAGCACACCAAATGCTATGCTATATTTTTCTGACAAAATAGGAGCACTTTATGTGCTCTCCCTATTTAAACCTCTTAATCTCCACCATTTTTAGAAAAAAATAGTAGTTTAGAAAGTAGACTTTGAGCACTACGAATCTTGTTCTTATCACATCTTCTAGTTTTGAGTGTGGCTATCTTCAATTTCTCATCCAAGGTTAGTTTTTACACATACCTAGACCATGGATAAAATAATGCAATCAATTTCCTTTAGTTTTACATTAATGTCTTAAATTTTTTCATCAAGGCAAAGTGGTCAAAATTGATGGAGCTCCATAGAAGCCATAATTTGATTTGAGTCATTTTACTTTAGATACATTTGTGAATACTTCTAAGGAGATTCAATATGAACAAAAAGATTATATACATGATTTATATAAATTTCACATAGAATAACAAAGGACAAATATGAATAGGAATCAAGAAATTACTTACTCACAACCTTAGTTTAGAAATTATGAAGATAAAAGGCCTAAGGAACATCAAGTTGCACATTCTAAAGTGTTCAAGAATAAAGGTCTTGATATAAGTATGCCTTAAAAGATCCTTATGAAGAAACAAATTACTTATCTACCAAGAAAGTAAGAAAATAATAAGAACGTTACACAAGATAAACCCATGTTTCATTCTAGAGGAACTACTTCTTCATGGGTACCCAAGAAATATGCAATGAAATCTTTAAAAAAGATAAAATATCTCTATGGAGCCATGTCCAAAGAAGAAAGAACTATGGATAAATAAGAATACATAAACAATTGGACCTATTTCTAATGTTTTCACCACAAGTACTACTATTTCTTATGTGTTGTCATTAATGTCAACAGTGCTAAAGGTTGGAAGTGGAAGTGATGATTAGTTGATGATGAGAGATGCCAAAGGATAGTGATGGCTAAGGGAGATTGTTGCAGATTATTGTGAGATAGAGAAGTAAAGTGATGAGTATATGCTGAGGTGATTAGGGAAGAAGACAAAGGAGTAATAAAGAGATGGATCAGAGAAGCTGTGAAGTAAAGGGTAAGAATGATGAATGTCATGTACTATGCATACTGATTGGATTGGTATCATTTGTACACAATTGCACCCTATATTTTGAAGTTCATTAACAAAGGTTGTACTAACATGAATATTCTTGTTTTGATGAAAAAAAGTTGTGATTTTTGTTGTATGATGTTATGAATAAAGTTTTTGGTATGGTGAATGTTGTATTCATTGTTTCCCGATGAAAAGCATTGCTTAAATATTGAGAGAAAGATTCAAGAAGTCTAAGGCACTAGAAGTTGCATTGAAGAAGCTAGAGAGAATGCTCCACATTCCTTTGCATTTGAAGGTATGACCTTGCGGTTTGGAATTTAGATAGAGACAAGTGTGAAGGTTGTATGTTCTCGATTTTAGAACTTGAAAGTTACCGTAGAAGATTCTAGATCTTGTAGAGTGAAGACAGTGTTCCTATGTTGATACAGTTAGAGAGGTTAGAGAAATGCTCCACATTTCTCCACATTAGAAGTTATGATGATGTGGTTTGATGAATAGACAGATATAGATGAGAAGAATGATATATCCAATTTTTAGATGATAAGGTGTACCACAGAGGTTCTCTGAAGTTAACAATGCAAAGACATATCTTTTTATTGATTAGGGTTGTCCAGAGGAGAAAGCAAATGCCACTGCATTTCACCTCATTTCATCTTTTGGCTTTAATGTTTGGAGGATGTGTTCAGATAGTCTATATGTTTGTTCATTTTAGGTTTCAAGTGCTGAAGTACACTAAAATTTGGTTTTTTAGTACTCTCTGTCGAGATTGTGTGTTCAATATTTGTGAGTGATTCTAGGTTCAGTGTTGTTTTTTTGCACATAAAAGAAAACATATATTTTAGAAGAAAGAATGTTTGAGAATGTTTTTGCAAGTCTTATGTTGCTTGATAAGTGATCTACATGATGCTACTTGGTCTCTCCAATACCGCTTTAGGTTTGGAGCTATTTTGTGGAAGGATAAGTGTTTGCTGGGCTGACTTGATGTATTATTTTAATGATCCCGCAGGATGTTTGGATATGTGTGGCAGCTTGGAAGAATGTGTTAATGAAGAATAGGTCATGTTTATCAATTGGCTTGAACTGTATTGGATTTATACATATTTTGGAAGTTGACTTGGTGTGGTCATTGCACGTTTCATGTTTACATGTTTTATCTTGGCCGACGTAGGAGAAAGATTTTATTGTTTGTAGAAGGTATAAATAAAAGAACTTGTTTATTGTGTGTGGTGTGATTGACTGAGTGAGTGCAAGGTTATGTGAGTGAGTGTGAAAGTGAGTGAGTATGTGATGCAGTGGAATCTCTCACCTTCCTTAAGCACACACATGAATCCAAAAAAAAACACACAGGACAAATTACAGCACAACTTTTAAATCCTCATCAACTCTTAACACAACATATCGGATGCAAATAAACTTCTTCCATTTTATTTAATTTAGAAAAAACAAGATAAATAGCAATATCAATTTACAATCTGGTCTTGATTCATTCTCTATTCTCTCACTGAACTCTCAATTCCGTCGCACAATCTACCTCCTCATACTCTTTATTTGCAGGCCGACTCTTCCTCTCCTTGTAGTGACCTTCCCAATCAATGGCTATCTAGTTCTTCCTTCTTTCATAGGCTGCCTTCCCTCTTAGCTATCTATTGTTTTAATATTACAATACATGGAATTGTTAAACTTCCCAATCACCCTCTTGGGAGTTGAGGCGACACCTAAGCTATGAGGGATATTATTCAACTTTTTCTTTGAAACCATTGACTCTCCAAGAAGTTAAATCAATGGCAAATTTAATTGACAACATGAAATACATTTCAAATCACATCTTTCTAAGCGTTATTCTTTTCTTCCCACATATTAAAATTTTCCTCCTTCACTGATGCTATTCTCGAATCAAACATATTTGTTTTCACTAGTCCTCCATATCCACGTGTACCACTATGTTTTTAGAGGGAATCTAATAAGCTACTCCAGATAGTTCATATGTATCAATGTAATTAGGGAGCAAAATAGAGGGGTAGAGGCATGCTTCAGGTTTCTGTGAAGTGGTTACTTTCTTTGAGAAACCTCATAGAAATACAATGCTATTTGATCTGCAAGTAAACAAATTTGCCACTTCTGGTCACATTTTTATCCAAGATACCACGGAAGTTAGAATGGTCGATGGAGTGCAGTTTGGACCATGATCATCATAGTCATTATTATCATCGTCATCACCATTATGATCATTGTTGTAATCTTTCTTTTGATTTCCAAATATGGCCATTAATATGAACTTCTCTACTCTATAAAACAAGCACATGGTATAGAAATATGGTGACCACGTTGGATTACTCTATGGAGCCTACCATGTTTCATTAATAACCTCTACTATAGTCTAAGCTTTTGTACATAAAATCATTAACACTATTTTTAGAAACAGATGCATCTTCATACTTTCATATTCATCCTTCATGCATTGCCATTGTTGTAGAAAATTTGGATCTAACGACTTGGGTGTTGATGGTGGAGACAGACTCATACACACACCGATTTGAACAAAACAAAACCAAAATGCCAAATCTTTTTGGGAGATGCAGGATTGGCAACATCCCTGGGTGCTCCTGCATCATACATGTTAGGTAGAAGTTTATGAGCATAGGTTCACAAAGGTGGAGTTGAGTAGATGCATTACTCTTCTAGGTTCCCATCAACTTGCAATGAACTCCTTCGCTGTCCGAGAGCTAAAAATCATCTTTCTTTTGCCTTTTCCAGCATCGTACCAGAACATGCATCACCTTCCTCCAGCAACACTGCTTCTTCCTCCTCTTTCCCCTCATAGACTCATGTCCACCGAAGGCTGACCTCCACCAAATTCTTTCCTCACTCCTCTCCTCCTCCATGGGTTCAAACCCACCTTTAATCTTCCACCTCCACCAATATCCAGCAACATCCTTAACCATCTCTATACACAACCATGCAATATTCTCTTGTCCTCTATTCATCTCATTTTCTACTACCACATCTAAAAACAAAATAACATCACATAACTAATTTACTTCATTCACATTCATAGCTGTAACATTGAACTTCACTACAATGTCTTCCACATTCTGGACAACTGCAACTACATACTCTACTACTGCAATCACTTCTTCATTTTATTTCACCTTCATTTCTCTTACCTCTTCTTCCACTGTTGCAATTTCATCATCTGCTACAACATCTATAATCTCAACTATATCTTCATTCTCGGTAGCTACAAGCTTTTCCTTCCACTCATCCTCTGTCACCATAATCTTCAACAACAAATCTTATTCAACCTTTGCAACCTCAGTTGCAATCTCTACTCTTTCATCTTGATCCTTTTGCACAAGGACCTCCTCTTTTTTTCTTCAATCTACATACCTACTGCAACCATTTCCTTCTTCTTTACATCCCTCAAAGGATTCTCAGCCACTTCTTTCTCACCTACTACAAACTTGATGTTTCTTTCTTCCTTCGTACACTCATTAGATCATACTGATGCAATTTCCTTAACCATTTCCTCTGGTTTATCTCGCAATGGATTCAACACATATTTCTTACCATCTTTTACTATGCCATAAGTGTTTCTGTTGCTATATGTACAACCTCCCTATCCCAAAGACAAAGTTGTCCCAACAAAACATGACAAACATCCATGGGTACTCTATCACACACAATTTCATCCTCATATCAGTCAATATGAAAACTCGCACTGCTTTGTTCACTTACCAAATTTGATGACCTTCTTGCAAACAAGAGACATAGTAGGGATTCAAGTGCCTCATCCACTTCAAGTTCAGTTTGTCAATCATCTCTAACACAACTAGATTATCCCTCCTATCATTGTCCACCAGACTTGCATACAATTTGGAACAAATCGCTCTTTCGGATGGGTTCTTGTTTCACTTCCTATGGCTTCAAATATTCCTTCTTCATCCACAAACTCTCTCCATATTTCCAAGACATTTTGCCAAACAAGTATGACACACTCTCTATCAGCAACCACCAGTAAATCAACACTCACTACCTCTACAGGTTCCTCCCGCAACAAACTCTGACCACTATCGTCTACCCAATAGGATTCTAGAAGATGCACCCTCACGATCTCTTCTACCCACTTCCTCTTAGTGGAAGATATTTGCACACCTTCTACCCAGCCTCATCTTTGTTGGAGGATAGTCAACATGATTCCCATGGAATCAATGGCCTCTCAAGGCTTCTTCACTCCTCAAAAACTCTTCACCCATAGTCCTGTTGGATACTCTCCATGCTTAGGATAACTAGCTCCGATACCAATTCATGCAATGAAATCTCTCACCTTCCTTAAGCACACACATAAATCCAAACAAAAACACACAGGCAAATTGTAGTACAAATTTTATTCCTCATCAACTCTTAACACAACATATCAGATGCAAATAAACTTCTTCCATTTTATTTAATTTAGATAAAACAAGATAAATATCAATATCAATTTACAATTTAGTCTTTATTCATTCTTTGTTCTCTCACCAAACTCCCCATTCCATCCCACAATCATACTATTTATTTGCAGGCTGACTCTTACTCTCCTTGTAGTGTAATGCCCCCCGCTTTTGGTTTGAGACAGATGATATTTTCATGTTTCCTATGACAGTTCTAGTATAGTTGATAGTCTTATATTGCATGTTTATAGTTTCGAGACATTTGGACTAGTATGCTATGGTTTATGTTCTCCTTGATCATGATGGACATATCTGATGATTATAGACTAATGTCATTCTGAGTTTAATGTGCTATTTGATTATGATTATGATGCAGTATTGGTAATGGATGTAGTTAATTGATGATATGTTTACGTGAATGGAACAGTGTTGCATTACTCGTGTTCGAGTACCCTGCCACGCTGCGACTTCTGTTCATTATGTTTATGATTATATGTTTATATATATATGTGCACAACCTTGTCGTTTGTTGCAGGATGCAGGTACCGGGCATCGACTCCACCTAAACTATCAGGTCTGAGCATGCCCTAGCCAATGGAGTTGTTGTTTGGAGTTAACATAAGGTTCCCTACTCAGTCAACATCCTAAAAAGGATGAGTTCTCAGTATTATAACCTGTCGTCACCGTCAGTTGGACTGATTGTCATTATGTTGTTGTCATGTTCTGTGGCTTTACATGGGGGTCAGCTATCGTCCTGTAAGCTTGTTGATCCAATTTACATGTTGATTTAAGTATGGTTAACACTTTATTAAAAATAAGGTTAAAATTAAGTTAACATCATATAAACATACGTTAGGGAAATTATGTGTTGTAATTATTTATAAACGAATTAATTGTTTGATAATTGGCAAATTGTCGGGAATTAGTAAATAAATAAATTAAATTAGATAAATGATTAAATGAAATATTAATTGCAAGTCGTAAGCGGATTTAAATTAAATGCATAAGTGAATAAACAACTATAATGTTGTTAAAATAAATTTATAGCATTAATGAAAATATCTCATGGTTAAAATAATAATAATAATAATAATGCTGAGTGCCGTCAATATCAAATTGGAGGTTTAGGAATTTTTTTTGGAGATGGTGAGATTTTTGAACCTCACAAGAATGTGGTTGTGGAAAATGGAGAGTCATGCCTCTTGCATTTACACGAGGAGCCCAATCCTTGTTTCAAGAAAGTGGGTGGTTGGAAAGGCAGGCTTGTCTCCTGTATATATCCGAGAAGTGAGTCCTGGTTTTGGGAGGAGGAAGAGATTTTAGGAAGAGGCAGGTCTGAAGGAATTGGAGAAGGGGAAAGTAGCTATAGGAATCAATAGGGCAACTCTTGAACATTTTAACCGGGTACTTTATCTTTTTCACAGATTAATAATTACATTTACAGATTCATCATTGATTCTAATAAGGGTAATTAGAGTGAAGAATTAAAGTTGGAAATTTATTTGTTATGGTAGTACTGTGTTTTGTCCTCATAGTTTGCTTATAGTTGTTTAATGCCATTCATTAAACCTTATATTTATATAGGTTCTCTTTGGTGTTTGTCATCTTGTTGTACCTTCCATTGTCGTGAGCAACTCTCTGTAGCCACCTGTATCTGTGGGTTCCTCTTAAACTATTTTGTCTGGCAATCATCTACTTATGAGGGAACCTGTCCATTTGAGCTTGTGATCAGTCAAATTTCCTTATTCTATTTCCTCAAATCAGTTGTGTCTTAGACAAGAAATCCCTAACCATCAGGTACAGTGTTATCAGTCCAGTCCTGCATTGCGACAGAGGCAAGAAGGTAATGCGATTGAAAATCAGGTTGAATCCAAAATTTAAAAAAAAAATATAACAAAAATAAATATATAATGGTATAGAGACAACTAATATGTCATGTGGCAATACAAGCACTAAATGTAAAATTATCGGCTCCTTTTTTTAGCTCAGATCTATGCTAGTAGATTGGCTAGGTTCTACTGAGAGTGGAGGAAGGCCTAGTGAAGATTAACTATAGCTTTATATTGATAACCCTTATCCATAAGACTCTAAGAGTTGATTCTCAGTCCTCATCTAAACAATTGCTTGTATAATTTGGGGAAGGACTAGTTTTAAAACAAGGTATCGGGGCTAAACCTACATAAAACCCATGAATTTTTTTGGTGCGATGGTCCTCATAGCCGTTGAGCCTTATTGAGGGAACCCAAGTATTTACTCACCTGTCATTTTGCTCTATGGCACTATTATATAGTTCATATGCTGTTGATATTCACACATTCTGCATAGAGATTTCCCCGGGGTGGTCTACTCTTCTCAGAAATAATTCATTCTATATCCTTCTTTTTTTGCTCCCGCCTTCTTTCACATTTTATACCATTTCAATGGTGGCATCCATTATGAATGGTTATGTATTTTTCAATGAACACAAACGTTCATAAACTCACACCTCTTTGTTAATCCTTTAACAAGTATGAATTGCTGCCATTACAATTGATCACTGCCTTGTCAATTAGATTGCTCCCTTATCAACACTATCTTTAACAAATACTAATTGCTGTCTTTAACAAAACATATCTCAAAACAAATCGCACTCCATATGCAATTTCTTGCTTTCTATTACAAATCGCTGTAGTCCTTTCTTAATCGCTGCCTTTTCTAAATATCAGCTGCATATTATGAACATTAATCTCTTATCATCTTTTGTCTTCTACATAAGTCGTTGGATTTCAATGTATTGGCAACCTTCTTAGGAAATTGAAACATGTAATCAACAGAACATATCTCAAAACAAATCATACTCCATATGCAATTTCTTGCTTTCTACTATAAATCGTTGTAGTCTTTTCTTAACCGCTGCCAGAAAGAACATACAGTTCCGCTGCTATTAGACTCATAGGAAATAAGATATAAAGCTAAGCTACCTAAATTGTAGAGGAAGCTGGTTAAATAGGGAGTTCATTTTACGCCTACCTCATCCCATGTAAAGTATATCTTTTTGGAAGCCCTTAAGTCTGATAAATGAATCTGTATCCTTTTACCTTTTATGCACTGCATTTGGACCTTATCATTATTGTGCTGCAATCACTGCATTCCATGAGAAGACTATCTGTAGATAGCGGTTGGTGTTCCTCTCTGTAATTTTTAACTTTCATTTCACCTTGTATGAGGCAGATTCCGTTTAGAAGTAGTCATCAAAATCATGCCTATATGAATTCGAAAGGTAAGTTTCCTTGTTGGTAACATGGGAAAATAGGAAAGTTGTCTTTAGAAAGTTTTTTTTTGTTGACAGTTTTATCTATTGTAAAGTGCGCCTGCCTTCAGTAAGATTCCACAATTTGTAATTAGAATATAATACATGTGGCTACCGTGGAGGCAATCGAGTAGTATTCTACCATAGATAACAAAAGATCTACCCTTTTAAATTCTTAGATGATGAACAAAGAAAATGAGGACTAATTATATAATTTCCTTGAACTTTGTTAGTTTTGGACATTAGTTCACAGCAATTCTAGTCGAATATTTTAACTATTTACATGAGTTAATTAGGTCAAGTTTGAAGCTTGCGAGAGTCTAAATTATTAAGTTATTGAATTTCCCGGAAGGGTGGTGAATATACTTCGTAATGCAATGGTATAAATTTTATAATTTTAATACGGTGATTAATTAGATATAGTAGATTTATCGTTAAGGGATAATGTTCAATATTTTAATGACCTTGGATAGAAGAAATTTGTTGTATAATGATTTGCGGAAATTTTGTTGATTATTATTATTGTTATTGTTAATACATTGGTCACGTGAATTATTTAAATTGAGCTAATGAAAATTATATGATCAAATTTTTGAATTTAGAATGTTAATAGATCATGATTATACAAGATGGTATATTAGAGTAGATAAACAAAATATATTGCGGTTTTGAGCTCTATAATTGACTTGTTGAATTTGTTCATTCTCCTTGTATATACATATACATGTACTTTAATTATCCATGAACATAGTGGAAGTCAAACCAATAATATGGATCTATAGGTAATTGCAATGGATGTTACGTAGAAGTAAATACAAGTGTTTGCTTCACCTTTAAGATTAAATAGGTCATTATGAGTTTAGGGATTTATCATGGTTACCATTGAGTAGGAACCCCCGCAAGAGTTAAATTTAGAATCACATTTCTATTATTGGATTTATAACATGGACAATAGGGGCCTACCTTAGTTAGGTAAATAACACTGGTGTCTTGTGAATCAACTAAATAATGTTTCTCTTTATATAAATAATTATTTGCACATTGTTATTTTATTATAACTATAGATCTATCCTTATCGAGAGATACAATTAATATCACCCTATGTTTAGTATTAATACAATAGTTCCCTTGCAGATCAAATATGGAATAATGCTCTTATTAACTTTAGGGTTGGGATCTAAATTGCCATAGATATCTACTCAATTTACTTGTATTATTGTTTGGTAGCTATACATTTCGATAGGTGATTATATCTCTACCCTCGCATTTTAATTAAACCTAATACAAATCAAGGAGCCCTCAACTAGATAACAAGTTATACTAGAGAAATCTAAATATTCTGTTACAATGTGAAGAAGTATAGTTTCATTGTGTTATGTCTTATAGGATGTAACTGTATATATATTGTAAGACCAATAATCTTATTGCAAGCTATGAGTGAATGTGACAATGTTAGATTACTTAATGGACGTTAATAACTGAAACCTAGTATAGTCAATTATTGTTTAAGATAAACATAAGTTATTGTTTATAAAATGGCTTCTTGTTGAGTACTAATGATAGGGTCATGAAACTTGAGTTGTGAATAATGAATTAGATATGTCGTCATGGTCCCTATGTTGTTACATCTACCTGAGTGGTTGGTTCCAGAGGCATAGGGTATAACGTTTGTCCTCATGTACTTGGTATGTTGAGAATGCCTCATGGTGTGATAATTTAGTCCTTCATGGATGTTGCTATTATATACTTGTTTTAAGTATGTTGTAAGATATCGAGTTAGTTCGGACCATGGGGGCAGTTTGTCATCTGTAAAGAAGAAATTTCTCATGTGTTACTTCATCTGGATGCCTTGGGTAATGTAGTGAGAGTATGTCCTTGTGATTATGCCATAGTTTGCATGAGGGTTAATGCCTTGCAATGTGTATGCCAATTTTATTGTTACGATGTTTTGTGCATGGCTTGGTGGGTGGGGTTTCCTAGGTGCAGACAGGGGAGTGACTTCCAATGTGGGGCCGGCACCCAAAGTGGCTTGTTCAGGGTGACCCATTGGGATTTGTTAATATAGTGATAACTTAATAACTAATTTAGAGGGTTGGGTAGTTCTCACACTAATCAAGTTAATTAGATGCCTCACTCATGCCTGTAGTGCTCATTCAGGCTAAGGATGAGATGAGAAGGTCGTGGTTGGCAAAATCGACTTCCTTGTCCTCATGAAAGGAACATTGATTCTACATGTGTCACCCTATGGGGCCGACATCTAGTGAGAGACTATCAGGGTAACCATAGATGGGGGCCGGCGCCTAGCGAGAGACTGTCAGGGTAACCCTTGGATGGGGGCTGGCGTCTAGCTAGATGCTGTCAGGGTAACCCATGTTAGGACCATGTGTTGACACTCTCCTTACTACAGCCTAGCTTTCCCTAGTTGTACTCTTCCCAGTTGTTAAGTGTCTGCCTCTGGAAGTACTGTTGTGATGTTTGTAATATTGACTTGTGATGTTAGAGTCATGTGTTGTTTTATAGTCTACTATCTACCTGACTATCTGTTGTAGTGGGAACCTTATGTTAACTCCTAGCTTGGGGGGTGGACCTTAGGGTTCCACATGGTCGGGTGGAAGAGCTTTATCCATCGGTTTTCTTTTTCCTTGCCGTTGCTCGAGGGTGAGGAGGTTATACCTTATGTATCAGACATTAGATTTTGTACCTGTTTATGAAGACATTTATTATGCTTCTGTACTAGCCTATGTATCAGTTGATTCATAATGTATGTATTCAAAGGTAATCAGGATGATGATAATGTAAACTACATGAAGAAGTACTCATTTGTATAGACTTGAATATGTACATGTAATCTTGATCAAGTTGATTATCTAGCTGATGTTATGAAATAGAGATGAATATGTGTAATCTTTAGTAGATTTAGAATGTTATGACAATGTTAGTTAGTAATGTCTGTTAAATGTTGTTGATTAATTTATCTAATAATGCAACCATGGGACCTTAAAAGATAGGTTGTTGTTAATGATGTGAGTTAATTCGCTAAACATTACTTGTTATCTTGTGCAAAAAAAATTCTTCCGTTTATATAGCATAGATGTGTTGTTTTCTAAGGTTTTTATGGCAGGGCACTACATCTTGGTATTAGAGCCAGATTTCAAACACTGGGTACCTTGGTTATAGTTGAGCCCATTATGTAACCTAGTGCTTAACTCCATAGAATGATTTAACTCCTGTTGCGACCCTTTTTCTTAATTTACTAATTTGCCCTTTTGTGTCCAGGATAGATGCCTAGACATAGGGGCCGAGGTCGGGGCAGAGGTAGGGGTCGTGGAAGAGGTGGAGGTGGAAGTCCTCCTCCCAGCTCTCCTCATGGGAGTGGCCATGAAGGTGGGGGTTAGAACATGGAGGGTCAGGGTCAGCCTGATGGAGCCCAGTTGAGACAGATTCTTGAGGAAGCCCTGGCCCGGTTAGGCCCTAGACAGGAAGGTGAGCAGGCCAGAGGAGGTCAGGAGGTTAACCAGTCAGGACCTAGACAAAGGGAGAGGTCTCCCAGGTGTAGGGAGTTGACAACTGAGCAGGAGGCCACACTAGCCAGCCATATGAGGGATTTACTGAGAGCACGCCCTCCCACCTTTGACGGAGCTGGTAGAGGACTCAAGGTAGAGACCTGGTTATTAGACTTAGGTAGGTGTTTTGCCATGCATCCATATGGCAGCAATACAAAAGCTAGATGTGCCATTTTGCATCTCTAAGGGTTTGCTTCAACTTGGTGGGGGCTAGAGGAGTAGAAGCTACATTTGGACATTAACACTGTGTCTTGGGAATTGTTTGTAGAGAGATTCAAAGGCCGCTTCCTTTTTGACCATTGGAGGCAGCATCAAGCAGATGAGTTTCATGAGCTAAGGCAGATGACCATGACAGTTGAGCAATATGAGTGCAGATTTTATGAGCTCAAATAGTATGCAGGTATCGGGGATGACGAGTCCATGTTGGTGCAGCATTTTATCAGGGGCTTGAATGCCTGGATTAGTGGAGGGGTTCGTGTATTCAAACCTAAGTCTATGGAGGTTGCTGTGGAGAAAGCCCAGCTTGTGGAGGAGAATTTGGCTATGGGCCTCGGTGGACATATAGGTGTGCACATTAGCAGTGCACCTTCGTTAGGATATGGTTCTTGAGGTGGTCACACCCAGGCATCAGGTTCTCATGCACCCTCAAAGGGTGGTCAGCAGAAGTAGTTTTCACAGTCCAAGTCGAAGAATTCTCAACATCAGCATGGTAATAGGTTCCAAAGTAGGAAGGATCAGACTTGGCAGCATAATAAGTGCAATCATGTTGATCAGCCAGCCTAGAGTACGCAGTCTTCTGTGAGCAGGGGCAATTTCTAGTAGTCTAGTACCTTCCGGGGTAACAATGGTTTTGGTAGAGGCACCAGATGCTTCTCTTGTGGCCAACAGGGCCATATTGCCAGACAGTGCCCACAGAAGGGTGCATCAGGATTTGGACATCGACCGGTGGCATCTGAGCCAATGGTTGGTGATGTAGGCAGGTCACACCGAGTCTTTGCAATGGTGGATGACCGACATGCAGAGCATCAGGGCACCGTGGTGGAGACATCTGGTCGCATGCGAGGTATTGATTTTTCTGTTCTATTTGATTCTAGTGCATCTGATTCATTTATATCTCCTTCCCTTGTGGAGCATTGTGGCTTAGTGGCAACAAAGCAAGATGATAGGTGGCAGGTTGAGTTAGCTTCCGGGTCTAAGATAGCAGTCGAGTCTCTAGTTTCAGAGTGCAATTTGATGATTGGCTCTCTATCTACTTCTGTGGACCTTCGCATTTTACCCCTGGGTTCATATGACATAGTTTTGGGGATGGATTGGTTGGAGGCCCATCAGGTAGTGATAGATTGCCAACATAAATTTGTTAGATGTGTGGATGATGCTGGTGCTAAGGTTGAGGGTGTGGGAGTTTAGAGACCTATTTCCCTACGTATGATCTCTGCTATGCAACTCAAGAGATGCATGCGTTAGGGATGTCAGCTTTTTGCAGTGACTGTTAGTGATTTGGAGATGGAAGAGAGTTGAGAAGCATCTCTTGACGATCACCCACTCTTGAGGGAGTATGCAGATGTTTTTCCTTCTGATATTCTAGGGATGCCACCCAAGCATGACATCGATTTCAGGATTGATCTAGTTCCTGGCGTAGAGCCTATCTCACGAGCCCCATACAGGATGACTACTCAGGAGCTCAAGGAGCTTCGACTGCAGTTAGAAGAGCTATTAGCCAAAGGGTTCATATGACCTAGTGTTTCTCCTTGGGGAGCACCTGTGATCTTTGTGAAGAAGAAGGATGGATCTCTACGGCTATGTATCGACTATAGGTAGCTCAATAAGGTAATAGTGAGAAATAGGTATCCCTTGCCTCAGATCGATGATTTGTTTGATCAAATTAAGGGAGCAAGGGTATTCTCAAAAATTGACCTTAAGTTGGGATACCACCAGTTGCGGATCTTTGAGGCAGATATTCACAAAATAGCTTTTCGCACCCGTTATGGACATTATGAGTTCACAGTGGTACCATTTGGGTTGACAAATGCACTGTCAGTTTTCATGAGCCTAATGAATGGTGTGTTTTGCACTTATCTTGACCGATTTGTCCTTGTATTTCTTGATGATATATTGATCTATTCAAGGACTATGGAGGAACATGAGGGGCATTTGCGTCAGGTGTTGCAGTGTCTGAGAGAAAATCGGTTGTTTGCTAATTTGTCAAAATGCAAGTTCTTCTAGACAGAGGTTACGTATTTGGGTCATGTCATCTCTGGAGAGGGTATTGCGGTGGATCCCTCAAAGATCCAAGCTATTATGGACTAGCCAGTACCCACTAATGTTTTTGAGGTCTGTAGCTTTATGGGGTTGGCAGGTTACTATCGTCGCTTTGTCATGGGGTTTTTGAGAATTGCCCACCCCATTACTTCTCTTCAGAGGAAGGGGAAGAAGTTTGTTTGGTCAGAGTAGTGCCAGGAAGCCTTTCAGACTCTTAAGGAACAGCTGACCAGTGCACCTATATTAGCAGTTCCTGATCCTGATAGGGACTTTGTTGTTTGTACCGATGCTTCCTTAGAGGGTGTGGGAGCAGTTCTAATGCAGGATGGTCGCGTGATTGCCTATGAGTCTTGCAAACTCAAGGATCACGAATTAAACTATCCCACTCATGACCTGGAGTTAGCAGCAGTGGTGCATGCCTTGGTGAGGTGGAGGCATTTCCTATTAGGGCATCGATTTGAGCTGCACAGTGATCATCGTAGTTTGCAATATATTTTCACACAGCCAAACCTGAATACAAGGCAAAGACGTTGGATGGAGTTCTTGTGTGAGTATGACTTTGAGGTCAGATATATTCAAGGCAAAGAGAATGTGGTAGTAGATGCTCTTAGTTGTCGAAGGCATGAGATCTCAGAAGTCTTGCTTACAGTTGATTTGAGAGGTCAGATTCTTGTTGCTCTTCCTTCTGACAGTTGGTGCCAGGAGTTGAGATCTGAGATTGAGTCTGGTAGACCTTTAATGGGTAGGTTCTCCAGTTACTCTTTTGAGTTAGATGGTCTTTTGCGACATTTGGGTCGTACCTATGTTCCTAATTCTGAGGGTCTTCGCACCCTAGTTTTGTCTGAAGTACATCGGGCACCCTATTTAGCTCATCTGGGTGTCAAAAAGATGCATGCAAATCTGCATCAACTGTACTTTTAGAGTGGTATGAAGGGGGATATCGCTGATTTTGTGTTGAGATGTCTTGAGTGTCAGAGGGTGAAGGCGAAACACCAGCACCTTGCAGGCCTTTTGCAGCCTCATTTAATCCCTAAGTGGAAGTGGGATATTCTTTCGATAGACTTCATTGTTGGTTTGCTGATGTCATCTAGACGACATGATGCTATTATGGTCACTGTGGATAGTTTGACGAAGGTAGCTCACTTTTCTCCTGTCTGTGCATCCTACAATGCCTCTACAGTGGCTAGAGTGTTCATGGAGGACATTGTCAGACTTCATCGGATTCCTCGTAGGATCATCTCTGATAGGGATCCAGTGTTCACTTCCACCCTTTGGACTTCCTTGGAGCATGCCTTGGGTACACAGCTGAACTTCAGTTTAGCTTATCATCTAGAGACTGATGGTTAGACTGAGAGGGTTAATAAAGTTCTCAAGGATATGTTGAGGATGTATGTTATGGATTAGCAGAGCCGTTGGGAGGATTACCTCTACCTAGTGGAGTTTGCCTATAATAATGGTTATCACAGTTCTATTGGCATGTCTCCCTTTCAGGCCTTGTATGGTCATCCTTGTAGAACCCCTTTGAGCTGCGATCATTTGCAGGATAGAATTCTTCTAGGTCTGGATATGCTTAGAGATATGGAGCAGCAAGTTGAGAGGATTAGAGAGCATCTGATGGCAACTCAGGATAGGCAAAAGAAGTACACAGATGCCCATAGGATCGATCGTCAGTTTTCTGTTGGTGATCGGGTGTTCTTGTGTGTGCAACCGTGAATAAGCCCAATCCGCTATGGAAAAGGCTCTAAGCTAGTACCACGCTTTGTTGGACCTTTTGAGGTGTTGGAGAGGATCAATCCAGTTGCTTATCGTCTTGCTTTGCTGCCTAGCCTTTCACACATCCATGATGTGTTTCATGTTTCTGTACTTAGACCTTACTATCCAGATATTGCTCATGTACATGATTGGACTGCTCTTCAGGTAGAGGACGGGCAGCTAGCTTTGGAGCCCGTAGGCATTCTTCAGCACAGGAGACTCACTCTCAGGGGCAGAGACGAGCAGGTTAGGATCTAGTGGGATCCTAATGATGAGTACTCTGCTACCTAGGAAGATGCTTCCAGGATGAGGGAGTTATACCCTCACTTATTTGCAGGCTTCCAGGAGTAAGCCTGGTTTTAGGGGGGGAGGATGTAATGCCCCTTGCTTTTGGTTTGAGACAGATGATATTTTCATGTTTCCTATGATAGTTCTGGTATAGTTGATAGTCTTATATTGCATGTTTATAGTTTCGAGACATTTGGACTAGTATGCTATGGTTTATGTTCTCCTTGATCATGATGGACATATCTGATGATTATAGACTAATGTCATTTTGAGTTTAATGTGCTATTTGATTATGATTATGATGCATTATTGGTAATGGATGTAGTTAATTGATGATATGTCTACGTGAACGGAACAGTGTTGCATTACTCGTGTTCGAGTACCCTGCCACGCTGTGACTTCTGTTCATTATGTTTATGATTATATGTTTATATATATATATATGTGCACAACCTTGTCGTTTGTTGCAGGATGCAGGTACCGGGCATTGACTGCACCTGAACTATCAGGTCTGAGCGTACCCTAGCCAATGGAGTTGTTGTTTGGAGTTAACATAAGGTTCCCTACTTAGTCAACATCCTAAAAAGGATGCGTTCTCAGTATTATAACCTGTCGTCATCATCAATTGGACTGATTGTCGTTATGTTATCATCATGTTCTATGGCTTTACATGGGGGTCAGGTATCGTCCTGTAAGCTTGGTTCATCCAATTTACGTGCTGATTTAAGTATGGTTAACACTTTATTAAAAATAAGGTTAAAATTAAGTTAACGTCATATAAACATATGTTAGGGAAATTATGTGTTGTAATTATTTATAAACGAATTAATTGTTTGATAATTGGCAAATTGTCGGGAATTAGTAAATAAATAAATTAAATTAGATAAATGATTAAATGAAATATTAATTGCAAGTCGTAAGTGGATTTAAATTAAAAGCATAAGTGAATAAACAACTATAATGTTGTTAAAATAAATCTATAGCATTAATGAAAATATCTCATGGTTAAAAAAATAATAATAATAATGCTGAGTGCCATCAATATCAAATTGGAGGTTTAGGAATTTTTTTGGAGATGGTGAGATTTTTGAACCTCACGAGAATGTGGTTGTGGAAAATGGAGAGCCATGCCTCCTGCATTTACTCGAGGAGCCCAATCCTTGTTTCAAGAAAGTGGGTGGTTGGAAAGGCAGGCTTGTCTCCTGCATATATCCGAGAAGTGAGTCCTGGTTTTGGGAGGAGGAAGAGATTTTGGGAAGAGGCAGGTCTGAAGGAACTGGAGAAGGGGAAAGCAGCTACAAGAATCAATAGGGCAACTCTTGAACATTTTAACCGGGTACTTTATCTTTTTCACAGATTAATAATTACATTTGTAGATTCATCATTGATTCTAATAAGGGTAATTAGAGTGTAGAATTAAAGTTGGAAATTTATTTGTTATGGTAGTACTGTGTTTTGTCCTCATAGTTTGCTTACACTTGTTTAATGCCATTCATTAAACCTTATATTTATATAGGTTCTCTTTGGTGTTTTTCATTTTGTTGTACCTTCCATTGTCGTGAGCAACTCTCTATAGCCACTTGTCTCTGTGGGTTCCTCTTAAACTATTTTGTCTGGCAATCATCTGCTTATGAGGGAACCTGTCCATTTGAGCTTGTGATCAGTCAAATTTCCTTATTCTATTTCCTCAAATCAGTTGTGTCTTAGACAAGAAATCCCTAACCATCAGGTACAGTGTTATCAGTCCAGTCCTGCATTGCGACAGAGGCAAGAAGGTAATGCGATTGAAAATCAAGTTGAATCCAAAATTTAAAAAAAAATATAACAAAAATAAATATATAATGGTATAGAGACAACTAATATGTCATGTGGCAATACAAGCACTAAATGTTAAATTATCGGCTCCTTTTTGTAGCTCAGATCTATGCTAGTAGATTGGCTAGGTTCTACTGAGAGTGGAGGAAGGCCTAGTGAAGATTAACTATAGCTTTATATTGATAACCGTTGTCCATAAGACTCTAAGAGTTGATTCTTAGTCCTCATCTAAACAATTGCTTGTATAATTTGGGGAAGGACTGGTTTTAAAACAAGGTATCGGGGCTAAACCTACATAAAACCCATGAATGTTTTTGGTGTGATGGTCCTCATAGCCATTGAGCCTTATTGAGGGAACCCAAGTCTTTACTCACCTGTCGTTTTGCTCTGTGGCACTATCATATAGTCCATATGCTATTGATATTCACACATTCTATATAGAGATTTCCCTGGGGTGGTCTACTCTTCTCAGAAATAATTCATTCTATATCCTTCTTTTTTTGTTCCCACCTTCTTTCACATTTTATACCATTTCAATGGCGGCATCCATTATGAATGGCTATGTCTTTTTCAATGAACACAAACCTTCATAAACTCACACCTCTTTGTTAATACTTTAACAAGTATGAATTGCTGCCATTACAATTGATCACTGCCTTGTCAATTAGTGCTCACTTATCAACACTATCTTTAACAAATACTAATTGCTGTCTTTAACAAAACATATCTCAAAACAAATCACACTCCATATGCAATTTCTTTCTTTCTATTACAAATCGCTGTAGTCCTTTCTTAATCGCTGCCTTTTCTAAATATCAGCTGCATATTATGAACATTAATCTCTTATCATCTTTTGTCTTATACATAAGTCATTGGATTTCAATGTATTCGCAACCTTCTCAGGAAATTGAAACATGTAATCAACAGAACATATCTCAAAACAAATCGCACTCCATATGCAATTTCTTACTTTCTACTACAAATCGCTATAGTCTTTTCTTAACCGCTGCCAGAAAGAACATACAGTTCCGCTGCTGTTAGACTCATAGGAAATAAGATATAAAGCTAAGCTACCTAAATCATAGAGGAAGTTGGTTAAATAGGGAGTTCATTTTACGCCTACCTCATCCCATGTAAAGTATATCTTTTTGGAAGCCCTTAAGTCTGATAAACGAATCTGTATCCTTTTACCTTTTATGCACTACATCTGGACCTTATCATTATTGTGCTGCAATCACTGCATTCCATGAGAAGACTCTTTGTAGATAGCGGTTGGTGTTCCTCTTTGTAATTTTTAACTTTCATTTCACCTTGTATGAGGCAGATTCCGTTTAGAAGTAGTCATCAAAACCATGCCTATAGGAATTTGAAAGGTAAGTTTCCTTGTTGGTAACATGGGAAAATAGGAAAGTTGTCTTTAGAAAGTTTTGTTTTATTGACAGTTTTATCTATTGTAAAGTATGACCTGCCTTCAATAAGATTCCACAATTTGTAATTAGAATATAATACATGTGGCTACCTTGGAGGCAATCGAGTAGTATTCTACCATAGATAACAAAAGATCTACCCTTTTAAATTCTTAGATGATGAACAAAGAAAATGAGGACTAATTATATAATTTCCTTGAACTTCATTAGTTTTGGACATTAGTTCACAGCAATTCTAGTCGAATATTTTAACTATTTACATGAGTTAATTAGGTCAAGTTTGAAGCTTGCGAGAGTCTAAATTATTAAGTTATTGAATTTCCCGGAAGGGTGGTGAATATACTTCGTAATGCAATGGTATAAATTTTATAATTTTAATACGGTGATTAATTAGATATAGTAGATTTGTTGTTAAGGGATAATGTTCAATATTTTAATGACCTTGGATAGAAGAAATTTGTTGTCTAATGATTTGCGGAAATTTTGTTAATTATTATTATTATTATTATTATTGTTAATACATTGGTCACGTGAATTATTTAAATTGAGCTAATGAAAATTATATGATCAAATTTTTGAATTTAGAATGTTAATAGATCATGATTATACAAGACGGTATATTAGAGTAGATAAACGAAATATATTGCAGTTTTGAGCTCTATAATTGACTTGTTGAATTTGTTCATTCTCCTTGTATATACATATACATGTACTTTAATTATCCGTGAACATAGTGGAAGTCAAACCAATAATATGGATCTATAGGTAATTGCAATGGATGTTACGTAGAAGTAAATACAAGTGTTTGCTTCACCTTTAAGATTAAATAGGTCATTACAAGTTTAGGGATTTATCATGGTTACCATTGAGTAGGAACCCCTGCAAGAGTTAAATTTAGAATCACATTTCTATTATTGGATTTATAACATGGACAATAGGGGCCTACCTTAGTTAGGTAAATAACATTGGTGTCTTGTGAATCAACTAAATAATGTTTCTCTTTATATAAATAATTATTTGCACATTGTTATTTTAATATAACTATAGATCTATCCTTATCGAGAGATACAATTAATATCACCCTATGTTTAGTATTAATACAATAGTTCCCTTGCAGATCAAATATGGAATAATGCTCTTATTAACTTTAGGGTTGGGATCTAAATTGCCATAGATATCTACTCAATTTACTTGTATTATTGTTTGGTAGCTATACATTCCGATAGGTGATTATATCTCTACCCTCGCATTTTAATTAAACCTAATACAAATCAAGGAGCCCTCAACTGGATAACAAGTTATACTAGAGAAATCTAAATATTCTGTTACAATGTGAAGAAGTGTAGTTTCATTGTGTTATGTCTTATAGGATGTAACTGTATATATATTGTAAGACCAATAACCTTATTGCAAGCTATGAGTGAATGTGACAATGTTAGATTACTTAATGGACATTAATAACTGAAACCTAGTATAGTCAATTACTGTTTAAGATAAACATAAGTTATTGTTTATAAAATGGCTTCTTGTTGAGTACTAATGATAGGGTCATGAAACTCGAGTTGTGAATAATGAATTAGATATGTCGTCATGGTCCCTATGTTGTTACATCTACCTGAGTGGTTGGTTCTAGAGGCATAGGGTATAACGTTTCTCCTCATGTACTTGGTATGTTGAGAATGCCTCATGGTGTGATAATTTAGTCCTTCTTGGATGTTGCTATTATATACTTGTTTTAAGTATGTTGTAAGATATCCAGTTGGTTCGGACCATGGGGGCACTTTGTCATCTGTAAAGAAGAAATTTCTCATGTGTTACTTCATCTGGATGCCTTGGGTAATGTAGTTAGAGTATGTCCTTGTGATTATGCCATAGTTTGCAAGAGGGTTAATGCCTTGCAATGTGTATGCCAAGTTTATTGTTACGATGTTTTGTGCATGGCTTGGTGGGTGGGGTTTCCTAGGTGCAGACAGGGGAGTGGCTTCCAATGTGAGGCCGGTGCCCAAAGTGGCTTGTTCAGGGTAACCCATTGGGAGTTGTTAATACAGTGATAACTTAATAACTAATTTAAAGGGTTGGATAGTTCTCACACGAATCAAGTTAATTAGATGCCTCACTCATGCCTGTAGTGCTCGTTCAGGCTAAGGATGAGATGAGAAGGCCGTGGTTGGCAAAATTGACTTCCTTGTCCTCATGAAAGGAACGTTGATTCCGCATGTGTCACCCTATGGGGCTGGTGTCTAGTGAGAGACTGTCAGGGTAACCATAGATGGGGGCCAGCGCCTAGCGAGAGACTGTCAGGGTAACCCTTGGATGGTGGCCGACGTCTAGCTAGAGGCTATCAGGGTAACCCATGTTAGGACCATGCAATGACACTCTCCTTACTGCAGCCTAGCTTTCCCTAGTTGTACTCTTCCCAGTTGTTAAGTGTCTACCTCTGGAAGTACTGTTGTGATGTTTGTAATATTGACTTGTGATGTTAGAGTCATGTGTTGTTTTATAGTCTACTATCTACCTGACTATCTGTTGTAGTGGGAACCTTATGTTAACTCCTAGCTCGGGGGGTGGACCTTAGGGTTCCACATGGTCAGGTGGAAGAGCTTTATCCATTGGTTTTCATTTTCCTTGCCGTTACTCGAGGGCGAGGAGGTTATACCTTATGTATCAGACATCAGATTTTGTACCTATTTATGAAGACATTTATTATGCTCCTGTACTAGCCTATGTATCAGTTGATTCATAATGTATGTATTCAAAGGTAATCAGGATGATGATAATGTAAACTACATGAAGAAGTACTCATTTGTATAGACTTGAATATGTACATGTAATCTTGATCAAGTTGATTATCTAGCTGATGTTATGAAATAGAGATGAATATGTGTAATCTTTAGTAGATTTAGAATGTTATGACGATGTTAGTTAGTAATGTATGTTAAATGGTGTTGATTAATTTATCTAGTAATGCAACCATGGGACCTTAGAAGATAGGTTGTTGTTAATGATGTGAGTTAATTCGCTAAACATTACTTGTTATCTTGTGCAAAAAAAAATTCTTCCATTTACATAGCATAGATGTGTTGTTTTCTAAGGTTTTCATGGTAGGGTACTACATGTAGCAACCTGCTTCCCAATCAACAACTATATGGTTCTTCCTTCTTTCACAGGCTGGCTTCCCACTTAGCTATCTATTATTTTTTATATTACAATGCAGGGAATCATTAAACTTCCCAATCGTCCTCTTGGGAGATGAGGCGACACCTAAGCTATGAGGGATATCATTCAACTTTTTCTTTGAAACCACTGACTCTCCAAGAAGTTAAATTGATTGCAAAAATTTAATTGACAACATGAAATGCATTTCAAATCACATCTTTCTAAGCATTATTATTTTCTTCCCACATATCAAAATTTGCCTCCTTCATTGATGCTATTCTCGAATCAAACATATTTGTTTTCACTAGTCCTCCATATGCACGTGCGCCACTGTATTTTTGGAGGGAATCTAATAAGTTGCAGTAGATAGTTCATATGTACATCCATGAAATTAGGGAGCAAAATAGAGGGGTGGAGGTGTACTTTAGGTTTCTGTGAAGTGGTTACTTGCTTTGAGAAACCTCATAGTAATACAATGTCTACAAGTAAATGGCTTTGCCACTTTTGGCCACATTGTTATATGAAATGCCACGAAAGTTAGAATGGTCAATGGAGCGTAGTTTGGACCATGATGATCATATTCATTGTTATCATTGTCAGCACCATTATGATCATTGCTGTAATCTTTCCTTCAATTTCCAAATATGGCCATTAATATGAACTTCTCTATTCTGTAAACAAGCACACGGTATAGAAATATGGTGGCCACATTGGATTACTCTGTGGAGCTTGCTATGTTTCATGAATAACCTTTACTATAGTCTAATCTTTTGTACATAAAATCATTAACACTATTTTTAGAAATTGATGCATCTTCATACTTTCATATTCATCCTTCATGCACTGCCATTATTGTAGAAAGTTTGGATTTGATGACTTGGGTGTCGATGGCGGAGACAGACTCATACACACACTGAATTGAACAAAAAAAAACCAAAATGCCAAATTGTTTTGGGTGATGTAGGATTGCCAACATCCCTGGGCTAGTCTGAACAAGAACTTCATCCGGAAGAATATCTTCAATTCCGGGCTCTACCACTAATGCGGATCAACAACACAACCTCAACACGATCCAAGAACCTTCACAAGCCTACCTGAATGACCGGGTACATCTGCACTTCCTCTACTTACTAGAATCTCTTGTCTTCCTCATCTGGAACTTCAAGAACACAGTCTGTCGCCACTGTCATAATGCAAAAGGTACTTCCAGACCTCCAAATCATGTACAACTCAAGATGACACATCCCAAGGACATCCCAAACACTCCTTCTAGTCTGCAGATTAGGATAATACAATTTTGGACCTCACCAGACCTTTTTGTGATCCTTTGTCACCTCTGAACACTTGTCGGAACCGGTTCCATATAGACAGCCACAACTTCTTCAGATTTTCATGTGGACCTCTAAAATCTTAACTAAAGCATCTCAAGACTCATATCTACAAACTCTTTAATCCGCATCCTCCGGTTCTCAACCTATACAATATATTTGCCTTCTTCTCATCACTATTCTTCACTGTTCCTGACTGAGGCTAATTTTCTCAATATCCTCAGCACACAACTCATCCAATCCTTCTTGTCAATGCAATATGAGTATGTTGACATCAATGACAACACTGGTTCACCTCATACTTGCAACAATCTCCCCCTTTGTCATTGATGGCAACATATGATGTGAAAAACCATCAAGACAAGAACTTCTCCTTTCTGTCACAGCTCCCCCTATCAGCAACATGTCTTCTCCTCATTTAATGCTCCCCCTTTGATCATCAGCCACTTATTTTTCACATGTCTTCTCTCCCCCTTTGACATCAATGGTAAAGGGCTCATACTTGCAATTCTCATACATCAAAATCATACCAGCTGCTCCCCCTTAGTTGCAGCTCCCCATCATCAATTCGGATCACAAGATATGACTGTGACATCCACCGGACTGATGCACATCAGTGCATCCTAGTTCATCACCGGAGGGGCCATGACCGCTAACTTCTCCCAGAGATATTCAAAAGAGTCCTTGGGAAGAGGTTTAGTAAAGATATCTGCAATCTGATCCTTGGAGGGAACATATTCCAATCTGATTTCTTCCTTGTTTACTTGTTCTCTCAAAAAGTGAAACTTGATAGATATGTGCTTAGTCTTAGAATGCAATACCGGATTCTTAGAAATATTAATTGCACTTGAATTATCACAGAAAATTGTGATAGGCTCCTCATATTCAACTTTAATGTCTCTTAGCATCTGCTTCATCCATACGATTTGAGTGCAACTACCTGCTGCTGCAATGTATTCTGCTTCAGTTGTAGATAGGGATATTGCATCTTGTTTCTTGCTTAGCCAAGAAACCAATCTCTTCCCCAAAAAGAATGTTCCACCACTGGTGCTCTTCCGGTCATCCACATCTCTTGCCCAATCTGCATCTGTGTAAGCATGAAGAGAGAAATCTGGATCTCTAGGGTACCATAGACCATACTCAACTGTTCCTTTCAAGTACCTAAAAATTCTTTTGATTGCCATAACATGAGATTCTCTAGGATCAGCCTGAAATCTTGCCACAAGACCAATAGCCTGCATTATATCTGGTCTAGTTTGAGTGAGATACAACAATCCACCAATCATTGATCTATACTTTGTCTGATCTGCCTTTGGGGAATCATCATCTTTGCTCAACTTACATCCAGTTGCCATAGGAGTGTTCATTGGCTTTGAGTCTTCCATACCAAATTTCCTTAACAATTCTTTCACATATTTGGTTTGAGAAATGAAGATCCCTTCTTTTGTTTGAGTAATTTGCAGACCCAAGAAGAAATTCATTTCACCAAGCATAGACATTTCAAACTCACTTTTCATCTGATTTGCAAAAGTTTTGCACATACTATCTCTTCCTCCAAAAATGATATCATCCACAAACACTTCAACAATCAAAATGTTTTCATGATCAATTCTAAAAAATAAGTTACTGTCAGCAGTACCTTTGTTGAATCCAATCTGCACAAGATGCTTATCCAACCTTTCATACCATGCTCTTGGGGCTTGCTTCAATCCATACAAAGCTTTCTTCAACTTGCAGACCATATCATCATTATCAGACAATTGAAATCCATCCGGTTGTTCAATGTAAACTTCTTCTTCCAGATCACCATTTAGGAAGGCAGACTTGACATCCATCTGATATACCTTGAAGTCTTTGAAGGCAGAAAATGCAAGAAGTAATCTGACTGCTTCAATTCTTGCCACCGGAGCAAAGGTCTCTTCAAAGTCAATTCCTTCTATTTGAGAGTAGCCTTTGCAGACCAATCTAGCTTTGTTTCTGATTACTTCACCAGCTTCATTCAGTTTGTTCCGGAAGACCCATTTGGTTCCAATCACATTCCTGTCTCTAGGTCTGGGAACAAGATCCCAAGTATGATTTTTCTCAATTTGCATCAATTCATCTTCCATTGCTTTGGTCTAGTTTTCATCATTGCAAGCCTCATTTATTGTTTTAGATTCAATCTTTGAAATCAGACAACATTCATCCTGATTTTGAGCAACATTCCTTCTAGTTTGCACACCTTTGTTTCTGTCACCTATGATCTGATCTTCAGAGTGGTTCTGTCTTACATACCTTGGAATTTTGGGAGTATCCTGCACTGCTGCTTCTTGATCAGGTTCATTCTAACCTATTTCTTCTTCCTGATTTACTGGATCAGGTTGATTCTGACTTACCGGAGAGGATTGAGTCCCTTGAACTTGAACACCATCTTGATCATCTTCATCAAACTCATAAAATCTTGAAGGCTTCTCAATTTCTTCATCAACTTTCACATTGGTGCTTTCTATCATCTTCCTCAATCTCTTATTGTAACACCGGTATGCTTTGATTTGAGTGGAGTAACCCAAGAAAATTCCTTCATCACTTCTAGCATCAAAATTTCCTAGATCTTCATCTCTTTTAATATAACACTTGCTACCAAATACTCTGAAATATTTCACAGTAGGAGTGATGCCAAACTAGAGTTCATAGGGGGTCTTATTGGTGTTGTTTCTGATTTGAACTCGATTGAGAGTGTAGACTGCAGTGCTGATAGCTTCTTTCCAAAACATTTGAGGAACATTTGCTTCCAACATCATTGTCCTGGCAGCTTCCTGGATGGTCCGGTTCTTTCTCTCAACTATTCCATTCTGCTGTGGAGTCCTAGGAGCAGACAACTGTCTTCTTATACCCTGCTTCTCACAGAAGTCAATGAACTCACCAGATGTAAATTCACCACCTCTATCAGACCTTAGACATTTCAGTTTCAATCTGGTTTGATTCTCTACCATAGCTTTGAAGATTTTGAACTTTTCAAGGGCTCCTGATTTCTCTTTTAGGAAGGTAACCCACATCATCTGGGAATGGTCATCAATTAGCAACATGAAATATCTATAACCTTGCAGACTCTTGATTCTTGTTGGACCACAGAGATCAGTATGTACTAATTCCAACAATCTGGTAGAGGACTGATCTTTGCTTTTGAAAGAGACTCTGCTCTATTTACCTAGCTGACATTCTTTGCATAAACTATTTGCAGGTTTCACCAATTTTGGAAGGTCTCTTACAGCCTGAATATTGCTTATCTTGATGATGTTATCAAAATTCACATGACACATTCTTCTATGCCATAACCAACTCTGGTCAACTTGAACAAATAGACAACTTTTATTTGAACCAACCAGATGAAAGATATTACCTTTTGTTTGAGCACCGGATGCAATTTCAGTTCTGGAGCTTGTAAAGATTCTGCATTTTCCATTCTTGAACTAGAGATCATAGCCTTTGTCCACTAACTGACCAACACTGAGAAGATTGTGCTTCAATCCTTCAACATATAGTACATTACCTATTTTGCTCTTTCCATCAAAGGAAATAGTTCCCCTACCTCTGATTCTGCCAGCAGAATTGTCACCAAACTTTACCATTCCTCCTTCATACCTTTCCAAATCTAAGAACTTATTCTTGTCACCAGTCATATGGTGAGAACATCCACTGTCAATAACCCAATCATCCTTTTCTTCCACTTGAGTAGCCAAAGCTCTTTCCACAACCTTGTGATTGACAGATTCAGAGGATATTGAATCTTCTTCCTTGATGGCAATAAACATCCATTCATTTCTGGATTTGCTTCCTAGTTCTGATTCATCATCTGTTACTCCTTCATTGTCATCTTCTTCATGAACATAATAGCAGTTCTTTTGAAACCTTTGTCTATTAGTATTAGACCTTGCAGATCTTTCCGGACATCTTGAAGCAAAATGACCAATCTTATTGCAGTTGAAACACTTAAAGGGTAGTTTTCCTTCATACTTACCGGATCCTCTTGGCAGTCTCTTTGCAATGAGGGCTTCAAGTTGAGCTATTTCTACTTCTTCTTCTTCCATGTCTCTTCTTGCTTGATCATACCATGACATCTTCCTTGAAGAGTTTTCTCCCGGATCAAATCTCTATTTGCCTTTCACATAGGCACTGGCTTTGAAAGCAGATTCAGTCTTGGGAGGATCATCTCCAAACTCTTTCATTTCAAATGTAGCTAGTTTGCCAGCCAATTGTTCTCTTGTGACATTTGTGTGGGCTCTGAATTCATCAATGGTGGCAACCTTGATTTTGTAGGCAGCAGGAAGGGATCTGAGGATTTTGCAAACAATCTCATTTTCATCCAGAGTTCCACCAGCATTTCTAATTCCACATACCAGCTCATTCACTCTTGGCATAAAGGTAGTGATGTTTTCATCATCTCTCATTTTCAATCTTTCAAATTTCCCTTTCAGACTTTGCAACCTTGCACTCTTGACAAACTCATCTCCTTCAAACAGAAGTTCCAGTTTAGTTAAGATCTCATATGCAGTTGGTAGGTCAATAACATTTGAGAGATCTGAGTCATTCAATGTGCTTAGAAGAGCTTCCTTGGTCCGCAGATTATTTTCAGCTTCAGTGATTTCATTCAGAGTTGTCAAACCACCTTGTGGAGGTACATATGGTTTTGAGACCATGGCCAAGTATGCTTTTCCCATACACTCCAAGTGACATTTCATGCGACCTTTCCAGAGAGTGAAGTTGGTTCCATCGAACTTCGGACTATCCTTTTTGTATGACGACATCCTGGATCTCCTCAAGCGGTTAAGCTCCTTTCAGAGGAACTTGGCTCTGATACCAATTGTTGGATTTAGGGCATACAACTGAAAGGGGGGGGTGAATCAGTTGTATAAAACTTTGCTTCAAACACTCGATTCTCCTTTGTTAGTTAACAGCATATTAATTAATCATCCATGAAAGCATAAAGCATAAACATAAGAGAAGATAAACATCAACACATTGAACACCAAGATTTTGATGTGGAAAACCCGGTTAAGGGAAAAACCATGGGGTGATTAACCCAAGGATTATTCTCTGTTAGAAGAATAAGAAAAAGAATGGCACTTGCCAATTAGGGCTCACTGCTCGAGCACACTGCTCACAAAGAGGCCCACTGCCTACAAGGAGACGCACTGTCTACAAAGTGATAAGAATCACAATCTTGAACTGGAGAATGACATCTCTATCATGTCCAGATCAGTTCCATTTAAGCCTAGAAACTTCTGCTCTGCCTTTCGCACCTCTCTGCGCTATGCCACACTTATCCACTCAATCCACACTTCAAAATGAACTCACAAACCCTTATTTATACAAGACATCGACTTAGGAACAATCATCTAAGTTGGCAATCAACCTTAAGGACATTCGCAAGATGATTAATACATCCGGTCAGCCATCACAAGAACATTCACAAGATGAACAATTCATCCGGTCAGCTAGTCTGAACAAGAACTTAATCCGGAAGAATATCTTCAATTCCGGGCTCTACCACCAATGCGGATCAACAACACAACCTCAACACGATCCAAGAACCTTCACAAGCCTGCCTGAATGACCAGGTACATCCACACTTCCTCTACTTACTTGGAATCTCTTGTCTTCCTCATTCGGAACTTCAAGAACACAGTCTGTCGCCACTGTCATAATGCAAAAGGTACTTCCAGACCTCCAAATCATGTACAACTCGAGATGACACATCCCAAGGACATCCCAAACACTCCTTCCAGTCCGCAGATTAGGATAATACAATTCCAGACCTCACCAGACCTTTCTGTGATCCTCTGTCACCTCTGAACACTTGCCAGAACCGGTTCCATATAGACAGCCATAACTTCTTCAGATTTTCATGCAAACCTCTGAAATCTTAACTAAAGCATCTCAAGACTCATATCTACAAACCCTTTAATCCGCATCCTCTGGTTCTCAACCTATACAATATATTTGCCTTCTTCTCATCACTATTCTTCACTGTTCCTGATTGAGGCTAATTTTCTCAATATCCTCAGCACATAGCTCGTCCAATCCTTCTTGTCAATGCAATATGAGTATGTTGACATCAATGACAACACTGGTTCACCTCATACTTGCAACAGGGGTAATGCATTCACGTGCGCATACCATTCGCAACGAAGGCCAACTAGGGGGTCGAAGCAACGTGGTTAACGTCACCAATAGGGTTAGGATCAACAATCAAAACCCTAAGTTACCCTATGTGAATGAAGGGATTTTGATGTAAGTCAAAATCAAGAGTCCAAATCAAGTGCTTGAGAGAAAATAACTTAATACAAAATCAAATGTTGATACTCGGCAAAAATCAATAATATAATCCTAAACAGGGTTAAATTTCACTAACCTAGCTAAACCCTAAATTCTAGAAAAATTTGGTAGCATAACGCCTCACAGGCATGAGTAGGGTTTATTGTACTAAAACTAATGTTGATCGAAAGTTTAATGGTTTGGTTTTGTATTACCTACGTCTCACTAGTTAAATTTGTAGGTCAGTTGAATAAGTTAATTTGTATATTTTTCAACAAAGCTCGATCAATTTGTTCTTCTTCACGTTTTCTATCAATCAGATTTATCACTGCATCCTTTACATTATTCCTAATTTCTTGGTAGATCAGATCATAGATACACTTACACTAACTTCATTTTAAAAGTTTACTAGGTTTCCAAGTTGGTTTTTAAACGTCTAATTAAATTCGTTAATTAAATTGCTCCATATTGATTAAAAGAATATTAAAATTTAACTAATAATGATGTAGTATAAATCATCCTCGTCGAGTTAGGTTTGAAGACCAGGGTTAAAATAAATACATCTCAATAATTAAATTGTATAAAATTTAAATAAAACCAATAAATATTTTTCTTCAAAAATCTAATTAAAAATTAAAAAAATATAAAATTCTTCTAGTCGTGATCTAATCTATTTATTTACATTCCACTAACAAATAAAAATAACATTCCACAAAAATGATAAAGTTTACCCACTAAATAAAATCACAATACTCTATTCTAAATTTTTTTTTTAAAGCAAAAGAAATATAACTAATAAAAGTGTGGGAATAAAAGAAATAAGGCCAATTTTTAAATTACATAGCCCTAAAAGGGCCTCAAATAAAAAACTCATTTCCTTCTGGGCAAAAGCCCTAACCCTATTTTCTTTAAGCTCTCATTTTCTCTTTCTTCTCTTTTCCTTTCTCCTCTTCTCTCATATTGTTTTGTTTTTGTTGCAGGTTTAAAGGGAAACTCACTCTTGGTTGCCACACAAGGAAGGATTTTGGTATCATGCTAATGTATGTATATATATATATATATAATTATTTGTATAAATATATATTATTATTTTTTTTTGTTTAAGCCCCAAGTTTTAATGGTGGCAGAGGGAAGTGGTGCTGTTGAGTAGCAGTGATGGCAGCAACGTGTTGAGGAGGGCAACCGCAGTAGTGGTGGCGGAGGTCTAGTAGCGGAGGGCTATTTTGAGAGGGGGTTGCGGAGGCAGGAGTGGCATTGGGAGAGGTGGAGGAGTGGGTGGAAAGGACTACGCAATGGTCTACGTGGGGTATGGCTGCGGGGGAGTAAGGAAGAGGAGTGTGGGGAGGTCCACGGGGTGTTGGGGTGTGGGGATGTGGAGAGGGGGCGGAGCCCCCACCCACATCCTACTCATATGTAATGCAATGGTGGGGGGGTTCGAACCCCCCACCACATGTATCAATTTTTTTTTTAAACAAAGCTGCGAACTGTATAAAAAACACAGTCACCTCATTATTTTGGCACAACGATTATTCTATTGGGATATATATATATACATACTCTGCAATTTCTCAGAACTAACTCAGAAAAATACCGTTTATTTAATATTTAAAAATAACAATATATATACACACACACACACACACACACACACACACACTTGTATATATGATGTAGTCTCTATTTTGCTTGACAAATAATAAAATTAGTTTATTTAAATACAAATAATTACCTTCTTTCAAATACACATAATATATATGTGTGTGTGTGTGTGTGTGTGTGTGTGTGTGTGTATTTATATATAATTATATTTTCAACTATAATTTTTTTTTCTTCCAATCACTTACAAATTTACTTCTAAGAACAAATAAGCAAAGATATATATATATATATATATATATATATATATATATATATATATATATATATATATATATATATATATATATATATATATATATATATATATATATATATATATATATATATATATATATATATATATATATATTTATATATAATTATATTTTCAACTATAATTTTTTTTTTTCTTCCAATCACTTACAAATTTACTTCTAAGAACAAATAAGCAAAGATCTATATATATATATATATATATATATATAATCAAATTTCTATAAGGCAAGGAACTCATTTTTTTAAGAAAATATATTCGTTGTATTATTTATATTTGCATTTTTGAAGAAAAGAACAATGCAATTGAGTAAATACTTCTAATACAAAACATCCACTAATTTTCTTTCTCATAAGAACTAAATACAAATTTTCATGTTGTCTCCGTAATAAAACCACAACTTTACTATTTGATATTTTTTAAATAAACATACAAATGAAATAGCTTTAAAATCAAATTTTCTTCCTTCAACATTTTGGAATGATAAGCACTAAAATCAACAATTTTTAAATTTCTATTTCAAATGTAAATAGCTTACACACAAAATAAAAAAATATACTTTTACAACAAGAGAGAGAACAATGTTCTCCTCTTTGAAAACTAACAAATGATACAAACTCCTAAATAGTCCAAGCTCTCTCTCAAGAGCTAAAAAGAAATAGGATATCAACTCCAAGAAATAATGGTGACTTTTCCAACTTCACAAACTTAGCTCCAATGAACCTGCAATATCACAAGAAGGGGAAAGAAGCCACAATAACTTGCTCTCCTCCCTACCATAGACCCACAAGTGGGTCACCCCTGAGCTAGGGAGGTCATCCACACACTTGGAAACTCATACCACATCACAACAAGGCATTCAACAACCAAACACAAATTTACTCCCATGGTTAACACAACACAAGAACTCATTCAAGATGAGTTCAATGGGGTAGGGGAGTGGACAACACTCAACTCAAGGGTGCCACTCCTACAAATATCTCAATACAAATACCTCTCAAGGCCTCAAGCCAACACTTTTAAAACACAATTTTCACAAAGCTTCCATTTGGCTCTCAAGCCATTTCACATAATGCACTTACTCACATATTGCCCTCAAGGCTACAACACCACAAAATCAAGGAAATGACCCCGAGGAGGTTCACTCCTCCCCCACCCCACACTTGTTGAGCATCTTCTCCCAAGTGGGAGAGGCTCTTACAACACCCTTACAATTTTTCCCCACAAGAACAAATAAAACTCAAAAATAGAACTCACACATAGCATCACACAAGTAAATAAAAATACCTAAGGGAAGGCCTTAGCCTTGAAACCAACCTTAAAAATCCCAATTTGGTAGATGGTTTATGTAGAGCTCCTCCAACTCCTTCCCCAAAATAAGCCACAAAACTCTCTCCAACTTTTTTCCCAAGTAAATTAAAATCAATAAAATTTGCCAAAAATTGAACAACCCATACCCTTCTCCAAGTGGGATTAAAATGAGCTCTTCCCATGAGCTTTGAGGAATGGGGAGGTGACACTTGTCACCTCCTCACTCCTCCCAACTACAAGCAAGACCCATGGGATGGGTGGTGACACTTGTCACTCACCCATCCCCCAAGTCTCTCTCCCTTCCACTTGTCCTCTCTAAAACATGTGGGAGAGAAAAGTGGAGCTTAACAGGGAATGGGTGCCACATGTGCCCCATTCCTTTCTTCCTATGAGGGACCACACAACTCCAAGGTACCCTCACTAGTTGTGAGAGAGACTTGGAGTAAAGTCCTCCACAATTGAGGGGTCTTAGAGACTTCCCCAACCTAGGGAAGAGGAAAGGATGGGGTTGAGTGTTGGACCCACTCATCCTCTCCCTCCCATGCCTCCATTTTCGTCACTTTACTTTAGGGTGAAGTTAAAGTGACCAAATGGAGGTTTATCTAAGGTTACTCAAGTCAAAAAGGTCCCTAGACCCAAGGGGTACAACCCAGGGTCAAGTTTAGCCCATTTTGAGCACCAAGGGTTGAGTTAAAGCACATGAAAAGGGGTCGCAAAATTTATAACTTAAAAAAAATGAATTTCAAAAGACAATATTCTTACAACACCAATTAGAATTCAAAATAAAAGAGGGGTAGACTTAGCCCGACTAACAACATGCAACACATTACAGAAACTCATCATGCACATGGTTGATCTTGGTTCCTCCTGGAACTAGATCAGCTTCACAAGGGAAAACAACATCGTGTGTGGGATGATGTCCAATTTCTATGGCTTGTTAGAAATACTTGCACACTCAAATGAAAAGTTAATTCCACATATATATAATAGCCGAATCAAATTGAAACATACACTCGCATAAAATATCACAAGTTTATATAAGCATCAAGGAAGTCACATTACAATTTAGATTCTAAATTCTGCATTTCAAACATCCATTCCCAAGATTGAATCACATAACAAATTTCTAATTAACATCACCCGATTAGTTTTCCCATAACATCATAATATAAACCATATGTCTAACATCATCAGTAAAGCAATATCTAGGTCTAAACACATCGTAAACATACTAAGCATAACAAATCCACATACAACATAAAGTCTAATAGTCCAAAAATTTGGGATCAACAGTCCCACAAGTCTAAATGTATCATCAACAGTAAAATAAACAGTCAAATATAAGGGAATGAAAAAGTAGGCCTCACAATTTGTGAGGCTAGATTTGGACAGTAGATCCAAGCAGCTTGCTCACCATGGTTTTTCCCTTCTAGGGTTGTCCATGTAAATCTAGTGTTATGGTTGTATGCTCATCTGTTGTGCTTTGAACTACTTAATTTTCTTTATCTTTTGTTTAAGGAAGTAAAAGTTTTTTAAATTTGAATTGGATTAAGTTTTGGTATATATTGATTAACCCCCCTCTCAGTTTATCAGTGTGTTCTAATAATTGGTATAAGAGCCAAGTTCCTTGGTGCAGCTTAACCGTTGAAGGTAGATCTTACAATAAAACACATGGCTCGTAAGGATTCCTCATCTAAAGCTCCAATATTTGATGGAAGTAACTTCAATATCTAGAGTGTTAGGATGGAAGCCTAATTGACTTCGCTAGGGTATGATGTTTGGATTGCTATCATGAATGATTATGTTGAACCTAAACACCCTATTATAGATTCAGATGAAAAAAGGGCTCATGAAAATAATGCTAAAGCCAAGAGTGTCATCTTAAGTGGTTTGAGCAGTTCATAGTTAGTCAAGGTTGTGAGGTGCAAGATAGCAAAGGATATATGTAAGAAGCTGAAAGATATTTATGAAGGAAATCACACCATAAAGGAAGTAAAATTACAATCCTACAAAATAGTGTTTGAGAATCTAAGGATGAAAGAAGAGGAGAACATTACCAAATATTTGCACCGAGTAGATGAAGCATTCAATGGAATTAGGAGTATGGGAGAAGACATAGCTGACTCATTAGTTGTGAAGAAAATCTTGAGAACTCTCCCACATAGGTTTGATTCAAAAGTATCTACAATTGAAGAAGCCAAAGATTTGAAGAAACTTACAATGGAAGAGCTATTTGGGTTCCTCATTACCTATGAGATGAGAAATGAAGTCATAGGACCATGCCAAAGAGAAGCTGCTTTCAATATTATGAAGAATGAAGGCACATCTAATCTATGAAATGAAGGTGAGGAAAAAGAAGAAAACTTTGTAATGAAACTGAAAAGGGGTTTAGGAAACTATAAAGGTAAGTTACCTTTCAAATGTTTTAATTGTGGTAAAATTGGTCATTATGCCTCTAAATGTCCTTTTGGAGAGAATGAAAATAGCAGAAAGGGTTTCAAGAGAAACAATTTCAACATGAATCCACTTTGAAAATAAGACTATAATTCTGGAGAAGAAGTAGATCACTAGTTATCAGATCAGGAAAAAGGAGAATCTCTATTCATGGCCAAGGTGATCTCAGATGGTTCAAACATCACTACAGATGAAGAAGAATATGAAGTTGATTTTGAGGGTGAAATTGTTTCTGCTCTTGAAGACTTGGATTGTGCAAGGAAAAAGAATCAAGAACAAAGTGCTATGATTGAAGCTAAGATAAAAGAATGTAGAAGACTTGAGAAACAAATTCAATCACTCAAAAGGGAGTTGGAGAAGACAAATCTTGGAAGATCAGATGATCCTGAATGTACAGATCTCATCATGTCTCAAGGAAGATCTCTTCATGCAAGGCAATGCTCCATGAATAGGTTCAATCATGTTTTCTTTTTTAATTATTTTATCTACGACAGATTTGGTCATAAGGCTATAGATTGCAAGTTTGAAATGAATAGAAGAAATCTTATAAGTAGGAATCCTCTTGCTTCACTAGTGGATGTCAATGTGGTATGTCAAATTTGCAACAAGTTTGGACATATAGCAAGATATTATAGGAGTGGTTTGGTAAAAATAGAATCTTAGTTGATGGATGTTATTGAGCAAGTAGAGGAAAGTGATTCTTCCAAAAGGTAGGAGACAAATAATGGAGTTGAAGATTCAATGATTGTCCAAACATAATTTCATGCTCAAGGGAAAACAAATCTCTAGGTTATAGACAGTGGATGCACAAATCATATGACAGGTGACAAGAGCAAATTCATCAATCTTGGTAATTGGAATGGTGGATTGGTCAGGTTTGGAGATAACTCTTCTACAAAAATCATTGGAAAAGGTACCATAAGTATTGATGAAAAGTCTTAAACACATGATGTTCTTTATGTAGAAGGTCTCAAGCATAATCTTCTTATTGTAAGTCAAATGTGTAGACAAGGATATAGTCTCACATTTCATGATCAAGGGTGTGAACTCAGAAGAGCAAAGTCTAGAAAATTGGTGGCAGAAGGATCTAAGATAGAAGGAAACTTGTATAATATAAAGGTAATTAATGAAAGGACTTGTCTTCTAGGACAAATAAATGAATGTTGGTTGTGGCACAAAAGGATGGGGCACATCAACTTTTATAATCTTATGAAGATCAACTCCATGCAAGAAGTAAGAGACATGCCAAAGATCATCAAGCCTGCAAGCACCTTATGCAAGGAATGTTAGATGAGGAAGTAGACAATTATAAGATTCAAGTCGAAGGAGAATTCATATACAAGGCCATTAGAACTAGTTCATACTAATCTATGCGGATCCACCAGGACAAAGAGTCTACAAGGTGAGAGGTATTTCATGTTGCTTATTGACAATTTTTCTAGAATGACATGGGTTACCTTCTTGAAAGAAAAATCAGAAGCTTTTAATAGTTTTAAGATTTTCAAGTCCATGGTTTAAAATGAAATGAATACTAGAATCAAGTGTCTAAGTTCAAATAGAGGTGGTGAGTTCACCTCAAGTGAGTTTGAGGAATTTTGTGAAGAATATGGAATAAAAATGCATTATTCTACTGCAAGAGCTCCTCGGCAAAATGGAGTAGTGAAAATAAAGAATAGAATAGTTCAAGAGATGGCTAGAACAATGTTGAGTGAAGCCAAGCTACTAGATACATATTGGAAAGAGGCATGGTCCATACTGTTGTCTACATTCTTAATAGAGGACAACTAAGAGTGCACAGTACCAAGACACCTTATGAGTTATGGTATGGAAGACTGGCATTAGTCAAGTATTTCAGAGTTTTTGGAAGTAAATGCTACATCAAAAGGAATGAAGAAGGTCTGGAAAAATTTGACTCAAGAGCTTTTGAGGTAATCTTTCTTGGATATTCAACTAGGCGCAAAGCCTACAAATGCTACAACAAAAGACTGAGGAATATAGTTGAGAGTGTAAATGTTAAAGTGGATGAAGAGTCACACCAAATCACATATGAGAAAGAAGATTGTTGGCTAGATGAACCTAACTACACAGAAGAAGAAGAAAAAGTTGAAGATAAGAAAGAAACTCAAGAGAAGACCGCCAAGACTCCTGCCAAGTATCTTCATAAGAATCATTTAAAAGATCAAATTATTGGAGACAAGAATGAAGGAATATAGACAAGAAGAAGATTTGCAAGAACAAATGAACAAGTAAGTTTTTCTTTACTATCAAGAGTGGAGCCTTAACATTTTTATGAAGCTAGCAAGGATGAAGGATGGATACAAGCTATGGAAGAAGAACTAAATCATATAGAGAGGAATCAAACTTAGGAGTTGGTGCCAAGGCTTGAAGATAAGAATGTGATAGGTACAAAATGGGCATTTAGGAATAAATTGAATGAAGGTGGAGAGGTGGTCAGGAACAAAGCAAGGTTGGTTTACAAAGGTTATTCACAAGTTGAAGTGTTGACTATGAAGAGACATTTGCTCCAGTGGCAAGAATGGAAGCAATTAGAATGGTCCTTTCATTCACCGTTCATAAGGGATTCAAGGTATATCAAATGGATGTCAAATCTTCCTTTCCAAGTGATGACTTAGAAGAAGAGGTCTACATAGAGCAACCTGATGGATTTCAATTATCTAAAGACCCAAACATGGTATGCAAACTTAAGAAGGCTTTGTATGGTATCAAATAAGCCCCTAGGGATTGGTATGCAAGGTTGGATAAATACTTACTCCAACAGGGTTTCATGAAAGGTATTGCAAATAGTAATCTTTACATCAAAATTGAAGGTGAAAAAATTCTAATTGTTGTTATGTATGTTGATGATATAATGTTTTGTGGATAGATTAGATGTATAAGAAGTTTGAGAGAGATGCATAAAGAATTTGAAATGTCTATGTTAGATGAGCTATCATTCTTTCTTGGACTCCAAATTACTTAATCAAATGATGGCATCTTGATTTATCAAGTAAAGTATGTTAGGGAGATGTTAAAGAACTTTGGCATGGAAGACTACAAACTAGTGAGTACTCCTATGGTAACCAATTGCCATTTGAGTAAAGATGATGAGTCACATGAAGATGATCAAACCCTATATATATCTATGATTAGAGGCCTACTATACCTAATAGCATCAAGGCCTGACATAATGCAAGCTATGTGTTTGGTTGCAAGGTTTCAAGCAAATCCTAAGGAAACACATGTGAAGGAAGTCAAGAGAATATTCAAATATTTGAAGAGCACTCTAGAACATGGGTTGTGGTATCAAAAGGGTGATGACTTTTCCTTGAGTGCTTATATTGATGCAGATTGGGCTGGCAGTGTTGATGATAGAAGAAGTACCAGCAGAGGAGCTTTATTTTTGGGAGATAGGTTGGTCTCATGGATTAGTAAGAAGCAAGATTTAGTGTCCTTATCAATAGAAGAGGCAAAGCATATAGCTATAGCATCCTGTTGTACTCAAATACTATGGATGAAGCAAACATTGAAGGATATCAAGGTAGAATATGTTGAGCCCATTCCTATTCTTTGTGACAATACAAATTCCATAAATAGTTCAAAGAATCTAGTGATGCATTCTAGAACCAAACACATATCTATCAGGCATCACTTTTTGAGAGAGAAGGTTACAAATCAAGAAGTCAGATTGGAGTATGTGCCTACAAATGATCAAGTTGTAGACATCTTTACAAAGGCACTTTCTAAGGACACATTTGATTATCTCATACAAAATTTAGGGGTGATTGCCCCTCCTTCTAACTAGATGCATAGATGATGCATCTATCTAGGGGGAGTAGTTCAAGACATATCTTCAGCCCTAGATTGATGGAGGCTACCTCTCAGGGGAGCAGCTAGTAAAGAAGTTGAGAAGGATGGAAAGGATTGATTAGTTAGGTGGAGCTAAAGGAAGATCAATTTAGAGGAAAACCACTGGCCCTTTGTCCATGATGTCAAAGGGGGATAAATTTGCATATCAGGTTAAGTGTTGCCATCAATACCAAAGGGGGAGGTTGTTGCATATGTGTTGTCATTGGTGTCAATAGTACCGAAGGTTGGAAGTGGAAGTGATGATTAGTTGATGATTAGAGATGCCAAAGGATAATGATGACTAAGGGAGATTGTTGCATACTGTTGTGAGACAGAGAAGAAAAGTGGTGAGTATATGTTGAGGTGATCAGAGAAGAAGACAAAAGAGTAAAAAAGAGATGGATTCTAGAGAAGTTGTGAAGTAAAGGGTAAGATGATGAATTTCATGTGCTATGCATACTAATTGGATCAATATCATCTGTACACAGTTGTACCCTACCTTTTGAAGTTCATTAACAAAGGTTGTGTTGACATGAAGATTCTTGTTTTGATGAAAAAGAGTTGTGATTGTTGTTGTATGATGTTTTGAATAAAGTCTCTGGTATGGTGAATGTTGTATTCATTGTTTCCTAATGAAAAGCATTGCTTAAATCTTGAGAGAATGATTCAGGAAGTCTAAGGCACTGGATGTTGCATTGAAGAAGCTTGAGAGAATGCTCCACATTCCTTCACATTTGAAGGTATGACCTTGTAGTTTGAGAGTTAGATAAAGACAAGTGTCAAGGTTGTATGTTCCTAATTTTAGGGCTTGAAAGTTACCATAAAAGATTTTAGAGCTCGCAGAGTGAAGACAGTGTTCCTATGTTGATACAGTCAGAGATTTCAGAGAAATTCTAAGCATTTCTCCACATGAGAGGTTATGATGCCATGGTTTGAAGAATATTCAGATATAGATGAGAAGAATGATATATCCAAGTTTTTGATGATAAGATGTACAACAAAGATCCTCTGGAGTCAATAGTGCAAAGACATATCTTATTGTTGATTAGGGTTGTCTGGAGGAGAAAGCAAATTCCATTGCATTTCATCTTTTGGCTTCGATGTTTGGAGCATATGTTTAGATAGTCTATATGTTTGTTCATTTCAAGTTTTAGGTGCTAAAGTGCATCGAAAGTTGGTTTTTCAATACTTTATCTCAAGACTATGTCTTCAGTGTTTGTGAGTGATGCCAAGTTTAGTTTCTATTTGTTTACACTAGAAAGAGAACACATATTTTAGAGGAAGGAATGTTTGAGAAGGTTTGTGCAAGTCTTATGTTTCTTGAGAAGTGATCTACATGATGCTAATTGGTCTCTCCAATATCGCTTTAGGTTTGAAGCTATTTTGTTGAAGGATAAGTGTTTGCTGGGCTAACTTGACGTGTTTTGATGATCCTGACGAATGTTTGGATATGTGCGCCATCTTGGAAGAATGTGTTAATGAATAGTAGGTCTTAGTTATCACTTGGCTTGAACTACATTAGATTTCTATCTTTTTGAATCTAACTTGGTGTGGCCATTGCACATTTCATGTTTACACGTTTCATCTTGAACGACATAGGAAAAAGATTTTGTTGTTTGCAGAAGATATAAATAAAAGAAATTGTTTATTGTGGGTGGTGTGATTGAGTGAGTGAGTGTGAGGTTATGTAAGTGAGTGTGAAATTCAAGATGTGTTGAATCCACCAATGAGAGCTATGCAGAGGAAGTGAAGATTTGAGTTAGAGTTAAGTATGTTGAGTTACGGAGGAGATTGATCAGTGAGATCTGTTGAGTGAGATGTTCAGAGGTTGTAGCCTCATTCTTTAAGTGTTTTTGCATTGTATTTTAGGGAGTGTTTCCTTCCTTGGGTTGTAGACCTAAAACTTGTTGTAATCTATTTTATCATTATTTGTGAGGCTAGATTTGGACAATAGATCCAAGAAGCTTGCTCACCATGGTTTTTCCCCTTCTAGGGTTTTCCACGTAAATCTGGTGTTATGGTTATATGCTCATGTGTTGTGATTTGAACTATTTAATTTGCTTTATCTTTTGTTTAAGGAAATAAAAGGTTTTTAAAGTTGAATTGGATTAAGTTTTGGTATGTACTGATTCACCCCCCTATCAATATATCAATTCTAACAACTACTCCTTGTCATGAGGAAATAAATCGAATTGAGGAGGAAGAACTTGATGTTACTTGTTGGGATAAAGATGAACTCTTGGATGGAGATATTTCTAATGTTATTCCTTACGATCTTGAGCAATCTTATGCTTTATTTATTTATTTTGTGTTTACCTTTTCTTTCTTATATATTCTTACACTTTCATATTTTGTGTATTCCATATTTGTGGTGCATCTCCTATTCTCATTTCACCTTCTATATTATGATTTATGTTATATTTCTCCACTTGGAGGGCATCTTTCCTTTTCTTTTGGTTCTTCTACATGTAGCTCCTATTCTTTCCAATGTTATTTGTTTAGTTCTCATACTTTCCTATTGGTGCAGGAGCACCTACCTGACAGCTGGCCTTCATGAGGCAGTTAGTAGTTTTAGGTCTTGTTTGTGTTTCCAAGAAGGTCTGTTAAGACCAAATGCATGTAATAAGGTCATGCTGATCATGATAAGATCATGCTGACCAGGCTTTTGCTATTTTTAGTTAGTTGGTTATAACAGTTGTCATGTGGTAGGGTCCGGTTGGATCTCCCAGCCGCCTGGAGAGTTCCCAGCTGCTTGGAGTCGGGTCAGTAGTACTCGTAGGAAAATCTATTTAAGCTTGTGATCGGTTGATATTGCATAGACAGATAGATATCATCGATCGAGCTAGGTTGTAGAGAGTGAGACTGAGAGAGAGATTGATCATTGTATTGCATCTTTTGAAATCAAATAAAGTGATCCTATTTGTGTTCTTTCCCTGGTTGGATTCCATTGATAAATCAATTTGCTGGTTTGAGAGGTTTCATGGATTTACTGATCCATTCCACCGGTTGATCCATCTGATCGGTGGAATGGCAATGTACAGTAGGTTAGGTTGTAGTTTGTTTTCTGTTCGCATGCAGGTGTGCAGGATCACCGTCAAGAGATGTTGAAGACCCTAGCATGGGTATGTGCTAGGTCAAGCTGATAAGGTAGAGTTGGAAGATCACCCTGAGGTTGGATCGGGTCATCCCTGGAGGATCGGCGAAGTGAAATTTCGCTAAGTGAAGAAGTTCGTGAAGACGGCATCATCAGGATATCTTGGTGAATATCCTGCAGACAGTTCGGATATCGTCATCCAGACAAGTGGGGGAGAGCATGATGTTGTCGATTGCATGAAGTGCAAGTGCGTCGGGGTGATCATCATCAGGAGGAGCCGAGGAGGAGCGTATCGGCATCAGGATCATCTCTCGGGAGAGCCCATCATCCGCATATCGCTAACAGATGCGGGAATGAAAGTTCAGTTTTTTTTGACTAAGTGTTGAAGAGGTCATCAGGATATTGGGTGACGTCATCGTCATCAGGATATGACGTCATCATCATCAGGATATTGAGATATCCCTCTACGCAAGTTTATCCTGCCGTTGTTAAGTGCTTGGGTATCGGCAGAAGGTTGTATTAACATCATCAGGAGGTTTCGAGGGAACCGGATAAACCATATCATGATGCTGTTGCTTATGTCGTCGGCTAGCGGAGCATCGAAGGGAAGGTGCTGAAGTGGTCGTCATCAGGATATTTGAAGCAACTGGATATTTGATATCCTGCTGACGAAGGTGGTGTCGCGTATCATGATGATGCCGCTAGTGTTTGGAGCCCGATGAACAGTGCAACAGGAGGATGTTTGCGCCCGTTGAGTATCATGATGATGATAGGCGACAGGCAGAGGAGGTGAACAGTAGTCGGCAGGAGGATAATCGTGATTGTCCGAAATATGATGATGATGCGGACAGTGTAAAGCGGAATATGATGATGATGGCGAAGATGATGATGATGAGGTTGGGCTGCAGACATCCATGCTATATGCGAAGGTTATAGTGTGGATGCCTCTGCATCATAGTGGTATCAGAGCTCAGCAAAAGGTCTGGGCTGTTGTGTGTTGATTCTGTCACCGAAAGGGCAGAGGTAGAGTTGAATTGTGTGTTGTGTGTTGATTGAGAAGGTTGACAAAATGCCTCCGAAAGGTAGTGGTACTGCAAGGGAATTGCAGGAAATGAAGGAGAAACATGCTAGAGAGATGAGGAAGATGAAGGAGCTTGCTGAAGCACTTCAAGCCAGGCTGACAGCCCTGGAAAAGAACAAAAAGAGGGAAGTGGAAGACAGTGAGTCTGAAGATGATGATGATGAGGTTGGGCTGCAGACATCCATGCTATATGCGAAGGTTATAGTGTGGATGCCTCTGCATCACCTATGTTTTTTAATCTCTTTTTCTTTCTTATGTCACTCTTTTATCTCTTATGTTTTCCTACCCACCTTGCTTGAATCTTATGTCCTCCCATGTTCCATGTTTACCACTTATCTTTTCACATGTTCTTTTTTACCTTGTATATTCCTATACTACATGATTCAAGGTGTTCCTATGTTTCTTATGTTCCATGATTATGATATCTTGTTATTCTACTATCTACATGCCATGATTATTATGCTTATCTTTATTATGATCCTAATTCTTCTTATTTTTACATCTTATTTTTCTTACATTCTCCATGTTTATGACATTTGCATGTTCTCATATGATTATCACAATTATCTCTTATGATCTTATGTTGTGCTAACATGTTCATATTATAGTCACTTGCCTTACATGTTATGATACTTACCATTCTTATATCTTATGATTATGTGTTTATGGTCCTTATTATGCTTATATCTTATGATTCCATATTATATTTTTATCATGCTTACATATTTTGCATCTTATTTATGCTTACATGATCCTTATCTAACATTTAAAACCATAATTATTTACCTTGATTAGGAGAAATATTGGGGTCATCTTGCCTTTCCTTAATCACACATGATTTCACAATTGCATCCTACCTATGTTCTTACATGCTTGTTTCATGATGTTATCTATTACCACTTTTACATGTTTTGTCATGATCATATATTTTTCCTCCTCACTTCCAATTCCTTGTATCCTTTGTATTTAACCAATTGGAGGTGGGGAATATGTGTCACTAACATTATTATTGAGAGTTATTTTGCAATAATAGGTTCGTAATAATTCCCATGTTGAAGTGAGATTTAACAACCTTTCTACATTGTCAGAATATTCTACTTAGTCAAAGTCCTACAATTTCCTTTTAAGATGAAGTCTCTTACATTTCTAATTTTTACTTTTATTATTTTTAAATATATTTTTCAAGTAATTTGTAGTTAGTGCCTATTTTAAATGTGTTCATTACTTGATTTTTATGTGTTTTTGGTTTTTAATGAAGTGTTCATTTCAAGGAGAATATAAGAATCATCATCCATATTTGTATCCTTTTAATGTGTAAAAATATTTACTTTCCATGTTCAATATTGGTTTTATTTTGGCATGCATCATCATAATAGTTTGCATTCACATCAAAGTGGGGGAAAAATGTTAATGGTAAAAATTGCATACCCATTCCCTTTTCTCTTAATGTTTTGGGCTCATTTAAACTAGAGTTTCCTATATACAATAATGATTCTACAAGTGGCATATTATTCAACTAAATTTGGCTCATAAATTTATCCTAGCCGATGCACATCAACTCTCATCCCTAGGAACTAGTTCTGATCCCTAGATATCCCATTCTCCACATTGGATTAGATCCATGGGTGTAGAATTGAATAGGTCATTTTCATGGTCATAAATATGAACCTTGAACTTTCAAAATTCAAAATTCAAATTAAGTCTTTACTAACCTTTTCACTAGTTGTTTTGAGCCAACCTATTACACATTTGTGTGCTTTATTATTTTATATGTGGACATTTATTATTCATTTTTAAATCATGCAAGGAATTATCAAAGAGCATTTACATGAGAGCATCATAGTAGCATCCTAATTTCATCATCAGCCTAGGTATACTTCCATTCTTTCTTGTTATCTTCAATCATTGTTCAAAGCTATGGAATTGATGTACCTAGGGGCTTGACCAAAGGAGAATTAATCCTTAGCAAGTTCCTAAATGACATCTATAGATACCAACCATTTGTAGACATATGTGCAACAAGCCAAGGTGCATATGTAATAGTTGTTAATTTCACACTAGTTTACTTCTATGGTCCAAGTTCAATTCCATGCACTAGATCATTTACACACTTGTGAAGATCAATTTGATAGGCTTGGATTTGAACCAAAAAAGAATAATATGTTTGCATATTTTGAAGCATTCATTTGGACAAGGCCTTATTTTTCAACACATTCATGAATCAATTCTAGACATCTTTAGCAATATATTCCTCCATCTAGAATTGGGCTAAGTATCACATTTAATTATTTTAATTTTACAAATTTAATTATACATGTATTATTCTAGTCCCAACTATAAATCCTAGGCTTTTATTATGCTTAATTATTTGTAGGCTAGGTAAATTATAGTGGAAACATTAAACTATATTGGAAACATTTATTTTCTAATGCAAGAGCATGTGGAAGCATTCAAATTAGTTGGGACAGTTAACAATAAGTTGTAGAGTGTTGGAGAGAGCGACCTTCGAGAATACCACATTTTATTGGATTTGCATATTAGTGGCTATGGAGTTGGACTTAGCATCTAGACATCATCAACTACATCATATCCAAAATTTAGATCATTTGGGTGTGTTTCGGGAAAGATACCGCTACTAGAAGATTACTTGTTTTTACCTATTTTCACATAGCAGAGATGACAGTGTTCAGTGGAGTCTAATTGGCTTGTAGAGCAATTCCATGACTTTTAGAACCTAAAGGAACATCATTCGAGGAAGTTGAGGACCTAGCCAACCTTCATAGAGATCCACATGAATTTCTATGCACCAGCGGAGCAATACCTTATGTTTAGGTCTGACCTATCTATGTCTACACGTTTGATGAAGACAATTAACTCTTGGCCGACTTGATAATGTTATGAAGGCTTGTAGAGGATATAAATGAAGGATAAATGTTTGTTTCAAAGTAGTGAATGAATAATAATCAAGTATGCGAACATATGAAGCAAGATGATAAGTTTTTTGATCCAAATAAGAAGCATAACTGAAGTAGAGAGCAGAGTAGTGAGCAGAATGAGTTGCAGAACAGAGAATTGAGAAGAAGAAGAAGGAAATCATGGAAGGTGTTATTATATGAATCTTTTGTAACCTTGGGCTATGACCTAGTATTTGTAAAGTGTTTTGAGATCATAATATAAAGAGGAATGAGATTTGAAGGCTAGGTTTTTCCCTTTTAGGGTTTTCCCAGGATATATCTTGTGTCATGTGCTTATAAATGTCTCTTTCTATTGTTAGCTATATGCTTCTGTTGCATCTCTAATTGATCATGCTATTGTTAGTTTAAGGCTACAAGGTTGGACAGTCCTTCATTGGACCCTCCTACCTTGATTGCAACACTTTCATTACAACAATAAGCAATAAAATCACTCCTCTACATACATGTCTTATAGTAAATAAATAATTAATGCAATACTCAATGAATGTCCTAGGATAAAGAGTTGGGACTAAAACTACTAGAGATGAAATAGATACAAAATGTAAATAATAAAATAAAGGTACTTAGTTGGAATATAGATGATGAAATATGTAGTGCAAGATGTCTCGAAATGATTTTTTAATGTGCAAAAAATTAGGGCTTGTCAGATGAATACCTTGGAATTTGGAAAATGAATGTTGGTCTATCTAGTTCACTTCTAAAATTATAGAAGTGATCTACGTGAGTGAAAAACTAAACCATGTGAACAAAATTTGAACTTATCCTATAGGTCTAACCTTGGTAAAGTTGAACTCTATGATCTTCTTGCCATGACGTCTATGCCCTACAATAGATAACTAATAATATTTAGGAATACCTTTGAAAAGTTTACTAGATAAGGATTTGTTTTCCTCTAGTCAAACCTTTGGGATAACAATTTAATAACTTTTGGAAATGATTGAAAATAAAAAGTAATCATGCATATATGACTGAATGATGATGCAAGTAGATGGTGTACTCTTGATGCTATGTAATTAATGCTACAATGCTCCAAGATTCAAGTTTATCTTATCTATTTAAAATAAACTAGGCTTAGTCCTTAAATATAACTCCAAAGGGTGCAAATGAAACATTTTGTACTTTGAGTTAATACACAGTGGTCACTTAGGAAGGGGTTGGTTTCAGATCAAATTTGAATTTGAATTTTAGAAGTTCAAGGTTTATTTTCACAAATCATGGAAGTAAATTAGGTTATTCTCATAATTGAAAATTTGAACTTGGTTGTAGGTTGGGTAAATGGAGGAGATCAGGAATAGTGTTTGAGAAAGAGTGCAAATTAAAACAAGTTAGACTTGAATTATGTTACATGTTCCATATTTTTTGCATAGAAATCATGCCACTTGTGCAACAATCATTGCATAAAGTTTAAGGGCAAAAGTGAAAGGCATACAAATTTCACTGTTACAATTTGCCCCCACTTTCAATTACATGTGATCTACTATGAGGATGCATGCCAAACTAAAAATGAGAAACTAATATGAAAGCAAACATATAGACATTCATAAAAAAGATATGAATATGGATGTCACTCTGGTACATTCTCATTTCAATAAATGTTTTGTCTCGAAACTTGAAAAAAATTATTTAGTGAATAGAATATGATATAATCATTTAAAATAATCATGAAATGTCTAGAATCAACATAAAAGGAAAAGAGGTGTTGAGATTACACCTAGAATAAAAATAGGATATTGTCCAAGGAAAATAAGTAATAGGAATTTCTTGGAGTAGCAGATATACTCATGAAAGGTACATTAGTGACCATATATTCCCTCTTTTAATTTGTTACATACAAAGTTTATACCATAATTTTAAAGTAAATAAGAAAAGATATGTAAAATGGTGTCAATCTAGGAAGCCCAATAATTATATTGGAATATAAGGATATCATCATGTGACAACATAATAAGAAGTAATCATAACATCATAAATAATGATAGGAAGCAAGTTTCCCTCAATGTTGCCCCCAATTAGAGACATACACCTCTAATAATAACCATAAATTCTAGCTAAGAAACACCATAATTATAAACAAGTGTAAGATGCCATCATGATAAGGATTGATAAAGTGTAATCATCACAACCATATTGGCACAAGATACAATCATGGTTAGCATAAAAATTTAATAGTCATAAGATGTAAGAATGGTAATTATAGAGGAATCTATGATCATCATAAGAAAATATCATGAGAGTGAAACATATATCAAGTATACTAATAATTAGATGTAATTATGAGAATGATTTGGATCATAAAATAACTATGTAAGTAATCATCATTAAAGTGAAAATATTTCAACTGTTATAAATGAGGTGCTCCCAAGTGGAAGACACAACATAAAAAAATAAGTAATGTATATAAATAGAGCATGGGAGCTCAATGTTTCAACCAATGATATAGCCATCATCCATCATATCATATTCATCCTAATTATATTCCTTGTAACTACCTTGTAATGACCCCTAACTAAAATATTCATATAAAATGCTCAAATTTATAATACCCACAACAAATAAAATAGATTTACACATGTAAAACTTGTTGGAATTAGATATTTCATTCAAGTATATTTCAACTTCAAATAATTATAAGGGTTTTCTAGGATGTTGAAATGCCCAAAATATTGAAATCCTTTGAACTTGAAACATAGATGTAACCTCTGTATGAAATTGCCCTCAAGAACTCGAAGGGTTTTCATCCTCCAAACTCTAGGAATCCAATGGGGTTTCATCCACTGATCTCTATAATCTAAGGGTTTTAATACTTGAATTCAACACATGAACACAAATGCCCAATTATTCTCATTAGAGTTAGGGTCTATTTGATAGAATGGAAAAAGATACAAAATGGTTAAGTTGCCTACCTTAAATAGATATTTGAGGACCTAGCATGGGCCTATGTGTGCTAGTAGACTTTTGAGAGTTTCCCTCTAATTTATCATGTTCAAATGAGGCCATTAATGGTGTTCCTAGTCATGTGGCATGATAGGTGATGTCCTTTGTTTGAATGATGAGAGTCCATGAAAAAGACATGTCTAGATGTGGGGGTCTAGATAATTTCTTTCATAAATGCTACGGTCCTAAGAGTTGCCTACTTGAAGGTGGAGGTCCGAATAGTTGCATGCCTAAAGATGTTGATAACTAAGAGGGGGGGTGAATCAGTTATCTTGATTACTTCTACTTTCTGATCTTCCTTAACAATTAATGCAGCATTAAATCATATAAGCAAACATAACCATGAAATGGAAATAACATCAATACACATGACACAATGATTTTGATGTGGAAAACCCTGTTAAGGGAAAAAACCACAGCGTGATTAACCCAAAATTGTATTCTCTATTAGAAGAATAAGATAGTACAAAATGACACTTGCCAATTAGGGCTCACTGCCTGAGCACACTGCTCACAAGAGGCATACTACCTACAATAGTTTATACAAGGAAACTAGATACTTGAACTAATGAGAAGCATCCACATATGCTGAGGTTCAGTTCCGGTTAGGTTCAATACACTGATCTGCTACACTTCATTCTTTCTCTTCTTTGGTGCTGCTGTCCTATCACATACCAGACCTACCTTACTACTCTTCTGCTTTTCTTCGCACACCACAACACACAACACACCTTCATACCAAGATCAATCTGACATATATATCCGCACCTAGGATTTTATCCACTTTCTAGTCGTCATCCCGAATACTTACTATTTTCCCAAACTCTTGGTCTATCGGCTGAATCCTTTCTTATCAAGTGATGTGTATCAAAGAGATGCTTATAGAAGTCATCAATCATGTTGGCCAATCATGAATGATACCTTAAGAAACTTGATCACAAACAATAGCTCATTCACATTAAGATCTAATGCTCTGCCGGTCAGTTCTTCCTCTGTCAACTCTGCCAAACAGGAGCCCAACACTTAGGTTCTCATATCTTTTCACTCTTTCATCACCGAAGGCTCAATCTTTGGAATGTAACAGTCAAGGTACACCTCTTGACTTCCCCAAGTCCGCACTTTACTAAGATACTTCCTCTGAGAGATCTGGACCTAACTGTCGGACCTTGCCACAAGCTCTGTTCTTGCTTACCGAACCATAACACTCTTTAATCTGACTTCCAGTATAGGCATGCCATGTCCTGCGGATGTGTGGCATGAACTTTGTTGCCATCAATGACAACAATCATGAAGCTACAATGTGTCTCTTGCCAACAAAAGATAGGAGTCTGGAGTAAAGCATGCTCAAGGGACAAGTGGGCGATACTTCAAAGGCTTGAGGTTAGAATTTTGATAGTTCATGTGAAGACATAATAAATTGAACCTTAATGAAAAGAGCCAGAAGTATGTTAAGTGGTACAAAGTTAGATTGGCATTTTTGGGTAGAGGTTGTGAGTACTTCTTGTTACTTGGTAAATCAATCTCTTCGTTTGGATCTTGTTGACAAAACTCCTTGTGAGGTGTAGTCAGGTAAGAAAATATCTATTCCACATTTAAGTGTACTTGGTTGTGAGAATTTCACTCATGTGAGTAAAGATAGTGTGTAAAAGGTTATAAGATTAGGAATCTACTAACCCAAAAAATGGTTTATTCTAGAGATGTGATTTTTAAGGAGTTTAGAGCATTTTCAAGTCTTTTACAACCAAAGGAAAAAGAAGGAAAAAAAATAGTGCATTTTAAGACTAAGGTCAAAAAGTAGGAAGATGCACATGTTGAAGAAAAAAATTATGGATTAGAGGATGGAGAGGAAGAAGAGGGTTTAGATGAGAGTTCTAAGTAGGATGAACATTTAAAGGACTAGGAAGATCCCCTTACTCTAGTTTTGAGACAATTCACAAGACAACGAAACCTCGTTGACATGTATAGCTCATCAAATTTATATTGTGTATTTGATTTAACATTATTTACTAATGATGATCATAGATCTTCTAGGGAGGCTCTCTCTTTCGAGGATAGTGATTCTTTAATGTGGTCTATGTAAGAGGAGATGATGGTCTTGGATAACTGTGACACCTAGGAGATCTTGTTATTTTTCTTAAGGGAAGGAAGCCCATTGGTTGCAAGTGGTTGTACAAAAAGAAAATTAGAGTAGATGGTTGGTTAGATAGGTACAAGGCTAGACTAGTGGCCAAGGGCTTCTTGCAAAGAGAGGGAGTTGATTTTGGTGAAATGTTATTTTGAGATTAAGCAAATGGATGTTAAAACTACTTTCTTAGATGGGTATTTTGAAGAAGAAATTTATATGTGATAGCCAAATGGGTTTGAGGTAAAAGGGAGAGAAAATTTGGTTTGTAGGCTTAAATAATCTTTGTATGGTTTGAAATAATTGCCTCAAATTTGGTATCAAAAATTTGATGCATTTGATTTGAATTTGGGTTTTGTTAGAAGCAAAGATCACTATGTTTACATTAAGTGTATTGATGATCATGTGATTCTAATTATTGTCTTGTATGTGGATGACATGTACTTTATTGGTAACAGTAAGAAAATTATTAGGTAGATTAAAAATTACCTTTCAAAATGTTTGATATGGAGGATCTAGGGGAAGAAAAATTCATTTTGGGAATGGAAATCAGTAGGGATTGAGCTCACAGAAAGCATTAGCTTAGTCAGAGTAAGCATGTTGATACTATTTTGTGGTGATTTACTATGAATGATTGCAAACCAATGAGTATCCCTTTACATGTAGGAACTAAGCTTTCATTGGATGCATGTCCTAAGTTAGATGATGATGTAGAGGATATGTATAATGTGCTTTATGCTAGTGTTGTTGGTAGTCTAATGTATGCAATAGTTTTTACTAGACTAAATATTGCCTAAGCAGTGGGAGTTCTTAGTAGGTTTATGTCTAACCATGGTAAATAATATTGGACTCATGTTAAGGGGGTATTTAGATATTTGCAAGGAACTTTTGATTATCACTTATGTTATCATTGTTATAATGATGGAGACAAGCTACTAGACATACAGGGATTTGTTGATACATATTGAGCAAGTGACATGGATAGTCAAAGGTTCACTACCGACTATTTTTCCTTTGTTTGGAGGTGTTATTAGTTGGGTGAGTAAGAGGTAGCCCACAAATTCTTTATCTACTACTGAAATAGAGTATATGGTTGCTACACATGCTTGTAAGAGGTAGTATGGTTAGAGAGATTATGTTCAAGAGCTGGTTTTGATTGTAGGGTGGTTCAAATCAGATGTTCAAAAGTTAGAGCCATATTTGTTTGGCTAGGAATCCCATGTACCATGCTCATAATAAACATGTTGATGTATATTACCAGTATTCATGAGATGGTAGAGAATGGTAAGGTCATGTTATAAAAGGTTGAAACTCAAGAGAATGTTGCAGATTCACTTAGAGAATTAGTGAGCATAGAGAAGTTATTTTGATGGATATGTGCATAGAAATGGGGGCCAAAAAGGGGTCAAAAGTGGCTACTTTTTCTTTAAATCAACAAAAATTAATCTTGAACAAATAATTCAAGATACCCATGCTCAAAATTTTAAAAGGTGACAAGAACAAGATTAGTCGTGCTTAGAATCTAGTTTCTAAACAACTAACTTTTTAAAAAAATCCTAGAGATTAAGAGGGTCAAATAGGGGGAGATCATACAAAGTGGCATTGGTTTTGTTGAAAATTATAACATAGCATTATGTGTGCTTCCCCTAAAATGTTGACTTTTTTTAAAGTAGTTCACAAATCCCTTTAGTGGAAAATTAGTTAACACTACATAGTTTATGCCATATTTTTCTTCTATCTTTTCATGAATATACGATTGTTTACTAATTTGCAAAGTTGACACATCCTGAAATACAAAAAATTGAGTGTGCTCCCCACTTAATTTTAATAAAACTAATAAAAAATATTATTTTTAAATGTGTATAGAATGGAGAATATAAAATGTAATTTGTTTCAAATTTTGATGAGTAAATAAAAAAACCAAAAAATTATACATAGGTTTTTGGAAAAAAATGAAGACACTACTAAAACTAATTAGAGATCGAGACCTTAATATATTCAAATTTTAAAAAATTACATGGCTAGAAAGTTAACACAACTTTATCTCATAATAGTGCTTTTTTAGAATTTTGTTAGAAATACATGAACCTGATGGAGAGAACACTCGACATTTGTATGTTTTTTGTATGAATTTTTGTAAAACACATATTTACTTCCTCCTGGAAGTCATCAAAGAGGTGAGCATAAAAGGAACTCATAAGCTTTTAAAGTATGATACTAAATGTTATAAAGGCATAATCCTATTCACAAAGCACACTGTATTGATTGAAATCAACATGAGGAATTTCATGTTCATCAATCATTATCACACATGCATAAGGAATTCACACATCGTACAACCTGTTTATATAGAACATCAACTCATATATAGATACATCAATTACAGATCTGACATCTAAACACATATTTTCATTCATCCACATTACAGGGATTAACCTCACAAGGCTCACATAAAGGTTTAGGGTGATGTCATAGTCTCATCATAGAACCAAGTAAAAAGGCTGATCCACATAACCAAGATACAAAAAGGTCACCAAACAACCGAAAGAAATAATCGCAATCCAAGAAAGTGCACATTACATCACTACACTCCATAAGATACACAAGGGCGAGGAAGAGTCCAACACAACCCTCACCACCTAGACCAACTGACTCAAGAGAACAATCAACCAAGAGGATCACAACCACCACAAAACACAAGCGGAAGACTTCGATACTCATGTGACAAGGCCATCATGATGACAAAACAAGAGGATGGGTATTCCTCTAAGGTGAAGGTTAGTCAACAAACCACAACCTCACTCTCTCGCAGCTACATGTAGTAGGACAAGGGTCAAACCATGCTCAACCCACTCCATGTCGGTCTAAACAACATGCAAACCCTAGAGCTCCCAATGTTGAAACATGTGCTCTGATACCAAATGCCATGCCCACTTTTCCCATGCGGTCACAACACGCATCACATGTGTCATGTCCACATGCGTCATGTGGTCATGATACGAACTATCAAAAAATTTTCCTTACTACTCTGAAAACCCCCTCGCACACGTAAGCGTGCTCGGTGGCATACGCTTAAGGTGAGAAAAATACAGTTGACGGCGGCGTACCAAATACATGTGCACACACCCTAGACAAGGAAACACGTGGTTCCCTGACTTAGGTTAAAGTCACGAATTATATTTGAACAATAGTTGTTTTAGGAGATAGATCATCTTTCAGTAAAGCATGGTCATTTGTTTTTCTTTCCATTTTCTAGAATTTAATACTAATTTCTTCTCCTTCAGACTTAGCATTTTCAACCAAGCCCATTCAATTGCCCTCTCTTTCTTTTCTTAAAATTTAATTTTGCTTGTATTTCTATCACGTTCATTTTATCGTTTCTCTAAAATATAATATATATATATATATATATATATACCGCCATTATCTCAGTTCACTTAACTCTCAATTTCATTAATAAGTTCCTTAACTATAAAGAAAGTTAGAATAACTCATTGAAAACAGAGCAATGAGTTAATTTTGTTTTTGTAAATATAAACATTGTATTTTCGAATTGCAACTCTGAGTTTAAGCATCTATTCAATTCGTATTATACATTATGCATAAATAAATCCCACTTTCCTTGATTTAAGATTTCTATTTCAAGTCAAATGTTTTAAACTACATATAGTTTGTCTTCAAATGAATAGTGAAAAGTGAATAATAAAAGTAAATAGTGAATAGTAAAAGTGAAAAGTGAATAGTAAATAGTGAAAAGTGAATAGTAAAAGTGAATAGTGACAGTGAATAGTGAATAGTGAATAGTAAAAGTGCATAGTAAAAGTGAAAAAGTCCCCATCCTAAGATGAGACCCTCAAGGTGGCAATAATTTCAAAAGCAATACTGCAACCCAAATTTTATTTATTTCATGGTGGGGATATTTTTTAACACTTTTACAAAATTAATTAAAACATCAACTAACTCACAACGTTGCAAGTAGAAGAAGAAGGAACTAGATAATTTTAATATCCTTTTAAAAACAAATTTTTTTTCCTTTTCTTAATTCTAAATGGTAAAACTTAATGAGCAAGAATATTGCAACTATCAGCCCAAGAAAAGAGAGGATTTCCTCACAACTCCAAAAATAACAATTTTTACAACAATAGGGAGATAATTTTCTCCTTTTGAAAAAATTGACAAGGAAGGAGCTATTAAAAGATCAGACTCTCCTTAAGACTTAAGGAAAATAAAATATTTTTTAAGATCCAATAATCTTCTCCAAGCTTCACAATAAGCTCTAAGAATACCTGCATAACACACAAAGAAAGAAATATCACACAAGTTGCTCTCCTCCCTACCGTAGACCCGCAAGTGGGTCACCCCCGAGTTAGGGAGACCATCCACATACCCAGGGTAGAATAGACTTAAACACATCACAACATTGAATAACACCAGCAAATCAAATAACACACACACACACCCATGGTATACTCACATTACAATGAACCAGTTTAGGTGAGTTCAGGAGGGTAAGGGAGTAGACAATCTCTACCTCTAGGTGCCATCCTTTCACAAATTATCACAAGGCCTCAAGCCAATATAATCACAAGGCCTCAAGCCAACAGTATAATCTTCCACAAGGCCTCAAGCCTTCCAATGAATCAAGTAACCAAGGATATCCAAATAGGCTTTCAAAGCCAATAAGCCCTCAAGGCTAAAAATAGTACCAATTTTCCCTCAAGGCATATCATGTAACCAGAATCAGGATGACACCCGAGGAGTCACACCTCCCCTCCCTAAACACGATGAGCATTGCCTTCCAACTGGAAGGAGCTCTCTCTACACCCCAAAACAAAACCCAAAAATAAATAGAAAAGCTCAAAGAAGACATTGCAAGACTCTTTCAACAACCAAGATATAAACATGCATATCAAACATTAGATCACATAAGAGGATAGAATTTGTTCACCAACCTTTCAAAGCCCAATTATGGAAGAATCTGATGAAGAGCTCCTCTCTACTTCCTTCTCCAAAATCTCCTTCTTTTTCCTCCAATATCCAACCCCCAAAATAATCTCTCTATGATCACAAGCAAGGGATAATGTATGGAGGATATAGGATGGCTAGAATAATTTCGGTATTATGAGGCTATGAAGAGAAGAATAGAGGAAGAATTGGGCATTATGAGGATGCCAGAAGAAGAATTCCTAGAGGAAATTGGGCATGATGAGGATGAAAGAATGAAATCCCCCTGTAAGAATGAAGTCCTCTCCTGCAAGAATGAAGTTCACCTGCAAAAAAAATGATGTCCCCTTCAAAATTCCTGTCTTCTTAATTGCTTAGAGAAGGGTCTCATTTATAGATTTTCGAAGAAGGGAATGGAAGGTGAGGATCAAGAGTTGAGATCAAGGGCTCACATTATTTGTGAATTTTAAATTCATAGTGGATGAATTAAAAATTTATTTTTTAAACGATGTAAAATTTAAATAACCCCACTATCCCAAGTGGAATTAATAAAATATCCCCACTATCCCAAGTGGAATTAAAAAAATATCTCCACTATCCCAAGTGGAATTAATAAAATAAACCCACTCATTATCCATTATCCCTAATGGACTTAAAACAATTAACCTCACTCAAGAGGTCCCCCATTATAGCCCACATGTAGAAATAAAATACAATAAGTAAACTAAAATAAGAGAGAGTGGGTGACACACCACCCTCATTAAGGGAAACCCTACCAAAAGAGAGGCACAATAAGACAAGCACTCCATTATTAGGGGATCATGGAGTTGCTCCATGACTTAGAAGTGGGCCTGAATGTGGATTCCACTCATCCCATTGTCCCCATGCTTCCAAATTCGTCACTTAACTTCACCCTGAAGTTGAAGTGACTATATGGAGGTTATCCCAAGGTTATCCCAAGGTTATCCTAGTCAAAAAGGTCCCTAGACCCATAGGGTATAACCTAGGGTTGATTTAAACCTATTTAGGACTCCCAGAGTCAAGAAAAAATACAAGAAGAGGGTCAAAAAGAAATAAAATTTAAACAAGATTTAAAACAACATTTCTTACAACACTTATCATAATAAAAGTAAATTAGAAGATAGCCCTTATTCCCTTGACCTCATGCAACATTAACACATTAAAACATTACAACATTTTTCTAAAACATGAGGTTGATCTTAGTTCCTTATGGAACTAGATCGGCTCACAAGGGATACAACATAGGTATGGGATGATCTCCTATATATGTGGTTTCATTAGTAATACCTACACACTCAAACTCAAAGTCAATAACTCATAAAAATATCATAGCCGAAGCAATTAAAATACATGCATTTCTATTGCATACCACAGTTCTTATAAACATAATGAAATCACATGACAATTTTCTATCTAACATCACCCAATTAGTTTTCCTTTAACATAATAAGATTTTAATAGTTTGAAAATCTGGGAACAACAGTCCCATAAATATAAAAATACCAACAACAGTAAGCTAAATAGTCACATGTACATAAATGAAAAAGTGTAGGCCTCACAGTAAGTGATTTGATACACTGCTGAGTCGAATCAGAGGTCTCCCTTTTTCATCCAAGTTTCATCAATGGATGTATACATACATTAAGGTGATCCTCAAGGGTCAACAGAAAATCTTCTAGGGGGAACAGATCAACAATGCTTTGTATGACCAACTGGTGAAAGTTAATACAACTTTCAAGTTTTATATGACTTCATATCTGGTATATGTTGTTTCTAGCATGAGGAGTTTTCCTTGTTTAACTCAAGTTGGTGATAGGAGATTGGATCCAGTTTATGAGTATTATCCATAGATTACTCTAAAGGGATGAATCCATCATTTTTGTAGAGTTAATGATGCCTTCTTTTTAGTATTCATGTGTTTATAGAATAATGAACTTGAGAAGAAAAGAGTATCAGATGATGCTTGGGAAGTGGTTAACTCTTTTGGCTATTTATTTTTTACAGTTTCCAACTTTCACTTACCTCAGAGTGGGATATTATCCTGGTTATCCATATATGCTTCCACAATATCCTAGTGATAGAATTATTCTGATGGAACTATGTAGGCAATTGATTGTTGCACACAATAAGCAGATGGAGCTGAAAAAGTCAAGAATTAAGTTTCCTGTAGAAATTGGGAGGTACTATGTTCAGTCAGCCACCAAGGCCAAAGCAGTTGAATTAGAAATGCAACTAGTTACTATGAAGACTTTCAAGAAAAGAGATCATTTTGATTTCAGAAGAGTGCAAGACAAGATCAAGAGGAGCTCAGTTTTCCATATGCCAATGGTTGAAGATATTTGGGCCGCTCTCAGAACATAGAATGAGATCAGGAAGCTAAATTATTGTAGACTTCACTTGAGTTAGATTGAAGGATTAGGTCTTGTAGATTTTCCAGAGGGAATGAAGATGAAGGTGATGTTTTGGATCCCAAATATAATGTTGAGAACATTGAAGCCTCGCCTTTACTAAAGGTCAAATGGTCTGTCAAAGAGGAAACTTCAATCAGAAAAAGATTTCAGTCAATTCTATCCAATACAAATGTGTGGTTAGGAAGTAAGGGAATAAGTCTGAAAGAATTTCTTACTGGGTCGAAAACTGAGATTCAGGAGCAAACAGGGGAAAAGATAGAAAAATGAACAAAGAATAAGTGACACTCCTAAAATACATAAACCAAAAATCAAGTTTGTATCGAAAGGAGGTAAGAAAAAGGAGGTTGTAGGAACTTCTACTGTCACAGAATCAGGTGTCAAGGATACAAATGTTGATAAAATGGAGATTGAAGATATTGAGATTGAACAACAAGATGTTGAGGAACCTGATGATGCTGAGCAAGTAGAAATGATTGAAAAACCTCATGAGGAAGGTGACAGAGAACAAGAGAAAGAGGAGAATGTAGAGTAGGAACAACTTGGTGATCCAAAACATTTCTAGAATCATGGAGTTTATTGAAAATTGAGAGAAGTGTTCTTGTTTTGGTTAAATAGACTTTGTGTTATTTTCGCATTGCGAGAGTTTGTGTTTACATTTGTGAGAATAGAATTGTTTAGAGACTTTGTGCTATAAACTATTGTGTTCAAGTTAGTTATATCATATTGGGTGAAAGTGGAGACTTTGAGCTACATTTGAATTCAATCAAGTTTATTTGTGGGAAATAAATCAAACAATAGAAGACTTTGTGTTTCTATAATTTATCTCACTTCATAATTTGCTAAATATCATTTCTATTGAAGTTAACATTGTGAAGAGGAAAACATCTATTCTAAAAAAAGAGAATAGGATGAAATGAAAACACTCCAAACATAGTTTTAGTTTATATAAGTATTAAAAGTTGTTGATTAGAAATAATCCATTATCTAGAGGGAACCTCCCCTTGCTAAGAGGAGAGACTCAGTCTCATCATAGTTGTGGCGATATAACCATTTTGTCGTTGGTTAGCTAAATGACAAAATATTCACCCAAAAGTTTTTTGGTGACTCTACTGAGGAAGAACGTGCAACTTAGAGCCTCATGCTTTGAGTTGAAGCATATCGTCCTCATCCATTGTTTTAAGTTGTTCAAAACTTTGTTGAGTACGTTGCATTCTGGCAGACTCAAGGTGTACAAGAAGCTCAAGGTATTATTGATCTTGTATTTGAGTTAATGCAGCAAAATAACTTTGGTCTTTTGCCTCCACAACCTCAGCTTCAGCAAACAAGGAGTTTTCCTCCTACCAACGCTAGGTCTCCAATACCAGGTGAAGCTTCTAGCTCCAGTACTAATAGAGTTTTATTTGTTTGAATCCCTCAAAGGTTTGTTATCCCACCTTTCAATCAGTACATAATGGCAGCTCAAGGCCCATGGGGTAATAATTTTGGTCCTTTGAATTTAACACCACCACTGCATGGACTACCTCATATTTCAAGGAAGAATTTCCCTAAATTCTATGACAATAGGAAAGTCCATCCTAATGAACACATTGTAGCTTTTTGCATAGCTTGTGGTGTGATAGGGGTGGAACATGAATATGTAGCTATGAGACTTTTTGTTGAAACACTTCAAGGTGTTGCTATAGATTGGTTTTACCATCTTCAAGCCCAAACCATAACCAATTGGAATACTCTCAAAACCAAGTTTGAAGCTAGGTTTAAGCCTACAAAAGATGCATATGCTTTGTTAGCCTAGCTAACACAGATGAAGAAACAACCACATGAGCCCATGCGAGATTTCATCACCAAGTTCAATAAATTAACAAATAGGATTCCAACAACCGCTCAACCAATGGCAGAGAATCTGAAATGTTTCTTCATCAACTCTCAGCTTTTTAAGGTAAGCTTTCTATTAAGGCGGGCTAGTCCCATTGATCTTCCTCTAGAACAAAGTTTGGCTATAGAGGTTGAAGATGATCTTATCCTTGCAGGTAAGATAAGAAGGGATTCAAATAGAAATAGAGGTCAATCCTCTACTAATAATTCTTCCACAAGCACCACAGATCCTATGGTGTAAAAGTTAGCAAATGATTTGCTAGCTTTGAAAAAGAAAATGTCCCAAGGTATGTCCATTCCTTCTTATAGGGATATACCAAGAAGGATGTTCCCTAACAATTCATATCAGGGCAATGCTGCCAGAAATCAAGGGCAACAAAATCATCTTCCACCTACATAGGGGAAGCTTGCCATTGAAACACCTCCAGTCAACTTAGCAGTTGGATGCTATGAAGCGAAACATGATAATTCTTTCCAACCTGATTTGGATAAGGAGAATAATGCTAATCTTTTTACAAAAGGAGAAGAAGAATTAGCCAACAACTTTACCATTGTTTTTTTGAACTACTAAGATGAAGCAGAAAGAGAAGGAGAAGTATATGATGGAGCATATGCCATTTTTACCAAGTCCCAAAATCAATCAAATCAGCAGCCTGATAAAGGAAAGTCAAGAGAGGAACCTCAACCTATGATTTCAATTTCCAAATGAGGAACTCCATTGCCTTTTCAATCAAAGGACCTGGTTGTGAATAAACAAGTAAGTTCATCTAACAATCCTATTTCTTCTGCTTCTATCCCCCAGACCAGTACTACCCCTACTAAACCCCAAAATGATGGATTTCCTACCTCTCTATCTAATTAATTTCAGCTCTTTGACATAATAGATCATGCTAGGAAAACCAAAATCTAGATGTCTGAGGTAGAATATCTACAGGCTAACCCTAATCAATTTGATAAGTTAGGTAAGTATGTTAAAAACAAGACTGTCTCTACAGGGCAAGATTCTCCTAAAATTGCCCATGACTCCTCAAAGAATAGGTCCACCCAAAATAACCTAGTCACTACTCCCCTTGTTGTTCTAGGGAAGATAGAACCCTTCTATGTTTCTCTATTGGTCAATGGCCATAAGTTAAGCAATTGTATAATACACTCTGGGGCTTCTGACAATGTCTTGCCTGCCAAGGTGGTAGATGCTCTTGGTCTCACTTTAACTAAGACCTTTGGTAGATGTTTTTCAATGGAGAATAAGCAAGTGCCTTTGTTAGGCCAAATTAAGGATGCCCAATTTGTATTTGTAGCCTTTCCGGATAAGAGGATCAAGATGCCCGTACTAGTTGCCGATGTTCCAGCTTCTTATGACATTTTGCTTGGATGTAATTTTTGTAAAGATGTGGGTGGAGAACTAAACATGGATTTATTCAAGGCAAGGATACCTATTAAAAGTGTTATGCAAAAGTTACTTCCTAAAAAGGAGGCAAAATATATTGGTACCCAAACTGAAAATCTAAAAGCCCAAATTCTGTTTGAGTCTTCAGGAATGGGTAATTATTTCCTATCTACTAAAAATACTTCTTGTTCATTAGACAAGAGTTCAGATATTTCAGATGAAAGTTCAGATGAAGGCATAGTGATGCTAGATTCTTCTCTCTCTGATGAGGAAGAATCTACAGGTCATAGAAACATCAAAATGGGAAATTCAAATGATGTTTGGATTTTAGAATTTGATGGAACTTGTTCTTCCACCAGATCTAGAGCCGAAGTAGTTTTGATATTTCCGCAAGGTGATATCCTTCCTTTCTCCTATAAGTTGTAGTTTGACAATACTAATAACACCGCTGAATACGAGTCATTGTTACTCGGAATGGAGGATGCTCGTGTTAAAGCTATTAAGAATATTCACGCACAAGGTGATGCTGAACTTGTGGTTTGTCAAGTGAGAAATCTTTATCAGACCAAGAATGAAAGGCTAAGACATTACCGCAATCGTGTTTGAGATTGCATTGAAGGTTTTGATGCATTTGACATCTCTGCAGTGTCAAGAGAGTTTAATGATCGTGCTAATTCATTAACTATCTCTACCACCCTTATGGTCCCCCATAAGGACTTCAAAGGTAACAAGTATAAAATTGAGTTGGTTTTTGAACCAAGTGTGCCAAATAATGCTAACCATTGGCAAGTCTTCAATGGTGACAATCAGATCATAGCTTTCTTAGAGAAGACAGATAACTTTGATGAGCTCTATTTTGAAGGTAGTGATTCTCCACCATGTGAATATGTTTCTGAAATAGCTTCATAGATTGGTGAGGAGATTCTTCAGCTAAAAGGGAATAAAATTCTGAAAGGTTTGGTTTCTCTGGAAAAGTTATTTGACAAGCATGACAGATATATCAAACAACAGAAACAACTTGATTCAAGTTCATCCATGGAATTTGAGCATGTAAATTTGAGTTCTAAAGTAGATCCCAAGATGTTTAACATTGGGAAATGTTGCACTGCTGATGAGAAATTCAAGTTCATTACACTTCTTTTCCATTACATTGATGTTTTGGTGTATTCATATGATGATTTGAAGTCTTTTAGACCCAAGGAGATCCAACATGAAATCCCTCTCAAGGTTGGATCGTTACCTCACAAGCAAAAGTAGAGGCAGTATAATCCCAAGATATTAGGTACTATTCTTCCTAAAATCAAAAAAATGCTAAATGCAAGGATAATCTTTCCTATCCATCATTCCACTTGGATTGCAAATATTGTTCCTGTGAGAAAGAAGAACAAAGAAATACGTATTTGTGTTGACTTCAGAAATCTCAATCAATCTTCTTTAAAAGATAACTACCCTCTACCTATTATGGACCAAGTGTTACAAACTATAACTGGTTTAGAGATGCTGTGTATGTTAGACGGTTTCTCATGCTATAATCAAGTAGAAGTCAGCAAAGCAAATCAATACAAGACTGCCTTCACAACACCTTGGGGCACATTTGTATCCCGCAGGGTGTCGTTTGGTTTGATTAATGCTGGCACTACATTCCAAAGAGCAATGGACCTCACTTTTAGAGACGAGATGGGGAAATTCATTGTGGTATATCTTGATGACTTGGCTATTTTCTCTAAATAGCGTCAAGATCATGCCTACCATTTGTGACAGGTTCTGGAACGATGTCGTCAAAATGGTATTTCTCTTAATCCTATGAAATCAGTTTTTGGGGTTATAGAGGGTAAGCTTCTTCATCATATTATGTCTAGAGAAGGTACTAAAATTGATTCAGAAAGAGTCAAGTCTATCTAGAATCTTACTTAGCCTACTAGTAAGACTGTAGTTCATTATTTCTTCGGGAAGGTGAATTTTCTGTGGACGTTCATCCCAGAATTTGTAGAGAACATCATATTGTCAATATGATGAAGGGTAAGACCACTTTTCGTTGGAGTGCAGAAGGTAAGGTAGCATTCGAGGATATTAAGAGGGCCATAGCTCATGCTCTAGTTCTAGTTTGTCCTGACTATACAAAAGATTTCATAATGTACAGTTATGCTTCCGAGCATACACGTTCAGCCATTCTTGTTCAGTAGAATGAAGAGGGTCTGGAATCTCCCATTTCGTTTATGAACTGTCTACTAAAGGCTCATGAACTTAAGTACTCAAATATGGAGAAACATGCTTATGTCATGGTAAAGGTGGTGAAGCATATCTGGTTTTACATTTTGAATTCACATACTATTGTTTTAGTGCCGGATACAACAATGAAATCTATCTTGACACAACAAGAATTTGCACTAAAAGAGGAAATTGGATTGCCAAAATTCAAGAGTTTGATCTTGATAGCAAACCCACCAAGCTTGTGCATGGCATAGGTTTGTGTCAGCTGATTGCTGACAATGTCCCAAAAGAAATAGGTGATGAAGAGGTAAAGGTTGAGGATATGCCAATTGTTCTCTTTGTTACTACAATAGATGAGTGGTATTCCAATATTACTCATTTTCTTACCTATGGTGAGTGTCCTTCTCATTTATCTTATGAAGAGAAGCGAACTATCAAGTTAAAGGTTGCAAATTATGTCTAGTGGGATAATGGTTTGTATAAAAGAAGCCTTGATGGAGTTTTTCTCTGTTGTGTGGATAAAGCACAACAAAGCAAACTTTTAGAGTTTTTTCACAACTTGGCATGTGGAGGGCATTTTTCTGCACTTGTAATAGCTCATAAAATTTTATGGGCTAGGTACTATTGGCCTACATTGTTTCAAGATGCGTACAACTGGGTACGTAGATGAGAGCTCTGCCAACAGTTTGTTGGGAAGCCTAAGTTGGCTGCATTACCACTAAAACCAGTTGTGATTGAAGAACCTTTTTAGGAATGGGGTATTGACTTCATTGGTGCTGTGAACCCACCGTCAAGTGCGGGACACAATTTTTTTCTCACTGTAACAGATTACTTCACCAAGTGGGTGGAGGCAATTCCAATCAAGCACACTACTTCTGAGGTAGTATGTAATTTTCTCAAGGAGAATATTATTTCCCAGTTTGGAGTTCCAAACAAAATTGTAGTAGATAATGCTACTTGTTTTTCTTCAAATGAGATCACTAGTTTTTTCTTTGAATATGGGATCATTCTTTCTCACTCATCAGACTATTATCCACAAGGGAATGATCAGGTAGAATCTAGCAATAAGAATCTGGTTACAATTATCAGGAAACTGGTGGAGGATAATCAAATAACTTGGCATAAAGCTTTGTTTGATGCTTTATGGCTGATAGAATTACCCCCAAGAGGGAAATAGGTATGTCACCGTTTCAGCTTCTATATGGTTTGAATGCAGAAATACATATTACTTTAGAATTGTCATCTTTGAAGTTGGCAAAAGCAATGGAAGATAGGACTTTTGAAAGTTCTATTGACAAAAGAATAATGTACCTCACTGAACTTGAAGAGCAGTGGGTTATGGTAGTAGAGCGTATTGCTGAGCATCAAAGTCAAGTTAAGAAACTTTTTGACAAGAAGGTGAAGGCTAGAGAATTTCAAATTGGAGATCAAGTCTTGTTATGGGACAAGAGGAGAGAGCCAAAAGGAATGCATGGGAAGTTTGATTCCCTATGGAGAGGCCCATTCGTCATTCACCAATTTTGTGGTGAAAATAGCTTCTTGCTGGAGTATCTTGATGGAGCACCATTCTTACTACCCCATAGTGGACAACGTCTGAAACATTTCAATCTTTCAAGTATCAGATAAGTTCATTTGTACATTTGTATAGTTTTTGTGTTTTTATTTTTAATTTTTGTTTTAGTCTTTTTGTGTTGGTAGCTTGACTCTATGGCCCAATGGCATGGATGAAGGCACTTAGAGACTGGATTCTTCTCCCTTCGATTGGTTCAAAGAACAATCAAAGGAAGTTCCCCAGTTAGAGCCAGCTGTTGTTCTCAAAATTAGTTGCGCTCATTTTTGTAAACAACCCCTATGAAACTTGTCCATTTCGTAGCCTACACTCTAAGTTTGCAAATCGAGGCAAGTTCTCTTGACCTCACACAAAGTCTCTTGACACCTTACAATATCTTGTGACATTCCCCTAAGTCGATTCCTTGAAATTCGTGAAAATCGATTAGGTCGTAAGCTTGTCAAAATATCAATTTTGACTATCTTAGAGTGTTAGAAAATTTTTGTGTTTTTGCATGTAGTAACGGGCATTTTCACCGCTCTTACATGTATATTGTTGTTCTTATGTGCACTAGTGGTGAATTTGACCGCTTGTGCATATTCTTATGTCATTAGTGATTAACATGCACTAGTGGTCAAATTCACCACTCGTGCATGTTGTTTCATTGGTATGTAATGTCGACAAATTCTGTCACTCGGGCAAATCTCGGTGAATCAAGTTAACTGAGACTACATTAATGGCATGCGTGTGGGTGATTAATATAGTTTTTTGAACCTTTTAAAAGGTGTTTAGTCATTTTGTTTTATTTAGTAATCATTCTTAAACACTTGCGAATGCCATTAAGATCCCTCAGAAGCTGATCTAAGAGCGTGAATTTTTGAGTGCGCCAATTAGATTTTTGAGATCACGTCTAAGGTTTCGGTCAATTTTATAGGTAAGTTTATAACTTTTGTTTTTGTTTTTATTCCCTTTCTAGGGTTTTCCTATATGGTGGAATGATTGTTTGAGTTTTTATTGTTTAAGTGTTTAAGGAAATCTTTCTTTGTTGTTTCCTTTGTGAGTTGTTTTCAAACCCTAGTATGAGATTGGCCTAGGTTTTTCTTTTGCCATTATTTTCATTGGTGTTTTCTTCAATTTTAAACCTAAGTTTAAGAATGGATTTCAACTGATTGAGGACATAGGTCTTAAACTTGTTTTCAACCCATGCATCGACAGTGAAAACCACCGCAGACACATTTTTTTTGACTTCGGCCTTACTCATATGTAAGGGCGGCGAAAAATGCCGCCCCTACATAAAATTCTTATTAATTTTAATTACATGTCAGGTCGGCAAAAACCTCCACTTCCACATGTGTTGAAATTTCACAATTAGATGCTAGAATGGTCATTTTGACCAACTTAACATCTAAAGTTCATTCCCCCAATATGCACAAGCGGGCCTTTTCACCGCTTGTGCACGCACTGGTAAAACTTGCATTTTTACCCTCATGTAAGGGAAATCAAATTGACCGCCCCTAGATCAAACTCAATTTTTCTTCCATAAGCAATGTCAGTCGATTTCACTGACCGTACATGATAAAAAAACTTACCCCTCATGCAGAAACAGCCAAAATCGCTGCCCATGAATGTCACCCTGCAAATTTTCCTAACTCTAGGAAATTTTTCCTTTCGATACCTATTGGCCTACTTTCACCTGTTTCCTCGACTTACACACTCTCAAGCCCTTCAAGGCATGTTCCCGTGTTCATGATCATCAATTTGTAGTAATCCCAATTTGCCCATTTTTCCCCTAACTATGAGATCATGGATTTTTATAGTTTTAACAAACATCTGTGGTAGACGTCATTTCCAATTTTCTTCACAAAGTTGATGTCAGAGTCGTCCCCATCAAAGGCTAAAATCATGAAGTATAAGTACCAAGGGGTTTTCCCTATGACTTCATTACAGTCAAATGTGGACGAGATCAGAGATATAGAGATTGTTCATGTGGACATGGCCGAATTTGTGGATAGAACAAAGAAGCCCAATCCTCCTCGATATATGTAAAGATTATTGATAGCAACATTCAATTGGTTGTCTCTTTTCCTGTCATTGCCCACAATCCTAAATTTGTTCTCCAGGTAGCCAGTCACTATAATAGGGATACTAGGACTGTGTCTGATTCTCAAGGAAATGTGGTCATGAGATTAGATGCAGAGTTTCCTAATAAAATCTTTGTGTCCTTCAATTGTAAATGTTGGTGAAATAGATTTTGCTTCAGGACAAAAAGAATTTGATAAAGATGTGGAAGATGCAAAGAAACATATCAAGAGTAAGTGGTTGAAGACTCCTTAGAGCAATTTGTCTAGGTGGCCAAAAGACCTCCCAAGAAGTGACTTTGTCAAGGAGGTAAGTGATTTGATTACATTGCTGAGTCAAATCAGAGGTCTCCCTTCTTCATCCAAGTTTCATGAATGGATGTATACATACATTAAGGTGATTCTCAGGGGTCAATAGAAAATCTTCTGGGGGGGAACAGATGAGCAATGCTCTGTATGATCAGCTAGTGAAATTTAATACAACTTTCAAGTTTTATATGACTTCATATCTGGTATATGCTGCTACTAACATGAGGAGTTTTCATGGTTTAACTCAAGTTGGTGATAGGAAGATTGGTTCCAGTTTATGAGTATTATCCATAGATTACTCTAAAGGAATGAATCCATCATTTTTGTAGAGTTAATGATGCCTTCTTTTCGATATTCATGTGTTTATGGAATAATGAACTTGAGTAGAAAAGAGTATCAGATGAGGCCTGGGAAGTGGTTAACTCTTTTGGCAGTTTGTTTTTACAGTTTCCAACTATCACTTACCTCAGAGTGGGATATTATCCTGGTTATCTGTATATGCTTCCATGATATCTCAGTGATAGAATTATTCTAATGGAACTATGTAGGCAATTGATTGTTGTGCACAATAAGCAGATGGAGCTAAAAAAGTCAGGAATTGAGTTTCTTGTAGAAATTGGGAGGTACTCTGTTCAGTCAGCCACCAAGGCCAAAGAAGTTGAATTAGAAATGCAACTAGTTACTATGAAGACTTTCAAGAAAAGAGATCATTTTGATTTCAAAAGAGTGCAGGAGAAGATCAAGAGGAGGTCAATTTTCCATATGCCAATGGTTGAAGATATTTGGGTCAATCTCAAAATATAGAATGAGATCAGGAAGCTAGATTATTACAGAATTCACTTGAATCAGATTGAAGAATTAGGTCTTGCAGATATTCCAGAGGGAATGGAAGATGAAGGGGATGTTTTGGATCCCAAATACAATGTTGAGAACATTGAAGCCTCACCTTTACTAGAGGTCAAATGGTCAGTCAAAGAGGAAACTTCAATCAGAAAAAGATTTTAGTCAATTCTATCCAATACAAATGTGTGGTTAGGAAGTAAGGGAATAATTTTGAAAGAATTTCTTACCAGGTCAGAAACTGAGATTCAGGAACAAACAGGGAAAAAGGTAGAAAAATGAATAAAGAATAAAAGTGACACTCCTTCTAAAATACATAAACCAAAAATCAAGTTTGTATCTAAAGGAGGTAAGAAGGAGGTTGCAAGAGCTTCTACTATCACAGAATTAGGTGCTGAGGATACAAATGTTGATAAAATGGAGATTAAAGATATTGAGATTGAACAACAAGATGTTGAGGAACCTGATGATGCTGAGCAAGTAAAAATGATTGAAAAAACTCATGAGGAAGGTGACAGAGAACAATAGAAATAGGAGAATGTAGAGCAGGAACAACTTGGTGATTCACAATAGCCTCCTCAAAAAGATCTTCCACCGGAATCACAAGTTTCTACACCCCTACCTCATGCTTCTATTTCTGGTAGTTTTCCAGTAGTTTCCAATGTTCCTATTTCACCTATTTTTGTTGTGTCTTCTGATAATACCCCTCCCTCTATAAGAACAAGTTTTGGGACCGTGTCTGATTCTTCTAGTTCTATTCCAAGTTGATCTTCTCCATCATTTGATATTGGTGAACAAACTTGGAGCATTTTTTGGATGGTTCTGAAAAAGTGGTTGGTACAAGTGCAGTTTTTACCCACGCTAGTCCTATTGTTACTATAATAGGTGTGGGCATGGATCCAGCAAAATAATTAACTAACTCTTCTTCGAATGTTGGTTCCTCAACACTTCCTCCATGGTTGTCTGCATACACTCTCAAGAGAAAGAAGCAAGCAATTTCAGCGGATGAAATTGATATAGAGAAGTTATTTTTTGCTAAGCCAAAGGCCCAGAAAAAGAAACCTAAAACTATTTCTAGGCTTATTAATAAAAAAGGAGTCAAGTATGCAGAAATTGGTAAGCTACTAGATGATGTCACTGTAGATACTTTTGATATGAATGATTATATTATTTCTAGAGTTGAGTTAGGTAAGCTAACTCATGAAGGTATCAAGGCAGATTTTCAAGCCACTGCAAGCTCATGGCTTGAGAAGTATGATGAGGTAAAGAAAGAAAAAGAGTAGTACAAAGCAAAGGTAGAACAAATTGTTGTTGTTCTTTAGAAAATAGTAAAATCATCTGAGATTGTGGAACCTATGGCAGTGACTGTTGATGACCCTCTTATTCAAAAAGTTGAGAAAGTTCAGGCCAAAGGAAGAGTGGTTGGTGATATTGTGGAACGGTTGTTGGCACAAGGAAGGGTTCTATTGAAGACCGCAGTGGAAAGAAAAGGAAAGATGGACAAGGTAAAAGCTGAGCTAGATGACATTATTGATTTACTTTCTCAAGAACTACAAGATCAAGAAGAAAGTTTAGAGGAATGGACTGAGATGAAGAAGATCAAAATAAAAAATCTAATTTCCATTGGTGTCATTTCAAATCGAGAGTCTTATCTTAAGACCAAAGAATCTATTACTCATCGCATCAATGTGATAAAAGGTTTACTTGATGACTTGTGCCAAGTATGTGAAAATAGTGAAGATAGTAATGTCTTGCTTCTACACAGGTTAGAGGAAATCCCATGCACTCTAACAGGTGAGGATCATAAGTTTCTCTCTATAGATGAGATGATAGATGCTTTTGAGAAGATGGTACAGTAGAAGTTTGAAGATGAAACTTTCCTATAGTGATTTCAATGGATAGCTTTTATGATCATCACTCAACCTTTGAAAATCTAAAGGATAATCTTGAAAAACATGAGAAAGTGATAAAGGTCGTCAGGGATGCAGTTGTCAAGGCTCACACCATCTCAGATAATAAAGCCAAGCCTGATGTATGTGAAATGGTACTGGTGCAAACTATGTATAAAAACTTTTTGAAGAAGAATGATGGTGGCAGCTGAAGTTCCTTTTCAATGCCTTAGTTTATTTTCAGTCTTGTAGATGTAATTTGAATTTTGTTATGGACATATTCGTGACATGTATTTTTCTCAAATCTAATTACATGTGAGACAAAATAAGTCATAAGTCAAATAGGACTATTTTGTTTGAAAAAGTCAAAGTAGTTAAATTTTCCTATTTTTTCTCTAGGCTCTTCCCTATAAATAAAGAGGGCCTCTATTGTAATTTCTATCTTTTATCTATTGCAAGGATACTCTACCGAATTGGAAAACATTTCAAGACTTTAATCATTTTATGTTTATCAAATTTTCAAGTGAATATCAATATAAGCAAGCAATTTGGGTATCGGACTTTGAGTTGAATCATATTGTTTTATGATATCAATGTTCTTATGTCATTGGTGTTATATTATATTGAATCATTTCTAGAATCATGGAGTTTATTGAAAATTGAGAGAAGTGTTCTTGTTTTGGTTAAATAGACTTTGTGTTATTTTCGCATTGCGAGAGTTTGTGTTTACATTTGTGAGAATAGAATTGTTTAGAGACTTTGTGCTATAAACTATTGTGTTCAAGTTAGTTATATCATATTGGGTGAAAGTGGAGACTTTGAGCTACATTTGAATTCAATCAAGTTTATTTGTGGGAAATAAATCAAACAATAGAAGACTTTGTGTTTCTATAATTTATCTCACTTCATAAGTTGCTAAATATCATTTCCATTGAAGTTATCATTGTGAAGAGCAAAACATCTATTCTGAAAAAGAGAATAGGATGAAATGAAAACACCCCAAACATAGTTTTAGTTTATATAAGTATTAAAAGTTGTTGATTAGAAATAATCCATTATCTAGAGGGAACCTCCCCTTGTTGAGAGGAGAGACTTAGTATCATCATAGCTATGGCGATATAACCATTTTTCTATTGGTTAGCTAAATGACAAAATATTCACCCAACAAAACCCCATAATCATGCTTTTATGCATCATGTAACAACCATCCCATATAGCTAAAACAAAATAATATTATTCTTATAAAATAGTACAAATAACACAAGTCATGAAACAAATATCATTAATATATATTCAAATAAGATTCCATGCATCAGTGAATCAATATGTGCAATGAAATAGGACCATGCCTTTACAATATTCATCCATGTAGGCTTATACAAGAATTTCACATCAGTAATAAACATGAAAACACTCTGCATCTGATCCACTAAATGAGAGAGAGAGAGAGGTACAATTTACAGGATAACTAATAATCACCTTTAGATTGTTCAGTTACCTACACCATTCATATAATACTTGTCTTCATAACTGTACAAATCTTTCGGCATGAATCTGTGTGCAACTAGATATAAACATTAGTCTCGCAAAATCAATGAACAACATATTATATATCAATGCACAAAATGATGAACTTGCAGGCCCTAAGGGGCCGACCTAATGTATCGGGGGCTCATCCATGATGGCCTTGCCTACATATACGCATTGCAGAGACTTCGTAGTTCAGAGTAACTAGTCTTGCAACCATAAGATTGACTTAGATACTTTAACTCACAAGGGATCTAGTTCATCACATAATATTTTCTAGAGTCAATAAATCAATTAATATACACATCCATGTTGTTCCATATGTTGATTAAATTATTCAAGTTCTAAAAAGTGCATGCAAAAATTAAATTTATAAATATTCCTTAGAGGTAAACTAGGGAAGTTATAACAACAAAAATATTCCAACCATTCTTGGATATTGATATGAAACACAATTTCTTTTATAATTCTCTCATCCTCATCTATACTATAAATTAAAGTTTTAGCCTCATTCCTAAATTCTAATCTACATAAAATATAGCTTAAGGTAATTCATGAAAAGCCTACTAAATTTTCCATTCAATAAGAAAACCTCCAATTCCAAAGAACAAGTATCTCAAGAGTTCTATTCTCTCATACATGGCTTAGTTACACATTAAAGATTCTAAGAAAATAATTTACTCTACTTACTTAAATGAGATTCTTATTTTTGATTATTAACCTATAAAAATCAATTTCAATTGTTGACAAAACATTCTAGATGATTGGAAAAATGAATTAATTGAATAGAAATAGCCTTAACATGAAAAACCAGCAAGTAGTAAATCTGTCATAACTTTCTTATTTATTAATGAAATTCAAAAATTCAAGATGTTTTGGAAAGTTATGAATAAGGGGAATAAAACCCAGAAAAAAATTAGAAAAGTTCTATAAGATGAGGATGTAGTGTTTACAGCAATCATCCCTTTCCCTCAAATCTTGATTTACCCCAAACTTGATTATAAATTGAGAATGAATTGACTACTCAAAAGTATTCCCTTTATTATAATAAATTATAGAAATACTAAAAGATTAAAGATCTTTTATTTGCTTTAATTTTGATATTTCAAATCAAGTGCAATACATATATATGTCTGATTTAACAGTTGTTTTTATAAACTAATCAACATAAGGATTGAATTTGACCTTCTTGCATTACAAGAAATATTCTTGATTCCATCTAATTTTTGGATACAACTAAATATATGAAAGATTATCTATTCATACCCATTCCAAGAAAGAAAATATGAGAATTCATCTAACACACTTATGTAATGAGAATAATTCATTTCCAACAAAGTAAACTACCAACAAAACCCTAGATTTTCAATCTTTTCTTTAGCAGTGGTAAAAATGCAATAAATTTCAAAATACTTAATAAAATTGAAAAAAGTAAAATGTTTCGGAAAGATGAAAACATGATTCTCAAAACCCAGAAACTATTTTATAAAGTAATTCATATGATAAAATTAATTTCATGAGACAACAAGAAGTTTGCTTAAAAGAATTTTCAGAATAACTTTAACATAAATAATGGTTAGTTTTCAAGGAAATACCTCAAGGATTTGATTAATGAAGAATACCTCCAAATGCATTTGAAGAAAACTCCAAGATTCCTCAATGTGAGATCTTCCATATTATTCAGTTGAGCACTTCCTTTCTTCTACCAAGGATTCTTTTGCCCTCCTCATGAAATTCAAAAAAAATTCATCTAACAAGTTACCGTGGATGTATGTTTTCTTTGCCTCATCAAAATGGTTGTAATTTCCTTCAAGAATTCTTCAACATCAACTATGAACATCCTCTTGATGACCTGCAAAAATCAGAAATAAACCTAGACTCTTCTCTTGATTTCCCCTCCTTCTTGAAGCCAAACTTCCACCTCCTTATAATATCTCCTTTTTCCAAGTTTCATACTCTTCTTTTGGGCTCCAATGACTCCTTGTATTCCTCTTCTTGCTTGTAGAATTTGTTTCTTCTTTAAGAAATGTGATTCTTGGATTTCCTTTTATTTCTTTTCTTGATGACTTGAATTCTCTAAGACTCTTTGAGAGAAGAAGACTCTTCCACTTCCAATTTCGTCACCCATTTTCTTGTGCACTAAAAATGCATTAAAACAACTCTAAAACATATTTTTTATGAATAAACAAGTACCCTTCCCATAGGTGATTGACCTATGGTATTAATTTTTCAAAAATAATGATAAAATAGCTCTTATTCTCCAAAACACACAAGAATAATTAATTTAAATCAATTAACTAAACCATATCAAGACCTTACTACTAAATTCTATTTTATTTATAACTCATATCATAATTTCATGAACAAATCTAAAATTAGCTCCACTAACTTGAAACTATAAATAAATATTAATTATTCTCAATAAAATATCATAATTAATAAGTAAAATTAATTATTGAAATTAGGGGTCATGACACATCATAGAATCCATCGTAACTCTCATATATTATAATCTCATAAGATGATTTTACATATCATAATGATATTAGATGCTCTTACAACTCCTTACACACATTCCAAGATGGATGACATGTGGCAAAGAGTGCCACCTCAAAGTGGAACACCCAACTTCTTATGTGAGGAAAAAATAATAAATAATACAACAAATAATAAGTATTAAACATTGGGAATGAAAGGTTGAGACACCATTCTTAATAATATTTATTTTCATTTTATTTTAGAATTTGTTCCTTACATATTTTCTTCACTCACTTATGGGGAATGCTTGATTTTATTATCTTATATTGTGTTTGATCCTTCATTGCATTGTTTCACTACTCTTTTAACTTACCCTTTTGATCATTTATCCTTTCCTATTTTATCTTTCTTTTCTTATTATTTGACACTCTCTTGTTCCATGTACTTACATTGATTATATCTATCTTGAGCATTATTGTTTTATGCACTTATATTGATTATATCTAGCTATCATGAGAACTATATCTATGATCTATGCTAAATACATTTGCTTATCATTACCTATGATCTATGCTTTAAATCATTGTTATATATAGCTACTATGAGCTTCTATGTTCCATTATTGACATATTTTGGTACTATAGAGCATTACTATCTTGATCTTACATGAGAGATCAAATGTGAAAGAAAAGAACATGGTAAGAGAATCTTCATCCTTTATAGATTATAGGTTCACCTATTTGTTGCATTTATTTTATGCATGTTTAATAATACTACATACTTGGAGATGTGTTATCTACACTTATATATTCACATGTACCTCAAAGTAGGGGCAGAATATAATGGTGAAAAATGCATCTTTGATGCATTTCCTATTTAGTTTTGTGCTTAATTTTGAGTAATATCTTAATACATTTATATAGCTACAAATAGTACAATTTTCTACATAGTTGGGCCCATGTACCTAGTATTGTTTGCACCTAGCCCTTTGCTTATTGCTTATTCCTATGTGAGCATGTTCATGCAATTCTAATCCAATTGACTTATCTATCTAATTTTGGTCATTAATCCAATCCTTATCCATAATCCAATCTTATCGAACATATATCCAAGTTAGATATCTAACTCAAGTTGTGTCTACAAGTGCAAGGTCATCCTCACAGCCACAATATTGATCCTTTTAAATGAAAAATCAAAACCAAACATTTACCTGACTAGTCCCATCTTACACTTTGGTCCCAAGATGAATTTGCACAAACCTTCACATTTTGGTGTTTTGTAAATATGTATAAAAGACATTCCTTGCATTCATTTTAATCATTTGACATCAAGAGAGGATCATTGATGATCATAAGAACAATAATTCACATCCAGGGCACTCAAATTTAAGAATTTAGTAAGAAATTTAGCATATTTGATCACACTCATCCTAGCGCATGAGAATCACCTAGAAATTATTCTAGAATTCATGTGCATGTTTGAATCTTGTTGACTATAAAGTTATTTTAAATACTGCCATCTTGATAAGAAATGTTAAGAGTATGATAGATAATATAATTATCTAGTACTTTACTTCTTAAATAATATTGTGAGCATCATAGGTTGAGTTTATAGGCATAGATCAAGTTTGTAGTTGTGAACTAGATCCAGAACCACGAAGGTGAACCAACACATAATAATAAGGAAGAATATTCTAATTCACATCCATACACATGATTGTCTAACACATTTCTAAATATTGAGACACATCAACTTCATTGACTTAATCAATCATCACCCAGTCTTCAATTATAGAGTTATTCTCTCTCCTCACTAATTGGCTATTTGTAGAATGATTGTACTATCCATATAATATTGTGATTAATTGTGTTTATTTACCAAATTAGCCTAAAGAAGTCATCATTTTTCCTTTTCATTAATAAGAGCATATAATGATCTCTCTCTCTCATAGACACACACACACACACTCACTCACACTCACACATGACCTTTAGTGATTTGAAACCAAAAATTAAGACTTCAAACATAGATAACTTATCAACCCACTTATCACCTCATTAATCATTAGCCTAAAGAATTCATCATTTTTCCTTTTCATTAATAAGATCATATAATGATCTCTCTCTCTCTCTCTCTCTCTCTCTCTCTCTCTCTCTCTCTCTCTCTCTCTCTCTCTCTCTCTCTCTCTCACACACACACACACACACACACACATGAACTTTAGTGATTTGAAACAAAAAATTAGGACTTCAAACATAGATAACTTATCAGCCCACTTATCACCTCATTAATCATTAGCCTAAATAAGTCATCATTTTTCCTTTTCATTAATAAGATCATATAATGATCTCTCTCTCTCTCTCACATGACTTTTAGTGATTTGAAACCAAAAATTAGGACTTAAAACATAGTTAACTTATTAGTCCACTTGTCACCTCATTAATCATTTGAGAAAATGGTAAATAGTCATATTATTTTTACAAAAATGACATTAATTGTTAAACCGGTGCAGTTAAGTAAGACCCATAAATATATATACATATATGAGATAATATTTACTTAAAATGCCCAGAAGTTAATGTGATATGGCGTGAAATTGATAAGCTTACCTTTCAAAGGCCTTGACTCAATAGAGGCATAACCTACAATGACAATAGGGGGAGAAGCATCTCATGTCGTGACCATGAAAAAATAATTAAAAAGAAACTATATAGAGGCATATATATATAGTTAACAAAACTGCTCCCATACAAAAGGCATGCCTTGCAGTCGCAAGGGTGCACGTGTATAGACAAAATAGGAAAGATTACATCAAAAACTCAAAAAAAACAACATTCATCACTTGAGGATGTGATGTAGAAGGTGGCGAGTAACTTCAGTAAACTACTCTAGCCCCCGTCATCTGTCCTCAGCTAGAGGATACTCTAGGTGGTTCAACACAAAGTAGCAAGTCTCCATGTTGTCCCTTATTACTCCCTCTCGAAATAAAATAATTACCCGCTCCATCTCAACATCATTGCAGAGCTGTCTTAATTCAAACACTCCACCCTAGCTCCAGAACAAAGGTCTTTTATTGAAGGAGGACATTGCATGCAACACGATAGATTGCAAGTGAGGAGCAACCAACCGCTTCACCACTATGCATGTCAGGCCCTTATGTTTATGGGCTAGGGTGAATTCTGCTAGGACCCTCCCAAGGTAGAAGTGATCATGGAGGTGAAGATCAACCAAGGCTCGGAGGTTGATGACCTACATCAAAGCCCGTAGCATGTTGTTGTTCTAAACAGTGAACTCTCTCTGAATTTGTTCCCAAGCATCATTGGATTCGCACAGGTAGGTGTATCCATCGACTTGTGTGAAGGCCGTAGTGACAAAATTTGAAAACCATTGAGGGAAATAAGATATTTGCGAAATAAATAAACATGGAGAGTGGGTGGATTGAAGTTGGCATTGAATGCCTAGTCTTATCCAAGTGTGTAATCTGAGTCGAATGGTAAGAATGCACCTCCAAATCAAGATTTTAGAGGTTTCAGAAGTACCTAATCGGAGGCAAGCTCGATTGGATGATAAAGCTACATGTGTGAGAGAGGACATATAGTGCCCCTCCATTCTCACTGTGGATGTGCAGGTAGTTGTCTTTGGAACTTGGAGATGAAGGTAAAATAATAGGGATATTTAAAGGTATGTGCTAATGATGTTAAGCAGTTGGTGTTGTATATTATGAAATTATCGATTATGTGTTTCATGTATTACATGCTTCATGCTTCATATACATTGTATAACATGTATTAAGTGTATAAGCTTTGTGTATGCTTTATGTATTACATGTATTGATGCTTTGTGTTTCATATATAATTGTGTGCATATACTTCAACATGGATTCTCTCTCTGATGGTGTCCTCTATTTGGAGTGTCAAACCAAAGAACCTCTTTTAAGGAAAAATACAATTTAAAGTTAGGATTTAGTGATAGCTGACATACAAAATCTCTAGATAAAAGATTTCAATGAATAGCTCCCTTCATCCTTCTCTCTTTACATTATGACGTACCACCACATATTAAAGGATAGAATTTAGTATGATTAAAAAAATTGGAATGAATTATTATGGTGTACTATGGAAGTAGGTATCTAGGTCTAAGATTATTGAGATGGCTTGTCGAGGAGAGTTGGTCTCATCTTAAACATTACCTACTTAAATTCTAATTCATCCCAACATTGATTTTTTTAAATCAATGAATTTGTTACTTCATCTCTATTATATTTTTATGGATTTCAAATTATTTAAGGCATAATTTATGTGACCGAAGCAAAAATAAGTCTAGTTATTGCGACCATTAATCAAACTATTAAATTTAAAGAATTAAAAAAAGATAATATAAGGGAAAAAAAGTAATCGAAGGATGAACTTTCAAGAAATTAAAGGTGATCGAAAGGCTTGAAGGTGATCAAAGGGCTTAAAGGATGCGACCATAATACTAAGCATTGTGACCATGCATTAGAATTTGGGGCTTGCAAGGCATAAAAACATGAGGGGACATTCGAATGGGGGAGCCTCTGAAAAAAATCAGATTCTCACACATACTATAGCACATCAGCCTTCAATCCTTTCTGTCTTCCAAAGTCTCCTCTTTATGCCATCCTCGCTGCTCAAGCTTACAATATCTGTTGTTTTTTTTTGTCTTCTAAAGTCTCCTCTCTTTCGCACTATCGTATTTCAGGGCGTGCAATCATGGCAGGGATGGCAGTTGAAGGAACCTAGTTTGATAGTCGTCAGTATGATGCCAAGATGAACGAAATACTACAAACTGAAGGTGAAGATCTATTTGCCAGTTATGATGAAGTGCATGACACTTTTGATTCCATGGCGCTCCATGAAAATTTGCTCCGGGGCATCTACGCCTATGGGTTTGAGAAGCCTTCTGCAATTCAGCAGAAGGGAATGATGAGAGAATGTTAGTAGACTTTCAAAGGTTCTATAATGTGACTATCAAAGAGCTTCCTTCCAATGTTGCTGATCTTTTGTGAGGTTTAGTTCAAGGATTTTGGAAGAAATCCCTGATAAAATATTGTAATTATCATTTTATTGCACCTGATATGTAGACAATTGTTCTGCCATCTATTTTGCTGAAGGAATTAACATAAGGATATCTGAATAGCATATAGATCTTGCCCTTCCAATGTCTTGGCCACCTTCCATCTACTATCTGCTGACTCTGTGTAAGGTATGGCATCCTCTAATCAATGACAACCATCCCAATGGAATGTAAGGTATGAGTATGAGGTGGGGCGACTGAGGTTTACAGTACTGCGATCCAAGTGGTATGAAACAGAGCTCTATGAATCCTCTATATGAAACAGACCCGATGAGGAATGGTCCTCCAGTGATGTGCTTCAACTAATGGTATGACCTCTGTAGATCGGCACTTGTAGAGTCTAAAGCCAATTAGCATTGATATGCAAGGATCTTCACAATGTCAAGACTCTTCAGTGAACTCTTCAGACAACAATTCCTTCAATGATATTCAATAGTAGCAACAATGGTTTACAGCCTAATGACGAGGAATCAATCATGAGGCAAACGAACAATCTCCTCATCATGGAATCATAAAGATCAACTCAGCAATATCTCATCTCAATGTCAATTAGCAGCAATCATACTAAATAATATATCACATCAGTATCGCATCTCATTAATATCATTATTCGGAAATCATCGACATTATCAAGAATATCTCCTCATCGATCAATCATGGGATCCCATCATCTGAGCATTACAAATGGAAATCATAATCAATCTAGTGAATTAAGATAAATGTAAGTAATGGAATTGTTACGTAGAAGTCAGCCACATGAGCAAAGACAATGATAAATGTTATTTTAAGAGAATTGGTTAAAGAGTCCAAGTCAGCGACAATTTAGAACAAGACAAAATAAATATTATAAACGAAGTCTTGACTACGGTGTTGAAGATAACTAATCGACTATGATAAAGCACTAACTACAAGGTGACAAAGACCGTAAGGATGCGACTTATCATAGATTGCAAGTGTTCGAAGATATAAGAATCGTAGGCATTATGAGGAAGGATGAGGGGAACACACATTTAAAAGAACATTACAACTCCAAAAAAAAACCATCAAACAAGAGAACAACAAATAGAAATAGAACAAAACAACAGCTATCATCAAATCATCATTCACTTATAACAAACTGGCACCTCCTGCAACAGTAAGGAATTTTAATATATTTGAGCAGCAATCAATCCATATTCATCACTACAAGGTATGTTAACTTACCTTATGCTAGTATATTCATGATAATGCACTTTTGAAGGATTTCTCTAAGTCAGTAATAATAAAATAAGAATGTTATATTAGGATGAAATGAGAATATTTATAATATACAAAGAATACATCTAACTATGATAAATGTATGAGCATAATAGCATGATAGAATAAGTATGAACACAAAGCAGATGCCAATATAGAATAAATGTTATCATAGAGTAAAATGCAATAATTATGTTGTCATAAGAAGAATATCAGAAATATATACTTAGAAAGGCAACAAAGAATTTAGTTATGCATAAGTAATTTAGACTAAATGAGAAATGGTAGAGTTAAGATTTGTAAAATTAATTTAGAAATTAGGAAGTTATGTTTAAACATCAACTAAGTTTAAAATCAATAGATATATGTAGTAATAGCTATGGGTTTGCAATTAGTGAATAAAGTATGAAATTTTATTGGTACATTTTGTTATTACTTTTCTTCCTCTAGTTTTCTAGCCACTTATTAACGAGGCATTTAATTGTTGAGATAACCAACTTAGTTAAAATGAAATTAGTGAAAGTCAAAAAAATTAATTAACGATGTTAGTAGGTGATCTAAGTTTCTTTTACTTGAATATTAATTATGAAATTTAACGTTAAGGAAGTGTCTAAAATAAAGAGTAACAAATACCTTTCAACTAGCGATATTATTTGTTGGCAAGAGACACTGCTTCGGTATAGACTTGTATGTTGTCATTGATGGCAACAAGGCTCAAATATCCCCTCAACATGACTAGAAGACACTACTCCAGAAGGTCATATTAGAATTTAGGTCCGGTTGGTAAATATGACTAAGTATGGGCAATATAGAGTAAGGGACAGTAAGTGGATTAGTGTGCCTCAGCAGATGAAGACCTTAGTTGTTTGGTGTTGTTATATTCCAATGATTAAGTCCCGACTTCCTTCAGAAGTCATTTGGAGAAAATGTGTAAGTCTAGAAGAACAGACGTATGATAGAAACAGTGTACAGTACAGAATAAAATGGTCTGCATTCCTCTGCAAATACATATTTTTTCTGCAATTTTGTGGCAACTAAGAGACATGTCATGAATACCTAAATCCATGATTGTAGCCTTTGAAGTTCAATAGATCATATTCTACAAGCTCTCCAGTATCAGCTTCCAGTTCAACAATATTTCTCTGTGACAGAGCAACAGTTTCATGATCCACATTTTGACATGCAGAAGTATTTTGCTCCACGATTCTGAATGTATGTCAAGAGGTCAGTAATGAACATTGGATATGAATTGTGAGGTCCCATTTGGTCCACAATGCGAGTTGTGATTTGACAGATGAAGTTGTCAAGTATGTTCTTAAAGAACAGACTGATTGGTATGTTACATCCTTATGCAGTGAAGATATAGCATCTGGATAATCAATCTAAGTGTTCATATAATTGAGGCAAACCTATGTGAAGACTTGTACTCATTTGTCTAAGTTTGCATTACAAATTGTTCACAAGATCAAGTCGATAGAGTACAACTATTTGTTTACACATTTCATATTCTGGATGCTAACCTGATTATGGATCAAATCATGATGCAGATATATAAGAGCAATGAATTTTGGTTGATGCAATGATAAGGTGTGGTGTGATCAATGCGAGCATAAGAATATCAAAGTAGAGATAGAAGATCAGTAAGGATAAAGACTCAGGATACAGTAATAAGTTGCTAAATGACTGCACTCTGGCATGCTGATAGATGATTTTACAATATTCATATTTCCTATATAATTTCACTTATACTTGGTAGTAAGCCATCTTCATTAAGGTAGTGAGCCTAGTAGTAAGCAATCATTAGGGTTTAACAACCCTCATTGTAATCTTTCTAGGTTTAGGATTGAGACAGTGAACCTGCTAGACCTAGTTGTACTTCATGGCAGTGAGCCAGCATGTTCTAGGCCTATGGAGTGACCAAGCCTAAACATCACCATTTGTAAAAGATTGTAATATATATTGAGAGCTAATCCTCTCTGTGGTTTTTCCCCACCTTAGGGTTTTCCACGTAAAAACCCTGGTGTCCATGCATTATGTTTTTGTGGTTTCTATTCATTTGCATATTGTGCTTTTGCTTAATTAATTTTGGAAAGGGGTTAAAAGTGAAATTGCATGAAAGGTTTTATGGAACACTGATTCACCCCCCCTCTCAGTGTTCCTGATATTCAATAATTGATATCAGAGAAAGGTTCCTTGGAAGAAGCCTAACAACTTGAGGAAGATCTAGGAAGGTTCACCAATGGTAGCACAAAGGTATCTCACTTATCCGGAAGCAGACCCTCCTGGCAGCATTAAAATTGGCAATCAAGTATATGTCAATAATGAACAATTTGAAGCATCTCTAGAAGATCTTGACAACTTCGAGTCTGATATCAAGGGTTTAGAGGAGAGTATCAAAGAAGCTGATAATTGCATTATGAAATTAAAAAAATAGATCAATAAATCTCAAGAAAGAAGGAAAGAATTATGCGAACAACTAAAAAAAGCAAGTGAATCCACAGAGAGTCTTCTTAGGGTGATTGAAGAAAAGACCAAGAATGAGGAATATTTGAATCAAGTTGTGAAGGACAAGTTAGAGGATTGTGAAAAACTAGGAAAAGAAGTTCTGCTCTTGAAATTTGATCTAGAAATAGCTAATAGATACAAAGAAAAATTCAAAATAAGCTCTACAAAAATTGATGAGTTACTAACTAGTCAAAAGTATCCAGATGATAAGCAAGGCTTGGGATTTGAAAAGGGAGAAAGTTCAAATTTAGGGCAAGATAGATCTAAAGAAGGAAAAGGTAGAGACCATTCAGTAAGGAATCAAAGAAGAAGACCTAAAAGACCTCCGGTTAGGCATCCAAATGCACAAAGGTACCCATCTTTCAATGGTTATTGTTTCAAATGCAATAAGTATGGTCATAGGGCTACTTAGTGTAGAAATAGAATAAATCAAAATGTTCCATCTTTTTTTGGTCAATGTTTCAATTGCAAGAAGATTGGTCATAAAGCAAATGAGTGCAGAAGTGTGTCAAGAAATGTGCCAAACTATTCAAGGAATGGTAAACCTTTAAATGGAAAATGTTTTGCATGCAATAGATTTGGGCATATGGATAATCAATGCAAATCAAGACCAATCTATAATAAAAGGAGAAATCAAGGACAGAGAAAAGTTGTTTGCTTCATTTGCAACAAATCCAGACAATTTGCAAAGTTCTGCGGAAGCAAAAATACAAAAAGAGACTATCATGCAGAAAAGGGGAAAACAAAGTAGAAGGTAGACAAAGGCAAAAAGAAGATTGATCCAGTAGAAACCAAGAAGGAGATGAATATGATCTGGATCAAAAAGGGTATGAATGAGGTTAAGGATGAATCCGCACCAGCATTCGGTGTAGATACTTCCTCCAAGAAGTAAATTGAGAGCTCTGACTCAGGGAGAGTAGTGTTAAAAATCTAAATCCCCAAGCCAAAAAGTTGGTGCTGGAATCTAGCACGGAGATATGGTATGGAATTCAATAATATAAATCCTCTAAAAGAAAAACCAAAAGAGAATAAGCTAATGCAAAATATTGCAGAGCAATTTTAACCGGCTGTATTTATCAAAAGAGAGATAGACAACTTTTTGGAACAAGCATTAATGATGATTAGGTTAAGTCATGTGGAGGATAAAAGGGAACTAGTTTAGTCTCAGAATCAATTTGCACCTAAAGCTATCAAGTGTTCAGAGAGATTGAAGCAAAATTTGAGCAACGACAACCAAGACTTGAAGCATTTGGAGAAATTCAAAGAAAGGAAACCCTAACACAGTAGAACAAGGTATTTTCATTGAAACCCCATTTGTGAATCTGTTGAACCTTTGCAATGGCAACTCCATAAGTTGTTGCTATTACTGAGTGACCACAACCTAAATTCAAGAAACATCCCTACAAAGCAACTAAAGTTGATCCAATGGGTGCATTCTCGGGTATACCTTATGGAGTTTTGTATGTTGAGGATGTTAAGGCATATATTCATGTTGCTCTAGAAGAACACAACAATATTTGTTTGTCAAATTTACATCACCACCATCTAACTGATGACCAGTATGATCTGAAGGAAGAATACAAAGCCCTAAAGGAAAAGAAATTTATTCAATATGTGGATTTCCCTACATTTGCAGACAATGAATGGGTCTGGTATGTTATGAGCCGAATTCATGATGAATTCATGTGGTCTGAAGAAAAGCTAGAAAGAAGAAGCCTCGCCTATACCAAGAGACACTACTGAATCAGTGAAAGAATTTTTGGAGAAAAGAAAGCAAGTTTTGGATGAGCCAGAATTTCTACATGGTCTAATAAACTTGGACACAATGTCACCGGTACAGAAGCTGAAGTTGGTTACAATTGTTTAGGCTAAGGCTCAAGAGGAAATGTTGAATTCTAACATTGAGGATAGTGAGCTCATTGATGAAGCATCCAGCATTTTGGACAAGCTGATGCCATCTTATCAGAAAGATAGCTCCTTGCCTCCAAACAACCAACTCAAAGGACTTATCAATTCGGTAAGAAAACATTTTGAATCTTTTGAGAAGTCTACTGAAGTAAAAGCAAAGCAAGAATTTGATGAGAAAAGATTGGAAGAGTTGAAGAAAATGATAGCCAATGATAAAATTCAGTTAGATAACAGAATAGCAAGCATTAAAAATGTTGTGAAAGAAGCTAGTGACTTGTACAAATTCTATTTATCCTGGCCAAAAGTTACACAGAAGATTGAAGAAAAGATCAAAGATTTGGAACAAAAACTGATGGACATTTCTATGAAATTTGATCCTACAGTAGAGTCAGTAAGCAATAAAGAAACTAAGGTCATTAACATCCACAATGACTTAAATGATTTAATAAATCAGAGGTATCAGATGAAAAGAAGAATGGGACAGTTAAGAAGACTAATCTTCCTTAAGCTAGACTCAATGACAAATCTTATAGCAGAGGCTAAGATAGCTGCACAAATAGATACACCCTCTGATTTGAAAAAGGTAGAAACCTTAGTCCTTCTCTTTAGTGGACACATTCAAATTTTAGATAATGCCAAGAAAGGCTGGGATGATGAGTGGGCACAGATTAAGAAAATATTCAATGACATTCTCCAACACTTGTAATATAAATTTATGAAGATTGTACTTGTAAATATATAGCAGAGTACATAAAATTTTGAAGTTTTGACAGATTTTTGGTTCTGGATCACACCCTTTGCCATTAATGTCAAAGGGGGAGAAGAAGATCAGTGTATATAGTAAGGGGGAGCAGTCAAGCATTTCTCACTAAGTGTTTCCATCAATGCCAAAGTGGGAGATTGTTGGCAAGAGACACTGCTTCGGTATAGACTTGTATGTTTTCATTGATGGCAGCAAGGCTCAGAGATCCCCTCAACATGACTAGAAGACACTACTCCAGAAGGTCATATTGGAATTCAAGTCTGGTTGGTAAAAATGACTAAGTATGGGCAATATACAGAGTAAGGGATAGTAAGTAGATCAGTGTGCCTCTGAAGATGAAGACCTAGAAATGTAGCTCAGGTATAATGTTCATAGTTGTTTGGTGTTGTTATATTCTAGTGATCAAGTCCCGACTTCCTTCAGAAGTCATTTGGAGAAAATGTCTAAGTCTGGAAGAATAGAGGTATGATAGGAACAGTGTACAGTACAAAATAAAATGGTCCACATTCCTCTGCAAGTGTATATTTTTTTCTGTAGTTTTGAGGCAACTAAGAGACATGTCATGAATACCTAAATCTAGGATTATAGCCTTTGAAGTTCAATAGATCATATTCTACAAGCTCTCCAATATCGGCTTCCAATTCAACAATATTTCTCTGTGATAGAGCAGCAGTTTCATGATCCACATTTTGACATGTAGAAGTATTTTGCTCCATGGTTCTGAAGGTATGTCAAGAGGTTAGTAATGAACATTGGATATGAATTGTGAGGTCCCATTTGGTCTGCAGTGCGAGTTGTGATGTGACAGATGAAGTTGTTAAGTATGTTCTTAAAGAACATGCCAACTGGTATATTAGATCCTTATGCAGAGAAGATATAGCATCTAGATAATCAATCTAAGTGTTCATATGATTGAGGCAAACCTATGTGAAGACTTGTACTCATTTTTCTAAGTCCGTATTATAGATTGTTCACAAGATCAAGCCGACAGAGCACAACTATTTGTTTACACGTTTCATATTTTGGATGTCGACCTAATTATGGATCAAATCATGATGCAGATATATAAGAGCGATGAATTTTGGTTGAGGCAATGATAAGGTGTGGTGTGATCAATGCAAGCATAACAATAGCAAAGCGGAGATAGAAGATCAGTAAGGATGAAGATTCAGGATACATTATTCAGTTGCTAAATGACTACACTCTGGCATGCCGATAGATGCTTTTACAGTATTCATATTTCCTATATAATTTCACTTATACTTGGCAGTGAGCCTGGCAGTAAGCAATCATTACAGTTTAGCAACCCTCATTGTATTTTTTCTAGGTTTAGGGTTGAGGCAGTGAGCCTACTAGACCTAGTTGTACTTCATGGCAGTGAGCCAACATGTTCTAGGCCCATGGAGTGACCAATCCTAAACATCACCATTTGTAAAACATGCAATATATATTGAGGGCTAATCCACTCCATGGTTTTTCCCCACCTTGGGGTTTTCCACGTAAAAATCCTGGTGTCCATGTGTTATGTCTTTGTGGTTGCTATTCATTTGCATATTGTACTTTTGCTTAATTAATTTTGGAAAATGGTTAAAAGTGAAATTGCATGAAAGGTTTTATGGAACACTGATTCACCCCCCCTCTCAAAGTTCTTGATATTCAACAATTATTGTTGTGATTTCCAATCACAATAATATCATGGTTGGTGAAGTGTATAAACAATGTAAAAAATCATGATGTTAGCATTTTGAGAAATGTCAATATTGAGCTATTAGTGTCGAATAGAATTCTAGTTAAGTGATTTTCATTTCAAGAATTACCCTTGGCAAGATTAGTAAATACTCTTGTGATTTCATGAATAATGATGCTAATCTTGTTGGAGATAAACTTAGAATTGGTAATATTAGAAACTATATATATAACTAACATATTAAAGGTGAAATTGGTAACACTATCTTTAGTAATACTAGTAAGGATAATGTTAAAGTTTTAATATCGAGTATTGAAGATAAAATTATCATAATCATATATTGTCAAAATTGGTGGTTGTGTATTGTTTAGTTATGTAAAATTAGGGCATGACATTACTTGGTTCTGTAAAATGAACCTTGCTTGTTATATCGATCATGTATCTTTTATTATTAATGAAAGTTTCTAGAAATCTTAATGTTAGTTTCGTGAGTAGCACAATTGAGAAACCTTAGAGGATCTAGGACTAGATTATTATATTATGTTATGCATTCTATTGTTATTTTCTTTAAAAAGAAATGTTCCCTTAATTTGACCTAGTGTAGTGTTATCCTCTGGGGTTCCTGGGCGGGGGCGTTACAAGATAGGTTCATAAATGGTAATCATGAAAGGTGTGGAGTGCAGAGGAGGTAAATGAAAAAAGCAAGCACCGTCTTCCAGATAAATCGAGGAGATTACACAAGTGAAGAACAAAAGTACAAGTTAGATCCAAGTTGGCACCAACAAGGATGCCAACATGACCAGGCCAGAATGGCCATGGCCCCGCTAGTTGGGCTTTGTGTTAATGGAGGTCATGCCTTCATGTACCCTAGCAAGGATGTCCCATATGGTAAATTTCTCAGGCATTAAAATCAAACTTGGATTTTTGAAGACAGTTGAAGTCGGGGCCTTAGGGATGATTGAATCCATTTGTCTAGCATTGTTAGGTGATGGATACAAGTCTTGGGTCCACATTGAGCCATTAGGAAGAGTTTGGGAGCAAGGAAATTTTGGTTGTGGGTGAACAACCATCGAACAAGTAGTATTTTTTGTCCCAATTAGGGCTAAAGAAATTGTAGAGTGACCCGTTTTAGGAGGTGGCAGAGGAATAGTTTGCCTATCTAGAGTAGATGTGGGTTGGGACTCGAGCCACCTTGAAAAGGATTGGATGCTCCTTGTTTCAGCAATCCATCAGGCTCTTTTCTTGTTTCATTGCGGGGGTAATTAACTTCAAAGTATCTTCGGCTACCATAGGAGAGACAAAACACTTTATGTTTTTTAATCTCCAATGATTGAGTCCAAGTTTATTGGTCATGGCAAAGAGTGATTCTGAAGGGAAACCTTTGTATGGTCATCACTTGGATACGAGCATAGAGGTAAGAATCTTGCTCTAGTCACTCTAGGTCCATGTTGATCAAATACGAAGTGACCAACCGATCTTCCTATGGCAATTCTTTGACCAAAACTCAATAGGTAGATTGTACAGTAGTAGCCATTTTGGTTCATCATAAGGCTCATAGGTGGTTGAGTTAAATAGGTGCGACCATTGTCGAATGTAAAGCAGAGTTTCACACATTTTCTAGTTGTTGCCTTTTAGGACCATGTCTTTGTACGCTCAGAATCGTGACTCCGGTTACCTAGGGGCTGTCAAGTCAAATTTCGGCACACACACGGACCCTTTCCCTCCTTGCCACAAGGTGATCCACCACGTCACTCTCGCTCACGTGGGAGTAGCCAATCGAGAGGAGGTGAGACATGGCAGGGGTCTGGCTCGTTTGAAAGCTAGACTTCACGAAGGAGGGTCGGCAAGATTTGTGGCCGTTGTTATTGTGCATTTTGTTGAATGTTTCGCTCAATTGTTGTGGTAGTTGAAATAACCCTATGACCCGAAGGGTCACTAGTTTCTCTCCTTCTATTTGGGTTCCTTGAATTCCATCTTTGTGTGGGTAAACAGTTGTTTTCGTTAATGGCTTATGTTGTTTCTATGTCTCTAAGAAATGCTCTATGTAGTTGTAATTGCCTAATTTCTTCAACCAACAATAGAAAAAATGGGTCTCCTTGTGGTGCAATATGTGTCTGTTGTTGAATTTGTGGATGAATCTCCTCGATCTCATCTTAGATAGGACTTACCAACTCTCCTCTTACTCCTAAACACATTCATGAATTAGGATAGAGAAAGTTGTGTAATTGCTAACTCTAACCAGATCTGGGGTTTTGACCTAGGGTTTGTTTGTGAATACCTCATGATGGAATCGAGGGTTTTGCAATGTTATCTATTTTATCAGATCTATATGAATGCAAGCTAAATGATAATATGCAAAGCATCTTTTTAGTATTTTTAGAGTATTTTTGGAAAGAAAAATGCTTCTAATCTATGCAATAAATGTGCATGCAATCCTATATGAAAAGTTGAATCTATGTTTTTGTGGGTTTTTGGTATTTTCAATGCAATCTAATTAAATGGAAAAGAAAGATGCTTTTTCTAACAAAGTAGATCTATGAATGTAAAAATGATTAATCTAGCATACAAGATCTAACCCATCAAGGAAAAAGCACAATGTTACTATTCCCAAGAGCAAAGTGTGATGATCTAATTACTATGGAAGCAATTAAAAGAACCTGAAAAAGATGATGATTTGAAGACTCTACTACCCTCAATATCCTTGTGTAGGCAACCTCGAATCCTTTTGTGATAGTAGGGGATTCTATTGATGACAAAAAGACTCAAAGAAGTGAAAAGAAGCTTTTGTGAAGCTTGTGTGAGCTCGATGCGAGCTTGGATTGAGCATAATGGCATAAAAAAAAGAAGTAACATAGCTTTGCTTGTCTAAACAATCAAAGTAAAAGGCACTTATGTCCTGTATGAGCATATGAATGCTAGATTGGAAAGCAAACTTAGCAAGAACTGGTGCACAATAAATTTCCCTCCCTTTGTGCTTAAGGGAGAAGGGTATTTATAGGTTTGAAGAAGGGATTGGATTGAGGAGTTAACTCATTTGATTGATGAGTTAACAAGAATAGATTGGAGAGTTAACAAGGTTGATTACCCAGTGAACTTAGCTAATTAGGGAGTGATGAAGCAATGATAGCTTATCACTGAGGAAGAAATGGAGATGAGGGAATGCATGAGATTGATTAGAGAGTTAATTTAAGATCAAATAGAGCTAATTATGCATGTGTAGGTGCATGAAATACCGAAATTAGGATGGTAGAAGGCAAGGGGGAAGAAAAGGATGGATTCTGCACTAGAAAATAGGTCAATCATGTGGAAGAATCCATATCTCCACTTGTGTCCTTAGGATCCCCAATGGGGATCTAGAAATAATAGGGGGAGATTTGGATTCGATAGTCGAAATCAAAAACAGAAAGTGGGAGATGGATCAAGGGACCTCTAGAAGTCTTCTATGAGGTGCACTAGATGAAATACAAAGGGGAGAGGTGAAAACTCACCTACAAGACACTCACAAGGCTTAGGATCAAGGTTGAAAGCCAAAAAATGCAAGTCAACAAGTGTCGCAACAAGTGTCAAAAAGTGTCACAAACAGGGAAGAAAGAAATCGACAAAGTAGAAAGGACATAAGACAAGAAGAAAGGACACGTCATCAAGAGGCCTTCTACCCAAAGGATTTATTTTCACGCTTACATGTATGTGAGAAGGATTTGAATCATCATATGGGTCCTCGTGGAGGGAGTGTGTGATTTTGGTGCTTACATATTTGCCTCCTCGGGGACGGTAGTCTACATGAAAGGTAGGTACCATTCCTGAACTAGGCCCCACCTATTGTCGATTTTCCTGCAATTTGTACCATGAATCATTTGAGTTCGACTAGTCGCTTGCTTTTGTCAGTTTGAACTTGTAGGTATGAGAGCACGCAAAACAATGCATGAAACAAAAGCTTAAAAGCAAAGAACTAATGCTAAGCTAGAGAGGAGAACAGATTCTCCTTTTGATTGCAGATTTTGAATAACATATTTGATTTTTAAGGATTTTGATGTTTTTACAATTTTGATGTTTTTTCAATTTTTTCTGATTTTTATTTTTTTTGTGAAGATTTTACAAAGGTTTGATTTGACACTTTTTGAGGTTTTTGAGAGACCTATATTTAAGATACTTCTACCCTTGCCCCCTTGCATGGGGAGACTTGTGTACTTGATTACATAGTTTTGCTCCTTTGACTTGTTAGAGGAGTGACTTGTGCTCAGACATTGCTTTACACTTTATTGTTACAAGACTTGATTCAATGAGATCCATAAATAGCTTTAGTCGACATCTTGTACTTCACTTTCCCTTTTGTGCATATGGTTGGTTAGAGATTTTATGTTGCTTAGGAGAATGCATACCTAAGATGATCACATATGGATGATGCAATTTCTTTGTCTTTTTGAGCATATATATATTAATGTAGGTGACAATATTCAGATGCAATAACACAAGAAATGTTGAAATGAAACATTTACTCTTACTAAAAGTCATGAGATATGACATTTGACTTTATTACTTTGAGACTCCTTTCTGATTTTGATATGGATGCAACGTGGAATAAACAAAATGAATGTTCTTAAATGTGATTTTCAATTCAGGGGATTGCGGGTTGTCCTGATATAAGAAAACTATTCAAGGCTATGAGATAGGATTTAGGGAAAACTCAAGTGGGGAGTGAAAATGAATATGGAGTGTTTCTGATTTCTAGGCCTTGCTAAAGGCTAAACACTGATCCTTATCTAGATAGGACAATCTGACAAGCTTTCAACTTAGACAAACAGGTGTTCTCTAGACTTAGATCATAGATGGCAAGCAAGATAGACTTGGGGTAAAGGACATCCAGGAAAGAACAAGGGTCCCTAGATAGAAGATGATCCTAGAGATTACTAGACTTTTCGGCTTTGCTCAGCCAATGTGTGTGTGTGCTTAGTACCTTTCTTTCTCTATTAGAATGTCACTCTTGAGGATTTGAGCTTAGACTAATCTCTACCCAAGAGTACAGACATTCAACAATCTTCTCTCTCTCACTCTTTTTTTAAATCTCTCTTTTTTTTAGCTTTTTTACTTTTTTTTTGTATTTTCCTCACTTGATTTTTCTCATTTTTTTTTGGATTTTGACTTTTCAAGAAATGAATGCTTTTGGGACTTTTTCTATGTAATGCTTTGATCTCTCAATTCTCACTTTTGACACTCTTATTTTGATCACTCATTTTTTTTATTCACTCGTATCTTAGATTGCTTCCTTCAAAGTTTTGATCTGCTTGGCATTTTTAGCCAAGAAAGATAAGGGACTGAGCACCACCTAAATCTTTTGTAATCTAGTTGGACTTCTCTACTACTAGGGAAGAATTGGGAAGGTCTACTTGCAAGCTTCCTTTGAACACTGTAGGTTTGAATACTGACCATGCTTAGACCTAACATCTTTACTTATTAAGACTAGGATTAGTGTAAAGCTAAGAGCTAGGCTTTGATTAGAATCATTGGGAATGAAAAGGGTGTTGGTAGGTGGTGACTGATTAGGAAAGTACTGTACACTAGCCATGTATCTTCGCCGGGGTTCGGGGCTGGGCTGGGCCCCGAGTGGGGGTTCGGGGGCGGTAGTCCCTGAGATATTTTTTTTAGGGCCGACATATAAAATCTTATTTTTATGACCGACATAAGAAAACCCTAATTTTTGTAACCGACAAAAAGGCTTGATAAAAGTAGCTAAGGGTTAGGGTTTTGATGTATTGTATTGTGCCATTTGTAGCGATATTGAGTTGCAGGGATTGCTGATTGTAATCGATTTGATTTACTGGATAATAATCTTGGACTCTCTATTTGGTGGATGTAGCCCGAGTTTGGGTGAACCATGTTAAAACTTGTCTCTCGCTGTTATTATTTCTGTGTATTTCCATTCCTCTGTTTAATCTTTATTTGCATTTAATTGATATCTTCTGTCGGCTAACCCTAACAAGTGGTATCAGAGCCAAGTTCAGGCTAGGAGCCCCAAGCACATAAGAGTTGTGGCTTAAGGGGGTGTTGGTGTTGGAAATAAGCCACACCCAGACCAATGATGGACTGGTCCAAGAGGGGCCAGTAGCTCAGTGGTAGAGCACTCCAGCAGCGTATGGAAGGTCCTAGGTTCGAGTCCTAGCTGGTCCATGTCTCTGCTAGATGATACTCCAAATAGTGATGTTCCAGTGGTTCCTCATGCTCCGCAATAGCAACCAGAAATACCACAAACTCCAGTGAATGTTAGACTGTCAACAAGGATAAGTAGACCTCCTGAAAGGTTTTCTCCCTCTTTGTATTCTATTTTATTAACAGATGCTAGTGAACTAGAAGGGTATGATGAAGCTATGCAGGTGGGTACACAGGTTCAGTGGGAGCTTGCAATGAAAGAAGAAATGGACTCCTTGCTGCAAAATCAGACTTGGGAATTATGTAAGTTACCTGCAGGTAAAATGGCTTTACCAAATAAATGGGTTTACAGGCTGAAAGAGGAAGATGGAGGTAAGAAAAGATTTAAGGCCAGGTTAGTTGTAAAAGGGTTTGCACAGAAAAAGGACATTGATTTTGATGAGATATTTTCTCCGGTTGTCAAGAAGACTTCTATTCGTACTGTTTTAAGTATTGTGGTTGCTGAAGACTTGCATTTGGAACAGCTAGATGTGAAAACTGCCTTTCTCCATGGTGATTTAGAGGAGGAGATATACATGGCACAACCACAAGGATTTGAGGTCAAAGGTAAGGAGAAACAAGTGTGCAGATTGAAGAAGAGTTTGTATGGCCTGAAACAAGCACCTCGGCAATGGTATTTAAAATTTGATAGTTTTATGGCTGAGCAAGGCTACAGCAGGTGTAATTCTGACCATTGTGTTTATTTTAAGAGGTTGGATAATGACAACTACATTATTTTATGTTTATATGTTGATGACATGCTTGTAGCTGGGTCTAACATGGATCACATAAGAGAGTTAAAACAACAGTTAGCACAGTCATTTGATATGAAAGATTTGGGGGTAGCAAAACAAATCCTTGGTATGAAAATTTACAGAGATAGGATGAATAGAAAATTGACTCTTTCTTAGGCTGCTTATGTTGAAAAGGTGTTGCAGAGATTCCACATGGAGAATGCAAAAGCTGTCAGCACACCTTTGCCTAGTCATTTGAAATTGACTAAGGAGATGTGTCCAAAGACACAAGAGGAGGAAGAAAAAATGTCCAATGTACCATATGCTTTAGCTGTAGGCAGTTTAATGTATGCCATGGTATGCACGAGACCGAATATTACACATGTTGTAGGAGTCGTAAGCAGGTATATGAGTCATCCTGGATTGGAGCATTGGAATGCAGTAAAATAGATTCTTAGATATTTGAGAGGTACATCCAATAAACACTTATGTTTTGGAGGCTCTAATACTAATTTAGCAGGTTATGTAGACTCAGATTTGGCAAGAGATATTGATACCAGGCAGAGTACTATAGGTTATGTCTTTATTGTAGGTGGGACATCAGTGAGTTGGATCTCACGGTTGCAAAAGGTGGTTGCTTTATCCACCACAGCGGTAGAGTATGTCGCTGCAACAGAGGTGAGTAAGGAGATGATATGGCTGCAATCTTTAATGGAAGAATTGGGCAAACAACAGGCTAACAGTTCTTTGTATACAGACAGTCAGAGTGCCATACATCTTGCCAAGAATTCTGCCTTGCATTCAAAGACCAAACACATACAGTTGAGGTATCACTTTATTCGGTCAGTGTTAGATAATGGACAGTTAAGGCTGGAAAAGATACATACCGATGAAAATCTAGCGGATATGTTTACAAAGGCAGTGATAAGGGAGAAGCTGAGCTCCTCTTTAGCTTTGGTTAGTCTTCTAGACTGAAAATAATAAAAACAAAACAGTAGAGTCCAGGGTGCTTATTTCCAATGGGAGTTGCACACGCAGCGATGTCATCCAGGATCAGTCTCCAAGTGGGAGATTGTTTGGTGTGGAGCCTGATCAGTCCTCAAGTGGGAGATTGTTGGTAGGTGGCGACTGATTAGGAAAGTACTATACACTAGCCATGTATCCTCGTCGGGGTTCGGGCCGACATAAAAATCTTATTTTTATGACCGACATAAGAAAACCCTAATTTTTATGACTGACATAAGAAAACCCTAGGGTTTTGTTGACCTAGGGTTTGTTTGTGAATACCTCATGATGGAATTGAGGGTTTTGCAATGTTATCTATTTTATTAGATATATATGAATGCAAGCTAAATGATAATATGCAAAGCATCTTTTTGTTATTTTTAGAGTATTTTTTGGAAAGGAAAATGCTTCTAATCTATGCAATAAATGTGCATGCAATCCTATATGGAAAGTTGAATCTATGTTTTTGTGGGTTTTTGGTATTTTCAATGCAATCTAATTAAATGGAAAAGAAAGATGCTTTTTCTAACAAAGTAGATCTATGAATGTAAAAACAATTAATCTAGCATACAAGATCTAACCTATCAAGGAAAAAGAACAATGTTACTATTCCTAAGAGCAAAGTGTGATGATCTAATTACTATGAAAGCAATGAAAAGGACTTGAAAGAGATGAAGATTTGTAGACTCCACTACCTCAGTATCCTTGTGTAGGCAACCCCGAATCCTTTTGTGATAGTAGGTGATTCCCGCGATGACAAAAAGACTCAAAGAAGTGAAAAGAAGCTTTTGTGAAGCTTGTGTGAGCTCTATGCGAGCTTGGATTGAGCACAATGGCATTAAAAAAAGAAGCAGCATAGCGTTGCTTGTCTGAACAATCAAAGTAAAAGGCATTTATGTCTTGTATGAGCATATGAATGCTAGATTGGAGAGCAAACTTGGCAAGAACTGGTGCACAATGAATTTGCCTCCCTTTTTTCTTAAGGGAGGGGGGTATTTATAGGTTTGAAGAAGGGATTGGACTGAAGAGTTAACTCATTTGATTGATGAGTTAACAGGAATAGATTGGGGAGTTAACAAGGTTGATTACCCATTGAACTCAGTTGATTAGGGAGTGATGAAGCAATGATAGCTTATCACTAAAAAAGAAATGGAGGTGAGGGAATGCATGAGATTGATTAAAGAGTTAATTTTATATCAAATAGAGCTAATTATGCATGTGTAGGTGCATGAAATAGTTAACTCTATATCAAGGATCAAAAATCATGTAGACAAAAGGAAAAAAGGGCAAAAATAGAGCTAAAACGTAAGAGAAACTTCAGACTTTCTGTGGGTCAAAAGAAGACAAGGTCACCACCTTCGTCAAATAGGGTCGTCCAAGGAGATCCTGCGTCAATCGGGGGGCAACCCTGGATCGAGAGTGCAGAATGCAGAAATTAGGATGGTAGAAGGCAAGGGGGAAGAAAAGGATGGATTCTGCACTAGAGAACAGGTCAATCATGTGGAAGAATCCAAATCTCCACTTGCGTCCTTAGGATCCCCAGTGGGGATTTGGAAATAATAGGAGGAGATTTGGATTGGATGGTCGAAATTGAAAACATAAAGCGGGAGATGGATTGGGGGACCTCTAGAAGGCTTCTATGAGGTGCACTAGATGAAATACAAAGGGGAGAGGTGAAAACTCACCTACAAGACACTCACAAGGCTTAGGATCAAGGTTGAAAGCCAGAAAATGCAAGTCGACAAGTGTCGCAACAAGTGTCGAAAAGCGTCACAAACGGGGAAGAAAAGAAATCGACAAAGCAGAAATGACACAAGACAAGAAGAAAGGACATGTCATCAAGAGACCTGCTGCCCAAAGGATTTATTTTCACACTTACATGTACGTGACAAGAATTTGAATCATCATAGGGGTCCGCATAGAGGGAGTGCGTGATTTTTGTGCTTACAGTCTCTATCATTTTTAGAGAGGAAGATGACATTAAAAAATCCTTTTGGTAGGAACTTTAGCACACAGGGAGCCTTCCAAGAGCTTTCAACCTAGCGCTTGATGCATTCGTGGCTTAACTTAGGTCTAATGAAGCAGCGTATTATTTCCTTCTTTTTGAACATATCTATGTCCTCGATGCATTCTTGAGTCAGGTCAATAACAAGGCGCTGACGGCTACCCCCGCCCTCCATCGAAAAAACCCAGAACCATCAACTATTTTATATATAAGCCCTAATTCTAAAATAAATCAAATATGTATTAAAAAAATAGTTCTATAGGAAAATAAAGTAAAGATAACAAAATCTTTAAATTTATAGTAAACAAAATAGTAAAGACACTAAATTTTTTAAATATGTAGTAAATAAAATAATTCTAAAGTAAATTAATGTCATTCTCAAGTGAATAAAAAATATTTCTATGTTATTCTTTTTTAATCTTAAATACATCTCTAAAATACAATGTGCTCATCCATCCATCTTAAATAACAAATTTAATATAGACAACTCTTGATTTTTTTTAATAGATGTATTTATATATTAGTTAAATCAATAATGTGAACAACACTATGGCCTAATTAAAGTTTGCCTTTATTCAGAAATATAGTTCCAAGAAGTTTTTTCCCGGTGATTGAAGGAAAGTTCAGGCTATTCTTAAACATCATCTACTTCAACAGTCAAAGATCAATTTTGACCAATAAAAATAGGACAAATATTTACCACATTTTGTTGTGGATGAGATGTAAAATTATTATTGATTGTTTGACCATCGAAATAGATGATATTTAAGTAAAGTGGAAAATTCTGAACTATTACCACCATGGTCAGGCATATAAAGTTAACTTAACAACAACAAGGGTTTGTAGTTGAATGCTGATGAGATAGTGATAGTGAAAATCCATTTGCTATCTTTTTTTTTCCTTTAGAGGGTAGATTCAGTTGCTTTGTTGTCTAAACTTTTTAGAATGGTGTCATTTTATTATCTTTTATCAAGAAGATTATGATTCTCATATTGTTTTTCAAGTAATCTCATGACTTCATGTTGTGAGCTTCCAGACTATCTAGCCTTTTTTTGCATATATACATAACAAACCTTGTTGCCTCTATCGATAATCTGTAATCCCTGCCTTTCTCACATTCTATTACCAGTAGATGTTAGCTTATGCTTTAGCAACCACGAGAAAGATTGCTACACACTTTACCATGATCATAACAATCAATCAATTTGGTTACTCTGCAATACTAAATTATTGCAAATCCTTCCTTACAAGACAGTTTGCAATCTACAGACAGGATTGTCTGTTTGCCAGTTGTGGGTAAAGAATTTTTTTCCTCATCACTAACCATAATCATCTACTGGTCAGCATGTTTTCAACCTTGATCATATCCTAAATGGCTTTAGGATAGCTATTTAAATTAGATCTATTATCAACTAAAGTTTGTTTGATCTAAATGTTTCTATATTTAATTACAATATATAATGGTCGATGTTCCTAAATAATATGGGGACTAGATAGCTCATAAGGTACAAATGGAATCTTAGTTAGAATTATTATGAGAGACATCAGATTTCCACAGTCCATGATGATTGTAATTACATATTTCAGGAATTAACTGTGTGTGAGTTTTTTACCTCAACGTTTCGGATCATACTCTATGATCCATCATCAGGAGAAATAGCAAGAGAAGAGAAGTAGAAAGGTAATCTGCAGACTGAGACTCTAAATAAGAGGGAGAAGCACGGAAACCCATGGAACTAACAAGAATAAAGGGAACAAACAATAAAGCCCAATGAGACAAAAAACACCTCACATTTGAAACCAAAAAAGAAATGAAAAAACTTATAAAATAGAAGAGAATATGTATAATAATATGTCAAAAAAAATAAAAAATAAAAAATAAAAAAATAAAAAATATATATATAGTTAGTTTATATCTAATAACTACATGGAGAAAAAGACTCGAGGGAACAATTAAAATAACGCGAGAACATACGAAGTTTAGTATATAAATAACAAAAACCAAGACATATAAGAATATATGTGGGAGGAGTATACATACATATATATGTAGGAGAAATAAATAAAACCCGACAACAAATAAATACTTACAATAGAATAAGTATAAATATGTGTGTGGAACTGTGTAACAATAAGAGTAAAGAAAGAAGAAAAAAAAAGAAGAAGAAAATAAAGAGGACAACAAGCCAAAAAAAAAAAATGAAGACGAATAAAAGAATTACGGACAAACAAATACAAAAAGCAAGAAAAAGGGGGTCGTATGTTTGTAATTGTTTTACAAACCAAAACCAAACCCAACAACCAAATATCAATAAATATAAGAAACAGAGAAAAAACAAGGAAGAAAAATGAAGTGACACCAATTTGAAAATGAAAGAAAGATAGATTAAAGACAGTAAATGGACCGAACGAAATAGGAGAAAGGGACAAACAACCCACGAGCACAACAAGAACACAAAGGAAAGCACAAGACGAGACACTCTCAAAGACAAAGAACAAGGATCAAAAACAAGAAGGAAGGGAGAAAGGAAGGGAGAGACGGGAAGGAGGAGTCAGGTAAAAATACCAAGAGGAGAGCACTTCTATATTTATATAGAAGAGAGAGAGAGAGGGCGAGAGGGAGAGAGAGAGAGAGAGAGAGGTCAGACAACAGAACAACAACCACCAAGGACAACTAGGAGAAGAGAAAAAGAGGACAAGACACAAAGGGGCGAACACTCAGTGAGGAAGACTAGAAGCAAGCAAGAACAAAGAGTAGTAGGAGCCTAGGGGTTGGGGACACGAGCAACGACCTGATCGAGGGAGAAGTGGGATGATCAGCGGGATAGAATGAAAATGAAGGCAGAGAGAGGGGAAGGGAGAGAGGACAACGGGCTAGGTGTGGAGGGAGAAGATAAGAGGAAGGTGAGAGAGAGAGGAGGACCAAAAAGGAAGGGGAGGAGGCGAAATGCGGGGGGAGGCAAGGAGAGGGACGGAAAGAGGGGGGGTTCAAAGGCGAAGAGAACCAAGGGGAAGAAGAGAGAGAACTCGAGTAGGAGGAGGAGAGCTATGTCGAATGTGGGCAAGCAAGGGGTTCCACGAGAAGCTTAAGCTCCAACCATCGTCGCGATTGAGATTGGATGGGTGGTTACTAATCTCAATGGCCTCTTTGAGTTTTCTCTTGAAAAAGTTGTCTTCACTAACAAGGATTTGAGTGTCTTCAAGGCAGATGTGGTGTTTGGTCAATGAAGAGTGTTCAGCAAGTGCGGATTTCTGGGTACGTTCATGCCTGATGTCAGCGCTATGCTCTTTAATCCTAGTGCTAAAGGAGTGACCTGTCTCCCCAATGTAGGGGGTGCCGCAAGAACATACAATCTTGTAGACACCAGAGTTGAGAAGGAGGTCCCTAGGGTCTTTAGGAGAAGGAATCTGATTTCTAAGGGTGGTGATAGGTTTGAAGGTACATAGGAGGCCCTTTTTGAGAAGAATCTTTGAAATTTTATTTGAGAGGCCTTCTATGTAGGGAAGAGTAGCAGTCGGGAGGTCAGAAGGTTTGGGGTCCATAGACTTGGAGCTAAGGCGAGATCTGGTTTGATTGAATGCTTGCAAGATGTGTTTTCTCTTATAACCATTCAATTCAAAAACTTTGGAGAGGTGAGAAAGTTCAAGGTCAAGGTTCTCTTTGTCACAGATACGAAAGGCTCTAGAGGCTAAGGTTTTAAGAACCCCCATTTTTTGAGCAGGGTGGTGATGGGAAGAAGAGTGGAGGTAGAGGTCGGTGTGGGTAGATTTGCGAAACACCCACCGACCTAGGGATCCGTCAGGTTTTTTGATGAGGAGAATGTCCAGGAAAGGGAGCTCGTTATTAGATTCAAGCTCTTTGGTGAAATAGATGCACTTGGTTATGTGGTTGAGATGGGAATGGAATTCTTCCAATTTTTCCAGGCCATGAGGCCAACAGATGTTGGTATCATCAACATAGCGTTTCCACCATTTTGGTTTGAGGGGGAAGGAGTTAAGTGCAGACTCTTCAAAGAACTCCATGTAAAGGTTGGCAACGATCGGGGAGAGGGGGGAACCCATGGCAACACCTTCCAACTGTTCATAAATAACACCTTGGAATGTGAAAAAGGTGGATCTAAGGCAAAGCTCCACTAAGGAGGCAATCTCATCATTGGTCTTACGTCTGATTAATTCGATGGAATCATGGATAGGGACCTTGGTGAAAAGGGAGACCACATCAAAACTAACTAGGAGGTCACCACTTTCCAATTTTTTGTCCCTGATGAATTCTACGAAATGGGTAGAATTCTTGATGAAGGAACTCGACTTGCCCACAATAGGAGAAATAAGCTTGGCAAGGTGGGTAGCAAGTTTGTACGTGGGTGAACCGATGGTGTCAACGATTGGACGAAGAGGGAAGTTGGCCTTGTGGATTTTTGGGACCCCATAGATGCGGGGAGTGGACTCTTTGGAGGGTAGGAGATGTTTTTTTGTGGCATCGTCGAAGGAGGAGAGGGAAATGGCAGACCTGACTTTTTTCCAAATTTTGGAGACTGGGTTATGAGCCAGGACTTTGTAGCTGCCACTATCGGAAAGAAGAACAAGCATCTTGGAGACATATGCTAAATACATTTAAAAATTATTTTAATAAAGTAATAATAAAATTAGAACAATGGTTTCAATTAAAGTTTTTTTGAAAACATTTTATATATTTTAGATGAATGTATTAAATTTCAAAACAAAATTTTAGTTGAGTATTTTTAAGTGGATGAATTATATCATATTTTTCATGATTTTTTTAAGTCAATTCAGGAGGAGAGGCAAAACTAGATTACTAAATGGTAAAATTGGTCAATGAGTTGTAACATTTTGATGTGTAGCCATTTGGTGATATATATGACTAACTATATAATAATTTTATGGAGTAATTATGATGAAGGGGATAAATCATAAAACACACAACAGAAATTCCACACAAAAAATAGAACTTTCTTTATTGATTTGGATGACTTATTACATTACAGAATCTCAAATACAATCAGAGGAATCAATCCTCCACAGGCTGCAACACATTACAGTTTCCTCTCACAAGACTCTGGAATCATTTGCCCTCTGCAACCCCAAGTCTACTAGGGTTTCTATTTTCCCGCCTATTCTTCACTCTACGCTTCCCCCCTTAACTCTACTACTACCCAGAGTTCCAAAAAATGGTTATTAATAGCCTTTTTGGCGGCCAACAACCTAATTTCAAAATTTGCATCTCCCTCCAAAAATAGGTCAACTTTTTGGGAGCCATAACGTTTGATCCGAGTGTCCAATTGATGAACTGTTTTATGCATCAGAAAGCTCACAGAGTGCTCTACTGGTTCCAGACATTTTTGGGCCCGTACGGGGCCATTTAGTGCCTCAAACCTAAGTTTGAATAATTTTCACGTATTTTTCGAGAAACAAAAACTTTAATATCTTTCAACTCGCAAATAATCTTTGCGTGATTCCTTTGCCAAAGGTCTTATTTTTCAGTTATGAAGCTTCCTATGAATTTTCACTTCATTCCATGCCCAAATGCAAACTTTCTAAAAATAGCAGGTTGCTATTTTTAGCAGTTTGGAAAAACTGAAAGTTCTACATCATTATTCAAGCGATTATGGAACCAGAACCACAATTTTTGAAAAGAAATGGACTTTAGAACATCAGCAATTTTGAAACACATCTTTTTTTGGGTGATGCAAGATTGCCCTACACCACTGGATGCTCCTGCATCAGACACACAGGGTAATTTGAGAAGTGACCCTGTCACGTCTCAAGTGTTTGTGTGAGGATAACCCAAACAGTCAACCTCTGCCTTAGACAACTAAGAATAATCTTCAATAGGCCTTCCTTTCCATTTCACTAGATATTCTTCATATTGCCTATGCCAAGTACTTCTTCCCACATGGCTATCCAAGATCTCTTCTATCTCCTCAGTTGAAGTAGGTGCCGGAATACTCCACTATTCTTCCATTGGTCCATCCTCTGTTCCACCTTCATGATATTTTGATAAATCAGCAATGTTAAAAACATGGGAAATATTGATCCCACTCGGCATCTCTACCTCATATACATTTCTTGAATCATATTTCTTCAAAATTCTGCATGGTCCAAATTTCTTCATTTTCAGCTTATTGTATGTTCCAATTGGGAACCTTTCTTTTCTCAAGTGAACCATGACTTCATCTCCTACCTGGAATTCCTTATATCTCCTCTTCTAATCTGTCTTAGCCTTATACTGAGTATTCATCTTATTAATGTGCTTTTTCACCTCTTCATGCAAATTTTTCATGTGTGCTGCAAAGTCTTCAGCCTCGGCACTTGTCTTTTCTCCTTTGTCTAGATTCCTTAACTCCGAAGCATTTCTTGGACTATTCCCATATACAATCTAGAATGGTGATTTACCAATACTCCTATTGATAGAATTGTTATAAGTAAATTTTGCCTGTGGCAAAATCAAATCCCATCCCTTGGGCTTATCTCCTACTAAGTATCGTAGCAGGTCACCCAAACTCCTATTCACCACTTCGGTCTGTCCATCAGTCTGTGGATGGTGTACAGAACTGAACTTCAAATCTATTTCTACTTCTTCCACAATGTCCTCCAAAAATAACCAACAAACTTGGTATCTTGATCTGAAACTATGCTCTTTGGTAGACCGTGTAATCTCACCACCTCCCTGAAAAATAACTCTGCAATATGAACCACATCATTAGTCTTCTTGCAAGGAATAAAATGTGCCATCTTCGAGAATCTGTCCACCACCACAAAAATGGAATCATGTCCTCTATGTGTCCTTGGTAAACCAAGAAAAAAATCCATACTAATATCATCCCATGGCATCTCTGGTATAGGTAATGGCTGATATAGCCCTATATTCTAACTTGTCCCTTTTGCCATCTGACACACTCTGCACAAATTTTCTCACATCCTACTACAACTGTGGCCAATAATAATTTTCACCCACAATAACAATGGTCTTATCTCGATCAAAGTGTCTAGCCAATCCTCTACTATGCTTCTCCTTAATTAGGTTCTCTCTCATGGAACTCCTTGGAATGCACAACTGGCTTCCTCTAAACAACATGCCATCCTGGATTATGAAATCCAACCATTTGTCCTGTCTAAAGTAACAGGTTTCAAACAAGCTTTCCAGGCCTCTACAAAATATAGATCTTCAAGATACAAACTTTTGAGCTCATCGAACCCAACAACCTCTATCTTCATTTCTATCAACAAATTTTGCCTTTTGCTTAAGGCATCTGCAACTCTGTTGGACTTCCCACTCTTGTGCTTCAAAACAAAAGTATAGCCCTGCAAAAACTCAACCCATTTTACATCCCTTTGATTTAACTTTCATTGACTATTAAGATACTGCAAACCCTGATGATCAGTATATAAAACAAACTCCTTTGGCAACAAATAATGTCTCCATTTCTTCAAAGCCTGAACTATTGCATAAAACTCCTGATCATAAACAAAATACTTTTTCTTGGCATCATTAAGCTTCTCACTAAAATAGGCAATGGGCTTACCTTCTTGGCTCAAAACAACTCCTATACCACTACCACTAGCATCACAATCTACCTGAAATACCTTATTGAAATCTGGAAGTGCCAAAATAGGTTGTTCTATGACTTTTTGTTTTAATGTATCAAAACTCTTGTCTGCTCCTTTAGTCCATCTAAACTCTTTTCTATCCACTCTCATTGTCTTAGTTAGGGGTACACAAATGCTACTAAAATTTCTGATAAACTTTCTGTAAAAACTTGCCAAACCATGAAAAGATTTTACCTCAGAAGCACTCCTCAGTGTAGGCCATTTGATGATAGCCCTCACCTTCTCTGGGTCCATATTAAGGCCTTCCTCTAAGACAACAAATCCTAGGTATACCAACTCCTTTGCAAAACTACATTTCTTCATATTAATCAACAACTTCTCCTCCCTCAGCTTCTCTAAAACTCTTCTAATATGCATCAAATGCTCATCCCAAGTCTTACTAAAAATCAAAATGTCATCTAAATAAATAATAACAAAACTTCCCAAAAATTCTTTCAGTACATTGTTCATGAGCCGCATGAATGTGCTTGGTGCATTGGTTAGCCCAAATGGCATGACTAACCACTCATACAAACCTTCCTTTGTCTTGAAGGTTGTCTTCCACTCATCTCCTTCTCTGATACAGATCTAGTGATACCCAGTCTTTAGGTCAATCTTCGTGAAGTATTTGGCTCCACTCAAATAGTCCATTATGTCATCCATTTTGGGCAATGAAAATCTATACTTGATTGTGATCTTATTGATGGCTCAAGAGTCTGTACACATTCTCCACTCTCCATCTTTCTTTGGTGTTAGTACTACAGGTACTGCACATGGACTTAGGCTCTCTCTTATCAATCCCTTCCTCAACACCACCTGAACTTGTCTGTTTAACTCTTCACTCTCGGCTGGAGTCATTCTATGGGCTGCCTTATTCGGCAAACTAGCTCCTGGTATCAAATCCATTTGATGACTTATCTTCCTCATTGATGGTAAACCTTTTTGGTACATTATCAGAGATAATGTCCTAAAATTCTTCTAGCATATCTAAAACTTCTGCGGGTACATCTTCACATTTCTCTTGACTAATCTTAGGAATCAATGCAAAGCAATGACACTCATGCTTCATACCCTCCAAAAATTTTCTACCATGTACCAAGCAAATTCTAGCAGTACTACATACCTTTTCTTCCACCTCCTTCAAGGGCTTCAACTTATGATGAATTCCATCCTTTGTTAGGGAATGTGTGTTTGTACAACCATCATGGACAGTGCTCCTATCATACTACCATGGCCTTCCCAACAACATATGACATGAATCCATTGGTATGATATCACACAACACCTCATCATGGTAGTCCCCAATCTTGAACTTCACCAAACACTTTTCATTGACCAAAGCTCTATGGTCCTTCTGTAACCATGCAATCCGATATGGATGCGGATGCTTTTTCTTATTAATTTTAACTTGTCAACCATCTCTTTTGAAACAAGATTATCAGTGCTTCCATTGTCAATAATAATATCACAACACTTACCTTCACATTTGCACCTTGTGTGGAATAAAGTCTTCCTCTGATTGGGTTCTTTCTCCTCATTCAACAAAGTTCTTCTGACAACTAGGGTTCTCCTCTTTCAGCATCTTTAGAGCACTCAGATTGTGCATCTTCATCGACATGTGCAACTTATGTATTACCTTCAGGTCTTCTATTTGTCCTTCCTTGATGTTGTGGACACTCGTATGCTTGATGTCCTTCTTCTCCACATTGGAAATAGGTTCCTTTGAAACCTCCTCTTCTAGGTCCTTGCCCAGGTCTACCTCTTCCTCTTCCTCTTTGCTCAACATTGTTCTAATCACGAGGGTGGTAGGCATTATCCCCTCTCTAATTTTGATTAGTGCCAACTTCTTCACTTTTCTTTTGATCTTCATTACGGCCTCCATAGGGTCTTCCACCAGTCCTTCCACCTTGACCTCTTCCCCTCTGCTTGCTATCAAATCTTCTATGGTGGTCATTCTAACCAGGCTCAGCTCCTCTTGAATACTCGGCCTCAACCCATTAATGTAATGGGCTACCTTCTCCTTGTTGGGCTCTGTATGACCTGTCTTGATAGTAATTTTATAAAACTCTTCTATATACTCCTTAACAGACATGTTGCCTTGCTTCAATCCTTGCAGCTTCTTCAACAACTCCATCTCATAGTCCACAAGAATGAACTGCTTCTTCAGTTTCTCCACCATCTGATCCCATTTGGTGATCTTTCCTTTTCCTCTTCTATTCCTCTCTAACTAGACCTTCCACCAAATATTGGCATGGCCCTTCAATTTTGTTTTGCAAACTTGATCCAATCTGGGTCCTCCACGTCTTCATACTTGAAATACTCCTCCATGTCATTAATCTAATCAATGGGCTATTCTAGATTCAAATCTCTAGAATATGTAGAAACTTCGATCCTGGGCCTCTTTCTAATCTTAGAAATGGTTCTCAACAACCTAACTTCTGTAGGATCCCCTGCAGCTTCTTGTTCTTCCTCAGATAACTCTTCTTCAGCTTCATCTTTGCTTTCTTCTCTTGTTCTCGGATCAAACCCTCTTTGTAGCTCCTCTTGCAATGCATCAATTTGCCTTTACAGGGCTCTAAAACCCTCTTCTATCAAAGCATTCCTCCCAATATGATTTCTTCGTGGAGGCATCTTGATCTCCGCAACAAACCCACAACCTCAGGTCCTCATGCACACTGCCTCACGATCGGCGATCTGTCTACACACTCAGGAACCCTTTCTCTGATACCACTTGATGAAAGGGGTAAATAATAAAACACACAACAGAAATTGCACACAGAAAATAGAACTTTCTTTTTTGATTTGGATGACCTATTACATTACAAAAGCTCAAATACAATCATAGGAATCAACCCTCCACAGGCTGCAATACATTACAGCTTCCTCTCACAAGACTCTGGAATCATCTACCCTCTGCAACCCTAAATCTGCTAGGGTTTCTATTTTCCCACCTATTCTTGACTCTACGCTTCCCCCCTTAACTCTACTACTGCCCAGGGTTCCCAAAAATGGTTATTAATAGCCTTTTTGGTGGCCAACAACCTAATTTTGAAATTTGGATCTCCCTCCAAAAATAGGTCAACTTCTAGGAGCCATAACTTTTGATCCGGGTGTCCGATTGATGAATCGTTTTATGCTTCGAAAAGATTGCAGAGTTCTCTACGCAATAAGAACCCACTCTGCTGGTTTCAGCCATTTTTGGGCCCGTTTAGTGCCTCAAACCTGAGTTTAAATAATTTTCAGGCATTTTTCAAGAAACGAAAACTTTAATATCTTCCAGCTTGCAAATGATCTTTACATGATTCCTTCACCAAAGGTCTTATTTTTCAGTTATGAAGCTTCGTGTAAATTTTCACTTCATTCTGTGCCCAAATGCAAACTTTCTAAAAATAGCAGGTTGTTACTTTTAGCAGTTTCGAAAAACTAAAAGTTCTACATCATTATTCAGGGGATTATGGAACTAGAACCACAATTTTTGAAAATAAATGGAAATAACATCAACAATTTTGAAACACATCTTTTTTTGGGTGATGTAAGATTTCCCTTACACCACTAGATGCTCCTCCATCAAATTAGGGCATGAAAAGTAGGTATATCTCATGAGGTTATAGCTTGGCATGAAAGGTAAGACATGAGGATACATAATTCATGGAGAAGAGGATATAGAAATAAAATCATCATGGCATGTAAGAAGAGTGCACAAAAATAAAACATCATGGTAGGAGGTAGGAGCATCAAAAGCAATAACATCATACAACAGTACATGGATGACACCCCAAAGCACTCAAAGTTATGGCTACTAGAAGAAAAACAATGAAGCACTTGTGTACATCACCTTAGACCATATGCAATGATAAAAATGAGAATAAACATGGAAAATGTTATCATAACATGGTAAAGCATAAAATCACACATAGATAACTAGTGATCTAACACTACATACATGTAAATCATGAAAGATATCCATCAAAATACGTATGTGTAAACATTATAATGAATGCCCTAGTTAGGGTTGTAATGCATATGTGCATTATGAAAGTCATAGCGTAACAAGGAAATCTAGTCAAGATATCATGTGAGGAAGCAACATAGAAACATATTGCTATGGTTTCACCATGAAGGAGAGAAGAAGAATCATCATGAAAGCATAAAAAGGGATCCATGATAAAAGTCAAATTTGATATGAGACCAAAAAAAATTAAAAATGATCAAATTTGAAAATCAAAGATTAAACCCTAACATGAAAGGGTGGAAGGGTAGGCATTGAAAAGATATGAAAAAATGAGCATTTGAATCCTAATAAAAGTAAAACAATGAAACACAAGGGTGGATCCAAATCTTGATAAATTTTAAAATACAAGTATGACAATTAGAAATATCAAATCTTGAATCTTAATAGAAAACAAATAAACACCAAGAACAAAATCATATAAAGTGTAAGAAAGTTGGGTTCAACATTTTATGTATTGAAAATAAATCCTTTCACTACAATTCACCTAGAGTAAATAACTAAACAATAATAAAATCCTAGGATTTAGAGCTAACATTGATAATTAATACTACAATAAATATTGTAAATAATGTGAATTAAATAAAATAATCAAAAGATACTTATAGCTCAGTTTGATAAGAAAATACTATCACTTGATCTCACAAATTGATTTGTTAATGTACTACAAAGTTTGGATTTGTTTGACGATGACATCAAAATAATGAAATTCTTTGTAACTATAAGGTTTAAGGTTGCACCTATAGATTTGATCTTTACGTAAGCAAAAGTGAACTCTATGCCTATAGAAGTGAACCAGGCATGCTAATCTAAAATTCCCCTCCATAAATGATTTCTCTAAAATTTGTTGATTGAGAATGATTCATTTTGGTCTAGGATAATTGTGTTTGAAGTGAGGTGGTGTGAACTTTCTATTATGAATCTAATCTAAGTAGGGGTTTCATTTCTCATTTCCACTAATATGATGCTTAAGCAAGGATTCATTCTCCTTTGCTTAAGCCCTTAGGGTAGGTGGATGAATTTGATGATGGTGAATAAAGATTGAAGACAATTACTAGTCATGCAATATGCTTTTAAGATGCTAATGCAATGTTGATGCCATAAGATTATGCTTTTGATTCCCATAAATACATGTGTGTGCTAGATTCTTTCCATCTCTAGATCAATTCTAGATGATTTAAATGAATTAGGATTAGTGCATAAATATATCACCCTAGTATGCAATTTGAAATAATTTGTGTTTTAGTTGGTTCATAATAGTTAGTTAGAGAGGGGTATATAGACCCAATTTTAGAAACTCAAATTTAAAATCTCAAAGTTTAGATTTGCATGTGCAAAAATAATCTAAGTCAATTCCACACTCGTAAATCTTAATTAAACTAGCAAATGCCTAAATATAAAATTAGATCCAAACCTTGAAGATGAATAATCTGGAACATACTCATACAAATTATTAAGAACTTCAATATAAAAATAGGTCAAATTACACAAATCAATACATGAAAAAAAGCATCACCTAAATACAATGGATGCTAAATGAACCACTCATACCTATGAGGGATAGGTTCTAGTGAAGGATTATTCAAAAAATTCAAATCTATAAGTTTAACTTAAAATAATAAAAACACCACTTACTATATAAAAAATAACCTAATTAATAAATTTTTACCCCTCTTTAAAAAAAAAAAAACTAATTAATGTATTTAAATGCCTAAGTTCAATGTTTGCCTCTATTAATAAATATAGTTCCAAGAATTTTTTATCTGTAATTGAAGGAAAGTTCCCCACTATTATCACCCACTTTATTTAAATATTATCTACTTCACTGATTAAACTGTCAATAACAATTTTACAGCTCATCTACCATGCTTAGCTATTTAAAGTTAACTTAATGGCAATGAGATTTGTAGATGAATGGTGGATGAGATAGTGGTAGCGACAATCTATGTGCTATCTTTTTCTTTTCCTTTAAAGGGCGGCTTCAGTTGCTTTGGTAGTCTGAACTTTTCATAACAATGCAATTTTGTTGTCTTTTGTCAAAAGCAATATTTTCATATTATTTCGCAAGGAATCACATTACTTCATGGTCTGAACTTTCAGACTATCTAGCCTGTCTCTGCATACATACATACCAAACCATGTTGCCTCTATCTCTAATCTGCAATCCCTGCCTCTCTCACATTCTATCACCATCAGAAGATAGCTTATTCTTCAGCACCCATGAGAAAGGTTATTACACACTCTGCCATGACCATAACAATCTATCTATTTGCTTACTCTGCAATCTTAAATTATTGCAATTGCCTTCCTTACAAGATAGTTTGCAATCTACAGACAGGATTGTCTTTTTGCTTGTTGTGGGTAAAGAATTTTGTTTCTCATTACTAACAATATTCACTGTGAGAAAGAAGCCTGTTGTTTTTAGTGGAGGAGGCTTCACAGTGACAAAATCATCTGCTGGTCAGATTGTTTTTAGAGTGGAAGGAAGAGGATCCAGTTTAGAAAACAGATTAGTTCTTATGGATGCTGTGGGCAAACCTCTATTTACATTGCACCACAAGGTAATAATATTGTTTCGAGTGCTTTCCTTTCCTTGATCTACAGATCGTTCATTTTCTAGATGTATCATAAGCTAAGAGATTTTGCAGATATGATTTTTTTTCTTAATGAATATGTTTTCTTTTCCTAAAGAATTCAACTGACTTAATGTGTAAAAGGGTTTTGCAATGTGCAACCATTGGTGGGGATTCTGTGGGGATAAATATGATGGACAAAATCCCATATTCAGTGTGAAGAAATCTTTGATATTCAGTAAGAGTGGGGATATGGAGGTATTTTTAGGATCCAACAGAAGAAAGAAGCAGCAGGCAAACTATAAAGTACAGGGTAGTTACAAGGATCATTATTGTAAGATATACAATGGGTCTACCATAATAGTTGTAGAGGTATTTTGTCTGTTATTCTTAAACATCATCTAGTTCAACAGTTAAATGTCAATTGTGGTCAATAAAATTAGGACAAATATTTACCACTTTTGGTATGGATGAGGTGTAAAATTGTTATTGATTGTTGGAACATTGAAATGAATGATATTTAAGTAGAGTGTATTTTGTCCCACTAGAAGATTATTGTTAATTGATTAATTAGCCATTCTTAAGACAACTCTATCATTTTTACACATAGATGAAGTATAAAATGTTTATTAACTATTCTAATGACTAATTATTGGAGCATGATTAATCTAATTGAACTTATGAATTGAATTTTATTTGCAGGTGAAGAGAAAATTTGCTACATCGGAAGTCATGTTGTCTAGAGATGTTTTCAGTGTTGTTGTGAAAAGAGGTGTTGATCAAGCTTTTATCATGGGTTTGGTTGTGATTCTCCATTAGATAAGCGGAGAAAATGATGAATTCTATGTGTAACAAACTGATCAGGAAGTTATTTGAGAGAAGTTTTAAGCTTTTTGTATTGTTATCATTGTGAATATACTAAAATTGTTATTTCTTCCTCTGTATGGGTTTTGGATAATGTTCTATTTTTTTTCTTTTAAATTGTGTATGAAGAGCTCTATAGAAAAGTAGATAGATACATGCTTAGGTAATATTAAAAATTAAGTTGTTACTTAGAGATTTTAAACGCCCTTCAAAGAATAAATACTTTAAGTAAAGGAGATGCCCTCTTTGGCCTAATTGGTAATAGCCATCTTTGATTCAAGTGTTTTTTAAGTGATGAGGGCACACATTAAAAGAAGAGGGTATAAGTGTAATAACTTTAAAATGTATTTTTAGTGTATTTTTTAATTTAGTTTTGTATTTAATTTGGGGTAATTTTTTAATGTATTTATATAGCTATAAATGACACATTTTTGTGTATAGTTGGGCTCAATACCTAGCCTTGTGATGGTACTCATAGGGTGTTCTGATACCACATTGATCATATCACCCTACTACGACATCCAAGACTCCACGCAGAGTAATGTGGAAGCAAAGAAGGGGTTCTCCTTTGTTGCAAATTAACTTGCAGCAACTGATAGCCTATACCCTATGGACTACCACCCACTAGCAGTAACTACATTCAATAACCCTACTCCCATGCAAGTGCTCACACACAACAATGAAGAGCTAACTCTTTATGTACCTAAACACACATTTGAATAGAAAACAAACAAACACATTTTAATTACATAAAATATTTTATTTTCCTTTACACACAAGGACTTGTGCTTCCCTTGTTCACTCTCATACACACACATTCCGCTCCTTGACTGCACTCTTAGCTTTCTCCTCACTCACCTAACCATGTTGTTCATATGCAACCACTCATTCTCTTGTTGCACATACACAACTTCTACTCTCACTTCTCACACACAACTTCTTCCCTTTTGTTTCTTAGTGCTCACACATGCAACCTCTCTCCTTTCTCTTCCATTTTTCCAACCTAGTCTCACATGCAACTTCTTCCCTTTGGCCTTCTCACAACCTCTCATCCTTGCTACCACCTTTTCTTATCTCCTTGGGCATTCTCTCATCTTCTCTAACGCCACTCATCCTCTACAGTCTGCTTGCACTTCTTCATGATCTGCACACTCTAGTCTACACTTCTCTTGTCACCCTAAATTTAAATAGATTCTCCTCATAGCTCTCATGTTGTTCCTCTTGCATTATCCTCCTCTTGTGCTCTTCCTCTTCTGTCGGTTGACTATTCTATAATGTCCTATGCACTCTCTCCCTTTTTTGCCAATCACTCATACCTTACACACTCTTTTCTTTTACATGCTCTATCCCTCCACTCTTGATGTTGAGACTATTGTCGCCAACCTATAGTTGATTGTTCTTTTTATAGCTCTCTGTTAACTATTCTTCCCTTTATTATTATCTCCTAAACTCTTGTGCACCCTTCTAGAACCTTCTCCTTCTTCACCAACATGCCTTTCTTCTACTTGGATCTCACCAAAATCTTTGGGCATTTGAATTGACCTACCTCTTGTTCTCTTGTAAGTGCCAAATGTCTCACCATCAATGTTGTCTATGCGCCCAAATCTCCCTCAAATCATGCATGATCATTTCTCTTTTCTTGTCAAACTCTCATTTAAGCACTATTAGGGGTACAAACAACCCCTAAATGATTCCTTCTATCTCATTCACCCCTACACAACATCCTCCTCACCATTAATGCACATGTTCTGCAACCTCTTTGTTATTGTCATTGCTTATCACTTGACCTATGCATTAATGTCCAATCCCCATTATCCTACACTACTTGTCCTTACCACTAATCACCTTGTTTAGGCATTAAATGCTAACCTTTCATCATAGGTGGCCTATTTATTGTGAATAAAAACCTACTCATCCATTCTTGTCATCATTGTCCATGCCTCTAATGGTCCTCGTTAATGCTTTCACAACTTCCTTTGCCATCAATTGCTCTTGTAGCCATTTTGTTGCCCAAACATGGCTACCCAATGACCCTTCCAATCTCTCTTGTCATTGCTCAGGTTACTTGCAATGTTATTGCTCCATCACAACCTTTCCCTAACCACCTTCTTGTGGTTGCTCCAACTCTTCCCAAGCCTCTTCATGCACTTCCATGACCTACAACCAGTTCTATATCCTCTATTCACATGTCCATGCAACCAATGAGCTCTCTCTGCAACCAATCCTCATCTATGTTAGCAACAATCAAACTTTCTCATTGCCTCTTCATCTCTTATGACCTCCTCTCATTTGGATACCACTCTTCTACTATATTAGCAACCTCTACACACTTGACCAATACCATATTGGAACTGATCTGAATTTAGTTCAAAAATTCAGAGGACAATACCTAGTGAAAAATCTGTGGTATTATAAAGACCAACAACAATCAGTTTTGAGTAGTCTAGAAAACTCGTTGAGAGATGCATGCTTGATTCTAACTGTCTTATTCATTTTGAAGAAGTAATATCTATACATGTTCAAAGGTCATTAACATCAAAGGTCATCACATCCTTTGAAGTGGATTAATTAACTAACAAATAACTGATTTATTTTGGTATGGGGTCATTCCTCCCCCTTGAGAGACAATGGGCCCCATTGCATCGATGTTTGGTAACAAATGAGGAAAGTGTTGGGCAATGTGTGCCTTGGAAAACCACTTGCCCTGGTGAGGCAACTATCTTGCTTGAACCACATGATAGAGAGGAATCAATTATTTTTTTAGCATCTTCACAAGAACATCTATAATCTATTTGACGATGGTGTATGTCCCATATTGAAGAGGATGAAGTTTCCTATTAGGTCCCTGAAGTCACTCCTTTTGTAGATGAAGCCAAACTTTGTCACCAACTTGAAAGTAATGAGGCATATGATGCTGGTCATGTTGCTCCTTGTACTTCTAGTTGGTGTGTGCACTATCTCATGAACTTGCTACTGAATATGGAAAATCTTTTCAACAAACTTGGATGCATTGTCTACCTCCTTCTTGGCATGTGGTGATAGCTCATTCGTCATGGCTAGAAGTTCAACATCCATAGGAGCCAATGGTTGGTATCCCATACATACTTTAAGTGGGTGGTATTGTTAAGTACACAATAAACAATGTGTGAAATAATTTTACTTCAAAAATGGAGAGTTTATACAATTTGGACAAATCTTGTGGAAGAGATGTATGCCCCTAAACAATTTGGACAATCTGCTGGGAGAGATGTATGCCCTAGAGATTCCATTTGGGAGAGTTTATACAATTCAACAAACTCAGCGGATGAGATGTATGCCTCAAACTCCCCCTTAAGAGGCAATGGGCCCCATTGTACCTACTTGAAATTATGCTCTTTCATTTGATTGGAACAAATTTCAATAAGCCCTATTGTCAAAGTTGTTAGAGGTAGAGAGGTAAGGGAGATTGTGAAAGGATATGAGTATCCCAATGAGAATTGCTATGTGAATGACCATGCTCCAAGTGAGAAGGAGAATAAGAATGAGCATGCGAATAATCATGTTTGCAATCATGATATTGTTCATCATGGTGAGCTGAGCACACATGTTTTACTTGCTTGTCCTACATTGAGCCTTCCTTTCAACCCATAGGATTTAGAAATTATCTTCAAGTCTGATAATTTCATAGTGCTTGGATCAAACTATCCTTTAAGCGATGAGTCAAGTTGTCATGCATTGTCATTCATAAGATACTTGCTCTCTCCTACCTTCACAACAATAATAATTGAAGTATGAAGCACATGTGAAGCAACATGCTGCACAACTGATTTAAGTTGCTTCTCATCATCATGTCCTACATTAAGAGAATCATCTACAAACCCACTATTTTCTAGCTGGAAACTTGTAGAGGCTACATACTCGTGTTGCCTGACTACTGGTGTAGTAATGGGAGTCCATTCTTCTCTATGGGTTCTTGTGGTGGAAACTTGTGCAATACTTTCAATATAGAATCAACTATGCTCTTATCTTTTACATGACTAGGATCTTCAAGCTTTAAATTTCTATTTATCACCACAGATTGTGCATAAGATGTCTTTTAAGGTGGATTACCATTTAAAGATTGTATTGCTTAGGATACATCCTTGCTTGGAGCTTTAGACTTTTCAAACTTGTACTTTCGCAATATTTTCAAAACTTTATCAAGTGCCACAATACCTTTTACATTTGACATTTGGGCAATCTAACCTTTACCTTTATCATGAATATATTCTTTAGGCTTTGAATTTTATTTCAAGCATAAATAAACTACTTCACTTATACTATCTACATCAATTTTGATATGTTGGTGATTCATTTTCTCTGGTGCCTTCAGCTTATGATTGGAGACCTCTAGAAAGCTTGCCAAAAACTTTGCATCACGCAAATCTGGCTGCAAGTACAATTGAGTTGAAAGACATAGAGAATCGGCTATAAATTCATAGGAGAGAAAGAAAGCATATGAGAATGATGCTAAAGCATCCAATGGTGTAAGGGCAATCTTGCATCACCCAAAAAATAATGATTTTGTTTTATGTTCTTTTCTATTTTTGTATTTTTGAATACCCATTTGCTTGAATAATGATTCAAAACCTTCAAAGTTTCCAAAAAGGCTAAGAATAATAGGACTTACTATTTTTGATAGCCCTATATCGAAGAAGAAAAAATTTTCCCAAAATCTTTGGAATATGATCATAAACATTCTTGGTAAATTTCAGCCCAAGATCATGTCTGGATTTCAAGATATTAAAGTTTTAGTTTTTGAGGTTCATGGAAAATGTTTTGGAATCAATTTTGAGGCACTTAGAGGTTCCATAATGTCCTAGAAATTGGTTGAAAATCAAATTATGCCTTAATGGGACATTTCCTTCAATTTTTCACGATATTTCCAATGCATCAAACGGTCTGTCAATCGGACACCCGACTCAAAAGTTATGGCTCCTAGAAGTTGCGCTACCTAGTTTCTCAATTTTTAAATTTTGAAAATTCTTTCTTGGGTGGGAAAAAGGGATAGTTGGGTTCATTTTGGTGCCCAAATAGGAGTTACACATCTTAAAGTAGGATGGCATTGGGGAAACTACACTAAGTGGTGTTGATGCATATTTATAGCCTATCTTTAACAGTTCCAGAGGTAGTGGTAGGAAGGGGAGTTATTGACAAGTCCTATTCATATGAATAAGAAGGTCAGTAGATATCAAAAGATAGCTCTAGAAGGCTCTATTAGTCATATATTTCTATTTTTAAGACAACCCATATTGTTGTAATAAGAGGGCATATGACCCTGGGAATTGTATTTCAGATTTGTACCCTTTTATAGACAAGCTTAATGAAGAAATTATAAAATAGTTTGCAGTTTTCTTAACTAATCTTTCTTGAGATCTTGTTTGTGTGAAATCTGTAAATTTTTGCTATGTGTTTTGGGTGGAATCCACCCTCATCAAGTGGTATCAGAGCAATGGTTCTTGAGTGTGTAGACAGATCGTCGACCGTGACGTAGTTTGCACCAAGACCTGTGGTTGTGGATTTTTTGTAGAGATCAAAATGACTCCATGAAGAAACCATGGTGGGAGAAATGCTTTGACAGAAGAGGGTTTTATATACCTACAGAGACAAATTCATGCATTGCAAGAGGAGCTACAAAAATGGTTTGAGCCAAGAATAAGAGAAGAAATTGAAGATGAAACTAAAGAAAAAGAGTTATCTGAGGAAGAACAAGATGATGCAGGAGATCCTGCACAAGTTAGGTTGTTGAGGTCCATTTTGAAGATTGGAAAGAGACCTAAGATTGAAGTTTCTACCTATTCAAGGGATCTGAATCTAGAAGAGCTTATTGATTGGATAAATGATATGGAGGAATATTTGAAGTACGGGAGAGGGAAGTCCAACAAAGTTGCAAATGCCTTAAGCAGAAGATAAATTTTGTTGGCATAGATGAAGATAGAGGTTGTTGGGTTCAATGAACTCAAGAATTTGTACCCTGAAGATCTAGACTTTACAAAGGCCTGGAAGGCTTGTTTGGATCATGTTACCTTGGATAGGACAAGATGGTTGGATTATATAATCCAAGATGGTATGTTGTTCAGAGGAAGCCAGTTGTGCATTCCGAAGAGTTCCATGAGAGAGAGCCTAACTAAGGAGAATCATAGTGGAGGGTTGGCAAGACACTTTGGTCGAGATAAGACCATTTCTCTTATTAGTGAGAATTATTACTGGCCATAGTTGCATAAGGACATGAAGAAATTTGTGCAAAGTTGCAGAGTATGCTAGATGGCCAAAGGAGTGAGTCAGAATACTGGTCTATATCAACCATTACCTATACCAAAGGGACAATGGGAGGATATCAGCATGGACTTTGTTCTTGGTTTATTAAGGACATAGAGAGGGCATGATTCAATATTTGTGGTGGTTGACAAATTTTCAAAGATGGCACATTTCATTCTATGTCAGAAAACCAGTGATGTTGTTCACATTGTAGGGTTGTTTTTTAGAGAGGTGGTTAGACTACATGGTCTACCAAGGAGTATAGTTTCAAATAGAGATACCAAGTTTGTTGTGTATTTCTGGAGGACCTTATGGAAGAAGTTGAAGATTGAGTTAAAGTTAGTTCTACACATCATCCATAGACTAATGGATAGAGAGAGGTAGTGAATCAAAGTTTGGACAACCTGCTAAGATGTTTAGTAGGAGATAAGCACAAGGGATGGGATTTGATATTATCACAAGAAGAGTTTTCTTATAACAATTCTATCAATAGGAGTATTGGTAAATCCCCATTCCAAATTGTATATAGGAGTAGTCTGAGAAATTCTTTTGAGTTGAGAAAGATAGACAAAGGAGAGAAGAGTAGTGTTGAGGGCAAAGACTTTGCAGAGCACCTAAAGAGCTTGCATGAAGAGGTATGACAATGTATTAATAAAATAAATTCTCAGTATAAGGCTAAGGCAGATTAGAAGTGAAAGTTCAAGGAATTCAATGTTGGTGATGAAGTCATGGTTCACCTAAGGAAAGAAAGGTTCCCAATGGGAACATATAATAAGTTGAAAATGAAGAAATTTGGACCATGCAAGATCCTGAAGAAGCATGATTTGGGAAATGCATGTATGAGGTAGATCTACTGAGTGGAATCAACATTTCCCCTGTGTTCAACATTGTTGATTTAACAAAGTATCATGAAGGTGGCATAGAGGATGGACTAATAGAAGAACAATGAAGTATCTTGGCATCTACTTCAAAGGAGGAAATAGAAGAAATCTTGGATAGACATGTGAGAAGTACTCGGAAAGCAATATGAAGAATATCTCATGAAGTGGAAAGGAAGGCCTGTCGAAGATTCTTCATAGTTGTCTAAGGCAGAGGTTGACCATTTGGGCTTTCCTTGAACACCTAAGATGTGACAAGGTCACTTCTCAAATTACCCTGGGTGTCTGATGCAGGACCATCTAGTGGTGTAAGGGCAATCTTGCATCACCCAAAAAAAATGATGATTTTGTTTTCTATTTTTTTCTATTTTTCTATTTTTGGATACCCATTTGCTTGAATAATGATTTAGAACCTTCAAAGTTTCCAAAAAGGCTAAGAATACTAGGACTTGCTATTTTTAGTAACCCTATATCAAAGAAGCAGTTGGGACCAAAATTTTCCCCAAGTCTTTGGAATAGCAACATAAAAATTCTTGGTAAATTTCATCCCAAGATCATGTCTAGATTTGAAGATACTAAAGTTTTAGTTTTTGAGGTTCATGGAAAAAGTTTCAGAATCAATTTTGAGGTACTTAGAGGTTCCGTAAGATCCCAAAAATTGACCAAAAATCAAATTATCCCTTAATGGGACATTTCCTTCAATTTTATACAAGCTTTCCAATGCATCAAATGATTTGTCAATCAGACACTCGGTTCAAAAGTTATGGCTCCCAGAAGTTGCGCTACCTAGTTTCTCAATTTTTAAATTTTGAAAATTCTTTCTTGGGTGGAAAAAAGGGACAATTGGGTTCATTTTGGTGCCCAAATGGGAGTTACACATTTCAAAGCAAGCTGACATTGGGAAAATTACACTAAGTGGTGTTGATGTCTATTCATAGCCTATTTTTAATAGTTCTAAAGGCAGTGGTAGGAAGGGGAGTTATTGACAAGTCTTGTTCATGCGAATAAGGAGGTCAGTAGCTATCAAAAGATAGCTCTAGAAGGCTCTATAAGTTAGATATTTCTATTGTAAGACAACCCATATTGTTGTAATAAGAGGGCATATGACCATGGGAATTGTATTTTAGACTTGTACTCTTTTATAGACAAGCTTAATGAAGAAATTATGAAATAATTTGCAATTTTCTTAACTAATCTTTCTTGAGATCTTGTTCATGTCTATATGAAACGCATAAATTGTTGTTATATGTGTTTTGGGTGGAATCCACCCTCATCAGAGAAAATCCTGCCAAAGACATTAGAGATAGTTTTTTCAAAAGCAACAATTTTCTCTTTGTGAGTAGGATGTGGGTCCAGAAACTTCATGATAATGAGCCAGTGGCTGTTAAAATGAGCTCCTAGCAATCTAAATGGCTGATTAATATAGGCGGAGGGTAGTATTTTCTAAACTAAAGAAGGTGTCGATGAACAAACTACAAAGGTGTGCATGGTGGTGGAAAATCATCTTGCCAATGCAAGGACATGATGAAGGTGAGAAGCCATGGATGAGGTACTTTAATAGTAAACAACAAAATATAGAAACTAGGGTTTTAAAAATGAAAAAGGTTTAAGTCTCGAGAGAGATGTAAGAGAGTTGAAGGAAAAGGCAAAGAGCACTACAATGGATGGAGGGAGTTTAGTGAAGGCCATTGCCACCATAGCTACTCATTTGTCAAAAAATATAGGTTTCAACTCCTACTTTGATACCAATGATCTATATTTAGTTAAGAAATTTAATGGACAATACCTGGTGAAAATTTTGTGGTTTATAAAAACCAACAACAATCAATTTTGAATAGTCTAGCAAACTCGTTGAAAGATGTATGCCTAAATCTAACTATCTTATTCATGTTAAAGAAGTAATATTAATACATGTTCAAAGGTCACAAACATCAAAGGTCACCAAATCCTTTGAAGTGGATTAATTAACTAACAAATAACTCATTTATTTCGGTATGGGATCATGAACCTTCACCATGAGTCTTATAGCTTCCCATTTTCCCATACAAACACTCCCACAATGTTCCTTTGCTATACATGCAACTCCAACATTATTGTTCCTCCTCATGACTCTAGTCACCTCCAACATCACCCTCAATGTTGTTCTCAAGCCTTGACAACCTTCTTATTGTTGACAATGTGCTTACTCTAATAGTGCTTCCTTCCTTCTGCTGCAAGTGCCTAGTTTCTCTATGCACAAACCTTCCATTTCTGCAAGTAACCTTTTCCTTTATCACAACTCCTTGTTGCAAGTGAGACACCACTCACTCTCCCTTTGCTATGAGTCCTTAGACTTGTGGCTACAAGTGCATTCTACACTATGATGATTCCTTCGCTAGTGGCTGCAAGTGAAAATACACAATGATTGTAAGTGAATGAACCTCTCCAAATGATTTGTTCCATGCCTCCAATCCATGCCAAATGACAAGACCTAAGATGCCACTACCTCACCTTACTTGAACCTAGCCCAATGCTTATTACATATCCCAATTTTATGTGCATGCAATCCCAATCCAATTAGTTTATATGTTTGATTTTGACCATTAGTCTAATCCTTATCCATAATCTAATCCTATTGGACATAGATCCAACTTAGATGTCTAACCCAATCATGTTGGTGGGTATAAGGTCATTCTCTTAGCCACAATCTTGATCCACTTAAATGCAAAAATAAAATAAAAAATTTACCTAACTAGCCCCATCTTACATTTTAGTTCTCATGTTGGTAACTAAAAATATAAACCATACAATTTTAAGAGATGAAACTCATGACCTAGACCCATGAAACATGTTGATGTAGAAAATGAGACAAACCTATGATTAGAATGTAGATATAGTTAAGGACCAATTAACAAGAGTGGGATGACTCTTGCACTCTTTGTGCGCTACAAAACTTAAGAGGGTGTTCCTAGAGACCTTTGTAAAATACACAAATACAAAATGGTTGCATGACTTAACCAAACTCTATGCATAAAGACATTCCTAAAATAGCTTGTCACTCCATGTCCCTATACGGACTTACCAAACTTGTAGTCCATAGATCTATCAACTAAGCAGACTATCTAATAGGTTATGATGAAACATTAGATGTAAAAAAATTCATATCCCTATATGTAGACACCTAAAATTGTCTGCTTGTTAATCACTTTTATCTATTTATTAATTAAATAATATTTAATTAATAAATTCACCATCTTTCATAATTAATTGAATAGCCTAGACTATTTATTCAATTAATAAACACTCTTTCTATAGTCCAACCTTAGGTGAATAAATAAAAATATTTATGCACCTAAGTTCATCTCTCATCTCAAAAGAAATTAAATAAATTTCCTTATTTATTTAATTTGGCATTTTGTGCACTTTTGATTGAATGACTAAATCATATTTGGTGTCATCACTAAGATCATTTGTACACACTTAAGCATGATTAATCAAGGCTTTATTTGGTCAAGTCTTCATGGATACACTTGTCAATCAAAAGGTACTCAAAGGGGTACTTGGAAGCATGGAGAATATTTGCGCAACCTTCCAAAAGCTACCTTTTTCATCTCCACCATCCAATCTTTCCAAAGCATGATCTCCACCCTTGAGTTTCCTTGAATCAAGGGCACCCCTTTGACCACCTCTCATAGTTTTCCACTTGGAGGCTTCTCATGCCTCCAATCCTCTCAAGCAACAAGAGCCCTTGATCTTCCAAAATGATCCTAGCCCTGCATCCTCCATCCCCAAATCCTATAAATAGAACCTTGTGGAAGTCATTTTCATACAACTCTTGAATGCAAGGTTATGCTACCATTTTGAGCACTCAACATTCCAACTCTCTCCAACTTTATCCTTGCACACATCCATCAAGTTACTTGGTGCATAAAGGAGGATTTGGTGAGAATTAAGGTATATGATTTTCATTATGTTTTTAGTCTTCTTTATCTAATCTTGCAGTATTTTTATGCTAATGAATGGAGTAGGTTATTATGCTTGATTTTCTCAATTTGTCATTCATTTCCATAGGCTCACATTTTGGCACCCCTGGTGGGACTGACATACCTTAAATATAATGTTTTATTATTTTTTAGCTTGATTTGGCAGATAGGTTGCAATTGAGTGCGTCGGTGCTACTTCAACACTTGCATTAGGTATCTAAGCACCTCCATCTGTATATAATCACCTACATATATGAACAAGTGCCTACATTAGTGCAAAGGTGCCTCCATTTCTAGGATAGCCCATGACTATCAGTCTACTTGTAGGCTTATTTTTAGCATTTTGGACTTCATTTCTTGTTGTGTTGCAAGGGTTTAACTATATTTCACTTTTAATAGCTCTAACATCACCTTTTATAGCTCTAATCATCCTTTCTTTTGTAAGATTTTTAATAAAATTTCTGCCAACAACTAAATGAGTGCCTCTGTGAAAACTAAGCGTCTACGTTCATGCAGGCACAACTCCATTTTTTCCAACTTAAAGAAGTGTCTTTTTGCAAAAAATTAGACTTTTAACATTTAAATTTTGTTAGAGATAATTTTTACAAGCTATTATTATTCCCACGTGAAGTCCTAACAAGATTTCCATAATTTTTATTGTCATTTTATATTTTTGTGATCATTTTGCACGAACGAGCGCATCCATTTTGTTTAAGTGCCTGCATATCTACATAGGAACCTCTGTGTCTAATAGTGTTTCCTTGTCATTTCCATCAAATTTAACATCAATAGCATTTTATTTTCTAATAGAAATTGATTTTGAGGGGGATATGTTGTCCAAAATTACTTTTGTGTCTCTAACTGTGTAGGAAATCTGCGTATTTTTCTAACTGTCGTGCTTATTTGCTACATGTGTCTAAAGAAGTGTTTATGTGCACTTTAGCTTCTCTATCAAATTCAAGCATTTGTATAGGTAAGATAGGTAAATTACTGAACCTATTACATTTAAGCATTTCTATTTTATCTAAGTGCCTACATTTTTGTTTAAGTGCCTCCATCCCTACTAACAAAATTTTCACTTTTCCTTGTTTTTGTGTTAACGAAATCATTTTTTATCATTTTCTTGGGCTCTTTTAGTTCTCTAACACTCTATTTTACAATTGTTTCATAAGTCCAAGATAATCTTTAGAAACTACTAATGCTCGTCTTGTAGCCTCGCTTCCTAAAGTTTATATTTATTTGCTACTAGATTAGGAACACTTCATTTTCTAAGGGAAAGAACATTTTCTTTTAGTGTTTGGGCTTAAGTAAAGGTTTATATCCTCTTCTTGTGCCTTAGGATGATCTTGGAGATCAAAAATCTTTATTTGATCCATTTTGTTTTAACATAGAAAACAAGGAATTTGAAGTGTGTATGCTTTCTCTTTGCACTGTGAGATAATCCTAGGGATCAAAAGCACCTAAATTTCTTTCCCTATAGGGGCCTGCCTAAGTATTTAATCACCTTAGGGGACAACCCAAATGACACATTTTGGTGAGGTACACTAAAGGGGGAGAATGAAATTTGTACCCCAATAGGATCCATTGTCATGTCTTTGGCACAGCCTTGGTGCCCCATTTTGTAAGGAGTCAAGGTGAATTGGGAGTGGATTTGACCATGACCACATGCTTGTAGACAGGATCCTTGTTCACAGATTTTGACCCCACATACCTTGTGTATATTGGGGGCGCCTTTAGTTTCCTTATATAGCCTAGTTAAGACCTTTGGCTATCCTTTTTTGTGGTGCACCATCATCTAGTTAGGCCCAGGAAGTTACTCATGCCATACTTCCAAGTGTGTTGAGATAGAGCTAACTTTGGGTAAGGCTTTCACCTTAAAGGTAAGGAGTGCATAAGTGGTACATGACCTTGCATTCCCTATCTATCTGCCACTTGGTAGATAGTATATTGTGAGCCCATGGAAAATGGACACTCCTACTTGAATATTTTTAAGCTTCTACAAGTGTTCGATGAGTCTTCTTATGGAAACACATACTTGTCTTACATCAAAAAAATCAACAAAGACCAAATCGTTTGCAAAAAGTGTATGATTGTTGTGCTTTAATTTTGGAAAATATTTGAACACCTTTTGCCAAAGTTGAACCTTTTGTCACCAAGAATCTATAATTCATCAAACTTGAGATCAAACACATCCCTTATCACCTCACTCTCTCTCCCCAAGTTCATCCCATAAAAAAATGACTTGAAATTTCACTTGAAAATCCTCCAAAAAAATACTTAGAATTCAAAACTCTATCCTCAAACACATCTAAGCACCTCTGTTTTATCCCATGCCTTCATCTCACAAACATGTGTGGTTGTCCTTAAACAAGTGTCTTCATCTTGAACAAGCATATGCATTTTTGTTTGAGTGTCTATGTTGAAACTTAACTAAAAATCCATTTCTACACATCCATTTTGCCAAAATTTGTCCCAAACTTGACTTGATCTTGGTCCACTATTCATCACTATGCCATCATCAAATCAAATTTATTTATTTGATTTGATACCCATTTTTACAAATCACTATCACATTTATCCTTAAATCAAGTCCACCCTTAATCAAATCACACCATCGATAGGATTAAACTTTATACAAGATCCCGAAAACATCTCCTATCCCATGTTTGCTTAGGAAATTTCCTATCCTAATTAAATAATTCATGATCAATCATTGCAAACCAAGTTGACCCCTACTTAAGAACTTACTCTATCTTAAGTAGAGTGTGTTTAAGTCTATCTTAAGTAGAGTGTGTTTAACTTAATCATTTTATCTCCTTTTCTTGAGAACTTTGTCTATCTCAAGTAGAAAAGATAAAACCCATCCTTTGTCCCTATCACTGTTAGGTTCTTGTATTTGGCCTATTCCTAATCATCCATATTTATCCTCCTATCTAAATCCAACCTAAGTCACCATCAAGTCAAAGGAAATAACCATATCACATCCCCTGACCTTTCATACCCCCCATCATGTGATCTCAAACAAAGAAACAAATGGATTCCCACAACAAACATAATTCTTCATAGAGTGTGCATCCTGATATACACATAGATCCTGCTTCACCCCATGGGTCTTCAATGAGTAATGATGAAGGCTTTGTTAACCAACTTGAAATAGGTGAAGCCTCAATCTCAACAAATCAATATTCACCAAGATTCGTTGATTTCCGAAATGATAAGAGACTACATGACAAATTTGATAGTTTCATAAAGGAACATAAGGATCACTTTATTGAACAACTCATTGGTGAAGGAGCTAGACTACCTTGTCATTTTCACCCAGATAAATTAAAAACACTCTTACATAATACACCATCTCTTATAGCTGATAATCCATGAGACTGTATGCTCGATCCAAATAACCCCATGTACAACACCAAACAACAACTTGGGGGCAACATACCTCCTCCTCCCAACTATATTTCATAGCATTTCTCACAACATCCACTTGACCAACCACCCTCACCTGGTCCCACATCCAAAATATATGTACCTAAACTTTCCAACTTCTATCAAATGACACTCTCGTATGATGACCATTCCACAAACCCTTCATCCTCTCTCTATTCTGCAAAGAGAGAGAACCATATAATCCATGTTACCACCTAACACTTCTGATCAACTTCCTCCACAACACCAATCTACATCCCACCATCCCATGACAAGTTATGTGCCACCAATATATTCACAACCCCCGTCTTACCAACAACAAACCATCCAAAATCCAACCATCCCAAATCTAAAATCCTAGGTTATCCAAATCAAATCAAGCCATCCAAAACCTTAGGTAATCCCAATCAAAATATCTCAAAATCCAATACCATCCCTCAACCTAATCAAAATCCCCACAAACTTGTCTAAATCAAATCAACAAATCATCCACAATCAAACCATCTAGGAGCATAGGCCATCCAAAAATCAAATCAATTCAAAGGTCCTAGGTCTTTCAAATTCATCCAAATCCCAAATCAAACCAACCCCTAATCTATCCATCCCAAATCCATCCATCTCTGGAAAAGAAAATCATCCAAATTCAACCTCAAGAACCAAATCTAAAGAATGAAATCCATACAAAGTCCTAGGCAATTCAAATTCTCTAAAATCCTAGGTCATCCCAAAATCCACCCATCCATAATTCAAGATCCCACAAGTCAATCCCAAGTATCAAGCAATCCCCCAAATCAAACATCTTCAAATTATCCAAAACCAAACCATCACCATGTTATCCTAAGGTCTTAGACTTTAATCAAATAACAATTAATCCAACATCAAACTTCCTAAGGCCCTATACCTTGTGTGTCAAATCAAATCCCAAAATCAAAACAACATTGAGTTACCTAGGATCCTTGACCTAATCTCATCCCAATCAAAATCAACCGATCAATCATTCAAACTATCTCCAGATCAAAATTAAAAGTTAGTAAAATGCATCAAGTTGCACAAGTTCCTCAACCTTAATCAACTCCAACATCAAGCACCCCAAGGTCCTTGACCTTGATCAATCCCATCATTGAGCCACGTAGGGTCCTCGACTTCATCCTAATCAAATCAAACCAACCAATTATCATCAAATAAAAATCAAAGGTCAATCCTCATCCAATCAAGCAAAATCAAATCAAACATCAAGAAACTAAAGGTCCTTAACCTTAATTAACACCTGTCATCAAGTTACATATGGTCCTAGACCTCTTCATCCACTCCAAAATCAAAATCTAATTCAAAATTCATCCCTAAAGCTCCAAAATTTAAGTTCCTTCATTCTGTGGTGCACTTGAACACGGAGTGGTGTAGGAGCATCTTTGAGTGGCATGAGTGTCTTGAGTGGCACAGTGTTTTATTAGTGGCATAGGTGAAACCTAAGTGGTGCAGGTGTCTTGAGTGATGCAAGTGTAACCTAAGTCATAAAATACACCCTAAGTGGTGTAGGTGCACCCTAATTGGTGTAGGAACCCTCAGAGGCTTTGCATACATTCTATTTTGGTTAATCCTAGTCCAAAATCATCAAAACCAATCCAAAATCCTCTCAACTCATCTATAAATAAGTAAAACTAATCCAATATCCCTTCAAAGCATCCAAACATCGTCAAATCATCTCCAATCTCCCAAATCCTAAATTTAAATCATGATAATCACAAATTTATTTCATTTTGATGAGTCCCCTCATCACAACCACTCTAAAAATCTTTTTGAACATGAGGTGATGATAGTCTTGTGGATCAAGATGAATATACCAATGAACCCTTTGATGACATCATTGCAAGAAAACTTGAGTAGGATTTCATTGTCCACCCATGAGTAATCAAGAGCCTCTAGGCTAAGAACTAGCTAGCACTAGCTATCTTGCAAATCCTAATCAAATATCTATTGTTCATGTTGGCAAGAGACACTACTAGCTATAGAGTATATCAAATGTTGTCATTGATGGCAACTAAATCCATCTTACACATCCGCATTTCATCAATGGATCATATTGGAAGTTAGAGTGAAGATTTGTCTAAGTCCGGGTAGTCAAAAATAGAGCATGTGACAGGGTCTAGTATCTTGGTATGGATCTCTTTGGTGGTAAATCACAGTGTACTGTGGATCTAAGGGAATGATAAGGATTGTTAGGATTATCTAAATCTAGAAATTTATCCTCCGGTGATGAAGGATTCAAAAGTTATAAGCATCTAAGTATCGGGTTCCAGTTAGTCAGTATAATCAGAAGAAGAACAGGCCGACCTAGCATTTGATCTTAGTCTGGATGAAGAAAAGTTGTTGGATAAGCAATTTGTGATAATCAATGGTATTGGCCAACATGATCGATAATTTGAGAACACAATCTTTTGGTCCGTGTTGTTGTTTATGCATGGATTCAACTGACAAAGCAGAGTTCTTAATAAATGGTCTAAGTTCTCTTGAAGCTGACAACAGTTGATTGAATTTCTTAATGTAGATATATATAGCAGATGGATTAGAGTGTTTTGGTGTAGGGACATGGGATGTGGTAATGCGGTAAGTGCAAAAAGGAAGAAAGAAGTGTGAAGGTGAAGATCTAAGCTTAGATTATGGATGAAGAGTGAAACAGGGCAGAGTAAGGATGAAGTGTGTGAGATCAGTATTTTGTGCTTAACCGGAACTAAACTTTTGCATTGGTAGATGCTATTCATCAGTTCAAATAGTCTGTAATCTTCTTGTAATCATTCCTAGTAGGTAGTGAGCCTCTTGTAGGTAGTGAGCCTCTTTGAGTAGTGAGCTCTGGGCAGTGAGCTCGAATGCATGTGCCTTCCCCATTTGTAATACTTTTAACAAAGTATAAATTCTTGTGGCTTAACCCCCACCATGGTTTTTCCCTTAACTAGGTTTCCACGTAAAAATCTAGGTATTCATGTATTATGATCTTTCTATTTCTTTTCTTATGTTCATGCTTCTTTCTTTTGAATATAAATGGTGAATTAATAAAGGAACATAGTTATAAGTTTTGTAGAACACTAATTCACCCCCCCCCCCTCTCAGTGTTCCTTAATTTCAATAATTAGTATTAGAGCAAGGTTCCTTGGAAGAAGCTTAACAGCTTGAGGAAGATCTGGGAAGAAGTTTAAATGGGTTCACTTAGAGAACAACTTCAATTAGCTCTAGAAGATCTTGATCAGTCCAAAGCAGAAGTAAGTGAACTAAAAGAGAACCTTAAAGATGTTGATGATTGCATTAAAATGTTAAAAGAAAAACTAAAAAAATCTATGGAAAAGAGGAAAGAGCTACTTCAACAGCTACCTAATCTTACTAAAGAAAATGGCATGAATGAGGCTTTGGAAGAAAAGACAAAGGAATGTGAGAAGCTATCAAAAGAAGTTTCTATTCTAAAACATGAAATGGAATATGGGGTGATGAGGCTAACCAAAGAAAATGAGGAAAGGAAGAAGACCGAAGAAGACCTAAATCAAACTCTGAAGGAAAGAACAAAAGAGTGCTACAGAATGGACATAATAATTGGCCACCTAAAATTTGATCTACAAGAACACAGATATAATGAGGAGAAACTTGAAAGGCAAATTGTCATCCTCAGACATGACCTAGAAGTTGCAAACGAATATAAGGAGAAGTTCAAGATAAGATCAGCTAAACTTGAAGTGCTACTTGAGAATTAGAAGAAGGCTAATGATAAGCATGGTCTTGGGTATGAGAAAGGTGAAAGCTCTGGATCCGGAAAAAGAAATTCTCAGTCAAGGAATGGAAGAAACAGACCTAGAATACTTCCAGTAAGATAGCTTAATGCTTAAAGGTATCCATCTTTCAATGGAAATTGTTTCAATTGCAATAAATTTGGTCATAGAGCTACTTAGTGCAGAAGCAGAAGAAGTCAAAGTGGTCCATACTTCTCTGGTCAATGCTTCAAATGTAAGAGGTATAGTCATAGATCCAATGAATGCAGAAGTATGATAATGAATAACTCTAACAATAGAGGAAGTGGCAATTATTTCAATAGAAAATGCTTTGCATGCAATAGATTTGGACATATGGCTAATTAGTGCATATCAAGAGGAAATCAATTAAATGAGCAAAGAAATATTGTGTGCTTCAATTGTAATCGATCCGGACATATTGCAAGATTCTAAAGAAGCAAGAATAATGAAAGAAGAGGTCTGGTAAATAGAAAACCGAATTAACAGAGACAAGACAAAGGCAAGGGAAAAGTTGATGTAAATGAGATCCAGAATGAAATGAACAAGACATGGGTGAAGAAAAGTGTAAGAAATGATGGTGATGGGTCCGCACTGGAATCCGGTGCTGAGAATGCCTCAGGGAACTAAAATGGGAGCTCTGGCTCAGGGGGAGCTGCATTGAAAATCAAATTCCCCCAGCCAGTAAGTGAGTGCCTAAATTTAGCACAATGAGAGAAGATAATTTTGGTTATTGCAGATCATTTGAAAGGATTTCCAGAAGAAAAGAAGTGGATATGGTGTTTTGCTGAACGATTCATGAGAAACTGCATGCAGAAATAGTGTAACCGGACATATTAAGGTAGAGCATTTATTACAATGGAGAATTAGGTTTTGCAGAGCATAAAAGGTTATCCTTTCATCATTTGGATCACTTTGCATCGAAGAGAGCAAACAGAAGAGCACCTGAGCTAAGATTTCAAGGATTTGAAGTGTGATCGGTGAACTCATCAGCTAACCCTAATTTTGTGTAGAAAAAGGTATTTTCTACAAAACTTTGAACTTGTGATATTTTGCACTGGCTACACCGTTGGTTGTTGATATTACTGAAAAGCCCTGACCCAAATTCAAGAAGCATCCACAAAAATCAATCGAAGTCAACCCATTAGGAACATTTTCTGGTGTCCATTACGATGTGCTACACGTCGAGGATATTAGGGCATACATCCATGGTAGCATAGATGAATTTGGGAACCTGAAATTATTGGATTTGTTTGAGAACTACCTAAGTGATGATAACTATGATTTGAAACTAGAATACAAAGCCCTAACAAGAAAACATTTTCTACAGATCATTGAATTTCTGACATTTGATGAGAGCGAGTGGGTTCGATATGTCTTGAGCTGAACGCATGATGAGTTTATGTGGCTATTGAAACCATTCAAGATACAAAGGATGCTATTGGGATTGTAACTGGGTTGAATTCAACTAGTGGTTTACCCATACTAAAATCCATAAAGAACCAGACTGTAACTGATGCAATCGGTGCCAAATTTGACAAAAGGGCAATGACTATTGAAAGGAAGCTAGGTGTGCAGAAATTGCTCCCTACACTAATCTAATGAGGAGAGGGCTATGTAAATTCAATTTAACCTTTACAACTATAGAAATATGAAACACATAAATGAGATATTGTAGCAATAAACATGAACTAGAAAGAAGACAGAAGAAGAGAGACAAAGATTTATGGTGGGGAAAACCCTTATCAGGTGAAAAACCCCACACTCAGAAACCTGCACAATGTATTAACAAATTTGAAAGAATGTTTACAATACACTTGCAATTAAAGCTTTAATGGTCTTCAATACTCATGTATGGAGTCAATTTGGAAGCATAACAGTACCTATAAACCTGTGATACAACTCCCTCTCCAAGCACCTATTTATATAGCAAATACAAGGCAATAATGGACCTATCTTGGGATGGGTGTCCAACTTGGCCTCATGGCCCAAAACCCACACTTAAGGATACTTGGTCAACATTGTAGAATGTGTCTGACACTTGTCCACATCTCCCATCCCAAAGAGGTCACCTATTTCCAAAATAGGCTATGACAGATGCTCTTACGACTCTTACGATCGTCATAGAATTCGTCATAGCAGTTACAACTTACAATTGTAAGAGAATTTGTCATACACATGCTATAAATAGCATATTCTCTTACAACATGTCATAGTCCACCTTGGGGCACCCAAATATGCCTTTTTCAAAGATGCTTCATGACACATGTACTCACCTATCTTACAGCCTTCTATTTCTGACTCTTACATGTCATAGATTCTGTCATTACCGTTTCAGTCAAGATTCACTTACACAACATGGAAGATGCCGACACATGGAAAAATGCTCCTACCACAAAATGGGATGCCTATCTCCTCATGTGAGGACAAAATTACAAGTTGTCACACTCCATGTAGGATTGACACATCACCATGCCACATCCCACAATATGACAATATGGAATTTACAAATATTTACAACATAGGCAATTAAATAATAAATACAAACATTAATAATGTAAGGAATTACCAAGGTTGAGACAACTTAATTCCCAACATTCTCCCACTTGTCGAACATCTTGTAAGAGCCAATAGAATAACAAGATTTAACTACTATAGGCCAAGAGGCCCATAGACTCTGAATACCATCTGAACTTCTCTGTGCTCACTGGCTTTGTCAATGCATCTACAACATTTTTCAAAGTATCTACCTTCTCCAAATTTACCTTTCCATCCTCAACCATGTCTCGCATGAAGTGAAACTGAACATCAATATGCTTTGTTCTAGAATGGAAAGTTAGATTCTTCGTGAGGAAAATCACACTCTAACTGTCACAACTGATCATTATCGGACCTGCATCAACACCAATATCTAAACACAATCTCTTAAGCCAAATGGCTTCCTTACAAGCATAAGTTGCCACCATGTACTCAGCTTCTATCATGGACAAAGCAACCATAGGTTGTCGCTTACTCATCCAACTAATAGCACTTGTGATAGGTAAAAAATCAAGTTAATAAGATCAAGCATAGCCATGAAAACCTAACCCAACCATCATCAAAGAATCTAATCCAAATAAAAATCAAAGTATGTAATTCAAGCACAATATCACCTAGATTGTATGATTCCTTGTTTATGATGTGGATTGCTTCTTCAACAATGAAGAATTATGAAGATAAAATCTACTATGATGGATGAATGATAAGCTCAATGTATGCTATGGATGCTTAAATGCTCAATATGCTCAGTATGATAATGTAGACGCTATGAATATTCGCTTGCTTGTTAGGGGATAGTATGGAATGAGAGGATGTTTATATAGAACTCGACCAAAATCAATCAACGGTGGAGACTCAGAGGCTATGTGAATGGTTAAGATTGAAAGGTAGACATAGATGAATGTGTAGATGACAAGTGGCGAGAAGATAGGGCTTATGTGTGCTTGTGTACATAGAAAGTACTACATGTGAAAGATATTAAATAAAAGGATGTAGTACCACTTATCTTTTTAAATGAAAGAGGCACACATGTCGTCTCATGAGATAAATGATAAGATAAATTAATTAAATAAATAAATTTTATTTAATTAATTAGAAAGTGGGATTATGAAAGGAATCTTTAATTAAATAAATAAGATTTATTTAATTAAAAATAGATAGAATGAAGATAATTAAATAATTGAAGATTGTTTAATTATAGCTTAGAGGAAGTAGCTAATGAATTAATTAAATAAATATAAATTTATTTAATTAATAGAAGAAATAGATGTGTTAGGGATATTGCTCAAGTGTGTTAGACAAATGTAGATAATGTGTAAATATGATGTTTGAATGTTAATGATAATGAGTCAATTTTGTGTGTCTAAATTTTTCCCCTCTTTGATACAATGTTCGATAGAGTGTTGTGTCAAAGAAGATACAATATGCATCCAATAAACAAGGTTATGCCCTAGTGTAACTGGCAGGTGATGCCCCCTTGAGAGGTAAGCTAGGCTAACTAGGAAGGGCTGGGTTGGCTCGCGATAGAAGAAAAAGATAGAAACAAGGTTGACATGAAGAAAATGACGTCAGGTGGGATAAAATGGGATGATACAGAAGCTTTATGCTTAGGCGATGTGTGCATTTGTTGGCCATGATTAGAGATGTAAGGATACTTATGAATGATAGGTATGTTAGGTGTTAGAAGCAACGGTGGCAAGGTGGATGGAGGGATATTTGGAGTTGGTAAAAGTGGAGGCAAAGTGGATGGCAAAAGGTGTACGGTCACATGCTTTTGACATTTATAGGATGATGGAGGTGGAATGGCAACATATGTTTTGGGTAGATGATGGGGGGTACGATGGAAAGTAGTAGTTTTAGGATGCATGAAGGGATTACCAACATCTTGGCCTTGTTTACCTTTGGGTGTGTATCCAAGGCCATATGAGCATGGAGGGATCTTGACATGAATCAGCTCCAAAATACCTTGTTCATAAAGGCCTAGATCTTTGCCTTGGTAGTTCATGTTTTGGAGTATGCAATGGACTATAGGACTTGGTGTGATTTGAACATTAGACTTGAGCTCATTATCGGATGGAGAATGTGAAGTGGATAGAGGTTGTTTTTATCCTAAGGAAGAACATTCATGGACAAAGGTGGTAAGACCACTAGGACATGATAGTGGATTTGAAGTGGAATCAATGGTGGATGTGGAAGGAGGATTAGGATCTTGATTATGTTCATTATGTTCACTAAGATCCAAGTTATTTGTTTGATCTTTTATTCTTATGTGTTCTTGGGAGGCACATGTCTCATTATGACAAGTGGATGTTTCCTCATTATGGATAGGACTAGATGGTGGATGACTAGGAGCAATTTGGATATCTTGCTCATGAATAGATATAGGATTACAGATAGGATCAAGGTGCTCATGGATAGATTCTTCATAGGTATCATCTTGATCATAAAGAAGGTAAATGTTAGGATGGGTTGCATGAAAGTGTTTTGATCTTGAGTTAGACTAGGGCTTAATGTTTTCACATGCTTAGGATTAAACTTTTGACATACCTCTTGGGTTGCTTGAATGGAAGTGGAAGGCTCTTGGATAGGCTCTTGAGGGTTATCAACATCAGGACATGATGGCTCTTGACTTAGGCTTGTGATTAGAGACTCTTGAATAGACTTGTTGGCTTGTAGGTCACATGATGGGCTTGAAGGGCTAAGAATGTTAATTCAGGGCTCATTAGGAGGCTCAAGAATGGGTGTTTGATATAGGGGTGTTCTGTTCCTAGCTAGTAGCCAATGGATCACGTCCTTTGCAAGTGTATGAGTGGATGGGAAGTATAATGGATGAACAATAATAGCGGATGAAGTTGTAGGCTTAGGACTAGCATTAGGTTGGGGGCTAATCAAATTGGGTGGATTAGGATTTGGATTGGATGAAGGGATAATCTTACCACAATTTATGAGGTTTGTGATCAATCTCTTAAGTTTGACACAATTGGTTGTTGTATGGCCCTTATACCTATGGTATGCACAATAATGGTTTTCATTATACCAAGGGGGTTTAAAGATTGGTTCAAAAGGTTCTACCGGTGGCAGCTCAATCAAATTTGTTGAACCAATTGTTGTACGGTTATGTCCAAGGGATCTTGTGGTGGAGGATTGGTAGAACATGAGGATGAAGGTGATGAAGGTTGGTGGACCAATGGACTAGGGGTAGGATCACATGGTGGTATTATGATAGGGCTAGTAGGCTCATGTGTTGGCACGTGATTGGATGATGAAGGCCACTCATAGGATGCATTGGCTAGATTGGTATCTCCCTTGTCAAAGGTAATTAAATCTTGCATAGGATAACTTGGGCTTTGATTTATGTACAAGGGGCCACTTGGATTTGGATATGATTCTTGTTGGAAAGGTGGACTTAGGTCTATCAATGGTGCTTGGTGGTCTTGTTGAAAAGGTGTACTTAGACTTGCTTGATTTATGTACAAAGGGCTATTTGGACTTGCATGTTGTTCTTGTGAGGACACTTGGTTGCCTTGTGGATGGTTTTGGTGGTGTGTTGGAATGGTGGCATGAGGAATTGGATAATGTTGAGGTGGAGGTTGATAGGTTGATGTGGCATTGACTTGGTGGATAGGTGGATTAGGTTGATAGGAAGTGGATGGATATGACATGTGGCTATAAGGTAGATTAGGTTGGTATGAAGTGGCTAAAGATTGATGTACTTGTCGGGCTTGACTAGTGGCTAAAAGATGTTGAACTTGGGTTATAAAGTGTTGCAGTTGAGGTGATTGGCTTACGTGGGGTTGAGCTCTTTGGATGAATAATTATAATGTTTTAATGCTGTCTTGGTTGAGGGGTTGTGATCCTTGATAAAGATTTTGGAGGAATCTTTGGAATTTGATTTTTGGGTCCTATGGTGTAAACATGTTGTCACCCAAGTGTTTGTCTTAAGTCCTTTTTGGCAAGTGCTTGTTTAGGGATTTTCATGATGTGGCGGAAGTGATTTGGCTAGGATAGGGATGGCTAGAATAGGTTTAGGATGGTTTGAATGACTTGGCTATGAATGGTTGGATGATAACTAGGCTATGTTTGGGATGAAAGTGATTGGGTTTGAATGTTATTGGAAGAATGTGTAGGATGACTTGTCTTTATGTGTTTGGGTGTTTAGAGCTTGATATGGCAATATTCAAACAAATGATTATGCATATACACACATGAATCACTCACACAAGACACATGAGCAAGTTGTTAGTTTGGAAGAGTGTGATGATGGTTAAGTAAGCAGGTGAAGACAATTCAACAAGTCCTAGTCAAGGCAAGGCCACTATTACAAGGAGGTTCTAGTGAAAATCTGGGGGACCGGCACCCCACAAGCATCCAGCAAGCCACTTAAGACTTTAACTAACCCTACTAGGAGTTTTAATATACACAAATGTACACCTCCTTTCGAGTTAGCACTGTATGATGAGCACTAATACTGGTTAGACTTGGCTTTCGCCTTATCCTCTAATTTATATAGTGGACTGGATGAAAGTACCACTTGAGGTTGTTCCCTTGGGGTGAGTACCTCTTTTCCCACCAAGGCAGGCCTCTCTAAGGTTTAACAAAAATAACACAAGTAAATGTTTTTGATCTCCAAGTTCATGTTAGGATGCGAGGAGAGAGCATACACATTTACTTGGTCACACTTGCATGGGGTTCATTAACCTTGGAAATTCAAGTGGAAGACAATGCAAGCACTTGTTTGTTTTAAAGCCCAAATCCAAAAGTGATGAAAGACAATGGTTCATTTTAGCCCAATTTCAATGGTATGATTACAAACAAGTTGTTCATTTTATGCCCAAAATCCAAACGTGTTTGTAAACAAGATTAGAAGATAAGAGATGAAACTTGGTTAATTTGCTATCCAAATTGCTATAGATGTTGATGTCAATGCTGCTCCAACTCCTTAGATGCCCCTACAAGTCACCAATTCCAAAAAGAAACAAGTAAACTTGCATAGAAGAAGGCTATGTGAAAAAGATGAAATCTAATTTTTTTTTTATTAATATGACCTAATATAGGAAAATGGCTTGCATAAACAGAAAGTTCAGAAGATTCTAAGGAATTTGAAAAGAAATTTTGTTGAAATCCGATTGATTTTGCTCAAGATATACTCAATTGAATTTTTTTTTAAAAAGTTTGACTTTGACTGATAAAAAAATGGTAAAATGATATAGCCACCTGATAAAACCTACTCCACTATGTAGTTCATCCTCTTAGCTTTCCAACGAGTGCTTGTTTGAGTGATTTGGCCTCTGTATGTGAAAGTTATGATAGAAACACCAAAATGCACAATGACAGCAACCAAAAGCAAGTTAGAGTTACCAGATGTGACCAACTATTGATTATAAGTGATCTGAATTTGTCTGCAGGTGATACATTATAGCTTAGATGCGACATGGATAAGACCGGATACGAGCGGCTGCAGCTTAAAAATGACGCATAAAAGCCAAAAGCGAATGATTAGAGCTCAAAAGCGACCACAAATTGCAAAAAGTAGGTATAAATGGAAAAGCCCTAATTTGTAGGAAGTGACTCAGAGATCTAAAACTGATTATGTCTGGCTTAAAAGCGACGCAGAAAATGGTAGAGGTGATCACTATGTGCTCAAAAGCGATGCAAAAATGGATGGAAGCGGTAGGTAATAACTCATATGCAACTCAGAAAAGGCTAAAGATGACTGTTAATAGCCCAAAAGCGATCTGAAAAGTTTCAAGTGACAGAATGCAAATGTTAACCATAAGCGACCAAGTTTACTAGAAGTGATCAATTTTTTATCAAAAGCGAGCTAGATTTTACCAAAAGCTAAATACTGTTGTTCAAAAGCGATGAAAATTTTTACCAAAAGTGATTAGTTTTTTATCAAAAGTGAACTGAATTACCAAAGGCGACTGGATATTTATCAAGAGCGAGCTAAATTACCAGAGGCGAATTTTTGCAGACCGATTGTTGTCTTCTTCGCCAAACGCTCTATTTTTTATGAAATCTAAGCAAATTTGTACTCAAAATTTATGGAAATGGCCCCCTGGACGCAATGGTGAGGTTAGACTTGAGCTAAGATATCATATACATACATTTTTATCCAAATATTAACAAACTAGGGTTAGAAATATGTAAATTTTTGCTACAAAAGCTTGCCAAAATGAAAGATTAATGCTCCAAAAGATCTAAACTTCACAAAAACAACTTAAACAAGGAGGTTAATCAAGGACATGAGTCCCACCGGGCGTGCCAAAATGTATATTGAAAAATTTGGATTTGCAAATGGAAATGATCAAACAATGAAATACATAACCTAAACCCAAATCATTAATACCTCAAAGATGCAAGATGAATTGTTTGATTGATTTGATATGTTGGTTGCTCACAATTCAGCAGCATAACATTTGCATAGGATTGAGATGATAGATGGAAGATGATGATGATAAATGATAGATACAAAGGCTCTAAAGATGTTTCAACAGCATAAGGATAGTCCAACTCCATGCCTCCTCTTCTTTTTCAAATGGCTTGTGAGGGGGTTGATTTATAGGAAAGGCTTGGTTCAAATAGATGGTTGAGATTAAAAAGCTAAATGATTGATGTGGACGGCTAGGATTGATTAGTTATTCCCACTCTTCAAGGGAGTTGTAGTCATGTGACAAGTGGAGGGAGGAGAATAGGTCTCACGTGTGGTTGTGTACACAAATACTTAAAATTAGGTCCCATTAGTTGTGTATGTGAAAGAGTTTAAATAAAAGTTGTACTACCACACATAAATCAATTGAGAAGTGGACAAGTGTCGAAATGTGGTGAGAGGTGAGGACCTAATTCAAATAAAATATTTGAATTAGTTGGGATATGTGAGGGAAATTAATTAAATAAATAAAATTTATTTAATTAATTGGGAAGATGATTAGGATAGGACTGGGATATGAATGGGAAATTAATTAAATAAATAAAATCTATTTAATTAATTGGCTAAGTGGGATAAGGATGGGATTAAAATGGGATTTTAATTAAATAAATAAAATTTATTTAATTAATTGGCTTAATGGGATAAATGGGATTAGGACAAAATCCTACATGATGTCTAAGTGATGTTTTTGACTAGGTGTTGCAAGACATGGACAAATTTGAGTGTCTACAGCACCACCAAATAATGTAAACACATAAGCACTAGTGGATCTCCTACTGTCAATGTCACCTGCCTAATCAGAATCCACAAATCTATGAATATCAACAGAATGCGGAGATCCTGTAACATTACCATGATAACATATGGAATACTTGGAAGTACCCCTCAAATATCTGAACACTCGCTTAACTGCATCCCAATGAACTCATCCAGGATTAGCCATAAATCGACTAAGGACTCCCACTGCTTGGGCAATGTCTAGCCTTGTGTAGACTATAGCATACATCAAATTGCTGACAACACTAGCATAAGGTACTCTGCTCATGTCCTCCACCTCACTAGGAGATTCTGGACAATCCTCAATAGACAACTTTGTCCCCAAAGAAACAGGAACACACAATGGTCTGCAATCTACCATGCTGAACCTATCCAACATGGTCTTCACATACTTACTCTGGCTTAACCAAAGTTTTCTGTTGGTTCTGTCTCTTCTGATTTGCATTCCTAGAATGTACCTAGCTGCCCCAAAATCTTTCATTTTAAACTAAGCTAACAACTGAGATTTGAAATTAGAAATCATATTCTTACCCTTCCCAATGAGCAACATATCATCAACATACAATGCAACAATGAGAATACAATCACCATCAAACTTAAAGTACACACAATGATTCAATTTCGATCTCACAAATCTAATTGACAACACAAAGGCATCAAACTTCAAGTACCACCTCCTAGGAGACTGCTTCAAACCATACAAAGACTTCTTAAGTTTGTGAACCAAATTTTCTTTACCTTTCACCATGTAATGCTCTGGCTGTGACATGTAGATTTCTTCCTCCAAATCACCATGAAGGAAAGTTGTCTTCACATCCATCTGTTCTACCTCCAAGTCATAAGCTACTGCGAGAGACAACAGGTATCGAATGGATGTTAGCTTTGCAATGGGAGAGAAGATCTCACCATAATCTATGCCCTCCACTTGTGAATATCCCTTTGCAACCAATCTGACCTTATACTTCTCAACACTGCCATCTGCACCAATTTTTTTCTTGAACACCTATTTGCATCCAACAGGTTTCCATCTAGGAGGCAAAGGCACCAAGTCCCAAGTTTGATTCTTTTCCAAAGAAGCCATCTCTTCCCCCATGGCCTCCTTCCAGGAACCTACATCTTTCATGTCCAAAGCCTCTGACATAGTTCTAGGTTCATCACTATTAGTGAGTAAAGCATAAGCACAACTAGAATCAAGCAATGTAAAACCAAACCTTTCAGGTTGCTTTCTTATCTGTGTAGACCTTCTCAAGGTGTGAGGTTGAGGTTCAACTTCTTCATCTAAGATTTTAGATCTGCTAGAACTCTCCTCATCATCAGGTCCAACATTGCCTTTCTGTTTAGTCTTCTCAAGGGTAGCAGGAAACTAAACAACATCCTCTTTCTTTTCTTTTTCTTTTGGTTGTAAAATAGTGGAAGAAGATTTAAGCTCTCTGAAGATAACACTTCTTCTATACAACACTTTTTCAGCCACAAGGTCCCAAATCTTGTATCTTTTCACACCGACACCATAGCCAATGAAGATACACTTAACAACCTTGTTCTCCAACTTTGACCGTTTCTCCCTAGGCACATGTGCATATGCCTCACAACCAAAAACATGAAGATGCCTTACTAAAGGCTTTCTACCAGACCACACCTCAATGGGTGTCTTTCCAACAAGAGCTAATGTAGGAGATCTATTTACTAGATAGCAAGCAGTGGTAACAGCTTCAGCCCAAAACTTTTGTTCTAGGCTAGCTCCACTAAGCATACTCCTAGCCTTCTCCATCAGTGTTCTGTTCATCCTCTCTGCAACTCCATTTTGTTGTTGGGTGTATGGAGTTGTCTTATGTCTTTCAATCCCAAGTTCCTTGCATACTTATCAAATTCTGTAGAATAGAAATCACCACCATTGTTAGCTCTCAAACATTTAATCTTTTTACCAATCTGATTTTGAGTAAAGACTCTAAACTCCTTAAACTTGCTATAGACTTCATATTTGCTTTTGAGAAAATAAATCCATGTCCTACTGTAATCATCTATAAAAGATACAAAATATATAGACTTTGATAATGAAGGAACATTAATAGGACCAAACACATCAGAATGAATAAGGTCCAACACACCATAAGACTTATGAGAACTCGAGTAAAACTGAACACGATTTTGTTTTCTATAAATGCAATGTTTGCAAAAGTCAAACTCAAGATTACAATCATCTAACCCCTCAACGAGGTTCTTATTTTTTAGGGTATGTAGACCCTTCTCACCAATGTGGCCAAATCTCTTATGCCATAACATTGTCTTTTCAGTAGGAAATTTAACTTCCAATGCACGATTACAACCATCAAGTTTAGAGACAACATATTTCTTCACTGCTCATTCAGATGGTGGGGATGAAGTGACTGCTGCCCTCTTCCTTGAGTTAGAAGAACTATTACATTGTGCAATGCATGCCTCTAGCTAAAACAGAGTACCTCTCCTAGTACCCTTAGCAAGCACCATAGCTCCTCTAGTCATCTTGCATCCTTCTTTCGAAAAGAAAACCTGTACCCCTGCATCATTCAACATACTTACAGAAAGCACGTTCTGTGCTAATCCTGGGATGTGTATAACCCCAGAGATCCCCTTCACTCATCCATCAGGGAATCAGATAGAGACTCTTCCATGACCAACAATCTTCAGATGAGAGTCATCACCCAGATACACCATTCCACCATTGAACTCCTCATACTTGGTAAACCAATCTCATTGTGAGGTCATGTGGAATGATGCACCAGAGTCAATCAGCCACACATCATCAGATGCATGGGTTTCCAGGGCTGCAATGAAGGCATCACCATCTTCTTGTGACTTGTCAGAATCTGAATTAGGAGCTTTCTTCTTCTTTTTCTTCTCCTCCTTGCATTCCTTTCAAAAATGCCTGGTTTTCCATAGTTCCAACAAAGAGCCTTGGACTTTCCAAGAGATTTGGATCTCCCATGGGATTTGGATCTACCCTTCTCAGCTTTCTTGTCCTTCTTTTTCCCTTTCTCCTTGGGTCTTCCACAAACTGCAAGAGCCTCTTTGGCTACCTTAGAAGACTTTCTCCGCATCTCTTCAGACAACAATGAAGAAACCACTTCATCCATTTTGAATGTGGATGTGGTGCTTCTAATAGACATAACAAGGTGATCCCATGAGTCCGGCAAAGAACAAAGAAAGGTCATGCAATGATCCTCCTCCTCCATCTTCACACCAACAGATGCCAATTGTACAACAGGCATGTTAAAAACATGCATATGCTCAGCAACAGATCCTCCTTCCTCCATTTGAAGAGAATACAACTTCTTTCTTAGGAAAAGTTTGTTCACCAGGGATTTGGCCTGATAAACACTACCCAACTTCTTCCAAAGGTCTTTTGTGCTATTATTCAACAGGATAGAATCAGCTAAACAGAGTCTTATGAGACCCTTAGCCTTCTGATCCTTTAGATCCCAATCATCTTGTGACATAGCAGCTAGTTTTACACTAGATACAGTTTCCCATAGGTCTTGGTCTACAAGCATGTCTTCCATCTTGTGCTTCCACGGCTTGAAATTAGTGCCATTGAATTTATCCACCTCTATCCTTCCAGATGTGCCTATCATCTCTCTGCTGCAATAAGATTCAGAATGCTCTGCACAGACTCCCACTCAACTTAATATCAGCTCAAAAACCCCTACCCAACAACTAAGACCAAAGCTAATCAAACTCTGATACCAACTGAAAAGGAAGCTAGGTGTGTAGAAATCACTTCCTACACTAATCTAATGAGGAGAAGGCTATGCAAATTCAATTTAACCTTTACAACTACAGCAATATGAAACACATAAATGAGATATTGCAGCAATACACATGAACCAGAAAGAAGACAGAAGAAGAGAGACAAAGATTTACGATGGGGAAAACCCTTATTGGGTGAAAAACCCCACACTTAGAAACCTGTACAATGTATTAACAAATCTGAAAGAATGTTTACAATACACTTGCAATGCAAGCTTCAATGGTCTTCAACACTCGTGTCTGGAATCAACTCGGTAGCATAACAGTACCTGTACACTTGTGATAATGGACCTATCTTGGGATGGGCATCCAACTTGGCCTCATGGCCCAAAACCCACGTCTAAGGACACTTGGTCATCATTGTAGAATGTTCCTAACACTTGTCCATAGGTCCCATCCCAAGGAGGTTGCCTATTTCCAAAATGGGCTATGACAGATGCTCTTACGACTCTTACGATTGTCATAGAATCCGTCATAGAAGTTACAACTTACAGATGTAAAAGAATCTATCATACACATGCTATAAATAGCATATTGTCTTACATGTCATAGTCCACCTTGGGGTGCCCAAATATACTTTTTTCAAAGATGCTTCATGACACATGTCCTCACATGTCTTACAACCTTCTATTTCTAACTCTTACATGTCATAGATTCTATCACAGGAATCTGTCATAACCATTTTGGTCATGATTCACTTAAACAACATGGAAGATGTTGACACATGGCAAAATGCTCCTACCACAAAGTGGGATGCCTATCTCCTCATGTGAGGACAAAATTACAAGTTGTCACACTCCATGTAGGATTGGCACATCACCGTGCCACATCCCACAATATGACAATATGGAATTTACAAATATTTACAACATAGGCAATTAAATAATAAATACAAACATTAATAATGTAAGGAATTACCAAGGTTGAGACACCTTAATTCCCAACAACTATCAATGACATTATTGATCTAGATGTTAAGTTTGCTTCAATGGTAATTGGTTACAAAATTTATCACTCTAGCAGGGAGAACTCTGTTTTCGAAATGACCATATATGCTACATATTAAATGCTAAAGGAAAATATAGATTATGACTTGTGTGAGTTATCATAGAACCAATTAATTGAGAACCTGAACAAAATCAAGAAAGACAAGAAAAATACCTTTAAATATGGTACATTGGTTCTTTGTTTATTTTTCTACTTCATGAATGAGGTGCTTGGAGTAAAGGGTGTGCAATGGACCAATGACAAGCCAGTTGCCATGTAGATATGAAATCATCTACACATCATTGGTGACTCTAAAGCACAAAAAACTACAATCTGAGGATACTTCAAGAATTTTTAGAGTATAATGCATTCTAGGGAAAGAATCCCTAAATTGGTTGTTAAGAAATACAAGAATGAAATATGTTTCATGGTGGACACTGATCAGTGCTTAATGGAAGCAGTAGAACCTAGAACTGTTTGGATCATGCCCATGGGGTATGAGGTAGATGAGAAAATTTTGAATATGTATGCTCAACATCTCTTGAGTAAACCCAAGGATGATTCTGTTGAGAGATTTGGGACTTATAAAGAGCTTGATTTGAAGCTACATGTTGAACTTCGGAAGCCAGAAAATAAGAGAAGAGTTCAAAGACTAGTAGAAATGTATGCTAAAAGCATTGGCATAACTAAGGAAGCTATGAAACAGAATAGAGAAAGAATAGAAAAGGCTAAGAAGGAGAAGCAGGATAATAAACAAGGAATTGCTCCAATAGAATCCTCATCCACATCAAGGACTACTAGGAGCTCTACTGCTACTCCTATTCCCCCAAAACCTACCAAACTTGAGAAACTAAAATGCAAATCATCTGGAAAAGAAGGGAAAAGGGTGAAAACTAAGGCCTCCCAGACATATGAAAGCATGAAAAATGATGAAGAAGAAATTGATTATAATATTGAGATCAAAGAGTTGAAGGCCTCGGGTACAAAAGTAGCCAAAGTATCTAAGGAGGAGCACTCTAGAAGTAAAAGGGCAAGCAAGAGGCAAAAGAATGAAACATATGTTGAAAAGCCTACTCTTTATGTGGACAACATCATCAAATCAGTCACTGTAGATGGGAACCTAAGGCCAATGACTAAATTTTATGATGATTATAGTGATGCTGATCAGAGGGTTCTAGAGGAAGCAACAGTCAAATATCTGAATATCTACAACAAGGCCTTAATTGAAATAACTTCTAAAATTCTAAAAGGTCTTGTAGATATACTAGAGTTAAGAAAAGAAAATGCAAAGAGTAAAGACATTGAGATCAAGGAGCATGTGCTGATAAAATTGTGCCCTTAGATTACTCCAGATCAAATGAACTTAATATTCAAAGAAGTGAAAGATGACTTCAGGAGTAAGAAAAGAATGAATAAGCTCATGCTTGGTGAAACTGATGAGATAGTCAAAGATATGTAGGAAATTCTTCTGAGTGCATTAAAAAGGCATAATCTTCCCATTGTTGAAGAAGAGGTTGATGATGGGATTGACCCCTCAATCCTGGATGTTGAAGAATTGAAGATCAATGAGCAACAAACTGAGATGGATGACTCCTCTGTTCCGAAAGAGGAAGCAATAAATAAAGAAGATGAAAAGATGACAGATAAAACTGATGATGGAGGAGGTATTCATACTCCTCCAGATCAATCTGGGAAAGAAGATATAGAGATGAATGTTGGAGCAGATGCTCAAACTAAAGATGATTCGTTGAAAAATAAAGAGCATGAAACAAAAGAAGCTAAGGACCAAGAAGTAGAAAAGGCCAAGGACAAAGATGAAAAAGAAGAAGAGATTGCAAAGGTTAATTAAGAGCCCAAGCAGGACAATCCGACTGACAGTACAGGTAAGGATCAAATAGATACATCAGCATCTTGGGCAAGAGACACTGCAGAAGTAGTGAAGGAAATTTTGGAAAGAGATAAACAAATTGAAAAAGATCATGACATAATACAAGGTCCAATCAGTTTAGATGCCTTATCTCTAGTACAGATGATAAAATTGGCCTCTATTGCACAAGCTAAGGCCAAAAAATAAATATTAAAGTCTCATATAGAAGATAGCAAGCTGCTTGGTCTTGCATCTAGAATATTGGAGAAGATAATGCCCACCTTTCAGAAGGACTCTTCAACATCTCCCTCTGGCAAATTGAAAAGTCTAATAAACTCTATAAGTTCTCATTTTGAATATCTAGAGAAGTCTACAGAAGTTAAAGTCAAAAATGAGTTTAATGAGAAAAGGTTTGCTGAGATAAAGAAAATAATTAGCTATGATAGATCCAGGCTTGATACCAGTGTAAAAAGCATACAAAATACCATATCCGAAGGTGCAGAGATCTATAAGTTTTTTTCTAAATAGATCTAAAGCTATTGAAGATATTGAGAAAAAGCTTAAGGACATAGAGCTCAAACTGTCTAATATTTCTCAGTCATATAGTCCTTTAACTGAGTCCATAACATCTAAAGAATGCCAAGTAGTGAATCTCTGGAATGAATTAAGTGATTTTGAAAAAGAAAAGGCCAAAGTTCTAGGCAGATTGGATGAGCTCCAAGGACTAATTTCCCCTAGATTGGAAACTACGTATGATATATTGGCAGAGTCTCAAACAGCAGCAGCTACTAGTGATCCTACTAACCTTCAAAAGGCAGAATCACAAGCATTTTTATTCAGTGGACATATATCTATTTTTGGGCAGTACTAAGAAGAATTGGAACAATGAATTGGCAAAGTTGAAAAACATTTTTGGTGATATCTTTTTGCTGATGAACAAAGCCTAAGAATAGTATGTTTATATGCGAAAGTATGAAAAGTTTTTGACACTTGTACATAAAATTTTTGCATGACTTTTGGTATGCAGATCCTAGCCTTTGCCATTGATGTCAAAGGGGGAGTGAAGAGTAGTGAAAAATGAAGAATTAATCTAAGGGGGAGCATTGAAAATCTTAACTGCACATTGTAAGGGGGAGTTTGTACAACACTTAGCCATTTTTCACTAAGTTGTGCCATCAATGCTAAAGGGGGAGATTGTTGGCAAGAGACACTGCTAGGTATAGAGTATGTTAGGTGTTGTCATTGATGGAAACTAAATCCATCTTACATATCCACATTTCATCAATGGATCATACCAGAAGTCAGAGTGAAGATTTGTCTAAGTCTGGGTAGTTAGAAATAGAGCATGTGACAGGGTCCAGTATCTTGGTCTGGATCTCTCTGGTGGTAAATCACAGTGTGCTATGGATTTGAGGGAATGATAAGGATTGTCAGGATTATCTAAATCCATAAATTTAGCCTCTGGTGATGAATGATTCAAATGTTATAAGCATCTGAGTATCGGGTTCCAGTCAGTCAGTACAGTCGGAAGAAGAACAGGCCTACCTAGCATTTGATCTGAGTTTGAATGAAGAAAAGTTGTTGGATAAGCAATTTGTGATAATCAGTGGTATTGGCTGACATGATTGATGATTTAAGAACACAAGCTTTTCATCCACATTGTTGTTTGTGCATGGATTTAGCCAACAGAGCAAAGTTCTTAATAAATATTCTAAGTTCTCTTGAAGCCGACTACAATTGATTGAATTTCTTGATGCAGATATATATAGCCAATGGATTCGACTATTTTGGTGTAGGGACATGGGATGTGGTAATGTAGAAAGTGCAAAAAGGTAGAAAGAAGTGCGAAGGTGAAGATCTAACCTCGGATTATGGCCGAAGAGTGAAACAAGGCAAAGGAAGGATGAAGTGTGTAAGATTAGTATTCTGTGCTTAACTGAAATTGAACTTTTGCATTGGTAGATGCTATTCATCAGTTCAAACAGTCTGTAATCTTCTTGTAATCATTCCTAGTAGGCAGTGAGCCTCTTGTAGGAAGTGAGCCTCTTTGAGCAGTGAGCTCTGGGCAGTGAGCTCGAAGGCATGTGCCTTCCCCATTTGTAATACTTTTAATAGAGTATAAATTCTTGTGGGTTAACCCCCACTGTGGTTTTTCCCTTGATCAGATTTCCACGTAAAAATCTAGGTGTTCATGTATTATGATCTTTCTATTTCTTCTCTTATGTTCATTCTTCTTTCTTTTGAATATAAATGGTGAATTAATAAAGGAACATAGTTATAAGTTTTGCAGAACACTGATTCACCCCCCCCTCTCAGTGTTCCTTAATTTCAACAAGCCATCCCTATGGTACCTTTGACAAGGGAAACAAAACTCTATCCCAAAGCTCTCCTAGCTAATCCATATCGAAACTCCCAACCTTACATGAGTGCCTTATGGCCTCCACTACGTATAAAAATCCGTCATCCTCCAAACCCTTGCAATCCACTCAATCCCACTAATCCAACCATCAATCATATCAATTGTACCATCCTCAATCTAATCCCACCACATACAATGTAGCCCTAATGGATTTTCTCTGATGACTACTACCTCAAAATCCTAAGCACAAAAGCAAAAGCAAAGTTGTGGAATCATGTAACAATGCTAAATCCAATGTCATCCCTCTTTAGCAAAAATAAGTGTGTTGTTGACAATGTAGCCATCAACCTAAAGCCTATAAAAAAATCCAAAACCCTCTTAAAGACATCATCCCTACAAGAACACCTATATGGGAGAATAAGTGTCAACCTTTCCAAAGGTCCATCAAATCCATCAAACCCAAAATCTATAAGCATCAAAGACTCCACACCCATCAAAGTGCAAAACTAGAGGAGTATATCCACACATTAACCACTAACGATGATGTCGATGCAAAATGATACTCCTCCATTATGCCATTCAATCAAATTAGGATACATCGAGAGCTTGTTCTAGAGCATGCCCAAACATGTCCTCAATCAAATCAAGATCTAAGAATCCATGTTAATCCATTTCATGACCCTCTATAATCTCAAGATCAAACTACGCCTATCGATTCCATCCCCGAACCACAATCTGATTAGCTTAGTTCCACCACCTTTATCCAAACTAGTTTTCTTGCCATAGAGGAAATTCAAACTACCCTCAATTCCTACATATCTAAAAATGGATTCACTTCTTGTTTCTAAAGTAACAAGTACCCATCGTAAAGGGCATATTCCAAAGCATGAATGATCAAGGAAAAGGATTAGGCCTACATGAACAACGACCTATGAATGATAAGGGTTTCAACATTACATTAGAAAGGGACTATCTTGATCCAATGTAGCCTAGAAGGATCAAGACGCTTGACCACCAAAAAGACAACTCCACTAGCATTCACCTTGTTGGTGCTTGCACCTAGGGTTAGGGTTTTGAGCTTGAAAATCTATTGATCTTTTTATTTAAACCCTTAAAATTTCTAAGTCTGTCGGCCTTCACATTTATATGCATATTTCTTTGTATATGGCCACTTGTATGTGTCTTTGTATGTACAAGTACAAATGTGCATTGGTGGACCCGAAAAAGAGTTAAATCGGCTTCAGAATGGAGAAAAATGGTTGTATGCATCTTTGCATGCATATCAGGTTTGTATGTGTCATTCGGGTGCATTTACGGGCATGTAAAAGTGATTGTATATCACAGATTCCTGGAATATTCCCTGCTTGTATGTAAAAGGTTGCATGTATTTGAGTTTGTATGTTCGAATATACAAGGCAGATATGCAAGGTCAATATGCAAAGGAAAATATACAACGGGTATATACAAGTGGTGGATCCCAAAAAGGTTCAAATCAGACTAAAATGGTGGTCGGGTTCGCAGGTATATGCAAGCGGGATTGTATGTATATTCGACATACAAGGCAGGCATACAATGGAAAACATGCAAAGGGCACATACAAAGATAAGATACAAAGCCGACATACAAGGGGGACAGACAAAGGTTTCATTGGTGAAACAATATCCATCGACGACTCATGTAACAGTCTCCCCGACACCCGATGCATGCAAACATACAAAGGGGGAGATACAATTGGTGGGGTCTGCTTTATATACAAGTTGCATTGTATATCTGATATACATTCACCGCATACAAAGGAAATATACAAGCGGATAGATGCAAGGCAGATGCAACCAAGGAGATAACCACGTTTGTGAAAAAGGTGGAATCCACGGGTTGTATGTTGGGATTGCATGTTCCCAATATACATTTAGACATACAATGAAGAGATACAAAGAAATATGCAAGCAGGTTGCGGTCAAAGTCAAAGATGTTCAAATGCATGGTGGGGGCACGCATGGTTATATGTTCTGTGGGTTGTATGTATGTGCAACATACAATGCAATATACTAAGGCGCACATATACAACTCAGACGTGAAGAGGGAATGTATTTTGGTGGATAAGTGGCTGGGGTCTGCAGGATGTACATTGCACGTTGTATGTACAATATACAAAGTGATGATGCAAAAGGGAAGATACAAGCCAGACCCGAATGCAATTTCAATTTGATTCATAACAATTTGGGGTCCGTGCCTTATATGAAGGTTGATTGTATGCATATACAATCCCGTATATGCAAAGATTGAATGTGCAAGCCATTGTATGTATATGCTTTTGCATATACAAAGGCGAAAATGGCAAAATAGAATGAAAAGTCAGTGATGGGAAAAGCTGCCTACGTGGCGCAATTTCATTGGCCGGTGACTTTTCAGTGCGGTTTGAGGCCGAAGATCTTGGCAATAAGAAGGAAATCGACGGCCATGGTTTAAATTTTCAAAGGAGGAGATTTGTATGTGTTTGCTACATCACCTCAGGAGGGAATAAACTTTAGAGCACGCAACTACTGCATCCCATGGGTAGGTTAGCTTTAATGACAGAAATATAGAGGTATGGTCGATGGATTGATAGGCCAACTACTATTTTTAAGAGGAAAATCTCCAGGCGGCAGCACATTCCCCAATCTCACCTGCTCTTTCCTCTATTTCTTTTGGCTGCAATGAATGTCTTGGGCGCCATTCCATGGTGCAGTGGATCTAGCAGAGTTTTGAAATGACCATTGTACTTGACTGCTGAGTACACGTTCTGGGTATATCAGAACTGTGTTACTCATTTTTTAGGTTGTTGAAGGCTTGGGCAAATTTTTTTTGGAAAAAATAATGAAAATAGAGCATTTCTTGGCTGTTCTATCTCATTTTGGAGTTTATGAGTTGCATTTCGAATGTATGTTGCACACATGTTCAGTTTCACATCATTTTTATATGAAAAATGCTTTGTTGCATGTGTTTAGTTTTCTTTCTCCATTGCTGTATGCATCACTTCTTCTGAATTTGGTTGCTAAGGGTTTCTCAGATTCTAGAATATAGACTTTCTATATTGCATTCTTGATCTATGACTTCCATTCAAGGAGTAGATTAAATTGTTTAGGTTAAGTATGGAGAAGAATGTATGTCAGCAGGGATGTTTGTAAGTAGAGGCAGCTAAATACTCAGTCTTGGGTGGTATTTCTAAGGAAAATACCAGTCCTAACCCCTTGAAACTTGAGTGCCAGTGCAAACCATTCACTTGTATATGTCTAGTTGACTCCTTTCCCTGAGATAGGCACCGGTTCGCTCTTGTGTAGTAGTTATGATCCAAAACCCTTTGTCTTGCATCCAAAATATTAAAACAAATCATTTGATATTTCAAACCTATTAGTTGTAGGAGTAGAAATAGGACCCCTACATACTCTCATCCTCAACTAGTTAGATATGTCTAAGAACACTGCCAACCTTGATATTTATCATGCAAATCTTGGTCCACACATGAGAGTATTCTGCCTGTTGTTGTAAAGCTAAATCTTTCTATCATTGGGTGAGTCAAGGTTAAATCTTTAGCTATAGGGATACCCCCTTGGTGTGGTAGAGCCAGAAGTGAAGGGGAGGCAGCTCACGTAACCTCCTGTATTAGTTGGCCGAATCTTCCTGTGCATTGGAACTGGCAAACCCTCTGCTGATTCGGGAGAAACCCCAACAAAGTGGCAACTTTGCTAGGGAGTTGAATTAAAAGTGTTATTTTTGCCCATCTAAGTCACCAACAAGATGGCGACTCTGCTGGGGAATGTAATGTCATATCCATAAAATTTTGAGTCTAAAAGATTGAAGAATCAAACCTGGAAGTGCCTTGTTGTAGCAAACTTGAAGAGTTGTACATGTGGCTCTGCTGTTGGTGAACCTAGAAAGAAAGAAATGAATTTTCATCTTCAGCCTGTTTGAAGCTCATTCCTCTGCCAAGGAGGTGGTGACTCTGCACAAAAAGAACCTGATAAAAGAATACAAGATGTGTTAGATTTTTATACTTTCAGTCAGGGAAAGGAATTTGCAGCAGCTGCAACATATCTAGGTATTTTTATAAGTTTTAAAGGATTCCCTATTTGGTGAAGTAGCACTGGTTAAAAGGGAAATATTGGTGAGAGCTTGCATGCTTTGTATTTTCTAAGAATGTATTTTGTGTTACAAGAGAAGCATACAATGTTATTGAAATTCATTTAGAGGACTTTAGGAAAGTTGAAACAACAGTTTATATTTTAAAGGCCTAAGGTCATTGTTGTAAAAGGAAGTCTAAGTTGACAAGAGGGTTGCAAACACACATAAAGATATATTATCAGCCCATGTACCCTTATGAGGTGTCAAATGCAATAATGTATAGTGATCAATCCCAACCATGTAATAAAAGAAGTTTTAGCATTGACAGATATAAGCCCATAAATTTCAATGGCATTTGCGGTTATCCAAATGCTTTTCCATCTAGAATCAGAAAGTATTTGCCTAAATTCAGTGATGTAAAGGATGAATCAGCTGAGAGACACTTGTAACAATTTAGAAATGTTATAGATGACTTTGAGGTTGACCATGAAGATGTAGTTATGAGATTATTTGTTTAATCTCTAGATGAAGATGCAAGGGACTGGTTCTCCTATCTTCCAGCTTACTCTGTTAGCTCTTGGCAAGAATTTAAATCTGCATTTCTAGAGCAATATGGTGAAAGAATATCTAAATATACAGTCATTAGTGCTTTCATGTACATTCATATTGAAAAAGATGAGTTAATTCCAGCTTTTAACCTCATATTTATGAAGGCACTGAAAAGAATTCTAGAATGTATGAGACCTAATGATGCATTGTGCCTGGTGGTCTATTTGGGAGCATTTGATAAGAAAATGAGCTATAGATTGAGAGATAAAGAGCCCACCACACTGCATCAGGCACATCAGTTTGCAATAGATATTGAAAACAACTAGAGGTATGGAATTCAAAAGGGCTATTTCTCTGCAATAATCTACTACCCTAGCACCCCCAATGTTGATGAAAGATATAATTTATATGTTGAAAATGAATGTCAAAGCACTCACACCCCTGCTATCCCTATTTATGCATCATTCCAAGTTAATGATGACTCTGTCGTAAAGGAGGATGCCCTGATTTGCCCAGTAAATGAAGCTGATTGTGATAATTTTTCAAGTAATATTTGCATGCCAGTCATCATAAAAGAGCATTCATGTTTAAGTGATCCAGTTGTGCATAGTTGTGATCATATGGATCACAATTCAATATTAGTTTCATCAGGAAGCATTAGAGGGCTAGAAAGTGATATAGATAGTTCAGCTTCGGATTGCATTGAAGTAGCAGAGATCCTGTATGTGGGGAAATCAAATGATAATAATGATATCCATGATCAGTTCATGGATTAGGTTTGTTCTTCTTATGAATCTAGATTTAGTAATGTTGAAGAAGGGTTGGATTGTCATGAAGAAGAAGCAGAGACCTTTGCAATAAGTATGAATCCCCTTTATGATGAGCCTTTAGATGCAATGAACATTGTGAGTCATGACCTTCATTGGTGCAGAATTAACCCTCTGTTTGAAGATGATGATGAATATGAGGAGACAATTAGCCTGGGTGTTGCATTAGTTTGTGAAGAGGGGACATATGAACCAAAATCAGATATCTTTAGCTCTTGTGATGATAGCATGGATTCACAAACTGTAAATGATGAATGCTCAGCTTCAGCTATTCTAGATGCATGCTATAATGGGTGTGTGGATCAAGATTTGTTTTCACTGTCAATAAGTGATATGAATGACATTGAAGGTCTCATATATTTTGAATGTTTTCAGTTTCTGGATCAGCTGGATGAATGCCTGGTAATGTGCAACAGCCAAGTAGACAGTGAAGAATGCCACATGCAATATGATGATATATTGTCTAAGGAATATAACATACATATGTTACCTAATGCTGAAAGATATTCTAGTATGTATGGTTATATGTCTGATTTTGAAATGCAGAGTGACAGAGGTAATGCTGATAGAGGCAAATTTACAAAAATGGTGAAGCATACAATTGACAAGATCAGCTTATGGACAGTTTATCTTGATGTTTTCAGTTGTGGTTGGGATCATTCAAGTCAGAATCAGGCATTTGGTAGGAGGAGGTTATGGTTTTTCATTTTTGGTTGCCTAGGGCCGCCAAAATAATGTTTGAAAATATGATCTGTGATGCAGGTTGGTGTAGTGTTTGACTCTGTAGCCCAATGGATAAGGGACTGGTTTACATGCCAGAGATCTATGGTTCTCACCATGCCTGCAAGAGGCATGCGTCCCCAGACAAAGCCAATGTTGGTGCTTGCACCTAGGGTTAGGGTTTCAAGCTTGAAAATCTATTGATCTTTTTATTTAAACCCTTAAAATTTCTAAGTCTATCGGCCTTCACATTTCTATGCATATTTCTTTGTATATGGCCACTTGTATGTGTCTTTGTATGTACAAGTGCAAATGTGCATTGGCAGACCCAAAAAAGAGTTAAATCAGATTCAGAATGGAGAAAAATGGTTGTATGCATCTTTGCATGCATATCGGGTTTGTATGTGTCATTCGGGTGCATTTTCGGGCATACAAAAATGATTGTATATCGTAGATTCCTGGAATATTCCCTTCTTGTATGTAAAAGGTTGCATGTATTTGAGTTTGTATGTTCAAATATACAAGGCAGATATGCAAGGTCAATATGCAAAGGAAAATATACAACGGGTATATACAAGTGGCAGATCTCAAAAAGGTTCAAATCAGACTAAAATGGTGGTCAGGTCCGCAGGTATATGCAAGCGCGATTGTATGTATATTTGACATACAAGGCAGGCATACAATGGAAAACATGCAAAGGGCGCATACAAAGACAAGATACAAAGCCGACATACAAGGGGGACAAACAAAGGTTTCATCGATGAAACAATATCTATCGGCGACTCATGTAACAGTCTCCCTGACGCCTGATGCATGCAAACATACAAAGGGGGATATACAATTGGTGGGGCCCGCTTTATATACAAGTCGCATTGTATATGCGATATACATTTGCCGCATACAAAGGAAATATACAAGCGGATAGATGCAAGGCAGACGCAACCAAGGAGTTAACCGCATTTGTGAAAAAGGTGGAATCTGTAGGTTGTATATTGGGATTGCATGTTCCCAATATACATTTAGACATACAATGAAGAGATACAAAGAAATATGTAAGCAGGTTGCAGTCAAAGTTAAAGATGTTTAAATGCATGGTGGGGGCTTGCATGGTTGTATGTTCTGTGGGTTGTATGTATGTGTGAGATACAATGCAATATACTAAGGCGCACACATACAACCCAGACGCGAAGAAGGAATGTATTTTGGCAGATAAGTGGCTGGGGTCCGCAGGATGTACATTGCACGTTGTATGTACAATATACAAACTGATGATGCAAAAGGGAATATACAAGCTAGACTTGAATGCAATTTCAATTTGATTCATAACAATTTGGGGTCCACGCCTTGTATGAAGGTTGATTGTATGCATATACAATCCCGTATATGCAAAGATTTGAATGTGCAAGCCGTTGTATGTATATGCTTTTGCATATACAAAGGCGAAAATGGCAAAATAGAATAAAAAGTCAACGATGGGAAAAACTACCTACGTGGCACAATTTCATTGGCCGGTGACTTTTCAGCGTGGTTTGAGGCTGAAGATCTTGGCGATAAGAATGAAATCGACGGCCATGGTTCAAATTTTCAAAGGAGGAGATTTGTATGTGTTTGTTGCATCACCTTCGGTGGGAATAAACTTTAGAGCACGCAACTGCTGCATCCCGCGGGTAGGTTGGCTTTAATGATAGAAATACAGAGGTATGGTCAACAGATTGATAGGCCAACTACTATTTTTAAGAGGAAAATCTCCAGGCGGCGGCACATTCCCCAATCTCACCTGCTCTTTCCTTTGTTTCTTTTGGCCACAATGAATGTCTTGGGTGCCATTCCATGGTGCAGTGGATCTAGCAGAGTTTTGAAATGACCATTGTACTTGACTGCTGAATACACATTCTGGGTATATTAGAACTGTTACTCATTTTTTAGGTTGTTGAAGACTTGGGCAAAATTTTTTTGGAAAAAATAATGAAAACAGAGCATTTCTTAGATGTTCTATCTCATTTTGGAGTTTATGAGTTACATTTCAAATGTATGTTGTACACATGTTCAGTTTCATATCATTTTTATATGAAAAATGCTTTGTTGCATGTGTTTAGTTGTCTTTCTCCATTGCTATATGCATCGCTTCTTCTGAATCTGGTTGCTAAGGGTTTCTCAGATTCTGGAATATAGACTTTCTGTATTGCATGCTTGATATGTGACTTCCATTCAAGGAGTGGATTAAATTGTTTAGGTTAAGTATGGAGAAGAATGTATGCCAGCAGGGATGTTTGTAAGTAGAGGTAGCTAAATACTCAGTCTTGGGTGGTATTTGTAAGGCAAATACCAGTCCTAACCCCTTGAAACTTGAGTGCCAGTGCAAACCATTCACTTGTATACGTCTAGTTGACTCCTTGCCCTGAGATAGGCACCAGTCTGCCCTTGTGTAGTAGTTATGATCCAAAACCCCTTGTCTTGCATCCAAAATATTAAAACAAATCGATCCATATTTTAGACCTGTTAGTTGTAGGACTAGAAATAGGACCCCTGCATACTCTCATCCTCAACCAGTTAGATATGTCCAAGAACACTGTCAACCTTGAGATTTATCATGCAAATCTTGGTCCACACATGAGAGTATTCTACCTGTTGTTGTAAAGCTAAATCTTTTTGTCATTGGGTGAGTCAAGGTTAAATCTTTAGCTATAGGGATACCCCCCTTGGTGCAGCAGAACCAGAAGTGAAGGGGACGTAGCTCACACAACCTCCTATATTAGTTGGCCGAATCTGCCTATGCATTGGAACTGGCAAACCCCCTGCTGATTCAGGAGAAACCCCAACACACCCACCCACCTAGATGTTTTTGCACTATTAGTTTAGTCCCATGAGGCGTGAAATGTAAAATTTCACTCCTAGCACCTTTTCATTGGATGAAATTGAAGCATTTTGGAACATTGCATTCCCCATCACCATAGGAAAATAAATTTTATTTAGAAAAAAGCAAGGTAGGTATTTTTAGTTGGACTTGACATCCATCTATATGTGCAAATTATACATTCCTAGGTGCCACAATTTGAGAGAATAACCAAGCAAAAGTTTGGCACCTTTTGGTCTTAGGGATCTTGAGAGATTGTCTCGATCCAATGTAGCCTGAAAGGATCAAGAAGCTTGGCCATGAAAAAGACACCTCCACTAGCATTCACCCACCTACCCAAACATGCTAGCACTATCAATCTAGTCCCACAAGGTACATAATGCAAAATTTCACTCCTAGCACCTTTTCACTAGACAAAATTGAAGCATTTTGGAATATTGTGTTCCTCACCGATGTAGGAAAATGAATTTGAGAGAAACAAATTGAGGTAGGTACTTGTAGGTGGACCCAACATCTACCTATATGTGCAAATGATGAATTCCTAGGTGCCATAGTTTGAGATAACATCTAGACCAAAGTTTGGTACCTTTTTGGTCTTAGGGATCTTAAAAGACTGTCTTGATCTAATGTATCCTAGAAGGATTGGGATACTTGGTGATCCCAACAAATTAGAGTATCTATATTAAATAATATATATTATCCTCATCCAAGTGTTCATACCTCTTTCTACACCCTGATCAACCGCTTCACCATGATTTCCCTGCTTTTTACTACTCTTATCAAAACCCTGCTTAGTGACCAAATCCTCATCCCCCTCCCAGGAATCTGCTTACCTTTCTTCATAGTTGAAGGGCTTTTCCTTTTTCTAGGCAAACTCTTTCTACATTCACACCCTTTTTTAGAATCATCACCCATCTCTGAACCCTCCAACTAGGAAATGTTTACAAGACCTCTCTTTTTTTGGTCCTCCTCTTCTTACTAGTTCCTTCTTCACTTTCCTCCTAGTCTTCTTCTATAACCCAATCCTCATCATCAAATTGGGTCTCCGAGTCACTAGAGACCATACAAACCTTCTTCTTGGCACAATGCTTCTCCTTCACCCCACCCTTAGGAATATTAATTTTCATATAATCCATTAATAGAAGAATAATACCTTCATGAACAATAAGCAACTTTGGGTTTCTAGAATTTTCCTTCAGACCATACTCCATAGAAGCAACCAAATAAAATGACAAGGAAACATGCATACCATGGTGAAAATGATTTAATAGATTAAACTGATAGCTATACATAGCAATGTACCTTCCATCCAAGGTGATATATTGCATAGTGACCTCCGCCACCTCAGCCCAAATTGGCTTGATGGAAAGGCAATTATAACCCCCCGATTGCAACTTAACCAGCTTGCTCGGCTCGTTGCCCTTAGAGAAATGATTCAGGGCTTCCTCACTATATTTCCTTTCCCTGAAGAATTTTTTCCCGTTGGTTGATAACCCATTAATTGAAGCTATGATGTCTTCCATGATAGTTATCTCCCAACCAGAAGCCATAACCTTCTTATTTTTCCAATTCTTCGCAAACATCATTGTGACATTGGGGTCCGCCCCACACAATCTTTCCATAAAAGGGGTTAAACCCCCAGATTCCAGAATCTTCCACACCTTCTTCTTGTGGTGGACCCCTTCATAGGAAGAGGGCTCCACTCTATTCCTCTCACCACCCATGTTAAGCGTCAAACCACTATATCCCTCACAAATAAAATAGAGTAAAAGGAAGATAAACTAATACCTTCTGGGAGTGCTCGGGCCATTAACCATACCTAGAATCCATGTGTTATGGCTCTTCATAACAGAAATGTCTTTCAAATCTTTCAAGTTCATAATTACCTCATTAGTAATCCTTGAGCCTCGTTCCATGTTTACAATCATTTAAAATCAGAGTTTTAATATTGCTCAGGATTAAGTCCATGTCATCCCAAATGGTTCTAGACTGGTTAGTGACCCCTAGGTTGGCAAGAATATCCGTAACTCTATTCCCTTCACAAAATATGTGAGAAATAAAAACTTGATCAAAGGACTCCAATAGCTTTATAGCATCTTCAACAAAGGCAACTATTGCCCAACCAGGACTTAGGGATTTCCTTAAGCAATTAATAATATTATTGGAGCCCCCTTCAACTTAAACATTTTTATACCCATTGGTATGAGTAAGAGCAATAGCATGATAGGTTGTCGCAACTTTGGCATAGTGGGTTGTCTGGGTACCCAGAGGGAGTGCTGCCGCCGCCAAGAACCTACCAGAGTCATCTCTCATCACTCCCCCACTACTTTTGATACAAGAGTAAAAAGTGAGATAATTTTGTCAACTAATTATTGTAGTTCCTTAAAAGAATTAAAACATTGATTCTATGTTGCATGTTCAAACACAGTGAATAGGAATAAACAATGCATGTGGGTCCAAAATCATGGGTTTTACCTTTTTACAGACTACTGCTCACTTTTTTAGGCAATTCTAGAAACATGAACGCTTTATAACACACTTGCGTTTCTAATTGCATTAGTAATTTCCAACCCAAAGGGTTGGATTGACATTTTAGATGCCCAAAGACGTGTTTTTAAGAAAACATAGAAAAATAACTAGGTTTACACATTTTTTGATGTTAATGTGAAAAATGCCAAGATGACTTCAATCTTTTTATTATCTTTCTAACCATGTATTTTTTTCTATTTCTTTTGATAGTGTCTTCTTTTTTTGCCGAAAACTTATGTATAATATTTTTGGTGTCAGTTTTTATCTGTTTATCCAAATTTGAAACAAATTACATTTTTACATTGTAGATTATATTCTATATATATTCAAAAAAAATAATTTTTTATTAGTTTTCAACAAATTTAGGGGGGAGCATGCTCAAAGTTTCATTTCTAGGATGTGTCCACTTTCAAAATTCATAAAAAATCATATATTCATTAAAAAATTAGTAGAAAAACTAGGCATAAACTATGTGATGTTATCTAATTTTCCACTGAAGTGATATGTGAAATACTAAAAAAAAAGTTAATATTTTAGGGGGGGCACAATGGACGCTATGTTATATTTTTCTGACAAAAATAGGAGCACTTTGTGTGCTCCTCCTATTTGAACCTCTTTATATCCACCATTAAAAAAATTGTAGTTTAGAAACTAGATTCCAAGCACTACAAATCTTGTTATTGTCAAATCTTCAAATTTTGAGTGTGGTTATCTTCAATTTCTCATCCAAGATTAGTTTTTACTAATTTAAAAAAAGTAGCCACTTTTGACCCCCTTTTGGTCCCCCATTTACATGCACATACTCCACTAAGAGTATTTCACAACAAAGTATTCCATTTTCATTTTTGAGAAGTGTGTCTTGTGTTGTTATTCTCTCAACTCTATTATCTAGGTTAATATATTTATTGTCACTTTATTCCATTCATTAGATTAAATAATTTTTTTTTAAATCATTTTATTTCTTTAACTCTTAATGTTTTTCTTTTTTATGTGTATGCCAATATCTCACTATCCTCCTCATTTCCCTTTAAGAAGGAGTCTAGATTAAATCCTACAATGTCCAAGACTCAAGCTAAAAATAGTATGATTGAAAATTTGAATCATACTACTCAGCTAATAGAAAAGACACATTTGATCATGATGCACAAGTTTATCAAGTGGATAGGAAAGATATTGCTTTAACTACACAAATAATTTATTTTGATTTTACACAGTTGAGCAATGATGTTAATCCCACATAATTGGTTGATGTTCTTCATAATTTTTTGATTAGTAAGACATATGGATTAGAGGTGCTTAAAGGAATAGGTGAAAGGATTAGTTCTTCAAGTCTTTTGAGTGGTGTGTCTTCTCCCCCTCTCACCTAAGCTTCCTCTTCTTTTGTGCCTCCTCCTCATTTCACTCCTTACTATGGTATGCCTTTCTCCTCTCCTTCCGAGTGTAAGGTCAAAAATTGCATATTAAATGCATTCATCATCTTATATTTCTACAATTATTCTAGTGTTTATTCCTATAGTCATGTTTAGGTACCATTGATCCCATTTTCTTGCCAAAATACTTGTTACTAAAATGTAATGCACACATGAAAAGTCTTTGTTTATTCAAAACATAAAAATATTGAAAAAGTATATCAAGTGCATTTGTGGAATTGTCTGATTAATAAATTTCACTTTATGAGTACTTGTATATATACATTCCTATTTATGGGATATGTCTACAAATAATGTTATAGTAAAGAAAATTTTCTATCCATTTTTTGGGGTATGTTACAAATTAGTCCCCAAATACTCTTCTTATTAAGTGTTAAGGAAAAGAGGAAAAGAGGAAAAGAAGAAAACCACAATCTTCGTTTAACTCTAATTTCATGAGTTATTTTGTAGTCCTTTGAATATGTGCTAGATCATGCATATCATTATCTTGCACCATAATGCTAATGTAATAAAACAAAATATTCAAAAGATGTACCCTAACTTGTTGTCTTATTAGCTAAATAGGAAATTGAAAAGCTCCTTAAAGTTGGGTTCATTCAACCAAGTGATTACTCCCCTTGGATTTCCAATATCATTCCCTTAGCAAAGTTGGATGGTCGTATTCAAAATTGTTCCAAATTTTGCAGATTGAATAAAGAATCTTGTAAAGATGATTTTCCTTTACCAAATATTGAAATGATTGTCATTTCAACCAAGTTACAAGATGTTATCCATTATGGATGGGTTTTCAAGTTGTAACCAAATTCTTATAAATTTGGGCAAGATCAACAAAAATATACTCTTAAATTATTCCATAGGACACCTTTTGCTATGTTGCCATGCCCTTTAGACATAAAGATGTTGAAGCTATTGCAAATATGTGCCTAAATGGGTTGTCATTGATGTCAACATATCCTTGTTGCCATTGGTGTCAACTGTATCCTATTTCGTTTTCTACATAGGAGACCGGACTATTGAGGATATTGAGAAAATTAATGACAATCAATGCATGTGGATCATGTGGCTATGTAGAGGATTGTCAGAGATTGTTCCAGTTAAGATTTAAGAAATCTGCATGAAGATTTGAAGGAGTTATGGCCATATGAGTAGAATTGGTTCCTGCAATACTCAAGAAAGACATAGTGACAAGAAAGAGGGCCAGATTGCTCCGGTAATATAAAATTGTGATCTGTGGATCTAAAGACATGTTTGGGAAGTCAATGTGTATCATCAACACTAGTGGTTCATGGTTTAGAGGTCCCCAAGCTATTCTTCTAGTTTGATAGTCATGGCAGAGAGTGTTCTTGAGGAAGATTCAAATGCTTATGATAATTTGGTTTAGAATGGATGTTATTGGTGAATTCAATGTGCTTGTGGAGGTCTCTGGATCGTATGGCTACTATGTTAGAGGTCCGCATTGAAGTTTGAACTTGTTGATTGAAGATTTTCTCTTTGAGGTTGATGAAGTATATAAATACTTGTTGAAGAGGTATTGAAATCATCCTTGTGCAAAAATAGATCAATCCAAAGAAAGGATCATGAGTAGAGAAGAAAAGAAAAGGAGTGAGAGCAATATAGAGTGTGAAGAAGAATTTGGGGCAGAATGAAAGTTCTTGAGCATTCATTGAAACTAAATTAGGCATGAAGTAGATGCTATTTCTTAGTTATTTCTTTCTAAATAAATTCTGTAGGCAGTGAGCCTCTCTTTTGAGTAGTGAGCTCTGGGAAGTATGCCTGAAGGCATGTGCCTTCTATTTTACTAAGTACTTTTAACAGGGTACACATTTTGTAGGTTAACCCCCACTGTGGTTTTTCCCTTAACCAGGTTTCCACGTCAAAATCTTGGTGTCAAATGTGTTGATTATGTTTCTGGTCTTATGTTATTGATCTATGCTTTAATGTTTACATCACTAATCTAATAGTAAGATAATAAAGAAGGTTAAAAGAAGAAAAGTTTTTATTGTGGGACAACTGATTCACCCCCCCTCTCAATTGTCTAGTTCCAACAATTCGTATCAGAGCTAGATCCTCTCATAAAAGCCTAACTGCTTGAGGAGATCCAGGATGTCAACCTACAAGAAGGATAGTCCAAGATTTGATGGAACAAATTATTCTGTTTGGAAAAATCGCATGGAGTGTCATTTACAATGCATGGATGATGCTTATTGGGAAATAACCAGTGTTGAGTATAAACCTCTGGAGAAAGGTCCTTCAACTCCTGATCAAATCAAAGATGATGAAAATAATCTTCGAGATAAAGAAGCCTTGTTGAGTGCCCTGACTGATTCAGAGATGACAAATGTCTTTGTTCTAAAAATTGCTTATGAAATCTGGAAAAAGTTGGAGTATCTGTATGAAGGTGATAAATATGTCAAATGTGCAAAGTTGTAAAGTCTGAGAGGAAAATTTGAAACTATGAGGATGAGCGAAGATGAAAACATCACAATCTACATGCAAAAGATAAATGAACTTTTGTGTGGCATTAGGTGTGCTGGTGGAACTTTGGAAGAATCAGAAATTGTATCAAAAGTACTCAAATCTTTACCGGATTCATACAAACATAAGGTTGTAGCTATAGAAGAGATCAGGACAGTCTTAGAAGTTACAAGAGATCTTCTGGTTGGCAAGATTTCAGCTTTCGAATTAAGTGAGTTTGGTGATTCTCTTCCCAAGTCTGAATCCGCATTTAAGGCCAGTGTGTATGGAAAACAAATATATGATCCAGGTGAAAGTTCCTCTGTAAGATCAAACAGATTTTTGAAGACAAGAAAGGATCTTGAAGATGTTGAAATAGAAACAACAGATCTTGAAGCTCTTATTGCTAGAAGAATGCCAAGAGGATCCGCTAAGTATGAAGGAAAATTACCACTCAAATGTTTTTCTTGTAATAAGATTGGTCATTTTGCCTCAAGATGTCTGAAAAGTTTTCAAAACCAAACCCTAAAAGGTATAAAGGTCAGAAGAAATGTTACTATGACCAAGAAAATGGAGAAGGGGTAACAGATGATGAATCTGATCATGGAGGCTCCTCTAAAAAAGATTGGGTGTTTATTGCTATCAAAGAAGAAGATCCAGTGTCTACTAAATCTGTTAGCTATGACAATGTGGAAATTGCCTTGGCTACTCAGGTTATTGAAAAGGATGAATGGGTAATTGATTGTGGATGTTCTCATCATATGACTGGTGACAAAAGTAAGTTTGTGAATTTTGAAAACTATGAAGGACTTGTGAAATTTGGAGACAACTCAGCTAGTAGAATCCATGGCAGAGGATCCATCTCTTTTGATGGCAAGAATAGCACCAATGATGTTCTATATGTGGAAGGACTGAAACATAATCTTCTTAGTGTTGGACAGTTGGTTGACAAGGGTTATGATCCTCGGTTCAAGGATGGTAAATGCAGAATCTTGGAAAGCTCCAGAATTGAAATTGCATCCGGTACTCAAACCAAAGGTAACATCTTTCACTTAAATAGTTTTGGAAAAAGTTGTTTAATTGTTCAGATAGATCAAAGTTGGCTATGGCATAGGAGGATGTGTCATGTGAATTTTGACAACATTGTCAAAATAAGTTCCACTTAAACTGTAAGAGATCTTCCAAGACTTGTGAAACCTAATAACATATGTAGAGTGGTGCAGGAGCACCTACCTGACAGCTGGCCTTCATGAGGCAGTTAGTTGTTTTAGGTCTTGTTTGTGTTTCCAAGAAGGTCTGATAAGACCAAATGCATGTAATAAGGTCATGCTGATCATGATAAGATCATGCTGACCAGGCTTTTACTATTTTTAGTTAGTTTGTTAGAACAGCTGTCATGCTGTAGGGTCCGGTTGGATCTCCCAGCCACCTGGAGAGTTCCCAGCCGCTTGGAGTCGGGTCAGTAGTACTCGTAGGAAAATCTATTTAAGCATGAGGATCGCTTGATATTGGATATACAGACAGATATCACCGATCGAGCTAGGTTGCAGAGAGTGAGACTGAGAGAGAGGTTGATCATTGTATTGCATCTTTTGAAATCAAATAAAGTGATCCTATTTGTGTTCTTCCTCTGGTTGGATTCCATTGTTAAATCGCTTTGCTGGTTTGAGAGGTTTCATGGATTTACTGATCCATTCCACCGGTTGATCCGTCTGATCGGTGGAATGGCGATGTACAGTAGGGTAGGTTGTAGTTTGTTTTCTGTTCGCATGCAGGTGTGCAGGTTCGCTGTCGAGAGATGTTGAAGACCCTAGCATGGGTATGTGCTAGGTCAAGCTGATAAGATAGAGTGTGGAAGATCACCCTAAGAGTGGATCGAGTCATCCCAGGAGGTTCGGCGGATCTGAACAGTGAAAATCCGCTAAAGCTGAAAGTTCGTGAAGACGGCATCATCAGGATATTTCTGCAAATATCCTGCAGTCGCGTTGGGCGTCGTCATCCAGACAAGTGGAGGAGAACATGATGTTGTCGATTGCATGAAGTGCAAGTGCGTCGGGGTGATCATCATCAGGAGGTTTCGAGAGAACTGGATAAAGCAAATCATGATGTTGTTGCTTGTGTCGTCGGCTAGCGGAGCATCGAAGGGAAGGTGCTGAAGTGGACGTCATCAGGATATTTGGAGCAACCAGATATTTGATATCCTACTGACGAAGGTGGTGTCGCATATCATGATGATGCCGCTAGTGTTTGGAGCCCGATGAACAGTGCAACAGGAGGATGTTTGCGCCCATTGAGTATCATGATGATGATAGGCGACAGGCGGAGGAGGTGAACAGTAGTCGGCAGGAGGATAATTCTGCTCATCCGAAATATGATGATGCTGTTGGTGTTTTTAGGAAACATGATGATGATGCTGACATAGTAAAGCGAAATATGGTGATGATGATGATGAGGATGGGCTGCAGACATCCATGCTATATGCGAAGGTTATAGTGTGGATGCCTCTGCATCATAGTGGTATCAGAGCTCAGCAAAAGGTCTGGGCTGTTGTGTGTTGATTCTGTCACCGAAAGGGCAGAGGTAGAGTTGAATTGTGTGTTGTGTGTTGATTAAGAGGTTGCCAAAATGCCTCCGAAAGGTAGTGGTACTGCAAGGGAATTGCAGGAAATGAAGGAGAAACATGCTAGAGAGATGAGGAAGATGAAGGAGCTTGCTGAAGCACTTCAAGCCAGGCTGACAGCCCTGGAAAAGAACAAAAAGAGGGAAGTGGAAGACAGTGAGTCTGAAGAAGATGAAGATACTGTTGAAGAGTATGAAGAGGTAGCTGAAGATCTGGATGCTGAAGACCAGAAATTTGTAAAACTGTTAAAGGCAGTACAGATTGAAAAACCTAAGGTAAAGGTTGATGTTTCCAAGTATACTGGAAGTTTGAATGAAGATGAGTTGTTGGATTGGATTGCTGCACTTGATAATCACTTTGAATGTGAAGATGTTGCTGAGGATCAGAAGGTAAAGATTGCAAAGACCAAGTTAGGAGGTCATGCTTTGGTATGGTGGGATTATGTACAATCTGAGAGAAGGAAACAAGGGAAGTCAAAGATCACTTCTTGGGATAAGATGGTAGCAATGATCAAAGGGAAATTCTTGCCAAGGGATTATGAAATCCAGATGTTTAAGAAACTGCAATTTTTAAAGCAGAAGGAAAAGGATGTGAAGACATATACTGAGGAGTTTTATAAGTTGAGTATGAGATCTGGTCATCATGAGAATGAGGTAGAAAAGGTGGCTAGGTACTTGGCTGGTTTGAGATTTAACATACAGGATGAGTTAGTTTTAGCTAACCCTAAGAATGTGGAGGATTGTTATCAAATGGCAATCAGGATTGAAGAAAAGATGAATAGAGGACATGATAAGTCCATGAGAGGAAGAGGAAACCATAGGGGAAGAGGAGCAGCCCCTACACAAAAGCAAACAAATGAGGGTCAAGAAGACACTGGTAAAGGACAGGGACAGTCTGATTTTAGAGGTGGATGGAAAGGTAATAGAGGAAGATTTGGAGGTGGTAGAGGTTCTACTACATTTTCAGGAAAGTGTTACACCTGTGGTGAGTTTGGTCATCCATCTTTCAAATGTCCAGAAAACAAAGGTTCATCATCCAGAAATGATAGAACTAATGACAAGAGAGTACAACTTGTGCAAGAAGAGAAAGTAGAAGAAAGTGCGCAGAGTTCAAACAGAGAGCCTGATAATTATGGATATCCAGAGAGTGGAGAATCACTGATGCTAAGGAGAATTAGTTTGCAGGCATCAAAGGATCTGATGCAAAGAAGAGCTCTTTTCAAGACCACATGTAAGAGCAAAGGTAAAGTATGTAAGGTTGTCATTGACACTGGTTCAACAGACAACATGGTATCTCAGGAAATGGTGGACAAACTGAAGTTGGAAAGGATTCCACATCCACACCCTTACAAGGCCTCTTGGGTGAGTGATAGTCAATCACTTTTTGTCTCTGAAAAGGCATATGTGGATTTCCAGATTGGAGCATATCAGGATAGAATTTTGTGTGACATATTGCCTATGGAATGTTGTCACCTACTGTTGGGTAGACCATGGCAATTTGACAGAAGGGTACTGTATGATGGGTATGCTAATACCTACACCATCAAGAAGGATGGGAAGATTATTAAGTTGATGCCATTGCAGGCACAAGCTGCAGTACAGAAGGCAGCCCAAATCATTTTAATGGGAAAGAAGGAGTATGTGCAGATGCCTATAGGAGCAGGCATAAAGGCAGTTGAGGATACTGCAGGGAAAGGAGTTGTTACAGACAACAAGCTGAAGAAAGTTTCAGTTGTGACTGACAGAGGTCAGCAGCAGGTTCAGAAACAGGGGTGCAAACAGCAACCAGTTGAGAGGAATGACAAGGATGTTGTCATAGTTGGGACTATTGCTTGTCCTATAAAGGTTGAAAGGAAGATAGGGTTGAACATTGTAGAAGTTCAAGAGGCAGTTCAGAAAGAGGTACTGGTCAGACAACCTGACAAACACAGAGTATATGAGAGAAAAGCCTACATTGACAGGCATGAGGATTTACTTGCCAGAAAGCAAGTTACAGTTCAGAAGTCTTGGAGCAGCCAAGAGACAGCAGCAGACAAAGCTGGAGCAGGTCAGACTATTGACAAGGCAAAGTGTAAAGGTGGAGGATTTCCACATACTAAACTCATGGGACATGAGTTCTTTTCTGTTGGGGAGTATGGTGCAGGAGCACCTACCTGACAGCTGGCCTTCATGAGGCAGTTAGTTGTTTTAGGTCTTGTTTGTGTTTCCAAGAAGGTCTGATAAGACCAAATGCATGTAATAAGGTCATGCTGATCATGATAAGATCATGCTGACCAGGCTTTTACTATTTTTAGTTAGTTTGTTAGAACAGCTGTCATGCTGTAGGGTCTGGTTGGATCTCCCAGCCGCCTGGAGAGTTCCCAGTCGCTTGGAGTCGGGTCAGTAGTACTCGTAGGAAAATCTATTTAAGCATGAGGATCGCTTGATATTGGATATACAGACAGATATCATCGATCGAGCTAGGTTGCAGAGAGTGAGACTGAGAGAGAGGTTGATCATTGTATTGCATCTTTTGAAATCAAATAAAGTGATCCTGTTTGTGTTCTTCCTCTGGTTGGATTCCATTGTTAAATCGCTTTGCTGGTTTGAGAGGTTTCATGGATTTACTGATCCATTCCACCGGTTGATCCGTCTGATCGGTGGAATGGCGATGTACAGTAGGGTAGGTTGTAGTTTGTTTTCTGTTCGCATGCAGGTGTGCAGGTTCACCGTCGAGAGATGTTGAAGACCCTAGCATGGGTATGTGCTAGGTCAAGCTGATAAGATAGAGTGTGGAAGATCACCCTAAGAGTGGATCGAGTCATCCCAGGAGGTTCGGCAGATCTGAACAGTGAAAATCCGCTAAAGCTGAAAGTTCGTGAAGATGGCATCATCAGGATATTTCTGCAAATATCCTGCAGTCGCGTTGGGCGTCGTCATCCAGACAAGTGGAGGAGAACATGATGTTGTCGATTGCATGAAGTACAAGTGCGTCGGGGTGATCATCATCAGAAGGTTTCGAGAGAACCGGATAAAGCAGATCATGATGTTGTTGCTTGTGTCATCGGCTAGCGGAGCATCGAAGGGAAGGTGCTGAAGTGGACGTCATCAGGATATTTGGAGCAACCGGATATTTGATATCCTGCTGACGAAGGTGGTGTCGCATATCATGATGATGCTGCTAGTGTTTGGAGCCCGATGAACAGTGCAACAGGAGGATGTTTGCGCCCGTTGAGTATCATGATGATGATAGGCGACAGGCGGAGGAGGTGAACAGTAGTCGGTAGGAGGTGAAAAGTTGTTTAATTGTTCAGATAGATCAAAGTTGGCTATGGCATAGGAGGATGTGTCATGTGAATTTTGACAACATTGTCAAAATAAGTTCCACTTAAACTGTAAGAGATCTTCCAAGACTTGTGAAACCTAATAACATATGTAGAGAGTATCAATTGGGCAAACAAAACAAAATTTCATTCAAGAGTAAGGAACAAGGTTCAAGTGAGAGATTGGAACTGGTACATACTGATCTCTATGGTCCTGCTAGAATTAGGAGTGTGCAAGGAGACATATATTTTATGTTGTTAATTGATGATTACTCCTGGATGATGTGGGTAACTTTTCTAAAAGAAAAATTAGAATGCCTTGACAAGTTTAAGGTGTTCAAGATGATGGTTGAAAATGAGATTGGTGGGAAATTAAAATGTCTGAGATTTGGCAGAGGTGGAGAATTTACCTCTGGCAAGTTTGATGCTTTCTATGAAAAGCATGGAATAAAAAGATAGTTATTTGCTCCTAGGACTCCTCAACAAAATGGAGTTGTGGAAAGAAAGAACCAAACCATTCAAGAAGCTGCCAGAACCATGATGATGGAAACAAATGTTCCTCAAGTTTATTGGAGAGAAGCCGTGAGTACTATTTTCTACACTCTTAACCGAGTGCAGATCAAAGGAAATTCTAGTAAGACTCCTTATGAACTTTGGTTTGGTCATCCTCCTACTATGAGATACTTCAGAGTCTTTGGTAGTAAATGTTATATCAAAAGAGATGAAGATTTAGGTAAGTTTGAGGCAAGAAGTGATGAAGGAATATTTTTGGGATACTCAACTCAAAGTAAGGCCTACCGGTGCTTCAATAAAAGATTGAAGAAGATTGTTGAAAGTATAAATGTTAAAGTTGATGAAAGCAAAGAAGGATATTCCAAGTACTCCAGATATGATTTAGATGATCAAGATGAAAGTCAAAATCAAGGAAGGCAAGTTCAAGTTCAGACTCAGATTCAGTTTGAACCGGTAACTCCAAAAGTTAACACAGATGAAGAGGAACAAGTTCAAGAAACAAAAGCTCAAACAATCTCCAAAACTCCCAGGTATGTAAGGTTAAATCATCCTAAAGATCAGATCATAGGAGATAAGAGTAAAGGTGTTTGAACTAGGAGAAAAATTTCTGAAGATCAAGAAGAGATTTGTTTGATTTCAAGGATTGAACCTAAATCAGTAAGTGAAGCTTGTAATGATGAAAATTGGGTCAAAGCAATGGAAGAGGAATTGATGCAAATTGAAAAGAATCACACATGGGATCTAGTTCCTAAACCTGAGGACAAAAATGTGATTGGAACCAAATGGGTCTTCTAGAATAAATTGAATGAAGATGGCGAGGTAGTAAGGAATAAGGTAAGGTTGGTATGTAAAGGCTACTCTCAAGTGGAAGGAATTGATTTTGAAGAAACTTTTGCTCTGGTGGCAAGGATAGAGGCAGTTAGATTATTTCTTGCATTTGTTGCCTTCAAAAATTTTAAGTATATCAAATGGATGTGAAATCAGCATATTCCTGAATGGAGATTTGGAGGAAGAAGACTACATTGAGCAACCAGAAAGATTTCAATTATCTGATCATGGAGATATGGTTTGTAGATTGAGAAAAGCCTTGTACAGACTCAAGCAAGCTCCAAGAGCCTAGTATGCTAGATTGGATAAGCATTTGCTTAAGCTAGGATTTAGCAAAGGTACTGTTGATAGTAATCTCTACTTCAAAATTGATCATAAGGACATTCTAATTGTTGAAGTTTCTATTGATGATATCATTTTTGGTGGAAATGAATGCATGTGTAAAGCATTTGTTGATCAGATGAAAAGTGAGTTTGAGATGTCAATGTTTGGTGAGATGAATTTCTTCCTAGTTCTGTAAATTGTTCAATCAGATAAAGGTATCTTCATATCTCAGTCCAAGTAGGTAAAAGAATTGCTAAAGAAATTTGGAATGGAAGACTCAAAGCCAGTGGGTACACCTATGGTAACAAGATGCAAGCTAAGAAAACATGATGACTCTCCCAAGGCAAATCAGAAAAGATATAGATCAATGATTGGAGGATTGCTTTATCTAACTTAGACTAGACCTGACATCATGAATGCAGTTGGACTTGTTGTCAGATTTCAAGATGATCCAAAAGAATCCCATGTTATGTCAATCAAAAGAATTTTTAGATATCTCAAGGGGACAATTGATTATGGACTGTGGTATCCAAAGGACAATAACTTCACTCTTCATGCATATACAGATGATGATTGGACAGGAGATGTGGATGACAGAAAAAGTACTAGTGGTAGTGCATTCTTCTTGGGGAGAAGATTGGTCTCTTGGATAAGCAAAAAGAAAGAGGCAATATCTTTGTCTACTGCAGAAGTAGAGTACATAGCAGCAACAAATAATTGCACTCAGGTTTTGTGGATGAAGAGAATGTTGAAGGACATTAGAGTTGTGTTTGAGAAGCCAGTCACAATTTTCTGTGATAATTCTAGTGCTATAAGCATGTCAGAGAATTGGTATTGCATTCAAAGACAAAGCATATATGTATCAAGTTTCATTTCTTGAGAGAGAAAGTGAATACGAATGAAGTCAAGTTGGAGTTTGTGCCTTCCAAAGATCAGATTGCAGACATCTTCACTAAGCCTCTTCCCAAGGATACTTTTGAGTATCCCAGAGAGAAGTTAGGGGTTATTACCCCTCCTGAGCATAACTAAGATGCACTAAGGTGCATCAGTCTGGTGGAATTCACATTCATATCTTGTGATCCGGATTGATGTTAAGTAGGTACAACTCAAAGGGGGAGTAGTCAATATGCAAATTTTGGGATCAGTCTGAAGCAAAAAGGGATAAAAGATAGCAAATATGTGCCCTTTGCCATTGATGTCAAAGGGGGAGAGAAGTCATGTGAAAAACTAGTTGTTGATGTAAGGGGGAGCAGTAAAGAAAGTAGTTGCAGAAGTGAGAAGAGAAAGGGGGAGAAGTTCTTGTCTTGATGGTTAGATTCAATTTTTCACATTATATGTTGCCATCAATGACAAAGGGGGAGATTGTTGCAAACATGTGCCTAAATGGGTTGTCATTGATGTCAACATATCATTGTTGCCATTGGTGTCAACTGTACCCTATTTTATTGTCTGCATAGGAGATCGGACTGTTGAGGATATTGAGAAAATTAATGACAATCAATGCATGTGGATCATGTGGATGTGTAGAGGATTGTCAGAGATTACTCCAATTAAGATTTGAGAAATCTGCATGAAGATTTGAAGGAGTTATGGCCATCTGAGTAGAACCAGTTCTTGCAATACTCTAGAAAGAAAGAGTGACAGGAAAGAGGTATGGATTTCTTTGGTAATATAAAATTATGATCTGTGGATCTGAAGGCATGTTTGGGAAGTCAATGTGTATCATCAACACCAGTGGTTCATGGTTTGGAGGCCTGCAATCTACCCTTCTAGTTTGACAATCATGGCAGAGAGTGTTCTTGAGGAAGATTCAAATGCTTCTGATAATTTGGTTTAGAATGAATGTTATTGGTGAATTCAATGTGCTTGTGGAGGTCTCTGGACCATATGGCTACTATGTTAGAGGTCGGCATTGAAGTTTGAGTTTGTTGATTGAAGATTTTCTCTTTGAGGTTGATGTTCTTCCTAGTCTTGGCCGACTAGATGTTCCTAGCCTATTACAGACACCTTAGAGTATTTTTATGAAGTGTGGAGTGGTTGTAGAAGAAGATTCAAGTCTCAATTGTGTTTGGCCGACAATGTGATGATCCGCGTCAAGGTTAGCTAATCTTGTCGATCATTTCAAGGTTGATGAAGTATATAAATACTTGTTGAAGAGGTATTTAAATCATCCTTGTGCAAAAATAGATCAATCTGAATAAAGGATCAGGAGAAAAGTAGAGAAGAAAAGGAGTGAGAGAAGTATAGAGTGTGAAGAAGAATTTGGGGCAGAGCAAAAGTTCTTGAGCATTCATTGAAACTAAATCAGGTATGAAGTAGATGCTATTTCTCAGTTAATTCTTTCTAAATAAATTATGTAGGTAGTGAGCCTCTCTTTTGAGCAGTGAGCTCTGGGTAGTGCGCTCGAAGGCATGTGCCTTCTATTTTACTAAGTACTTTTAACAGGGTACGCATTTTGTGGGTTAACCCCCACTGTGGTTTTTCCCTTAACCGAGTTTCCATGTCAAAATCTTGGTGTCAAATGTGTTGATTATGTTCCTGCTCTTATGTTTTTGATCTATGCTTTAATGTTTATATCACTAATTTGATAGTAAGATAATAAAGAAGGTTAAAAGCAAAAAAGTTTTTATTGTGAGACAACTGATTCACCCCCCCTCTCAGTTGTTTAGTTCCAACAGGAGCCACATATCAAAGGGCCATGAAACTCCTCTTCCATGATTTCATGCATGATATACTAGATGATTACATAGATGAAATTATTAAAAAAGATAAAAGATGAGTTAATCATGTAAATAGCCTTCATATAATTCAAATTGTTGTGTCAATATTAGGTTGATTTAAACCCTAAGGAGTGTGTCTTAGGTCTTAACACTAGTAGGTTACTTTACTTCATCATTCTCGATGAGGCATTAAAATGTATCTTAAAAGATAGATGCTATGGTTAACATGCTTCTACCTAAGAACATTCACCAACTTTGTAATTTACAAGGTGTTGTACCCCTACTAAAACATATACATAAAAACATTGAAAAGCCTTGATTTATCGAGTATCCCATTTCTTGTAGGCTATTAATAGATCTAGGTATATGAAATTGAAGTCTTCTCTCAATTATAGATATGTATCCTGATGGCTATCGGGAGTGGTAGTGTGTTCTCTTGACATATAGTTGTCTTGTTTCTTATGTGAGGTAGCTGATACATTGGTACACTAGAAAGTTAGGATATGGGTCTAGTTAGGAGATGGTTCTTAGTGTGGTTGGGACACATCTAGGTTTGTGGTATGGTGGCATTGTGGTAAGTAAAGTGTAGAGGTAAATGTATTACTTTGATGTGTCTTGTGATGTGTCCTTGGTGTTTTGTAATTGTAGTCTTGTTCTTGTTTTCATGTTCTTATTTGTCATTATGAGTGTGTTTTTGTATTTCATGTTGATTGATGATGGTTCTTTGTGAGATAAATTAAGAGGTTGTGTTAAAGTATTAGGAATATGTGTAGTATGGGGTGCATGTTATTCTACCTTGAGCATGTATTGATTTGATAATGCATATGGCATCAAAGAATGAGTGCTCTCATAGTATGGGATATGAGTAGTAACCATTCGAAGGTGTTACATATGGTCTTGAGTGTATGGTGTTAGTTTCCCTTAGTGTGATTAGGCATGTCTTATTGTGGTGTTGTATTGTATGAGTGTTGTTACTTGTTGTGAATAGGTCTTGTGTTATGTGCTTTATGATTATATGATTTCTAAGTGCTTGAATTAATGTGTTGTAATGTCTTGGTTGCTTTAGTATGTTCCTTGGGATGTTATTAATTTTGTAAACATGTATTGTGAAATTGGATCATCTTCGATACGTTTTTTAGACTATAGATTTGATTGTATGTCTATGCAAATGTAAAGGTCAAATGAACTAAAAAATAATCACTATACCTTGTTTATTCATCACACTTATGGACTATCTGTTTGGAGTACTTCATTGCTAGATTGATGATTGGGAAGGGAAGGGATTCCTCTTATGTCCAAGTTCAAATACCCACCCCATAGATATCTAGAGATTGGAGGGAGTAGCTTGCAATTCAAGTTAAAGATTTCATATGTATATCATATTTTGAGTAAGACCACTTTTGTGTATGTGGCAAATTGGCTCATTGGCCTAATTGTACTTATTGTTATGGGTTGTAGTACTTGACCCAATGTATTATGGAATGATGTACTATTCATTGGTTGTACTATCTTGTGTACTTGTGGAATTGTCTAATTAATGAAATTCACTTTATGAGTACTTGTATATATTTACATTCCTAGTTATGAGACATGTTTGCAAATAATGGTAAAGTAAATAAAATTTTCTAGCCACTTTTTGGGGTATGTTACAAATTAGTCCCCGAATACTCTTCTTATTAAGTGTTAAGGAAAAGAGGCAAACCACAATCTCCCATTTTGAACTTCTTAAGACAATTCTAATTTAGCTTTGGTGATCTTTTTATGTGGCTCATACATTTTGTGATATACAATGTGATTGCTTGGTAGACATTTCCACATATTTGCAACATTAACATTTTTTATGGCCTAAATATTAACCTATCTTGTAGCCTAGAATTTTGTAGATTTTCTTAATAATAAATTTTGTTGATGGTTACACATATATCCCATGATTTAAAGAACCACTACTATATTGCCCACTTTTGTGACATAATCTATGGGATTATTTTATAATTTTTTTAATTTTTAATGACAATGTTGTTTCCATTCAAATGTTTTGTACTATTATAATGCACACATAAAAATATTCAGTTGTAATTTTAGATGTACCTTGGGATCTCAAGTGCAATACTATTAGTGATAGTTACAAAGTGATTTAGCTTTTATAAGAATAGAAGGTACTTCATAACAAATTCCCTTCTTCTATTGTAAACATTAAATACACTCATTATAAAGACTTATAATAACATAAATTTATGTTTTCTTGTAACTATAAAGATGTCAAATGCATTTGCATGAGACAAAGAATTAAATTTCATCATTCTAGATTCTTTCCAAAAAACTATTTTTCTTGCCTTTATTGTATACACACATGTATGCTTATGATAACATTCCATTTTAAAACCAACTAAACACAAATTGTTAGCCATGACTCATAAGTCTTTGGACATTATGAAATGAATCCCCCATTATAAAATTTTGACATTAATCAAGTACAACAATTCAAGATTCTTAATGTAGTTGTGATTAAGGATTGTAAACAAACATTAGATGTGGCATATGGAATTTAGTCTTTACTAGCATTTGCTAGGTATGCGACTATACAAAATTATTCAATTCCTATCTTACCAAATGGAATTTAACTTTACTATCATTTGTTGGGTTTGCCACATGTGAATAAAGTAGTTAGTTTGACCATATTATGAATATAATTATAATATTCTTTTCAAACTTATGATGTCTCCCAAGGTGTTTCTCTAAAATTTCCCTCATCCTTTTGAGTTCCTCTTGTTTTAAATCCTATTGTCACTCCAAACACTTATGAAATGCCCTATTTAGCTCTCTCCTAGCCACCTTCAAACCCTCATCTCATTAGTATTAATTTATAAATCTCATCATACACAATTTTGTAATACTATAAATGTGCAATTACAATGCAATATAAATTGTGATTTTATTTTTACATATACATATATTATTCTTTTCTCTCTAACATCAATCTATAAACCTCATTATATGTGAGTTTTTCGAGTGACATGCATAACCACTAATTACAACATACACACACTTGTAATTTTTTTACTTCTTCATTATAAATTATACTAGTTTATTTCTAATTAATACCAAACATATTGAAATCAAATTAAATAAAAAAATATCTGCGAATTCACAAATCTATTAGCTATCTCACCAAGCAAAGGGACGTGAAACAACATTAGAAGTATCTAAACATAAATGACAAAATCTACATACACTTTTATAAAATTACATATTGAATCAAGAATGTTTAATTAAATGGTTAACCTAACATAGACAAAAGATAATACAATTAATCCAAACAAAAGAATTATACAAAATGGCAAGGGTAATTGTGAGCCCTCCTCTCCCATTCCCTGTTGGTCAAGCATCTTTCCATTTACTTGAAGTGTTCCTCACCTTTCATTTTTTACTCTTTCTTCACCTCCTCCAACATTTCATTTCATACATATGTAGGTTTTATGCAAACAATTCAATGAAACATCCATGTTGTCATAAAATAAGTCTTTGACAAATACCCCAATAGTGTATATAAGTAGTGATCTCCATTGCACTCTATGCATCTAATTGTACAAAGCCAATATCATAGTCTAGATTGCTAAATAGTTAAAACAAAATTAAGAAAACTTTCTAGAAATTGAAAATAAAACGTTGTTCCTTCATTATTAGTGCAGGTCTAACACAGTGCACATTATTATAGTGCAAGCCTATTTTTCAGATCACTTCATTTAGCATCACCAATAATCTCCACAAGAATATTCTCCCTATTTAAAATGATGAAAACAGTTGGCATCTCTCACAACAAGTTCTCTTGCAATGATCTTGAAGATAAATTTTGTTGTAATATGGCAATCAACACATTCTTAAAGCTTCTTAACAACCAACTCTAATAGTTGTTCTAGGAGTGTGTCTAACAAACCAAAAGCAATTGCCAACTTTTTCACTATGGTGGCAGAGAAATAATTCTTTTTCCTCCTTTTCCACATCACTAAGTAAATGTCTTGAATTTGGAAAATACCCTGCTGCCTTCATCTCCCAAGCCAATTTCTTCAACTTTGTAGATCTCTTGTGTCTGTGGATATGATTTGTCTCCTACACAAAAAGCAAGGCCAAACAACTACATCCAAGGATCTTTTCAATTCCTTTATCTTTCATCAATATCCTTACCATCACACCGCCTACCCACGTCTGCATAGATGTTTGAGAGAACATAAGTCAAAGCATTTTTAGGATCTAAATCAAAAACCAGTGTCACTGTAAATATTCCCAAGCCTATATTTATATGTGATTTGTAGGCACCAAGAAAACACATCCAGACAACCAACACAGGTTTAACTAGCATCTTAATGATAAAGTTTAGGGTGTCCTCAAGATAGCGGGCACAGACAAGAAGGTCAACCATGCACACACAATGATCGATTGTAAGTGTAATGCAATAAGGGTTACTCATGTAGTTGAAGTATGTAGAGCCCTCATCCAGTAAACCTGCATCGCTGCATGCACATACAACACAAGCAAAGTGTATAATGTCCGGGTACATTAACTAGCATCTTAATGATAAAGTTTAGGGTGTCCTCAAGATAGCCGGCACAGCCAAGAAGGTCAACCATGCACACACAATGATCGATTGTAAGTGTAATGCAATAAGGGTTACTTATGTAGTTGAAGTATGTAGAGCCCTCATCCACTAAACCTGCATGGCTTCATGCACATACAACACAAGCAAAGCTTATAATGCCAGGGTACATTAACTGGCATTTTAATGATAAAGTTTAGGGTGTCCTCAAGATAGTCGCACAGCCAAGAAGGTCAACCATGCACACACAATGATCAATTGTAAGTGTAATGCAATAAGGGTTACTCATGTAGTTTAAGTATGTAGAGCCCTCATCCACTAAACCCGCATGGCTGCATGCACATACAACACAAGCAAAGCTTATAATGTCAAGGTACATTAACTAGCATCTTAATGATAAAGTTTAGGGTGTCCTCAAGATAGCGGGCACAACCAAGAAGGTCAACCATGCACACACAATGATCGATTGTAAGTGTAATGCAATAAGGGTTACTCATATAGTTGAAGTATGTAGAGCCCTCATCCACTAAACCTGCATGGCTGCATGCACATACAACACAAGCAAAGCTTATAATGTTAGGGTATGTTCCACAATGTTTCATTAATTCAAAGATTTTGAGAGCATCCTTGCAAAGTCCATTTTGTGCATATCCTCCAATCATTGCATTCCATAAGACCACCACATTTCTTGAAGGCATTTTGTCAAACTGTTCACGTGCCTTGTCTATGTTTCCGCATTTTCCATACATGTCAACCAGAGCATTTCCAACCATAATATCTGACAAAATCCCCCTTCCATTATGCTTTGATGGATGTCCATACCCTGTTCCAAAGCTCCCATTTTGGCACAGGCAGGGAGGATGCTGGCAAAGGTTGCGGAGTCTGGCTTTTTACATCTGCCAATTGCATTTGCTTGAAAGTTTCTAAAGCCTTTTCAACAAATCCATTTTGTGCATACCCTGCAATCATGGCATTTCATGAGACCACATTTCTTTGAGGCATTTTGTCAAACAGTTCACGTGCATTGTCTATGCTTCCACATTTTGCATAGTTTAGCATCTACGCGGGGAACTCACACCCACTTTCAACTGGAGACATTTTTCTGATGTTCAGCGATTTGGTGATGGTTGCCATTGAAATGAACCCTTCTCCTTACAAGTGGAAGAAACAAAGATGACTGTGAACCGGCTCACTGTAATTTATGGAAGCTCGCAAGTGGGTTTGGGGACGGGAAATTTTCTCATGGAATCCCACCATGCAGGCCATTGATTCATTCTAGAGATAGCCGAATAAAGAAAATTTACATGATTTACAAGCATTTGCAGAGGGAAGGTACTAACTAAATTTCTTAAAGAAAAACAAATTGAAAATTAAAAGCGAGGATTTATTTACGAGCAAATCATTCACTCTTACAACATATCTTTCAAACATGCCATGTCTATGGGAGCCTATTCAGATCATACCCCCAAAATCAGATGGGATAAGCATTCAAACCATTAAAATGAACAAGTGGCCTGTAGTGTCTAATTTTTGTTGTTTTAATATGTTCGAAAATTAGATTTATTGGTTAAGTTATGTGTTACTAGTTTGATTGAGATATAAATATCAGGTTTAAACAAACTTTATAAATTATAAATTATGTACTTAATATTCTTTTAAGAAAAAGTTGAAAATAGTAGAAAAAAAGGAAAATGGGTGTGAATTTGTAGGGGGTGTGTTTACTCTTGCATGGTTGTAGTTTGTAGGACTATCTTTGATTTGCAATAGTAATAGTAATCACAATTACATATGCTTCTATATTTACTAACAAGTATTTGATTTGTAATAAAATAATAATTAAAATAATCATAACATTACATCTTCATGATTATTATTTTTCATATAATAATTCAATTATCATAAAGTAGCCTAATCATTATTGTAATGGTAAAATTTGCATACCCATGCCATTTTCTATTTAGTTTTGGGCTAATTTTGAGGCAAGTGCCTTATATATTGAGACATTGACAAATAGTATAATTTTGTGCAAAATCGGCTCCTTTGTGCTATACCACTTACCTGGCCATTATACACATTCCTATACACTTATCCCTTACCCCCAGCCGTAGGTTTGTACATCTCTAGACATTCTCCCTATCTTCTTATTTATTGTACCTATGAATGCACATATTTCTGTAACACTTTACCCACTTTGATTTGGTTGTTGTCACGTTTCAAGACAACTTCACAGTTGAAGACACATCCTTTCCAAATTCAAATTTAGTTGACTCTCATCTATACCCTTCTTGCCTAGGGTTAACTAAACACAAATTTGTGTGATTTGTTGCTATGTCCTTATATTTAATGGCATTCAATGAATAAATTTTACACATCCATGATTTGAGAACTATAGTCACATATCATCTGCATTACATACTTCAAGTGGAGCATTAAAAAGTATCTAGATTTCCATGAGCATTCCTAAGAGCATATGCATGTCTAAAGAGTGTTGTTTTTTGTTTTGCACACACATTTCTATAGACATACCAAGGAGAACATGTTCTCTTGTGACATACTAGTAGTCCTACCAAGGTATTCTTTTTATATATTTAAATAAGTTTACAAATATAGCTCATTAAGAGCATTGGATCACAATGTCAATGAAGAGTATCCAACATCAAACAAAAAAAATAGCTACATCTTCCCAAAATCAACAATAAACCCACCCAAACAACAAGGTATAATTATAAATCCACCAGAAAGGATAAACAAGACTAACCAAAAATATACAAAATATAGTCTAAGACTAGATACAACAAAGTCAAATTGCACCCAAATCAACAACCCAAAAAATTAATATACCTAATAGTCATTTAGCAAAGCTAGGCCTTCCTTTTTTCTTATCAAGAATAGCAACTATTTTTTCAATAATCCTCCTCATAGTACTCAATCTAAAATCAATACACTTTTGAAGCCAATCATTTAAGTAAATTCTAATAGGAACTGTCGGGATGGGAAGTCTAAAAGAATCTCCATCACTAGAATTAAAAGCACTACCAACATCATCATGTGTAGCATTGAGAATAGAGGCATCAATAACGACATTCTTACCCTTCCTACATAAATAGAGCCACCAATAGTAGCAAGACTAGACTTAAAAAGCACAAAAAAAACCACCAATGACAACAAGATTAGAATTAATATTAATATTATTGACAGTGTTAGGAACATCAACAACTATAGCTGAGGAGGAACCACCAAGACTAAATTGAACAAAAGGAATATGATCACTTTTCTTCACACTAGGATTCTAAAGACCTAAGTAAAACATAGTAGGAACATCACTGTCATCCACCAAAATAAGGGTTTCTTTATTCTACCAACCACCCTTACCAAAAGAGGAGTCCAAGCCTACACTTTTAGACCCATGAACATGAGAAACTGTCATAGAAGCATTCAAAACAACACTACATATGAGAATAAGTGATGCAAGAGCATCCAGAGGTGTAGAGAAATCTTGCATCACCAAAAAGAATGATTTTCTTTTCCATTTCTTTCAATTTTGGTTTTTGCAGATACCCATTTGCTTGAATAATGATTTGGAACATTTAAAGTTTCCAAAAAGGCTAAGAATACTATGACTTACCATTTTTATTAACCCTATATCGGAGAAGCGGTTGGATCCTAAATTTTCCCCAAAGCTTTGAAATAGAAACATAAACATTTTTGGTAAATTTCAGCCCAAGATCATGTCTGGATTTCAAGATATTAAAGTTTCAGTTTTTGAGGTTCATGGAAAAAGTTTTAGAGTCAATTTTGAGGCACTTAGAAGTTCTGTAATAGCCCTAAAATTGGATGAAAATTAAAATGTCCGTAAATGAGATATTTTTCAGAGCTTCAGTTTTTCATGAGCTTTCCAACGCATCAAATGGTTTGTCAATCGGATGCCTGGTTCATAAGTTATGGCTCCTGGAAGTTGCGCTACCTAGTTTCTCAAATTTAAATTTCTTTCTTGGGCCAGAAAAAGGACAGTTGGGTTCATTTTGGTGCCCAAATGGGAGTTACACATTTCAAAGCAAGTTGACATTGGGGTGAATTACACTAAGTGGTGCCTATATGAATTTATAGCCTATTTTTTTAATAGTTACAGGGCAGTGGGATATTGGGAGTTATTGGCAAGTCCTGTTCATGCAAATAGGGAGGTTAGATATCAGAAGATAGCTCCAGAAGGTTTTGTAAGTCATATATTTCTATTGTAAGACAAACCATATTGCTATAATAAGAGGGCATATGACCTTGATTATTGTATTTTAGATTTGTAGCCTTTTATAGGCAATTTTAATGAAGAAATTATGAAACACATTGTAGTTTGCCTAACTAATCTTCTTGAGATTTTGTTCTTGTCTATTTGAAATAAATAAATTGTTTTTGTATGTGTTTTGGGTGGAGTCCACCCTTATCAAGTGGTATCAGAGCAGGTTATCTTGAGTGTGCAAACAGATTTCTGAACAATGAGGTAGTTTGTGCCAGGACCTTGAGGTAGGGGGTTTGAACCTATAGAAGTAGAACCACTAATTTGAGGCAGCTTCGCACTAAGGAATTTTTACATTAAGTGTAAGAGAAGAAGAATCAAATCAAGATGCCTCTGTGAAGAAATTGTGGTCGTAGAAATGTTGTTGTGATTGAATAAGGGTTCAGAGCTCTATAGAGGCAAATCAATGCAATCCAAGAAGAGATGAGAAGAGGGTTTGAATTGAGAAGGGTAGATGAAAGTGAAGACGAAGATGATGTAGCCTAAGATAATGCAAGATCTAAAGAGAGTGATGAAGAAGAAGAACCTAAAAATGTCAGACTATTGAAGGCCATAACAAAAATTGGAAAAAGGCCAAAGATGGATGTTACTACATATTCTAGCAGTCTCAATCCAGAAGAATTGATAGATTGGATCAATGTTATGGAGGAGTATTTCTAATATGAAGAAATAGAAGATCCTAAGAGGGTCAAGTTTTCCAAGACCAAGCTCAAAGGTCATGCTAGCATTTGGTGGAAGGAAGTACAATTAGAGAGTAACTGAAGAGGAAAGGAAAAGATCACCCGATGGGATAGAAAGGTTGACAAATTGAGGAGGCAATTTATTCCTATAGATTATGAGTTGGAACTCTTGAAAAAGATGCAAAGTTAGAGGCAGATGAGAAAAATAATCAAAAAATACACTGAGGAATTATACAAAGTTATCATTAGAGTAGGTCACTCTGAAGCCAATAAAGAAAAAGTAGCTAGATACATCAATGGACTGAAGCCCAATATTCAAGAAGAACTAAGCCTGGTCATATTGATAACTATTGAAGAAGCGTATTAGTTTGTAGTGAAGGTAGAAGAAAAGTTGAATAGGAAATTTGAAAAAAAACAAAGAGGAAGAGGTTGTGGTGGAAAAACTAGAGGAAGATCATATGGAGGTCATGGACAACAAGATGAGAAAAAGAAAAATGATGATGGAAGTACCAACCAACATAATAGGGGTGGAAACACATATCACCCTAGGGAATAGAATGATGGATATCAAAGAGGAAGAGGAAGATTTGGAAGAGGACCTACAAGAGGAGGATTCAGAGGAACATGTTTCAGATGTGGTGAGGAAGGACATAGAGCTTATGACTGCTAACAAAATCAAGGAGGGTCAAATAGAAGACCAGAGGGTAATGCTAGAGTTGCCCATGTCAATGAGGAGGCTAGATCTAAACATTCAAAAGAAGTTGAAAGAGGAGAGACCCTTGTTGTTAGAAGAGCCTTGTTGAAGGATGAAGGAAAAGAAAAACCAACCCAAAGGAAGAGCTTATTTAGAACAAAGTGTAAGTCAAGAGGTAAATGTTGTAATGTAGTCATTGATAGTGGAAGTAAAGATAACCAATTTTCTAAAGAAATGGTCACAAAGTTGAAAAGGATAGAGCATCCACATCCCTATAGGATTGCCTTGTTGCAAAAAGATCATAAGGCTTTGGTTAATGAACAATGTCTGGTAAAGTTTAAGATTGGAGATTATCATAATGAAGTGTTGTGTGACATTATGCCAATGGATGTATGTCACTTGTTATTGGGAAGGTCGTGGAAGTATGCTAGTTGTGATGTTCATGATGGTTGTGCTAACACCTATTCTTTGACAAAAGATGGAGTGAGACACAAGCTAAAACCTATGAGAGAAGCATGGAAAAGGTATGTAACACTGCTAGAACTTGCTTGGTAGATGGTAGAAAATTTTTGGATGGAATGAAGCATGAACATATGTGTTTTACCTTGATCCCTAAAATTAATAAAGAAGGGGAAGATGTACCTGTAGAAATTATAGATTTGTTGGATGAATTCCAAGATATTGTTTCAAATAATGTACATGAAGGATTGCCACTGGTGAGGAGCATACGCCATTAGATGGATTTGATACCAGGAGCTAGTTTGCCTAACAAGGCAGCCCATAGAATTACTCCTGCAGAAAATGAAGAATTAAACATACAAGTTCAAGAATTGTTGAGAAAGGGACTAATTAGAGAGTTTGAGTCCATGTGTAGTACCTATAGTACTAGCACCTAAGAAGGATGGAGAATCGAGGATGTGTACCGATTCTAGGGCCATCAACAAAATCACAATCAAGTATAGATTTCCTTTGCCAAGGATGGATGATATCATGGATTGCTTGAGTGGAGCGAAGTACTTCACAAAGATAGATTTGAAGAGTGGGTATCACCAGATCAAGATATGGGAATTAGATGAATGGAAGACAACATTCAAGACAAAAGAGGGACTATATGAGTGGCTAGTGATGCCATTTGGATTAACCAATGCATCGAGCACTTTCATGAGTCTCATGAATGAGGTACTGAAAGAATTTTTGGGTAAGTTTGTTATTGTCTATTTAGATGATATTCTAATTTTTAGTAAGACTTTGGAGGAACATTTGATGCATGCTCATAGAATTTTTGAGAGGTTGAGGGAAGAGAAACTGTTGATAAATTTGAAGAAGTGTAGCTTTGTGAAGAAGGAATTAGTGTACCTGGGATTTGTGATCTTAGTTGAGGGTCTTAAGATTGATTCAGAGAAAGTAAGGGCTATCATAGAATGGCCTACACCAAGAAGTTTCACTGAGTTAAATTTTTTCCATGTATTAGATATTTTTTACAAAAAGTTTATTAGAAATTTCAGCAGCATATGTGGACCCTTAACTGAAACAATGAGAGGAGATAGAAAATAATTTAAGTGGACTATAGGGGCAACCAAGAGTTTTGATTTGTTGAAGCAAAAAGTTATAGAGCGACCTATTTTAGCACTTCCATATTTTAACAAGGTATTTCAAGCATATTGTGATGCTAGTGGCAATGCCATAGGAGCTATATCAAGTCACGAAGGAAGACCCATTGCATATTTTAGTAAAAAACTCAATGATGCTAGGAAGAATTCTTTTGTTTATGATCTTGAATTTTATGATATTGTTCAAGCATTGAAGAAATGGAGACACTATATTTTTCCTAAGGAATTTGTTTTCTATAGTAATCATCAAGCTTTACAGTATTTAAATAGCTAAGAAAAGTTGAATTAAAGACATTTGAAATGGGTTGAATTTTTGCAAAGCTATACATTTATGTTGAATCATAGAAGTGGGAAGTCTAACAGAGTTGCAGATGCCTTAAGTAGGAGGCAAAATTTGTTGGTCGAAGTGAGAATTGAAGTTGTTGGGTTTGAGGAACTCAAACATTTGTATCCAAAAGATCCATATTTTTTAGAGGCATGGAAAGCTTGTCTCGAGCTTGTCACCATGGATAGAACATAGTGGTTGGATTACATAATCTAGGATGGCATGTAATTCAAAGGAAGTTAGTTATAGCTGTAGGGCAACCAAGAGATTTGATTTGTTGAAGCAAAAAATTACAGAGTGACCTATTTTAGCACTTCCATATTTTAACAAGGTATTTCAAGCAGATTGTGATGCTAGTGGCAATGCCATAGGAGCTGTATCAAGTCACGATGGAAGACCCATTGCATATTTTAGTAAAAAACTCAATGATGCTAGGAAGAAGTCTTCTATTTATGATATTGAATTTTATGATATTGTTCAAGCATTGAAGAAATGGAGACACTATATTTTTCCTAAGGAATTTGTTTTGTACATTGATCATCAAGCTTTATAGTATTTGAATAGCTAAGCCAAGTTGAATTAAAGACATTTGAAATGGGTTGAATTTTTGCAAAGCAATACATTTATGTTGAAGCATAGAAGTGGGAAATCTAACAGAGTTGCAGATGCCTTAAGTAGGAGGCAAAATTTGTTGGTCGAGATGAGAATTGAAGTTGTTTGGTTTGAGGAACTCAAACATTTGTATCCAGAAGATCCAGATTTTTTAGACGCATGGAAAGCTTGCCTAGAGCCTGTCACCATGGACAGAACACAGTGGTTGGACTACATAATCTAGGATGGCATGTAAATCAAAGGAAGTCAGTTACGCAGTCCAAGAAGTTCCATGAGGGAGAATTTGATAAAAAAAAAGCATAGTGGAGGATTGACAAGACATTTTGGGAGAGATAAGAAAATTGCATTAGGAAGTGAGAACTATTATTGGTCACAATTGTATCAGGATGTGAAAAATTTTGTACAGAGTTGTAGGGTATGTCAGATGGCTAAGGGATATGATAATCAGTCAAGGAGAGAAGATAAGCACCTAGGAGGAGTGATTAATGTAAACTAAGTGACCCTACAACATAACTTGGGTGACCCAAGTGACCCTAAGGTTTCCCAAGCATCCCTACATTTTAAGGAATAAAAGATTAGTTTTAGAAGGAGACAATGTGCAATCTAAGTATATGAATAGTAAGTATGTAGCACACATGGGGGAAAGTTCTAAAGGTGCAAAAGGTACTTCCATAAAGATGTAAAAATCTATGAGGATAAATAATTATGCCACATGGTTCATGAGCTATAATGCCAAATCATCATTAGACTATCATATTAGCTGAGCATACAATTTTGGACACTTATAGTCCCTCCTTCAAATCCATCTATAATTTTCACATGAATGCAACATTACCATAGAGTAGTTTGGTGACCTCATAAATTTCATTTATAGCTTGGGGACTATCCTTGGCATACTTAGCATTTCTTCGGGTATCCTTCATGGGATATATTCGAGGCATCCATTTGACATTTGTTCTAGCTAGGTCAAAATAAAAAATCTACATTTTATTTGATGATATAATGATATTCTCATGAATTTTCCATAGCTCATCAGATGTTCAACCTAGTAGCTATTCTTGTCAAGCCAAATATGATATCCATATGGATGAGGTCACCACTACTAAAAAAGAACCAAAACTCACATAGGAACTAGGAGAGTCACAAAAAATTGTCCAAAACCCAACACTAGTTGCCCCTCAAAAGTTTAAAACTGATGAAACTACCAAAATAAACATTAAAACTCTACAAGAATAGAGAACAATAAAGCTAGGGGCAATTTATAAAACAATGTAACATGTGAGTACATAAAACTTCTCATTGAATTCAAAGACATTATACACACATATGCAATTCTATTTCTTCCCAAGGGGAGGAATGTTGTTCAACGTTCATGGGTCTTCATCTTTATTCTATGTCAAGCATCTTCCAGTACTGTAGGAGTCATCTTGAGGAGTGGCTACATGGTCTCTCTTCTCATCTCTATTTTAGGAGGGAGCATTTCCTCGCATGGGGTTTCATTCTTCTCATTTCTGGGGGGGTCATCAGACCTTCTCTTCTTCCTCTCTTATGGGGGGAATTCATAATTGTACTTTTGTGATGGATTCAATTCTTAGGGGGTCTTAGTATTAGTCCTTCTTCCATCACATGTTCATGTACTTGTATTTTCTCTCTTTTGGAGAGGAGTTTTCTCCCACTGGATTTTTCTCCTTTCTCTCCACTTTATGAGAGATTCTTGTTGTTCATGGGTACCTAACATGGCCTTGTAGCCAGGACCCATTCTTGCATTAGTTGCATGGTTTTCATTTCTCCCTAAGTTGTACTTATGGGAGGGTGTTGGTGTAATTAAATATTTAATTAAACACTTTATTAAGTTTACTTAGGGCTAATTTTAGTCTTAGGTTATTATTAAGTCATATTAGGGTTTTTCTCTAACTTGCAAATATAAAAGCAAGTTCTCACATGTAATTCATTAATTCATCCTTATTGTGCAAATTATTCCTCCTCTTTTTTCTCTTGTGGAAGGTAAATCTTAGGTTTTGTAGGTGATCTTTGTGGCTTGAGTTAATTATCAACTTCAACAATTTTTACACCAAGTCTTTATGTGTCCTTGCAAAAAAAATTGAATGAAGCTTAGACCAAATTGGATAGGTCCATACGTAGTTAAGGAAGATTTCAAAAACAATGTTTACCTATTAAGCACAATGGAAGGCAACAATTTTAGAAATACTACATCTAAAAAAATATTAAAATCATTAAAAAAATTTCAAAAAAATCAAATAATCTAAAAATCAAAATTTTCATAGCTTGCATTTTCATTATGTTCATCTTTGCATTTGTTTATGACATGCTCTTATTTGATTTTCATCCTAGCTAGGAGTCTTAAGGTTGTCAAATATAGGTTTTCCCTATTAATATTTAGTGATTCCTAAAAATCACCATCATCCATTCCCCTTTGCACACCTAACAATTTTTAAAATGAAGTCAGAACTCTAAGCTTCATATTGATCTTGATCTTAATTGACATTTAATCAAGTCTAAATAAAGTAGGTTTTGATTCAACCTACAGTGTCTAACAGAAGCCAACATGCAAGTCTGATCAATTCTCCTTGGTAATGGTAAGTCTTAGGAGTTAGTTATTATTTTGGTTATATCTAGTCCCTTACTCACCTTACCTAATCTTTGGTGATGAGCCCTTGCATCTTACTAGTAGTGTGAGGTTAGGTTACGAGGCTTGAAACTCCAATCCCACACTTGCCTAGTCTAGTCTTTGGTGATGATCCCATGTGTCTTACCATTTGCATGAGCTTAGGCTATGGGGGTGATGATAGAAATAAAAAATAATAATATTCCTACTCACAAAGTCGAGACCCAAAAGGTTGAAACTTTGGGAAGTGGCTAAAAAAATAAAAATTGAGTTTATAAACAAATCACACATGTACAAACTATGGTAACTAAAGATTATATCTTGTCTTCTAGGGCTAAGCCTTGTTGAGTGATGGATCCAGATCTGACTTTGTTCACCATCTTTAGATCTAAGTCTAGTGGTCACCCATAAATTTTGTTTACTTATATGTGTCAAAAACTAGTTTAAGTGTTTAGTCTAGATAAGGATCAATATTTAGCCTTTTGTGCAAACCAAATCTAAAATTTGTCCCATCTTCCTTTCCCGTTCCCACTTGATTCCCAAATCCTATCCCAAAAATCTTTATTCAGCAATCCTATACTAAGTCAATCTACAATCCCCTAGGTTAAAAATCCTACTTAAGAGCAATCACAATGTTTATTCCATATGCATGTTATTTTAGAAAACAAATAAATCATGTCAATATATCATGACATCCATAATAGTAAGCAAAGTGTTCTACATTTCCATCCATATACATATCGAGTGCATCCGTACATATTCACATTGTATACATCTCATAAGAAAAAAAAGATAACAAAAACAACATTATCATCCATGTGTGATCATCCTAATAAATAAAAACTCTAGCCAACCATATGCACAAGAGGGAAAGAATTTGAAGTATAAGATGACAATTGAAACTATGTATAGATGTTACATCAGAAAATGTCTCCCTAGGACTTTTTCCCTCCTAAGTTTAGTTCCTGGGTCCTGTAGGTGTAATCATGAATATTCATTTTAACTCCAAATGGAAAATCCTTGAAAACTCATGTTAAATGGGACCTAGGGGATAGTGACAAACTTGACCCTGTCTTGAAAATGGGGCTAAAGGCTTGGATACTCGCGCCCTAGTCCTACCCTATTTGGCGGGGTCCCAAATTTTAAATGTCGATTATGTGACTGTTAGAAGTGTCTATTGCCAACATCTCAAGTTTGAATTATGAAATTAGAGTAGGAATGTGTTTTGTTGCATATATAAGCATGTTTAGGACTTCATTTTATAACTAGATGGATAATGTGAAAATGTGATCTTATGTTAAAGTGATTCAAGGCTTTCATTATGTTGCAGAGTAGTATTGTGTTGTTGTTGTATATTTGGCTTCATCTATCCATCTCCTCATGGCATGAAAGAGCTTTTCCTTCCATGAGAGCTACACCTCTAAGGTGATATCTATTTGTGTTTGCAATCATTTAACATTTGGTTTTTCCTCTATCTCATAGGGATACACACTCTTTATTTGACAATGGTGTTTGGAAGACTTGAATGTCCTTCTGGGGCTTGACTGAGGCAAGCTCCTAAATACCACAACCCCCAAGTCCCTCTTCTGGAATTGTAGGTAATAGGTGTTGTGTTCTGTGGAAGTGGAGTTACAGGAGGCTATGGTAGAGTTTGGAGATCCCGTATCTAAAGGAAAAAGTAGGCTATGGACTAGGGCACCCACTCCAAAGTCCTCTGGATCCCCGAAGCAAAAAACCTCTGTGACAGTGGTGATTAGTTGCAGACAAGTTTCGGAAGTCCCTGAAGAAGCTGCCACCTTGGGCATGGGCACCTATTCTTTAGCCCCTGACTTTCCCAGTTACAAAATCTCAAAGTATGGTATGTATTTACTCTGAATATTACATCTATGTCTACGAGCATTTGTCAGGATTCATCCGTTTGTTTATGATTTTGTGAAATTAAGGGTTTAAGCATAATCAGGCTTTAATTAATCAACTAATTCAGCAAATTCCAAGTTTCCTCTTCATTCCAAGTGACACTAAATCTATAGCAGAGCCCTCTTGAAATAGTTGTGGCCTGACTTAGTTCATGTCCTTAAATGTAAGGTGCGAAAGGAGGATTGAACCCACACATCCATTGAAATTGAAAACCCCTCTTTTCCCACTAAACAATAGATTTGAGCCAATCAAAGTTAGAATAGCAAGTGAATAACAATGTCTGAGTACAAGTCACTCCTCCAATAGAGTCAAAAGAAAAAATTGTGCACTCAAGTGTGCAAGTCTCCCCATGCAAGGGTAAAAGTAAAAATATCTACAATAAACATAGGTCTATCAAAGCCCTCAAGGTGTCCTACAAGGAAAGGGACATCAAGTCAGACCATTGTAAGATCCTCAAAAAAATCATAAAAAATAGAAAATTAAAAAAAAAAACCTAAAAAATCATATAACTCTTCAAAAATCACTAAAAATGAATGCATTACTAAAAGGAGAATTTATTATTCTCCTCTCTATCTTAGCATGTGTTTGATGTCTTATTTTCTTAGTCTAGGATTTTGTCCTCATATTATGTTCTTTATCATCATTATAGTTTATTAGAACAAGGCAAGGTGACAAAGAAACATCAAATAGATATGGTATGTTCTTTCCTCCCTCTTCCAATACTCTTCAAGCTTATTATATATTAGACTCACTTGAATTAGTTCCCATTGTAGGTACATATGCAAGGCAATGGCAAAGGTAAGAACCATGCTTTGGGAATGGTACCTACCTTTCATGTAGACTACTGCCTCTGAGGGGGCAAATATATAAGTAGCAAAATCACGTCAAGCCTACATGGCAGTCCGATGATGATAAAGAGGTTTCTAATCATGGCCATGTAGGCATGAATTACATTCCTCTTAGTAATTTCACTCTTGATGACATGTCCCTTGTGCTTTTCCCCTCGACCATCTTCTTCAACCCCCAAATTGAGTTTCCAAACCTGACATTTTCCTAATAAGCCATTTCAGGTCCACTTCTTTGGGCTACCCCTTTGACTTTAAAGGTCACTCGACTGACCCATCCTTGAGTTGGAGGGTTCCTTGGGTGACCCTAACTAGAAAAAGGGGCAACCTTGGTCCTAAAAGGAGCAAAACTCTTATTTTTGGATGCATGAATTAACTCATAATTTTAGATTTTCTTCTTGATTTTTAGCCCAGTTTTCCTTATTTCATGCCAACTCATCCTTTTTCTCACTTTTTTCTATTGTGAACTCATCGTCAAATCTTATCTCTTCATCTATTCATGGAATTGTTTCCATTTATTTTTGAGTTAGCTAATTCTTTTGATCTTATCACTTCTTCTCTTCCATCCCATTTCTACCTAAAAATACCTCATTATTCATTAGTTCTCATAGAGAAATTACTCACTTCTCTCACACAAGCTTCTTTACAAGCCTTTGAGCCTCTTAGTTTATTTATTTTAGTTTTAGTTTAAATTTTGTAAAAATTCAAAGCTTTCTCTTTAGGAGGATTTTTTCATGTATTCTTGCCTCACCCAAGATTATGCATAGGGACCCCTCTATATTTTATTGTTCACACAAGGATCATGCCTTCCTTCTTCTTTCAAAATTGTTATTTCTTCTAAGCCTCTTTTTCATTCCATTACATCCCCATTTTTATCCTTGTCACCAAGAGGAGGACCTTGTTGTTGTACAGGAGGAGATGATTGTCATGGGACCTTTGAGGACATAGCCTAGCAATGGTGCCAATTACTACATGTTCTTTATCACTTTATTAGTAATTAGCTCACATTTTTCTCTTGAGGAAGTAAAATGTTATTTTGTCTCTCTTGATAGGATTTAGAGTTAAAATAGAGTTATATTCTTTCCTTAGAATAAATTTCCTATTTTTCTTAGATTAGTTACAAATTTAGATTAAACTTCAAAATTCAAAAAGATAAAAACATAGAGAAACTACATTAGTAAAAGCCATACAATTTGCACTCATATTTCCATTTCAATAGTAATTAGGTCAAGAAAAATTAGAAAGGGAACCAAAAAGTGCATGCATTCATTTAGGATTATTGCACTAGAAATTCATTCAAATGCTTCAAACATTCAAACCCTTGATTTCATCATGAGGCATAAAATATTCAACTTTAATTTGAAAACAAACAGCATACAATCCCTCAATTTCACCATGAGGCATAGAAATCCAACAATGTTTTTAACATTCAAATCAAATAGTCAAACATAGAAAATATCAAGGAAACCTGAATTTCATCACAAGGTACACAAACTCAATCATTCAATATTCAAATAAGAAACAAATTTGTTGTCACTCATGACACTCTTATTCCATATGAGGGTAAATTCAAGGAGATGGGGGACCAAAAAGTCACCACCATCTCCAAAATTAAAGCAAAATGCAAGCGCGTTATAATGCGCTCGTGTTTTACTTTTAATAAAAGCAAAAAAAAACATTTTATGCACATTCACCCATGACTTCTCTCTTGATAGCAGTAAAAAAACTTGAGCAAAACGTGATCGCGTTGAAGAAAAGGAGATTCAATCAAGTGCACGTGAGAAAATAAGAAATTCACAATGCCACCTTGCCACTAAGGACATTGTCGTGCAAATTTGGAGGCTCCAGCATAGGAAGAAGGTAGGGTTTGTTTGATTTTGTTAGTTTTAGAACAATTTTTTAGTTTTGCAATGTTTGATTTATGTTTATATTGCATTTATAGTTATTGGAGAAGCAAAAAATCTAAATCGAGTTGAAGAGGGTGAAAACAACCCCCAAAACCCTACAAACCCTCAAAACCCACCTTCACCTCCTTTTTATGTAAGGGATAATCAAGAACACTACTTAGGGATAATAGAAGAAAACAAGAAACATCTTGAAACTATTATTCAAACCCTAAACAATCCAAGTGGAACCACTGAGCATAGGAGGGCACTTGCAAAATCACTACAAGAGATTGTTTCCCACACAGATTTGGTGACAAAACAAATCACTGATTTCCAAGACTATAGGGAGAGGAGTCAGCAATATTATGCTGACAAGTTGTCATATGAATAAGTGAAGAAGGAAAAAATTACAAAATCTCAATTATGTGCACAATTTACTAATCCCAAAACTAGCCAAACATTAGAGGAAACTTGCAAACGGTTTCCTATTCATTGGTGTAGGAATGAAGATATATCCCAATACTTTTGGGATAGATGGTACATGGTCTTCAATGAGTAGCCATGCAACAATGATGAGGTACCACAATATTTTTTGAGGAAACTCTATTGTGAGTTCGTCCTCAACAAGATTCTGAATTATTTTGATATTCATGATTTCCAAGGTAGAGGTGGTGGCTCTACCCAAGATAGACCTGGGGCTCAGCAAGATGAACATCATGTGCCTATACCATGAGGGAGGCTAGAACATAGGTCACTCCCTTTGGCTTTGAAGGAGAGTGTTGAGCTGGAGACTTTACATTCACTGATTACTCTCACCCAAATTCTATCACAACATGTAGATGATTTTACCCAAGGTGATGAGAGTGAGAGTAGTAGGCATCATGTGTCCCCACATTTGTGCAGTACATGTGGGAACCTAGGTGATTATGGGACACATGAGGCACAATAGGACTTTGTGACACAGGGGCAACATGATATGACACAGGGGTAGGACATATTGGATGATCTTGTTCTTAGTGATGATCTCTTACAGCATACATTTGGTATTGACTCTCAGGTAATTTGTTACAAGTTTCATCTTGATTTAGTATATTGTTATTTGAAATTTGTAATTAATTTTATATGATTATATATATTATAAGTCAAAAATAATGTATGTAATTGTTTGCGCAATGAAATTCTAGGGTCAAAGTTTTCATCCTGCCTCTGTTAGTCGTCCATTGGTGGCTTATGAGTGGAGGTCAAGTCAATAGTTATGTAATTTATCACATATTCGTAATTATTGTAGATATGTCAATGGTAATATTATTTTGTGACTTGATTTGATGATTTCAACAGTCACCAACACCTCCACAGTTTCTTTGGTCTCCTGGATGCCAAACCACCACTTTTACTAAGGTAAATTTAACCATTTCTAATCATTATGCATTTTAAAAATAATGTTATGTATTTATTTTGTTTTAATAATCTTGAACTTGATTTTTAGATGCTGAATACAGTGGAGACTCCTCATATTTGTGAGTCAGCACAGATAGGCATTGATGCAGCCATGATGCCTGCAAATCCTTTGACTGAGGTATGAGCCAATAACATGAAAATATCATAATTTTGTATTTTTTATTTATCTAATGTCATTTGATGTACATAAATGATATTTATGTTTAGTCAATTTTTCTTCTTGATGCTTCTCACAGGAGGTCACAACTCGAGTCTGTCTAACTACAGACGAAGAGAGAGTCAAGATGATGGAGAGCGATCATCAATTGGCAGTAAGTGATCAATTACATATGTGATGTTATATATTTCATACATTTTTATACTAATGTGCATATTGTTTGTTTGTATTAAAAGGTGCAGCTGGATGAACTTTATTCGAAGAGGTCTACTCGACGGCAGAGAGAGGATGTGTCATTGACTAGCTCTCCATCTTCACAGTCAAAGAAGGGAAGCCGATTATTTCCTAAAAGTCCATAGGAAACTAGTTTTGGGGAGCTTTTTTGTATGCTTAGATGGCTTTGTATACATATTTTTGTATGTTAATCTGATGTATATTTTTGTATATTTGCCTATATGGCTTTGTTTGGACATGCCTATATGGATTTTTATATAAACTAGATGTGATGTTCATGACATTATGTATATATGACAATTTATATTAAATATTTAATATGATAATCAATTATTGTTACAGGAATTTGGTTTTACAAGTGCCAATTGCATTTGCTCAAAAGTTTATGAATCATTTTCAAATAATACATTTTGTGCATATCTTGCAATCATTGAATTATGTCGTACTATGCATTTCTTTGAGGCATCATTTTAAATAGTTCACGTGCCTTGTCTATGCTTCCATACTTTCCATACATGTCTACAAGGGCAACTTTGTAAATACAATACATGTGAGAAAATTCCTATATCATTTATGCTTTGATGGTTGTCCACACCATGTTCTCTAGATCCCATTATAGCATAGGCAAGGAGGAAGTTGGTTAATGTTGTATAATTTGGTTTTAGATGTGCCAAAATTTGCATAAATGGTTGAAATTTATTTTTGTGCATTTGCTTGAGAGTTTTTAAAGCCTTATAAAAAATCCATTTCGTGCATATCTTGCAATCATTGCATTCCATGAGACAACATTTCTTTGAGGCATTGCATCTAACAATTCATGTTTGTTATATATGCTTTCACACAAGTTGCATACATCTCTTGCAGGTTACTTACAACTATGACATTTGAAAAAATTCCTATATCCTTTATGCTTTGATGGATGTCTATATTGTGCTCCAAACATACCATTTCTAAGGTTTTGGAATTTGTCTTTACACTTGCCAATTGCATTTTCTTGGAACTTTCTAAAGGCTTATCAGTAAATCCATTTTGTTCATATCTTGCAATCATTGTATTCCATGAGGTGACATTTCTTTGAGGCATCATGCCAAACAGTTCATGTGCCTTGTCTATGCTTCCACACTTTGCATACATGTCTCTGAGGGCAGTTGCAACTACAACATCTAACAAAATTTCCATATGTTTTATCCTTTTGATGGATGTCCATTTTGGCATAGGCAAGGAGGATACTGGCTAAGGTTGTGGAATTTTGCTTTACACCCGCCAATCACATTTTCTTGAAAGTTGGTAATGCCTTATCAAAAAATCCATTTTGTTCATATCTTGCAATCATTGCATTCAATGAGGTGACATTTCTTTGGGGCATCATGCCAAACAGTTCATGTGCCTTGTCTATGCTTCCACACTTTGTACACATGTCTACAAGGGTGATGTAGTAGGTAAGGAGGATGACTCAACACCATGGAAACATATTTCATGGTGCATGAGCACCTTAGCCATAGCCAATCTTGGCTAGGAGCATGTCATAACAAGGTCCTAGGACATCATAGGACAAGTTGATGGTCTTATGTCATCATTTTACATGTAATAAGGTCAAATGACCAATGTCATTTGTATTTGGAGTCATGTTTTATGTTGTTGTCAAACAAAAAGTCTAATAATGCAAGTAGTGGTAAGAAGTTGCTTTGTCAACTTAACAAATCATGTAATAAGGTGGTTACCCAATGATCAAATAGGTTGAAAGTCAATTATGATCAACTGGAACTATTGTAAACATGTATAAAAACCTTCACACACACTGAGCTCTCATTTTGTGTGCCAAGCGTCGCATTCATTTGGGTCAGCAGGCTACCGACAAAGTCCCTTAAGCTCCCTAAGATGAAAAAATTGTAATACTTTGACGGGACAATTCTCAGAATTCATGGCAGCTGGGAACATTCCATTTAGACCTATAGGTGCATGTGGAGTCCATCCACAATAACCTCTCTTGGTTTCGTTCAACTCCGGTCCTTTTGACGTGCTGAAATCAAACGCATTCTTGCAAAATGCTTCAGTTTCATGTAGTGGAAATGTGCTAGGAGTGACATTTTGTATTTCATAGCTCGTGGGGCCGAACGAACTTTGGAAACATGTTGGGGTGGGTGGTTAAATTCAAAGGGAGGTCTCTTTTCATTTTCCAAGAATCGCATTCATTTGGGGTAGTAGGCTATTGGCAAGTCCCTTAAGATCCCTAAGATGAAAAAATACCAAATTTTGATGGAGCAGTTCTCAGAATTTGTGGCAGCTGGAAACATTCTATTTGGACCTATAGGTGCATGTGGGGTCTGTCTACAATAACCTCTCTTGGTTTCATTCAACTCTTATCCATTTGACCGTGCCAGAATAAAATGCATTCTTGGAAAATGCTTCAATTTCATGCTATGGAAAGGTACTAGGAGTGACATTTTGCATTCCATAGATCGTGGGGCCAAATGGACTTCACCAATACATCAGGGTGGGTGGGTAAATGACAAGGGAGGTCTCATTTCATGTCCCAAGTGTCACATTCATTCGGGGCAGCAAGCTACCGGCAAAGTCCCTTAAGCTACCTAAGATGAAAAAATTGACAAACTTTGATGGGATAGTTCTCAGAATTCGTGGTAGTTGGGAACATTCCGTTTGGACCTACAGGTGAATGTGGAGTCCATCCACAATAACCTCTCTTGGTTTCATTCAACTCCTATCTTTTTTATTGTGCTGAAATCAAACGCATTCTTGCAAAATGCTTTAGTTTCATGTAGTGGAAAGGTGTTAGGAGTGACATTTGCATTCCATAGCTCGTGGGGCTGAATGGACTTCGCCAATGTGTAGGGGTGGGTAGGTAAATTCCAGGGGAGGTCACATTTCATGTGCCAAGCATCGCATTCGTTTAGGACAGCAGGCTATTGGCAAAGTCCCTTAAGCTCCCTAAGATGAAAAAAGTGCCAAACTTTGACAGGATAGTTCAAAGAATTTGTGGCAGCTAGGAACATTTTGTTTGGACCTACACATGTATGTGGAGTCCATCCACAATAACCTCTCTCATTTTTATTCAACTCCTATCCGTTTGACCGTCCCAAAATCAAACTCATTCTTGCAAAATGCTTTAGTTTCATGTTGTGGAAAGGTGCTAGGAGTGACATTTTGCATTCCATAGCTCGTGGGGATGAATGGACTTCACCAATGCATTGGGGTGGGCAATTAAATGCTAGGGGAGGTCTCATTTCATGTGCCAAGTGTCGCATTCATTCAGGGTAGCAGGCTACAGGCAAAGTCCCTTAAGCTCCCTAAGATGAAAAAAGTGCCAAACTTTGACAGGATAGTTCTCAAAATTCATGGTAGCTGGGAATGTTCTGTTTGGACCTACAGGTGCATATGAAGTCCATCCCCAATAACCTCTCTCAGTTTCATTCAACTCCTATACGTTTGACCATGCCAAAATCAAACACATTCTTACAAAATGCTTCAGTTTCATGTTGTGGAAAGGTGCTAGGAGTGACATTTTGCATTCCATAGCTTGTGGGGCCAAACAGACTTTGCCAATGCATTGGGGTGGGCAAGTAAATGCCAGGGGAGGTCTCATTTCATGTGCCAAGTGTCACATTTGTTTGAGGCAATAGGCTACCGGCAAAGTCCCTTAAGCTCCCTAAGACGAAAAAAATGCCAAACTTTGACGGGACAGTTCTCAGAATTCATGGTAGCTAGGAACCTTTCGTTTGGACCTACAAGTGCACATAGAGTCCATTCACAATAACCTCTCTCAGTTTTTTTCAACTCTAGTCTATTTGACCGTACTGAAATCAAACGCATTCTTGCAAAATGTTTCAGTTTCATGTAGTGGAAAGGTTGCTAGGTGCCATATTTTTTGTTCTGCTCATCATGGGGCCAAATGGACTATGCCAACACATCGAGGTGGGTGGTTAAATGATAGGGGAAGTCTCATTTTGTGTGCCAAGTGTCTCAGTCGTTCCAGGCTGCAAGCTACCAGTAAACTCAAAAAGTGCTAGGTCTCGGTAGCTTGCAGGCCAGAACGACTGGGACACTTGGTACATGAAACGAGACCTCCCCTAGCATTTACCCACCCACCCTGATGTGTTGGCACAGTCCATTCAGCCCCATGATGAGCAGAACAAAAATTATGGCACCTGGCAACCTTTCCACTGCATGAAACTAAAGTATTTTGCAAGAATGTGTTTGATTTTGACACGGTCAAACAAACTGGAGTTGAATGAAATCGAGATAGGTTATTGTGGACAGACTCCACATGCACCTATAGGTCTAAACATAATGTTCCTAGATGCCACAAATTTTGAGAACTGTCCCATCAAAGTTTGGCAAATTTTTCATCTTAGGGAGCTTAAGGGACTTTGCCAGGATCCTGCTGCCCTAAACGAATGCGACACTTGGCACACGAAACAAGACCTCCCCTAGCATTTACCTATCCACCCTGATGTGCTGGCAAAGTTTGTTTAGCCCCACGAGCTATGGAATGCAAAATGTCACTCTAGTACCTTTCCACAGCATGAAACTGAAGGATTTTGCAAGAATGAGTTTGATTCTGGCACGATCAAACAGATAGGAGTTGAACAAAACTGAGAGAGGTTATTGTGGATGGACTCCACATGCACCTATCGGTCCAAACAGAATTTCCCCAGCTACCATGAATTTCAAGAATTGTCCTGTCAAAGTTTGGCACTTTTTTTGTCTTAGGGAGCTTAAGGGACTTTGCCGGTAGCCTGTTGCCCCAAACAAATGTGATGCTTAGCACATGAAATGAGACCTCATCTAGTATTTACCCACCCATGCCAACATGTTGGCAAAGTCTGTTCAGCCCCACGAGCTATGAAATGCAAAATGTCACTCCTAGCACCTTTCCACTGCATGAAACTAAAGCATTTTGCAAGAATGAGTTTGATTTCAACACGGTCAAACGGACTGGGTTGAATGAAACTGAGAGAGGTTATTGTGGACAGACTCCACTTGCACCTATAGGTCCAAACAGAACATTCCCATCTGCCACAAATTCTGAGAACTGTCCCGTCAAAGTTTGGCAATTTTTTTGTCTTAGGGAGCTTAAGGGACTTTGTCGGTAGCCTACTGCCCTAAATGAATGCGACACTTGGTACATGAAATGAGACCTCCCCTAGCATTTACCTACCCACCCTAATGCGTCAATGAAGTCTGTTTGGCCCCACGAGCTATGGAATGCAAAATGTCACTCCTAGCACCTTTCCAAACATGAGGAAGAACCACAACCCAATCTAACTCCTAAAAACATGAAGACACTAAAACAAACCAAATGAAATGTACATGAAATATATAAAACACTTATGTAATCAATCACTTACCACCATCTGATGAGCACTCTCCATCATCTTTTCTCAAGCTTCTTTGTTCGTAGTTGGACGGACTAGAGTTGTGACCTCCTGTGAGAAGCATCAAAACACAAAATTGACTAAACATAAATATATTAGAGGGAAGTAATTCATACTACTATTTATGGTGCAGAGACATCCACACTATAACCTTCGCATATAGCATGGATGTCTGCAGATCAACCTCATCATCATCATCTTCGCCATCATCATCATATTCTCTAAAACCACCAACAGCATCATCATATTTCGGACGATCACAAACATCATCCTGCCGACTACTGTTCATCTCCTCCGCCTTCCTTCTAACATCATCATCATGATGTTCAGCGGGCGCAAACATCCTCCGGTTGCACTGTTCATCGAGCTCCAAACACTAGCGTCATCATCATGATCTCCGACACTATCTTCGTCAGCAGGATATCCAAATATCCGGTTGTTCAAATATCCTGATGACGATCACCTTCAGCTGCTTACCTTCGATGCTCCGCTAGGCAATGATACAAACAATAGCATCATGATATAACTTATCCGGTACTCTTCAAAACCTCCTGATGATGCTTCACACTTTCTGCCGATGCCGATACTTAACCACTTAACAACGGCAGGATAAACTCGCACAGGGGGATATCTCAATATCCTGATGACGATGACGTCATATCCTGATGACGATGACGTCACACAATATCCTGATGACCTCTTCAACACTTAGTCAAAAAAACACAAACTTTCTCTCCTGCATCTACTCGCGATACGCGGATGATTGGCACTCCCGATATGATGATCCTGATGCCGATACATGCACTTAGTCTATGTCCGACCTAAACATCCTGATGCACTCGCAACATGAAAACTCCAACAGTTTCATGACCCGACCTTCTTCCTGATGCCGATGCACTCCTCCTCGGCTCCTCCAGATGATGATCACCCCGACGAACCCGCACTTCAAGCGCTCAACTGCATCATGTTCATCTTCACTTATCCGGATGACGATGTCTAACCCGACTGCAGGATATTTGCAGAAATATCCTGATGATGCCATCTTCACGAACTTCTTCACTTAGCGAAATCTCACTTCGCCGATCCTCCAGGGATGACCCGATCCAACCTCAGGGTGATCTTCCAACTCAATCAGCTCGACCTAGCACATGAGGATGCTAGGCTTCTCAACATCTGTCGACCGCGATCCTGCACACCTGCATGCAAACAAAACACAAACTACCTACTAACCTACTGTACATTGCCATTCCACCGATCAGTCGGATCAACCGGTGGAATGGATCAGTAAATCCATGAAGCCACCCAAACCAGCCAATCGATTACAGAAAGGGGATCAAACAGAAAACGAAACAGGATCTTTATTGATTCAAAGATGCAATACAATATGATGATCCTCACACAGAACACTCAACCTCCTCTGCTTAATGCAATACTAAACTGCCGATTGATGATATCTTTCTGTATCTGCAATATCAAACGATCTCATGCTTATAAAGATTTTCCTACGAGTACTACTGACCCGACTCCAAGCGGCTGGGAACTCTCCAGGCGGCTGGGAGATCCCACCGAACATACATCATGACAGCTGTTATAACTAACTAGCTAAAAATAGCAAAAGCCTGGTCAGCATGATCTTATCATGATCAGCATGACCTTATTACATGAATTTGGTCTAACAGACCTTCTTGGAAACACAAACAAGACCTATAACTACTAACTGCCTTATCAAGACCAGCTATCAGGTAGGTGCTCCTGCACCATACTCCCCAAAAGAAAAGAACTCATGTCCCATGAGTTTAGTATGTGGAAGTCCTCCACCTTTACACCTTGCCTTTGCAATCTTCTGACCTGCTCCAGCTTTATCCTCTGCTGTCTCTTGGCTGCTCCAAGACTTCTGCACTGTAACTTGCTTTCTGGCAAGTAAATCCTCATGCCTGTTGATGTAGGCCTTTTTCTCACATACCCTGTGTTTACCAGGTTGCCTGACCAGAACCTCGGTCTGAACTGCTTCTGTAGTATTCACCTGTATCTTTCTTTCAACTTTGATAGGACAAACAATAGTCCCAACTATGACAACATCCTTGTCATTCTTTTGAACTGGTTGCTGTTTGCACCCCTGTTTCTGAACCTGCTGCTGACCTCTGTCAGTCACAACTGAAACTTTCTTTAGTTTGTTGTCTTGAACAACTTCTTCCCCTGCAGTGTCCTGAACTGCCTTTATGCCTGCTCCTCTAGGCATCTGCACAAACTCCTTCTTTCCCATTAAAATGATTTGAGCTGCCTTCTGTACTGCAGCTTTTGCCTGCAATGGCATCAACTTAATAATCTTCCCATCCTTCTTGATGGTGTAGGTATTAGCATACCCATCATACAGTACCCTTCTGTCAAATTGCCATGGTCTACCTAGCAGTAGGTGACAACATTCCATAGGCAATATATCACACAAGATTCTATCCTGATATGGTCCAATCTGGAAATCCACATATGCCTGTTCTGAGACAAAAAGTGATTGACTATCACTCACCCAAGATGTCTTGTAAGGGTGTGGGTGTGGAATCCTTTCCAACTGCAGTTTATCCACCATCTCCTGGGATACCATGTTGTCTGTTGAACCAGTATCAACGACAACCTTACATACCTTACCTTTGCTCTTACATGTGGTCTTGAAAAGAGCTCTTCTTTGCATCATATCCTTTGATGCCTGCAAACTAATTTTCCTTAACATCAATGATTCTCCACTTTCTGGATATCCAAAATTCTCAGGACCTTTGTTTGAACTCTGTGCACTTTCTTCTACTTGCTCTTCTTGTACAAGTTGTACTCTCTTGTCACTAGTTCTATCATTTCTGGATGATGAACCTTTGTTTTCTGGACATTTGAAAGATGGATGACCAAACTCTCCACAGGTGTAACATTTTCCTGAAAATGTAGCAGAACCTCTACCACCTCCAAATCTTCCTCTATTACCTTTCCATCCACCTCTGAAATCAGACTGTCCCTGTCCTTTACCAGTGTCTTCTTGACCTTCATTGGTTTGCTTTTGTGCAGGGGCTGCTCCTCTTCCCCTGTTGTTTCCCCTTCCTCTCATGGACTTATCATGTCCTCTATTCATCTTTTCTTCAATCCTGATTGCCATTTGGTAACAATCCTCCACATTCTTAGGGTTAGCTAACACTAACTCATCCTGTATGTTAAACCTTAAACCAGCCAAATACCTAGCCACCTTTTCTACCTCATTCTCATGATGACCAGATCTCATACTTAACAGATAAAATTCCTCAGTATATGCCTTCACATCCCTGTCTTTCTGCTTTAAAAATTGCAGCTTCTTAAACATCTGGATTTCATAATCCTTGGCAAGAATTTACCCTTGATCCTTGCTACCATCTTATCCCATGAAGTGATCTTAGACTTCCCTTGTTTCCTTCTCTCAGATTGTACATAATCCCACCATACCAAAGCATGACCTCCTAACTTGGTCTTTGCAATCTTTACCTTCTGATCCTCAGCAACATCTTCACATTCAAAGTGATTATCCAGTGCAGCAATCCAATCTAACAATTCATCTTCATTCAAACTTCCAATATACTTGGTAACATCAACCTTTACCTTAGGTTTCTCACTCTGCACTGCCTTTAGCAGTTTTGCCAATCTCTGGTCTTCAGCATCCAGATCTTCAGCTACCTCTTCATACTCTTCAACAGTATTTTCCTCTTCTTCAGACTCACTGTCTTCCACTTCTCTCTTTTTGTTCTTTTCCAGGGCTGTCAGCCTGGCTTGAAGTGCTTCAGCAAGCTCCTTCATCTTCCTCATCTCTCTAGCATGTTTCTCCTTCATTTCCTGCAATTCCCTTGCAGTACCACTACCTTTCGGAGGCATTTTGTCAACCTCTCAATCAACACACAACACACAATTCAACTCTACCTCTACCTCTGCCCTTTCGGTGACAGAATCAACACACAACAGCCCAGACCTTTTGCTGAGCTCTGATACCACTATGGTGCAGAGACATCCACACTATAACCTTCGCATATAGCATGGATGTCTGCAGATCAACCTCATCATCATCATCTTCGCCATCATCATCATATTCTCTAAAACCACCAACAGCATCATCATATTTCGGACGATCACAAACATCATCCTGCCGACTACTGTTCATCTCCTCCGCCTTCCTTCTAACATCATCATCATGATGTTCAGCGGGCGTAAACATCCTCCGGTTGCACTGTTCATCGAGCTCCAAACACTAGCGTCATCATCATGATCTCCGACACTATCTTCGTCAGCAGGATATCCAAATATCCGGTTGTTCAAATATCCTGATGACGATCACCTTCAGCTGCTTACCTTCGATGCTCCGCTAGGCAATGATACAAACAACAGCATCATGATATAACTTATCCGGTACTCTTCGAAACCTCCTGATGATGCTTCACACTTTCTGCCGATGCCGATACTTAACCACTTAACAACGGCAGGATAAACTCGCACAGGGGGATATCTCAATATCCTGATGACGATGACGTCATATCCTGATGACGATGACGTCACCCAATATCCTGATGACCTCTTCAACACTTAGTCAAAAAAACACGAACTTTCTCTCCCGCATCTACTCGCGATACGCGGATGATTGGTACTCCCGATATGATGATCCTGATGCCGATACATGCACTTAGTCTATGTCCGACCTAAACATCCTGATGCACTCGCAACATGAAAACTCCAACAGTTTCATGACCCGACCTTCTTCCTGATGCCGATGCACTCCTCCTCGGCTCCTCCAGATGATGATCACCCCAACGAACCTGCACTTCAAGCGCTCAACTGCATCATGTTCATCTTCACTTATCCGGATGACGATGTCTAACCCGACTGCAGGATATTTGCAGAAATATCCTGATGATGCCGTCTTCACGAACTTCTTCACTTAGCGAAATCTCACTTCGCCGATCCTCCAGGGATGACCCGATCCAACCTCAGGGTGATCTTCCAACTCAATCAGCTCGACCTAGCACATGAGGATGCTAGGCTTCTCAACATCTGTCGACCGCGATCCTGCACACCTGCATGCAAACAAAACACAAACTACCTACTAACCTACTGTACATTGCCATTCCACCGATCAGTCGGATCAACCGGTGGAATGGATCAGTAAATCCATGAAGCCACCCAAACCAGCCAATCGATTACAGAAAGGGGATCAAACAGAAAACGAAACAGGATCTTTATTGATTCAAAGATGCAATACAATATGATGATCCTCACACAGAACACTCAACCTCCTCTGCTTAATGCAATACTAAACTGCCGATCGATGATATCTTTCTGTATCTGCAATATCAAACGATCTCATGCTTATAAAGATTTTCCTACGAGTACTACTGACCCGACTCCAAGCGGCTAGGAACTCTCCAGGCGGCTGGGAGATCCCACCGAACATACATCATGACAGCTGTTATAACTAACTAGCTAAAAATAGCAAAAGCCTGGTCAGCATGATCTTATCATGATCAGCATGACCTTATTACATGAATTTGGTCTAACAGACCTTCTTGGAAACACAAACAAGACCTATAACTACTAACTGCCTTATCAAGACCAGCTATCAGGTAGGTGCTCCTGCACCAATTTATATACAAAACAAGGTACAAGTAACCATCTAGGAAAGTTTTATGCATACTTACAAATTAATCCAATGCTTCTCTACTCTTTATTGTCTCAAGTATGGCCTCATGGTCAGAGTCATGCACCTTCCACAAGGTCTTGTTCAAAGGTCTACCTCAATATTATATCAAATGAACATTGGTTGCCATGACAAGGTTGGAGTAATGAAGAATCTTTTAATGCATGTCAAAGTCCTCAAACAGCCAAACATTAAGACTCTTATGTGGGTACCTTCTAAGCCATGTTCCAGTAACAACCACTAAGCCTGTAGGGTATTCGATGTTTTCTCCATCTGTAACTAGGGCCTCCAATTTCTTTTTGGTCTCAACACAATGACACAAGTAATAATTTGTTCCCTCTTCATTATCTTCATCTGTAATAACTGCATAAACATGCCCTACAATGATATGTGCAACAAATTAGATGAAATTAATCAACATTACAAAAATACTACAAAGTTTAAGATAACATTAGGAATTTCAAATTTAACTATGCAAGTAGATATATTACCTAGTTGAACTAGATCTGATATGTGGTCAAAGTCAACTGACGATTCCATCTCTGTCAATCCTAGTACTGTTAGGGGTTGATACATGTCAAGTGGGCAAAGATAATTGAACTACCATTTGTCAACCCACTTGCTTGACTCAGACTCATTCTAGGCTTGAATTGTACATGTAGAACAAAAGCACACCATCTTCCGCGTATGTATACTCCATGAACCTACAATTGAGCTTCTGATAGAGTGTATCTCACTTGATCTTGTCAATGTAGAACAGTCCTCATATGGTACAATGTTAGTATCATCTATCAACCAAAAAAATCTATGAACTGAAGACTTACCTTGATTACCTGGACCCATTGAAGCATTACACCACTTAACAATTGATTTTGCATCTGTCATCTTTGCATTGTTTTTATACTTTAACTATTCTCATGCACTGGCTCTTTTGATACACGCTCCTACACCATATACTCCCCCTTTCCATGCCTGGCCTCACAAAAGTTCCACATATGCTAAACACCTGTAATATTATGCCTCCTACTCAGCCAATAGAAATTCTGTGAGTTCTTGAATTGTGATGCACAATTATCTAACCATATGATATGCTGACTGAATCATATGCCCCTTCCAACCAGATTATTGTAAAACACCTGAAAACAACCTTGCACAAACTCTACGGAATGCATGCGAGCATCGCTTATATAAAAATGATACTCCCTTATGATCTTTCTGTCATCCTCTATACTATCATTTGCATGAATGAAGGTGATGTTCACAAATATAGAGACCTGTGTGGAGTTATAATATTGGGATTGCACCTCACATTGTGGTTGTAGACTGTAGAATGCTATAATTTTGTTTGTTGGCTTACAATTGTCGATGTAATGACACATCATGTGACATTACTATCCTTGGTGCATGAGGTGGAATCCACACTCTCATATGCACTCATTAGATTCCTAATAATTGATTTTTCACTTGATGCATTCGATGTTCTTAGGCCAAGAATCTTCATAGTGGGCCTAAATTTTAGATTTCTCGTCAGTTCAACAAAGAGTTGACATCTTTCGGTTTCATTTAAATTCTCAAAGAATAATTTCCATATCTTATTTGCATATCTTTGGCAAGTGCGCGTGGCAATCTTATCTTGCATGGGCTCCAATACATTCTCATCAATATCAATTAGAAACTTAGGCCTCCTATGCAAAATTCTAGGAGGCATTTTATTTGGTAAAGTAGATTGAACATTAGGAATTTATTCAATATTTACTTGAGATGGGATAGATGACGTACCTTCAACTTGAGGTGTGAATGATGGCGTGTGACCAACTTGAGAAGAAAATGTAGATGTGCTTTCTACTTCACCTGTGAAAGATGGAGTGTCTCCAATTTAAGAAGATAATGATGGTGTTCCTTCAACTTGACCTGTGGATGATGGAGTGCCTCTAACTTGGAGATTCACTTTCCTCATTGCATAGAGGTTTTACATTCATTCCCTTTGTGCCTCCAATTCCATCTCTTTCTTATCCTTGTTAGGCGTGTCACGTTCCTCTTCAATTGGCAATGGTGGAATATCTTCTTATATGGTTGATAATTTCCTACTTTCCCGAATTCGCCTTATTCTTTCTCTTTTCCTCTCATTCTTAGCTTCACTCTCTTCTGGTGTTAGAGTCTTTTCTCATTTCCTCAACATGATGATGATTTCTACAAGCATGAATAATAAGACAATGATCATTAGAAATTTTATAATGACAACGAATAGCATAGTTAGAATGAATAATAAGGTTTTACAAACTTCTGAATAAGACACCTCATATCAAGATAACTTGAACATACATAAGTCATGGGGTATGCATTTGAACACACATATACACTTGAATCTAGTTTGAATAGAAGAGAGGAGGATGAACTTGGAGGAAGAAATAAGAAGTTATACCCTATTTTTCTGCTGTAACTCGTTATACCCTGTTTTCATGCATTTTCCAAGTGGAAAGGGTGGCTAAATAGTGGTTCTTTCTGAATTTGAATGCAACCTAGCCAAGTAAGTGTTCCTATAGCATATGAAGGCCTATTTAAAGGTGAATCAAGTGTTAGTTTGTTCTGGGTTGGAGTGGATATGAGATTTTCATTAAAACCCCCTTGTTTGTGAAGAAATGAAGGGTTTTCTAGTTTGCACCCTAGATGAGCATGGCTATACTAACCAATGGTGTAATTTGAAGTTTTGGGACATATAGATCTATTGTTTTGGGTTTTGAAGTGCTTATTGAATGATCCTAGGGTATTTGCTTTGTTAATTGGACCAAATTAGGCCTATTTCTAGAGAGGGCCAGTCATAGAACTCACAATTTTCCTAAAACAAGGGCATGAAATATTTTGATATGTTATTCTACTCCATAATGGGTGTCTAAATATTTTTTGGTTTGTGGGTTGGCTGATTTTACACAAAGTTATGCACATTTTTCAAGTTTGGAAGGCTACTAGGCCTTAAGGAGTGATTTGTGGATCAAACATTGGTTGATGTTTCCAGGCACTCAAAGTAACAAAATTGGTTTGAATACATTATATTGACATCATGTATGCTTTTGTTAGGGTTGAGGAATAGCTTGGAGACCTCATGCCTTATGATGCCCTTAAGCACCTAGTTGGGCCATTGCAAGATTTTGGTTTATGGTTGAGTTGATTTGTGAAATATGGTATCAATGCTTTGAATTCCTTCTTGTGTCTACTATTTTCAATTCAAGTATGCACCCTTGTTAAGATTTGTAAAAACTTAACTACTTGTTGAAACATGCAATCATTCTCGGATGTGGGTCTCCTTTCTTGAGAACGAATCTCCAAAGTGAGCTAGTTCTCTTATAACTTCTAAACTATGACTTGAGTGGAAAAGGGATAGAAAGATGTAACTGAGGTGCAAACTAATTCTAGAATCTAAAACTAAATTAAGTTCTATCATTCATAGGTAGATCTTCTAACATTAATCTTCACAACTTCACTGATAGTTATTCCTTAAGTAATTTGCAACAAGGTATTAAACACAAACTGCAACCAGGAAGAAACTAAACTTTTATAGTATTGAGACCAAAAAAGGACTAAAATAGTCACAATATGACATCAAACCAAGACTATAAAATGTATGTGAAACAGGAAGATTTGCTATTAGAATTGAAAGGAATACAATGCATGAAAAATGAAATGTGCGAGCCAACTACTGTATACAACTCTGCAAGAGAGAAGAAATTGATGCTAATTGACTGAGAAAAAAAATAAGTTTTTCTCCTATATATGTCTCCAAATGATCTCCCGTGAAGAAAGCTGAAAAAGATCCTAAAAATAGATGTGCAATCCATTTTCGAGCTCCAGAAAAAAGCTGCCAAAAATAGCCTCAAACTGCCTCCAAACTACAAAATAAAACTCCCAACTTGATCCTCTAGGTGGTCCCCACCAAAACTGCATCTAAATTTGTCTAATCTACCTCATGAAAGAAATTTTTTTGTCCTATTATGCTCAGTTTTGTCCAAGGAAATCCAAATGCTTTAACTACCTAAAAATAGTTAAACTTTAAAATCAATTTATAACTGCATTGCTTGAAAGTTAACTTAACATGACTTGGTAGTTTTAAAATCGATATCCTCTCAATATGATTCTTTGCAAAATAACATGATGTCTGATTTATAATTCACCAAGATATTTACAAGATATCATTTATTATTTTCCATAAAAATCATAAAAATATGAACTATTACGTGTGTTGCAAAAATAAATAAAAGCATTAAAAGGCTCGACACCATGGACTCCAATGTGTCTATATCTTGCCACCTCATCATTATCCATATGGCTTAAAAACTTTAACTCCTTGCCTCTATGGTGCCACCATGTCACATTGACCCCCCTTTGACCATTTCTTCCTCTAGCATATTCTTCATATTCACATGGTTTTGATTTGATCTCAAGTATATACTAAAATTGTGAAGGAATAAATAAAATGCATATGTGGGAGGCCAAAGACACTCAACCACATGCATTATCAAATAAATCTTTGACTCCAAAGTGAGTCAACCACCAATAATGATTAATCCTTGGCAGATTCTAAGGGCAAATTTCATGGTATTGCTTACCTTTGACTTAATGTATATAGCCATGTCTCATATGTTGTCGACCACTCCTACTTATGATTTCTACACTTATCAACATGAAGTGTTGACCTTGACCATATTTGGATAAAAATGATTAGAAGTTTGCATGGTCAAAATATGAAGGGACGTCGAACAAAAGCAAGTGAAAAACCCTAAAATGTAGGTCATTTCATTTTTTGTTGTCATTGAGAAGGCTCTACAACTGGCTACCGACTTGGGGTTTGAATGCTCTATGTTTTCTTGCTCCATTAGTGACTTCCATGGAAAAATCTTTGCATCTCTCCAGCCAAAATGATAGGCCGCATCGGGTAAGTTTGAATCTGAGCTTTCTTTGATATTTTTCTGTGTTTTGATAACTCACATTTTAATACATGGCCGCGGCCATACCACTGCTTCTTCAGTCTCACAGTCCTTGACAAGTATTTGTTTGTGTTTTTTGTGTGTTAGACTCTGCCTTAAAATGGCAAAAATGACAAGGCTTCACTCAAATAGCCGCGACCATCATCCTTATCTCAACTGCACTGTCAATGGTAAGTCTACTATTTCTCCTCGCTATTTGCTCTTTCCTGTAGCTTCTCTTATCTCTGCATATACAAAACTATGAAGAGGGTTTCATGTTTTCTTTAAATTAGATGGGTATGTGAAATACCTCCTCAAATGGCAACGGCCGCTCCTTATAACGCATTCTATAACCTCCTATTGTCCTTCAATGTAAAAATGTGAAGACTTCCTGTATTGGCAGTGAGGGTTCAATTTTGTTTTGCACTGAACTTTCTTTCTATGGACGGCCATGTCTTCTATACTTTTATTCGACCCTGCTCGACTATGAAGAAAAAGAAAACTTCTTTTTCTTTAAACCCGATAAGGGTTTCATCTCTTGGTCACACATAACTTTTCTTCTCACTATGGCTATACACGCACAAATATTTACTTTTCATTATTCAGCTGAAAGTAAAATAAAAAGACTCCTTTTAAAACCTTATAAGGGTTTCAAGCTTTTTACTGTGTAAACGGTCATTTCACCTACGGCCTTGTCTAGATGGCTTTACACTACCATTCTTTCCTTCCAACATTGAATAAGTCTACATTTCCCTTTTTAATGTGTAAACTTAGATTTTGAAGAACTGAAGCAATACTTATTCCTTTTATGAGCACAAAACCTTTTTTATAACATGTATGGCATATGATATCTCTTCCTTTTCTCTCTCATGCCGTCACTGCTATTGTTCAAAAGAGATGATAAGTGTATGCATTGTTCTGTGCCTGTAGCTCCATCTGATCTTTATGTAGACTTTGGCATATGGAAAGTATACTGTCACTTTTCAACATTGAAATGTTCCACTTTTTGTAGCAACAAATATATATTTTTATTTATGTATCTTCTACTCATTCATTCAATGGACTGTGTATTCACACTTTTTCCTCTATGACGATCTGGCTGTCATGATATATCGGCATTGTCACATGAAGGCAACACTTACTTTTCTATATAATTGTAACATATGAACATTAGCTACTCTTCCTCCACTGTATCCTATCATATCAAATGCTTATATGAGATGTCATGTCTTTGCAATTTGCTCACTGATTTATAATGAACATTCTAATTGGAGTGCTGACCATGAATGATTAAGTAGCCTTTAGATAATACATACTTGTGAACACTTACTCCTTCATCAATTTGATAATTACAAATGTATCATGTACTCCTAATTATTATCATGTTTGAGAATGTTATTCCATAGCAGTTGAAGTAGTGTAGAGGCTATCATATGCATTGAAACTTGTCCTCCATCTATTCATGTCATGCTCTTGGTTGCATTTCATATTCTAAAGTGAAATCATGGTCATGTTCTAACATGGGACTGATGCATATGATTGTCTTGTTACTCTTTTAGCTTGTATTGTGAACATTGTCAATGATTCTCTTCTTCCATACATCCCTTTTAACAACAAGGGCAACATCATGCTGGGCTCGACCCTAGAGGGAGCCCATTTGACACCACATGCTGAATGTCTTCAATCAGCTTCATGATTTGTCCTATACCTACACATGAAACAAAGAGATTAGAATAAAACAATGATGCTCTTATGTTTTCTTTTCTTCAATTCCTTTTGCACATGAATGCTCTTATTTGATCAATGCATTACAACTGAAATATTATGTCTCTCTTGATTGATGAAGGATTTTCATAACTAGAGCTTCTAACAGGACCTTCCTGCAATTTTTTTAGGTACATATCGGGGTTGGGAGCAGGAAGTAGAGGGTTCTACGAAGATCAACCCAAAAAGGCAATGATGGCTATGTCTTTCCCTCTTCTTCATTAGATGCATAGTGTTTTACTTGTATTTGCATGAGTTCAGCTATAACCCACAACTTGTGTGGGACATCTGATATGTCATAGTTTCCTTCAATGCAATGTTTGTTCTATTATGTATTCAAAATTGTAAATGAATAATCACTGTAGTGAATGAATACTTATCTCTTTTACTATTCTATAATGCAACAAATGATTGAAACTTTTCTTTTCTGCATCTGAACAACTGAACTGCACTTGCCATAACAACTATGCAACTAACACATAACAGAAATAAATCAAACCACATTCAAAATGATAAATGATACATCTGCTCAGCCAATTTTTGAGATGGGGTCAAGAAATGGTAACATTTTCGATGACTTCTGCTATATGCTTGCCTACTAAGCATTTGACTAGTTGCCTTGTCATCCATTAGGTATAGAGTCATAATCTGTCCTTCTCAGAAACTCAGAAAACACTATATTTTAGCTCTCCAATAGTTTAAACAACAATAGCAAACTGAAAACAACTCTACTAAAAGAAAACAAACAGGTCTTGATGGCCAAAACAAACTACTAAAATAAATGTGCATGATCACTTATTTACTGCAAAACTACTCTACTAAACACAAAAGAACTCTCTTATCCTTAGAGGCAATGCTTGAGGTGGATCCCATTAACTGGGATAGGTAGCACCTCTCCACTCAACTTGGATAGATGAAATGCATTGTTTTCTTTGCACTCTATGATAACATAAGGACCATCCCAAATGGCATCAAATTTAGAATGCTTACATGGCCTACTCCTTAGTTCATTCCACTTGAATACCAGATCTCCAACAATAAAGTTCCTTGGTCTTGCCTTCTTATCAAATGCATTCTTCATTCGGGTTTGATGCATATCAAGCTTTGTTAAGGCATCTTTTCTTGCCTCTTCCAACTCCATGAGCTGAGCAAATCTGATTACAAGAGGCTGCTCCTCTAGCAGTTCAAGTTCTTTGATAAAGGCTAATGTAGGCAATTTGATTGAGATAGGTAACTGAGCCTCTTTTCCATAAGTAAGCATTTATGGGGAACAACCAGTAGCCCTCTTAGGTGTGATTATGTCAGCCCATGTAGCTAACTTTAACATTTCATGCCAAGTTTTTTGATTATCCTGAATAGTCTTCTTGATGATTCTTATCAAATTTTTGTTGGTAGATTCAACCTACCCATTACCCTGTGGGTAATAGTTAGATGAAGTATTCAAATAAATGTTATTTCTGATAGACCAATCTAAAATTGTCAATCCCAAAAAGGCTAGACCATTATCAGAGATGATCGAATCTGGTGTACTGAATCTTGACACTAAGTCCTAATAAAAACTTAGGACAACAGATTCATTTGCTTCTTTTAAGGCAATACCCTTGACCCACTTTGTAAAATAATCTGTGGTAGTCAAAATCCACTTGTGGCCTGCACTTGAAGGTGGATTTATTGGTCCTATGAAATCTAATCCCCACTTTGTGAATGGTTGTTCAACTTTAACAGGATGTAAGGGTAAGGCAACAAGTCTTTGCTTACCTGTGAATAAAGAACATTTCTCACATCATCTCACCCAAGCAAAAGAATCCTTAAATAGATTAGACCAGTAATAACCAGCCTACATAATCTTCAAGGTGGTTGTTCTAGCTACAAAATGACCTCCTGAAGGTCCATTGTGAAACTCTTCTAACAGTCTATCAACTTGTTCAGGTCCAACACACCTCAAAAAAACACCATTAAAACCTCTCCTATATAGAATACCATCAATAATAGCATAAGGAGTGGCTTGCAATCTGAAATACCTTCTTCTTTCCCTATCTAAACCAATTGGGCACTCACTGGTCTGTAAATAATGCATCATCTGATGCACCCAGCTATCTATTTGAGTTGGTGCATTAGCTGGTTCATTATTATTTAGCACCATTTTAGTCTCTTCTTTTTGTTTTTTTTCTCAAACTCTTCACTTTCAGAAAGCTACTTGCATAAGCCTTTACCTCTAATCAGCATGGTTACTTGGATGTCAACGTCAAATTCCATAACCTTGGTTATCCAACCAGCTCTCTTGTCATTTATATCTCTGTTTAATAAAAAACTCTTGATAGTGGGATGAGCAACCTTTAAATGAATTCTATTATTAGATAGCATGTGCCTAAACTTCTTGAGGCTCCTTACAACAGAAAAAACATGTTTTTCCACAAAAGAGTACTTTACCTCATACTCGTGCAACACTTGGCTAAAAAACACAATTACCTTCTCTAATCCTTCATTGTTTTGCTGACATAACATTGCAGAAATAGTGTCAGTTCCTCCAAAAGCATACAAAATGAAATCCTTCTCATAATTAGGACTGATGAGGGTAGGGGCAGTAGCAAGGGCTTCTTTTATCTCCTCGAAGCTTCCTTTTCCCTCCTTAGTCCAGCTAAATGGCACATTCTTCTTCCACATTGTAGTAAGAGGTTGTAACAAAGCTGCAATATTTGGAATAAACCTCCTAACAAAATTAATTCTGCCAAGAAAACTCTACAAACCTTTCTTATGTGTAGGCAGTGGCAGGTCTAAAATGGCTAAAACTCTCTTAGGGTCAATAGTAATACCTTCTCTTGAAACAATGTGACCGAGGAGTCTTCCTTCATGTATGAGAATATACATTTTTGGGGTTCAATGAAACTCCAAACTCCCTACACCTCTGAAAAATCTGCTTCAAATGGTCAAAATGATCATTAGAATCTTTTGAAAAAATAGTTATATCATCTAAATAGACCAGTACTATTTTGTTCATAAGGCCATGGAAGGCCATATCCATTGCCCTCTGAAAGGTTGCCCCTGCATTGGACAAACCAAATGGCATTTTCTGATAGGCCATGGTACCACACTTAGTCGTGAATGCAGTTTTGTATTGGTCCTATTCTTTGACCAGAATTTGATTATATCTAGAGTATCCATCTAATAGAGTACCTATCAGAACCTGAAACAGCTTGCAGTATTTGCTCCATAGAAGGGAGAGGGTAATGGTCTTTTAATGAAGCCTAATTTAGATCACGTAAATCAACACAAAGTCAAATTTCACCATTCTTCTTTCTAACCGGGACCAGATTGGAAACCCAGGAGATATATTTTGTTGGGAAAATGATACTACTCTCAATTAGTTTATTCAGTTTAGCCTTCATTAAGTGTTCAGGTTTGGGATTGAGGGGTCTTTGCTTTTGCCTAACAGGTTTGGCATTGGGCTCTAACTCTATGGTGTGCTGGACCAAATCAGGAATGAAACCTCTCAATTCCTTATACTCCCATGCAAAGACATTAGAAAAATCTTGACATAATTGAATAAAAGACTGGTGTTCTTCTCTAGTACATACCTTTCCAAGCTTCAGCAATTTGTCCTTGAAGATTTCTATGGTTTGCTAATGTTCTTGCTTCACTCTCATGCTACATTTATCTTTTCTGAACTAATCATTAGTGTTGAACACTGATTCTAAGGTGACTAATCCTTTGGGAAACTTGTTGGTCCTCAACTAAACAATCTGATCTTCAAATTGCTACTGATATTTATGCTGATTATCTATTGCAAATTTAGTTTCTACACTTAAAAAACTCAAGATTTATTCATCACTATTAAACACTTGCCATGAAACACTATTGTCAGGTACAGAAGGCCTAACAACTATTTTAACATATGGCTGTACCTCAACATTCTGAATCTGATCAGGAATCTCAAATTGAGATCCTAAGGGTACCAACCTATCTGCATACTTATTTTAATCTTTGGGAACTGAAATCAGATTAAAAGCATAAAAAAATTCAATTGAATCCAACACCCTATGCTTGTACTTTTTGAGCAGATCATTTTTAGCAACATTTAGATTCCTAACCTGGTCAATGATCAACTCAGAATCTCCATAAACTTGGATAGATTTGATACCTTTTTTCTGAGCCCATTCTAAACCATGGATCAGGGCCTGATACTCAGCCACATTATTTGTGCAGCTGAAGGTAAACCTTAAGGCAACATAGTACTTGTCTCCTTGAGGTGAAATTAACATATTACCTCCACCGGCACCTGTCTTGGTCCTTGATCCATCAAAGTATAGCTTCCACAGCTGATCTTCTTACTGTTCTAACTGATTTTGATCCTTAATCAGATTAGGAATCACCGCATCCTATTCCTGTATCATATAGATGCCTAATCCTACCTCATCAGTGTGACAGAAAGGGTCACTTTCATGATCTTCGACTGCCCACTCATCTAGACTTATGTCTTCTATAGGTGCATTAAGATCTGAGCTCATGGGTTCATCCTGCTGCCCACGAGTGATGTATAGATTAGCATTTATTAGGCTAGGAACATAAGGTTCAATGTGGTCTTTTGCAAGTGGTTCAGATTGTATAGTTACTTTTGTACCATATCTCATTATAAAGAATAAGTGAGTCCAGTCAGATGAAAGAATCCCACCCAACCTGGCTGTGAACTCCCTAGAAAGGCAAATTGCAAAACTAGGTGGAAGGTCAATGATGTAGATATCCTGATGGATGGCGAAATTAGGAAAAGCATGCAATGTGAGTGGTAGATTTTTTATTATCCCAACAATACTAAGTGTAGACCCATCTAACTGTACTACTCCTTTTGCAAGGGGCTCACAAACTAATCCTAATGAGTCAGCTACACTTTTGGACATAACTGAACTACTTGCCCCTAAATCTACCATACAGTTATGAACCAATTTAACTCCAATAATGAGACTTAGGTAAAAAGGCAGTGGTTTTACCTCATCCACTTGCTGTCTAATTTTGATCTTGGAACTGTTGGCAAGTAAGACCTTGGCCTTCTCTTGACCGGAACGCTTAGAAAGTGAGAGTTTGGTCAAAGCTTCTTGTAGAAACTTTTTCTAACCAGGGATGCGTAAAGCATCCATAACTGACATGCTCACTGTGGCTCTCTTAAGATGATCAACTATATTAAAAGCAATAGGATTTACCTTATGTTATCCTATTGCTACAAATTCATCAATCTGACCTTATAAAGACTGCTGCTATATTTTGGGTTGTTCTTTCACTAGTACTATTTGGTCCCTTTACAGAATTTATACTTTTTGTTGCAGTATAGGGGTAGTTTGTGATGGATAAACTTGGTTTTTATCCCTTACAGCCTATTGTTGTACTACAGCAGCTTGCTGATTTATGTTTGCAACCCTCAATTTTAACCTTGTGTTGGCTGAAATAGGTGTAGCTTACTAATTCTAACCTTGGAAATAATTTACACCACAAAAATTAGATTCTTCCTAGTTCATTAAGACCACATCAACCTTATTCTACTGAGTCGAAGCTTCACCATTAACCCCCTCTGAACTTGCATAGCTGTTTTGAACCATGAGTGCCTAATTTCTCACTCCATTCGTGCAGGCAGCTTGATTATGTGGCTGGTGACATGGATAACACCAGTCACTGTCCTGAACTAGGTTATTCTTCATAGGTACAAGCTCTCTAGAGGCACTAGCAGTATTTGGATTATAAGCTTGAAAAGGCTGAGGGTTATAATTCTTTCTCTGTCCCTAAGGATCATCTTGAAAGGGTTGTCTATATTGTTGACTGGGCTAATATTGGATATTTTGTTGATTAGGCTGATACTAATTTTGATAGGGCAAACATTTTTTCGTATTTACCAACTTATTTATGATTGTCCTTAAAGTATTTTCCAACTCTAGGGTACTTTAGGTCTGAACTGGGATAGCAGTTTATTGGGTTGTTTGATATCCTATTGCTAGAACAGGTGGGGCGATAGCTATAGGAGGCACTTCCATAGGCATTGATGGCTGGATTTCAGGGAAAATGGGTAAAGGGGGCCTAGGGGCTATCTTCCCTGCCTGGATAAGGTAGTTTTCTACTCTAACAGTGGTCTCAAAAGAATCTGGAAGGGTGGTCCCTCCCATAGACTGTATCATTACTAAAATTTCACTATTCAAAGTTTTGAGATAAAATAGAAAAGCATGCCTTGGCAAAGGTTTTACCATTGTGGGAATCATATCCCAAGTTCTCTGAAATTGGTAGTTGAAATCAGCCATGTGTTTGTGGGGTGCCCTTTTGATGGTGCTCAATTTCTCCAGCAGTGAGAGATGATCTGACTTGTCCTCAAAGTGTTTGTGTAGTCCATCTCCTAATAAGTCCCATGATGTTATTAAATTTTTAGCAAGTTCTCTGAACCACTGTAAGGCCTACCCTTTTAATGAAGCAGCTAAAAGTCTAATTGCCACATTTTCTTACGTGACATTGTGCACGAAGCATAGGGTTGCTACATCTTGAATATGTTCAGTAGTAGTAGTGTGATCCTCTCCAGTGAAATAAGACAAACTTTTAAGGGCTGCCATCGGAATATCATCTCTTTGGGCAAGTTGTAATGGGCTTCCTCCATTGAAAGTAGCAAATGCATACTGTCTGGCCATTATAGGTATCTGGACTATCAGCACTGGGCTTCTACTTCTTTTGACCGGGCTTGTAGATCTGAATCGAGAAGGTGTTGACTTTGATCTTCTTGATGACTCAGCTATTCTGCTTGCTGATCTACCTCTCCTTCTAGGTGTAGACAGCTGTAAGTAGTCAAATGGGTCTGGATTAGACCTGGTTTTCATAAGATGCAAGGACTAATATGCATCCAAACCAAAAAAATGAGTCGCCAGGTATATTGAAAGCCTCCAAAGGCTAGTAACACTGCTGCATATACCAGAACAACAGCTATGAGGGTATAGACCTCTCTGAAATTACTTCCAGGGTCCCACCGGGCGTGCCAAAAAACTATTGTCAATTCAAGTATGCACCCTTGTTAAGCTTTGCAAAAACTTAACTACTTGTTGAAACATGGAATCATTCTTGGATGTGGGTCTCCTTTCTTGAGAATGAATCTCCAGAGTGAGCTGGTTCTCTTATAACTTCCAAACTATTACTTGAGTGGAAAAGGGATAGAAAGATGTAACTGAGGTACAAACTGATTCTAGAATCTAAAACTAAATGAAGTTCTATCATTCCCAGGTAGATCCTCTAACATTAATCTTCACAACTTCACTGATAGTTATTCCTTAAGTAATTTGCAACAAGGTTTGATATTAAACACAAACTGCAACCAGGAAGAAACTAAACTTTTACAGTATTGAGACAAAATAAAGGACTGAAATAGTCACAATATGACATAAAACCAAGACTACAAAATGTATGTGAAACAGGAAGATTTGCTATTAGAACTGAAAGGAATACAATGCATGAAAAATGAAATGTGTGAGCCAACTACTGTATATAACTCTGCAAGAGAGAAGAAACTGATGCTAACTAATTGAGAAAAAAACTAAGTTTTCTCCTATATATGTCTCCAAATGATCTCCCATGAAGAAAGCTGAAAAAGCTCCTAAAAATAGATGTGCAATCCATTTTCGAGCTTTAGAAAAAGCTGCCAAAAATAGCCTCAAACTGCCTCTAAACTGCAAAATAAAACTCCCAACTTGATCCTCTAGGTGATCCCCACCAAAAATACATCTAAATTTATCCAATTTGCCTCATGAAAGCAAAATTTTTGTCCTATTATGCTCAATTTCACACAGGGAAAGCCAAATGCTTTTAGTTAAACTTTAAAAGCAACTTATAAATGCATTGCTTTAAAGTTAACTTTACATGACTTGGTATTTTTAAAATTGATATCCTCTCGATATGATTCTTTGCAAAATAACATGATATTTGATTTATAATTCACCAAGATATTTACAAGATATCATTTATGATTTTCTATAAAAATCATAAAAATATGAACTATTATGTGTTGCAAAAATAAATAAAAGCCTTAAAAGGCTTGACACCATGGACTCCAATGTGTCGATATCTTGCCACCTCATCATTATCCATATGGCTAAAAGACTTCAACTCCTTGCCTCTATGGTGCCACCATGTAGCATTGACCCCCCTTTGACCATTTCTTCCTCTAGTATATTCTTCATATTCACATGGTTTTGGTTTGATCTCAAGTATATACTGAAATTGTGAAGGAATAAATAAAATGCATATGTGGGAGTTCAAAGACACTCAACCGCATGCATTATCAAATAAAGATTTCACTCCAAAGTAAGTCGACCACCAATAATGATTAAGCCTTGGCAAATTCTAAGGGAAAATTTCATGGTATTGCTTACCTTTGACTTAATGCATATAGCCATGTCTCATATGCTGGTGGCCACTCTTGCTTATGATTGCTAGACACTTATCAACATGAAGTGTTGACCTCGACCATATTTGGATAAAAATGATTAAAAGTTTGCATGGTCAAAATATGAAGGGACGTCAAACAAAAGCAAGTGAAAAACCCTAAAATGTAGGTCATTTCATTTTTTGCTATCATTGAGAAGGCTCTACAACTAGCCGCTAACTTGGGGTTTGAATGCTCTGTGTTTTCTTGCTCCATTTAGTGACTTTCATGGCAAAAGCTCTGCATCTCTTTGGCCAAAATGATAGGCCGCCTCAGGTAAGCTTGAATCTGAGCTTTCTTTGATATTTTTTTGTGTTTTGATAACTCACATTTTAATACATGGTCTTGGCCATACCACTGCTTCTTCAGTCTCTCAGTCTTTGACAAGTATTTGTTTGTGTTTTTTGTGTGTTAAAGCCTTAAAATGGCAAAAATGACCAGGCTTTGCTCAAATGGCTAGGACCATCATCCTTCTCTCAACTGCACTATCAATGGTAAGTCTACTATTTCTCCTCGCTATTTGTTCTTTCTTGTAGCTTCTCTTATCTCTGCATATACAAAACTATGAAGAGGGTTTCATGTTTTCTTTATATTAGATGGGTATGTGAAATACCTCCTCAAATGGCAACAGCCGCTCCTTGTAACGCATTCTATAACCTCCTATTGTCCTTCAATGTAAAAATATGAAGACTTCCTGTATTGGTAGTGAGGGTTCCATTTTGTTTTGCACTAAACTTTCTTTCTAGGGACGGCCATGTCTTCTATACTCTTATTCGACCCTACTCGACTGTGAAGAAAAAGAAAACTTCTTTTTCTTTAAACATGATAAGGGTTTTATCTCTTGGTCACACAAAACTTTACTTCTCACTATGGCTATACTCGCACAGATATTTACTTTTCATTGTTCGACTGAAAGTAAAAGAAAAAGACTCCTTTTAAAACCTCATAAGGGTTTCAAGCTTTTTACTATGTAAAAAGTCATTTCACCTACAGCCTTGTCTGGATGGCTTTACACTACCATTCTTTCCTTCCAACATTGAAAAATATGTTGGGGTTTGAAATTCAACATGGGTATTTGAAAAAAAGAATGTAAATAACATTCTATGCCACGACTTTACCAGAATAAGTCTGCATTTCCCTTTTTACTGTGTAAACTCAGATTTCAAAGAAATGAAGCAATACTTATTCCTTTTATGAGCACAAAACCTTTTTTATAACATGTATGGCATATGATATCTCTTCCTTTTCTCTCTCATGTCGTCACTGCTATTGTTCAAAGGAGATGATAATTGTATGCATTGTTCTATCTCTGTACCTCCATCTACTCTTTATGTAGACTTTAGCATATGGAAAGTATACTATCACTTTTCAATGTTGAATTGTTCCACTTTCTATAGAAGCAAATATATTTTTTCATTTTTGTATCTTCTACTTGTTCATTCAATGGACTGTGTATTCACACTTTTTCCTATATGATGATCTGGCTGTCATGATATATCGACATTGTCACATGAAGGAAACACTTACTTTTCTGTATAATTGTAACATATGAACATCAGATGCTCTTCCTCCACTGTATCCTATCATATCAAATGCTTATATGAGATGTCCTGTCTTTGCAATTTGGTCACTGATTTATAATTAACATTCCAATTGGAGTGATGATCATGAATGATTAAGTAGCCTTCAGATAATACATACTTGTGAACACTTACTCCTTCATCAGTCTAATAATTACAAATGTATTGTGTACTCTTGATTATTATCATGTTTGAGAATGTTATTCCATAGTAGTTGAAGTAGTGTATAGGCTATCATATGCATTGAAACTTGTCCTCCATCTGTTCATGTCATGCTCTTGGTTGCATTTCATATTCTGAAGTGAAATCATGGTCATGTTCTAACATGGGACTGATGCATATGATTGTCTTGTTACTCTTTCATCTTGTATTGTGAAGGTTGTCAATGATTCTCTTCTTCCATACATCCCTTTTAAGAACAACGGCAAAAGCATGTTGGGCTTGACCCTTGTGGGAGCCCATTTTACACGACATGTTGAATGTCTTCAATCAGCTTCATGATTTGTCCTATACCTGTACATGAAACAAATAGATTAGAATAAAACAATGATTCTCTTATGTTTGCTTTTCTTCAGTTTCTTCTGTACATGAATGCTTTTATTTGATCAATGCATTACAACTGAAATATTATGTCTCTCTTGATTGATGAAGGATTTTCATAACCGAAGCTTCTAACGGGACCTTCCCACAATTTTTTCAGGTACATGTTAGGGTCAGGAGCAGGAACTGGAGGCTTCTATGAAGATCAACCCAAAAAGGCAATGATGGCTATGTCTTTCCCTCATCTTCATTATATGCATAGTGTTTACTTGTATTTGCATGAGTTCAGCTATAACCCACGGCTTGTGTGGGACATCTGATATGTCATAGTTTCCTTCAATGGAATGTTTATTCTCTTATGTATTCAAAATTGTAAATGAACAATGACTATAGTGAATGAATACTTATCTCTTTTACTATTTTGTAATGCAACGAATGATTGAAACTTTTCTTTTCTGCATCTGAACAACTAAATTGCACTTGTCATAACAACTATACAACTAACACATAACATAAATAAATCAAACCACATTCAAAATGATAAATGATAAATCTGCTTAGCCAATTTTTGAGCTGGGGTCAAGAAATGGTAACATCTACATCATAAATGATCATGCCACTTGAATGTGAGTGTGGATTTGGGAGTTTGGCAACTTGAATAAGGGCTGTTTATGATGTAGGAGCATCCCTGGTTCAAGAGTAGTCTTGCATCAACCAAAAACATTTGTATTTAGTTTTGGTTTGTATTTCAGTTCTTTCATTTTCCTAGCTAGTTCAGGTAGTTCAGTCAAAAGAAGTTTAGCTTGTGGTCCAGTTTTGGCATTTCTCATCTTTTGGATCTAGGCTTAGCATCTCAATTCATTCATCTACATCATATCACAAATTCAGAGCATTTGGATCAGTTACCGGAAAGATATCACTATCAGAAGATCCTCTATTTCTCAGTGTAGAGTTCTCTGACAGTCATGAGTAATCAGCTAAAGGAGAAGGATTAGGAGCATTGCCTGACTTTCGGATCCTTAGAATTTATCCTATAGTGTTCCTTGGTTCATGGCTGACCTTCCTCATAGGTCCGCACTTCATTGTATACGTTGGAGAAAGATTTTCAAGTCGATAGGTCCAGCCTATCCAAGAACACATGTTACACCTCTTCATCAGGATTCCAGATCTCTTGTGGCTGACGCAGAGGAACCTATTGGTCCAAAAATGATATATAATAATGTAATAGATCCTTAGGAAGAGAGTTGATAGTTTAGAAAAAGATCTGTGGTTTAGTTCTGTGTGAAGGAGCTTCAAAGTTTTATCTTGCGCATGTATGTAAGCAAGCTTGTGAGCCCAAGTTGTAAGCCCGCATGATGCCGACGGATCTCTATTTTGAATTCTTTGATACACTAAATGACTAAATCTACATTTGTTCTATATTCTTGTGTTGTTTCTATTGTGTTTGCTCTTGCTACATGGTTTGGACAGTTCATTCTGTGAACCCTCCTACTGTGACTGCACCAAGTGGTATCAGAGCGAAAGTTCATTTCTTTGGAGTGAATTGGCAAAGGGGATTCCATAAGATCTTGTTGTAAGCAGATCACCGATCTGAGGTAGGTTACTTGTGCATGATTGATCACTGATTGAGAGGCAGTTGTCTCTTGTAGCCTGATCGCTGACCTGAGGCAGTTTGCACTTGATCCCAGGAAGATGCTGCCGCGAAGAGTTCCTCCTCTTGGTACAATGGCTAATAGAATGGATGAGATGATGGAATTGATGAGAATAATGTGAATTTGATTGGATGCTATTGAAGAAGATAGGCGAAGAGGGTTGACACCTAGACCAAATATTGAAAGTGATGATGAAGAAGAATTTCAATCTGCTAAACAAAATAGTGAAACCCTAGAAGGTCATGAAGAAGAAGAATTAGATCAGATAAAGATGTTGTGAGCTATTTCAAAGATTGGAAAAAGACCTAGAGTGGATGTGCCGAACTATAATGGTAATTTGAATCTAGAAGAGTTGATTGATTGGATGAATAACATGGAAGAATACTTTGAATATGAAGAAATTGAAGATCCAGAGAAGGTGAAATTTGCAAACACAAAGTTGAAAGGACATGCTGCTATATGGTGGAAAGAGGTTCAGTTGGAAAGAAATAGGTGAGGAAAAGAAAGGATTACAAAGTGGGACCAGATGGTAACAAAGTTGAAAAATTAGTTCATACCTGCTAACTATGAGTTGTAGCTGTTGAAAAGATTGCAAAACCTGAGACAAAAGGAGAAATCTGTGAAGGAATACACTGAAGAATTTCATAAGATGATCATAAGAATAGGACATAGTGAAGAAAAAAGGAGAAAGTGGCAAGATATAGCAATGGACTAAGATTGAACATTCAAGAAGAACTAAGCCTGGTAAGGATGTCATCTTTGGAAGAAACATATCAATTTGCACTAAAAGTTGAAGAGAAGTTGAACAAGAAACATGATCAGAGACAGAGAGGTAGAGGAGGTAAATTTATGAGAGGTAGGACATTTTTCAGAGGAGAGAGATCTTATTCGGAACAGAACAAGTTTGATAGCCCGTTGAGAAAGGATGACAGAGATAATAATGCTTACCAGAGAGATGACAAAAATTTTTACCGGAGAGGAAACCCTAGTGCATACCGGAATGAAGGATACAGAAGAGAAGGAAGAGGATTTGATAGGAGAACAATCAGAGGTACTTTTTTTAAGTGTGGAGGTGAAGGACATAGAGCATTTGAGTGTAATCAGGGTAGTACAAGAAAGAAAACAGAAAATAGTGGGAGAGCAGCCTATGTTGAAGAAGAACATGTTGAATCACCTAGCTCAGTTGGAAATCTGGAGAAAGGAGAATCATTGGTAATGAGGAGAGCACTATTTCAAGCAGAGGCAAATGAAGAACCATCACAACGGAAGAATTTATTTAGAACAAGATGTAAATCCAGAGGTAAGTGTTGCAAAGTTGTGATTGATAGTGGTAGTTCAGATAACCTAGTTTCTCAAGAGATGGTGACTAAGCTAAAGTTGGAAAGATTGAAACACCCTAAGCCCTACCAGATAGCATGGATTTAGGATGACCATAAGGTACTAGTGAGTGAGCAATGTTTGGTGAAATTTCATATTGGATCTTATCATGATGAAGTCTTGTGTGATGTTATGCCTATGGATGTTTGTCATATCTTGTTGGGTAGACCTTGGCAGTATGATAGAAAAGCAATGCATGATGGGAGAAATAATACATATACCATAACAGCAAATGGCAAGAGAATTATCTTGATTCCTTTAGAAGATGATCCTAAAAATGTAGTATGTGGAAATGCTAGAATTTGTTTGGTAGATGGAAGAAAATTTTTGGATGGTTTGATATAGGAAAGTATGTGCTATGCCTTGATTCCTAAGAAGCCTGAAGTGGTGAAGAAAGAAACTGAACCGGATAAGATAAGAGAGTTACTGATAGAATATGAAGACACCATATCAGATAATGTACCTAAAGGATTACCACCTATAAGGAGTATCAGTCATCACATGGATCTTATATCAGGAGTAAGTTTGCCTAACAAAGTAGCACATAGGATGACACCAGCAGAGAATGAAGAATTGAATAGATAGATACAAGAGTTGTTAAGGAAAGGTTTGATCAGAGAAAGTTTGAGCCCTTGTGTAGTACCTATAGTTTTAGCACTGAAGAAGGATGGAGAATGGAGAATGTGTATTGATTCCAGAGTAATAAACAAGATATAAGTTAAGTATAGATTTCCTCTACCTAGAATGGATGATATCATGGATTGTTTAAGTGGAGCATGATATTTCACAAAGATAGATTTAAATAGTGGATACCATCAAATCAGAATCAGAGAAGGTGATGAATGGAAGACTACTTTTAAGACAAATGAAGGATTATATGAGTGGTTAGTGATGCATTTTGGATTGACAAATGCACCGAGTACTTTCATGAGGTTGATGAATGAAGTTCTGAAGAAATTCTTGGGTAAGTTTGTGATTGTGTACCTAGATTATATTCTGATCTTCAATAAGACAAAAGAAGAACATTTGTGGCATATTAAATAATTTTTTTAGAGGTTGAGAGAAGAGAAATTGTTGATAAACATCAAGAAGTGTAGTTTCATGAAGGAAGAACTAGTATATTTGGACTTTGTGATTTCTGCAGAAGGATTGAAGATGGACCTTGAGAAAGTGAAAGCAATTGTTGAATGGCCTACACCGAAGAGCATTGGAGAAGTTAGATCATTTCATGGATTGGCTAGTTTTTACCAGAAGTTCATTAGGAATTTTAGTTCAGTTTGTAACCCCATGATAGAGACAATGAGAGGTGACAAAAAAGATTTCAAGTGGACATCTACAGAAAATAAAAGTTTTGAACTGTTGAAGCAGAAAGTAACAGAGCAACCTATTATGGCATTACCAGATTTCAATAAGGTATTTCAAGTTGATTGTGATGCAAGTGGAAGTGCAATAGGAGTAGTGTTAAGTCAAGAAGGTCGACTAGTAGCATATTTTTGTGAGAAGTTGAATGATACAAGGAGAAGATATTCAGTTTATGATCAAGAGTTCTATGCCATAATTCAAGCCTTGAAGAAGTGGAGACATTATTTGTTGCCTAAGGAGTTTGTGTTGTATATAGATTATCAAGCCTTGCAATATTTGAATAGTAAAGGTAAGTTGAATTAGAGACATATGAGATGGGTAGAATTCATGCAAAGTTATACCTTTGTGTTGAAGCATAGGAGTGGAAAGTCAAACAAAGTTGCTGATGCCTTGAGTAGAAGAAGAAACTTGTTAATAGAAATGAGAATTGAAGTGTTGGGTTTTGATGAATTGAAGAACATGTATGAGGGAGACACTGATTTTGCAGAACCTTGGAAAGTATGTAAGGAACCTATTGTGATAGATAGACTATTTCATCCAAGAAGATATGTTGTTCAAAGGAAGTTATGCATGCCTAGAAGTTCAATGAGAGATAACTTGATCAAAGAAAAACATAGTGGAGGATTGGTAGGACATTTTGGCATTGACAAGACAGTGGCTTTGGTAAGTGAAAATTACTTTTGGCCTTAGATACATAAGGATGCTCAGAGATTTGTTCAAAGTTGTAGAATTTGTCAAGTTGCAAAAGGGAATAGTCAGAACACTGGATTGTATAAACCTTTGACAATACCTGAGAGACCTTGGGAAGATATAAGCATGGATTTTGTAATGGGACTACCTAAGACACAGAGAGGCCATGTTTCAATATTTGTAGTGGTTGACATATTTTCAAAGATGGCTCATTTCATACCTTGTAAGAAGACAACTGATGAAGTGCATGTAGCTGACCTATTTTTCAAAGAGATTGTGAGATTGCATGGATTACCTAGGAGCATAGTTTCAGATAGAGACACAAAGTTTGTTGGATACTTTTGGAAGACACTTTGGAAGAAGATGAAAATAGATTTGAAGTTTAGCTCTAATTTTCATCCACAGACAGATGGACAAATAGAGGTAGTGAATAGGAGTTTGGGAAACTTGTTGAGATGTTTGGTTGGAGAAAAGGTAGGAAGTTGGGATTTGATTCTTTCACAAGCAGAGTTTGCATACAATAATTTAGTAAATAGGAGTACTGGAAGAACACCTTTTGGGATTGTTACTAGAGTGAACCCTAGAGGAGTTGTAGAAATGAGAGATATTAGTACAGAAGAAAAGAGGAGTGTAGAAGTAGAAGAATTTGCATATCATATGAAGATAGTGCATAATCAAGTAAGGAAACATTTGGAGGATATGAACAGTAGGTACAAAGAGAAGGCAGATGAGAAGAGAAGACATAAGTAATTTGAAGTTGGCAATGAGGTGATGGTATACTTGAGAAAAGAAAGATTTCCAGTAGGGACTTACAACAAGTTGAAGATGAAGAAGTTTGGACCTTGTAGGATACTCATGAAATTTGATTCAGGAAATGCATATGAAGTGGAGTTGCCAGAGACATTGGGTATATCACCTATTTTCAACATTGTAGATCTTTATCAGTATCCTGAAGTAGAGTTCAGTGACAGCATGGAAGAAGACTTGAAGAAACAGTTACCACAACAAGCACTGGAACAAATTGAAGGCATTTTGGATAGCAGAGTTAGATGCAGCACCAGAGGAAGACAGTACAAAGAATATCTTGTGAAGTAGAAAGGCAGACCAGAAGAGGATTCATCATGGATTTCTTAGGCTAAGGTGGACCATCTTGGTTCTCTTCTAGCCCCAACAAATTGAGGGACTCACTTTTTCAATAACCCCGGATGTCTGATGCAGGAGCATCCCTGGTTCAAGAGTAATCTTGCATCAACCAAAAACATTTGCATTTCAGTTCTTTCATTTTCCTGTCCAATTCAGGCAGTTCAGTCAGAAGTAGTTCAGCTTGTGGTCCAGTTTTGGAATTTCTCATCTTACGGATCTGGGCTTAGCATCTCAATTAATTCATCTAGATCATATCAAGAATTTAGAGCATTTGGATCAGTTACCAGAAAGATATCACCATCAGAAGATCCTCTATTTCTCAATGCAGAGTTCTTTGACAGTCATGAGTAATCAACTGAAGGAGAAGGATTAGGAGCATTGGCTGACTTGTGGATCCTTGGGATTCATCCTACAATGTTCCTTGGTTCGTGGCTGACCTTCCTCATAGGTCCGCACATCATTGTATCTATTGGAGAAAGATTTTCAAGCTGATAGGTCCGGCCTATCCAAGAACACATGTTACACCTCTTCATTAGGATTCTAGATCTCTTGTGGCTAACATGGAGGAGCCTATTGGTCTGGAAATGATATATAATAATATAATAGATCCTTAGGAAGAGATTTGATAGTTTAGAAAAAAGATCTATGGTTTAGTTCTGTGCAAAGGAGCTTCAAATTTTTATCTTGTGCATGTATGTAAGCAAGCTTGTGAGCCCAAGTTGTAAGCCTGCATGATGCTGATGGATCTCTATTTTGAATTCTTTGATATACTGAATGACTGAATTTGTATTTGTTCTATATTCTTGTGTTGTTTCCATTGTGTTTACTCTTGCTGCATGATCTGGACAGTTCATTCTATGAACCTTCCTACCATGACTACACTAGTTTACTGAGTTTAGGGGTCTGTGGAAAGTTTGAAGGCAAGTTCCTTTGTAATATATGCCTAATTAACCCTTTTAGGATAGTGAATAAGGTCAGTTTTGAGGCATATTGTCCAAAGGAGTCTCTACTAAGTTCAATATATGTTATGCAACTTGGTAATGGGTATTCTAAACATTCATTGAAGTTTGGGTTTGAAACCTTATGGCAAAAATAAGTCAGAAAAACCCCTTAAGTAGGGCTACTAGGATTTGAGGGCTTGGGCAGATCGGTTGCTAAGAGGGGATCCTTGTGACTTGAAGAGTGGTTTAGTTGGTTCTAGTTGGTGAACAACTATTGCTATTATTTCAAGGTTGGAGGATATTGTTATGACAAGTGTTGGAAGCTTCATCTAGAGATTCACCCAAATTACAAATGCAAGAGTAAGAAACCACAAAAGAAAAAAGAGCACACTAAAACATCAAATTCAAAGAGAGAACAACTCTCACATGAGTCTACATCAACATTCAATGATGTTTGTATGTAATGATACTTAGAGTATTTACTTGATTTGCAAAGGAGATAAGTGTGAGTTGCTTTCATTTGTAGGGGCATTTGATTAGCACTCCAAGTTTTTCCTATGGAGTGAGTTGTGTTCAAGTTTTTCACTTGTGGAGCAAGCAAGTAGTATGTTTCACTCACTATGGGTGAGTGTGAGAAGTATGGCCACTTGGAGGTCAAGAAAGGACAAGGAAAATAGAGAATGTAAGAGCTAGTGATGACATGTTTTGGGTGTTGTAAGCATGCACATTTGTGTTGCATAGTAACATAAATGTTGTAGCATGTAACATAGATGACTTGTAGCATGTTGTAGCATAACAGTGATGGTTTTCATTATTGTAATGTGCACAAACTCTTATCTCAGTTGTATCATGTGCATAGTTGTAGGAACAGAAATCTTTACACATTCATTGTAAACAGTGTATAAATGTATGAATTTCATTGTACATAGATGCAATAAGAAGGACCACTTTGTAATAAATTATAACTTTCATAGCATTGTAAAATGACCTTCAAATGCAAGGAGGATCATACATGGCAGCATGGTTATATATAGACTATGATAGTGGACTATTATATAGACTTACATGACTGTCCTACACTCATGAAAACCTCCTTTTTAGTGTTTTATCTCCTTGTAACTCCCTTTGTATCATCTTATGTCATCCTAGGGCAAAAATTAAGAGTCTTCCAAAATCAATTTTGGCTCCATGTATACACTCAAATATGAGTATGACAAACAATTGTTCACTAAAATTATTTTATAAAGTATTTGACAATATTTTTCTCTTTGTATAGCTGAAAATAGGTGAAATAAAGGCATGACGGGCCGAAACAAGGTGGAAACATGAGGAATTTGGAGTCTCCTTGACTCAACTAACTAATATACCTAGACACATATATGTCAAGAAGAACATAAAGAATATAAAAAACATAAAGACATAAAGACATTTAAAGATATAAAGAACATAAGAACATATATATATGTGAATTAAAATTTAACATACCTTAGAATTTGATATTGCAGTTGACCAATTCTCCAAAAGATGGCTTCAAAATCATCAAATTCTTGTTTTTCTCAAGTTTGATTATGAATTCTATATAATTCTAGAATAGGATTAGTAAAATTTATGTAAAAAACAAACATATATCATCAAATTCAATCTATATATCAATTGTAATTAGCTTTGAAACAAAATCACACATGAAACATGAAACTTTTAGTGTAAATAGTCTAATTTTCTCCAAAAACATGAAAAATCACTTCTTCTACGTTGAAAAAGCAAAAAAGGTGGTGGATTCATATAAAAATGATTCTCAATTAGTCAACCAACATGAAAAGCATTTTTTTGTCTGATATACTCATGAAAAGTAGGAATAACAGGCATGTGGGGTCTGAAACACGGATCCCACATGCTTTTTTACCATTTTCCATGCTTCCAATAATGCAATCGTGTTATAACATGCTCACATTATGGGAAGCATGATAGCATAAAGGTGACCTTGTATCTACATGAGAGAGTCTCTCTCTGTCTCTCCTCTCTCTCTCTCTCTCTCTCTTCATTTCTCTATCCTATATATAAAGAGGGATCAGGAGACATGGAGAGATAGAGAGGGACATGGAGATAGAGAGGATAGGTGGAGATAGAGACGGGAAAAGGGAGAGATGGGGATCGAGATAGAGAAAGGGGTCTATAGAGGGAGAAAGATAGAAATACATATATATAGAGATGGGAGATATAGGGAGATAGATCTAGCAAGGGAGAGATAGATAGGGAAATACAGAGAGAGAGGTAGAGAGGGGTATATTAAGAGATGGGGTTATGAGGATAGATAGCTCGATAGGGAAAGAGATAAAGAGATGTCTAGAGACATAGGGAGAGAGATAAAGAGGAGGAGAGAGAGGTAGCGAGGGATAGATTAAGAGATAGGGATCCATATGTCCAGAGAGATAGAGATAGGGATCCCTATTCTCCCCTCTACCTAAACCATAAACCTAAACCTCTAAACCATAAACCCTAAACCCTTAATAATGCCCCTAACCCCTAACTCTAAACCCTAAAATCCAGCAACCCTAAACCCCTAAACCCCTAAGGTCACTAAACCATAAAACCTGGAAGCGAAGCTAGGTATAGTTAGAGAGAGGGATAGAGGAGATAGAGATATCTCTCCCAGGCTTAGTCTCCTCTATATCTCCCTATTCACCTCTCTACCTAAACCATAAACCTAAACCTCTAAACCTTAACCCCTAACCCCTAAACCATAAACCCTAAACCCTAAATAATGTCCCTAGACCCTAACCCCTAACCCCTAAACCCTAAAAATAAGAAACCTTAAACCCCAAAACCCCTAAGCTCCCTAAACCATAAAACCTGGAAGCAACCCTAAACCTCTATCTCCCTATCTCTCCCAATCTCTATTGGTCCCCTCACTCTATCTCTCTCTAAACCCTAAACCCTAACCCCTAAACTCAAGCAACCCGTAAACCCTAAACCCTAACCCCTAGACCCTAAACACCTAAAACCTAAATAATTCCCATAAACCCTTACCCTAAAACCTAAACTATATTTACATGAGAAACCCTAAACTCATGTAAACCTCAAATAGTGAGGGACAGAGAGATAGAAAGGTAGAGTTAGAGAGAGGGGATCGAAAGAGATCTAGCAAGATAGAGAGACAGGGAGAGAGAGATAGAGAGGTAGGTATGGTTAGAGAGAGGGATAGAGGAGACATAGATATATCTCCTAGGCTCGGTCTCCTCTATATCTCCCTATTCACCTCTCTACCTAAATCATAAACCTAAACCTCTAAACCTTGACCCCTAAACCATAAACCCTAAACCATAAATAATGCCCCTAAACCCTAAAAATGAGCAACCCTAAACCCCTAAACCCCTAACCCCTAAACCATAAAACCTAGAAGCAACCCTAAACCTCTATCTCCCTATCTCTTCCAATCTCTATAACGTGAAAACATGAAAACATTAAGCTTTCATTCCAACCAAATTCATTCCTAATCAATGCCAAATCATCCCTAATCCATTTAATTTCATCTCTAATCATCCCTAAACCACTTATAATCAGTCCTAAACCACTTCACACCTCCCAAATCACATCCAAATCAATTTAACTTCATCCCTAATCATTTTCCAATCAACCTAGATTTCATCTGAAATATCATCCGTAAACTATTCCTAAATCATTCTAATCATTCCCAAATCATTCCTAATTAGTCCCTTTCACCTCTCATCATCCCTAAACCAATCCATTTCATCCCAACTCCATCCCAAGTCAATCTAAGTTCCACCTGAAATGATCCCAAAAATAATCAAAATCAAACAAATACCTCACCAGGAGCCATTAGAAGATCATAGTGCCAATCAGTTAGTCATTTGCACCATTTTGTATATCGTATGTGCCAAAGTAGCACCTACCTATCAATCACAAACATAATTCTACACCTAGCCAGTCACAGGTGTCATTCTACCCTTTGCCAACCACAGGAGTCCTCAAAACATCATAAGCACCAATATGTTAGTCATTTACACCATTCTATACATCATATATACCAACCATAAACCCTAAACCTGATCAACCCTAAACCATTATCTCCTTGTCTCTATCATCCCTCTACCTCTCAGTCTCTCTGCCTATGTCTTTGGCCATGTCCATCACCCTCTATCTCGCTATCTCTCCCTCTCTAAACTCCTAACCCCTAAACTCTAAACCCGATCAACTCTAAACCCCTATCTCCTTGTCTCTATCATCTCTCTACCTCTCAATCTCTCTGGCTATGTCTCTGGCCATGTCCCTCACCCTCTATCTCCATATCTCTCCCTCTCTAAACTCCTAACCCCTAAACCCAATCAACCCTAAACCCTATCTCCTTGTCTCTATCATCCCTCTACCTCTCAATCTCTCTGCCTATGTCTCTAGCCATGTCCCTCACCCTCTATCTCCCTATGTCTCCCCTTGGTCTCCTCTATATCTCCCTATCGGTCCTCTCTCTCTAAACCCTAACCTAAACCTCTAAACCTTAACCCCTAACCCCTAAAACATAAACCTTAAGTTACCCTAAATAATGCCACTAAACCCTAACCCCTAACCCCTAAACCCTAAAATTGAGAAACCCTAAACCCTAAACCTCTAAACCATAAACCCTGGAAGCAACTCAACCTTTATCTCCCTAGATCTCTCCTAATATCTATTGATCCCCTCACACTCTCTCTCTAAACCCTAACCCCTAAACCCTAAACCATAAACCTAAGCAACCGTAAACCCCTAAACCCTAAATAATTCCCCTAAACCCTAAACCCTAAACTTGAGCAGCCCTAAACCCCTAAACCCTAAATGATTCCCCTAAACCGTAAACTTAAGCAACCCTAAACTCATAAACCTAACCCACCCTCTCTCTCTCTCCAAAACAAGACAACTAGGACTCTCTCTCTCTCTCTCTTAGGTTTCTCTCCCCTCCATCTCCATCCTCTCTCCCTTTTCCTCCCTCTCACTCTCCCTTGTCGACAAAGAACATGGAAATGTAAGAAAAATAGGACATGTAAAGATGTATGAGGATATAAATTGGGATTCAATGAAATGGAAACAAGATAATTTATGAAATTTCATTGGATGGGAAGAATGAGGAGGAAAGGTAGAGAAAGGAGGGAAGTAGAGAGTGAGAGAGGGGATAGGACGTAGGGACATGATGGAAGTAGAGAGTGGGAGAGGACTGTAGGAGGTAGATAGGGCAAGGAAAAAGAGAGAGAGGGTAGGAGGTAGACAGGGGAGGGAAGCAAAGATTGAGAGAGAGGGTAGAAGGTAGATAGGGGAGGGAAGTAGAAAGTGAGAGAGAGGGTAAGAGGTAGAGAGGGAGGGGGAGAAGAGAGTCAGAGATAAGGTAGGAGGTAGAGAGGCAAGGGAAGCAAATACTCAGAAAGAGGGTAGGAGGTAGATAGGAGAGGGAAGTAGAGAGTGAGAAAGACAATAGAAGGTAGATAGGGGAGGGAAGAAGAGAGTGAGAGAGGTGGGAGGTAGAGAGGGGAGGGAAGCAGAGACTCAAAGAAAGGGTAAGACGTAGAGAGGGGAGAGAAATAGAGAGAGAGAGATGATAGGAAGTGTAGCTGCCCTTATACACATGTATGTAAAGTGTGGAAGCATAGACAAGGCATGTCAATTGTAAGACATAACACCTCAAAGAGATGTTCTATAATGGAATGCAATGATTGCAAGATATGCAAAAAATGGATTTGTTGAAAAGGCTTTAGAAACTTTCAAGCAAATGCAATTGGCATGTGTATTTCCAATTATGCTCAGCTTTGTTTGACGTGTTTTTACTAATTTTTAGCAAAATCTAGAGATAATCTGGAGTCTACTCCCCATCAGGATGGCACTTTTTTCAATGAAAACTCAAAAAAATACCACCATAATCTTAAGCTCTCTGTTAGCTATCTAACCATATAATTTTTTTCACATTTTGAGTACGTTTAGTGTTTCATTTTGACTTTCTTTTGTTAGTGTGTCTAGTTTTTGTCAAAAACCAGTCTCTAGTATTTTTGACTTTTTTTTAACCGTTCATCAAAAATTGAAATAAGTTATATTTTTAGAAACTAGACTCCACTCTACATGAATTCAAAAAAAAAATTGATTTTCGATTAGTTTTCAAACATTTTAGGGGGGAGCATGCTCAAATTTTTATTTTTCAGGATGTGTCGACTTTAAAATTAGTAAAAAATCAATTATTTATTAAAAAATTATCATAAAAATTAGGGATAAACTACATGGTGTTACGTAATTTGTCACTAGAGTGATTATTGAAATACTAAAAAAAAGTTAACATTTTAGGGGGAGTGCACCAGCCGCTATGTTATGTTTTTTGTTTTTTAGAAAAACAAGACTAATTTGTGTGCTCCCCCTTTTTGAACCCCTTAATCTCAACCATTTTTGGAAAAAATTAGTTGTTTAGAAACTAGATTCAGAGAACTACAACTCTTGTTTTCATTCCATCTTCAAATTTTGAGTGTAGCTATCTTCAATTTCTCCTCCAACATCAAGGTTTCCTGATTTCAGAAAAAAAAGTAGCAACTTAAGACCCCATTTTGGTCCCTCATCTTTGTGCACTTACCCATTAAGAGATTAATTAGTCCTATTCACCCCTACCTAGCTAGATTTTCTCCAAAAAGGTAGGAGTGATTTTATTGACACCTTTAGCAAGGGTACAGTGCATGTGTTATCTAGAGTTTGACTCACCTACATTTTGTTTGCTTCACATTCTGTTTAACATAGTAAAAAAAACTTTAGGTCAAGTGGCTATCACTAGTAGAATGGTGGTACAATACCTCATACCACATGACCACAAAAATGACCCCATATGAAGCAATTTATGAGGAAAACCCACCATCTCTTCTATCTTACATTCTAGGTAGTTCTCTAGTCAATGTGGTGGATTCTACCCTTAGCACATAGCATACCATTCTTCATATCCTTCATGAAAAAATTCACATTGCTTAGAACTACATGAAGCAACAATCTAATCAACACCATTCTAAATGTAATCTCTAGCATGGTGATATGGTTTTTCTCTAGTTTTAGCCTTATAAATAGTCCTCGTTGAGGATGAAAGGTTAGCAGAAGCTTCCTCCTAGGTTCTATGGGCCTTACAAAGTTCTTCAATGATTTGGCCTAGTCATAACTTATAAGATGGAACTTCCACCTTCCTCATGTGTTCATCATGTCTTCCATGCATTTGAAGAAAGTTCTTGTCCATCATTTCACTACTCAAACCATTCTTCTAAAGCTTGACACCAATGATCCATTGTTCTCTTGTTGGAAGCCATCTTGGACGTGTTTTCATGCCAAATTCACAACTACACACTCACTAAGGTCCTTATACAACTGTTGCATGACTATTGAACACACAGAAGTACTAAGAGGGGGGGTGAATCAGTACTAAATCAAATTACCTTATTTTCTAAGCATTCAAACTAATGTGGACATTCAGGACATGAGAAATACAACACAAAAGCACACCACCATAACACCAAATTTATGTGGAAAACCAAAGAAGGGAAAAACCATGATGAGCAAGCTGCTTGGATCTATTATCCAAATCTAGTCTCACAAATAAAAAACAATATTACAATATTATTTATGGGCTACAACCTAGAGGAAGCTGCAACTCCCTGAACAATTACAACATTTACAACACTTATTTCAAGGTTCTTCATATAGCTAAAATGCTGATCAATTTAGCCTCTGCACTATTATCTGTCTTCCTTATAACAACAATACTAACTTCCACAACATCAAAACATAATCAGGAGTCCCTCTTTTTCATTGCAAAGCTCATCACATCTTCTGCAATAGTATTATATTTACTTGAACTGGTCCTTAGCATTTTGTATCATCATATCTGCTTTTGTTGTGAGTATATTTGCACTGTCGATAAGGGCATGGTTTGGTGGTTAAGTTGCTCGGTTGTAGTGGTGGCCACCCGAGTTCAAACCCTTGCTAGGCTAATGAGCTCGCAGGCTTTATGCCTTTGCTGAGCCAATGAGCTCATAGGTTTGAAGTGTTCTTGCTAGGGGATGAGGTTCCCCATGCTGTGGCCTCACCGGTTCATTGCTCTAGGCAAAAGCATTTGCATGGAGCTGAAGGGCATGTCGCACCAACATCACCGGTCACGTTAAAAGTTTACCAGGTGCATTTAAAAAAAAAGTATATTTGCACAATATCAATTCTTCCTTATCACTCACAATGCTTCTTACTTTCAACAATTTTGATTCTTCATATATATCCTTCGCAAGTTTCAAGAATCTTTCTCCTTGGATGGCCAGAATGAAGTGTGTAGCATCAAACATGTAGTGGTCATATCAATCAGCTCCTAAACATGTATGGTAAGTAAAATTCTAACGCAGTTCAAGAATAAGACATAATCAAGTCTTATCTCAACTTGGCACATTCTTCCATGTTGGCGCACACACTATACATAAGGTATGATCATCAACATATATCATGTCGGCACAACAAACACTTACCCTTCCTTACATTTAACTCCAGACCGAAAGTGGTACTAAAGAAGCCTAAATTATATCATGTGAATTTCATTATGAATGTTATATGACTTGTCAAAAATTTTTGAACATCTCTCTTATCAAATTAAGTAGTTATATGCTAACGCAAACACTTGAACATTGATTCTGGTATCCTTACCATACTCTAATAGCACAGTCTTGAAATGAAGAATTGAAGAGATCATACTTGCAGTAACCAAAAATAATTGAAACTTGAGTTGAGCATACCAACTGATCCTGTGTGCCTGTTTTTCCATCTGCAAGACCGAATATCCATGTACGGTGTACTACGGTAACATTAACTCTCTCTTTCTATTCACACTACTCAGCACCAAGGCATGTCTTTATAAATCTAACTCTGGAGAAAAATTTGTGGTACATATCACTACTTGAAACTTAAAAATGTACATACTTGTTACTCATATCTACCTGTCCTCCAAGTCGCAACATCATATCTTTATCTGTAGAGAAATGCAGAACATTCTTTAATCACTCTGTGACTGTACTTGCCATGTTTCTTTACTATCTTCATTCTTCTGTCTCCCAAACACTTTGTGGCAAGTATTATCAATCTCAAATTTGAAACATAGATACCTGACGGTGATACATATCCATCTATCCTATCCACAGACTCATATCTCTAGATGTGATAAAGTGCGGTACATTCTTTTGAGCTTGTAACACCTTTCCTGACATACACTATACTTAACCAATTCTTCTTCAAGTTTTTACAACTTTATCCATCAAGTGTCAATCATCATGAATTCATATCTTCATCATGCAGAAAAAACCAACACTACTAATCATGGTCCTCAAACATAAGTATGTCAACTTACATATGAGATGTTTAGGGTAAAATTGGATTTTGTTAATCTTTGTTGTTTAGATTTTAAAACCCTCCTTTCCACTAAACATTGAAGGATCTAGGGTTGAGTGGTGAGCACGATCATACCCTAGGTCACTTGCAAATGAAGGGAAACTTGGATTAGGGAATTAATTATCAATTTTTCCTTCTCTTATGTCCAATTAACCATTAAAACCCTAATTATGAAAATACGACAACAAATTGATAAAAGACAGAAAAAGCTCTTGCAGACGAAAGTAAAATAGCAAATCACTCAATACCTATTTTCGGGGTTCCAAGGTAGAACAGTTAGGGACTAAGGTGTGGGTGTCCAAGTCCAAGGTACCTACTTTTTCAAAGAATCTAGACCTCCTTCCGACACTAATCAGCCCTATAACTTTTGTTTCCCGAGATCTGTCTGTGGAGGACACTGTTGCGAGTGCCCTAGTCCTGCAAGTGCTCCTGTGCTTGACTTCTCTTCAGATCTTGAATCATTGATGTTTGCTAAGCCTTCCTACAACTCCACTTTTTCTAGATGCGACACCTGTAACCTACAATCACAAGACTTGGTTTGGGGGTTGTGGTGTTTAGAGGTTTGCCTCAGTCAAACCCCAGAGGACACTTAAGTCTCTGAACACCATTGTCAGATAAAGAGGGCACACCCTTGTGAGGCATAGGCCAAAAACTAAAGGAATCAATGATAAAAACATAATGATATGTCACCTTGTAGTGAAGCTCTCATGGAGGAAGATGCTCCTCATGCCATGAGGAGATTGAAGCTCAAATCTGTAAATATCAACACACAAAACATACAAGTCTGCTCTTGCAACACAATAGAAAGCCTTGAATCACCTTGAGAACATAATAGCCTGCTAGTCAGAATCTAATTGAAATCTAGTTTACAAATGAATGCCTAAGCTTGCTTATATATGCAACTACAAGCACTCCTACCAAGAAATTAGAATTCAAACTTTACCATGTCAGTAAAATAACCAAATAACGATCATAAACTAACACCCAGAAATTGGGGCTGCCCCAAAATAGGGCAGGACTAGGGTGCGGGTACCCAAGTCCTCCCCCCTATTTTTTGCAAGGTACATCTCAAGGGGTCCACCTAGGTCCAATTTGCCATGGAACCTAGGTCTTATTCTATCGAGATGCTAAAATGTCAACTAAAATGTCCTAAATGCACTCTAAAGACCTGGGAGCTAAACCTTATGAGTCAAAAGCCCCCAAGGGGACATTTTCTGATGTTACATTTAGCCCCCACATTAATCTATGTATGAATGCGAGGCCCATACATGCATTAAAGTAAGGTCACAAACACAGTAAACACACCAAGCACAGAGAAGACACGCCAATCACATAAAAGATAGTAACAGGCATGCAAAGCATGGAGAAGACAGTTACAGTCATGCAGAACACGGAGTAGACAATCAATGCATAGAAGACACATTAATGCATGGAAGACATAAATGATAACAATTCTTTTCTTTTTCTCATTTATATGAAATGCAAATGCAAGTACTAGAAAGTAAACAAACCTCCCAAAATGCAGGAAGCACTACTCGAAGGCATTGGTCTCTGCATATGGGGCAACACACACGTAATACATGCAAAACCTCCCAAAATGTAGGAAGCACTACTCAAAGGCACTGGTCTCTGCATATGGGACAACAAACACACCATACAAAACAAGCACGCCAAAACACACACACTTGAAGACATAGAGAAAACACGGCAGACAAGCAATGGAGTGTACCTATTTCTAGGTCCAACACCATCTCAAGCACATTATAGGCACACATTGATAATTGTGCTTCACCACAACAATCACCAAAAACACGCTTAAGGGTTGAGTTAGTTACAAAACTGCTCCCCACCTCTGCAGAGGACTTTTGAAAATGATAGGATGATGTAATCTGCTCTGAGAAATACACCATCCCTGCCTTAGCAGAGGGCTTAAGAAAAAGGATATGCGCAATATCCCGCCTCCACAGAGGGCTTACATGATTGATTGATTGATTGCAAATAAACTCAGGATGCACGATGCACCACTCTGGGGTGCAGGTCTCTGCATCTGAGGTCAAACACACTGCTAACATCTATAATAGACAACTTATCTTATATGCCCCCACCTTAAGGTGGTTGATATCAATTATCGATATCAAGCACGTTAAGGTAGGAAGAAAACACACAAGGGAACACCGACTTTTGCAAAGTCCATGCCCCCAGGAGGTGACATGTGCTTTACGATCACCAATTGTTCCCACAAACACATCCCTGCAAGAGACATGTTAGTGTCTACAACATCATGATAAACAACAACATCAATGCATATGATTAACCACACAAAGAGCCAAGGTTATACAACGAGTTTAGAGTTCGAGGATAACTAGGGGCTATATCATGAAGCTCTCCGAATCGAGTACTACCAAGGCTAGATTCAAAGGCAAACAAACATACACGAAGTAGTAGTATTGTTAAGGTTTGTAAATGCGATAGAAACATCATGAAATTCACTACGCGGAAAGCACAAGTGCTTCCACTAGCCAAGTGTCAGATAAGATATACAACCCCATCATCATATTAGGAACTAAGTCCATTTTTTGATTGCTCTTGAAAGGGACACTAGGTTGGCATCAGTATAAATGTTTGTCATCATCCGCCTACTAGATGGAAACACTAGAGGAAGGAAAACAATAAATAAGAGAGGAGAAACAAGTGTCTTAGGGAGAATCACGTAGGAGAGTGCCCCTAAGTCACCAACCACGATGCTATGTCTGTAAGACACAACACACAACAATGAAATTAGAGAGAGAGCAATTTGGAAGAATGATGACACAAATAGAAGAAGGTCACAATAGAGGCAGTCTCCTAGTATCCTGAACCTTACGGGAGAATCCAAGGTCATCCCAGGAGGCCTAAACAACATATAACACATCATGGGGGAAGCACATTACGATAGAAATAAATGTTTATAGATACTTACCTGTAGGGCCCCTTTCGGGCTAGTTGTCGCGAATCTTGATCTTTATCTTAATGGTTAAGGTGTTACCACTTCTTCTCTCTTCCATATGCTCAGAAGTGTGCGAGGATAATTATGTAGGAAAGGTTTCTCTTAATGATGGTTGACAGGGGATGTTGCCATTGTCTATGTCAACTATAGGAGCATTTGAAATGTTATTTAAATGAGCTTGTGGAGGCATCCGAAAGATACCTATTTCAGTCCCTGTATAGGGTGTTGGAATGGCTTGTGTCAAAGCGATAGCTTGTTCTTCCACAACATGTAGGATTTCATTTCTTTCCAAATTATGTGATGGTTCATGATCTATTTTCTTGTTTAGAATGTGATTGAGAAGTTCTTGAACATCAGGTGGTAAATTATCATTAGATTGAAGCAAATAGTCACAAAGAGAATCTGCATCATCCAAAGCTTCATCCTAATTAGGGAGAGTAGGAAGGGATGGAAAAGTAGTGTGGAGAAATGTATTGATGATATCTTTTTCTTGTGCCAATATATTCTCACCAAGTGGGGTTATTGTAGGACAAGTCTCTTTGTTTGATAGATCACTCCTTGCTATTTCATTCTCATAGGTCTCAGAAAGGATTTGTATTATATCATTATGAAACAAAGGGAAAGCAAGAGTAAGTTTGTCACCACTACTTTCCCCATGATTGTTTTCAGCTATAAGACTTTTGAGATTCTCCATGATTGAAGGAAAAACATCCACAGTATCATGAAAGTTATCAAAGTAGGCTATTGATCGAAGAATATCACATGTAGCACTATTGGTTATGTCAATGCCATAGATGTATGCAATTTGATGCAAGACTTGAGGATATTTGTCAATGAACTTGCAAAAATTATCATAGTTGACAATTCACTCATATAAGTCTTCTAAAGATGTATCCTTAGGAGAATCCATAAATGCAAAATATATGCAAAAATGCTTGATTCTTCGATACTTTTTCAATGCCAATGAATGAAACAAAGGATGTTGTAAGGATTTCAGTCAAGGGAAGCAAGTTATATGTATGATATCAGTCCAAAATAGAAATATAATCACTCCCAACACACTCTTGATGCAAATCCAAGATAATGCTGAGTCAAAATATAGCAAAAATATGTCAAAATAGGCACTTTTTTCACCAAAATTCACTGTAAAAGAGCATAACAAAGGGTGTCGTGAGGAAAATGATGATGGAAATAAAATAATATCAGTAATAATAACCACTTGGTGCCAAAATAACCAACACAACATGATTTTAGCACCACTTAAGGTCCAACCCTAGTGAAAATATAGCAAAATATGCTATTTTTCACGCTTTTTCAATTCGAAGACCTAGAAAAAGGGGTGTTGTAAATAATTTTAGGAGGTACAGAAAATAACATCAATAATATCAATCACCTCAATCCATAAAAATGATCACAACATGCTTGGAGTGCAAGCTAGGTCAAACCCTAGGGCAAAAATGGTTAAAATGCATAGTTTTCCACCAAAATTTCACTACAAAAGCCCAATAAAAGGGTGCTGTGAAGCTTTTTATGAGGGAAATAAAATGATTACCCTAGTAAAAGAAAATTAATGCAAAAATATCCTCCACAACACACCTATAGTGCAAGTTTAGAGAGTCGATAAGGCCAATTTTAGTGAAAATTGTTGTTTTTGAAGCCCTAGGTTTGAAATCTTGGGATACGATTCTATGTGAATGATTTTAAGACTGATTTATTATGAAATTTACTTACTCTCAGATCTAAAAATGATGTTCAAGCCTTAACATGCAAAATGCCCATGCAAATTTAATGAAAATGCATCAAAATTGCTAGTTTTTGTTGAAATTTTCTATGTAAACAATGCAAATATTTTATATCTAAATACAAATTCACACTAAAATGTAAGACTATAGAAAAATGTAAATTTTAATAAGCCTCTAAAATCAGTAAAAAAATCTGATAAAAGATTTTTCCAACAAACCGTAGATTTTTGAATTGCTAGGTTATATAAAATTGTCAAAATTTCCACGAAACCCTAGCAATTAAATGATGAAAATGCAAGGTAAATTTCTGATTTTTTGGATTTTTCTATAGTTTATATCATATCTGATGCAAAAATCATGAATTGGGAAAATTTAGGAAGAATTGATGCAATTTAGTAAGCCAAACAATGTAATTTTTTTGTATTTTCCCAATTTTTCAATTTTTTTGAATTTTTCTCAATACAATGAAATAACTAACCAAATAAATGAATGAAATCAATCCAAATATATAGACAAACACTCCACAAGTTGCAATTTAATTCCAAAAACATGGGTTCACCAAAATGTTTATGGTAAAATTGAATTTTGTTAATCTTTGTAGTTTAGATGTTAAAACCCTCCTTTCCAATAAACATTGAAGGATCTAGGGTCGAGTGGTGAGCACTATCATACCCTAGGTCACTTGTAAATGAAGGGAAACTTGGATTAGGGAATTAATTATCAATTTTTCCTTCTCTCATGTCCAATTAACCATTAAAACCCTAATTATGCAAATACGACAACAAATTGACGAAAGACGGAAAAAGCTCTTGTAGACGGAAGTAAAATAACAAATCACAAAATACCTATTTTTGGGGTTCCAAGGCGGAATAGTCAGGGACTAAGGTGTGCACACCCAAGTCCAAGGTACCTTCTTTTTTAGGGAATCTGGATGTCCTTCCGACACTGATCAACCCTATAACTTCTATTTCCTAAGATCTGTCTACGGAGGACACTGTTGCAAGTGCCCTAGTCCTGGAAATGCTCATGTGTCTGACTTCTATTCAGATCTTGAATCACTGATGTTTGCCAAACCTTCATGGAACTCCACTTTTTCCAGATGTGACACTTGTAACTAGCAATCACAAGACTTGGTTTGGCTGTTGTGGTGTTTAAAGGTTTGCCTCAGTCAAACCCTGGAGGACACTTAAGTCTCTGAACACCATTGTAACATAAAGAGGGCATGCCCTTGTGAGGTAGAGCCCAAAAACCAAAGGAATCAATGATAAAAACACAATGATATGTCACCTTGTAGTGAAGCTCTCATGGAGGAAGATGCTCTTCATGCCATGAGGAGATTGAAGCTCAAATCTGCAAATATCAACACACAAAACATACAAGTTTGCTCTTGCAACACAATAGAAAGCCTTGAATCACCTTGAGAACACAATAGCTTGCTACTCAAAATCTAATTGAAATCTAGTTTACAAATGAATACCTAAGGTTGTGTTGGCTGAATATTTTGTCGTTAACTTACTCACGGCAAAATGGGTATATCAGCCACAGCTATGATGAGACAAAGTCTCTCCTCTCAGCAAGGGGAGGTTCCCTCTAGTTGCTTGACTATTACAAACAAATAACTTATAAAACTTATGTACACTAAAAACTATATTTGTGGTGGTTCCATTTCATCTCATTCTCTTTTTTCAGAATAGATGTTTATACTTCAAGATGATGATTTCAATGAATGTAATATTAAAGAACTTACAAACTATCACAAAACCACAGAAACACAAAGTTTTATGTTGCCTCACTTACTAATTGCAAATAGAACTATCTGAAGTTGAATGCAGCCCAAAGTCTTCACTCTTCTCCAAGATGATAAAAGTAGATTGAATGTAACAACTTGTAGCACAAAGTCTTCAAGCTATTTTATCCTCACAAACATGAACACAATCCTCACAAATCATTTTATAGCTCAAAGTCTATTAAAATTAGATTTAGAATACTCCTTAACCACTTGAAATAAACTCTCACACTTCAATTACTTATCAAAGATAATATGATAGCAAAGACATAAGAAAAATTCTATCATAAAACAAATAATCCCAAGACAAAGATTGGAATTGAACTTGCTTTCTTGTATTGATAAATATTTGATAATTGATTCTCACAAAGAAGCACAAAGTCTTGATTTGCTTTTCAATTCGTCAGAGTTTTCTTGCAATAGATAAAAGATAATATTTACAAAAGAGGCCCTCTTTATTTATAGGGAGGAGCCTGGAGCAAAAATAGGAAATTTACAACTACTTTGACTTATTCAACAAAAGGGTCCTATTTGACTTGGGACTTCTCTTGTCTCACATGTAATTACATTTTAGAAAATTACATGTGAGAATGTCCAAAACAAAATTCAAATTACATATCATATACAAGAAAAATAAATTAACGCACTATCTTCCTTTGTCATTTTTCTTCAGAAAGTCTTGGTACATAGCTTGGATGGCTGCCATCTCACATGCATCTGGTTTTGTTGTGTTCTCTGAGATGGTGCGGGCCCGGAGAATTGAGTCTTTTACCGCTTTTATTGCCTTTTCATGCTTGTCCAGATTATCTTTCAGGTTCTCTAGAGTAGAGTGTTGGTCATATAGATTATCCATTGAAAGCACTGAGGGCGCCTCCTCTTCAAATTTTCTTTGGACCATCTCTTCAAAGGAACTTACCATCTCCTCTGCTGAGAGAAAACTGTGATCTTCCCCTGTTAAGGTGCACGGAAGTTCTTCTAGCCGGTGTAAAAGTGTGACATCACTATCTTCACTGGCTTCTCGAGCTTGACACAGATCTTCAAGTAGACCTTTTATTATGTGGATTCGATACACCAGAGTCTCCTTGGGATTCGATACACCAGAGTCTCCTTGGTCTTGAGATATGATTCCCTGTTTGTAAAAAATGGTGATCAGATTCTTTATCTTAATTTTCTTCATATCTATCCACTCTTCCAGGCTCTCTTCTTGATGTTGCAGCTCTTGTGAAAGTAGATCTACCAGGTTGTCCAACTCAGCTTTGGCTTTGTCTATCTTCTCTTTCCTTTCCATAGTGGTTTTCAGTAGGACTCGCCCTTGAGCTAATAGGCATTCCACTATATCTCCTACCACCCTTCCCCGGGCTTGTGCTTTTTCAACCTTCTGAATCAGGGGATCTTCCACTATCACTGCCGTGGGTTCTACCATTTTTGATGACTTTACTATCTTTTGAAGAATAGCAGCAAGTTGTTCTAATTTAGCTTTGTATTGTTCCTTCTCTTTCTTGACCTCATCATATTTTTCAAGTAAAGTGCTGGCAGTGGTTTGAAAATCTGCCTTTATGCCCTCATGAGTCAACTTGCCCAACTCAACCCTTGAAATGACATAATCACTCATGTCAAAAGTGTCAATGGTGGCATCTTCTGGTGGTTTGGCAATTTCTGCGTACCTGATTCCTTTCTCATTAACAAGCTTAGAAATATTCTTAGGCTTCTTCTTCTGATTCTTTGCTTTTATAGGTAACAACTTTTCAATATCGATCTCATCAGGCAAGTTAGCTTGCTTCTTCCTCTTTGGAGTATACGCAGATAACCATGGGGAAGTACAAAAGCACCAACAACTGGGGATGAATCTACTACCTATTTGGCTAGCTCCATGTTCACACCTGTAATAGTCACAATAGGATTGGTGTTGGTAAAAACCACACCTGTATCAACAACCTTTTCTGAAGCATCCAAAAGGTTCTCTAAAATAGATTGTTCACTGATGTCAAAAGATGGAGAAGATAGACTTGGAATGGAACCAGAGGAATAAAAAATAGTCCCAAAACTAGTTTTCACAGATACAGGAGTATTATTAGAGGAAACAACAAAGATAGGTGAAAAACAAACATTTGAAATCACTGGGAAACTACCAGAAACTGGAACATGAGGAGGAGGTGTAGAAACTTGTGTTCCTGTAGGAAGATCTTTCTTAGGAGATTGAGGTGGATCGCCAAGTTGTTCCTTTTCTGCATCCTCATCTTCACCTTGTTCAGTTTCATCTTCTTCATCAGATTTATCAGATACTATCGCCTGTTGATCATCCTTAGACTTTTGAATATTTTGTTCTTCAGCCTCTACATCTTCAATCTCCATTTGATCAACATTAGTATCTTCAACATTTGACTCAGTGACATTGGAGGTTTCTTCAGTTTCCTTCTTCTTCTCTCCTTTGGATACAAATTTGATCTTTGGTTTGCATATGTTAGAAGAAGAAGGGGCGTCACTCTTGTTTTTAGTTCTGTTCTCAGCCTTCTTGCATGTGTGCTCCTGTGTCTCAATCTCTGACCCTATGAGGAACTCTTTCAATTTAATCCCTTTACTTTCCAACCACACATTGGTGTTAGACAGTATTGGTTGAAATCTTTTCCTGATAGATGTTTCTTCTTTGATTGACCATTTCACTTCTGGAAGAGGTGAAGCCTCAACATTTTCTGTATTGTATTTAGGATCCAGAACATTTCCGTCATCCTCCATTCCATCTGGAATATCAGCGAGGCCTAGTTCTTCAATTTGACTTAGGTGAAGTCTGTAGAAGTCTAGCTTTCTGATCTCGTTCTATGTCCTGAGATCAGACCATATGTCTTTAACCATTGGCACATGGAAGTTTGACTTCCTTTTGATTTTATCCTGAACTCTTCTTAAGTCAAAATGGTCTCTTTTCTTGTAAGTCTTCATAGTAACCAGTTGTAATTCAGAATCAATTATTTTTGCTTTATTGGCTGATTGAACTGAATACCTTCCAATTTCAACAAGGAATTTTATACCTGACTTCTTCAATTCCATATGTTTATTGTGCACTACAATCAACTATCTGCATAGCTCCATAAGAACAATACAGTCACTAGGGTACCGTGGAAGCATATAAGGGTAACCAGGATAATATCCTACCTGAAGATATGTGAAAGTGGGAAATTACAAGAACAAGCAACCAAAAGAATTCACAACATGCCAAGCTTCATCAGAGACCCTTTTCTGAACCAGTTCACTATCCCATAAGCACATGAACATGGAAAATAATGCATCATTGACCCTTCAAAAATGATGAATCGATCCCTTCAGAGTGATTTGAGGGTAATATTCATATACTAGGATCAATCTCCTGTCTCCTACCTGAGTTAAACTTGGAAAGTTTCCCATGCTTGCAGCAACATAGACAAGATAAGAGGTCATATAAAATTTGAATGTGGTATTGACCTTTACTAGTTGCTCGTGAAATGTATTGCTGATCTGTTCTCCCCAGAATATTTTTTGATTACCTTGTAGAATTACCTTGATGTAAGTGTACATCCAATCTTGGAATTTGGAAGCAGAAGGGAGTCCTCTGATGCGACTCAAGAGAGTAATCAAATCACAACCTTCTTCTACAAAGTCACTCCTGTGAAGGTCTTTTGGCCATCTGGTCAAATTACTTCTAGGGATTTTCAACCATTTGTTGTTTATGTACCTTCTAGTAGCTTCCACGTCCTTATCATAATCCTATTGGCCCTGAGCAAAGTCAATCCATCCAATATTTTCAATGGGTGGACACATGAAGATTTTGTCAGGGAATTCTGCATCTAATCTCATGATTACATTCCCCTGAGAATCCATCACAACTCTAGTGTCTCTGTTGTAATGGTTGGCTACCTGAAGAACAAACTCAAGATTAATCACAGAAACTAGAAATGATGCAACCAAATGAATATTACTGTCAATGATTTTTTGCATAGGCTTTGAAGGATTTGTCTATTTTGTTCTATCTACAAACTCTGCCATGTCCACATGCCCAATTTCTGCGTCTCTAATTTCATCAATGTTTGACTGTACTGCTGTCACCGGAAAGACACCTTGTTACTTGTACTTCATGATTCTGGCCTTCGACGGAGATGGGTCTGACATGAGCTCTTGAAGAGAACTTCAAGATTGATGTCTATCACGAACACTGGTTGAGAACTACAAAAGGCCATGATCTCACAGTTAGGGGAAAAATGGATAAATTGGGATAACCACAATTCGATGATCATGGACAGGGAAGCATACGTTGAAGGGCTTGAGTGCACGTAAATCAAGGCAAAGGCAAAAGCGGGCTAACAGGTCTTGAAAGGTGAATCTTCCCAGTGTTGAGAAAAATATAGGAAAACATGCATGAGCAGTCAAAATGACTGCTCCTATATGAAGGAAGTGTTTTCATGTGTAAAGGCGGGTGTTTTGACTGCTTGTGCATGTGCTTGGGAGTTTTTTTTTGTCACGCAAAGTTGGTGAAAAACACCGCTTCTACATATGATCACTTGGTAAAATATTTTATGTAGGGGTGGTCAAAATGACCACCCTTACATGTGGGTATTCCAGCAATTTGAGGGGCACGTGCATGGTTGGCAATTTCGACCGCTTCTATATATTACAGGAAAAATGTGTATGTTCAAGCGGGGAATTTCGATGACGTTACAGAAGATTTGAATTTCATGTGTCAAGGCGGCGAAAAATGCCAACACTGCATACTGGAGAAGTTATGAGTGCTTGGGCGGGTGATTTCACCGTCACTAGAAGTGGGGTACCTCAATTCTTGTGTAAGGGCAGAGGAAAACGCTGCCATTGCATGTAGGTATACCAAGGTTTTTCGTGTAAGGGCGGAGGAATACGCTGCCTTTACACATTGCCTTTTGGTAAGTTTGAAAAGATTTGAGCGGCGAAACCGCTGACACTCATATGGAATAAGACTTAGGGCACAAAGACTGGTCCATTTTGAAGACATATTCGACATGAAAAATGAACCAAGATTAAACAAAAATGACCATAACAATCAAGAAAACAATCATTCGATGAAAACTTATAACAAAATTTAAACAAAGTAAAGCCATTCAAACCATTATACTGACGGGAACCCTAGGAAAGAAAATAAAAATAGTTAAAAGATTTACTTGTCCAAATGGTGGAAACCCTAAGTTCGATGGTGGCAAATTTAGTCAAACCCTAGAACGACGCGATTGAATGGTGTGAGGGAGTCCAGAGAAAAAAAAGCCAGGAGGAATGAAAACAAAAAGAACGACCAAAGGTATAATTAAAACTCAAAAACAAACATTTAATGAGTGGCATGAGGGGCCATTAATGGCACTCCAAGTTCGAGATCTTGAGAATCATTGCTCGGGCAGCAAAATTGGCTGACCTCGCACATGTGTCAACAATCATGCAAAGGTAGTGTTATTCACCGACAGTGCATATAAACCTTGGAGAAATATGTAACAGCGGTAAAAAGTGCCGCCTTTACATTTACAAAGAGAAACATATGTAAGAGCGGAAAAAAATGTCGTCGTTACATATTTAACACAAAAAACAAAAAGAGACATGTAAGAGCGGCAAAAAATGCCACCATTACATATCAAAACTCAAAAATTTACTAACTCTTGAAAATGTCTAAAATTGACATTTTAATCAATTTACGACTTAAATGATCTTTACGAATATCGAGAAACTGATTTGAGGAGATGTCGCAAACTAGTTTAGAATGTCAAACGACTTTGTACGGGATCAAGATAATCTTGTCTTGATTTGCGAACTTAGAGTGTAGATCACGAAACAGACAAGTTTCGTGGGGGTTGTCTACAAAAACAAGCGTAGCTGATTTTGAGAACAACAGTTGGCTCTAACTGAGAAACTTCCTTTGATAGAACTTTGAAATGATTGAAGGGAGTAGAATCCCGTCTCTAAGTGCCTTCATCCATGCCATTGGGCTATAGAGTCAAGAGAAAAAGAAAAAGACACACAAGACTAAACAAAAACACAAAAATAAAAGCACGACTATATAAATGTACAAATGAACTTATCTGATACTTCAAGGATTGAAGTGCTTCAGATGTTACCCCCTGTGAGGTAGCAAGAATGGTGTCCCATCTTGATACTCCAACAAGAAGCTATTCTCACCATAGAGCTGATGAATGGTGAATGGACCTCTCCACAAGGAATCAAATTTTCCATGCATTCCCTTTGGTTCTCTCCTTTTGTCCCACAACAAGACTTGATCTCCAATCTGAAACTCACGAGCCTTTGCCTTCTTGTCGAAGAGTTTCTTTACTTGACTTTGGTGTTCAGCAATATGATGCACCACCATAGTTCACCACTCCTCAAGTTTAGTTAGATACATGATCCTTTTATCAATAGAACTATCAAAAGTTCTATCTTCCAATGCCTTTACCAACTTCAGTGCTGGCAATTCCAAGGTAATTGGTATCTCCGCATTCAGACCATAAAGAAGCTAAAATGGCGACATGCCTATCACCCTTTTAGGGGTAATCCTATCTGCCCATAAAGCATCAAAAAGTGCTTTATGCCAAATTCTCTGATTCTCATCTACCAGTTTCCTGATAATAGTGACCAGATTCTTATTGCTTGATTCTGCTTGACCATTCCCTTGTGGATAATAGTCTGAAGAATGAGAAAGAATGATCCCATGCTCGTAACAAAAGTTAGTAATCTCATGGGAAGAAAAACAAGTAGCATTATCTGCTACTATCTTGTTTGGAACTCCAAACCTAGAAATAATGTTCTCCTTAAGGAAATTGCATACCACTTCAGAAGTAGCATGCTTAACTGGGATGGCTTCCACCCACTTGGTAAAATAATCTGTTGTGGTGAGAACATAGTTGTGTCCCACACTCGACGGTGGGTTCACAGCGCCAATGAAGTCAATGTCCCATTACTGAAAAGGTTCTTCGATCACTACTAGTTTGAGAGGTAAAGTGGCCAACTTAGGTTTCCCAACAAACTGTTGACACAACTCACACCTATGTACCCAATTGTACGCATCTTGGAATAGTGTGGGCCAATAGTATCTAGCTCGCAGAATCTTGTGAGCTGTTACAGGTGTAGAAAAATGTCCTCCACAAGCCAAATTGTGGAAATACTCTAAAAGTCTACTTTGTTGCGCTTTATCCATGCAACGGAGAAATACCCCATCAAGACTCCTTTTGTACAAACCATTGTCCCATAAGACATAGTTAGCTACCTTCAACTTAACAGTTCTTTTTTCCTTATAAAACAGATGGGTAGGACACTCACCATAGGTAAGGAAATGAGCGATATTTGAATACCACTCATCAGTAGTAGTAACAAAAAGAAAAGTTGGTGTATCCTCAACTTTTTCTTCTTCTTTGTCCCCTGTCTCTTTTGGTATATTATCAGCGATCAATTGACACAAACCTTTTCCATGCACAAGCTTGGTAGGCTTGATATCTAGATCAAATTCTTGGATCTTAGCAATCCAATTACCTCTCTTTGTTCCAAACTCCTATTGAGTTAGGATAGACTTTACTGTTGTATCAGGAACCAAAACAATAGTGGGTGAATTTAGAATATAGAACCTGAAATGCTTCATTGCTTTGACAACGGCATAAGAATGCTTCTCCATATTTGAATACTTTAATTCATGAGCTTTGAGAGGACAACTCATAAATGATATGGGGGATTCCACACCTTCTTCATTCTACTAAACCAGAATAGCTGAAAGTGTATGTTCTGAAGCGTAGCTGTAAACTATGAAATCTTTGGTGTAGTCAGGACACACAAGAATTAGAGCATGAGCAATAGCCCTCTTGATATCCTCAAATGCCGCTTTGCCTTTCGTAGTCCAACTGAAAGTGGCCTTACCCTTCATCATGTTGACGATGTGACGGGTTTTCTCTGCAAATTCAGGAATGAATCTTCGCAAGAAATTCACCTTTTCAAAGAAAGAATGAACTACAGTCTTACTAGCAGGCAGAGTAAGACTTTGAATGGATTTGACTCTTTCTGAGTCAATTTTAGTGCCTTCTCGAGATACAATGTGTTCGAGAAGTTTACCTTCTGTAACCCCAAAAACTGACTTCTTAGGGTTGAGAGAGATACCATTTTGCCGACATCGTTCCAGCACTTGTCGTAAATGGTACGCATGATCATGACGGTTTTTGGAGAAAATAGTCAAGTCATCGAGATATACCATGATGAACTTCCCCATCTCATCTCTGAAGGCAAGGTCCATTGCCCTATGAAATGTGGTGCCAGCATTGATCAGACCAAAAGGCATTCTGCGATATGCAAATGTGCCCCATGGTGTGGTGAAAGTAGTTTTGAACTGATCTGCTTCGTTGACCTCCACTTGGTTATACCCTGAAAAACCATCCAGCATAGATAGCATTTCTAAACCAGTTACTATTTGCAATACTTGATCCATGATAGGCAAGGGGTAGTTATCTTTTAGGGAAGACTGGTTGAGATTCTTGAAATCAACACAGATACGGATTTCTCCGTTCTTCTTCCTTATGGGAACTATGTTTGTGATCCATGTACGATGATGAATTGAAAAAATTATCCTTGCACTTAGCATCTTCTGAATCTCAGAAAGGATCGTACCTGATATCTTGGGATTATATTGCCCCTTCTTTTGCTTGTGAGGCAATGATCCAGCTTTGAGGGGAATTTCATGTTGAACCTCCTTAGGCCTGAAAGACTTCAGATCGTCATAGGAGTATGCCAAAACATCAATGTAATGGCGAAGGAGTGTAATGAAGTTGAACTTTTCATTAGCAATGCAACATTTTCCAATATTGACCATTTTAGGATCTGCTTCCGAACTCAAATTTACCTGCTCAAATTCCATAGAGGAACTTGAATCCTGTTATTGCTGCTTGATATACCTATCATGCTTATCAAATAACTTCTCAAGGGAAACCAAACCTTTTGGAATCTTATTCCTTTCAACTGAAGAAACTCTTCACCGGTTTGTGAATCTATTTCAGAAACGTATTCCCATGGTGGAGATTCACTACCTTCAAAATAGAGTTTGTCAAAGCTATCCATCTTTTCTAAGAAATCAATGATTTGGTTATCACCATTGAACACCTGCTAATGGTCAGCATTATCAGGTACACTTGGTCAGAAGACCAGCTCAATAGTGTACTTGTTTCCTTTTAAATCCTTATGGGGAACCATAAGGGTTGCGGAGATAGCTAATGAATCTGCACGATCATTAAACTCTCTTGGCACTACAGAAATATTGAAAGCATCAAAACCTTCAATACAATCCCATACACGATTGCGATATTGTCTTGATCTTTCATTTTTGGTTTCGTACAAATTCCTCACTTGACAAACCACTAATTCGGCATCTCCTTGAGCATGAAGAATTTTAACACCCCTAGCATGAGCAACTTCCAATCCGAGCAACAATGACTCATATTTAGCGGTGTTGTTGGTATTGTCAAATTGTAACTTGTATGAGAAAGGTAAGATATCACCTTGTGGAGATATCAAAACAACTCCAGCTCCAAAACTGGTAGAAGAACAACTGCCATCAAATTCTAAAATCTAGACTTCATTAGAATTTGATTTTTTGGAATTTCTTTGATCAGAAGATTCTTCTTCATCAGTGAGGGAAGAATTTGGCATTACTATACCTTCACTTGGACTTTCATCTGAAAACTCACCTGATTCTTCATCTGAAATGTCTGAGATATCACCTGATGTACTCTCATCTGATGAACCAGAAACATCTTCGGTCGGCAGGAAATAATTACCCATTCCTAAGGACTCAAACAAAATTTGAGCTTTGGGATTTGATGTTTGGGTAACAATGTATATTGCCTCCTTTTCAGGAAGTAACTTTTGCATGACACCTTTAACAGGTATCCTTGCTTCAGATAGATCCATGTTCAACTACCCACCTACATCCTTGTAGAAATTATGCCCAAGCAAAATGCCGTAAGAAGCTGGAACATCAGCTACTAGGACTATCATTTTAATCCTCTTATCCAGAAAAGCCACAAATGCAAATTGGGCATCTTTGATTTGACCCAAAAGTGGAACTTGCTTACTTTCCATAGAGAAACACCTCCCAAAAGTTTTGGTTAAGGTGATGCCAAGGGCGTCTGCTACTTTAGCAGGTATAACATTGTCACAGGCTCCAAAATCTATCACGGAATTGCTCAATTTATGACCGTTTACTAATAGGGAAACATAGAAAGGTTCAATTTTCTAGAGGCTTCAAGGGGAGTAGTGACAAGATTATTTTGGGTAGGTTTGTTTTTTGGGGAGCCATGAGCAACCTTTGGAAAATCTTGTCCTGCAGGGACAGTCTTATTTTTGACGTATTTAGCTAATCTATCAAATTGTTCAGGATTAGCTTGTAAATACTCAACTTCAGACATTTGGATTTTAGTCTTCCTAGCATGATCTATTATATCAAATAATTGGAATGAGATAGAAACAGAGGAAGGAAATCCATCATTATGATTTTTATTTGAGGTAGTATTGGTCTGAGGGATAGAAGTAGAAGATACAGGATTGTTAGATGTACTTACTTGCTTATTGCCCACCAGGTCTTTTGATTGGAAAGGTAACGAAGTTCCCCATTTAGCAATTGAAATTAATGGTTGAGATTCTTCTCTCGCCTTTCCTTTATCAGCTTGTAGGATTGGCTGATTTTGGGACCTAGTAAAGACAGCATATGCTCCTTCACACACTTCTCCTTTTTCAGCTTCATCTTGGTAATTCAGAAAGCTGATGGTAGAGTCGCCAGCTAATTTTTCTTCTCCTTCTGCAAAGAGATTAGCATCATTCTCATGGTCCAACTCAGGTTGAAAAGAATGTTCATTTTCAGCTTCATAATAGCCAACTGCTAAGTTGACCGGTGCTACTTCAATGGCAAGTTTCCCCTATGTAGTAGGAAGACGATTGTGTTGTCCTTGATTTCTAGCAGCATTGCCTTGATATGAATTATTGGGAAATGTCCTCCTTGGTATATCCCGATAAGAAGGAGGGGCAGACATACCTTGGGACATTTGTCTTTTTAGAGCTAGCAATTCATTTGCTAACTTTTCCACCATAGGGTCCGTGGTGCTTGTGGAAGAATTCTCGGTAGAAGAGGAGCTTTTATTTCTATTAAAATCTCTTCTTATCTTACCCGCAAGGATAAGATCATCTTCAACTTCAGTGGCCAATATCTAAGCTGCAGGAAGATCCACAGGGCCAGCACGCCTTAACAAAAAACTCACCTTAGGAAGTTGAGTATTAATAAAGAAACACTTTAGATTCTCTGCTGTCAGCTGAGAATTGGCAGGAATCCTATTTCTCAACTTATTGAACTTAGCGATGAAGTCTTGCATAGGTTCATGAGGCTCTTTCTTCATTTGAGTAAGCTGAGCCAATAAGGCATGTGCATCTTTTACAGGTTTGAACCTAGCCTCAAACTTGGTTTTGAGAGTGTTCTAGTTGGTTATAGTCTGAGCTTGAAGATGATAAAACCAATCTGCAGTAGCACCTTGTAGTGTTTCCACAAAAAGCCTTACTGCTACATCTTCATGCTCAACACCTATCACACCACAAGCTATGCATAAAGCTGCAATGTGTTCATCAAGGTGAACTTTCCCATCACCCTAGAATTTGGGAAAATTCTTTCTCGAACTACGAGGTAGTTCATGCAATGGTGGGGTTAAATTTAGAGGACCAAAAGTGTTACCCCAAGGGCCTTGGGCTGCCATGATGCACTAATTAAAAGGTGGGATAACAAACCTTTGTGGAGTATGAATAGACAAAACTCTGCTAGCACTAGAACTAGAAGCTTCACCTGGTATTGGAGACCTAGCATTAGTAGGAGGAAAACTCCTGGTTCGCTGAAGACAAGGTCATAGAGGCAAAAGACCAAAATTATTTTTCTACATCAATTCAAATACACGATCAATAATACCTTGAGCTCTCTTGCTTCTTGTATACCGTGAATTTGCAGAATGTAGTATTCTCAACAAAATTTTGCAACAAATGGAAAAGAACTGAAAGTGCTTCAACTCGGAGTGTGAGGCATCAAGTTGCACGTTCCTTCCCCAGCGGAGTCGCCAAAAAATTGTTGGGTGAATATTTTGTCATTAACTCACTAACGGTAAAATGGGTGTATCAGCCATAGCTATGATGAGACAAAGTCTCTCCTCTCAGCAAGGGGAGGTTCCCTCTAGTTGCTTGACTATTACAAACAAATAACTTATAAAACTTATGTACACTAAAAACTATATTTGTGGTGGTTCCATTTCATCTCATTCTCTTTTTTCAGAATAGATGTTTATACTTCAAGATGATGATTTCAATAAAGGTAATATTAAAGAACTTACAAACTATCACAAAACCACAGAAACACAAAGTTTTCTGTTGCCTCACTTACTAATTGCAAATAGAACTGTTTGAAGTTGAATGCAGCCCAAAGTCTTCACTCTTCTCCAAGATGATAAAAGTAGATTGAATGTAACAACTTGTAGCACAAAGTCTTCAAGCTATTTTATCCTCACAAATGATTTTATAGCTCAAAGTCTATTAAAATCAGATTTAGAATACTCCTTAACCACTTGAAATAAACTCTCACACTTCAATTACTTATCAAAGATAATATGATAGCAAAGACATAAGAACAATTCTATCATAAAACAAATAATCCCAAGACAAAGATTGGAATTGAACTTGCTTTCTTGTATTGATAAATATTTGATAATTGATTCTCACAAAGAAGCACAAAGTCTTGATTTGCTTTTCAATTCATTAGAGTTTTCTTGCAATAGATAAAAGATAATATTTACAAAAGAGGCCCTCTTTATTTATAGGGAGGAGCCTGGAGAAAAAATAGGAAATTTACAACTACTTTGACTTATTCAACAAAAGAGTCCTATTTGACTTGGGACTTCTCTTATCTCACATGTAATTACATTTTGAAAATTACATGTGAGAATGTCCAAAACAAAATTTAAATTACATATCATATACAAGAAAAATAAACTAAGGCACTAGCTTCCTCCATCATTTTTCTTCAGAAAGTCTTGGTACATAGCTTGGATGGCTACCATCTCGCATGCATCTGGTTTTGTTGTGTTCTCTGAGATGGTGTGGGCTCAGAGAATTGAGTCTTTTACCACTTTTATTGCCTTTTCATGCTTGTCCAGATTATCTTTCAGGTTCTCTAGAGTAGAGTGTTGGTCATATAGATTATCCATTGAAAGCACTGAGGGCGCCTCCTCTTCAAATTTTCTTTGGACCATCTCTTCAAAGGAACTTAGCATCTCCTCTGCTGAGAGAAAACTGTGATCTTCCCCTGTTAAGGTGCATGGAAGTTCTTCTAACCGGTGTAAAAGTGTGATATCACTATCTTCACTGGCTTCTCGGGCTTGACATAGATCTTCAAGTAGACCTTTTATTATGTGGATTCGATGCACTAGAGTCTCCTTGGTCTTGAGATATGTTTCCCTGTTTGTAATAACCCCAATGGTGATCAGATTCTTTATATTAATTTTCTTCATATCTATCCATTATTCTAGGCTCTCTTCTTAATCTTGTAGCTTTTGTGAAAGTAGATCTACCAGGTTGTCCAACTTAGCTTTGGCTTTGTCCATCTTCTCTTTCCTTTCCACAGTTATTTTTTAGTAGGACTCGTCCTTGAGCTAATAGGTGTTCCACTATATCTCCTACCACCCTTCCCCCGGCTTGTGCTTTTTCAACCTTCTGAATCAAGGGATCTTCCACCATCACTGCCATGGTTTCTACCATTTCTGATGACTTTACTATCTTTTGAAGGACAGGAGCAAGTTGTTCTGCTTTAGCTTTGTATTGTTCCTTCTCTTTCTTGACCTCATCATATTTTTCAAGTAAAGTGCTAGCAGTGGTTTGAAAATCTGCCTTTATGCCCTCAAGAGTCAACTTGCCCAACTCAACCCTTGAAATGACATAATCACTCATGTCAAAAGTGTCAATGGTGGCATCTTCTGGTGGTTTGGTAATTTCCACATACCTGATTCCTTTCTCATTAACAAGCCTAGAAATAGTCTTAGGCTTCTTCTTCTGATTCTTTGGTTTTATAGGTAACAACTTTTTAATGTCGATCTCATCAGGCGAGATAGCTTTCTTCTTCCTCTTTGGAGTATATGCAGATAACCATGTGGGAAGTACAGAAGCGCCAACTACCAGGGATGAATCTACTACCTATTTGGCTGGCTCCATGTTCACACCTGTAATAGTCACAATAGGACTAGTGTTAGTAAAAACCACACCTATATCAGCAACCTTTTCTGAAGCATCCAGAAGGTTCTCTAAAACAGATTGTTCATGGACGTCAAAAGATGGAGAAGATAGACTTGGAATGGAACCAGAGGAATCAAAAATAGTTCCAAAACTAATTTTCACAGATAGAGGACTATTATCAGAGGAAACAACAAAGATAGGTGAAAAAGGAACATTTGAAATCACTGGGAAACTACCAGAAATCAGAACATGAGGAGGAGATATAGAAACTTGTGTTCCTGTAGGAAGATCTTTCTTAGGAGATTGAGGTGCATCGCCAAGTTGTTCCTTTTCTGCATCCCCATCTTCACCTTGTTTAGTTTCATCTTCTTCATCAGATTTATCAGATACTATCGCCTGTTGATCATCCTTAGACTTTTGAATATTTTGTTCTTCAACCTCTACATCTTCAATCTCCATTTGATCAACATTAGTATCTTCAACATTTGACGCAGTGACGTTGGAAGTTTCTTCAGTTTCCTTCTTCTTCCCTCCTTTGGATACAAATTTGATCTTTGGTTTGCGTATCTTAGAAGAAGAAGGGGTGTCACTCTTGTTTTTAGTTCTGTTCTCAGCCTTCTTGCCTATGTGCTCCTGTGTCTCAGTCTCTGACCCTGTGAGGAACTCTTTCAATTTAATCCTTTTAGTTTCCAACCACACATTGGTGTTAGCTAGTATTGGTTGAAATCTTTTCCTGATAGATGTTTCTTCTTTGATCGACCATTTCACCTCTAGAAGAGATGAAGCCTCAACATTTTCTGTATTGTATTTAGGATCCAGAACATTCCCATCATCCTCCATTCCATCTGGAATATCAGCAAGGCCTAGTTCTTCAATTTGACTTAGGTGAAGTCTGCAGAAGTCTAGTTTTCTAATCTCGTTCTGTGTCCTGAGATCAGACCATATGTCTTCAACCATTGGGACATGGAAGTTTGACTTCCTTTTGATTTTATCTTGAACTCTTCTAAAGTCAAAATGGTCTCTTTTCTTGTAAGTCTTCATAGTTACCAGTTGTAATTCAGAATCAATTATTTTTGCTTTATTGGCTGATTGAACTAAATACCTTCCAATTTCAACCGAGAATTTTATACTTGACTTCTTCAATTCCATCTGTTTATTGTGCACTGCAATCAACTGTCTGCATAGCTCCATAAGAACAATATGGTCACTAGGGTGCCATGGAAGCATATAAGGGTAACCAGGATAATATCCTACCCAAAGATATGTGAAAGTGGGAAATTGCAGGAACAAGCAACCAAAAGAATTCACAACATGTCAAGCTTCATCAAAGACCCTTTTCTGAACCAATTCACTATCCCATAAGCTCATGAACACAGAAAAGAATGCATCATTGACCCTTTAGAAATGATGAATTGATCCCTTCAGAGTGATTTGAAGGTAATATTCATATACTGGGATCAATCTCTTGTCTCCTACCTGAGTTAAACCTGGAAAGTTTCTCATGCTTGCAGCAACATAGACAAGATAAGAGGTCATATAAAATTTGAATGTGGTATTGACCTTTACCAGTTGCTCATGCAATGTATTGCTGATCTGTTCTCCCCAGAATATTTTCTAATTTCCCCATAGAATTACCTTTATGTAAGTGTACATCCAGTCTTAGAATTTGGAAGCAGAAGGGAGTCCTCTGATGCGACTCAAGAGAGTAATCAAATCATGAACTTCTTCTACAAAGTCACTCCTGTGAAGGTCTTTTGGCCATCTGGTCAAATTACTTCTAGGGATTTTCAACCATTTGTTGTTTATGTACCTTCTGGCAGCTTCCACATCCTAATCATAATCCTGTTGGCCCTGAGCAAAGTCAATCCGTGCAATATTTCCAATGGGTGGACACATGAAGATTTTGTCAAGGAATTCTGCATCCAATCTCATGATTACATTCCCTTGAGAATCTGTCACAACTCTAGTGTCTCTGTTGTAATGGTTCACTACCTGAAGAACAAACTCAGGATTATGCGTAGAAACTGGAAATGATGCAACCAAATGAATATTACTGTCAATGAATTTTTGCATAGGCTTTGAAAGATTTGTCTATTTTGTTCTATCTACAAACTCTGCCATGTCCACATGCCCATTTTCTGTGTCTTTGATTTCATCAATGTTTGACTATACTGCTATCACCGGAAAGACACCTTGGTACTTGTACTTCATGATTCTGACATGAGCTCTTGAGCAAAACTTTGAGATTGATGTCTATCACGAACACTGGTCGAGACCTACAAAAGGCCATGATCTCACAATTAGGGGAAAAATGGATAAACTAGGATAACCGCAATTCGATGATCATGGATGGCAAAGCATGCGTTGAAGGGCTTGAGTGCATGCAAATCAAGGCAAAGACAAAAGCGGGCTAACAGGTCTTGAAAGGTGAATCTTCCCAGTGTTGAGAAAAATATAGGAAAACATGCATGAGCGGTCAAAATAACCACTCTTGCATGAAGGAAGTGTTTTCATGTGTAAAGGCAGGTGTTTTGACTGCTTGTGGATGTGCTTGGGAGTTTTTTTTAATCATGTAAAGTCGGTGAAAAACACCACTTCTACATATGATCACTTGGTAAAATATTTTATGTAGGGGCGGTCGAAATGACTGCCTTTACATGTGGGTATTCCATCAATTTGAGGGGCATGTGCATGGTCGGCAATTTTGACTGCTTGTACATATTACAGGAAAAAATGTGTATGTTCAAGTGGGGAATTTCCCCGACGTTACAGAAGATTTGAAGTTCATGTGTCAAGGCAGCGAAAAATGTCGACACTGCATACTGGAGAAGTTATAAGTGCTTGGGCGGGTGATTTTGCCATCACTGCAAGCGGGGTACCTCAATTCTTGTGTAAGGGTGGAGGAAAATGCCGCCGTTGCATGTAGGTATACCAAGGTTTTCGTGTAAGGGCAGAGGAATACGCCGCCTTTACACGTTGCCTTTTGGTAAGGGTTAAAATATTTTAGCCGCGAAACCGCCGACACTCATATGGAATAAGACTTAGGGCACAGAGACTGGTCCATTTTCAAGACATATTCGATGCGAAAAACAAACCAAGATTAAACAGAAATGACCATAACAATCAAGAAAATAATCATTCGACGAAAACTTATAACAAAATTTAAACAAAGTAAAGCCATTCAAACCATTATACTGACGGGAACCCTAGGAAAGAAAATAAAAATGGTTAAAAGATTTACCTATCCAAATGGTGGAAACCCTAAGTTCGATGGTGGCAAATTTAGTCGAACCCTAGAACAGCGTGATTGAATGGTGCGAGGGAGTCCAGAGAGAAAAAAGCCAGGAGGAATGGAAACAAAAAGAACGACCAAAAGTATATTTAAGACTCAAAAACAAATGTTTAATGAATGGCATGAGTGGCCATTAATGGCACTCCAAGTTTGAGATCCCGAGAATCATTGCTTGGGCGGCAAAATTGGCTGACCCTACACATGTGTCAACAATCATGTAAAGGCGGTGTTATTCACCGACAGTGCATGTAAACCTTGGAGAAATATGTAACGGCAGTAAAAAGTGCCGTCTTTACATATACAAAGAGAAACATATGTAAAAGTGGCAAAAAATGCCGTCGTTACATATTTAACACGAAAAACAAAAAGAGACATGTAAGAGCAGCAAAAAATGCCGCCATTACATATCAAAACTCAAAAATTTACTAACTCTTGAAAATGGCTAAAATTGACATTTTAATCAATTTACGACTTAAATGATCTTCACGAATATCGAGAAATAGATTCGAGGAGATGTCGCAAACTAGTTTAGAATGTCAAATGACTTTGCACAGGATCAAGATAATCTTGTCTCGATTTGTGAACTTAGAGTGTAGATCATGAAACGGACAAGTTTCATGGGGGTTGTCTACAAAAATGAGCATAGCTGATTTTGAGAACAACAGGTTGCTTATATATGCAACTACAAGTACTCCCACCAAGAAATTAAAATTCAAACTTTACCATGTTGGCAAAATAACCAAATAACGGTCATAAACTGACACCCAGAAATTGGGGCTGCCCCAAAATAGGGTAGGACTAAGGCACGGGCGCCCAAGTCCTCCCCCCTATTTTGGGTAGGGTACAGCTCAAGGGGTCCACCTAGGTCCAATTTTCTATGGAACCTAGGTCTCATTCCATTTGGATACTAAAATGTGAACTAAAATGTCCTAAATGCACTCTAAAGACCCAGGAGATACACCTTGAGGTAAAAGCCCCCAAGGGGACATTTTCTAATGTTACATGAGATTCAACAGATAAGGTATGATAGTGTACAGATGATACTAATCCATTTCCCTTACTTTACAATTCTCTGATCATCATTGTCTTCTCCTCTAAGTTCTTTCGCACATATTCATCTCTTTATATGTCTGACTCATAATGCTTATTTATCTATCTTCATTGATCATCATACTGTTGCAATCACTTGTACCAGTCTTCCACACTGCATCACTTCATACCACTATTGACATCAATGACAACCTATATGCAACAATCTCACCCTTTGTCATTGATGGCAACACTTAACCTAATATGCATGTATTTCTCCCCCTTTGACATCAATGGCAAAGGACTAGTGGTCTTCCTAAAAAACAAGTAGGCTCCCCCTATTTGAATATTTCCTATCACCTTTTATCAGTCAACCCCCATGAGTGGTGGCTTTTATCTCTTCAAAACTGATGTAGAAAAATTGTTCTTCAAGATTCTATGTACAATGTGCCTTGTTCATATCAGAATAGTGTTGCTTATTCTTTATCGCATGTCTATACAATCATCAAAATTTGTTTTACCTTCAACATATATTTAATTGAATTAGAAGGTAGAACATTCTTATAGATTACCTTTAACTGGGTAAGAGTTGTATCCTAGTGCTTCTTTCCAGATGACAAAATGTACAATTAGCTCTTAAGTTGAATTTATAGCTCTTCTGCTTCCTCCAAAGTGGCTGGCACCTTCACCTTTGGTGCCATATTTTTAGCTTTAGTTAGGATGCCAGTTAAAACTACTAGACTCATGCTCATAACATCTCTAAGTTGTCCAATTTCATTCTTTATCTCTTCCCTTTGATCCAAAAGTTGCTTCGGCTGGGAATGTAGATTTTCTATTTGAGCTCTAGTGATCCCATCTTTATCTTTTAATGGATCATATACTTTGGCTTTCTATATTAGTTGTGACTCAATAGAGTCAACTTGGTCTTTTATGCTCTTAGTTATAGCAGGCCACTTCAGGAAAATTGATATATAACTTTGGTCTCTTCTACACATTTCAGAACATTTTTCAAATTTTCTTGAAAATTATTATGTGCCTTAGCACATTTACCTAATGCATAAGACAACCTTTTATTATTTACTTGTTGTGTTATTTTCAACTCAGCTTGCTTTTCAAGATAAGATGAATGAGCCTTGAAGGATTCCAACATGAGTTTCATTTGTTGAGTGGGAGGCAAGGATGGATGTATTTTTGCCTTAGGTAGCTCTTCCTGTATAATCTTAATTGCCTCTTTCAAAACTTCAGCTCCTTCCACTTGTTTTTGTAGGAGCTCTTTTCTGGTGGTAGACTGAAGTATGTCTCCCAATTGTAGCTTTTGGAGGGGAGATATTCTAGACAAGTTAACTTGTAAATCCAACATAGGGTGGGTGCAAAACATTGGGCGGCAAAAAAGTGACCAACAATTTTATAAAAAAAGTTTTAGACATAATACAAGCACATTATAATGCACTTGCATTATGGCTTGGTGTTGCCGAGCCCAACACCAAGCCATAATGTGCTCGCGTTATAATGTGAGTGCGTTATAATGTGAGTGCGTTATAATGCAAGCATGTTATTGTCTGCTATATTAAAAAAAATAGCATTTCATTTCATAATTTGACAGTATTTTACAATAAACCCATGACTTGGAGAGAAAACAGAGCATGCTCACATTATCGAAAGCCATTTCATCAGTTATTTATCACTAATTCATTGTCAAAATGCCACCATGACGTCAAGGAGGTCAAAGAAGTAAGTTCTATTTGCTTTCTTGTGTGAATTTGTTGCTAAATAGGTAGGTTAAAATAGTTTTTGATGTAAATTTTCTTTAATTTACAGGAATTGATAATGCACCTCCTCCTCTTGAAAATCCACAAAATCCTCCATCACCTGAACATCAAATACCTTCTAAAGAAGAACCCCAACAACAAACACCTCCATTCATTTCTCAATATGCCCTTGGAACACAAGAAAATATAATGGGGCAAATTGAAAATAATAAAAAATAAATTGAGGATGTAATTGCAAGGTTGAAAGAACCTACAACTTCAACCTTGCATAGATCCACGCTTGCTCAATCTCTTGAATCTATGTTATCAAATGTAGATTCAATTAGCAAGCAAATCACTAGTTGGTTAGAAAAGAGGAGAGATTTTAGAGAGTTCTATATAGATAAGTTGTCCTATGAACAAGTTAAAATGAACAAATTACAAAATTGGACTTGTGTTCTATTTTCACAAACCCACGAACAAATCAACCTCTACCTCTTACATGGAAGAGGTTCCCTATCCATTGGTGCAACAACCAAGCGATAAGGGATAATTTTGCGTAGAGGTGGTGGATGGTTTTTGACCATCCTCCATGCAACAATAATGAGGTCCTGCAATATTTTTTGAGGAAACTCTACTGTGAGTTTGTCAAAAATAAAGTGCCAAATTATTTTGATATGCGAGAGTTCCAGGGTAGAGGTGGGGGGTTATCACAAGATAGACCAAGGGCACGTGTTGACCCATAGCAGCTAGCAAGATGAGCACTTGCCAGACCAGCCCATGAGCATGTTTCTATCCCTTCCATTGAGAAAGAGAGTGTTGAGGTCAAGACACTTCAGTCCATTAGTGCCTTGACCCAGAGCATCATACATGCTAGTCTTGTAGCACAGTGTGGGCCAGGGGAGAGTTCGAGTAGGGTTCCACCCCATACTTGTCAAGCTTGCAGGTCAGCATGTGGTTATGACCCCACAGATAGTCAGGACGTAGGTGCACATGCTACATTTGCAGCTGAGTAGATGGTGATGACAGATGCCCTCCTAAGTGAGACTTTCAAGCTTGATACTTAGGTAAATCTTAGCAAGTTCATTGAATTTAATTTATTAAATTTCATTTTTGAAATGCAAGATTAACTAATTTAGTTTGATGATTTTAATTAAATTTCAGGGTCGTAGCATTGATGCAGTTTTTAGTGGTTCTCCACCTGCATATTACACTACATCATCTACTGTCGAGTTATGTAACTAGTAAACAATTATAAATATTACATGTGAATAGCATTGTTATATGAATGGTATTCTAATATCTAATTTTTTGATGTTGAATAGGTTAATATTGGAGATTTCACGACAACACCTACCAGTGGTGGTGGACTTCAAAGCTTCATAGAGGTAATAAAATAAATAGTTTAATGAAAGAACTGTACTTACTAGATTTTTGTATTTTATATTTATATTGTTGGTTACATTTCATTGTGCACATCTTTCAAACTTAAAGCATTACTATACATTGCATAACTAATAACTAGATGTTGATAGATGATAAAATTTCAATTACAATATAGTTATTTGAAAAAATGCCTCAAAGAAATGTGGTCTCTGATGGTAGTTGTTTGTCATTGATGTCAAAAAGGTATTGAGGTAGTGTACATCTTCATAAGGTATCATCAGGGTGGCTTGCACTATTGACATAGGTTGTTCAGGATCATGTCTTTCACAGTTGTTCACTCTATCAGGAACATCAATCAGGAGTTGTTTATTTGGATAGAATAAGAGTGTTGATTGTGCCTTCAATAAGGATGTTGTTAGTTGAGTTGGCTTGATTAGTGTATACCTTTCATGTGATGTGTTGATTATTAATGGTGTTGTTGTTCTTCAATTGCTTATACTGGTGATGGAGTTTTATCTTGCTAACATGGGTTGATCTTGTGCAAAGTCTTCATTCAGGATGTCTTCAAGGACTCATAAGCATCATGAGTGAGAACAATATGTGTAATGTTGATGACAGACACAGGTTGAAGGTATTAATCATGATTGATAGGTTTACAGGACTTGATTGATCAATTGATGATCACATTGGTTGTTAATGTCTATCATGTTATTATGGTGTTAAGGAAAGGACACAATGCATGTGTTGAATATTGTAGTTGAGAAATGATGATACCATTCATTCAAAGGTAATTCATTCACTAGAGCAGGACATAGGGCACATGTTAAATCCTAATATGCAATCTATAAAGCTTCATTTATGATAGATTGCTCTTTTAGTCTATTTTGATGTTGACTTGTAATAACAGGTTGCTATCACTGAAGTTGACCTTCTAAAGTATTTATGTGCCATGAGAAAACCGGCCTCTTCAATTTCCTTCACCTCTTGCATTGGTTCCCTCTTAAGAGAAATGGGCTCATGATTAATAATTCAAATGGCTTTATTAAAAAAAAAAAAAGGTCTTAAATGAAAAAACATTGAATTATTAATAAAGAGCTTTTTCATAAAAGGCTTCAAATTATTTAGAAACTTGTTAAAAAGGAAGAAGCCCGAATTTGTTTCATTAAACTTATATCTCCTCCCCTTTACATGCTTTTTAAAGCATATTTGAACGTGATTTTTCTTAGGGCTGCATAATATAAGATTTTTTTTAAGGCTATCTTTTAGCCTTCTAAAAAGGAGATGTAGCTAGATTCAAGGGAGATCTTTTGGAATTTTTTTAAAGGAGATTTTTTTTTTTAAAAAAAAAAACTTTTCCTTGTGGAAATAGAAGAAAAAAAAGGTGAAAGTTTCTAAGGAGGAAGAATTTCTTTATTTTTAGAATGGTATTTTAAGGATTTTTCTAATCTTTTTATGGAAAAGATTTTTGAGTAAAGGCATAAATGTTTTTTAGAAAATGAAAATAAAAGAGGACTCTTATTCTATTTTTTGAAGATTATTTTTTTCAGATTGGAAATTGTAAAAGATGATTTTTGAAGGAATATGGAAGAAAAAGAATTTTTGTAGAGGAGAAATTGAAAGGTTTTTTGAAGTAAATATGCACAAAGGATATTATTATTGAAGTTTTCTTTATGCAGAAAGATGAATGATTTTATCAGGGCAAATTGATTAGAAGAGGAAGAGTTTTTTTTTGTGAAGAGGAATGAATTCAAATGGTTGTGAAAAATATTTTTTGAAGGCATCAAATATTTTTGAAAAGAAGAATATAATCTCATTTTTTGCAGGAGAATGATTTATTTATGTAGATGAAGATAAATTTGTTTAAAGAAGATATTCTTGTAGAGAGAAGTGAAATTCCAAGAAGTTCTATTGTTTATAATTTTATTGCAAGATGTAATTGTTTATGCAGAGAAGAAAATGAACAGTCATGGGCATGAAGAGAAAATTAATTTCTTCACAGATGAAAAATGATTGTGTAGAATGTGAAAGGTTTTTCAAATTGTATATAATGGTTTTTCAGGTACCTTGACGAGTGTGTGTGTTGATGAAGAAAACAGAGATGAGCAAATAATGTATGTTATGAAGTTATGATATGCAGAGAAAAACCTTTTTGAAAAGAAAGATGAATTGATTTAAATGGTGCAAATCAGATTGAACAGCAATCACTTCTTGCACATGATATTTTTGTTTTGATTGATTGAGGAAAGCCAGTGAGGCATAGTATGCCAATGAGGCTTATAGGTCAGTGAGACCATTTGTCAGTAAGACACTCACATCAGCCAGTGAGGCTTGTAAAGATATTTTTTAAGGTTAAGCCAGTGAGGCAGTTTTGGAGTGATTTTTCTACCCCAGGAGGGTTTTCCACTCGTGCAATTCTTGTGTCTTGATTTATATTGATTTTCTCTCTGTTTGTGTGTATGATTTATTCATGAGATTTTAATCTCATCGTTCATTCTCAATTATGTGCACATGTGTGTAACAAATGACATCTTTCTTTCTTCATGTCTTGATAGTTGAAAGGTTAAAATTTTATACAACACTGATTCACCCCCCCTCTCAGTGTTTTCCTGAACTCCTACAATTGGTATCAGAGCCTAGGTTCCCTTTTTGAAGTCTAATAGGCTCGGGTAGGTCCTGGTAGTGGAGTAAATGGGTAAGAAGAATAGAATTAAGGTCTCAAATAAAGAAAAGATTGATGGTGATCAAAAACAAGCCTCAGTTAAGCCTAGCAATAATTTGTTGCATATGTCACCCCTGATAATTGATACAAAGAATGGTCCAGTAATTGAGAATATTGTTAAAAAGGAAGAAATTATTGTAAATGATGAAGAAACAGGCCTCTTTGTGGATGAAGTTGATTGTGAAGTTGATTTTGAAGGAGAGCTTCTATGTGCCTTGGATATAATCAAGCAACTTGGTAAAGAAAATAGGCGATTAAAAAACCAGCTTAATCAAGAAAAAGAATCCAAGGACAAAGTTGTTTTAGATCTTGAAGAGGCAAGAAATCTGGTTATGAACTTGAGAAGTCAAGTTAGTGAATTAGACAAATTAATTATCGATTTGAAGGTTGAAGTTGAGGAAGCTAAAAGGATAGCCAATGTAACAAAGTCTGAGTTGGAAACTAAAGCAGTTGAATGCCATAAGCTTAAAGGAGAACAAGTCTATTTAAGAAAAGAACTTGACGATATTAAGAAGCAGTTTGAAAAGAGTCTAGGATTTGAAGAAGGACAATGCTCACATTCAATTGATCTAAGTCATCATGTTGCTACTCCTGATACTAAAGGCAAAAAGAAGATTGAAACTGAGGTGAGAACCAAAGAAGAGTTTGTCAAAATGCAAAATCAAAGAAGAAATCTCAGAAGAACTACTCCAGTAAGGCAAGCATATATGTATAGGTACAATTACACATTTTTTGGTTATTGTTATATCTGTAATCATTTTGGGCACAAAGTAGTTAATTGCAGAAGAAGTCAATTTGCTTCAATAAGAAATACTAATCTTGTATGTTTCAAGTGCAACTCTCTTGGTCACATACAAAGAAATTGTAAAATGCATAGAAGGTATGATCCTACTTGGAAGCATAAAATAAATGATCAAGGGATGTCAAAAAGGACAGAAGCTAAAAAAGTTTGGAGGAAGAAAGAACCCATGAAAGTTTGGAGATTGAAACAAAGGAAAAAGAGTACAGATTCTAAACTTGTGCATCTTGCACAAGTAACTTCATCAATTGCATAATACATGGCATGAAGTTAGGGGGAGTTGTTCTTGATATATCAATTATCCCCAATAAGTTTTAGAAGGATATCATTTGATATGGTGATCTTGTCAATCTTATGAAATAAAGTTTCTTGAAGTTGATGATGATATTGCTAACAATGTTGATAGTGATTCAGGTGTTCTTTGGTTCTTTATGCACAATATGTTCAGGGCTTCAATACACAAAGTGTCATGTGCAGGATCATCCTAGTGATCTTCATAGCCTTCATTCATTTCAGATGGTCTTCATTTTTTTTTAATGTCAGAAAGGGTGTGCAAGAATATATTGGTTGAAGGTTAAAAGTTTATGTTGTCTTTATTATGGAAGTTTTTTGGCTAGAACATTTCTTGGTTATTTATCATGTTATCTTGGATTGTGATTTGTGCTTATTGGTGTTGTTACAAGAAGTGCTATTGTGCAGAATATGGTATAGTCAATGGGCAATTTATAAATAGTGGTTTGATGTTTTTTGCTTTCAGGTCCTATGCTTCATGGTTTCTGTGAGGGTAAAATAGTGCATCAATCAAATGAATAACAGATGACCCAAACATCAACAGGATAGAGAAACAAAGAAGATTCAAATGAACAAAGCAATGAACAAACACAGCAAACCTCTTCCGTTTCGAAACTTCTGTTGTTCGCCTATCACGAATCGTCCTTTCGTAGATGAGATGAGCCCTCAGAGAGTGCAATCTTTTAAAAGCTGTTGGAGGAAGTCGATGGTGAACGGCTGTAGTGTGATATGCAATGAAGGTGAGCTCCAATGCAACAATGGTGATCTCAAGCTTGTGGATGACAAATGGGTGCCAAAGGCGCGCTGGTGATATTTCTGCAGAGTAACGATGTCAAAAGCCTGGATGATTAGAATGAAGGGATGAAGCTTCATTTATAGACCCGGAGGAATAGGAATCAACGGTTGAGAGAAGATATGAAGATCAACGGTTGAGGATGGTTGAGGAATGTGCAACCAGTGGAAATGTGACAAGTGTCCCAGCTCCATCATGAAAGGTGGGATGTGACAAAACTGATTGGAGAGTTAACTCCATTGACTGGTCTGTTAACAGAATTGATTGATCAGTTAGAAGAGTGGATTGTGGAACTGACTGGGTTGATTGAGGATGTGACTCAACTGACAGGTTAGTTAACAGATTTGATCGATTGGTTAACTGACCTCTGATTGGAGAAGAAATAGGCCATGTGGGTGAGGGAAAATAAGATAATTAAATATTAAATATATTTAATTACATGTGCAACCTGATGAGGTGGACAAGGTGAGGTGGAAAGGTGAGGTGGAATTTTGAATTTAGAACTTTAGGATAGAGGAAATAGGATTAATTAAATAATTTATGATTATTTAATTGTGAAGGACAAATAGAAGAATTTTAATTAAATAAATAGAATTTATTTAATTATGGAACAGTGAATCGATTAAATAAATTTAGAATATTTATTTAATTAATAGAAGAAGGGAATAAATATTTAGAATATTTATTTAGGATGATTTGTGTCATTTTTAGGCGTATACATTTTGCCCCTCTTTGATGCAATGCAGTTTACAGCGTTGCTTCAAAGAAATTGATAGTCTGAATGATGATACATGCCCCAGTTTGCCCCTGGTGTAGGTTAAATGACGATAGGATGCCCCCTCGGGAGATTGGACGGGAAAAACGGCGAAAGTTTTGGAGACGGACGATCTCACGATGAGGAAGGGGTTAGGATAGGTTGGAGGAAAAGGGACGCGGTCAGGGATGCGGGAAGAAAACGGGAGGAAAAACGGACACGGGAAGTAGTCACAGTCATCACCTAGCCAGAATTAGGGTTTTGGAGGCTATAAATAGGAGCTGGGTCCACAAGAATAGTCATTTGCACACTTGGTTGATCTGGATTGGAGAAGGAGAGCTCAGAGCAAACCTAGAGCAGCATGGCGGCCAGAGCAGCAGACATTCCACGCGAGGAGCATCGATTCGAGCGAGTCCGACGATTCGGGCGGCCAGCAGAGGCAGGACCCCCGGTATGTGCTTCGAAAAAATTCTCCTAGGGTCGAGTTTAGGCGTCATAAATGCTCATAGAAAATAGGTGAAATGAATGCGCCGAAACGCAGAACGGCGCATATGCCCCGCGAAGCTGCGCTTTTGTGATTTCGCGGCGCATATGCCTGTTTCGGCGGTGCATGCGTGAAAGCTGCGCATGCGTTCACTCTGGCGGCGCTTTCGTAATTAAGCGGCGCTTTTGTATTTGCGCCGCGCATGCGTGAAATGTAGCAGCGCATTTGCTGAAGTTGCACTTATGTGACTTCCTGCGGCGCATACATAATTTAGCGGCGCATACGTGGCTTTATGCAGCGCATGCGTCAGAACGGCGCATATGTGCCCTGTTGCGGCACATATGCATTTTTGCGGCGCATATACCAGAAATGGCGCATTTGCCACCTGTAGTGGCGCATTTGCTTGGGATGGCAAATTACTTAGCCAAACTGACTCGATTAGCGTCCTGTTTGACGCCGGAATTGATGAGCTATCTCTGAGATTGCAGGAATCTAGTCGAGAGATGTAGTGTGCTGTTTTGATCAATTTGAAATGCTAAGTTTAGTTGATATAGTCCAATAGATATGCTGAGTATGGTATATGCGGTTTGAGACTGACGCCTTGCTTTGCGTGCTTGCAGGAGGAGATACGAGAGACATTGCAGTCGAGGGAGACGTTCCCTATGCCTCTACTGCAGAGACATATGTTGACGGAGGCTGATAGAGTGGCGCTTGGTGCCATGGGCCTAGATTATGTTTGCTTCATGCCCGAGGTGCGGGCGAACCGAGGACTGCTGACAGCTGCCGTGGAGAGATTCCACAGCGAGGACGGGACCTTCCACTTCCCTACTGGAGAGATGACTGTGACGTTGGAGGACGTCTATAAGATACTGCACTTGCCCGTGGTAGGCGAGTTGGTGGAGTACGACGCACAGCGGGACGCGGGACTCGCCGAGTGTCAGCGAGTATTCGACGATCCCGAGCTGGTGGGACAGGTCATCCCCTGGCAGGATATCTATGACTGCTACGACTACTTCCCTGGGATCGTGGCTGGACTGATTGCGGGCGTTGTATGCCCTGACAGGAGATCGCACGGGTTCCCCATTGGATGGGGCAGGATTATGGAGCGGATGGTGACTGAGGGCACTCGATACGCGTGGGGACCTTGCGTGCTAGCTCACTTATACCACGACATGCATCAGGTGGTGTACCACCGCAGCACGAGTCTATCGGCTGGGGTGCTGCTGCTACAGTTTTGGCTGTGGGAGCACATAGCGGTGACCAGGCCGATATGTGTCTTTGCTAGGCAGAGGGGAGAGCCGTACAGCTATGGCTACGCAGGAGTGATTTCCCAGCACAGGCTGGGGAAGCTGGAGTATTGGCGGCACACGTTGGATGGGATAGATGTGGTCGTCTGGCGACCATATCTGGACTGCGAGCCTTGGGACGATGAGGGAGATGAGCTGCCTTTCTGCTTCCAGACCAGGTGGTTGATTGGCCGGACACGGCACATCTTGGAGAGGCAGACGGTGGGCTGAGTACTGAGACAGTTCGGCAGGAGACAGGGCATGCCGCAGGGACAGGCCATGTTTGCACGGACACATGCAGAGAGGGTCCGATGGGGGCCGATGGCTTCTTACGAGGAGGCTCTGGCAGAGTTCCAGCAGTTGCCTTATGTGGCATGGGATATGAGGCGAGAGATTGCAGATGCTGGGGTTACACAGGGGTATGAGGATTGGATTACTGCACATCCATTTCCGAGATATTCAGGACCTGGTATGCTGGTGCCTCGCATTGACGAGGCGGACTCAGAGGAGGAGGGAGAGGCTGGCCCAGGGCGGAGGGCCGCTAGAGGAGGACGAGGACATGGTGGCCAAGCTGCAGAGAGGCCGAGGCAGCGGAGGAGGATAGACCAGGCTGGGCAGGCAGTGCCAGGACAGGGGGAGGGACAGCAGCAGGCACAGATGCCACCACCCCAGCAGGTACCACAGCAGCAGGTGCCCCAGCAGCAGGGGCTAGGACAGGCAGAGGCAGCACAGGGGCCAGTGCAGGGTGAGGCACACGACAGGACTATAGCCAGTCTGAGGGGACAGGTGCGAGAGCTGCAGGCACAGCTGAGGAGAGTGGAGAGGAGGCGAGATACAGATGCAGCGGTGATTGCTGGTTTGACTCGTGAGCGAGACATGGCCGATGCCCGGGTACGCCTTATCCGAGTAGAGAGGGACACAACAGTGGCTGCCATGGGTACAGATGCAGCGAGCTCTTTTCTAGTTGGGCAGGTGCAGCAGGCACAGGCACAGGTAGGCCAGTTGCAGACGCAGTTGGCACAGGCGCAGACAGACTTAGCCAGAGCGCAGCAGCAGGCACAGTACTACCGAGGCCTGTACCATGGTGCCGTGTCGTCGAGCTAGAGGGCAGGGAGTTTCAGGACTCAGTCTGGGGTGGCCCACGGAGCAGGTCCATCCCAGTCAGGGGCATCTGTCATGGGACCTCAGCAGTCAGGAGCTGGCAGTGGTGGCCCATAGCAGCAGGGGTAGTCAGAGACCAGATTTTGATGATTTTGGGACATGTATCACCGTTTATTTAGACCTACATTGTATATGGCACTTTGATTTTGAGAGAGATGGTGATATTGTACATTTGGACATCTCTGTATATGATAGTATGGATGATGATGCAGCTTTGTGTATCTATTGCATGTGTTTATGAGATGATTATTTCTATTGCATGATGTGGTTCTATTGCATAGTTAGATGGTTTATATGGTGCTATATGAGAAATACTTTGATATGCTTCTATATGATGTCTATATGATTCAATGTGACAAATGAATGCAAAGTTAATATGATGTTCTTGTGATGATGCAAATGTATGCATATGAAACATGATTTCTATGTTATGATGCTGTATATGTGGTGCATAAATGAGCTAATGCAGATGTGTGTATGGAACATGATTTCTATGTTATGATGTTGTATAGATATGTGAGATGCTATTGGATACTTATATGATGTAATGCTTTGAATGTATGCGTTTGTAACATGAGTACTATGGGGTGATGTAACTATACATGTGATGTACTTAGCTATGTTGTTTGATTTTCTGGGCTTTTAAGATTAAGATGTGATGCAAATGTATTGGTGACCTAATGCATTGGATGATGTATTCTACTAACCTAATCATGTGCACGACTAGTTTCTACGAATGATGTGATATGCTCCTATATGCCTTGTTTTTGTGATGTCCAAATGTACGCTATCGACAGAAGAATGACATGATGGATAGAGGGATGGTTGCGAAAGAATGACTTAGGAATTTTTCTTGATATCGTTACTCTGCATAGTTTGAATACTGAGGATTGTATGGATGGGTGTATGGATATAGGACGGATGCTTTGCTTTTAGATTGCTTTATTTCATCATTGGGCATTTTGTTTTTGGTATTTTCTTGAAATGTTGTAAGTGAATACAAGCACCGAGGTATAATTGAACCAAGATGACCTGAGTATCGCTTACATGGATTGTGATTTAGCAAGTTAAGACAAGCATCTAGTCAAAATTGAATCTAGATGACCTGAGTACCTCTTGCGTTTTAACAAGCAAGGATTGCCCCCGTTCATGTTAGACCTTTGATGTCCTCGATGATCTTTTGCCGATCACGTCCTAAGACAAGGCTTCACATTACTAAAGTTTAATCCCTAAATAGCAAACAAAGAAAGTAATCATGCCCCCATCATAGCATCTCTAGCTTTTGGCATCCTTGAGTTGCATAGGAAGGTATGATAGCAAAAATCAAGACTCTGTAACTTAACCCTAGTTTCCAATCTACAAAAGCATATGTGCGTTGATACGTGTTTATTTCTTGCCTTAATTTTCATAAAATCATTTAGAAGACCTTGGGTATTTGCTTTGCATTGGATGGGTTAAGATGGTCACAGTCAAGGTTTCTGCTTGAAGCGCGGGTGTTTGCTTGCATTTGCTCGCTTGATGAGAAGGTTGCACAATCCTTATTGAGAAGACGGACCCTAAGGGACTGACCTAGTGCCTCGGGGGCTCATTGCTAAATGGCCTTGCCTATGTGACGACGCAGAGGCAACGTAGTTCGGGGTAAACCCTAATGGACCATGGATGGACTAGAAGAAAGACGACAAGAATGAAGACAAGAGGGGAGACAAATGGGACTTTGGGAGAGATGGAAGCCTCGGGGGCGCATTAGAATAATGGCCTTGCCTACGTGACGGCGCAGAGGCAACGTAGTTCACGGATTTGGATCACAGACATTGACGAGATACACTACGCTAGGCTCACTTCGAGGAGACGATATGGGACAAAACCTTGGTTGACAAGGCCACAAGCTGAGTATCAAGCCATGATAGGTAACTGTCAAGTGTTTACTGTGGGATGGATATGGGTCGAATGGGGAAAATAGAGAGAGAATGGGCTCAAGGTGATTGGATTCCCAAAGATGGAGAATGCGGTTTGTCACAAGTAACGCCTGTTTACCAGGTTTTCATCACTTGCTTTTATTTGCACGAGAAGCTAGAAAGTAACATGACGCCTGATTGCCAGGTTTTCCCCATGATACCTATCCAAGGCGCCTGTTTGCCAGGTTTTCACCAAAGGACGATTTTTTTTGTATGCTTGCTACTTTTTTTCTGATTTTTATTTTTTTATTATTATTTTTTTTTTTGTAACTTTTTCTTGATTTTTTTTTTTGATTTTACTGCGCCCCCTTGCATTGGGGTTCTCTTAGGTATAGAACCTGCGAAGGTGCATGCTGTTGATGGGATCATCAAACAACTCACCTTCCGATGTGGCCAACTGATATGCCCCCGATCCGTAAGCTGATACAATTACATAGGGTCCAAGCCAGTTAGGCTCGAACTTACCTTTCTTTTCTCTGTCCTGCTGATTGCGAGGGTTCTCTTTTAGGACGAGGTCCCCAACCTTGAAGCATCTCGGTCTAACCTTGTGGTTGTAGCTTCTTGACATCATCTGTTGATAGGCTTTGAGATGGTCAAAAGCTTTCTGGCGTCGTTCCTCTAGCAGTTCTAGCTCTTGCAGTCTGGTGACTCTGTACTCTTCGTCTGAGATGAGACCTTTCAATGACACCCGAAGGGAGGGGAGTTCGACCTCAATAGGAAGGATGGCTTCGGAACCATAGATGAGGGCGTAGGGTGTAGCACCTGTGGGAGTGCGTATGCTGGTTCGATAGGCCCACAGAGCGGGATTGAGCTGGACGTGCCAATCGCGACCGGCTTCATTGACAGTCTTCTTTAGGAGTTTCAGAATGGTTTTGTTTGATGCCTCAGCTTGGCCGTTACCTTGGGGGTAATATGGGGTGGAGAAGCGATGTTGGATCTTGAACTGTTCACAGAGTTCCTGGACATCTTGATTTTTGAAAGGTCTCCCGTTATCCGTTATGATGGATGAAGGGATGCCATATCGGCAGATAATGTAATTCAGAATGAAAGAGGAAATTTGCTTTCCTGTGACGGTTGATAAGGGAACGGCTTCAATCCACTTTGTAAAGTACTCAGTAGCAGTTATGATGAATTTATGGCCGTTGGAAGAAGGCGGATGAATCTTTCCTACGAGGTCTAGTCCCCACTGGCAAAAGGGCCAGGGTGTCGTTAGGGGTCTCAACTCCTGAGTAGGTGCATGAATCAGGTTCCCATGTATCTGGCACTGTTTACACTTTTTGACGAACTGATATGAATCCATTTCCATATTGGGCCAGTAATAACCCAAACGCATGAGTTTCTTAGCTAAGGAGGGACCGCTGGAGTGTGTTCCGCAGATCCCTTCATGCACGTCTCGCAAGGCAGTTATAGATTCTTCCTGTTCTAGACAACGGAGTAAAGTACCATCCAGACCACGTCGGTAAAGGGTATTGGCGATGATGGTGTAATGGGAGGCTTGCCGGATGAAGGTTCATTTTTGGTTGGAAGAGAGGTCCAAAGGAAGGATATTGTCCTTGAGGTAAGTGTAGGTCTTACCGTACCAAGGTGAATCAGATCCCACTAGGTGGCAGATGGAATGGGTTTCAAGGAGATCATAAGCCGGCTGTCGAATTGTTTCTACTAGGAACTCATACCGTGACTCCTGTTCAGGTATCTCAAGAAGAGAGGCTATGGTCGCCATTGCGTCGGCTGCTTTGTTCTCTATCCTAGGTATTTGCTCAAACGAGATGGTCCCAAAGTGTTCTTTGAGATCGTCGACCATTCGCTTGTATGGGATGAGCTTCTCATCTTTGGTCTGATACTCGTCGTTGACCTGGTTTATGACAAGCTGAGAATCACCATAGACATGTAGTGCTTGAAGATTCCACTCAGTGGCCATCTTGAGACCAATTACCAAAGCCTCATACTCTGCTATGTTGTTAGTGCATGGAAATAACAACCTGTAGGACTTTGGAATTGTGTCGCCTTGGGCAGTGATGAACAAGATACCTGCCCCCGATCCATGGTTGGTGTAAGACCCGTCGAAGTAGAGTTTCCAAGGAGATGTGGACAGAGTGAATAGAGATTCATCGGGGAACTCAAACTGCATTGGTGAAGTGTCCTGTAATGGTGCCTCAGCTAGTTGGTCTGCGATGATTTGCCCCTTGATGGCTTTTCTATCCACATACTCTATATCATATTCGCTAAGAAGCATAACCCATTTGGCTAGTCGTCCTGTGAGAGCTGCCTTGCTGAGAAGATATTTTAGTGGGTCGATCTTGGCAATGAGTTTGACAGGATGTGCCAACATGTAGTGTCGGAGTTTTTGTGAGGCAAAAACCACCGCAAGGCATGAACGTTCCACCTGTGAGTACTGTAGCTCGTAGCCCACTAAGGTTTGACTGATATAGTACACAGCTCTTTCCTTGTTCTCATAGTCTTGCTGCGCTAGGAGAGCCCCAAGAGCAGTAGGTGTAGCGGATATGTAGAGGATCAAAGGTTTTCCTTGGATCGGAGGCATGAGTATAGGAGGATTCGTGAGGTACTCCTTGAGCTTGTGGAATGCCTCTTCGCACTGCTCATCCCACTTAAATGGAACGTTCTTATGTAGAAGGTGGCTGAAAGGATGGCACTTGTCGGCCAACTGTGAGATGAACCTGCGGATGGCCTGTAGCTTGCCCTGTAAGGATCTCAACTGTGTTAGAGTTTTGGGCGGAGGCATGTCCATGATTGCCTTGACTTTGGCAGGGTCTACCTCTATGCCGTTTGCTGACACGATGAAGCCTAGCAGCTTGCCTGATGTGACCCCAAACACACATTTCTTCGGGTTCAATTTTACTTGGAATTGGTCCAGCCGTTGGAAGACTTTCTCTAATGTGTCCAGGTGTGAGTCCCTGGTGAGTGATTTTGCCAAGATGTCGTCAACATAATCTTCCATGGTCACATGCATCATGTCGTGGAATATAGTTGTCATGGCCCGCTGGTATGTAGCACCTGCATTTTTCAGCCCAAACGGCATGACATTCCAGCAAAAGGTACCCCATGGACAAGTGAAAGCGGTTTTGTGCTGATCCTCTGGTGCTATTTTGATCTGGTTGTACCCTGAGAATCCATCCATAAGTGACAACATTGTATGTCCCGCCGTGAGGTCGACTATGATATCGATGTTGGGCAAGGGAAAGTCATCCTTGCGGCATGCTTTGTTTAAGTCTCTAAAATCGTTGCATAGTCGAACCCTGCCGTCTGGTTTAGACACTGGTACGATGTTTGATATCCATTCGGGGTAATCAATGGCCCTGATGAACCCCACGTCTAACAATTTCTTGAGCTCTTCTTTGACCAGGAGGGCAATATGGGGGTGCATTTTTCTCAATTTTTGCTTTATGGGTTTCACCCCTGGATCCAATGGCAAGTGATGTAGAATCAGGTTTGGGTCCAAACCTGGCATGTCGGCATATGACCAAGCAAAACTGCCTCTCTTCTTTTTAAAGAATGGTACAAACCTGGTTTTCTCAGGTGGCGTGAGAGATTTTGCAAAGTGGATTATCTTAGGCTGCTCTTCAGATCCAATGTTCACTGGCTCTGTTGGTTCTACCACGATCTGCGACCTTTCTTGATACATGTCACTTGGGAGGGTGTCAAGCAATCCATCGTCAGGTGCCACGGTTGGGTTTTCACCTTCAGATACGTCCTTTCTTTTTACTGTTTTACGATCTGACACTGCCGCATGGCGGTTTTCACCGTCAGATCCCCTTTTGATCTTTACATTTTTGCGACTAGAAGGCTTGGCACCCTCCCCAAAGTATGCTACAGTATTGAGTTCGATAGTGAATCTGGCTTTATGATCTCCTTTTGGTAAATGATCTCGAATTCCCATATAGTCAATGTAGGCATCATCGTTCTGGAACACATCTAATTGAGGGGTCCCTTTCAGGTCCCAGTTAATGAGCTCAGGGTGTAAGAGGGGAAGGGAGTCAGATGAAAGACCTGATTCGTTGATAGTGTGGATGGAAATACTAGGAGCACAGGTGGGGGTAGTGTTCTGGGTGGTACTTTCTTCCAGGTTGTTTATCGCAATGGAATCGATACTTTCCTCAAAAGCCATAACTTCGGGGAGGGGCAAATCAGACTCCAGCGATCTGTCCCGTTGCGTTTGTCTCTCATGATATGGGCTAAGGGTTTGGATGGTATCAATCTCCTTATCATCGTAGGAGTGTTCTGTCAGCTCGTCCCATTCATACTGATTGGAATCATCTGAATCTGCATCACTATCCCCTTGGAGTGTTTGAATTGTCTCCACTAGGCAGGCATTTTCTTTGGCTTTACCTTTACCTTTGTAGCCTAGGCCAGTCGTGTTTCTAGCCGAAGAGGAGGAAGAGGGTTGTATAGGTTCGATGATCCCCTCTTTTCTGAGGCCGATGGGGCCTTGTCCTTCATATCCCATCCTATGCAAGATGGTTTCACCTCGCCCATAGAGCTCTGTAGGGAGTTTGGGTGGATCTTGGGATGTGTTTTCTTCTTCGGCATAGAGCCATTGTAAGAGATCTCGCTCCTCTGATTCATCGGATAAGGTCCCCCATTTTACAAAGGGGTTTGCGGGAGTTGTAGGAGGAGCAGAGGGCTTTGGAAAATGCCTGGGCTGATGTTTGGGCTGGCCAAAGGAGCGAGGAGACAAGGGCATTTTTGCAAGGTTGAGGCTATGCTCAATCTGGTATTCCCCCACGCCATTTTCTTTTATGGTGATTTTCATTGGTTTGGGCTGTGAAGAGGAAGCTTCAGCAGTATGGTCTTGTGGCGGAGTGGGGGAGATATGGGCTCGATTGTTGGGAATGACACATTCTGGTTTGGCTTGGAATGAGTTGCAATGCTGGTAGGGGTCGGGGTCGCCGTGTATGGTGACCTGCTTGCCATCGTGTGGGAACTTTATGCATTGATGGTAGGTGGAGGGGACAGCTTTCATGGCATGGATCCATGGTCTCCCTAGTAGAATATTGTAAGCAAGCTCCCGATCAAGGACTTGGCACACCACATCTTTAATAACTGGTCCCACTTGAATGGGTAGGACGACCGTGCCCTTCGTGGTGCGCTCCTCCTCGTCATAGGCCTTTATGGTAATCTTTCTCCGTGGATCCACTGCCTGTTCAGAGAACCCCAATGCAAGGACTAGCTTCAAAGTGCAAATATTCAAACCGGCACCCCCATCAATGAGGACCCTCTTGATGCGGTGCCTGTGTACGAATGCGACAATGTGTAGAGGAGTGTTGTGGGGTTGAGACATGGAAAGGTCGTCTTGTTCTGTGAATGATATGGAAGGGGAGGATGTCAAGTTACCCACCATGGTTTGAAACTTTTCTTGGGCTAGGTTAGTGGGGATAGTAGTCTCCACTAAGGCTTTCTCAAGAATCTCCTTATGAGAAGGAGATAGACGCAGGAGCTCCAATATAGAAATATGAGCCGGAGTCTTTTGCAATTGGTCGATGACATTATATGGGCGGGGGTTGGACGGAGATGGCGATGACCTCGGAGGAGTGGTGTTGATCGTGACTCTACCACTGCGGGTAATGATACTACAACCAGTGCCGTTAGGTTCTAGTTGTTGGTTGGGGGATATGACGTTGACTTGTGGAACATGCTCAGAAATGCAGTTAATGGTGTACTCAAAGGGAACGCTTGCATAGTTAGCATTACTCGACCCACTGTTCTGGTTTGGCCTGTTACGATTGTTGTCATTATTGTTATGACCATTGGAGTTGTTGCCATTGTGACCATTGTTGTGGTTGTAACCATTGTTGTTGTGGCCGCCGTTGTGATTGTTGTTATATGGCCGGTTGTGGTTTAGGAGAGGATCTCGGTAGGCCACATGAGATTCATTGGAGGTATGCTGTTGTGTTCCTCCCTGATTTTGGTCCAGTATATCTTGTATGACGTTCTTAAGACGGATGCAATTATTGGTTGTGTGCCCCCTTCCTCGATGATACTCACAATAGTCTGTGTCCTTCCAATAGGGAGGTTTGACTATAGGCTCATAGTCACTTGTTGGCGGTAGAGAAATTTCATTGTTAGCCAACAACTTCCTGAGAGCAGACTCTTGAGATTCTCCCAACGGCATGAATTTTCTCCTTGGGTTCGAATTGAACCAAGGTCTAGATTCCCGAGGGGGTGGCTTGTTGAGCGCACCGTTATTTGCTTCTTCCTTAAGAGTGAATATGGGTTGTTGTTTAGGGGCTGCCGCCTTGGCATCCACTACTCCATCGTTGACCACATTCTTGTTCTTGGTCCAAAATTTTGACTTGTCAGTTGTGGAATTGGAAGGAGGCGTGTCCTTGTAGAGCTTGAGAGTTCCTTTAGCGATCATAGCTTTCTCAATGAATAGCCCCATTTCGATGACTTTGGTGAATGAGGTAGGGCATTGTATCTGAATTTGATAGCTAAGATCGGGATTCAAATTGTGGACAAACATTTCCAATAGTTGTTTCTCAGGCATGTCGTAAGAACACTTGCTAGCTAGCTGTCGCCATCGTTGTAAGAAGGTGGCGAAAGACTCTCCACCTTTTTGTTTGGTGTTGCATAGATCGAGCATAGATACTTCGTGTTCTATGTTGTAAGAGAAGTGCGTTATGAATTTATTGACAAGTTCATCAAAAGTTTTGATTCCAGGTGGAAGACGCGAGAACCACTCCATAGCCTGACCCCCTAAAGATCTTGGGAATAGTCTCATTAAGTAGGTCTCGTTGTGAGCTACTTCTAAACATGCTGCAGTGAATTCCCTGATATGATCTCTAGGATCCCCCTTCCCTTTGTATTTATCAAATTTCGGGATTCCGAACTGAAAGGGGAAAGGTTTCATGACCACACTTCTGTCAAAGGGGTACGGTGCTATATCTTCCAAGGAGTAGTTCTTGGAACTGGTGCCGATCTTAAGGTTTGAGATTTCTCGCTGGAGACTCTCAATTTGTTGTCTCACATCCGCTATAGGAGTATTTTGATCTATGTGTTGTTTTCCGCTTGTATTGGCCTGGGGGACCGTGTCATTTGTGCCTCTCTCATGTGCCTTTGGGACTGTGTCATTTGTGTCCCTCTCATGTTCATTGTCTGCATTTTCCATGATGGAGCTAATGTCAAAGTCTGCGGGGAGTTTGAGTCCGAGACTAGCAAGATGATGGAAATATTTGGTGGGATCCTCAAGGAGTACTCGCTCCACTAGGCGTTGGAATTTGCTATCTTGCATGTGTGCCACTAATTCTTCACGAGAAAATTCTTCATCATCATCGCGTGGTGGGGCGATGTGATCGGAAGGGTCGGCCATTTCAGTTAGCTTGTTGTATTGGGATCGAGTAAGAACCATGCAAGGTGGGGTGGGACGGAATGGACAAGGATTAGAAATTTTGGCAAGATGCCGACTAAGACTGTAATGAATGGGATATCTAGGACAAGACTTGGACAAAGGGTTCTCTCGCTCAATGACTTCAGGTAAGACGGTTGACACAAGACTCTAGCCACTAGCAAGGGTAGTCGATACCAGTCTCACTGTGTAGGGCTGAGTCGTCCAACAAGACTACTAGCAAAAGGTACTGTGACCTACTAGGCTTACGTGAACTCACTAAAGAAGGACCTATGTCGAACCGGTATGGGACAGAATGACGATGGGGTAAGAGTGACCAGGACAGAAGGTGATGGGGACGACCGTCGAAAGAGAGAGAAACGGGTGAAATGTGTGAAAGCTGACTGCAAGGTTGATTCTGACCTCAGAAAATGGAACTAGGCTGAAATGGGTACTCCGAACAGCTGACGAAAATTTCTCAAAAATAGAGCAGATGCTCACTGTCACACATGCGCAGAAACAGATGCGCAGCAAGAATAGGTAAATGCGCAGTAAGTCGTAGTATAAGCGCTGCTCTGGTGAGGTATGTATGCGCGGTAACAGTATGCAAATGCGCAGCAGAAAAGTATATGCGCAGCAGGTCGGCGTATATGCGCAGCAAGTCGCTGTAAAAGCGCAGCAGAATAGAGTATATGCGCAGCAGAAAGTACAAAAGCGCCGTAAGTCGGTACAAAAGCGCAGCAAGTCGCTGTATATGCGCCGCAGAAATGGATATATGCACAGTTCTGGTATTTTTGGGCAAATTTTTGGGATTTTTCTCTTTTTTTTGGGTAATTTTTGGCTGGAATAAGTCTTCCTGATATGATTCTATGAATTAATTTAGCAAGAAAACACAGCAAGCACAAAGAATGTTTTGTAGTTTTTCATTGTTTTTGTAGTTTTTCGACTCTATTTTGGACAAAAGCAAGTATAAAATCCTAGGCGAGAAATGGATTATAAGGGATTTGGGCCACTAAAACAAGAGGTTTGTAATTCGGGCAACCGTTCAAGTGGTTACACGTGCGGCGGCGCTACTCTCCGTTATGGAGTCTCCCAGCCTCACAGGGTTGCGCCTGAGAGGGTTTTGGGGGAGGTTGGCCGTCGGTGTAACATAACAACACTCGTTGCAGGAGGTTTTCACCTCAAGCACAATTTATTTTAAGTGGCTCGGTAGGGCTTGGCGTTAGCCTGTTACCACTCAGGGTCGTTCCCGCTTGGACAAGCGTGCATCCAAGGGCAGGCCCCTCCTAAAGGTTAGACAAGTAGAATGACAAGTCTGGCATTCTGATCACCCAGAAGAGGGGAGAGCATAAGCCTATTGTCATTCGCAAACACAGAATACATTGATTTAATCCACCCTAGTTAAAAAGATAAAAACTAAATGGGCTAAGCTAGTCAAACAAAACTTTGAAGTGATTTTGACAATATTGCAGTGGTTCAATTTTAAGTCCCAGAAAGCAGTTGTGAGTCCAATTTTAAATCCACGTTGCGCGAGATTGTTAACTTTGAAATTCAGGTCTCACGATATAGCAATGGTTCATTTTAACTCCAGAATGCAGTTGTGAGTTCAATTTTAAGTCCACGTTGCACGAGATTGTTAACTTTGAAATTCAGGTCTCACGATATAGCAATGGTTCATTTTAACTTCAGAATGCAGTTGTGAGTTCAATTTTAAGTCTTAGATAGCAATAACTTGGAAGTTTGTTTGCAATGCAAGCATGAAATAAACAAGTTTACTTCCTCCCTAATTAAGACTAGATGAAGATTTGTAATGAACAGCCATTTTACTCTTTCCCAAAAAAATGAAAGGTGAGCTAGTTAGATGCAACTACATGTAACTGAACCCGAGCCTAACCTGCAAAACCGCTCCAGCAAACACCTGCAAAAGGGTTAGCGTTAGCAAAATACCCTAGAAAAGAACCAAAACATGAGTCAGTTACAAATGCGCAGCTTCAGTGATCAGATGCGCAGAAGTAATCAACAGAAGCGCAACATTAACGAATGCGCCGTAAAAATGAACAGATGCGCCGTTAAAATGAACAGATGCGTAGTTTTAACGTATGCGCAGCAACAGTCGTCATAAGCGCTGTAACAGACAACGGATGCGCCGTTTTAACGTATGCGCAGCAATATTATATGAAAGCGCAGCAAAAATCAACGAATGCGCAGTTTAAACAAAAGCGCAGCAACAGTCTATAAAAGCGCCGTTACAGTCAACAAATGCGCCGTTTTACAAAAGCGCCGTAACAGTCTTCAAAAGCGCCGTAAAAATGAACAGATGCGCCGAAAGAACCTGTGCGTGACTCTGCGGGGTCTGTACGGAACCTGCCTTCAAAAAAGCTCAAAAACGGTAAAATAAAGGGGCAACGGCCCCACGGTGGGCGCCAAAAATGTGAGGGTAAAATAGTGCATCAATCAAATGAATAACAGATGACCCAAACATCAACAGGATAGAGAAACAAAGAAGATTCAAATGAACAAAGCAATGAACAAACACAGCAAACCTCTTCCGTTTCGAAACTTCTGTTGTTCGCCTATCACGAATTGTCCTTTCGCAGATGAGATGAGCCCTCAGAGAGTGCAATCTTTTAAAAGCTGTTGGAGGAAGTCGATGGTGAACGGCTGTAGTGTGATATGCAATGAAGGTGAGCTCCAATGCAACAATGGTGATCTCAAGCTTGTGGATGACAAATGGGTGCCAAAGGCGCGCTGGTGATATTTCTGCAGAGTAACGATGTCAAAAGCCTGGATGATTAGAATGAAGGGATGAAGCTTCATTTATAGACCCGGAGGAATAGGAATCAACGGTTGAGAGAAGATATGAAGATCAACGGTTGAGGATGGTTGAGGAATGTGCAACCAGTGGAAATGTGACAAGTGTCCCAGCTCCATCATGAAAGGTGGGATGTGACAAAACTGATTGGAGAGTTAACTCCATTGACTGGTCTGTTAACAGAATTGATTGATCAGTTAGAAGAGTGGATTGTGGAACTGACTGGGTTGATTGAGGATGTGACTCAACTGACAGGTTAGTTAACAGATTTGATCGATTGGTTAACTGACCTCTGATTGGAGAAGAAATAGGCCATGTGGGTGAGGGAAAATAAGATAATTAAATATTAAATATATTTAATTACATGTGCAACCTGATGAGGTGGACAAGGTGAGGTGGAAAGGTGAGGTGGAATTTTGAATTTAGAACTTTAGGATAGAGGAAATAGGATTAATTAAATAATTTATGATTATTTAATTGTGAAGGACAAATAGAAGAATTTTAATTAAATAAATAGAATTTATTTAATTATGGAACAGTGAATCGATTAAATAAATTTAGAATATTTATTTAATTAATAGAAGAAGGGAATAAATATTTAGAATATTTATTTAGGATGATTTGTGTCATTTTTAGGCGTATACAGTTTCTTATTACTCACAAGTTGAAAAGTTGTGCAGTATGCAGATGTGCAAGAACAGAGCTTTCAGAATATCAACAAATTGCAAATATGATCAGTGCCTTAAATTTTTAAAGGCTAGTGGTATCAAAGATTTTGATAGTGTTGAGAATTTTGGTTTATAAATGATCCTATTCATATTGTGTTCATAGCATGTTGTTACTGACAATGGTTGAGTTGTTATGATGTTGCAGTCCATTGGGATCTTGTTATTGAAAAGTATTGGTTATCATAGAAAAGAGCTTTAGTTGTTTCAAAGAGCTCTTATCAGATATTCGTCTGTGGTGGCTAAAGATGAAAATTCAATTCATAGCAATTATCTCTGCTTTTGATTTGTGCAAAGAGTTGTTGCAGAAAGAATTTGTTGATGCAGTTTGTTTGTTTGAATGACAAAGTCAAGAGGCAGTAGTTCTTGTGTAATACAGTATGTTTCAGATGTGGTTTTGTATCAGTATGGACAAGTGTCTTGTGTAGAACAAGAGGATAGTTCAGATGGTCTTCATTCTTTGTCATGTCAGAAAAGGTGTCAGAATAGTTTGGTTGCAGGATGATAATTTGATGGTCATATCTACTACCTTGTTGAGTAATGTTTTATGGCATATGTTTTGCATAAGTATTGAAGCTTTTAGGTGATTTGGAGATAGTGTTTCACTTGTTTCATTGATGATCTTCCTCACTAATATGTTTCAGACAGAGTTCTTCAAACTATGACATTAATGGTGATATCTTGCATTTTCATCAAAGGAAGTTAAAGGTATGTTTTGAATCAGCAATAGCAGATAGTAATGTTCAAAAAGGTTTGTCATATGATTGGCTTCAGGATTGTTATAATCATAATTCATTTCTTGTTCAAAGGTTAACATGAGTTTATGCCTTCAAAGTGTTCACAATTCAATATGATTATAATAGTTATGATCATCCTATAACATCTTTAAGTGGAGTTGTTCTGAGGGGGAGTTAATCAGAGGATTGAGTTGTCACTATCATGGGAGATTTGAAAAGAGAGGGGGAGAATTTTTTTTAGTCTTTGTCATCAGATGTCAAAAAGGGGGAGAAAGAAAAATTGCATCATGGAGTTTTGCCATCAATGACAAAGGGGGAGATTGATGGTAGTTGTTTGTCATTGATGTCAAAAAGGTATTGAGGTAGTGTACATCTTCATAAGGTATCATCAGGGTGGCTTGCACTATTGACATAGGTTGTTCAGGATCATGTCTTTCAAAGTTGTTCACTCTATCAGGAACATCAATCAGGAGTTGTTTATTTGGATAGAATAAGAGTGTTGATTGCGCCTTCAATAAGGATATTGTTAGTTGAGTTGGCTTGATTAGTGTATACCTTTCATGTGATGTGTTGATTATTAATGGTGTTGTTGTTCTTCAATTGCTTATACTGGTGATGGAGTTTTATCTTGCTAACATGGGTTGATCTTGTGCAAAGTCTTCATTCAGGATGTCTTCAAGGACTCATAAGCATCATGAGTGAGAACAATATGTGTAATGTTGATGACAGACACAGGTTGAAGGTATTAATCATGATTGATAGGTTTACAGGACTTGATTGATCAATTGATGATCACATTGGTTGTTAATGTCTATCATGTTATTATGGTGTTAAGGAAAGGACACAATGCATGTGTTGAATATTGCAGTTGAGAAATGATGATACCATTCATTCAAAGGTAATTCATTCACTAGAGCAGGACATAGGGCACATGTTAAATCCTAATATGCAATCTATAAAGCTTCATTTATGATAGATTGCTCTTTTAGTCTATTTTGATGTTGACTTGTAATAACAGGTTGCTATCACTGAAGTTGACCTTCTAAAGGGTTTATGTGCCATGAGAAAACCGGCCTCTTCAATTTCCTTCACCTCTTGCATTGGTTCCCTCTTAAGAGAAATGGGCTCATGGTTAATAATTCAAATGGCTTTATTATAAAAAAAAAAAAAAAGGTCTTAAATGAAAAAGCATTGAATTATTAATAAAGAGCTTTTTCATGAAAAGCTTCAAATTATTTAGAAACTTGTTAAAAAGGAAGAAGCCCGAATTTGTTTCTTTAAACCTATATCTCCTCCCCTTTACATGCTTTTTAAAGCATATTTGAACGTGATTTTTCTTAGGGCTGCATAATATAAGATTTTTTTTAAGGCTATCTTTTAGCCTTCTAAAAAGGAGATGTAGCTAGATTCAAGGGAGATCTTTTGGAATTTTTTTAAAGGAGATTTAAAAAAAAAAAAAAAAAAAAACATTCCCTTGCAGAAATAGAAGAAAAAAAGGTGAAAGTTTCTAAGGAGGAAGAATTTCTTTATTTTTAGAATGGTATTTTAAGGATTTTTCTAATCTTTTTATGGAAAAGATATTTGAGTAAAGGCATAAATGTTTTTTAGAAAATGAAAAGAAAAGAGGACTCTTATTCTATTTTTTGAAAATTATTTTTTTCAGATTGGAAATTGTAAAAGATGATTTTTGAAGGAATATGGAAGAAAAAGAATTTTTGTAGAGGAGAAATTGAAATGTTTTTTGAAGTAAATATGCACAAAGGATATTATTATTGAAGTTTTCTTTATGCAGAAAGATGAATGATTTTATCAGGGCAGATTGATTAGAAGAGGAAGAGTTTTTTTTTGTGAAGAGGAATGAATTCAAATGGTTGTGAAAAATATTTTTTGAAGGCATCAAATATTTTTGAAAAGAAGAATATAATCTCATTTTTTGCAGGAGAATGATTTATTTATGCAGATGAAGATAAATTTGTTTAAAGAAGATATTCTTGTAGAGAGAAGTGAAATTCCAAGAAGTTCTATTGTTTATAATTTTATTGCAAGATGTAATTGTTTATGCAGAGAAGAAAATGAACAGTCATGGGCATGAAGAGAAAATTAACTTCTTCACAGATGAAAAATGATTGTGTAGAATGTGAAAGGTTTTTCAAATTGTATATAATGGTTTTTTAGGTACCTTGACGAGTGTGTGTGTTGATGAAGAAAACAGAGATGAGCAAATAATGTATGTTATGAAGTTATGATATGCAGAGAAAAACCTTTTTGAAAAGAAAGATGAATTGATTTAAATGGTGCAAATCAGATTGAACAGCAATCACTTCTTGCACATGATATTTTTGTTTTGATTGATTGAGGAAAGCCAGTGAGGCACAGTATGCCAGTGAGGCTTATAGGTCAGTGAGACCATTTGTCAGTGAGACACTCACATCAGCCAGTGAGGCTTGTAAAGATATTTTTTAAGGTTAAGCCAGTGAGGCAGTTTTGGAGTGGTTTTTCTACCCTAGGAGGGTTTTCCACTCGTGCAATTCTTGTGTCTTGATTTATATTGATTTTCTCTCTGTTTGTGTGTATGATTTATTCATGAGATTTTAATCTCATCATTCATTCTCAATTATGTGCACATGTGTGTAATAAATGACATCTTTCTTTCTTCATGTCTTGAAAGTTGAAAGGTTAAAATTTTATACAACACTGATTCACCCCCCCTCTCAGTGTTTTCCTGAACTCCTACAATTGGTATCAGAGCCTAGGTTCCCTTTTTGAAGTCTAATAGGCTCGAGTAGGTCCTGGTAGTGGAGTAAAATGGGTAAGAAGAATAGAATTAAGAACTCAAATAAAGAAAAGATTGATGGTGATAAAAAACAAGCCTCAGTTAAGCCTAGCAATAATTTGTTGCATATGTCACCCCTGATAATTGATACAAAGAATAGTCCAGTAATTGAGAATATTGTTAAAAAGGAAGAAATTATTGTAAATGATGAAGAAACAGGCCTCTTTGTGGATGAAGTTGATTGTGAAGTTGATTTTAAAGGAGAGCTTCTATGTTCCTTGGATATAATCAAGCAACTTGGTAAAGAAAATAGGAGATTAAAAAACTAGCTTAAACAAGAAAAAGAATCCAAGGACAAAGTTGTTTTAGATCTTGAAGAGGCAAGAAATCTGGTTATGAACTTGAGAAGTCAAGTTAGTGAATCAGACAAATTAATTATCGATTTGAAGGTTGAAGTTGAGGAAGCTAAAAGGATAGCCAATGTAACAAAGTGTGAGTTGGAAACTAAAGCGGCTGAATGCCATAAGCTTCAAGGAGAACAAGTCTATTTAAGAAAAGAAATTGAGGATATTAAGAAGCAGTTTGAAAAGAGTCTAGGATTTGAAGAAGGACAATGCTCACATTCAATTGATCTAAGTCATCATGTTGCTACTCCTGAGACTAAAGGCAAAAAGAAGATTGAAACTGAGGTGAGAACCAAAGAAGAGTTTGTCAAAATGCACAATCAAAGAAGAAATCTCAGAAGAACTACTCCAGTAAGGCAAGCATATATGTATAGGTAAAATTACACATTTTTTGGTTATTGTTATATCTGTAATCATTTTGGGCACAAAGTAGTTAATTGCAGAAGAAGTCAATTTGCTTCAATAAGAAATACTAATCTTGTATGTTTCAAGTGCAACTCTCTTGGTCACATACAAAGAAATTGTAAAATGTATAGAAGGTATGATCCTACTTGGAAGCATAAAATAAATGATCAAGGGATGTCAAAAAGGACAGAAGTTGAAAAAGTTTGGAGGAAGAAAGAACCCATGAAAGTTTGGAGATTGAAACAAAGGAAAAAGAGTACAGATTCTAAACTTGTGCATCTTGCACAAGTAACTTCATCAATTGCATAATACATGGCATGAAGTTAGGGGGAGTTGTTCTTGATATATCAATTATCCCCAATAAGTTTTAGAAGGATATCATTTGATATGGTGATCTTGTCAATCTTATGAAATAAAGTTTCTTGAAGTTGATGATGATATTGCTAACAATGTTGATAGTGATTCAGGTGTTCTTTGGTTCTTTATGCACAATATGTTCAGGGCTTCAATACACAAAGTGTCATGTGCAGGATCATCCTAGTGATCTTCATAGCCTTCATTCATTTCAGATGGTCTTCATTTTTTTTTAATGTCAGAAAGGGTGTGCAAGAATATATTGGTTGAAGGTTAAAAGTTTATGTTGTCTTTATTATGGAAGTTTTTTGGCTAGAACATTTCTTGGTTATTTATCATGTTATCTTGGATTGTGATTTGTGCTTATTGGTGTTGTTACAAGAAGTGCTATTGTGCAGAATATGGTATAGTCAATGGGCAATTTATAAATAGTGGTTTGATGTTTTTTGCTTTCAGGTCCTATGCTTCATGGTTTCTTATTACTCACAAGTTGAAAAGTTGTGCAGTATGCAGATGTGCAAGAACAGAGCTTTTAGAATATCAACAAATTGCAAATATGATCAGTGCCTTAAATTTTCAAAGGCTAGTGGTATCAAAGAGTTTGATAGTGTTGAGAATTTTGGTTTATAAATGATCCTATTCATATTGTGTTCATAGCATGTTGTTACTGACAATGGTTGAGTTGTTATGATGTTGCAGTCCATTGGGATCTTGTTATTGAAAAGTATTGGTTATCATAGCAAAGAGCTTTAGTTGTTTCAAAGAGCTCTTATCAGATATTTGTCTGTGGTGGCTAAAGATGAAAATTCAATTCATAGCAATTATCTCTGCTTTTGATTTGTGCAAAGAGTTGTTGCAAAAAGAATTTGTTGATGCAGTTTGTTTGTTTGAATGACAAAGTCAAGAGGCAGTAGTTCTTGTGTAATACAGTATGTTTCAGATGTGGTTTTGTATCAGTATGGACAAGTGTCTTGTGCAGAACAGGAGGATAGTTCAGATGGTTTTCATTCTTTGTCATGTCAGAAAAGGTGTCAGAATAGTTTGGTTGCAGGATGATAATTTGATGGTCATATCTACTACCTTGTTGAGTAATGTTTTATGGCATATGTTTTGCATAAGTATTGAAGCTTTTAGGTGATTTGGAGATAGTGTTTCACTTGTTTCATTGATGATCTTCCTCACTAATATGTTTTAGACAGAGTTCTTCAAACTATGACATTAATGGTGATATCCTGCATTTTCATCAAAGGAAGTTAAAGGTATGTTTTGAATCAGCAATAGCAAATAGTAATGTTCAAAAAGGTTTGTCATATGATTGGCGTCAGGATTGTTATAATCATAAATCATTTCTTGTTCAAAGGTTAACATGAGTTTATGCCTTCAAAGTGTTCATAATTCAATATGATTATAATGGTTATGATCATGCTATAACATCTTTAAGCGGAGTTGTTCTCAGGGGGAGTTAATCAGAGGATTGAGTTGTCACTATCATGGGAGATTTGAAAAGAGAGGGGGAGAAATTTTTTTAGTCTTTGTCATCAGATGTCAAAAAGGGGGAGAAAGAAAAATTGCATCATGGAGTTTTGCCATCAATGACAACGGGGGAGATTGATGGTAGTTGTTTGTCATTGATGTCAAAAAGGTATTGAGGTAGTGTACATCTTCATAAGGTATCATCAGGGTGGCTTGCACTATTGACATAGGTTGTTCAGGATCATGTCTTTCACAGTTGTTCACTCTATCAGGAACATCAATCAGGAGTTGTTTATTTGGATAGAATAAGAGTGTTGATTGCGCCTTCAATAAGGATGTTGTTAGTTGAGTTGGCTTGATTAGTGTATACCTTTCATGTGATGTGTTGATTATTAATGGTGTTGTTGTTCTTCAATTGCTTATACTGGTGATGGAGTTTTATCTTGCTAACATGGGTTGATCTTGTGCAAAGTCTTCATTCAGGATGTCTTCAAGGACTCATAAGCATCATGAGTGAGAACAATATGTGTAATGTTGATGACAGACACAGGTTGAAGGTATTAATCATGATTGATAGGTTTGCAGGACTTGATTGATCAATTGATGATCACATTGGTTGTTAATGTCTATCATGTTATTATGGTGTTAAGGAAAGGACACAATGCATGTGTTGAATATTGCAGTTGAGAAATGATGATACCATTCATTCAAAGGTAATTCATTCACTAGAGCAGGACATAGGGCACATGTTAAATCCTAATATGCAATCTATAAAGCTTCATTTATGATAGATTGCTCTTTTAGTCTATTTTGATGTTGACTTGTAATAACAGGTTGCTATCACTGAAGTTGACCTTCTAAAGGGTTTATGTGCCATGAGAAAACCGGCCTCTTCAATTTCCTTCACCTCTTGCATTGGTTCCCTCTTAAGAGAAATGGGCTCATGGTTAATAATTCAAATGGCTTTATTATAAAAAAAAAGGTCTTAAATGAAAAAGCATTGAATTATTAATAAAGAGCTTTTTCATGAAAAGCTTCAAATTATTTAGAAACTTGTTAAAAAGGAAGAAGCCCGAATTTGTTTCTTTAAACCTATATCTCCTCCCCTTTACATGCTTTTTAAAGCATATTTGAACGTGATTTTTCTTAGGGCTGCATAATATAAGATTTTTTTTAAGGCTATCTTTTAGCCTTCTAAAAAGGAGATGTAGCTAGATTCAAGGGAGATCTTTTGGAATTTTTTTAAAGGAGATTTTTTTTAAAAAAAAAAAAAACTTTCCCTTGTGGAAATAGAAGAAAAAAAGGTGAAAGTTTCTAAGGAGGAAGAATTTGTTTATTTTTAGAATGGTATTTTAAGGATTTTTCTAATCTTTTTATGGAAAAGATTTTTGAGTAAAGGCATAAATGTTTTTTAGAAAATGAAAATAAAAGAGGACTCATATTCTATTTTTTGAAGATTATTTTTTTCAGATTGGAAATTGTAAAAGATGATTTTTGAAGGAATATGGAAGAAAAAGAATTTTTGTAGAGGAGAAATTGAAAGGTTTTTTGAAGTAAATATGCACAAAGGATATTATTATTGAAGTTTTCTTTATGCAGAAAGATGAATGATTTTATTAGGGCAGATTGATTAGAAGAGGAAGAGTTTTTTTTTGTGAAGAGGAATGAATTCAAATGGTTGTGAAAAATATTTTTTGAAGGCATCAAATATTTTTGAAAAGAAGAATATAATCTCATTTTTTGCAGGAGAATGATTTATTTATGCAGATGAAGATAAATTTGTTTAAAGAAGATATTCTTGCAGAGAGAAGTGAAATTCCAAGAAGTTCTATTGTTTATAATTTTATTGCAAGATGTAATTGTTTATGCAGAGAAGAAAATGAACAGTCATGGGCATGAAGAGAAAATTAATTTCTTCATAGATGAAAAATGATTGTGTAGAATGTGAAAGGTTTTTCAAATTGTATATAATGGTTTTTCAGGTACCTTGACAAGTGTGTGTGTTGATGAAGAAAACAGAGATGAGCAAATAATGTATGTTATGAAGTTATGATATGTAGAGAAAAACCTTTTTGAAAAGAAAGATGAATTGATTTAAATGGTGCAAATCAGATTGAACAGCAATCACTTCTTGCACATGATATTTTTGTTTTGATTGATTGAGGAAAGCCAGTGAGGCACAGTATGCCAGTGAGGCTTATAGGTCAGTGAGACCATTTGTCAGTGAGACACTCACATCAGCCAGTGAGGCTTGTAAAGATATTTTTTAAGGTTAAGCCGTGAGGCAGTTTTGGAGTGGTTTTTCTACCCCAGGAGGGTTTTCCACTTGTGCAATTCTTGTGTCTTGATTTATATTGATTTTCTCTCTATTTGTGTATATAATTTATTCATGAGATTTTAATCTCATCGTTCATTCTTAGTTATGTGCACATGTGTGTAACAAATGACATCTTTCTTTCTTCATGTCTTGAAAGTTGAAAGGTTAAAATTTTATACAACACTGATTCACCGCCCCTCTCAGTGTTTTCCTGAACTCCTATAGTCTCATGGAATGTCATGACAAGGAGATGCATAGACAAGGACATCACCATGAGATCACATTTCTTTAAAGCATCTTTTCAAACAGCTCACTACCTTGTCTATGCTACCACATTTTCCATACATGTCTACCAAAGCTTGTTGATCCACTCCACACTATTCTTTGACAAATTCTCTCTAATAAACTCATCCAATTACCACCAATTAGACCCCAAGACATGACACCAGAGAGGGGTATGAGCCTATGACATCTTATATAGCATATGATTGACTCCAACATCATCTAGGTCCCTCCTTTGTTGAGTTTAAAATTCCCCATGATGGTAATGTCTTCACCATTTCTCATAGCCCATACCAACTAGTTGTTACCTTAAGACACTTCTCCTTAGATTATTTTTTGTCAACCCCTTCTAGTCCACCTCAACCTCATACCAATTCCCTCTTTCACCTTTACCTATCTTATGCCTCTAAACGCATTGTTGCCCCAACCCCACAACCTCTTTCTATTACTTCACCTACTCCACTAGCTATGCCCCTATCTTTCCCACCATATATCCACCATTACTACTTCACCTTCCTCATTGACTTCTATCTCCCCTCTAACACCCCTCCAAGATAAAGTAAAAGAAAAAGTGTAGGACCTTTCCCCATCCACTTCTAATAGTAGGCCTAAGAAACTTCCCCAACACTACACCCAACCTACTAAACAACCCATATCTACCCTACCTATTTCCTAATATACCCTTACCAGATGTCCCAGACCTAGTTTGCTTCCAACCCACCCCTTGACAAACCTCAAGACAAAGAAAATGATAAGAAATTTTTAAAATAAGGTTTTTCTTCTCCTATCTAGTATCTTTCCCCCCTCATATTATCCCACAAACTCTTGATATTCCTCCTTCCCATAAACCCATAAACTTACCTAATGTCTATGTGATTTCTAGTTTAGGCATTGCAATGTAAACCCACAAACTCTATTTTAGGCATTGTCCTACCTCCACAACTACCAAACAAAAAAAAATTTGAGCACAACCCTATCCCACCCTACCACCAACCTAAACCTAAACTAACACCTTCACTCCCTCTCTGATTTCTTAAACTTAAAATTTGATGCTACTATGGTCCCTCCTTTGTTGACCCTTATACCACACAATAGTCATGAATCTTCATCTAATTTTTATATATGCATGTGACTTGTGTGCTTTATTGTGTGTAGTTCCATGTTTAGGTGAATGTGTGTGTATGTTAGGAGCCATGACTTGCATCACTATTATAGTTTTTGTAACTGAATAATGTTGTTTTATTTTTAAATGATGCAAGGCTACGGAGACACCTCCCGATGTTCATAGGGAAATGGAGCATGGTGTGTCTTTTGTGATTTAGAGCTCCATGCCTTTGACATGGGTATGATGCAGATTAGTAAATTTCAAATTACATTAGTTGTTATAGTTGTTTATTTTTGAAAAATTAAATGATTATTGATTTGAAGTTTAATTTCTATCTGGATGGTTTCTATAGGACATGGCAATACCACAACCTAATCCTAGTACTGAGGCAAATGAGGAGACAAATTTTTAGATAGTGGTAAGTGGTTATTTTGTTAAATGTTTCATTTTTTATAATGTAATTTATATATATTAATGTTTATACTTTTTATTGTAATAGCTACTAATCCATGAACAACTAAATAGGAGGAGTAGCCCTCGGGTTCATAGTAGACCACCCTCATATGCATTTCCATCCCCTCGAAGATCAAAGGTTGTCCATGATCTATTCTCTTCATTGGATAGAGGGGAATGACTTTTTATTGTGTTCCTTTGTTGTATGCCTATATGGAATTTGTGGACATATATTTTGTATTGCATATAGTTGACATTGTATGCCTATATGGCATTCTTGTAAGCCTATAGGACTATTTTGTATATATGGTATACTTATATTGACAAATATTGGTGTATGCCTATATGGATATTTGGTTAATACAAATCATTTTTGTTGATCATTATGTAATAGGATAGGTGCAGTGTAGATCAATTTTTGTATGCCTTTAGGTTTCAAAGTTTAATTATCAAAGAATCCATCCCAATTGATGATAAGAGAATTTGAATTTTGGGTTGAAAGTTTTAGTATCTCAAAACTAGACATTCTCGAGAAAATAGAGAAAGGAAGATTGGTCATGTGTGCTTCTTTTTTTAATGTTTCAATTTTACGTTGTTGTATGATATTGCTTTTTTGTGTGTCTTCAAATGTGTATTTGAATTGTTATTTTATGTATGTTTGGATACTTGTGTTGTACTAAGGTTAAGATTCTTGTTGTATGGGATGCATATAGTTCTACCTTGGGCATGTGTTCTTAGTAAGACATATATCCTCACCCAAAGAGAGCTTTGATAATATGGGATGTGATTAGCAATTCATGTGGATTTGAATATGATCTTGGATGTATAGTTCTAAGTCAAACTTGTAGGATTAAAATGACTTGTGGTTACTATCAATGGTCATATTTGGCTTGATCATGTACTTGTATTTATTTGTGTATTAGATGCTAGAAAGGATGTGTTGATGTTAGTTGAGAAATCTATTTCCATGCATTTGAGATATTTTGGATCCATGAATTTATGTGTATACTTATATGTTAATAAGGAAATGAATTTAATAAGATAATCACCATTCTAGCACACTTTTGAATTATGGATAGTGCTTGATCACCTTGATTTATGGATGGGGAGGAAAGGGATATCCTCGCGTTATTAGGTTCAACCCCTTCCTCAATTAGCACCAAGACCATAGGCTCTTAGAGGATTCATTTGTAGAGTTGAGCTTGGAGTTATTCAAATATTGTTTATGATGTACATTGTAATATGGCCACTTGTATTTATGGTGGGTGGTTCATGGCTTATTTTATTCATTATCATTGATGATCTAGTTTTAGTATTTGACCCCTTGTATATCTTGGCTATGTAATGATGTTATCTTCAAGCTTAATAACACAGTGACCTAAAGGTGGAAGAAGATGAGGGTTGAACAACATGGATATGACAACATGAAGATGATATTAAGGTTTAAAAGAGTAGCCTAACAGAGGTCTATTTCAAGCCTAATAGGGGTCTAAGATTGTAGTGATGGAACAATGCATTGAAGGACTAAAACAAACCCTACAGAGATAGTACTAGAGAACAAAGTCAAGGTGAACCAAGATAAAAGAACAAGCAGTTCATTTAAGACTGTGTTGACTGCTAAAACAAGTATGTTAACAACCATAAGATGCATGTTGATATGTGAAGACTATAACAGTTATAGCAAAGGCAATGTGTGAGGATATCGCTGGTACAATGTAGCTCAGACTGTTTCGGCATGTTTGGGTACGAAACAAGACCATACCTAGCCTAAATGTACCCATCCTAATGTGTTGGAATAGTTAGTTTGGTCGTACGAGGAGCAGAATGAAATTTACACCCCTTTGCAATTTTACACTGCATGCATCTGACTATTTTTGGGGCAGTAGAAAAACTTTCACCATGGGCAAATGACTCAGAGATATAAAAATTGAGACAGGTTATTATATAGGGACCCTACGTGATCCCATAGCCTCAAATGGAATGTTTCTAAGTGACACAGTTTTTAAGTAATAGCTCATCAAAGATTGCTACCTTTTTGCACTTTGGACAATGTAGCTCGAACTGTTTCAGCATGTTTGGTTGTGAAATAGGACCATGCCTAGCCTAAATTTACCTATCCAGATGCATTGAAATAGTCATTTTGGCCCCATCAAGAGCAGGACGAAAGTTACACCCTTTTGCAACTTTACACTACCTCCTTCTGATAATTTTTAGGGCAGCAGAAAACCTTTCACCACGGGCAAATGCCTTAGAGATATGAAAAAATGAGAGAAGTTATTGTAGAGGGACCCTATGTGATCACGTTTCCTTAGATGGAATGTTTCTAAGTGACACGGTTTCTGAGTAACAACTCATCAAAGATTGCTACCTTTTTGCACTTTGGACTCTTCAAGGATATCACCGGTACAATGTAGCTCAGACTATTTCGGCAAGTTTGGGTGCAAAATAGGACCATGCCTAGCCTAAACATACCCATCCAGACACGTTGGAATAGTCATTTTGGTCACATCAGGAGCAGGACGAAAGATACACCCCTTTGCAACTTTACACTACCTCCTTCTGACAATTTTTGGGGCAGCAGAAAACCTTTCACCACGGGCAAATGCCTCAAAGATATAAAAACTTAAGAGAGATTATTGTAGAGAGACCCTATGTGATTGTATTGCCTTAGATGAAATGTTTCTAAGTGACACAGTTTCTGAGTAACAACTCATCAAAGATTGTTGCCTTTTTGTAGTTTGGACTCTTCAGGGATATCACCGGTACAATGTAGCTTAGACTATTTCAGCATGTTTGGGTGCAAAATAGGACCATGCCTAGCCTAAACATACCCATTCGGATACATTGGAACAATCATTTTGGTTGCATCAGGAGCAAGACAAAAATTACACCCCTTTGCAACTTTACACTACCTCCTCCTGATGATTTTTGAGGGAGCAAAAAACCTTTCACCATGGGCAAATGCCTTAGAGATATAAAAAACTGAGAGAGGTTATTGTAGAGGGACCCTATGTGATTGTGTTTCCTTAGATAGAATTTTTCTAAGTGACATAGTTTCTGAGTAACAACTCGTCAAAGATTGCTGCCTTTTTGCACTTTGGACTCTTTAGGGATATCGTCGGTACAATGTAGCTTGGACTGTTTCGGCATGTTTGGGTGCAAAATAGGAGTATGCCTAGCCTAAATGTACCCATCCAAATGTGTTGGAATAGTAATTTTGGTCGCATCAGGAGAAGGACGAAAGTTACACCCCTTTGTAACTTTACACTACCTCCTTCTGATGATTTTTGGGCCAGCAGAAAACCTTTCACCACAGGCAAATGCCTTAGAGATATTAAAAACCGAGAGAGGTTATTGTAGAGAGACCCTACATGATCGTATTTCCTTAGAAGGAATGTTTCTAAGTGACATGGTTTCTGAGTAATAGCTCATCAAAGATTGCTGCCTTTTTTCACTTTGGACTCTTCAGGGATATCATCGGTACAATGTAGCTCAGACTGTTTTGGCAAGTTTGGGTGAAAAACATGACCATTCCTAGCCTAAATGTACCCATCTAGACATGCTAGAACTATTAGTTTGGTCGCATCAAGAGCAGGATGAAAGTTACACCACTTTACAACTTTACACTACCTCCTAATAATTTTTGGGGTAGCAGAAAAGCTTTCACCACTGGAAAATACCTCAGAGATATAAAAAATTGAGAGAGGTTTGTTGCAAATATGTACCTATGATGTGTTGTCATTGATGTCAATATATCTCTTTGTCTGAGATAGTGAAGACAGTGCAGTTCAGTAAAGTAGATTAGTCAGCATTCCCAGTGAGACAAAGATTAGAGTCCATGGACTTAAGGGTTTTGTAGAGGATTGTATGAAGTTGCTCCAGTTAAGATTTGAGAAGTCCACATGAAGGATTGGTGAAGTTATGGCCATTTGAGTAGAACTGGGTTTTGCAGTTGTTCAGAAGTAACAACGTGATAGGGATTTGGTTCGGATTGCTCTGCATTGGAATATTATAGTCTACAGATCTAGAGGTATGTTTTAGATGTTGGTTTGTATCCTCAACTCAAGTGGTTCATGGTTTGGAGGTCCGCAAGTAATCTTTCTAGTGTGACAGTCATGACAGTTGGTGTTCTTGAGTTCCCGTATGAAGATGCAAGGGATTCTGGTGATTTGAGGTGGCACAATTGTTTCTATTGATTTCATTGTGCTTGTGGAGGTCTTTGGATCGTGTGCCTATTGTTTTATTGGTCCACATTGAGGATTGAGATCGTAGTTGAAGATTTCTCCTTGGGTGTTGCTATTCTTTCCAGTCTTGGCCGACCGGATGCTTGGTGCATGTTGCGAATGATCTAAGAGAAGTTCTATGGAGTGTGGCATTTTGTTTGAGGAAGATTTGAGTCCCAGCTATGTTTGGCCAACAGTGTAATGGTTCACATGTAGCATTTTAATTCTTGTGATTATAATTGCTTGTAATTCCTATATTGGATAATGTTCCAGATAAATGATTGTAAGGCCAACTTTGATGTTCATTCCAAAGTCGATGTCATGTATAAATAAGTGTTATAAAGTCGTGGAAAAGTGGGGATGTGAGTGAAGATGCGAAGATAGTGAGGAAGTATTCAGGGGCAGAGCAGAGGTGTTGTGAGTTCTAATGGAACTAAACTTTGGCATGGAGAAGATGTTGTTTCTTAGTTCAACCTTTTGGTGTTAACCAAGTGAATGTTTCTGTAGGCAGTGAGCCTCCTTTGAGCAATGAGCTCTGGGTAGTGCACCCAAAGGCAAGTGCCTTCCCATTTTTATATTCTTTTAATAGAGAATAAATTGTGTGGGTTAACCCCCACCATGGTTTTTCCCTTAACCGGATTTCCACGTAAAAATCCTAGTGTTATATGTGTTGATGGTGTTTTTCTACTCATGTGTTGTTGTTTCATGGTTTCATGGTTATATCATTAATCTATTAATAAGTGGTAAAGAAGATTAAATGCAGAAAAGATAAAGTTTTGTGACAACTGATTCATCCCTGCCCTCTTAGTTGTCTATCCTAATTTCAACAAGGTTATTGTAGAGGGACCCTACATGATCGCGTTACCTCAGACGATATGTTTCTAAGTGACATGGTTTATGAGTAACAGCTCATCAAAGATTGTTGCCTTTTTGCACTTTGGACTCTTTAGAGATATCACCGATACAATGTATCTCAGACTGTTTCGGCATGTTTGGATGCAAAACAGGACCATTTCTAGCCTAAACATACCCATCCGAATGCGTTGGAACTGTCAGTTTGGTTGCATTAGGAGCAAGGCACCAAAAATGCTAAAATGAAAAGTTGCTTTGTGTAACTTGACAACATTGAAACTTTTTTGCAATAAGACTCAAAGTCTCAAACTAACCCCAAATAACTCAAGCGGACTCAAAAACATATGAAATGGTCTGAGAAGACCTTATTATATACAATTGACTCAATCAAAACAAAATTTCACTTTTTTACATACTTACAACTCAATGTAACATGATTTTACAAAATCAATGTGAATACTTACAAATTAATCCAACGAACATTCTGGGTTTGCTCTACTCTTTATAGTGTCAAGTATTGCCTCATGGTCAGACTCACACACCTTCCACAAGGTCTTGTTCAAAGGTCTACCCTGATATTGTATCAAATGAATATTGGATGCCACAACAAGATTCTAGTAATGAAGAATTTTCTGATGCATGTCAAAGTCCTGAAACAGGTAAACATTAACACTCTTATGTGGGTACCTTCTAAGCCATGTTCCAGTAACAACCATTGAGCATGTAGGGTATTTGATGTTTTCTCCATCTGTAACTGGGGCCTCCAATTTATTTTTTCCCTCAACACAATGACACAAGTAATAATATGTTCCCTCTTCGTTATCTTCATCTGCAATAACTACATATACATGCCCTACATTGATATTTGTAGCAAATTAGATGAAATTAGTCAACATTACAAAAACACTACAAAGTAAGATAACATTAGGAATTTCAAAACTATGCAAATAGATATATTACCTGGTTGAACTAGATCTGATATGTGGTCATGATTCCATCTCTATTAGTTCCAGTGCTGTCATGGGTCAATACATGTCAAGTGGGCTAAGATAACTTAACTGTCATTCGTCAACCCACTCCTTTGACTCACACTCATCCTAGGCTTGAATTGTACATGAAGAACAAAAGCATGCCATCTTCTGCATATGGATACTCCATGAACCTGCAATTGAACTTCTGAAAGAGTGCATCTCACTTGATCCTGTTAGTGTAGAACAGTCCTCATATGGTGCAATGTTAGTATCATCTATCGACCAAAAAAATCTACAAACTAAAGACTTACCTTCATTACCTAGACCCATGGAAGCATTACACCACTCGATGATTGATTTTGCATCTGTCAACTTTGCATTGTCTTTATACTTTAACTCTTCTCGTGCTATGGCTCTTTTCATACATGCTCCTGCACCATCATGCTCCCCCTTTCCATGCCCGGCCTCACAAAAGTTCTACATATGCTAAACACCTATAAAATTATGCCTCTTGGTTAGCCAATAGAAATTCCATGAGTTCTTGAATAGTGATGCATAATTATCTAATCATATGATATGTTGACTAAATGATATGCCCCTTCTAGCCAAATCATTATAGAACACCTGAAAGCAACGTTGCATGAACTCTATAGAATGTGTGAGATCATCACTAACATAGAAATGATACTCCCTTATGATCTTTATGTCATGCTCTGTACTATCATTTGTATGAATGAATGTAATGTGCACAAATATAGAAACCTGTGTTGAGTTGTAATATTGTGATTGCACCTCACGTTGTGGCTGTAGACTGTAGTTCTCTACAAAGTTGACAAATGAAACAATGCTACCAATTGGAAATGTGTCCTTGCATAACTTGAATTGCAAGTCCAACCATCGAGATCTATGGGCATGTCTTGCATACTCATACACTATACTGTCACGAAATATAGGCATAAATTGATACACTAGAATCTTTTCAATAACCAATTCACAACTCTTTGCTTTTTTACCATCTTTTGTATTGTATGCCACTATTTTATACTTGCCAAACTCTACTAGTTTGTTTACAACCGCATGTGTTCTTTCCATATGTTCACATATTGACATACGTTGCAAGCCACCACAATGCTGACATGTGTCATCCAAGCATAATTTCCTATAGAATATTTGACCTTCCTCTCTTTCACATAAAATTCTTGATATGAAGTCTCTTGAAGATGTTAGTGGGGCATGTATGCCACAATCCTGCAAAACATTGTTAGTATGCAAATCTAAACATATAGACCGATAAACATCAAAATGGTTAGAAAATTCAATATGTAATCTACAACAAGTAGTGCGTGTGTGATTTATCTTGACATAGAAAGGTTTTAGCATTTAAAAATATATTTGACAAATTTTAATTTGAGGATACATCTCTAGAAATTTACCAAAAAACTGTGTTTGAGTCATATCCAAAAAATTCTTTGGATGTGGCTCATGTTTCTGACTATCGATTCTCCTTCTTACCACATCCCTTTGATTTGGAGATACCCTTGTGTAATTCTTCCAAAAGTCTTCAATTAGTGATCTCAATGCTTCAACAATTGGTTTATCTTTTTGTGGTAGTCTCCCCAAGAATGCCCATAATTCATTGGCATTAGTGTCCTCAATTCTTTGGTGCCTTCCAATGGCTCTTGATAAAGTTTTCCTATTAATTCTCAATGCTTGACTCATCTTTCTAATGAGACAAGCTTTCTTCGTTTGACTACTTACTATAGTCTTTTGTGCATGAGGTGTTACCTACACTCTCATATGCACTCATTAGATTTTTGACAATAGATTTTTCACTTGAAGCCTCTGATGTTCTCAACCCAAGAATCTTCATGATGGACCTATATTTTATACTTCGCATCATTTCAATGAATAGTTGACATCTTGCGGTCTCATTTAACTTTTCAAAGAACAATCTCTAAATCTTATGAGCATATCTTCTACAAGTGTGTTTTGGAAACTTACCTTCCATTGGCTGCAAAATATTCTCATCAATATCAATCAAATACTTTGGCTTTCTATGTAAAATTCTAGGTGGTGTTAAGATAGGTAAATTCATCTCAACATTAGGAATTTCATCAATATTTAAATGAGATGGGCTAGATGGCATACCTTCAATCGAAGATGGAATAGATGACATACATTGAGGTTGAGGTGGGAATGATGGCGTACCTCCTTCATCACATGTGAGTGATGATGTACTCTCAACTTGAGATGCAGTAGATGGTTTCCTTACATGTTGACTTGTGGTAGAGAACATGTCTCCAACTACGGTATTCAAATCTCTCATAGCATGAAGTTTTTGCATTCATTCTCTTTGTGCCGCCAATACCATATCTCTTTTTGATGGTTGTGGTTCCTCTTCAATTGGCATGTCTTCATTTATTATGTCTAATTTCCTCTTCTCACGAAGTTTCCTCATAGCCACTACTTTCTTTGTATTCTTATCTTCTATCTCTTCCTATGTTGATTTAATTCTTGATTGTTTCCTCGGCATGACGGAAAATTTGTCTGTAGCATGATAAAGAGACCAATATTAGTTCCTAAGAAATGAATCCATACAAATAACTAAAATATATGTCATTCAACCCTTCATAGTAAATGTACATACAATAATCATGTAGAAGAGTAAATGTCACTCAACCAAAATAGGTACAAATCATACAAAGCATTATTGCAGCCATACAAAGCATTTTGGTACAAAGTTCACTTCGGTCCTATGAGGATAAGGTCAAAGGAGAGTCACCTATTAAGGCTACAAGTGAAGAGTACATGGGATTTCATATTGACTACAAGGTTGAAGATGTTGGAGATCAAGAGGGTGAAGAAGGGATATCAAGAGACAATTATTAAAGTCAAGGCTCATTAATATAGCAATGCCAAACTCAAGTAGATAATATGGCAATGCCAAACTCAAGTAGATAATCATGTACATAAGCTAAATTTCCATAAAAGCCACTATGAAAAAGTAGACAATCTGCTGTCATAACCAACACTTAGGATAATCATGAATAGGTACAAATGCCTTGCTCAAGAGTGTTGTTGATCTTTGCAATGAGAATGAAGGTGAGGATGTGGTGCAGGGCACCATAGGTCTTATTGAAGAAAATTTCTAAGTGTTAGTATTTGGTAGGATGAAGTCATGGTTTTATTTGTAATAAGGTCCTTGAGACCATTTATCATGTTGTTAGTAGTTTGGAGTCATTCTAAAGTCAATTTTGTAAATGTTGAAAAAGTTGTCAAAACAACTTTGCATTTTTGCATTTTGAGGAAGTTGAACGATTGGTATTTCAAAAGTCAGTTGTGATGGTTGGATATGGTTGGTAAATGCTAAATATACTTTGTAATGGTGAAGACAAGGTTCGAGTGTGTACTTTAAAGATTGAGCATCAATAAAATATTGTTTTCTATGTTTTTCCATGTGTTTTTTCTGCTACAGGAGATAGTACGGCCTTGTACAGCCTGTAAGTGGTCTAAACTTCATTAGAATTGATGTGGAATTGAATCTATGCTCTGACAAACTTGGTTTCATTGAATTTCATTCCAATTTGAGCATTTTAGAGGCAAATTATTCTAGACTATTCTGAAACCCTAGGTTTTAGTGTCTTGAGTGAAGAAAAATGAGTTTTTGAGCCATTCCACCAATGAAAAGGCCTGAGAATTGGTGGAATGGAAGTAGTTAGGTTGTTTTTTGTGTTCATGTTGTTTGCAGGAGCAGGGGAGTTAGATTGATGATAGTTTGTTGATGCCTTAGGCTGAAAACTCATGTTTTTAGGCAATTAAGTTGCATAAGGGTTAGGGTTTGTAGAAAAACTATTTGGAAGGTGTTTGTAATGCTTGAAAAGGTTGAGGCAGACCCAATTTGACCCAATTTGACATGTTTGGAGTCTTGGTTTGAATATTGGAATCCTGGAGATCAAAAAACATGTAGTGACCTATTTGCACAAGCTTAATTAAGCCTCTTGTCAAGTGGGACAGTCAAATTTAAGGTCTATTATTACAAAACAACCACCCTTAAATTTTGGATATGTTTTAAAACTCCCAAAAGGGTATCCTAAACAGCTTTTGGATTGTGGGTTGGAGTTGTTTTCTGAAAGATATACCACAAAAACCCTATTTGTTGTCCTACAAGGGAAATAGAAGATTGTGAAGGTAATCACTAAGTTGGGACTCTAGAATTTGGGAATTTGATTGTTTCAGTGTTTGTAGAAGTTCTCCACCCTACTTTGCATCAGGATGGGTGTTACAAAAAGATATCCTAGACAAGTTCATCTCATGGAGACATGTCTGTCATATTCAGATACAAATAAGACTGTCACAGCTATGAGGGTAGTCATAACAATCCTAACTATCTAAGACTATCACACCTAGTTCTAGAGACAACCATTATTTTTTATCACTTCATGCACATGATAACAAATTTATTCGTAAGGTTCTAAGAGGATTATTTTAGAGATTTTTCAATATAGACAAAAGGTGAAAGTTTGAAGAAGATTGACCAAGTGCTCATAAAGGATTGTCATGCCATAACTGATTTATTCAAAAGGATAGTCATATTCATGAAATTTGCATTGAGTTTGATTTAATTTGAGGTGGTGTGATGGAGTTTAATTATGTTCAATAAGTTTCACATACGACTGTCCTAACACTGCAAACCATTGAAACACACATGAAGGAAATCTAAATTGCTGAAATACATAGTGTGTAATTCACAGGGTAGTCCTAGGGATAGCCATCTAGGGTTATTGTGATTAGATAATTATGGAATGATGAAGCCACTATGACATGATGAATTATATGATTCATGAATACAATGATGGAGATCCATGGAGAAAACCAAGGAGGACAAGATAAGACACGAAATTTGTGAAGTTGCCAATGGCAACAAATTTACCACCTAGCTGTCCTTAACTAATCCATGATTGTAAATGGATGTATTTTGGCTTCTATTGACTAAAAGTGACTTATTTATGATGAATATAATGCTTATAATTGTTTCTTGCATGTCTAAGAAGTTGGAAACAAGTGGACATTAGCTAGAGCTATCTTGGAAACATGAATATTTGGAGACATACCTAGGACTATCATAAAAATAATTAGACTAATCTCTGTAATTTAGGGTATTGAAAGGTATATAGTCAACCAAGGTAACCACTATCATGTGCTAACAAAGGACAATTAGGAAATTTTGAAATATTGTTGTGTCATGTGCATACAAATCATCATGAATAGGGGCATAAGGAATATCCTAGCCCAAGATACTAAAGAGGTCTCCACATCCACCAACATGAAGAATAATGTAGCATAGCATGGATCATGATTGGATTAAGTCTATTGGGATTTACTTGTATGATCTTGGCACCTATTCATTTTTATTTTAACTTGTTAATATGACAAGATAATAGTATTTCATTATGCTTAATGGATTGTATATTTATATGTTGTAAGGATTTATTCTTGTATAGTTCAAGACATTGTAGGCTGCTTTCTTGATCGTGATTGTGTCTATTTTAATTAATGTTGACCTTTGAGATATCTTTTATTATGCATACCATGAACTAATTTAAAACATAGTCTATTATATAAACACAAAATATGTATACATAGTCTTTTATTATGCATACTAGATACAAGTGATATAAACATGTATGATAAAGCATGATAAAGTAATTCAAATAGAATTAAGGAAAATGTAAAGAACATGCATGTAATGACTTGACATACCTAAAAAATGGAGATTCGAATGGAGAGAGTACCCAATTATGTAGTGTTTTTTTCTTCTTGCATCAAACTCCTCAACAATTTGAGTTTTTCACCACTTGCTTCCTTTTCAACGTTAAATTGAATAACACTCAAATAGAATTAACTTAACAATACTATTAACCAATCTATAATGTTAAATTCCTACAATTCAATCACAATTAACATTGTAACACCACAAAAATTGAAACTTGAATTGATATATATCAAATCCAATGTGAAAACTATGTTATTTCCTCCTTAAGGTGGTGGAAAGTTCATCCAAAGGTGGTGAAAATTTCATGCAAAGGTAGTAGAATGTGCAAAATGTGCATGTCAACTTCCCAACAGCATGAAAACACTTTTTCTTAGAACACACGCATAAAAAATATAAAAATAAAGTATGTGGGCCTGGATCATGGGGGTCCAGGCCTTTTTACCATTTGTATAGTAACCCAAAATGCAATCACATTATAACATACTCGCGTTTTGTCCTGCTATAGACTGATCCATAAATATTTGTGCCTATCTCACCTTTAATAGTACCTTTGCAATATCTCTCACCTCTAGTTCCATTAGCTCATGTTCTATCTCTCACCTCTCTATATATCACTTATCTCTCCTCCAGCCCTCTCTACCTTTCCCCTCTCTATGTATCTTAGTCACTCCTTGTCTACCTCTCCATCCATCCTTAGCCATCTAGGTCTCACTTAACCCTAAACCCTAAAGCCTCAACCCTTAACCCTTAAACCTTAAATCCTAAACTCTATCCCTAAACCCTCAACACTTTACCTTAAACCCTAATCCCTCAACCCTAAACCCTACACCCTATCACTAAACCCTTGACACTCTATGTTAATCCTAATCCCTCGACCCTCAACCCTCAACCCTCAACCCTAATCCCTCAACCCTTAACCCTAATCCCTCATCCCTAAACCCTAAACGCTATCCCTATTCCTAAACCCTCAACCCTCAACACTATATGTTAAACCCTAATCCCTTATCCCTAAACCCTAAACCTTATCCCTCAACCCTTAACCCTTAAACTTTAAACCCTAATACCTATCCCTAAAACCTCGACCCTTAACACTATATCTTAGACCCTAATCCCTTAACCCTCAGCCCTAAAGCCTCAAGCCTCAATCCTTAAACCTTCAACCCTAAACCCTATCCCTAATCCCTATACCCTCGACACTCTACTTTAACCCTAATCCCTCAACCCTCAACCCTATCCCTCAACCCACAACCCTCAATGTTAAACCCTAATCCATCAACCCTAAACCATAATCCCTCAACCCTAAACCCTATACCTAAACCCTCAACCCTTAACACTATACCTTAAACCCTAATCCCTCAACCCTAAACCATATCTCTAAACCCTCAACACTATACCTTAAACCCTAATCCCTCAACCCTAAACCCTAAACCGTAATCCCTCAACCCTCAACCCTAATCCCTCAACCTGAAATACTATCCCTATTCCTAAACCCTCAACCCTCGACACTATACCTTAAACCCTAATCCCTTATCCCTAAACCCTAAACCACAACCCTTAAACCTTAAAACTTAAAACCTAAACCCTAAAGATTTAAAGCCTCAACCCTTATCCACCCCTTTCCTCCCCTATCTGCCTCACCCCATCTCTTCCCTATCTCTCAACCCTTATCCGTCTAGGTCTCTCTCTTATCCCTAAAGCCTCAACCCTCAACCCTTAAACCTTAAATCCTAAACCCTCAAGCCTCGACATTATACCTTAAACCCTAATCCCTTATCCCTAAACTCTAAACCTTTAACCCTAAACCCTATCCCTAATCCCTCTACCCTCAAAACTCTACCTTAACCCTAATCCATTGACTATCAACCCTAATCCCTCAACCCTAAATGCTATCCCTAAAGCCTCAACCCTAAACCCTATTCCATCAAGGTCTTAAACCCTAATCCCTTATCCCTAAACTCTAAACCCTGTCCCTAAACCCTCAACCCTCAACCTTAAACCTTAATCCCTCAACCCTAAACCTTAATCCCTCAACCCTCAACCCTAATTCCTTATCCCTAAACCCTAAACCCTAAACACTATCCCTATTCCTAAACCCTAAACCCTAGACACTATACCTTAAACCCTAATCCCTTATCCCTAAACCCTAAACCATGTCCCTCAACCCTTAAGCCTTAAAACTTAAACCCTAAACCCTAAAGCTTTAAATCCTCAACCCTTATCTACCCCTTTCCTCCCCTATCTGCCTCACCCCATGTCTTCCCTATCTCTCAATCCTTAGCCATCTAGGTCTCTCTCTTATCCCTAAAGCCTCAACCCTCAACCCCTAAACCTTAAATCCTAAACCCTATCCCTAAACCCTCAAGCCTTGATACTATCCCTTAAACCCTAATCCCTTATCCCTAAACCCTAAACCTTTAACCCTAAACCATATCCCTAATCCCTCTACCCTCAACACTCTACCTTAACCCTAATCTATCGACTATCAACTCTAATCCCTCAACCCTAAATGCTATCCCTAAAGCCTCAACCCTAAACCATATTCCATCAAGGTCCTAAACCCTAATCCCTTATCCCTAAACTCTAAACCCTATCCCTAAACCCTCAACCCTCAACCTTAAACCTTAATCCCTCAACCCTAAACCTTAATCCCTCAACCCTCAACCCTAATTCCTTATCCCTAAACCCTAAACCCTCGCGTCGATCAACCCTAAACCCTAAACACTATCCCTATTCCTAAACCCTCAAACCTCAACACTATACATTAAACCCTAATCCCTTATCCCTAAGCCCTAAACCCTAATCCCTCAACCCTAAACCTTCAACCCTAAACCCTATCCCTAATCCCTCTACCCTCAACACTCTACCTTAACCCTAATCCCTCCACCCTAAATGGTATCCCTAAAGCCTCAACCTTAAACCCTAATCCCTCAAGGTCCTAAACCCTCATCCCTTAACCCTCAACCCTCAACCTTCAACCTTAAACCTTAATCCCTCAACCCTAAACCCTAATCCCTCTTGACCTTAAACCCTTAACCCTTATCCACCCCTCTCCTCCCCTATCTACCTCACCCACATCTCTACCCTCCTCTACCCTCGACACTATACATACATACATATAGGCATACATACATACATACATGCATGCATGCTTAATGACCTTGAACATAAAACATTCCAAGGGAGACATAACGCGAGCGTGTTATAACATGCTCACGTTATGTCAAACATCACAAACATCGGGTAAACTTTTGCTAAAAAGAAAAAAATGCAAAACAAAACATAACGCGAGCGCATTATAACGCACTCACATTATATTTTGCTTTGGGAATCCCAAGCCTTAGGCTTTGGATTTGGTTGGATTTTGAACCCAAAGGCTTGGAGTGCCTTCCCAACGTCCATAGACATGTTTTTGCAAATTCTACAAGATTTCACATAATTTCATTCATGCTAACCCTCAGATTTGTACGTGTTTCAAGGTCGAAAAAATCGAACACCTTGGTAATGTTAGGATTTCTCTTAACTATTTAACAATGTAATTTTTTTCACATTTTGACAATGTTAAGCCTTTCATCTTTTATTTCTTTTGTTTGTATGTTCGTTTTTGGGCAAAAACCAGTGTTTGGTCTTTTTTCATTGTAAATTAACTGTTCATTGAAATTTCAAAAAAATTACATTTTTAGAAACTAGACTCCATTCTACACATATTAAAAAAATATATATTTTCAATTAGTTTTCAAAACTTATAGGGGTAGCATGGCCAAAATTTTGTTTTTTAGGATGTGTCCACTTTGAAAATTAGTAAAAAATCAAATATTCATCAAAAAATTATCAAAAAAATTAGGCATAAACTACATGCTGTTAGCTAATTTCTTACTAAAGTGATTTTAAAAATACCAAAAAAAAGTTACCCTTTTGAGGGAGCCACAAAACATGATATGTTATGTTTTTTTTGACAAAAATAACACCAATTATTGTGGCTCCCTCTTTTGAACCCCTTAATCTAGACCATTTTCAAAAAAAATTAGTAGTTTAGAAAGTAGACTCAGAGCACTACGAACATTGTTTTGGTTGCATCTTCAAATTTTCAGTGTAACTATGCTCAATTTCTCATCTAGGGCCAACATTTCATGATTTTAGAAAAAAGTGGCCACTTAAGACAGCTTTTTGGCCCCCCATCTTCTTTCACTTAACCCATAGGCAAATATAGTAGTCGCAGAGTGACAATCGGTTGTATTTGCCCCTACTGAGCTAAGAACTCCTTTATTGAGTCAACTGGGGAAGAGGAGGAAGAGACATCTTGTACCTTTTTAGGACCCTCTCCTATATCAACTTTGACCTGCTCCTCATGTTATTTTTGTTGCTTAGTGTTCTTCGGAGGAGAGTTATCATGCACATTTCCTTCACTTTGTGCTAAAGGTTCTTCTTTCTCCTCATGAATATCTTGTTGTTGTGAGTCATGCAGAGGAGACACTGCACTGTATGGTGGAGAGACTTATGAATTCTCTACATTCTCAGCAATCCTTATAATTCCAAGTATTTTGTTTATTACTTCGTTAGTTTCCTTTTGAATTTTCTCATGATCTTCCTTCTCCATGCTCATAAGGGCATCTACCCTTTGCTTTGTCCTTAGTTCCTGGGCATTCCTCTAAGCCAATTCATCCTTCTCTTCTTGAGTCATTGTAGATCTGGCCTTATCAAGTGCACTCTTTCTCATTTCATCATCCAATTTTATAGCTTTTTCTCTTCTTTCTCTTAGTACATCAGCAAGGATTTCCAGAACTTGTTCAATAATATCATTCAAAGGAACATTAAACTTAAGCTTGTACATTACAATGGATTTTTCAATTATGCTTTAATCTTCTAGTGATGCCTCCAGATATAAGTCAGCAGTATCCTTTAGGATACCATAGTGCATAATGGCATTGAAAATTGCATCTAAAGAAAAAGGTGCTTGTTGAGGTTCTGGTGGAGGGGGTTTCTTTGATTTATTTTCTTTCTTCTTCATATGAGATGTGCATTCATCTCTCACACTATCTTCCTCTTTACTCTCTTCTATTTCCTCAATCTAAACTTTCTTTCTTTTAGTAGGTATCTTTTTCTTTGGTTGTTTCCTTTCTCCTGCTTTCATCTGAGTCAGAGTCATAGATGCAGCCCTTCTTCCTATAGAGGTGGTTTGATTTGACCTTGATGTATGAGTAATGGTAGAAGTAGATCCTCTAGATCTTCTTGGTCCTTGTGTAACTGGTGGAACAGTAGGAGCATGTTGTTCTTCCTTTATAGGGGCCTCTAATGGAGTTTCAGGTGAAATGCCCCATTTTTAATGTAACTCCCCCTTTTTCTTCACAAGATGCTCTTCTGCATTTTTCTTATGCATCTTATTCAAGATTTCATCATATGTAGTTAATCTTTCAATAGTAGGGTCTTTAGGTTTGCTCAGCAAAATATTAGCATATACCCTTATTTCATCTCCGGATACCTCATATCGCAATCTTGGAATCCATACAGTTTTAGGTTCAATGGCCTCCATATAGGTATAATCTTTGTCCACCAAGAAAGTGATTTGCCCTTCATACCATCTTACAACATCAAATGGAACTCTATCTCTTGCATGCATGTTGGTTTGTAGGTTTTTTAAAAATTCCCAATACATTTGTTTGTATTGATTGGGGTCACTGAAGCCTCTTATGTGGCTTTTGATTTGTGCAGCTATCAAAACATTTTGTTGCCAAAATTTTCCTATAAAACCTAGTAGCTCATTCATAAAATAAAATGTAAGACAAATGATAAGAGTACCAAACCTGAATTGGTACCCAGTTTCTTTTGTTCTCCTTAAGTTCTCCATGACCTGTTCTTTCGTAACTTCACAAAGATCAAAATCTTTTCCTTTCTTAACCATTTGCTATGCGGTGTGAATGGTAGTACCAGTGGCAAATCCTTCTCTATTAGTGTAGTAGACTTTATAGGTAATCCCCATAGTAGCATATCTGACACCCAGATCAATTATATCATTCACGGTTAGAGTTCTTTTGTCAAATTTTGCTCTAGTTAGTTCAGTAATCTTCTCATTTTTATTGATTTCATTACTAGTACAAATCTGATGGAGCAGAGCCCTATAACTACCCTGATTGTATCCTTAGTTATCTAGTGAGGCTTATCTAAGTATATGAACTCGTCATGTATTTTGTTTAGTACATATCTCACCCATTCATGTTCATCACTGAAATTGGGGTAATCCTTCCATGTGTCGAGCCGCTTGGCCCCTACATTTGCAAACTCTAGTTTGTAACTCACATCATCATCTCACAGTTGATCCCTGAGCTCTTCAAACTTCATATTGTTAATTTCATCTATTTTGGAATGAATGTAGAACTTCACATCTTCTGTATATACCACATATGCCAGAACATTTGAGAAGGCCCAATCTTTGTCCGTATCCATTGCTTTGAATGGATATTTTTTGTATTTTGGTCTAGGTTTTTCATAGATATCAACTACCCTTGGAGTTGCCATATCAATCTTCCTTTTAATTCGACAACTAGGGTTTTAGAAGATCTGATAAATACCTTAAGGTTTCCAAAATGAAAGCTCAGAATTTAGAGTCCTTCTTTAGCTCGAATCACCAAGTTATCTGAGAGTCTTCTTCACTCCTTAGCTCTGAACACAATAGCTTAGTCTTCAAATGAGATCTGATCATTTAGGGTAAGCATAAGTACCTTCCAATTTTACTCTAACATCCTTCATAAATGCACTTTAGTTAGGTTAGTTAAATCTATAGTCGATTGCTCTGTGAACTCACAGAGACACAAAAACCTTCTGCAATCCTTCGTATTAAAGTAATTTGCTTCAAAAATTTGTGAAAAGATTCTACTTTACCTTATTAACATCATCACTAACTGACTTCAGTTCAACTTGTCTGTATGTTTAGCCTCTATTTGTAAAGGCCATCAAATATTCAGGGGAGGAAGGATAGATATGCATTGATTAGCTCCCCTTGAACCTTATGCCATATATCAATCAACAATGAAGTCTTCTGCACTAGGCAGGAGCACAAACTCTTCCTTCTTTCCATTATCTTGTTCTATCTTCTTTCTCCATATCTTTTCCATTTCCTTCTTTTGCTGAGTTACAAATTCCTCTATCTTCTTGTGTTAAATAGAAGTTTTCTCAGAATTACTTTTGTAGAATCTTGCCTCATGCCCAAGGTTGTTACATTTGTAGCAAACAACATTATGTTCAGTAGTCATACCATTTCTCCTTACCTTTGTTCTACATTCAACAACCTTATGACCAAACTTATTGCATACATAACAATAGCCATAGAAGGAATGAGAGATCACAACATCATGTCTTGTAGGCACAAATGAACATTTCTTCATGTAATCTTTTCTTCTTGCCTTAGTTCTACAATCAATAGCCTTATGACCAAACTTATAGAAAATATAAAAATGACCATAAAAAGGATTAAGAGTACCTGGGATTGGTATCTAGTTTAGAAGGAGGCTTTTTGAAAGTTTCCTTGACACTTATGAAGTCATCATTTATCCCCTGGGCCTCTTCTTCAGAATCTTTAGAATAGGGTTCTCCCTTTTCACTTTCAAACATAATCTTTTCAATTCCAAAGTAATCATCGTGTACATCTATCTTTGAACTCTGACCTTTCTTAAATCCAATGCCTTCCTTGTTCTTACTTGTGGTCTTTGACTATTGATTATTTCATCAAGAATGTTGGTGCTTTTCTAAAGTTTTAGACCTTTGTCTATTTTCTCCTTTGCTTTTTCCAATTCTTTCTTTAGGGAGACAATTTCTTCTTCAAGTTTGGAGCATTCAATTGTTTTGTCATTAAGCTTGGTATTTAGGTCACCTACAATCTTCTTACTTTCTTCAATTTGAATTTTTATCTTGGCATTTGCTTCCTTTGATTTTATGAGCTTGATTTTATATTCTTCATTTTCACTTTTGCAGCATCCAAAATCTAGGGTAGAAATGAGTTCTCCTTCAAAATCAACTACACAATCTTCTGGATTATAGGTTGTCATGTCTTTATCAACTTCAGGATGATTGTTCCCAATTATCCTTACCTCTAATCCCATGTGTTCACACTAAGATCTACCTGAGCTGTTAGGCTGTATTCAAGGAACTTAGCTCTGATACCAATTGTTAAACACACGTAAGTACTGAGAGGGGGGTGAATCAGTACTAAATAAAATTACCTAAATTTCTATAGCATACAAACTAATGTGAACATTTAGGACATGAGAAATGCAAGAACACAAAAGCACAAAAACATAACACCAGATTTACGTGGAAAACCCAAGAAGGGAAAATTCATTGTGAGCAAGCTACTTGGATCTACTGTCCAAATCTAGCCTCACAAATAAAAAATAGGATTACAATATTATTTATGGGCTATAACCCAAAGGAAGTTGCAACTCCCTAAACAATTACAATATTTACAATACTTATCTCAATGTTCTTCATACAACCAAAATGCTGATCACTTCAACCTCTGCACTATTATCTATCTTCCTTACAATAACAATACTGACCTCTGCAACATCAAAGCATACTCAGGAGTCCCTCTTTTTCATGGTAGAGCTCATCACATCTTCCGCAACAGTATTATATTACTTGAACTGGTCCTTAGCATTTTTCATCATCATATCTGCTTCTACTATAAGTATATTTGCACAATATCAATTTTTCCTTATCATTCACAATGCTTCTTACTTTCAATGATTTTGATTCTTCATATATATCCTCCACAAGCTTCAAGAATCTTTCTCCTTGGTTAGCCAAAATGAAGTGTGTAGCATGAAACGTGTAGTGGCCATATCAGTCAGCTCCCAAACATGTGTGGTAAGTAAAATTCCAATGTGGTTCAAGAATCAAACATAATCAGGTCCTATCTCAACTTGGCACATTCTTCCACACTAGTGCACACGCTATACATAAGGCATGATCATCAACATATATCAAGTCGGCACAACAAACACTTACCTTTCCTTACATTTAACTCTAGACCAAAAGTGGTACTGGAGAAGACTAAATTATATCGTGCGAATTTCACTATGGACGTTATATGACTTGTAAAACATTTTTGAACATCTCTCTTATCAAATCAAGTAGTTATATGTTGACACAAACACTTGAACATTGATTCTGATATCCTTACCATACTCTAATAGCACAGTCTTGAAATGAAGCATTGAAGATCATACTTGCAATAACCAAAAATAATTGAAACTTGAGTTGAGCACACCAACTCATCCTGTGTGCCTATTTTTCCATCTACAAGACCAAATATCCATGTACGGTGTACTGTGGTAACATTAAATCTCTCCTATTCACAATACTCGATACCAAGGCATGTCTTCATAAATCTAACTTCAGAGAAGCATCTGTGGTACATATCATTGCTTGAAACTTGAAATGTACATATTTGTTACTCATATCTACTTGTCATCCAAGATACAACATCATATCTTTATCTGTGGAGAAATGTGGAGCATTCTCCAGTCACTCTATGACTGTACTTGCCTTGTTTCTTTACTATCTTCATTCTTTTGTCTCCCAAACACTTTGTGGTAAGTATTATGATCTCAAATTTGAAACATAGATACCTGAGGGTGATACATATCCATCTGTCCTATCCATAGACTCATATCTCTAGATTGGTAAAGTGTTGTACATTCTTTCGAGCCTATAACACCTTTCCTGACATACACTATACTTAACCGATTCTTCTTCAAGTTTTTTCAACTTTATCCATCAAGTGTCAATCATCATGAATTTATATCTTCATCATCCAAAAACAACCAACACTACTAATCATGGTCCTCAAACATAAGTATGTCAACTTACATATGAGCTTCAACAAATAAGGTATGACAGTGTACAGATGATACCGATCCATTTCCCTTACTTTACAATTCTCTGATCATCATTCTCAGTCTTCTCCTCTGAGTTCTTCTACACATATTCATCTCTTTACATGTCTGACTCATAATGCTTATTAAGCTATCTTCATTTATCATCATACTGCTGCAATCACTTGTATCACTCTTCCACACTGCAGCACTTCATACCACTGTTGACATCAATGACAACCTATATGCAACAATGACATACACCCTAAAGATGCTACTTGGGAATCCCTTCAACAAATTTAGCAATAATTTCCTTCCCTTTAATTTTGAAGATAAATCTTTTTAAGGGGGAGGGGATGTTAGGACCCCTTAGTCCTAACTCTTTTTATTGTAATAAAGGATTTGGATGAATATGCTTTGTAAGTCATCCCTTGAGCTATTATGAATAATCCCATATGATTGGGAAATAGTAGTTAGCTTGAATATAACTAGTATAAATATAAGGCATCGGCTATTGTATGCCCATGTATGAATTATATTGTATTGAGCATTGCTCAAAGGTGGTTGCCCCCTAAAAGAGGCTAGTGATATTCTATAACAATTTTTTTTAATTCAATATAATAATATTTACCATGTTTTCATTGAGCATTATTTCTTTTTATTTCATGTTTTGTGCTAATCTATTATAGGAGGTTCATCACAACATTTGTCTTAGCATGGTGTTTTTCCTCAAACTTTGCTACAATTATTTCAAAGCTAGCTATTTCTTTAGAAGTAGTTTATGAATTATCTCCCCTTCTCTTTTAATTTAACATATTTGGAGAGAGTAAAATTATAGAATCTTCTTTAAAAAAGTCATGAATCTTGAAGATGTGTTTTTGAAACTAGAGCTAGCTATTTAAAAAATGGTAATGGTTACAATGGTTTTTTATTCACACAAAAAAGAGATCTTTTACTTCTTGTAATAGCTTGATGTAAAAATCATGGTGCTATTTTAAGTATTCCCCTGTTGATGGGGCTTTCTAAGTATTAAGGTTGACAAAACATTAGTAAGATGGATGCCTTTAGAAGGAATCTAGGTTTATCAAGAGCTAGTTGTATATTAGAGATTTAGAAGGAAAATGTTATCATTGTTACTTCTAAAAAGCTTGTTTATTGTATAAATAATGAGGTTGAGGCACAAACTCTCATTTTGGGTCTTCAATTGATTAAGAAGGTTGGCATTCAACAAATTATCATTGAAGATGATTCTATGTTGATAATAAATGCCTTAAAGAATAGATCAACTATGGATTAAAAAATTAATAACATTTTAATGAATATTTGGGATTTTCTTAATGTCCTTTCTTTTTTTGAAGTTTGTCATTGCTATTGGGAAGCTAATCAAGTGGTTGATCTTTTGGTGAATTATGTTATTGATCCACTTTGCAATCTTTTATTAGATACATCTATTAATGCTTGCAAGATAGGGAAGTTAATTGAAGTGGTTAGAAAGGAAGATCAAATTCTAAAATTTTAGGATCCTTAGAGGGATTCTACATTTATGGGTCTATATGACCCATGCTAACCTTCATGTTTAATATTATTTTGTATTATTTTGAAGGCTTCTTTCCATATTCATATTCATTGGGGTTTTTCTTTGTTTTATCCCCTTCAAAATCTCTTGTCTCCTTGCTTGGATTTGCTCATACTTTCTCTTGTTTTGGTTCATTACAAATGGTAATTTAATTCCTTTAAACAATGTTCATTTTATTAGTACTTTCCTTGTTCTTTATTTTCCTTTCATGGTATCACATAGGTTTTACTAATCTTTCATTGAATTGGATTATTGAAGGATTACCATTATTGGGTGAGCAGGACGTAGAGGAGGAGACAAACTTGATAACTTGATTTGAGAGAAGAAAAATGTTTAAATATTATTGTGCAAAAAAAAAAGCTTGATCAATGTAAAAAAATATTAATCTAGTTTCCCCATTTGAGGTTCTCTTTAAAAAAAAAAAATCCTTCTTTTCTATTTAAAAAAAATACAATCTCCAGTTTTCAATATTTTTAATTTTTTTTTTCTGGGGCCTATTGCATATTAGTTTTTCAACAAATTTATTTCTATCATATGCTTTTAATTTTTTTTTTTAAATCTATTTTTTGTTCTTTTAAAATCTTGAAGTTTTTTTTAAAATTCATTCAAAGATTTTTAAAAAAATTCTTTAAATCCTTAAGTATTTAATTCAAAACTTAAAAAAAAAAATTCTTTCAATCCTTAAGTATTTAATCTAAACTTTATTGTACAGTTAAAAACAAAAAAAATACAAGGGGAGACCCTATGGTGAAATGGTGGGGCTTCTTGCCTGTAGTGCCAACAACCCAGGTTCAAACCTCGTGAGGTCGCCCTCTAGTGCATCAACAATTAAGGGACGTAGGGGAGATCCTGTGGTGAAATAGTGGGGCTTCTTGCCTATAGTGCTAACAACCCAAGTTCAAACCTCGCAGGGTTGCCCTCTACCACATCAATAATTGAGGGACCTTACCCCCAATTTTTTAAATATAATGTAATATAGTTCTTTATCCATGGAGATCGAAGAGCGAGAAAAGGCAGAGCAAAAATTGGTGGAACAAGGCAAGGTAGCACAGCAAGGCAATGGAGATTCAAAGGAAGGAGAATGCAAGGAAGAGCATATCCAAACACTGACTATTGACCTTTCAGAGGAGGCACAGAAGGATCAGGAAATGTTAGAAGATATAGCGATCATATGCGGAGTAATTGGGCTAAGATTTGACAGAGCTTCAATTAGGGTATGGTTGAAGGCAAACTGGGAAGAAATGGCGATTGTGAAATTCTTACCGAGGTTTTTTCGTAGCAATTTTTACATCTCCAGAAGAGAGAAAGCAGGTTCTGCAAGGAGAAAGTTGGAAGATCAATGGATGGCCAATATATATGCAATTATGGTGTCCTAATTTTGACCCTTTACTTACAGATCCATATGAGAAGCTGATTTGGATTCGGCTTTATAATCTGCCTTTAGAGTATTGGGTGGGTGATTGCATTAACAAAATAGGTCAAACCCTAGGAACTTTAACATATGTGGACACGGAGATAATGGATGGAGATTCCTATCTCTACGTAAGAATTCAAATCGCAGTGATTACTAGGGTTCTAAAAGAAATACAACTGTGCGTGAATGGTCATCACAAATCCATCCAAATTGACATAGAAGAAGCTAGATATTATTGGTCAAGATGCAGGAGTAGGGAACATGATGTGAAATCATTCAAAAAACCCCCAAAAAAGATATTAGTTTAGTGTCCGCGACCCAGAGAAGAGTCGAGTAATAGATATGCAAAGGATATATAGAAGGATAAGCAAGGGGGAAGTCAGAAGGAAATTCCTTCAGAATCACCGATAGCAAATGCTAATTTTGAAGATAAAGAGGTTCAAAAGCATAGGATCGAAGAACCAATAGATAATTTGGAACCAAAGAAGGAAAACAGAGTGGTAGAATTACCATCCCAAGCAGTAGATACCCTAATTTTAGACATAGAAGATTTAGATGAAGGTCAATTAGAAGAGGATGAGTTAGGAATCATCGAGCCAAGGCATATTAGCCAAACTGAAAGATTCTGTGAAGGTCAAAGAAAGGTAAAGGAAGAAAATCCAACAAACAAAAGAGGGAGGAGGAGGCCGTTGAGAAAGGTGTATTAAGCATTAAGGACTTCTAGTTATCCAAGGGAGTAAAGAGCTCCCTTGGGGAGCAATGAAGATGCTCACATGGAATGTCAGGGGTTTATACACCCCTGACAAAAGACACTTAATAAAGTGTCATCTAGAGAGGTTGGAAATTGACATAATTTTAATATAGGAGACTAAGATAAATTAGGAAGAGGGATACAAATTCATCAGATACTGTAAGAAATGGGACGACCATTTCTTAAATGCCAACGGATCAGCAGGAGGTTTGGGCATACTCTGGAATGCGGTAAATTTTGATGTTAGGATCTATGCAGAAAAGAATAATTGGATGATGGCAAAAGTAAGAAGCAGATCCACAAGTAAGATTTTCCATCTGTTTAATGTATATGCTCCTATCAAGATAGAAGAGAAATTGGTAGTCTCGAAAGAGATTAAGGAAAGGGCGTTATGTGAAGCAGACAAGAAGATGATTATAGGCAGAGACTTCAATGCGATTTTGGATCTACAAGAAAAATTAGGAGGTTTAAGGAAAGAAACCAAGGTAATGTTGTATTTTAGGGAATTTGTCAAAGCACTCCAGTTAGTTGATTGCATTTCAAAATGTGGCAACTATACTTGGATGAATCAAAGACTAGGTTTTACAAATATAGAAGAATGTTTGGATAGATTTTTTGTAGGGGAAGATTGGCTAAAGGAGGAATTTCTCTATGAATCAAATATTATCCAAGTAGCGGGGTCAGATAACTACCCTATAAGGTTGCAACTGAACCTGAGCAAAAAACCCAAGAGGAGCTATTTCAAGTTTGAATCCATGTGGTCGAGGGATAGAAACCTGATCGAGCATTTGAAGCAATGGTGTAAAGAAGCTCCAAGCATAGAAGGTACGGTAAGCTATTGTTTTGTAAAGAAATTGGCTTTCATAAAGATGAAACTAAGAATCTAGAACAAAGAGGTATTTGGGAACATTTCCAAGGATAAGGAAAAGGTGGAAAAGAAGCTGGAAGATTTGAATAACCAGATCATCAAATATGACATGACTTTGACTGAATATGAGATGGAAAAGGAACTAAAGGCACAACATTCAGAATTGCTAGCTAGAGAAGAAGCCTTCTAGAAAGACAAGGCAAGGGAGACATGGCTTAAGAAAGGTGATGCTAATACCAAGTGTTTTCACATAATAGCCAAGGCTCAAAGAAGTGCAAATAGAATAGAGAGGATTAAAGGTTCTGACGATGCAAAAATTTGTGATCAGATGAATTTAGAAGTGGAGTCAGTGAGATTTTTTGAAAATTTGTTGGCAGACCGATATCAAGCTCCAAGAGAAGAGTATGATGAATTCCTAAATTGTATTCCAAAATGCATAAGCAAGGAAGACAACGAAATGCTCTATGCACCCTTCACTTTAGAAGAACTACAAATAGTGACGTTTGGTCTACATCCGGATAAAGCCCCAGGGTCCGATGGATTTACAACTAAATTCTACCAAAATGGATGGAGCTTCTTAGGGCCAAAAATTCTTAAGATTGCGAAAGACTTTCAAAAAAAGAAGAGGTTTGTTAGAGATCTCAATAACACATTGATAACCCTTATTCCCAAAAAAAGCAAATGCTCCACATTTGCATATCACAGACCGATTACATTATGCAACACAGTATATAAAATCATCTCGAAGCCTCTAGCTAATAGACTGAAGCAGATTTTGGGGGATATAATCTCAGAGGAACAAAATGGATTTACACCCAGAAGAGAAATCTTCGATAGCATAATTACCGCGACTGTAACAATTCACAGGATCATGGAAGAAAGAATGAAAAGTATGATTATTAAGTTGGATGTTAGCAAAGCCTATGATCGTGTTAGGTGGGATTTCCTTTTGGCAGTAATGAAGCAATTCAGATTTACCCCAGACTGGCTACAAATGCTGGACTTCTATATCAGTTCACCTAGATACTTAGTGTCATTAAATGGATCCCTTTGTGGTTTCTTTGAAGCTAGGAATGGGCTTTGCCAAGGGGACCCAATATCCCCCTTTCTTTTCGTGATCATGGCAGAGGCAATGGGGAGGTACTTCAGATGTCTTAGGTAGGCAGGAAGATGGAAAGGCATAAGAGTGGTAGAAGAATTGGAAACAGTGACACACTCCCAATTCACAGATGACACTATCTTATATGAAGAGGTGTCAAAACATGAAGCTCACATTATTTCAGATGCATTGGAATCATATGTTAAGGTATCGGGCCAATTATTTAACAAGGAGAAATCTGAAATTTATTTTTTTCATACAAAGAACGGGCTTCGCAGGAAAATTACAAACATCTTAGGTTTTAAATTGGCTGATCTTCCAGCAAAGTGCCTTGGGGTGCCCCTCGTCTAGGGCTTAGGTAGATTAGAGCACTGGCAAGAAACGGTTGGAAGGTGCAAAGCGAAGGTAGAAGCTTGGAGATCAAAATGGCTATCTCTGGCAGGTAGGATTTTAATGATTAAATTTGTTTTATTTGTAGTACCAATTTACATGATGTCCTATTTTCAAATGACTACCAAAGCCATTAAAGAGACCGAAAGCTTCCTTAATAAATTTTTGTGGGCAGGGTCAAAGGAAGAAAAAAGAATTCCATTAATAAACTAGAATTTGGCAAGCCAAAATAAGATAGTTGGATGGGCAGGGATAAGGAAACTAGATTTACAGAATAGAGCCATGGGAGCAAAGCTTAGCTATTGTGTTTATAGGAATCCTAATAGATTATGGTGCAAAATAGTCAGGAAGAAATATCTAGATAATGAGGATACAGATAGAATTCTTACCCAAGCAAACTCAACAGGAGGCTCGGCGGTATGAAAATTTCTATGGAATAGCAGGGAGATTATAACAGACCATCTTACATTGAAAATTGGGAATGGAAGCAAGGCAGATTTCCGGTTTGACTCTTGGAATAGGAATGAGGCATTAGAAAACACATTTGGTTCCAAAGAATGACTAGAGATTGTGTGAATTAAGTATGAAGAAAAAGTGGGCAATTACACAGATAAACTCTCAATTGACCCATCAGGTAAACTCAGATGGAGAAATTGGGAAGAATTAGGCATCCCAGCCACTGATGCAACACTTTTGCACAAAACTTTGGAACCAAGGAGGATATTGCAGTCAAAACAAGAGGATGAAATCATCTGGTCAGGTTCCAAATCAAGTGAGTACTCAGTCAACTTGGGTTACAAAATTTAGGAAGCCTTAGAGAATAATGGGAACTAGCCAGTGAAATGTTGTTTGAAGGAAGGGATCTTGCCTAAGGCAGGAGCTTTCCTTTGGACAGCCCTCCATAAAAAAATTCTAACTGGAGACATATTACACTCAATAGGTATACAAGGTCCTAGCATATGCCCTTTGTGTTCAAGTGATGAAGAAACAACAAATCACCTCTTACTAAACTGTAGGTTTTCTTCTAAATATTGGCATTGGCTCCTCCAATCCCTTGGTTGGCAAACCCCACGGCAAAATGACTCGCTAGAATTTATAAGGAGCTGGCCGACTGAGAAGAGGAAGTGCATCTGGACTAATGTTTGGCTAGTAGCACCCTCCATGGTGGTTTGACAAGTATGTAAAGAGTGAAATAGAAGAGTATTTCAAGAGATTAGTCTCATGGAGGAGGAAGTAATCAGAAAGATAGAGGATGGAATTTGCGAGGTAGTCAATGCTAAGCAAGAAAGATCCAAAGGCACAAGGTTCACATAGTGGGATAATGAATTGCAGAAAAAATTGAACAAATTTAAACCCTCTAATTTAGTCACCTCATTGGTAGTAGACAGGAGAAGAGATGCAAAATGGACACCCCCTTCTAGTGGATGCTTTAAGTTAAACATAGATGGAGCTGCTAAGGGGAACCCGGGAATGGCAAGAATTGGTTGCATCATTAAAAATGGAACAGGAGAGTGTCTTTTTGCTCTTGCCAAAAATGGGGGAATTTCCACCAACAATGAGGTAGAGATGGAGGCTCCGATATGTGGGATAAATTTATGTTTGGATAAAGGAATTAAAGATGTGGAGATAGAAGGAGACTCAATGCTTTGCATAAATGCAGTGAGGAAAATGTCAGTTCAAAATTGGGAGTTACGAAGGTGGCTTGACAAGATCAAAACTAAACTGGCAGACTTAAGCAGCTTCACAATCAATCATGTCTTCCGCGAGGCCAATGCAGCTGCAGATTACTTGGCCTATCTAGGAACAACCTTGCCAGCATGGATGAAGGATGAGTACTTAGTTGACAATATTCCTGTAGATTTGAGAGCTCTGGTGAAAAAGGAAAGTGAAGTACACACAGCACTAACGACGGAGTAACTCACGAGTGCAAATTGGCTTTGCCGAATCTAGAATTGGATATGGAGGAATATTTTGAGGACGTTTACTGTAAGGGAGGATGGCCGAAAGGTGCAGAAGTACTTTCTCTGGCCAGACCTGATCATGTATGCTTTTGGTTTGGATTGTCCATTTTTTGAGTCGTCTTGTGCTACTTACCTGTTGTCAGGGCATGCTTTTAATCTCTTTTTGAATTTGTATTTTATGGGAGTTGTTCCCTTGATAATGCTTACCTTAAAAAAAAACCTAAAAAAATACAATCCTTTTAATAAAAAATAAATATATTTTTAATAATTTCTAGGGCTTTAAGCCCGTATTCAAGGCTCGGACCTAAGGGTTTTACCCTTTGTTAGCCTGCTACAGGCTTAACAAGCCGCGGCTTGCTTTACGCTGCTAAGCGGCCTTTGTAAAACCACCTAGCAATCTCTCTATTCACTCATTGCCTCGTGCGGCTCTGCTTCAAAGCACCGCTCGAGCGACCCCTTCCTCCGCCTGGGTACCTCTGTCGTTGGTGAACTCTACCCCTCCCTTTGCTGTGTTTCCTTCCACTGCACTCCCCTACGGCTTGTCTCTGTGTGCTCCCCTCCATTCTTCCACTAAGTTTTAAAAACAATAAAATTTATTCATCCTTTTTCCCTAGCCCCTGCGGCTCTTAAATTTATTTTTTCTTACATTTTTTTACTACCTGCCTTCGATTGGTACTATTGCAATGAGTTCACACTTATCTAGTTATTAATTTATTGATTGCAAACCAATCAAAAGATGGGATTATTTTTCTTGTCGGGGAAATTTGATTTAAATTTATACTTTTCCTATGTCGACATGATAAATTTTTAACAAAAAATATTGAAAAATGACTTATCTATATTGTCATTCGCTGAAAAAAAATGCTCTGCTCTCTTCTCTGCAGATTGTCATATTGTCGAGAGTGCAACAAAAAAACTATAAATGTGGAAAGAATTTTGGTTTGAGGGGAGGATGTGGCAAGTAAACAAATTATGAACACAAATTTTGTCTCCCACTAGTTAAGTCATGCCTAAATGGATGGCAATAATTATGAGAGGAAGAATCATCAGTTTTTATTAATTTAATTTTTTGATTCATTAATTAATTAAACGTAAAAATTACTTTTTGTCAAAGGGACAAAGTTATAATATTAATAATAATACTATTAAAAATATAGGGTTCTACACATTTTATTTTATGAAATTAGATTATTTTTGGGATTTCAATTATATTTACTCAAGAGTTAAAAATCTAGTATTTCAATTTTATTTACTAAAAAGTTAAAAATCTATAGTATCATGAAAAATATTTTGCCATGTTATTACATTTTTTATTTTATTCTTCAAACATACAATATTTTAATGTATTTTAAATTATTATAGTATTAATATTATTACGTTATAATATATTAAGCAAACATTTCAAATCTCCACATAATACAAATATGTAGGTTTTGTAAAGTTTAGTTTTATAGTTAAGGAAATATTTGTGTTATTTAATAGGCTTTGTAAAGTTTAGTTTTATAGCTAAGTAAATATTTTAGTGTTATTTTATTTTTACCAAATTAAATTATTTTTGAAATTTCAATTTTATTTACCCAAGACATTTCAAAACGAGTTCACATAAAATTTTCCTTATAATTACAAATTTGAAATGATGAACAATTCTTTATTTTAGAAAAAGATAATACTAAACCACAATATTATATTAATTAAAATAATTAAAATCATGTTCTCTAAAAGTACTTACTATTATTACTTAAACAAAAAATTAAGTGACTAAGTGTAGTGATCTAAATATCAATATGTTATTGTTATTATATTGTGTAATTATTCTTCAAACTTACAATATTTTAATGTATTTTAAATTGTAATAGTATTCAATATTATTACATTTTAATATGTTAGGCAAACATTTCAAATCTCTCCACACCCAACTAGGGTTAGAGTTCTACACATTTTATTTTATTTTATGAAATTAAAGTATTTTTGGGGATTTCAATTTTATGTAATCAAGAGTTAAAAATTTAGGATTTCAATTTTATGTAATCAAGAGTTAAAAATTTAGGATTTCAATTTTATTTAGTCAAAAACTCTTTAAAAGTACTTACTATTATTACTTAAACTAAGTGTATAAGTGACTAAGTGTAGTGATCTAAATAGGAATATGTTATTGTTATTATATTGTGTAATTATTCTTCAAACTTACAATATTTTAATGCATTTTAAATTGTAATAGTGTTCAATATTATTACATTTTAATATGTTAGGCAGACATTTCAAATCTCTCCACACCCAACTAGGTTTAGGATTCTACACATTTTATGTTATGAAATTAGATTATTTTGGGGATTTCAATTTTATTTACTCAAAAGTTAAAATCTAGGATTTCAATTTTATTTAGTTAAAAGTTAAAAATCTAGTATCAAGAAAAATATTTCGCTATGTTATTACATTTTTTATTTTATTCTTCAAACTTACAATATTTTAATCATAATGCATTTTAAATTATAAAAGTATTAGTATTATTACATTTTAAAGAAATATTTGTGTTAAGTAATTTTATTTTATTCTTCAAACTTACAATATTTTAATCATAATGCATTTTAAATTATAAAAGTCTTAGTATTATTACGTTTTAAAGAAATATTTGTGTTATTTAATAGGCTTTGTAAAGTTTAGTTTTATAGTTAAGGAAATATTTTAGTCCTAGATTATTTTTGAGATTTGAATTTTATTTACCCAAGACATTTCAACACTCTTCAAAAATTAATTTTTTATTTATTGGAATGGAATTTATCTATACATCCAATATCTAATCAACAAAAAAATTACAACTAAACAAATACTATATACAACCAATAGCTAATCAACAAAAAAAAATACAAATAAACAAATACTATAATAACAACACTACCTAGCCACTACGTGGCACTTGTTTATATGGTAGATTTTTTTAAAGGAAATTTCTCATTATAAATTTTGTTTTTAATATAGTTTGTTTATTAATTTAAACCTTTTTAAGTTTTCTAAAATTTTAATATAATTAAATTTTTTATTAAGTTTTATTTTATATTTTTTAAAATAAAAAATCTTTTGTTTAATTTCAATTAAGAGTTTATATTATAAAAAAAAATTCAAGTTTTTTTTAAAATCAAGTACAGTATTTTCTTAAAAGTATTATATATGTTTTTTTTACTAAGTGTTTTAAATTATCATATGCATTTTGTTTAATTTTTTTTTTAAAATTTTATAGGTACTTTTTTTTGTAAATTGCATTTTATTTATCTAATTAGGTTTTTTCTCATAACAAAATTGTATTTTGTTTCCGTAATTAGGTAAAAAAAAATTGTGTACCTAATCAGGTGTTATTTTTTTTTTCAAATTTGTTTTGTAAAATGTTTACTTTGATTCTTGAAATCAAGTTGAACTCTTCTAACTATCATTCGTGGAAAACACATATTAGTTTCATTTTTCAATTTAAACACCTTTTGGATGTAGCCACTAATCCAAAATTGGAGCCTAGTGCTACAACAAGTTAGGATGAACACAACAAATGGAATAACTTGAATGACGAAGCCCTCGGCCTAATAGGCATTTCAATGTCACTTGAACTACATGTTCACATTGGGGTATGCACAAAAGCCTATGCTTTTAGGATTAAGGTGCCATCAACCTTGTAAAGCCTATGTAATTTATTCCTATTATTATTTGTAAATCACCCATAAGGGATGAAAGGTTTCACCAGAAGTGATCTTGTTTTAGCCATATGTTTATATCTGGTCCTCGACACTAATTCATCTATGACATGGGGTCATAGGGGGTTTTCCCCTACAACAGAAGGAGATAAGAGAGTGATTCCTGTATATGATTACTACCTCCAACTCACCCTGAAAGAAAGTATCAAGCATTTCAGAAGGGTGAATGATGCTTTCTTTTATAATTACATCTGCATGTTGGAGAAAGACCTTGAGAAGAAAAGAGTTTCAAATGAGGCATGGGAGGAAGTGAATAAGTATGGATGTATCTTCTTGCAATTCCCAACCTTCACTTATATCAGACTCAGGTGTTTCAGTGGACAACCCTATATGCTTCCCAGATATCCAGGTAATAGACTGATTCTAATGGAATTATGCAGACAAGTCATGGATGTACATATCAAACAAGCTCGATCTCACAGAGGTGGCTTCAAGTTTTGATTCCAAATTGGTAGATATGGTATTTCTACCACTCCTAAAGCCAAATCCATGGAGACAGAGCTGCAGTGGATTACCTTGAAGAGATACAAGAAAATGCTTGATTTTGATTACAGAGGAATTTTGAAAGATAATTACATTCATGTCTAAAAGGCTGAAGATTACACTATAACAAGAGTTGAGTTTGGTAAACAAACACATGAGAGTGCAAAGGAAGATTTGTTGGCACAATTGTCTGCATTGCTAGATAGATATGATCAAGATAAGGTAATCAAAGACCAGTTCAAGGTGCGAGTAGATCAACTGAGATCAGTGCTTTTCAAGATAACTCAATTATTAGAACAGGTTAAACCTATTGAGATTGTTGTAAATATGTGCCTAATCGGTGTTGTCATTGATGTCAACATACCCTTGTTTCCATTGGTGTCAACTGTATCCTATTTTGTTGCCTGTTTAGAAGACTGGAATATTGAGGATATTGAGAAAATTAATAAAGATCAATGTATGTGGACCATATGCCTGAGTAGAGGATTTTCTGAAGAAGCTCTAGTTAAGTTTTAAAGGGTTCGCATGAAGATTTGAAGAAGCTATGGCCATGTAAGTTGAACTAGTTTTGCAGTGTTCAGAAGAGACAGAGTGATAGGAAAGAGGTCCAGATTGTTTTAGATATGTCAAATGATGATCTGTGAATCTAGAGGCATGTTTGGGAAGTCAGTGTGTATCATCCATTCAAGTGGTTCATGGTTTGGATGTCTGCAAACAATCTTTCTAATGTGACAGTCATGGTAGATAGTGTTCTTGAGGTTTCAGAGGAATATGCAAGTGATTCTAATGATTTGGAGGAGTGCAGATGTTTTTGTTGAATTCAATGTGCTTGTGGAGGTCTCTGGATTTGTGTGACTACTATGTTGGAGGTCCACATTGAAGTTTGAGTTTGTCAATGAAGATTTCCTTCTTGGTGTTTCTGTTCTTCCCAGTCTTGGCTAACCAGATGATTCAAGCGTGTTGTGTATAATCTAAGAGAAATTCTATGAAGCATGGCATGTTGATCAAGGAAGATTTGAGTCATAGTTATGTTGGCTGACAACTTAGTGATTCGCATTAAGTTAGATGTTTGTAGTGCCGACCTTGATGGTCATTCCAAGGTTGATGAAGCGTATAAATACTTGTTGATGAGTTGTAGAAAATCATCCTTGTGTGAAAATAATATAATCTAAAAAAAGGATCAAAGGCAGAGCAGAGCAGAGGAGAAGCAGAAGAACAAGAGTTGTTTTGATGAAGAGTTAGAGAAGAAATATTTGGGGTAGAGCATAAGTTTTGTGAGCATTCAATGAAACTAAACCACACATGAAGGAGATGCTATTTATCAGTTAATTCTTTCTAAACACAAATTTTGTAGGCAGTGAGCCTCTCTTGAGCAGTGAGCTCTGGGCAGTGAGCTCGAAGGTATGTGCCTTCTCTTTTCTTCTAAGTACTTTTAAATAGGGTATGAATCTTGTGGGTTAACCCCCACCATGGTTTTTCCCTTAACTAGGTTTCCATGTAAAAATTATGGTGTTATGTGTGTTTAATTTATTTCTACTCATGTGTTGTTGATTCATGGCTTAATGTTTACATTATCAATCTGATTGTAAGTTGATAACGAAGATTAAAAAGCAGAAAAGCTTAAATTTGCGAGACAACTAATTCACCCCCTCTCAGTTGACCAGACTAATTCCAACAATTGGTATCAGGGCCAAGTTCCTCTAAAAGGAGCATAACTGCTCGAGGAGATCCAGGATGTCAACCTACAAAAAGGATAGTCTGAGATTTAATGGAACAAATTACTATATTTGGAAGAGTCACATGGAGTGCCATTTGCAATGCATGGGTGATGCTTATTGGGTGATAACTAAGGATGAGTATAATCCTCCAGAGAAAAGTCTGTCAACTCCAGATGAACTTAAAGAAGCTGAAAATAACTTTGAGCTAAAGAAGCCTTGTTGAGTGCCCCGACTAATTCAGAAATGACAAATGTCTTTGGACTAAAAACTACTCATGAAATCTGGAAGATGTTGGAGAATCTGTATGAAGGTGATGAATATGTCAAATGTGCCAAGCTACAAAGTCTGAGAGGAAAATTTGAAAATATGAGGATGAGTGAAGATGAAAACATCACAATCTACATGCAAAACATAAATGAACTTATGTGTGGTATCAGGTGTGTTGGTGGAACTTTGGAAGAATTAGAGATTGTGGAAAAAGTGCTCAGATCTTTACCTAATTCATACAAACATAAGGTTGTTGCTATAGAGGAGATCGGAACTATCTCAGAAGTTACAAGAGATCAGCTGGTTGGCAAAATTTTAGCCTTTGAATTAAGTGAATTTGGTGATTCTCTTCCTAAGTCTGCATCTGCATTTAAGGCCAATGTATATGGAAAACAAAGATATGATCCAGGTGAAAGCTCTTCAGCAAGATCAAGCAGATTTGTGAAGGAAAGGAAGGATCTTGAAGATGATGAAATTGAGACTGCAGATCTTGGAGCTCTTATTCCCAAAAGAATGCCAAGAGGATCCGGTAAGTATGAAGGGAAGTTGCCACTCAAATGTTTTTCTTGTAATAAGATTGGTCATTTTACCTCAAGATGTCTAGAGAGGTTTTCAAAACCAAACCATAACAAATATAAAGGTCAAAAGAAATGCTACTATGTCCAAGAAGCTGGAGAAGAAGGAGTCACAGATGACGAATTTGATCATGGAGGTTCCACTGAAAATGATTGGGTGTTTATTGCTATCAAAGAAGAAGATCTGGTGTCTACTGAATCTGCTAGCTGTGCAAATGTGGAAAGTGCCTTGGCTACTCAGGTTGTTGAAAAGGATGAATGGGTGATTGATAGTGGATGTTCTCATCATATGACTGGTGATAAAAGTAAGTTTGTAAGCTTTGAAAAATATGAAGGTGGGCTTGTGAAATTTGGAGACAATTTAGCTGGTAGAATCCATGGTAGAGGATCCATCTCTTTTGATGGTAAGAATAACACCAATGATGTTTTGTATGTGGGAGGACTGAAGCATAATCTTCTCAGTGTTGGACAGTTGGTTGATAAGGGTTATGACCTCAGATTCAAGGATGGAAAATGCAGAATTGTGGAAAGGTCTGGAACTGAAATTGCATCTGGTACTCAGACTAGAGGTAACATCTTTCATTTAAGTAGTTCGGGTAAAAATTGCTTGATTGGTCATGTGCATCAAAGTTGGCTTTGGCATAGGAGAATGTGTCATGTAAATTTTGATAACATTGTTAAGATAAGTTCCACTTAGGTTGTAAGAGATCTTCCAAGACTTGTGAAACCTACTGATAGCATGTGCAGAGAATGTCAATTGGGTAAACAAAACAAAATTTCATTCATGAGTAAAGAAAATTCATCAAGTGGATTGTTGGAACTTGTGCATATTGATCTTTGTGGTCCTGCTAGAATTAGAAGTGTACAAGGAGACAGATATTTCATGTTGTTGATTGATGATTACTCCCGGATGATGTGGGTAACCTTCTTAAAAGAAAAATCAGAATCTCTTGAAAAATTCAAAGTGTTCAAGGTCATGGTGGAGAATGATATTGGTGTGAAAATAAAGTGTCTGAGATCTGACAGAGGTGGAGAGTTTACCTCTGGTGAGTTTGATTCATTCTGTGAGAAGCAAGGAATAAAAAGACAGTTAGCTGCTCCTAGGAATCCTCAGCAGAATAGAGTTGTGGAAAGAAAGAACCGGATCATTCAAGAAGCTACTAGGACCATGATGATGGAAGAAAATGTTCCACAAGTCTATTGAAGAGAAGTTGTGAGTACTGCTCTCTACACTCTTAACCTGGTGTCGATCAAAGGTAATTCTAGTAAAACCCCTTATGAACTATGGTTTGGTAATGCTCCTACCATGAAGTATTTCAAAGTTTTTGGTAGTAAGTCCTATATCAAAAGAGATGAGGATCTAGGGAAGTTTAAAGCAAGAAGTGATGAAGGGATATTTTTGGGTTATTCTACTCAAAGCAAGGCCTACCGGTGCTTTAAAAAAAGATTGAAAAAGATTGTTGAAAGTGCAAACATTAGAGTTGATGAGAGAAAAGGACATTCCAGGTCTTGTGGATATGAATCAGATGATCAAGATGAAAGTCAAAGTCAAAGAAGACAAGTTCAAACCTAGACTCAGATCCAGATTGATCCGAAAAATCCAGTGACTCAAGAGGATAATGCAGAAGTTGAGGAACAAGTTCAAGAAATAGAAGTTCAAGCAAATCCTAAAACTCCCAGGTATGTTAGGATGAATCATCCTAAAAATTAGATCATAGGAGATAGAAATAAATGTGTTTGAACTAGGAGAAGAATTGCTAAAGATCAAGAAGAGATTTGTTTGATTTCAAAGATTGAACCAAAATCAGTAAATGAAGCCTGCAATGATGAAAACTGGGTAAAAGCAATGGAGGAAAAACTAATGCAAATTGAAAAGAATCACACTTAGGATCTTGTTTCTAGACCTGAGGACAAAAATGTGATTGGAACTAAATGGGTCTTCTGGAATAAACTAAATGAAGATGGTGAAGTTGTAAGAAATAAAGCAAGGTTGGTATACAAAGGATATTCTCAAGTGGAAGGAATTGATTTTGAAGAAACTTTTGCTTTGATGGCAAGAATAAGGGCAGTCAGATTGTTTCTTGCTTTTGATTCTTATAAATATTTCAAAGTCTATTAGATGGATATCAAGTCAGCATTTCTAAATAGAGAGTTAGAAGAAGTCTACATGGAGCAACACAAGGATTCCAGTTGTCTGATCAGAAAGACATGGTCTGCAGATTCAGGAAAGCATTATATGGACTCAAAAAGCCCCAAGAGCCTGGTATGCAAGATTAAATAAGTATCTACTAAAGCTAGGATATAACAAAGGCACTGCTGATAGTAATCTTTAATTCAAGATTGATCATGAGAACATTCTCATTGTTGAGATATTTGTTGATGATATCATTTTTGGTGGAAATGAGAACATGTGTAAAACATTTGCTGATCAGATGCAAAGTGAATTTGAGATGTCCATGTTTGGTGAGATGAATTTCTTCTTAAGTCTTCAAATCACTCAGTCAAATAAAGGTATCTTTATATCTCAATCTAAGTATGTGAAAGAATTGCTAAAGAAGTTTGGAATGGAAGATTCAAAGCCAGTAGATACGCCTATGGTAACCAGATTTAAGTTAAGTAAAGATGATGACTCCCCTAAGGCAAATCAGAAAAGGTATAGATCAATGATTGGAGGACTGCTCTATCTGACTCAGACTAGACATGATATCATCAATGCAGTTGGACTTGTTCCTAGATTTCAAGCTGATCCTAGAGAATCCCATGTTGTAACAGTCAAGAGAATTTTTAGATATCTCAAAGGGACCATTGATTATGGATTATGGTATCCAAAGGATAATGACTTCACTCTTCATACATATATAGATGCTATCTAGGCAGGAGATGTGGATGACATAAAAAGAACTAGTGGTGGTGCATTCTTTGTGGGAAGTAGATTGGTTTCTTGGCTAAGCAAAAAGCAGGGGGCAATATCCCTATCTACAGTAGAGGCAAAGTATACAGTAGCAGCAAACATTTGTACTCAAGTTCTATGGATGAAGCAAATGTTGAAGGACATCAGAATTGTGTTTAAGGAGCCTGTCACAATCTTCTATGATAATTCAAGTGCAATAAGCATCTCAAAGAATCTAGTGTTGCATTCAAAGACAAAGCACATATCCATCAAGTTTCATTTCTTGAGAGAGAAGGTAAATGAGAATGAAGTCAAGTTGGAGTTTGTGTCTTCAAAGGATCAGATTGCAGATATTTTCACTAAGCCTCTTCCCAAGAAAACTTTTGAGTATCTCAGAGAGAAGTTAGGAGTTATTACCCCTCCTGATCAGAATTAAGATGCACTAAAGTACATCAGTCTAGTGGAACTCATAATCATATCTTGTAATTCAGATTGATGTTAAGGAGGCACTACTCAGGGGGAGTAGTTTACATGCAATTTTTGAGTTTGGTCTGAAACAAAAACAAGGAGAAAAGACTGCAAATATGTTCCCTTTTCCATTGATGTCAAAGGGGAAGAGAAATCATGTGAAAAACTAGTTGCTAATGAAAGGGGGAGCAGTGAAGAAAGTAGTTGCCGAAGTGATAAGAGAAAGGGTGAGAAGTTCTTATCTTGATGGTTGAATCAATTTTTCACATCATATGTTGCCATCAATGACAAAGGGGGAAATTGTTGCAAATATGTGCCTAATCAGTGTTGTCATTGATGTTAACATACCCTTGTTGCCATTGGTGTCAACTGTATCCTATTTTGTTGCCTCTTTAGAAGACTAGAATGTTGAGGATATTGAGAAAATTAATAAGATCAATGTATGCGGACCATATGGTTAAGTAGAGGATTGTCTGAAGAAGCTCTAGATAAGTTTTGAAGGGTTTGCATGAAGATTTGAAGAAGCTATGGCCATCTGAGTTGAACTAGTTTTGTAGTGTTTAGAAGAGACAGAGTGATAGGAAAGAGGTCCAGATTGTTCTGGATATGTCAAATGATGATCTACAAATTTAGAGGCATGTTTGGGAAGTTAGTGTGTATCATCCATTCAATTGGTTCATGGTTTGGAGGTCTACAAGAAATCTTTCTAATGTGACAGTCATGGAAGTTAGTGTTCTTGAGGTTCTGGAGGAAGATGCAAGTGATTCTGATGATTTGGAGGAGTGCGGATGTTTTTGTTGAATTTAATGTGCTTGTAGAGGTCTCTGGATCATGTGACTGCTATGTTGGAGGTCTGTATTGAAGTTTGAGCTTGTTAATGAAGATTTCCTTCTTAGTGTTGATGTTCTTCCCAGTCCTGTCCGACTGGATGATTCAAGCGTGTTACGGATGATCTAAGAGCAATTCTATGAAGCGTGGCATGTTGATCAAGGAAGATTTGAGTCCCAATTATGTTTGGTTGACAGCTTAGTGATTTGTATTAAGTTAGATGTTTGTAGTGCCGACCTTGATGTTCATTCCAAGGTTGATGAAGCGTATAAATACTTGTTGATGAGTTGTGGAAAATCATCTTTGTGCGAAAATAATATAATTTGAAGAAAGGATCAAAGGCAAAGCAGACCAGAGGAGAAGCAAAAGAACAAGAGATGTTTTGATGAAGAGTTAGAGAAGAAATATTTGGGGTAGAGCATAAGTTTTGTGAGCATTCAATGAAACTAAACCAGGCATGAAGGAGATGCTATTTATCAGTTAATTCTTTCTAAACATAAATTCTGTAGGCAGTGAGCCTAAAGGCATGTGCCTTCTCTTTTCTTCTAAGTACTTTTAAAAAGGGTATGAATCTTGTGGGTTAACCCCCACCATGGGTTTTCTCTTAACCAGGTTTCCACGTAAAAATTATGGTGTTATGTGTGTTCAATTTATTTCTACTCATGTTTTGTTGATTCATGCTTTAATGTTTACATTATTAATCTGATTGTAAGTTGATAAAGAAGATTAAAAAGTAGAAAAGGTTAACTTTGTGAGACAACTAATTCACCCCCCCTCTCAGTTGTCCAGACTAATTCTAATAGAGATTAGCACAAATAAAGAACCTTTCCAAAAGGTTGAAAGAATTGGTGCTAAGGGGCATGTAGTTGATGTCTGGATTGATAGAGTACTTGCCCAAGGTTCACAACGTATAAAGTCATTCATTGAACTTTATAACGATCTAGGTAAAGTGGGAATAGAAATCAACCAAACACTTGAGATCCTTTCTCAAGATATGCAACTATTCGAACAAGACTTAGATTCATGGAATAAGCTGCAAGAACTCAAAATTGAAGTATTGGTTGAGCATGGGGTAATCCCCAACTGAAAGACATGTGGAGTATAGAGAGGCCATGATTCACAAGAAAGATATTATTGAAGGCCTGATTCAAGATTTGATGAAAGATCTAGAAAGAGGAGAAAATAAAGCTTTGGATATTTCTGATGAGCTGGCTGAGCTTCCATGCCACATGTTAGATGACAACCAGCAAACACTCCCAGAAGATGCAATTATTCAAGAGTTCACCAATCTGATACAAACAAAGGTAGAAATGGAAGTCTTCACATTGGCTTCACTTGATAGGTTGGTAGAGTTTCAAACAACTCTGAATAGGCTACAAAAGATATTAAATAAGCACAAGAGTGTGCCTGACACCATCATGGATTCCATCACCCGAGTGCTTACCATCTCCAAGCATACACCGAGGCCTAACAATAATGAAGTCTAGGCTACCATGAAAAGATATGGAGATTTTCTAGAGAAGGACCAAGATGATGAAGAAGTGCCCAAGGACACTTAGTTATTTTTCCATGCTTTAGTTATGTTTTTTGTAATTTGTTGTTGACAAACTCCATATCATTTTGTAAAATCAGATTACATGAAGTTGTGAGATAGAGTCCTAAGTCAATTGGAACTCTGATTTTGAATAAGTCAAATTAGTTGGAATTTTCCTATTTTTTCTCTTAGCCTCTCCCTATAAATAAAGAGGGGCTCTTATGTAAATATTATCTTCTAGTTATTGAAGCAAAACTCTACCAAATTGAAGAGCATTTTGAAACTTTGTGTTCAAGTTGTAAATCATATTTTATCAATAATAAGAAAAGCAAGTGGATGTTTCAATCTTTGTCTTGAAGCAAACTTGTGGTACATTGGAGATGTTCTTATGTCTTTTCTCTTGTACTTTCTTATGCATTTGATCAAATTGTAGTGTGAGTTTGGATAATCTAGGAGATGTTCTAAAGCGGATTTTGGAGACTTTGTGCTACAACATTATCTTTGAGTTTATGTATTATGTTTGTAAGTGCAAGATATTAGAAGACTTTGAAATGCTAGCTATCTTCTATGTTCGTTAATCTCATTATAGAATATGGTGGAGACTTTGGGCTGCACCTTATTCTATACATTCTCAACTTCAAGTCAGCAAAAAAAGAAACAAAAGACTTTGAGCTTTTGTGGGTTTCTTGATATTAACTCATTCTTGTATCACTTTGAGTATTCCTACGTTTATTCAATTTGAATATTGGTTATTATTGTTCCAACAAGTAGTTTTTAGTTTATCTCACTTTGTAAGAATCAAGGATTTGATATTGAAAGTTTGTAAGTGAACATCTTTTCTGAAAAAAGAGAAATAGATTATATGGCAACATCCAAAGGTTAGTTTTTAGTGTACATAAACATAGTTAAGTACTTGTTGATTGTAGTGGGTAATAAGAAGGGAGCCTCTCCTTTCTGAGAGGAGAGATTATATCTTATCACACTATGGTTGATATAACCATTTTGTTATCAGTTAGTTGATAACAAAATATTCACCCAACAGTTTTTGGCGACTCTACTGGGGAAGAATACGCAACCAAGAGCCTCTCGCTTTTGGTTGAAGTATACCAGTCTTATTGTTTTTTAATTGTTTTGTAGTTATCGATCTATCTTCTGTCAAGTTTGCACTCTGGCAGAAAAAAGTTATACACGTGGTAGAAGAGCTCAAGGAATCATTGATCCTAATTTTGAGTTGTTGCTAGAACATAACTTTGATTTTTTGCATGTACGACCAAGCATACCTCTTCAACATACAAGGATTCTTCCTCCTTCTAATGCAAGTTCTCCTATACCAGGTGAAGCTTCTAGTGCTCGTAGAGTTCTAACTATCACACTAGTTCAAAGGTTTGTCATCCCTCCATTCAACCTAAGTAGAATGGTTGTTCCAGGACCATGGGAAAATGCTTTTGGGCCACTGAATTTGGCTCCACCACCACATGAACTACATCAGGGTTCATGTAAAAACTTTCCCAAGTTCTATGGGGATGCTAAACAACATCCGGATGAGCACATTGCGGCATTCTGTATTGCATGTGGTGTTCTCGGAGTAGAACATGAATATGTGTCCATGAGCTTGTTTGTTGAAACACTTCAAGGAGTGGCTGCTGATTGGTTCTATCATCTTCAAGAAAGAATTATTACTGGTTGGGATATACTTCGAACCAAATTTGAAGCAAGATTCAAACTAGCTGAAGATGCTCATGCATTGTTGGCTCAACTTACACAGATGAAAAAAGAACCACAAGAACCCATGCGTGAGTTCATGGCTAAATTTAATAAGCTGACAAATAGAATTCCAACTGTTGCTCAACCAACAACTAAAAATCTAAAGTGTTTCTTTATAAACACTCAATTTCCAGAGGTCAATTTTCTTCTAAGAAGGGCAGCCCCAGTTGATCTTACAACTGCTCAAAATATGGATACTGAGATTGAGAATGACTTGATCCTTGCTAGAAAGATAAGGAACGATCCAAACAGGTGGGTATGTGCAGTATCATCGCGAGCCAAACAGTGGAAATGGAAAAAAAATCACATCTTTACTTAGCTAAATTCATGAATTGCCCAACTTTGACTTTCATAGGTATGTTAAAAATATCTATTTTGGCCTGGATACCAAACCAAAATGGATATCCATTTTGTGGGTCCCAAAATGGATATCTGTTTCTTGGAACTATAAAAATGGTTTTTTTTATTCTTTACATTGTGCATAGATAAATATGGAACTATAAAAAAGGTCACACAGACAAACATGTGCATGTTGTGTAGGCTAAAGAAGCAAGATCATTGAGTTCTAGAGTAGAAGGTGCAAACCTAGAGTCTAGGGAGAACTTGATGATGAACATTGTTTTGTGTAAACTTGCATGAAAGGATGATGAACCATGGTTTAGAAAGAGTCTCTTCTAACTAAGTGCAAGTTTAGAGGAAAGTGTTGCAATCTAATCATTAATGGATGCACCACAAACACATTAGTATCAATAAAGATTATGCATAAGTTAGGGATAAAGATAGTCATGCAAATCACACAATACAATCTCATGGATACAAAAGGGATAGTAACTTATGATGACATAGTAACATTAAGTTACATTCTACCTTGAAGGATATGCAAATAAGGTATGGTGTGATGTGATTTTGATGTATGCCTACCATGTGTTACTAGGAAATCCTTGGTAGTATGATCGATGCATTGTGCATAGGGGCACAAAAACACCTTCACCATCAAGAAGGATGGGAAAATTTTGAGTTACTTCCCATGAAGGAAGAGGAAGAGTTCATGTAGAAGGCCAAGGTGTTGCTATTTTCAAAAAGAAAATTTCTCAAGGAGATAGAAGACTTGAAATACTACTATGTACAAGTAATCAATCCCAGATAGAAGGAGTAGATTGAGCCACAACTTAGAGGAGACAAGTTGTGATCCTAAATGAGCAGTTCATAGATGTAATTTGTGAAGGAATTGTAGATGGATTTCCACCAATATGTAGCATCTCATACTTCATGGATATGATTCTAAGTTCTAGTTTTCTGAACAAGCTTATATATGCCTTAAAAAGGAGATAGGAATTATTGTATGTAATGATGGTTAAACTCATGGGCATGGAGGTGATTAAGGATATCTACACCAAAAATCTATATTTTAAAAATACATGGAATCCATTAGTAGAACCCTAGATGGGAGATATAGTCTTATATGAGGAATGATTTGCATGAGGGATACCTATTCAAGAGTTAATAACTGTCCATATTGTAGAGTTCTAGGAGGGAGAATATAATTAGAGAGTTACATTAAGGTGGACTTGGAGGATATTTTCATGTCTAGAAAAGACATGATCCATGTTAGAGTAGAGGTATCACTAGCTAAGTTTTAACAAAGATGTACATGTATTCATTGAAATAGGTACCATCTACCAAAAACAAAGATAATTACATAAAACATTGGGTTTTAGAAGCCATTCTGCATGCCAAATAGATTGTGGGAGGAACTATCTATATTTTATCCTTGGATCTATGCACATAGAGGGGCAATGATTCTATCTTCATAGTGGTATTTTTTCCTAAATGTAACACTTCATTCCTTGTGTGTAGTTGAATGAGACATTCTAGATAGTGGATTTATTCTTCAAGGAGATGTTTTAGTTGCATGGGTTGCTATGGAGCATAAAATCTAATCATGACATGAAGTTCCATATCCAGTTTTAGCACAACCTATGGAATAAATTAGGTACAAATCTCAATTATATCTGTATGTATCATCTGCAAATGGATAGATAAACATAGGTTGTTAATCAAAGTCTTGGAAATATACTTAGATGTGTGGTAGGGGAAATTATTATGTTGTGGAACCCTATGTTGGTGCAAGTGGAGTTTGTGTACAACAACTTGGTGAATTTATCATCAATGAAGTTTCTATTCCAAGTGGTGTATGGGATATTCACACAAGGTGTCATAAATTTGTTGGGATTCATGCACAAGTCAAGGAGTAGATTGAGGAGAGTAGCACAACATATATGTATTACACATAGATGATCATTATATAGAGAATATTTAACTCAAAGTGTGAGTTAGTCATGGAACATTTAAGAAAAATAGTTACCTAGAGGAACCTACGATAAGTTAAATCTAAAGAAAGCCAGTCCATGATGCTACATTATATGTAGATTTTCTAAGAACACATATGAGATATATTAGGACTAGGGATGGTATTCACCTTGCAATCGATTTAGACTATTGTAATTTATTTAATAGTCAATTAATTATGTGTACAACTCCAAGGATCACATGAAAAGGGGAAAATTGGACTTAAACATGAGTCCATACCTTCTCTAGGTGACTTAGAATATGTTTGTAAGGGGTATAATGTGGAGGGAAGCATTATAAGGCATGATTGGAAACTTAGCACAAAGTGGAGGGTAATCTATGAAAATTTATGACATTGTAAGATGTGTAAGAAACATATATGGCATTGTAAGAGGTGTAAGAAACAATATATGATGACATGTAAGAAGTTGGTGTTACATCCCTAATTTTGGCTTGTTTTTACTTTTTACTTTTACATGGACAGAAGTGAATCTTTTTGATAAATATTTGACATTAGTTTTAATGCCATGGAAAATATAGATTTTATTGAATATTAGTTATGTAAATAAAGGCAATGCATATATTGTATTGATTAAAAAAATTGTATTATGTGAATTTTGTTTATTATTTATAAGATTTATGAAGGACTAACAATGCACTGATCAAAATATGGTAATTGCAAGTTTTATGCAGGATCACAGGTTGTTGATGACTCTACAAGAAAAGAGAGAGAGAGTATCTTTTGACGAGAGGAGAATATACCTTGGGTTACCACTATTCATTTGCCAACTGAGTATAGCATTTAACAAATTGTGAACTCTAAGTCAGTTGAGGTAAGTCACGTTTTGTTAGTTAAACTCTTGGATCAACTCGACAAGTTGTCGATGTCTTTTAGATTCTTTTTTTTTGGGTTAGTCGTGTGTCGACCTTGTCTTTTTGTGAAAAGCGACATTGTTGGAATAGAACGCTAGCTATTTACGACTAACACGACCTTTTGTTGACTACATCGCAAATAGTTATGTTTGTGTCGTTAAAACATAGATGGTCATATTATCGTCATTTAACACCAGGTGTATGTTCTTGGCAAGTCAAATCGACTTGAATTTGTGTGTGATCGTGAAGGGGAGATAATCTTGACCCTATCACATTTTACGTAAATCTTTGACTTATTATTTAAAATATTGATCAAAGTTATAAAAGGACCTATGATTATTATTATTATTATTATTATTATTATTATTATTATGCTTTTTAGTTAGAAAGGTTACTTGTGGGTTATTTAAGAACCACCTTTGCACTTACGATGTTGTCACCCTTTTTAATATTTTTATGTCATTTACCATTGGGTAACCTTTATAAGATCGGTGAAGTGGTAAAGAATATCATGTTATACTTTAAGCCACATGCTTGAATCAATGAGCAGTCAAAGGCATAAAAAGTGGAAACTATATCAACCGAAGTAGTGGTCTTTATGATTCATGAGCTAATATAATTGTCTTGAGTCATGGTTTAGTTAAAGAGTGCCAATCAATTATGAGTTTTATGGTGATGTGTACCATGTATATTCTCACATCGGCATAATCATCACCATGTGCTCTCTTTAGTAGAGTTTTTCCCTCAAAATAAAATGAGGTTGTGTCCACCATACGTGGGGGCTCATTAGTAAGATGGTTAGTTGTTGCAAGTGAAAACAACTCGTAGCTGAACCATATGGGATATATGCATAATGACTATCTAAGAATGAGGACATGAGAAAAAAATAGATAGGAAGAGTATTTTGGTGTTTGTAGAAAACAATGAAGAAAATCTCTCTGAAGGCGGAGAACTCTATTGTTTAAAAAGGAATGGCTAGGGAAGGAGAGCACAATAGTTTTGGAGCAGACTTGCATTCAATCAACTTATAGGTTCTTTTCTATTGTAGACGTCTCTTAATACTTTATAACGTACATGTTATATGCTAAAATGTATAGTATGTATTGTTGGGAATTATGGTGTCTCAACCTTTGCAAATTCTTAATGTTGTATTTATTTATCGCATGTCAAGATGGCATAGTCGGCACCTTGTGTACATGTAGTAGGATAAATTTTGGTGACTTTGACAGCCGTGGTTTCCCCCTTGAATAATTAATGGGGGTTTGGGGGCAGCACCCCCAAGATGGGGTCAAGGGGCATAGCCCCTTGTGGGGTTCCAAGGGTAGCACCCCTAGTGGGCTCCCTGTCGCAGTACAAGGCAGGTCGAGGAGCAGCGCCCCCGTGGGGGCTCGGGTGCAATGCCCCCGAAACCTCAAATGACTTTTATTTAATGACAAGTGTCAATGAGTATCTTTGCACGAGAGAAAGGCATCTTTGGATGGTCAAGGGAGGTTATGACATGTTGTAAGAGGAATATGATCTTTTTAGTCAGTGTATGACAAATTCTCTTATAGATATAAGTGCTGTCAGTTATGATGGATTCTATGATAGCTGTAAGGTGCGTAAGAGCATCTGTCATAGCCTATCTTGGGACAAGGTACCCACATTTGGATGGGATGTTGGACAAGTGTCCTTAGGCATGGGTTTTTCAGCATGAGTCCAAGATGGATGCCCATCTCTAGAAGGTTCCATTTTTGCCTTGTAAACTCTATAAAAACATGTGCTTGGATGGGAGATACATAGTTTTTTTACAAGTACTGTTATGCTGTTAGAATATCTCTAGATTTGACATTCAAAGACTCCTCAAAAAGCATTGGCTCTGAAACTGTATTGTAATCTATTATTGTTTACTGTAATACATTTGAGCTATGTTTTGGAGTGTGGAGTTTTTCACCCATAAGGGTTTTCCCCATCTCTCTCTCTCTCTCTCTCTCTCTCTCTCTCTCTCTCTCTCTCTCTACTTTTTGTGTGTATGTGTATTGCTACAATATCTCTCTAGATTAGCATAGGAAGTGTGTTCCGCGTACCTTGCTTCCTTTCAATTGGTATCAGAGCTTGATCACCTTTGGTCCTAGTTGTTGGGTAGTGGTTTTTTAAGCTGATCTTAGTTTGAGTGGGAGTCCTATGCAGAGTATTCTATAATCTTGTTGCACGAAAGAGATGGCAAACACATCCGGAAGAATCGAGGTGGAGAAGTTTAATGACACTAATTTTGAGTTGTGGAAACTCAAGATGAAAGACCTACTTGTTAATCGTGACCTATGGGAAATTGTATCCAATGTAAAACCAACCACAATGTCACAAGCAGATTGGGATCTCAAAGATCGGAAGGCTAAGGGTCTCATAAGACTCAATCTAGCTAATTCTGTCATGTTAAATGTCCATGAGGAGAAGAGCACAAAAGGCCTTGGAAGAAGTTCGGTGATGTTTATCAGGCTAAATCCCTTGTGAACAAACTTTTTCTAAGAAAGAAATTGTTTCTCTAAGGATGGAGGATGGAGGATCGATTGCAGATCACCTAAATACTTTTAACATGCTAGTTACACAATTGACATCTATTGGTGTGAAGATGGAGGAGAAGGATCATTGTATGACCTTGCTTTGTTCTTTGCCAGACTCATGGGATCATCTTGTTATGGCTATTGGGAGCACCACATCCACATCCAAAATGGATGAAGTGGTATCTTCGCTGTTATCTGAAGAGATGCAAAGAAAGTCTTCTGAGGCAGCCAAAGAGGCTCTTGCGGTTCATGGAAGACCCAAGGAGAAAGGGAAAAAGAAGGGCAAGAAAGATGAGAAGGGCAGATCCAAATCTCATGGGAGATCCAAATCTCCTGGAAAGTCCAAGGCTCTCTATTGGAACTCTAGCAAAATTGGGCATTTCTGAAAGGAATGCAAAGAGGAGAAGAAAAAGAAGAAAGCTCTTGATTTAGATTCTAACAAGTCACAAGATGATGGTGATGCCTTCATCATAGCCCTGGCCACTCATGCATCTGATGATGTGTGGTTGATTGATTCTAGTGCATCATTCCACGTGACCTCGCATCGAGACTGGTTTACAAAATATGAAGAGTTTGATGGTGGAAAAGTGTACCTAGGTGATGATTCTCATATGAAGATTGTTGGTCATGGAAGAGTCTCAATCTGATTCCCTGATGGATGAGTGAAGGGGATCACTGGGGTTATGCACATCCCAGGCCTCACATGGAACATGCTTTTTGTAAGTATGTAGAATGATGCAGGTGTGCAAGTTGTCTTTTCGAAGGATGGATGTAAGATGACTAGAGTATCTATGGTGCTTGCTAAGGGTACTCAGAGAGGTACTCTATTTTAGCTGGAGGCATGCACTTCATAGTGTAATAGTTCTTCTGACTCAAAGAGAAGAGTTGCAGTCACTTCATCTCCACCATTTGAATGAGCAGTGAAGAAATCTATTGTAACTAGTTCTGATGGTAGTGCACATGCTATGGAAGCTAAGCTTCTTGCTAAAAAGACTATGTTATGGCATTTGATATATGGCCACATTGGTGAGAAGGGTCTACGTACCCTAAAAATAAAAACCTCATTGAGGGGTTAAATGATTGTAATCTCAAGTTTGACTTTTACAAACATTATATTTATGGAAAGCAAAATCGTGTTTAATTTTACTCTAGTTCTTACAAGTCTTTTGGTGTATTGGATCTTATTCATTCTGATGTGTTTGGTCCTGTTAATGTTCCTTCAATTTCAAAATCTGTATATTTTGTATCTTTCATAGATGATTACAGTAGAAGGACATGGGTTTATTTTGTCAAAAGAAAGACTAAAGTCTTTAGTCAGTTCAAAGACTTTAAAGCTTTTGTTGAGAATCAGACTAGTAAAAAGATTAAGTGTTTGAGAATTGATAATGGTGGTGAGTTTTTTTTGGCAATGTTAGAGAAGTTCTATAAAGAGAAAGGGATTGAAAGACATAAGACAACTCCTTATACCCCATAGAAAAATGGAGTTGCAGAGAGGATGAACAGGACCTTGATGGAGAAGGCTAGGAGTATGCTTAGTGGAGCAAGCCTCAAACAAAAACTATGGGTTGAAGCTATAGCCACTACTTGCTATCTGGTAAATAGATCTCCTACATCAACTCTTGTTGGTAAAACACCTATGGAGGTCTGGTCTGGTAAGAAGCCTTTAGTTAGACATCTTCGTACTTTTGGTTGTGAGGCATATGCACATGTGCCTAGAGAGAAATGGTCTAAATTGGAGGACATGGCTGTTAAGTGTATCTTTGTTGGCTATGGTGTCGGTATGAAAGGGTACAAGCTTTGGGATCCTATGGATGAAAAGGTGTTGTATAGCAGAAGTGTTATCTTCAAAGAGCTAACACCATCTTTCGTTGTTCTACAGCCAGAACAGACAGAAAAGAAAGAGGATGCAGTTCAGTTTCCTTCTACCCCTGAGAAGACTGAATAGATAGACCCTATGAGACCTGATGATGAGGAGAGCTCTAGCAGCTCTAAAAGCTAATAAGAAGAAGTAGAACCTCAACCTCATCCATTGAGGAGGTCTACACAAACAAGAAAGCAACCTGATAGGTTTGGTTTTTCATTGCTTGATTCTAGTTGTGCTTTTGCTTTACTTGCTAACACTGATGAACCTAGCACTGTGTAAGAGGCTATGGGTATGAAAGATGCAGGTTCCTGGAAGGAGGCCATGGAAGATGAAATGGCTTCTTTAGAAAAGAATAAAATATGGGACTTGGTGCCTTTGCCTAAAGGACAGAAACCTGTTGGATGCAAATGGGTGTTCAAGAAGAAATTTGGTGTAGATGGCAGTGTTGAAAAGTACAAGGCCAGACTGGTTGCGAAGGGGTACTCACAAGTGGAGGGAATTGATTATGGTGAAATTTTCTCTCCTATTGCAAATCTGATATCCATTTGATTCCTATTATCTCTTGCAGCAACTTATGACTTAGAGGTGGAGCAAATGGATGTGAAGACATCATTCCTTCATGGTGATTTGGAGGAAGAAATCTACATGTCACAGCCGGAGCATTACATTGTTAAAGGTAAAGAAAATTTGGTTTGCAAGTTGAAACAGTCTTTGTATGGTTTGAAGCAGTCTCCTAGAATGTGGTACTTGAAGTTTGATGCTTTTGTGTTGTCAATTGGATTTGTGAGATTGAAATCATATCACTGTGTATATTATAAGTTTGATGGTGATCGTATTCTCATTATTGCATTATATGTTGATGATATGTTGCTCATTGGGAAGGGTAAGAATATGATTTCTGATTTTAAGTCTCAGTTGGCAGTACAATTTCAAATGAAAGATTTAGGAGTAGCCAAGTGCATTCTAGGAATAGAAATCAGAAGAAACAGAACTATCAGAAAACTTTGGTTAAGTTAGAGTAAGTATGTGAAGACCGTGTTGGATAGGTTCAACATGGCAGATTGTAGACCATTGTGTGTTCATGTTTCTTTGGGGACAAAGTTGTTTGTTAATGATTGTCCAAAATCTCCTAGTGGGGAGGAGGGCATGAGCAGAGTACCTTATGCTAGTGCTGTTGGTAGTTTGATGTATGCTATGGTCTGCACAAGACCAGACATTGCCCAAGCAGTGGGAGTCCTTAGTCAATTTATGGCTAATCCTGGATGAGTACATTGGGATGTAGTTAAGTGAGTGTTTAGATATTTGAGGGATACTTTCAAGTATTCCATATGCTATTATGGTAATCTTAAAGGACCTTCATATTCTATTAGTATTCAAGGATTTGTGGATTTAGATTGGGTAGGTGACATTGACAGCAGGAGGTCCACCAGTGCCTATGTGTTCACTATGTTTGGTGGTGCTATTAGTTGGATGAGTAAATGACAACCTATGGTTTCTTTGTCAATGATAGAAGATGAGTATATGGCAACAACTTATGCTTGCAAGGAAGCCATTTAGCTTAAGAGATTGTGTTCAGATATTGGTGTTGATGTAGGACAGATTACGATCTATTGTGACAGTCAGAGTGTGATTTGCCTAGCAAAGAATCCAACTTTCCATGCTAGAACAAAGCATATTGATGTATAGTTTCACTTCGTGTGAGACATGGTAGAGGATGGGAAGGTGAATTTGGAGAAGGTAGACACTTTGAAGAATGTTGCAGATGCATTGATGAAACCAGTGGGCACAGAGAATTTTAGATGGTGTTCGGAGTCTATGGGACTCTTGGCCCCTAGCACTTAAATCTTGTCATTGCTTTTGGCCCTTGCAAGGTGTTTGACAAGTGGGAGAATGTTGGGAATTAAGGTGTCTCAACCTTTGAATATTCCTAATGTTGTATTTATTTATCCCATGTTGAGTTGGCATAGTCAGCACCTTGTGTACATGCAGCAAGATAAATTTTGGTGACTTTGGTGGCCGTGGTTTCCCCCTTGAATAATTAACAGGGTTTTGGGGTAGCGCCCCCAAGACGGGGTCAAGGGCATAGCCCCTTGCGGGGTTCCAGGGGCAATGCCCCTGGTGGGCTCCCTGTTGTAGTATAGGGCAGGGTCAAGGGGTAGCACCCCCGTGGGTGCTCGGAGGCAACACCCCCGAAACCTTAAACAAATTTTATTTAATGACAAGTGTCAGTGAGTATCTTTTCACGAGAGAAAGGCATCTTTGGGCAGTCAAGGGAGGTTATGACATGTTGTAAGAGGAATATGATGTTTTTAGTTAGTGTATGATAGACTTTCTTACAGTTGTAAGTGCTGTCAGTTATGACGGATTCTATGACAACTGTAAGGTGCGTAAGAGCATCTGTCATAGCCTATCTTAGGACAAGGCACCCACATTGGGATGGGATGTTGGACAAGTGTCCTTAGGCATGGGTTTTGGGGCATGAGTCCAAGATGGATGCCCATCTCTAGATGGTTCGATATTTGCCTTGTAAACTGTATAAAAATAGGAGCTTGGATGGGAGATACATAGTTTTTGTACAAGTACTGTTATGCTGCCCGAATATCTCTAGATTCGACATTTGAAGACTCCTAAAAGTTCATTGGCTCTAAAACTGTATTGTAATATGTTATTGTTTACTGTAATACATTTGAGCTGTGTTTTGGAGTGTGGGGTTTTTGACCCGTAAGGGTTTTCTCCACGTATATCTTATCTCTCTCTCTCTCTCTCTTCTGTCTACTTTTTGTGTGTATGTGTATTGCTGCAATATCTCTATTATTATGTTAATAATGCTATAACTGGAAAGGTTAATTTGAATTTGCAAACTATTTTCCTCATTAGATTAGCGTAGGAAGTGTGTTCCGTGTACATTGCTTCCTTTCATGTATAAGTAGATGTTTTCTCCTTTGTAAGCTAATCATCTATGAATGATTTGTGCTTGATTCTAAGTTTGTTTTGATTGCTTCATAACTCAGTAAACTAGTACGGAGAGCTAATTCATCGAGTTTGTTTCTATATCTATTCTTTTGTGGTTGATATCATAGACTGTTCAGTAGGCCGACTTTTTATGATAGAGAGTCTCTATGATAGATTATTTCTACGTCTCTTTTAGCTGCATATCCATATAAACTCTTTGATAATGATGTGATAGAAAGATCTCAATACTTCTTTTTACCTCTATTTTACATCGCATTGAGCATGTGTGTAGTTGACTAAGTGAAACAAGGGAGAGATATTATTGAATCCACAAAGTTTCTATGTCAATCATTCACATATGATCATTTTGATCAGTTTAGTTGGGTACAGTATAAATAATTTAATTGAGACTATATTGAAGCAAATAGTGCTAAACTAGACCACGTAAATACCCCAGTCTTAAGATACTATTATTACTATATTCATTTGTTCTTTTGAGCCAAGAGATTTTTATAGTTATTAGGAGATAAGATTTCCATGAAGGACTGACTATATACTTATTTGTGTGAAATAATACTAAACTACTGATATTTAATGGATAGTCTTTTTACCACCTTTGTTATTAAGTCATCCTTAGATAATGTCTAAATTCAATTAGAAACCATAGGTATTGCTTTACCTGAGTTTATTTTATAGTAAAGATTTAGTCTTACTCAAATGATTATAGAAACCTCATAGATGAAAGAAAATTAGAGGTTCAACATTTATTTTAGACACAGATTCTTTCTAAGCATTAGAATATATTTTATTTATCCTGTTATTACGACCTTGTATTTGGAATAAGATCTAGGGGATTAACCCAATTATTTTTCAAATTATTACTTTATTTTTCTGTTAAGTTGAGATAGGATCGAAAAATGCTAAACTTGATCCAATCAGGTTTTGTAATATACTAAACCTATGTGATCATTATTTAGATTGTTAATGAAGGATCAAGTACCCTAATTTTGATTGTTCATTCTTCTAGTCAAAAGGGATACATTTTTCCTAAACAAATAAAGCCTAACTATTTTAGTCATTATAATTTGACTTAAGTTCTTGAATGTCGATAAGTTTTGGATCTTAGGTATTGCAGTGATGCAATGAGAGTCCTCATATAGAAAGATAATTCTTAAAGTCTATAGACCATTGACAGTGTTGGAAAAACTTGTCTCAAGTCGGGAAGACCTAAAATATTGTGATGGGTCTATTAGCACACAACAATGCAGGTGTGATTGTTGGTATCACACTTCTCTTGAAAAAGGTATCCTATCCAATATAGGACTGCCCCAAGGATAATACAGCTAGGTCTTAACTTGCTTGGAATGACTCAATAGTATGTCTAGTTGTGCCAACAAGGGGTCTTACATGAAATGCAGGGTTTATGAAAAGATGGCAGCAATCCAAGTGTAGAAACCCTAGGTGGTTTAGACTGTGAAGTATAAAATTTTAGCAGATGATCAATGTAATGCTGCTCAAATCCTGAATCTACCAAACTTCATGTAAAGAAAATGCGAAAAGGAAAGGGGGAGAGAGCAAGGATAAGAGATCCTATAGACAATTGTAGAAATGATCAATAACCAGATAGACAGATTCCCAACAATAAACAAATCTCTGCTTAACCAAGCAGCCCACAATGCCACAAAGAATGTGCAATCTTCTAAGGAGATGCAATGATTTTCAAATTGCAAAGGGTTCATCAAACACCCAATCCTTGGTGCAACTCAATGAAATCATACAATTAAACTTATCTCATAAACTATGCCTAGACTAACCATGCATAATGACATACAATCAGCAAGCCATTAATTGTATGGATAGGAAATCCATCAAATATCTGAATAATTAATCACAAGTACAACTAAATATCAACTAATTTCAGATTGATATGAACCATGAAAACCAAAATAAGACAACACATAATCACAAATTCCCAGCAACCTGTAAAACCTACTTTGTATTGACTATATTTTGGCAGAGTCTCAGCAATTTAGTATCAGATCTTACTTACAAATGAGAGAAAAGGATGGCCTTTTTATAGACAAGGCACCATACCGAGTTTTTCAACGGACGATGGAGATTAAATCAACACCAATAGTCCAGATTACATGGCATTTAATGAGATACATCAGTTAGTTACATTTTTAGATTTGCATTTGTCCTTTAGGAAAAAGATAAAATATAGCTTGTAAATACATTGAATCTGGACAAAATGGATACCCATTTGGTTGTACATGATGAAATGTCAATTTTCAAGGCCTAATAAAGCTAAGATAGTCACATGAGACTTGAAAACTTGAGCTGATGTGAATTCACGAGATTCCAAGTGTTGAACAGACCAAGAGGAGTATGTGGCACTTTATTAGTGAAGATATATTCAACTGGATGCTTGTTGGACTGATTCTTGATGACTTGACTACTGGAACAACTATATGTATGTCTTGGACATTGGATTGGATCTACAGGAACTACCATGAAAGAAACTTGATCTTCAATGTTTTCCAGCCCCTGAGACTCATCTTTATCATCTTGGACATTATATTGATCTTCTCTTATAGGTGTAGCAGTAATTTGGTTGATAGAATGTCAATTCTGCAACTCCGAGTCAGCAAGGTACCTCTATGTGTTCATTATTCCAAGACGGCTTCAATTGGCTCTTTTGTCCTCCAAGACCTACAATAAACAAGACCAAGCATCAATTTCATCATAAACAAGTCATTTTCCATCAATTTGGATCAAAACATGTTCATTTGCAGCCATGGATCAGACGAAAACAACCCATTGTCAATGTCACTTACTCTATGAACAACCTCTTAAATCCAGTGATTTTTACATGATTTCCTGCATTTTTTACCATTCTCAAGTACCCATTTGGCCAATATATTGATCTAGGAAGTTTTTTGTAGTCATTAGAATCCATTTGCAGACTTTAATTTCATGTTTTTCTAGCCTTTTCTACAAAAAAGTAGGATTTTTGGGGGTCACCGACCTTTTATGTGTAGTGGCATTAATTGTCATAAAATGTGCAAAAAATTATATAAAATTGGTAAAATGTTCATCATGATGTGACAAATAGATATGCAATTCAAATCCATCAAGAAAATCCAAGTTGCCCCTTTAAAAACTCAATTTTTGGCCCAAAATACCAAACAACGCTAATTTTGGGGGTCACTGACTTAGCGTTGATTTTGCTTCCAACTGACCTAGTGGATATTTTGAGTTCATCCGACCTTAGCATGGATTTTGGGTTCATCTGACCTTAGCATGGATTTTGGGTCCGACTGAGTAAAATGATGCTTCATGAGGTCAGTCGGTTCAATTTTTAGCGTAGGTCCGTTGGGTCTATTTTTAGCGCAAAGTTTGTTGGCAAGGTTTTTCAAAGTGACCGACCTATGTGAGTTTTAGCACCGACTGACCTGCGCAACTTAAGTTGGTGGAAGGTCATTTCAGTGCAAGTCAGTAGAAGGCAATTTTAGCATTTTTCTTCGAAATTGTCTCAGCAGGGATTTTTGGTCCGACTGACTTAGCAATAGCTTAGAGGGAGGTTGGTCAGAGGCGAATTTAGTGCTAAGGTCGGTAGGAGCTATTTTTATCACTTTTTGCAGTATGGAGTGTTTTTAGTGCTAGTTTTGGAAATGTCCAGGGTGAAAGTATATTTAAAAATATATTTAAGTATAAGTTTAAATATTTTTAAATATACTTTCAGGATGTTTGAGATAGGTTCCAGATCTGTAGGATTTCATATGTAGATTCTACAATTTTGTGGTTCCACCAGATTTTAGACTTAGCCATTTTTTAGGGTTTTCAGGGTTTTAGACTTAGCCAAATCAAGGCTTCAGGACCATGTGTCAGAATGAAAGCATATGAACCCCTTAGTGAAATATTGTGGAATTTGACATGATTTTGCTATCCCAAGACCTGGAAACTAGGAATTTCAACATGAAACATCCTACATAAGCAATTTCAAGGGCAATATCTAGTGACAGGATTTTAACCAAAATGCAGTAACACCCAATTCCAATGTAGAAGGCAACAAATGGCTATTTTTTAAGCATGAGACCACTCAAGACACTTTCAAATCAATCATGAAAGACATCAAATGACTCCAAACATGAAAAATACTGAAATTTGAAGCAAATCCTGCATTCTAAGCATAATTTCATCTTCTCAACATCATAAGCAAGAGAGGTCGAGACTTCAACCCAAAGCAAAAGAGAGGGTCTCCATTTGGAAAAATGGGGCGTGTGTGCAAGGCACAACAAATGGCGACTCTGCTGGAAAATGCTCCAGAGCATTTCTAAGATAAACTTAAGTTTTGAGCCCAAAATCTCTATGTTTCCCACACATTAGATGAGAAATTATGATATCAAAGAATCAAAGACCACTAACCAGTGCAACCATCCATATCCTAAAAACATGAGTGTGTGCAATTGCATTCATTCCCACCCTTTGGCAACTATGTTCATCGAAGATCCTTCATGCTAAGCTATGAAGTTGGGATCATTTTACCACTAAGAGAATGCTCGGATGCTGAGATGTGATGAGCCTTGATAGAAGTGAATGATGATTCTTCCAAAAACAACTCTTCTACAATGATATTCTTTCTTGATAATGGCTTTGATGATCTCTGATGCTAATAATCTTCAGATAACAGTCTTCATGTGAGAGTCTTCAAATGATAATCTTCATATTGATGCTTTGTAGTGGCTCTAGTGTTGAAAAATACCTTTTATTTTTACCCAACAAGCTAGCAGTACTTAGTACCATCTGTCACTCTCATCTGGATCCATAGTACTAGTGTGGGTGGTAAAATGTGAATCCAAACCTTTTTACTTAACACAAGATCATCCAGACTCACTTAGCTACCTCATGATTGTTTAAAGTGTGAGAGATATATGGTTAGAAAATACTTCAGGTGCACCAACTAATGACTCCTTTCCAATGAAAAGACATCATACTCCCCGATATAATAGTAGAACCCACATCGAGACCTAAGCAGAAACCTTGGCTTCTCAAAGAAATATTCTAAATTACTTACCCAACAAAGAAGTACTTACAGGTCTACGCAACTACCACCACATTCAAGAAATGGAGAACCCAAGTAAAGCAAGCATAGAAGTGAAAAGCAAAGAAAACTACTCTAACCAAAGAAAAACAAGCAGAAAGCAACAACCAACAACTAACAAATACCAATAGCTAACAACTAAGGAAAAACAAAAATCAGAAACTAAACTAAACAACAAGAAACTAACTAAAACCTAACTAGAAACAATCAAGACTAGGTACAAAGATCTTGGACAATAGGTATTTGCACTACCCCGTGACTTATTTCTCAGGACATGCAAAAGTAACAAGGTGCAGGTCAGTGTCCTAAGTCGAGAAAATTCATCTTTGTACTCTAAAAAGTGAGGTAGAGGCATGCTAGGTTCATGTTCAGAGTAGGAATTATGTAGGATTAGCAATTAGGGGAGTTCATTAGAGCCATGATCAATCCAAATGCAAGTTGTCTTACCTAAATCACCATAATCAAATTGATAATTGGAACTGACCGGAGAAAGGGAAGATACAACCTGATTTGCAGTACCATCAGTTGGGCATGTAAGTTCATCACCTTGCTACATTGTACCAAATACCTTGTCATCTTTGGGACGTCTCAACTTGTGTTTGGCCATATCCTATTCTGGAGCATTGAATGTTGTAGCAACTTCCCAAGCAAATAGGAAGTCTGGACAACTTTCTTTAGAATGTGGATCATTTGGATGAACTCTGCATGAATCAGTCAAGGCAAAGTCTATCATATGCGATGAATTCCCATGCAGCAGCATATCCTTGCTCATTCTTGACACCAACCTGATGATGTGATCAAGTGATTGACATGAAAAAGCTTCCAAACCATCACTTTGCATGACAATTTTATTCTCAGATTGCAGATTTCTACTTTCATCTATCACTACTAGGTCAGCATCTACCATGTGGAGCTCTTCTTTTATGCAAAAATGAACTAGATCAGCTTGATGAGTACATGATATACTTGAATCTACTTCATCTAAATCAATCATATGTTCTAAAAAAATTTCCTCTGTATCAGTCAGCAACCTTCCTATTTAAATTAAGGGCTGGCATTGGGTTGGCAATTCACTGTCTGCAGTAGCAACAAGAGCTCTTTCTTCTTGCATAGTTAGATTTATGATGTCAATGTTATCTTGGAGTGGTTCATTTTCTTGCTTTTCTTCATTTGACTCAACTTGAGACCCTTCTGTAGCAATTATATCAACTTGATATGGCTGATCATGATGATTCACTGGGCTGATATAGTCAAGAAGTTGATCATTGTTCTTTGGATGATATGATTGTGGCTCAAATATGTCAACTGGAATGACTTCCTGCATTGTTATCCATGACTGTTCTTCATCTAGAGGACTGATTTATTCTTGTTCTTACATATTTCTGATTTGAACAACCTGCTGTTCTAACTCTGAACTATCAACAGTCTGAAATAGACTGCTATTCTCCACCTCTACAGCAGCAAGTTTAGTCTTAGAACTTGATATTTTTTAAGCATGTGATTACTGATCTACATCCTTAACATGACTACTCATCAAGTCTGATTCATCATTTATCTTGTCAATATTATTAGCAACAGAAATCTAATCTTGTGCATTGCTCTGTTCATTGTCCTGTGACTGAGAACTAGGCTTCAACCATGCTGGGACTATATTTTCAAAGTCCAATAGATGAAAACTAGGTTTTAACCAGTTGGCGACTATATACTCCTTAGTTGGGTGACCTATCAACCAGAAGCATTGACTACCATCATCATCTAGATATGTACTTTAATGAACAACTTGAATTTTTTCCATATGCAGACTGCCCTCTTTAATATGATCAACTATGAATAGTCAATTTATAGCCTCTATAGCCTTAGTTCTTTGGATGTTCTCAACTGAGACATGATCACATGCATATACATCCTTCAGTGTTGTAACTCCTTGTGAGGTCTTGTTCTAAATATGAATATGTCTGTTATGCCTATATCCCACTTCAAGGTTGTAAATCTCAAAGATAGGGAGCAATCCTTTTAAATGCAGATCCAACCTTTGGAGGAAGGTCAAACAATCTATTTTGTCATGCATCTCTCCAAGATGTATAGTACAGACTTGAGGTGAACTAAAATCAAACAATGTCAGAGAAGGATACTTCACCCTCATCTGATTATCCAATACTTCTTTGAAAATTGGGATGTCCACTTGAAAGTTCTCTTCATGATATGACTACTGTGACAGTGTTCTAAAGAACCAAGGAGTCTCATGACTGAAACCCTTCTATGTGTCCATTGGATCAAAACTTCCTGTACCTGCACTTCATTTTAGCATGTGCAATGAAACAAAAAGATGAAAGCCTGCATAAAATCTTGGTTCATGCCCTCCTTCTAGCACCAATTTTGTTGATGGGTGTTATAGTACACAGCAACATAGGTGTGATTGCTAGTATCACACCTCTCTTGAAAAAGGTATCCTATCTAAGATAGGACTGCCCCAAGGATAATACAGCTAGGTCTTAACTTGCTTGGAATGACTCAATGGTATGTCTAGTTGTGCCAACAAGGGGTCTTACATGGAATGTAGGGTTTATGAAAAGATGGTAGCAATGCAAGTGTAGAAACCCTAGGTGGTTCAGACTGTGAAGTCTAAAATTTCAGCAGATGATCAATGTAATGTTTCTCAAATCGTGAATCTACCAAACTTCATGCAAAGAAAATGCAAAAAGGAAAGGGGGAGAGAGAAGGGATAAGAGATCATATAGACAATTGTAGAAATGATCAATAACCAGATAGACAGATTCCCAACAATAAACAAATCTCTGCTTAACTAGGCAGCCCACAATGCCACAGAGAATGTGCAATCTTCTAAGGAGATGTAATGATTTTGAAATTGTAGAGGGTTCATCAAACACCCAATCCTTGGGGCAGCTCAATGAAATCATACAATCGAACTTGTCTCATAAACTATGCCTAGACTAACCATTCAAAATAACATACAATCAGCAAGCCATTAATTGTATGGATAGGAAATCCATCAAATATCTGAATAATTAATCACAAGCACAACTGAATATCAACTAATTTCAGATTGATATGAACCATCAAAACAAAAATAAGACATCACATAATCACAAATTCCTAGCAACTTGTAAAACCTACTTTGTATTGACTATATTTTGGCAGATTCTCAATAATTCAGTATCAGATCTTACTTACAAATAAGAGAAAAGGATGGCCCTTTTACCATATCAATTTTTTCAACGAATGGTGGAGATTAACTCAACACCAACAGTCCAGATTACATGGCATTTCATGAGATACATCAGTTAGTTACATTTTCATATTTGCATTTGTCCTTTAGGAAAAAGATAAAATACAACTTGCAAATACATTGAATCTGGACAAAATGGATACCCATTTGGTTGTACATGATGAAATGTCAATTTTCAAGGTCTAATAAAGCCAAAATAGAGTCACATGACACTTGAAAACTTGATCTGATGTGAATTCATGGGATTCCAAGTGTTGAATGGACCAAGAGGAGTATGTGGCACTTTATTAGTGAAGATATATCCAACTGAATGCTTGTTGGACTGATTCTTGATGATTGGACTGTTGGAACAACTATATGTATGTCTTGGACATTGGACTAGATCTATAGGAACTACCATGAAAGAAGCTTGATCTTCTATGTCTTCCAGCCCCTGAGACTCATCTTTATCATCTTGGACATTATACTGATCTTCTCTTATAGGTGCAACAGCAATTTGGTTGATAGAATGTCAATTCTTCAACTCTGGGTCAGCAAGGTACCTCTGTGTGTTCATCCTTCCAAGACAACTTCAATTGGCTCTTTTATCCTCCAAGACCTATAATAAATAAGACCAAGCATCAATTTCATCATAAACAAGTCATTTTCCATCATTTTGGATCAAAACATGTTCATATTCAGTCATGGATCAGACGAAAACAACACATTGTCAATGTCACTTTCTTTATGAACAACCTCTTAAATTCAGTTATTTTTACATGATTTTCTACATTTTTTACCATTTTCAAGTACCTATTTGGCCAATATATTGATCTAGGAAGTTTTTGTAGTCATTATGATCCATTTGCAGACTTTAATTTCATGTTTTTCTAGCCTTTTTTTGCAAAAAATAGGATTTTTGGGGGTCGCAGGCCTTTTATGTGCAGTGGCATTAATTATCATAAAACGTGCAAAAAATCCACACAAACTTGGTAAAATGTTCATCATGATGTGACAAATAGATATGCAATTCAAATCCATCAAGAAAATCCAAGTTACCCCTGGAAAAACTCAATTTTTGGCCCAAAATATTAAAAAGCATTGATTTTGGGGGTCACTAACTTAGTGCTGATTTTGCTTCCAACTGACCTAGCGGGGATTTTGAGTTCATCTGACCTTAGCACAGATTTTGGGTTCATTTGACCTTAGCATAGATTTTGGGTCTGATTGACTAAAATGATGCTTCATGAGGTAAGTCGGTTCAATTTTTAGTGCAGGTCCGTTGGGTCTGTTTTTAGCGCAAAGTTTGTTGGCAAGGTTTTCCAAAGTGACCGACCTACGCGAGTTTTAGCGCTGACCGACCTACGCGACCTAAGTCGGTGGAAGGTCATTTCAGCGCAAGTCAGTAGAAGGCAATTTTAGCGCTTTTCTTTGAAATTGTCTCAGGGGGATTTTTGGTCTGACTAACTTAGCGATAGCTTGGAGGGAGGTCGGTAGGAGCTATTTTTAGTGTTTTTTGCAGTAGGGAGTGTTTTTAGTGCCAATTTTGGAAATGTCTAGGGTGAAAGTATATTTAAAAATATATTTAAGTATAAGTTCCAGATCCATAGAATTTCATATGCAGATTCTAGAATTTTGTGGTTCCACTAGATTTCAGACTTAGCCATTTTTTAGGGTTTCAAACTTAGCCAAATCAGAGCTTCAGGACCATGTGTTAGAATGAAAGTATATGAACCCCTTAGTGAAATCTTGTAAAAATTGACATGATTTTTCTACCCCAAGACCTGGAAACTAGGAATTTCAACATGAAACATCCTACAGAAGCAATTTCAAGGGCAATATCCAATGACAGGAGTTTGAGCAAAATGCAGTAACACCCAATTCCAATGCAAAAGGCAACAAATGGTTATTTTTTAAGCACGAGACCACTCAACACTTCCAAATCAATCATGAAAGACATCAAATGACTCAAAACATGCAAAATACTGAAATTTGAAGCAAATCCTGCATTCTAAGCATAATTTCACCTTCTCATCATCATAAGCAAGAGAGGTTGAGACTTCAAGCCAAAGCAAAAGAGGGGGTCTCCATTTGACAAAATGGGGCATGTGTGTAAGGCACAACAATTACCTAGTAAAACATAGTTGACCAAGTCAAACTGTAGGAAAATGATAGTATCCAAGTCAAGTTGTGGTGGGTGAATAATACGACCACGTTCATTGTGAACATCTATTTATAATGAAACTTTGGCCAAAGCAATGCATACATTTTATGCGTGCATTGTCGGTTCACTGTGTCTGGATTACATAACCTATTGGAAAGATCATACTTATCTAGAGGGTATCTAGGGTTGTATGATCGATAGAGTTATATAGGGTACAACACTATGTACTCGAATGGCAAATCACCACTGGTCACCTTGGTATATTCTCCTCGTGAAGGGTAGGGCCACTTCCTATGTGGAAGATATGTGGGAGACTACTGGTCTGTGGTTGGAGGAAAAGCACTGGGAAGATGCTCTCTCTCTCTCTCTCTAGTAGAAGACATGTTGAGGCTTGCGATAAAGATGTTAGATTTTTTGGATGCAGTATATCTTTGTGACTTGTGTTTATTAAGACTATGTAAAACGGTATTTATTACAGATATTGTAATTGTAAAGACAAAATGTCATTCTTATATATTATATCATGTTGTTTATTTCGGATTGGAAATTATGCAATTGTTGTATCTTGATTACTATCTTTTCACCTTGTATGCTTTATCTCTTGGTAAATATCTATGTTTAGTCTTGTTTAAGAACTTGGTTGTTACATATGGTATCAGAGCTACCAGTTTTGGCACTAGGGCTTATGAGTCCACTATGCTAACTTGTAGTTAACATTATGTGGTTAGCTAATGTTTGAATTTCTTGTGCTAGGATGGTACGTCTTAAGAAGATTGCTAGAAAGTGAGTTAATGGGAATAAATGTTTCCTTAAAGCCAAGAGAGAACGTGAAGCCATTATTAAAACCTTTGAGGGAACTAATAATGAGAGTGACATATGGTTAAGTGATACTAAATCCATTGTGAGTGCCTTAACTTGAATCAAGCGAGTGAGGAAGGAAAACATAGAAAGAGTTAAGATCATAGCCAGAATCTTAGCATATATGTCTGAAGATGATACACCAATGGTTAGGTGAGATCCTCACATACCCCCATCTTATGAGATCATTGTAGTTAGGTCTGATAGTGAGTCAGAAGGTTATATACCTCAAGATTATGTATCTGAAAATGAATCAGAGGGATATACTCCTCTTGAGCATGACCTTTGAGTCATTTCTTGTATTAATAAAGGATGTATTTACTCCTGAAAATTTATAAATAAAGAAGATTTGTTTTTGTACCAAATTATTGATTGTTTTGAGTTTATTATGTTTTGATTTAATGAGATGCATTAAAATCATGATCTAATAGACAACTCAATATTCTCAGGTGAGAGAAAAAAGACAAACATGGTTTAGACAAGAACTAACCAGGGAGGAAGTCAAGAGGAAAACAACCCGCCAAATGATAAATTGGATCAAATCATAACCATGCTTGAGGAAACCAAGAAGAGACTTGGCAATTTTGAAAAGAAGGTAGATAATCAAGGAAATGCTGAGGGAGGAAGTGAAAATTCTCATGAGGAAAGTGGAGAGAATCACGAAGAGCAAAGTAGGAGTAGGGAACCTCAGAAGGAAGCAAGGGATAGGCTAACCTTAGAACTTTCCAAGGATATGAAGAAGGTCACTCCACCAAAATTTGATAGAATAGTGACTGGAGATGTCACTGAAGCTTGGTTGCTACATATGGTTGTTATAGAAATGGAGAAATATTTTGAGATAAGGAATTACTCAGAAGTAACCAAGGTAGTTTGGGGAGCATTCCAATTAGTAGGAGAAGCGTCTATTTGGTGGATGAATAAGAAGATGAAACTAAATTTAAGTTCTTTAAGAGTAACTTGGAATGAGTTCATGGAACTCTTTTGCAAAAGGTGGCTGCCACAACTTTATTTTGATCAAAAATTGACTGATTTTTAGAATCTTCATCAAGGAGACATGTCAGTGGTTGAATATGGGGAAAAATTCACCCGTCTTCTGAAATATTTGCCCCAGTATCAGAAAAATGAGAGATTCAGAATTAGAAAGTTCATTATGGGTTCAAATGCTCAAATTGGTGGAGAGGTGGACGTATATGGTCCCACAATAATGGATCAAGTGTACGAGAAGACAATCAAGCAAGAACAAAAGCTGAAATCTATCTCAACCTATCATGATAGAAATCACAAGAGATTTAATAGAACTCCTACTACCCAACCATCCAAGAGAAGACGTGATAAGAGCTATGAGAATAAAAGAAATGAAAAAGGAACTCAGAAGAATAGGAGTAGACCTGGTAATGAGAAAAAGAATGCTAATTTCAAAAGAAATGGGGATAATAATGGAAAGACTACAGAAGAGAGAGGACCTATTGGAGGATGCTTTACATGTGGGGGAAACCATTATGCTAATTGTTGTCCAAACAAGAACCAAAATGGTCAGTAAAGAGGTACTGCACTACCTACTTAATAAGTAGCTTTCCATCAAAGGATCCATGCAGCTCTCGACAATCATCAAGCAGAGTACCAAATCACACCCATTGAGATGACAGGTACCTTGTTTGGAGTCCCTATATCTATTTTAATTGATACAAGAGCCACTAAAAACTTTGTTTCTCCTAGAGTTTTGAATAAGTTTCCTAGAAAAGTTGGGTTCATGTCTAAACCTTGGTTAGTAGAATATGTTAACCAATCTAGGGCACAGGTAGAGCAATGTTTGTTTGAGGTCAAGATTGATCTCTCTAGTTTTTCAACGGAAGTAAACCTGTATGTAGCCCCCTTATGTTCCTATGATGTAATCTTAGGAATGAGTTGGTTATGGAAGCATAGAGCTAAAGTTGACTATTTTTCAAAAACAATTCAATGCTTAGATGACTTGGGAAACCAGATCATTTTCCAAGGAATTCAAAGAAAAGTCAAGATTAGATCTATCTCTGCAAAGAAATTAAAAAGGGTTAGATGGAAAGGTTGTTAGTTATTTGTAGTTAAAATGGAACAAGTGGAGGAAGGGATTGAAAGGCCTAATTTATCTTTTAAAGAAAGGTATTCCTTTCTTGGAGATTTTCAAGATGTTTTTGTTGCAAGTATGGGCCTAATCAGTGTTTTCATTGATGTCAACATACTCCTATTGCATTAATGATAAGGATTGGATCAGTAGTGTGCTGAGAATATTGAGAAAATTAGTCTCAATCAGGAACAGTGAAGAACAGTAATGACAGTAAGGTAATAGTCCAAGTTAAGATGAGGATCAGAAGATGCAGATTAAAGGGTTTGTAGATATGTGTCTTAAGGTTGTCCAGTAGAGATTTTAGAGGTCCACATGAAGATCTAAATAAGTTGTGGCCGCTCAAGTAAAACTAATTCTGGTAGGTGTTTAGAGGTGACAGAGTGATACAGATAGGTTCGGTGAGATCCAGAAATGAAAGATCTTATTCTGTGGATTTGGTGGAGTGTTCAGGAAGTCGTTTAGAAGTGTCAACTTGATTGGTTTGTGTTCTGGAAGTCTAGAAGCATCTATTCCTTTGTGACAGTGATGATAGACCATGCTCTTGAGGTTTTGGATGAAGGAGAGAAGGATTTCAGTAAGCAGATGAAGTGTGGATGTTTTTGGTGATTAAGGCAAGCTTGTGGAGGTTTTTGGATCGTATTTAGTTCATGTTGGTGGTCCGCATTATATTTGGAGTTCGTAATTGAAGAATAACTTTTGAATGATGGTGTTCTTCTTGAGATTGGCTGACCGGATGAGTCTCACATCCTGCGGATGTTCTTGTTGATATTTACCGACTTAGATGATCATTCCTAAGTTGATGTATTGTATAAATAATGGATTGTGAAGTCATTTCAAAGTTGTCCCAATTGAGATGAGAGTGTGGAAGTGAGGAGGAGAGCAAAAGGCAAAGAAGAAGTATTGGGCTTAAATGGAATTGATTCAAGCATGGTGAAGATGCTATTTTCCAATTCAAGTAGGTGATACTTATTTCTTTGTAGACAATGCGTCTCTTATAGGCAATAAGCCTCTTGTTTGCAGTGTGCTCGGGTAGTGAGCCCTAATTGGCATGTGCCATTTTGTTCTTTCTATTCCTCTAACAGAGAATACAATCTTGGGTTAATCACCCTGTGGTTTCTCCTTTAACTGTGTTTTCCATGTCAAAATCTTGGTGTCTCATGTGTTGATGTGTTTCTACTCTTGATTTGTTGCATTGTGCTTTCATGATTGATTTACTATTATGTTGCTAAAGAACAATGTGGAGTTAAGTGTTTAAATTGGAGGAAAGTTTTGTACAACTGATTCACCCTCCCTCTCAGTTGTCTGCCCTAAATATAACAATTGGTATCAGAGCCAAGTTCCTCTAAAAGGAGCTTAACTGCTTGAGGAGATTCAGGATGTCATGTTACAAGAAGGATAGTCTGAAGTTTGATGGAACCAATTTTAATCTTTGGAAAGGTCGCATGAAATGTCACTTGCAATGTATGGGAATGGTGTACTGGACCATGGCTACAACACGGTATACACCTCCACAGGGTGGTCTGAAAACCCAAAATGAAATCACAGATGCTAAAAACAATCTGTGGACTATAGAGGCTCTTCTAAGTGCATTATCTGATTCAGAGCTCTCAAATGTTATTGACCTACCAACTGCTTTTGAGATTTGGCAAAAACTAGAAATTTTGCATGAAGGAGACAAGTATGTTAAATGTGCAAGGTTACAGAGTTCGAAAGGGAAATTTGAAAATTTGAAGATGAGAGATGATGAAAATATTACTACTTTTATGCCAAGAGTAAATGAGATTGTTTGTGGAATTAGAAATGCTGGTGGAGTCCTGGATGAAAATGAGATTGTTGGCAAAATTCTCAGATCCCTACTTGCTTCTTACAAAATCAAGGCTGCTGCCATTGAAGAATTCAGAGCCCATACAACTGTAACAAGAGATCAATTGGCTGGCAAATTGGCTGCATTTGAAATGACAGAGTTTGGAGATGACCCTCCCAAGACTGAATTTGCATTCAAAACCAGTGCCTCTGTAAAAGGTAAACAAAGGTTTGATCTGGGAGAGAACTCATCAAGGAAACTGTCATGATATGAAAAAGCAAGAAAAGACCTGGAAGAAGAAGTAGAAATTGCTCAACTTGAAGCCCTTATTGCAAAAAGACTGCCAAGAGGATCTGGTAAGTATGAAGGAAAATTGCCTTTTAAGTGCTTTAACTGCAATAAGATTGGTCATTTTGCCTCAAGATGTCTGGAAAGATTTTCAAGGCCAAATCCTAACAAATCAAGGTTCCAAAAGAATTGTTACTATGCTCATGAAGGAGATGATGAAGGAGTGACAGATGATGAATCAGAGACTGGAGACAAATCCAGAAGTGATTGGGTGTTTATTGTGATCAAGGAAGAAGATCGAATGCCCTCTGAATCTGTCAATCATAAAGTTGTAGAAAGAGCTCTGGCTACTCAAGTTGAAGGATGATTGGGTCATTGACAGTGGTTGTTCTCACCATATGACTGGTGACAAAAATAAGTTCATAGATGTCAGAAGGTATGAAGGTGGAGTGGTAAAACTTGGTGATAATTCTACTAGTAGAATCAGAGGTAGAGGAACTATTTCTTTTGATGGAAGGAACAAAACTGGTAATATACTGTATGTTGAAGGATTGAAGCACAATCTTCTCAGTATTGGACAGTTGGTGGACAAAGGCTATGATCTCAGATTCAAGAATAGAAAATGCAAGATCTTTGAGAGTTCCAGAACAGAGATTGCATCTGGTACCAAACAAAAGGTAACGTCTTCCACTTAGTTGGTACTGGTAAAAGTTGTCTATTTGTGCAAGTTGATCAAAGTTGGTTGTGGCATAAGAGAATGTGTCATGTGAATTTTGATAATATCATCAAGATAAGCAATACTCAGGCTGTAAGAGACCTTCCAAGATTGGTGAAACCTACAAATAGTTTGTGCAAAGAATGTCAGTTGGGAAAACAAAGCAGAGTCTCATTTAAAAGCAAAGAACAATCTTCTACTGGATTATTGGACTTAGTTCATACTGATCTTTATAGTCTGGTAAGAATCAGGAGTGTGCAAGGTGATAGATATTTCATGCTACTAATTGATGACTATTCCCAGATGATGTGGGTAACTTTTCTGAAATAAAAATTAGAAGCTCTTGAGAAATTCAAAATATTCAAGGCTATGGTAGAAAATGAAATTGGATTAAAATTGAAATGTCTGAGGTCTGATAAAGGTGGAGAATTCACATCCAGTGAGTTCATAGATTTCTGTGAGAAGCATGGAATAAAGAGACAGTTGTCTGCTCCTAGGACTCCATAGCAGAATAGAGTAGTTGAGAGAAAGAACTGGACCATCTAGGAGGCATCTAGGACAATGATGATGGAAGCAAATGTTCCTCAGATCTATTGGAGAGAAGTTGTCAACACTGTAGTCTATACTCTCAATCGAGTTCAAACCAGAAGCAATACCGGTAAGACTCCTTATGAACTTTGGTTTGGTATCACTCCTACTATGAGGTATTTCAGAGTTTTTGGTAGCAAATGTTACATTAAAAGAGATGAAGATCTAGGAAATTTTGATGCTAGAAGTGATGAAGGAATATTCTTGGGTTACTCTACTCAAAGCAAAGCATACCAGTGTTATAACAAGAGACTGAGAAAGATAATAGAAAGCACAAATGTGAAGGTTGATGAGGGAATTGAGAAACCCTCAAGGTTTTATGAATATGATGAAGATGATCAGAATGGTGTTCTGATTCAAGGAGCCCAAGCCTCCTCTGTGAGTTAGATTCAAACTAATCTGGTAAATCACGAAAAAGAGATGAGTTTCAATGAGACTGATCAAGAATCAGACGTGCAAGAAATTCCCAAAGTTCCTAGGTATGTAAGACTGAACCACTCTGAAGATCATATCATAGGTGATAAAAGCAAAGGAGTACAAACAAGAAGGAGAATTACTCAAGATTTAGAAGAGTATTGTCTAATTTCAAAGATTGAACCTAAGACAGTGAATGAAGCTTGCAATGATGAAAACTGGACTAAAGAAATGGAGGAAGAGCTGATGTAAATTGAGAAAAATCACACTTGGGATCTTGTTCCCAAACCTAGAAACAAAAATATGATTGGAACCAAATGGGTCTTCTGGAACAAATTTAATGAAGTTGGTGAAGTAATCAGAATTAAAGCTAGATTGGTCTGCAAGGGTTACTCTCAAATAGGAGTTGTTTTTGAAGAAACTTTTGCTCTGGTGGCAAGAATTGAAGCAGTCAGATTATTTCTTGCATTTGTTGCCTTCAAAGATTTCAAGGTATATTAGATGGACATCAAGTCTGCCTTCCTGAATGGTGACTTGGAAGAAGAAGTGTACATAGAGAAACTGGATAGATTTCAATTATCTGATCATGGTGATATGGTCTGCAAGTTGAAGAAGGCACTGTATGGATTGAAGCAAGCCCCAAGAGCTTGGTATGAAAGATTGGATAAGCATATTTTGAAGATTGGTTTCAACAAAGGTACTGCTGACAATAATTTGTATTTCAAAATTGATCATGAAAACATCTTGATTGTTGAAGTGTTTGTTGATGATATCATTTTCGGAGGAAGAGACAGTATGTGTAAAAATTTTGCAAATCAAATGAAAAGTGAGTTTGAGATGTCCATGCTTGGTGAAATGAATTTCTTCTTGGGTCTGCAAATCACTCAAACAAAGAAAGGAATATTCATTTCTCAGACCAAATATGTGAAAGAATTGTTGAAGAAATTTAGGATGGAAGACTCAAAACCAATGAATACTCCCATGGCAACCAGATGTAAATTGAGCAAAGATGATGATTCTCCTAAGGTTGAACAGACAAAGTCTAGGTTAATGATTGGAGGACTGTTGTATCTCACTCAAACTAGACCAGACATTATGCAGGCTGCTGGTCTTGTTGCTAGATTCTAGGCTGATCCTAGAGAATCTCATGTCATGGTAATCAAGAGGATTTTTAGATATCTAAAAGGGACAGTTGAGTATGGTTTGTGGTATCCTAGAGATCATGATTTCTCTCTTCATGCATATACAGATGTGGATTGGGCAGGAGATGTGGATGATCGGAAGAGTACCAGTGGTGGAGCATTCTTTTTGGGGAAGAGATTGGTTTCTTAGCTAAGCAAGAAACAAGAGGCAATATCTCTATCTACAACTGAAGCAAAATATATTGCAACAGTAGGTAGTTGCACTCAAGTTTTGTGGATGAAGCAGATGCTAAGAGATATCAAAGTGGAGTATGAGGAACCTATCACAATCTTCTATGATAATTCAAGTGCAATAAATGTATCTAAGAATCCGATGTTGCATTCAAAGACTAAACATATATCCATCAAGTTTCACTTTCTGAGAGAGCAAGTGAACAAGAATGAAGTCAGATTGGAGTTTGTGCCTTCCAAGGATTAGATTGCAGACATCTTTACTAAACCTCTACCTAAGGACTCTTTTGAGTATCTCAGGGAGAAGTTAGGGGTTATTGCCCCTCCGGTGATGAACTAAGGTGCACTGATGTGCATCAATCCGGTGGATATCACAGTCACATCTTGTGGTCCGGATTGATGAATGGGGAGCTGCTACTCAGGGGGAGCAACAGGTATGATTCTGAAGTGGTACAATTGCAAGTATGTGTTCTTTTCCATTGATGTCAAAGGGGGAGAGAAGACATGTGAAAAACAAGTGGTTGCTGATCAAAGGGGGAGCAGTAAAGGGAGAGAAGACATGTGAATGGTTATTGCTGATAGGGGGAGTTGTGATAGTAAGGAGAAGTTCTTGTCTTGATGGTTAAAACAGTTTTTCACATCATATGTTGCCATCAATGACAAAGGGGGAGATTGTTGCAAGTATGGGCCTAACCGGTGTTGTTATTGATATCAACATACTCTTGTTGCATTAATGATAAGGATTGGATGAGCTGTGTGCTGAGGATATTGAGAAAATTAGTCTCAATCAGGAACAGTGAAGAACAGTAATGACAGTAAGGTAATAGTCCAAGTTAAGATGAGGATCAAAAGATGCAGATTAAAGGGTTTGTATATGTGTGTCTTAAGGTTGTCCAGTAGAGATTTTAGAGGTCCACATGAAGATCTGAAGAAGTTGTGGCTGCTCAAGTAAAACCGGTTCTGGCAGGTGTTCAGAGGTGATAGAGTGATACAGATAGGTCCAGTGGGATCCAGAAATGAAAGATCCTATTCTACAGATTTGGTGGAGTGTTCAGGAAGTCATTTAGAAGCGTCAACTCGATTGGTTTATGGTCTGGAGGTCTGGAAGCATCTATTCCTTTGTGACAGTGATGACAGATTGTGCTCTTGAGGTTCCGGATGAAGGAGAGAAGGATTTCAGTAAGCAGATGAAGTGTGAATGTTTTTGGTGATTCAGGCAATCTTGTGGAGGTTTTTGGATCATATCTAGTTTGTGTTGGTGGTCTGCATTAGAGTTGGAGTTTGTAATTGAAGAATAACTTCCAGATGATGGTGTTCTTCTTAAGACTGGCCGACCGGATGAGTTACACATCCTGTGGATGTTCTTGTAGATATTTGCTGACTTAGATGATCATTCTTAAGTTGATGTCTTGTATAAATAAGGGATTGTGAAGTCATTTCAAAGTTGTCCTAGTTGAGATGAGTGTGTGGAAGTGAGGAGGAGAGCAAAAGGCAAAGCAGAAGTATTGGGCTTAAATGGAACTAATTCAAGCATGGTGAAGATGCTATTTTCTAGTTCAAGTAGGTGATACTTATTTCTTTGTAGACAGTGTGTCTCTTGTAGGCAGTGAGTCTATTGTGAGCAGTGTGCTCAGGCAGTGAGCCCTAATTGTCATGTGCCATTTTGTTCTTTCTATTCCTTTAATAGAGAATACAATATTGGGTTAATCACCCCGTGGTTTTTCCCTTAACTGGGTTTTCTACGTCAAAATCTTGGTGTCTCATGTGTTGATGTGTTTCTGCTCTTGATTTGTTGCATTGTGCTTTCATGATTGATTTACTATTATGCTTCTAAATAACAATGTGGAGTTAAGTGTTTAAATTGGAGGAAAGATTTGTACAACTGATTCACCCCCCCTCTCAGTTGTCTACCCTAAATCTAACAGTTTTTCCAAATGAACTTCCAAGACTACCTCCAAAAAGGGTTTCTGATTTTGCAATTGATATTAAACCAAGATCTGAGCCTATATCAAAAGCACCTTACCGTATAACAACTACAAATTTAATGGAATTGAAAGCTCAATTACAAGAATTATTGGCAAAAGGTTTGATTAGACCCAGTGTTTCATCATGGGGTGCTCCAGTTATTTTGTCAAGAAGGATGGAACTCTTCATTTATGTATTAATTATCGTATGCTCAACAAAGCAATCATAAAGAACAAATATCCTTTGCCACATATTGATGATCTCTTCGATCAAATGTGTGGAGCTGCAATATTTTCAAAGATTAATTTGTGATCAGGTATCATCAGTTAAGATTGAAAGATGAGGATATCTATAAAACAACTTTTAGAACTAGATATGGGCACTATGAGTTCACAGTGTTGCCATTTGGACTGATGAATGCCCTTGTTGCATTCATGAATCTCATGAACAGTGTATTTAGAGATTGTTTAGACAAGTTTGTTCTAGTCTTTCTGGATGATATACTTATTTACTCTAAGAATGAAGAAGAACATCATCGACATTTGCAAGTGGTTATGGAATGGTTAAGAGAACATAAATTATATGGAAAACTTTCTAAGTGTTCATTCTTCTAGAAGGAGATTTAGTAACTAGGACATATAATATTTGCAAAAGGAATATCTGTTGATCCAGCAAAAATCAAAGCTATTCTAGATTGGCCTGTACCCATGAATATGCATGAAGTTCGTAGCTTCATGGGTTTGGTTGGTTATTATAGAAAGTTTGTTCTAAATTTATTTAGTATTGCTAATCCAATCACTTCCTTGCAAAGGAAAGGGAAGTGATTTGAATGGAAAGACAAATGTCAGGAGGCATTTGATCTATTAAAGGAAAAGTTAACATCAACACCAATTTTGAAGGATTCCTGACCCTGAAGGACAATTTGAGGTAATTACTGATGCCTTAGGAGAGGGATTAGGGGGTGTACTTATGCAAGATGGGTGAGTAATAGCTTATGAGTCTAGGAAATTGAAATCTTATGAGAGAAAATTATGCACCACATGATTTGGAATTAGCAACAGTTACTCATGCTTTGCAAATGTGGCAGCACTATTTTTTAGGAAAAACTTTTGTACTTAAGTTGGATCATCAAAGTCTTAGGTATATTTTCTCTCAACCTCATTGGAATGCTCGACAATGGAGATGGTTAGAATTGATATCTAACTATGACTTTGCGATAATCTATATCAAAGGAAAAGACAACATAGTGGCTGATGCCTTGAGTCGGAGGAGACATATTTCATCAATTATCTATGCATGTAAACTTTAAAGATTTAGTGTTGAAAAATTTGTCTGGTGATGAATATTATGAATAGGTCAAGCAAGCTCTAGAGGCTAATCCTAAAGACCTAAGGTATGATGGGTTTCTTTTTGAGTCTGATGGACTATTGAGATATAGAGGTAGAATGTATGTTCCTAATTTAGCTGAATTATGAAATCTAGTATGTAAAGAAGTTCATACTGCACCATACTCAGGACATCCAGGAGTAACCAAACTTCTAGCAGATGTTAAACCTCTTTATTTCTGGAAAGGAATGAATAATAATGCTACAAGATTTGTAGTAAGTTGTTTGGAGTACTAGAGGGTAAAAGCAGAACATCAACATCTAGTAGGATTGTTGTACCTACATGATGTACCAGAATGGAAGTGGCAAGTCATAAGCATGGACTTTGTTCAGGGTCTTCCTATGTCTAGGAATAGACATGATGCCATTTTAGTTGTGGTTGATAAACTTATGAAGGTAGCACATTTCATACCAGGGAATTTATCTGATGGAGCATCAGTATTAGCTCACAAATTTGTTCAGGAAGTATTTAGATTGCATGGAATTCCTGAAAAGATTATCTTGGATAGAGATGCGCGTATAACATCAAGGTTTTGGCAAACCTTGTTCTCTACGCTAGGGACTAAACTCAATGTGAGTACATCTTATCATCCTAAAACTGATGGACAAACTGAGAGAGTTAACCAAGTTTTGGAAGATTTGTTGCAAATGTATTGGATCGACAAATAATATAAGTGGGAAGAATACTTACCACTTGTGGAATTTGCTTATAACAATTCCTATCATTCTGCTATTAAGATGGCACCATTTGAAGCATTGTATGGGAGAAGATGCCAAAATCCTATAAGCTAGGATAAGCTAGAAGATAGGATTAGCATTGGACCAAAAATGCTAGCTGAAATGGAAGAAAAAGTAAATCTGATCAGAAAAAGATTGGCAGAAGCAAATGATAGACTGAAACATTACGTGGATGCCAAGTGTGTACCAAGACAATTCTCTGTTGGAGAAAAAGTTCTCTTGAGGGTCAAACCTCAGAAAAGCTATGTACTCGAAGTGGTCAATCCAGTTGCCTACATGATTGCTCTACCACCATCCTTGTCTAGAATGCACAATGTTTTTCATGTTTCTCATTTAAAGAAGTATATTACGGGAGATAATCATATTCTAAATTGGAATGCATTATAGATGCAGGACCGAGGGGTGGTCACGAACGAGCCTCTCAAAGTGCTCAAAACACACAAGCTCCACTTGTGTAACAGAGAAGTTATGCAGTGCAAGGTCCAATGGGACCAGTATACTGAGGAAAATGCTACATGGGAGGACTACCATGAATTTTATCAGAAGTTTCCTCATTTATTTAATGATTTTATCAATTAAACAAAAACTTGCTTTAAGTTATATTTTGATACTTTGAATCATTGAGGACGATGAATCTTTAGGGGAGAGATATGTTACATCCCTAATTTTGGCTTCTTTTTACTTTTTACTTTAACATGGACAAAAGTGAATCTTTTTGATAAATATTTGACGTTGGGTTTAATGCCATGGAAAATATAGATTTTATTGAATATCAGTTATGTAATTAAAGGCAATTCATATGTTGTATTGATTTAAAAAATTTGTATTATGTGAATTTGGTTTATTATTTATAAGATTTATGAAGGACTAACGATGCACTAATCAAAATCTGGTAATTGCAAGTTTTATGTAGGATCACAGGTTGTTGATGATCTCTGAGAAAAGAGAGAGAGTATCTTCCGAGGAGAGGAGAATAGACCTTGGGTTACCAATGTTCATTTGCCAATTGAGTATAGTGTTTAACAAATTGTGAACTCTAAGTTAGCTGAGGTATGTCACGTTTTGTTAGTTAAACTCTTGGATCAACTTGACAAGTTGTTGATGTCTTTTAGATTCTTTTTTTTGGGTTAGTCATGTGTTGACCTTGTCTTTTTGTGAAAAGTGACATTGTCAGAATAGAACATTAGCCGTTTATGACTAACGTGACCTTTCATCGACCACGTCGCAAATAGTTGTGTTTGCATCGTTAAAACGTAGATGGTCATATTATCATAATTTAATGTCAGGTGTACATTCTTGGCAAGTCAAATCAACTTGAATTAGTGTGTGATCGTGAAGGGGAGATAATCTCGACCCTATCACATTTTACGTAAATCTTCGACTTATTATTTAAAATATTGATCAAAGTTATAAAAGGACGTAGGATTATTATTAATATTATTATTATTATTATTATTATTATTATTAATTAAAAAGGTTACTTGTGGGTTATTTAAGAACCACCTTTGCACTTATGATGTTGTCACCCTTTTTACTATTTTTGTGTCATTTACCATTGGGTAACCTTTATAAGATTGGTGAAGTGGTAAAGAATATCATGTTATCCTTTAAGCCACATGCTTGAATCAACGAGTAGCTGAAGGCATAAAAAGTGGAAACTATATCAACCAAAGTAGTGGTCTTTGTGATTCATGATCTAATATAATTGTCTTGAGTCATGCTTTTGTTAAAGAGTGTTGATCAGTTATGAGTTTTGTGGTGATGTGTACCACATATATTCTCACGTCGACATAATCATCGCCATGTGCTCTCTTTAGTAGAGTTTTTCGCTTGAAATAAAATGAGGTTGTGTCCACCATATGTGGGGGCTCATTAGTAAGACAGTTAATCATTGCAAGTGATAACGACTCACAGCTGAGTTGTATGGAATATATACATAATGACTATCTGAGAATGAGGACACGAGAAAAAATAGATAGGAAGAGTATTTTGGCGTCTATAGAAAACAGTGAAGAAAATCTCTCTGAAGGCGGAGAACTCTATTGTTTAAACTAAAGTTAAGGAATGGCTAGGGAAGGAGAGCACAGTAGTTTTGGAGCAAACTTGCATTCAATCAACTTACAGGTTCCTTTCTATTATAGAGCTCTCTTAATACTTGATAACGTACTTGTTATATGCTAAAATGTATAGTATGTATGAGTAAATGTTTTCTCATCTGTAAGCTAATCATCTATGAATGATTTGTGCTCGATTCTAAGTTTGTTTTGATTTCTTCATAACTCAGTAAACTAGTATAGAGAGCTAAGGAATGAATACGTTGAGTTTGTTTCTATATCTATTCTTTTGTGGTCACTATCATAGACTGTTGAGTAGGCTGACTTTTTATGATAGAGAGTCTCTATGATAGATTATTTCTACATCTCTTTTAGCTGCATATCCATATAAACTCATTGATAATGATCTGATAGAAATATCTCAATTCTTCTTTTTACCTCTATTTTACATCACTTTGAGCATGTGTGTAGTTGACTAAGTGAAACAAGGCAGAGATATTGTTGAATCCACAAAGTTTTTGTGTCAATCATTCTCATATGATCATTTCAATTAGTTTAGCTAGGTAGAATAAAAACAATTTAATTGAGGCTATATTGAAGCAAATAGTGCTAAACTAGACCACATAAATACCCAAGTCTTAAGATACTATTATTAATGTATTCCTTCGTTATTTTGAACCAAGAGACTTTTATAGTTTTTAGGAGATAAGATTTCCACAAAGGACTGAATATACTTATTTCTGTGAAAGAATACTAAACTACTAATATTTAATGGAAAGTATTTTTACTACTTTTGTTATTAAGTCATCCTTAGATAATATCTGAATTCGATTCGAAACCATAGGTATTGCTTTATCTGAGTTGGTTTTATACTAAAGATTTAGTCTTACTCAAATGATTATAGAAACCTCATAGATGAAAGAAAATTAGAGGTTCAACATTTATTTTAGACATGGATTCTTTCTAAGCATTAGAATATATTTTATTTATCCCATTATTATGACCTTGTATTCAGAATAAGACCTAGGGGATTAACCCAATTACTTTTCAAATTATTACTTTGTGTTTCCATTAAGTTGAGATAGGATCAAAAAATCCTAAACTCGATCCAATCAGGTTTTGTAATATACTAAACCCATGTGATCATTATTTAGATTGTTAGTGAAGGGTCAAGTACCCTAATTTTGATTGTTCATTCTTCTAGTCAAAAGGGATACATTTTTCCTAACCAAATACAGCTTAACTATTTTAGTCATTATAATTCGACTTAATTTCTTGAATGCTAATAAGTTTTGGATCTCGGGTATTGCAGTGATGCAATGAGAGTCCTCGTATAGAAAGATAATTCTTAAAGTCTATAGACCATTGACAATGTTGGAAAAACTTGTCTAAAGTTGGGAAGACCTAAAATATTGTAAGATTACCTAGTAAAACATAGTTGACCAAGTCAAACTGTAGGAAAATGATAGTATCCAAGTCAAGTTGGGGTGGGTGAACAATACGACCACATTCATTGCGAAAGTCTATTTATAATGAAACTTTGGCCAAAGTAATGCATATGTTTTCTACGTGCATTGTCAATTCACCATATCTTGATTGCATAACCCATTGGAAAGATCATACTTAGCTAGATGGTATCTAGGGTTGTATGATCGATAGAGTTATTTAGGATACAACACTATGTACTCGGATGGCAAATCATCACTGGTCACCTTGGTCTATTCTCTTCGTGAAGGGTAGAGCCACTTCCTATGTGGAAGATGTGAGGGAGATTGCTAGTCTGTGGTTGGAGGAAAAGCACTGAGAAGATGCTCTCCCTCTCTCTCTAGCAGAAGACATGCTAAGGTTTACGATAAAGATGTCAGATTTTCTAGATGCAGTATATCTTTGTGACTTGTGTTTATTAAGACTATGTAAAACATTATCTATTATAGATACTGTAATTGTAAAGACAATATGTCATTCTTGTATATTCTATTATGTTGTTTATTTTAGATTGGAAATTATGAAATTGTTGTATCTTAATTGCTATATTTTCACCTTGTATGCTTTATCTCTTGGTAAATACTTGGTTGTTACAGTTGGTTGTCATTTTTGGACTTGGAGAGTTGTTATTTTGTCCTCTAGTGAAGTTGCATAAACAAGTTCATGAGAAAGGTCTTGAAGCGTCTAGAAAGATACTTGTAACTCCCACACATGTCATGAGGTATCTTTTGCATGTTCACTACTTCGCTCATGGTTTGAGTCCATTGTATTGGAAATCACAAATTAGATTACATTTACCTATATATTGGAGGCATGGGATAGTAGTTTGTATGGTATTATAGGTTATGTTGCTATGCTACCATAATTTTGTTGTACTAAAGGGGAAGTTGTGTTAATGTACTCTATATTTGAGATTAATAAAAGATTGTAATCTCTTTAGTGGTGGGGTTTTATACACATTGTATCTCCCTATTGGTCCTCTATCTCTCTCTAAACTCTAAACCCTAAATAATGCCCCTAAACCCAAGCAACCCTAAACCTCTATCCCCTATCTCTCCCTATCTCCCTATCTCTATCATCCCTCTACCTCTCAATCTCTCTCTATGTCTCTGGACATGTCTCTCACTCTCTATCTCCCTATCTATCCCCTCTGTCTCATCTATCTCTACTAATCTCTATTAGTCCCCTCTCTCTATCTATCTTTAAACCCTAAACCTAAGCAACCCTAAACCTCTAAACCCTAAATAATTCCCCTAACCCCTAACCCCTAACCCCAAGCAACCCTCTCTCTGTTTATCTGGTTCAACTCTTGAATAAGGATAAAATATAATGTGGTAGGATGTGGTGAGTTTTAGATGTTACGATATAGCATGGAGATATGTATTCATGTGATGATGCTATGGAAATTTAACCATGAGTCATTTGAAGTACTCACAACTACAAATTTAATTGTGCTAGTAGAAGCATAAATAATAATGCATGTGGACTTGTAGCAAACTTGAAGTTCATGTGGAACAATCTAGAGGCTTGGTTATGTTAAGAGAATGTTATAGAATACTACAAGTTGAAAGAATTGGTTAGATGGTTGTATGTGTTACCACAAGTTTATGGTTGGTAGTGGTGGTTATACAAGAAGACATGAACACATTAACTATAGTTAGTAATTTAAACTATTGATATTTAATGTGTAATGTAACATATAGTCATCTATAATGGCTATCCACATGGACCTGCATCATGTTTGGTGATATATGTGATATATTGATTTTATGATATGGTCAACATATAGCTTTGTGAGTCTCAGTATTCCATTGGTTCGTTGGATAGTTAGACAATTGGTATTCTGTGATGATGCATATACCTGTCTACTCATGTGAATGGAGAATGGTTGGATTGTGATTAGTTAGGTGTTGGATGTGAGAAACATAGAAGAAAAGTATGCTATAAGCATGTAGATATCAACTCTATCAAAAGAATTCTTCTATTAAATCAATGGATTCTAAATAATATAATGGTTTAACTATCTTTTACTACTAGGTTTTCTCGCATAAGGGTTTCTAAAATAAAATCTAGTGTCCCATATTGTTTCTTTTGGTTTTATATACTATCACATGAGCTTTCTTAAATGTTACTAGATAGATAATACATTTGTATCATTGTCTTTGATCATATTATTTAAGTTACTCCTCTATCATAGTATAATGAAAAGACAACAAACTAAAAAATAATATAATATATTTAAGTTACTCTATATAGTATATTTATGTTACTCCTCTATCATATTAGTTAATCTAAGACAACAAACTAAAAAACAATGAAAAGAATTGCATAAAGAAAAATGGATATTTGTTTCGCAAAATGAATATCCGTTTCTTAAAACATAAAAAAGGAAAAAGAGGTTGTGTTTTGCAAACCCACGGCTTGCAAAATGCAGACCTCTCGCAAAACTGAGCTCAAGAATGGATATCTGATCCAAAGAGGTTAGTAAATTTGCATTTTTTTTATTTTTTTTGTATATTCAAGCAAGTTGTTTGGGTTTTTATGTGAAATAGGTATGTTTTATATTTTAAATAGGTAAAATGGATGAACAAAATGAAAATTCAAACCCTCCACCACTAAACCCTCCCCCTCCAATAATCGAAGAGAAAATTTAAAGAAACATTGATCAAATAAGTAGGATTGTAGAAATGTATCGCCGCCACCCTCGATTGTCTACAATGACATAAAATTTAGAGGGAATTATTAGTCATGTTCGAACCTTGTCAAGCTAACATGAATCATTTAGGCAATGCTGAGAAACCAAAAGGGAGAATATGATGACGGTTTATCATATTATCAAGTGAAAGGGTTAAACATTACAAAACTATGTTAGCCCAACATTTTGTCAATCCTAAAACCGGCTTGCATGTTGATGTTCGTAAGCCCAAGTATTCAATCAAATGGTGTACACATGAGGGCATTAGTTAGAAGTTGGTGGATGGTTTTTGATAAACCACCCAACAACAATTTAGATGTACCTTTGTATTTCCTTCGTAAACTCTATGCAAAGTTCGTCATGGGCCACCATGTTAATTATTTTGATTTTAGAGATTTTCAAGGAGTAGGTAAGGGAATGCCTCAAGATAGACCTGGGGTAGTGAGACAAGTACAAGGTCTCTATATTCCCCCTCCTGCTATCCCTTCTCCACCCCCAATTCAACACCCAGACATTGTGGCAAATACAACACAACAAGGCCTTAGTGCAATAGACTCTTTGACTGAGCACTTGATTATATAGACTTCTCAATTTCCATAACCACATGATGTTGGTGATGATATTGGATCACCTAATTTTACTAGACCCTCTGTCATGTCTCATTTTTTTATGAACAATATGATTAATCTAGTTAGTGAACAATTATCGTGATTGGTTTTATTTTAAGTATTTTTGCTTACGTGGATGTAATCATTATGAGTTGATTGATGAAATTTGGAAATTATTTTAATATGGAATATTGATGCAGTGATTTGCTTCGGCTATGTTTTTGAGATACTAACCTATTGATGTCAAGTTGAGTGCAATTGGATGCAGATACTCGTCGAAGACGAGAGCATGACCGAGGTAGAAATGTTATAGCCACTTGGCAAGAACTAATGGATGGGTTTACCTGATGCAAACACACACCACTTAGTTGCATATGCATTATCGAATGGTTTTAATTGCATTAATGTGTGGTTATTTAATTGCCTTTGAATGCATGATGTGATTACTTTAACTTATTATCTTTTTTGAAATATGCTCACATGGTATTTTGTGTGTATGTTATTTAAATAATTAATAAATATTGCTTTAAGATGTTTGGAAGACAATATGTCTTTAAAATAAATAAATAGATTAAAATTGATTGTGCAAATGGTAATGCTTTCTATTGGGATTATTTTAATGGATTGTTAAATTAAAGAGTTAAATAATGTTAATATTAGAATTATTATATTTAGAGTTTTTGACAAAAAGAATTATATTTATTTATATTCCTTTCATGCGACAGTAAGTTGTAAAAGAAGAATTATTTTCTTTATTGTTTTTAAATAAAGCTTTTTGTTTTTAAAATAAAAATATATTGTTTTGTTAATATTTTACTCTATCTTTAATTCATGCAAACTAAAAATATGAACTTGAGTTTTAAACCTAAAAGCAAAGATCTCTAATAATAAGAATAGGTAATTTTTTATTAAAAAGGCATGAGTTCGCATAGGAAAACTACCACAATTTGGTAGAGAAAAGAAGCCACGAGATTGTAGAGAGAAATCCATGACCTAGTAGAGGAGATGTTCTAGTTTTTGGTGTGACAGAAGCTTGAAATAAGTTGGCGATAGGAAGAAAGATAGGGAGGCAGTGACAGCAGTTGCACAATCTTCTTCAACCACCGATCCTTCCAGGTTCCTCTTCATTTCTGTTTGTGTTTAATGACATAGCTATTTCTATTGTTTGGCCGATCTCTAGATAGGACTGGCATTTATCTATTATGATGACCGCTTTTTGTTATAGCGACCTTTTCATTATTTTCTAGCCGTTGATTTCAGTATGGCTGAATAACCATATAGTCTAGTTGCTTATCGTTGATAGGCCGTTCTTTTCATTATTTTGGCCACCTCTATTTTGCATGGGTGATGCCTTTTGAAAGGCCATTATGCTTTGTTTGGCCGCTTACCTTCTAGCTAGCCGTCGACCCACTATAGCTTCTTGGTTGACGATCTCTCTAAGGCAGTCCTACTTAAATGCAGATCATTTCATTATTTCCTAGTCGCCTACCCTTACCTAGCCACTGTTTTATGTTTTGGTCGCACGGCTTCATGCTGATCGTGCCCTCTACTTGGCTATTTTGACTAATCTGGGCGATTAACATAGATCGACCCTAGTATATAATGTTGTTGCCAAATGTAGATTTCAAACTAAGATAGAAAACTATGACAAACTCCATGTTGCTATTTTCATAATATTTAAATGACTGGTAAATGAGTTGAAATTATTTGTATATGGCGTAGACTATTGTAGTAGTGATTGGAATGACTACCTTTAATTGCATGCTGGCTTAGTAAATAGTAGATACATAAATCAACTTATTCTGTGTTGAAACAACAAACCTCTATTTTTTTAGATGATTATAATTCCTGTAGCAGATTTAATAGATCACCAAGTTTTAGATTGAATGATTAACTTTCTGCAACATTACTATGACTGTATAATCACTTGCATGCTGACTGAGTGAAATAGTATATATATATATATATAAACAGTTAAACCTTTAGTGATAATATATAGTTCATGTAGCTGAGTTAAAAACTATGAAGAAACCTATTGATTGTTGCCAAATCAATGAATAGAATGAATACCTTATAAATCTTATTTCTTGATTGATGTTGAAGGAATGATTATTTGTCAGTTATTTCACTGATATAGCTCTTGTAACAGCTCCTGTCGCCATAGTGACAGGAGGTCTATTTTCTCAATTTCTTTTATTATGAATACCTCCTGTCACAGCAATGACAGGAAGGTAGATTTGAGATTTACATTGATTTTTATTGAAAGATTAAATGACTGAATTAATGAATTGCTTTATAGCATTTATTTTCTATATTTGATGTTTGGAAAAGGGAATGGAATGATTTATTGAACTTGTTCTTTTGGATTCCTTTATTTTATTCCTTTATTGCTTCTTGGGGGAAAGAAGTAGATTTCATTAGGAATGTGTTGGGTTACTTTCAGGACTAGGATGCCGAATGTGGGTATTTAGAGATAGGCTTTTCCTCTTTTTCAGGAATTGACTAGTTTACTTAAAATGATTATGCATAATCGAGATGACATTGAAAGAGATGTATACTGTCTAGAAAAATCTTATATTATTAATATCTCTGCCACATCCTGTTGTGAGACAAATTGCTTTTCATTACATAGAATTGCACTTTTAGACATCAGGCATGCATCAGGTGTTCCCTCCTGCAGTTGTTTCCAAGTAGCTAGACATTTCGTGCAGGGCTGGGTTTCCTTCATATTAGGAAGGGATCCGAGGAGGTGTAAATACTTCATGGTTGAGTGGAAAAGCACGCGAGTCATGTTCCCATCTCTTGTCTTATAGGTGGTGGACCCTTTGGTTCATGCAGCTGTAGAGTGTATTTTATTTATGATGTACTTTTATTTGCACCTATTGGATGCATTATGACATGTTGCCAAAGGATTTATGTATATTGATTCATAGTGCTTATTACCTGGATTTAGCACATGAATATGTAAGATGTGTTGACATTGAGATTTTACTTACAAGATTATCTTTTTATTGAGATATTGTGATTAAGCAAATTAATTACATATTTTATCTTTGAAAGTTGTAATTAAGTGGATTATTTACTTCTTTTTGACTTTGGTTATTGCGATGTTGTATTTAAGAGGATTATTTACTTTATTTATTTTTGAGTTGGTTTAAATTCTTTTACTTGAATCGTGAGGCTTTACATTTGGTATTAGAGCTCTAGGTTTAACACTAGGGACTTTGTTTTTGGGACTATTGTACTAAAGTTGTAAACTTGATAACAGATTATCCATCAAGAATACGAGAAACATTGATCGTGGTGATGGATCATGAAGTCGTGGAGGTAGAGGATCATGTGGAGGTGCACATGGAGGTTCTCGTGGTGGTGGAACTACTGTGGATCGTGGAGATGCCAGTAATGACCACGATGGAAGATTTGACCATATTCTTGATCTCTTGACTCGACAGGACACAAGGATGAATACTCTTGAGTAGAAGATCAAAGGAATCCCTAGAGGTCGAAATGTTAATGAAAACCTAAGGGTTGAGACACAAAGTGAGAACCCAAGGACATAAGCTCCATTCTTTGAGGTTGGAACTAATGTAGATAATCAATCTAAGATAGCTGAAGAACTAGGGAAAGATCTCAAGAAGTTATCACTGCCGAAATTTGATGGAATGACCATAGGGGATGGAGCTAAGTCCTAGATAATAGAAATGGAGAAGTACTTTGGGCTCCGGAACCTTTCAGATCACACTAAGGCTATGTGGGGTTCTTACCAATTGACTGGCGAAGAAATAACTTGGTGGGATAATGTGAAGGCAAATAAAAAGTTGTTACCTGGTGAGATAACATGGGAAGTTTTCTTACAACTGTTCAGAAAAAGGTGGTTACCATAGTTATTCTTTGACAAGAAGATGACAGAGTTCTAGAACTTGATTCAAGGAGGTATGTCTATGACCACTTATTGGGAAAGGTTTTCTCATTTATTAAAATATGTTCCTTAGTATCAGACAGATGAGAGATTCAGGATAAGAAAGTTTATTTTGGGATTGAGGCCGCAGATTAGATCCATGGTGGACATTCATAATCCACTCACGATGGATGTCTCTTTTGAGAAAGCAATGAAACAAGAGCAGAGATTGCAGCAAACAGCAAATTACCATAAGCAGAGAGATGCTAAGTTTCCAAATAAGAAACCATAGAATAATCAGTAGAATTATCAAAAGAATAACAACCAGGGTAACAATAAGCAGATTAGGAATCTGAAGTGAGGTAGTAATTCTCAGGATGGGAATGGTGGAAACAAAAGAGGTGGCAACAACAACAGAAACAATAATCAGAGGGAAAGAGATAAAGGACCGAGAGCACCTAAAGGTGGATGTCACACTTGTGGAGGAGAGAACTATGCTAATGTGTGCCCACAGAGAAAAGGAAATAAGAATCAGCAAGGAGAACAATAGCATCAGATTCATGCTGCAGTGGATAATCAGCAAGCAGAGTTTCAAACAACACCTATTCAGTTCTAAGGTAAGCTCTACGGACTACCTGTTTCTATTTTAATTGATACTGGTGCCATAGAATGTTTTGTTGACCCTAGAGTAATATCTAAGTTATCTATTAGACCTGGACATATGGAAAACTCTTAGATGGTACAGTATGGCAATAGTGCAGAAAAGAGGGTAGACTCATGTCTAGCTTGTAGTGAGTTAGAGCTTCCTAGTTTTTAGACACAAGTGAATCTGTATGTAGCACCTTTGGGCTCTTATGATGTAATTTTGGGAATCAATTGGTTAAGTGAACATAAGTCTCTAGTAAATTATGAAGAAAAGGTTGTTAGATGTTTGGATGACCTAGGAAACCAAGTGGAAATTAATGGAACTAAGAGACCCTTAGAGCTTAGACAAATCTCAGCTATGCAATTAAAGAAAGCGAAAAGGAAAGGATGTGCCATTTATGTTCTCCAAGTAAAGGACCTTGATAAAGAAGAACCAATATTCAATGACTATCCAATCCTTTGAGATTTTAGAGATGTTTTCCCTGTAGAGTTGATAGAGTTGCCACCAAAGAGAGAGTTTGACTTCTCGATTGACTTGCTACCAGGGACTAAGCCACAATCTAAGGCACCTTATAGAATGACTACAACAAAGTTGTATGATCTTAAGGCTCAATTGGAGGAGTTGCTAAATCAAGGGTTCATTAGACCTAGTGTGTCACCATGGGGCGCACCGTTCATCTTTGTAAAGAAGAATGATGGTTCTTTGAGATTATGCATTGATTATAGGATGCTTAACAAAGCTACTATAAAGAACAAGTATCCACTTCCAAGAATAGATGAGCTCTTCGATAAGATGAAAGGAGCAACAATGTTCTGAAAGATAGACCTTAGATCTGGTTATCACCAATTATGGATTAAGGATGAGGACATTTCTAATATATCTTTTAGGACTCGATATGGTCACTACAAGTTTACAATAGTACCATTTGGATTGACTAATGCTCCAGCAACTTTCATGAATTTGATGAATAGCATTTTCAAAGATTGCTTAGATGATTTTGTGTTAATCTTCCTTGATGATATTCTAATATACTCTAAATCAGTGGAAGAACATGAAAGGCATTTGAGAATTGTTTTGTAGCGGTTGAGAGAAAGAAAGCTTTATGGGAAGTTATCTAAGTGTACATTCTTTCAAGATAAAGTGCACTACCTTGGTCATGTGATCTCAGATGAAGGGATTGCAGTTGATCCTAAGAAGATAAAAGCAAAAAATGGAATGGCTTACACCGCAGAGTGTGACAGAAGTTAGAAATTTTATGGGACTTACAGGTTACTATAGAAAGTTTGTGGAAGGCTTTTTAGCCATAGAAAAACCAATTACCACACTTCAGAAGAAGGGTAAGAAGTTTGAATGGACAGAAAGTTGTGAGTAAGCTTTCCAAGTGCTTAAGGAAAAGCTCACAACTGCTCCTGTCCTGACCATACTAGATCCTAATGGGCACTTTACAGTTATAACAGATGCTTTAGGGGAAGGATTAGGAGGAGTGTTAATGCAGAATGAACAAGTGGTTTCTTATGAGTCAAGACAATTAAAACAACATGAGTTCAACTATGCGCCGCACGATCTTGAGTTAGCTGCCATAGTTCATGCACTTTAGATGTGGAGGCATTATCTTCTTGGTAAGCCCTTTGAGTTGAAGATAGATCATCTTGGGCTCAAGTATATATTTACTCAACCTAACCTCAATGCAAGATAGAGAAGATGGTTAGAATTCCTTAGTGAGTATGACTTTGGGATTGAGTACATTAAAGGCAAAGAGAATAGAGTGGCAGATGCTCTTAGTAGGAGAAGATATTTGGCTGCCATTGTATCTATGAGATCTAATTTGAAGCAGAAAGTGATTCAGAATCTTCAAGGGGATGAGCATTATGAAAAAGTTAAACAAGATTTGGAAGTAGACCCCTTAGATCACCGGTTTAATGGTTATGTGTCAGAATCAGATGGACTTTTGAGATATCAGGGAAGGATGTACATTCCTAACTCAGGAGAGTTGAGGAAGTTGGTGCTTGAAGAGATCCACAATGCACCTTATTTAGGTCACCCTGGTGTGACAAAGATGGTTGAAGGTTTAAAACATTTATATTTTTGGCCTAGACTTAAGAGGAATGTGATGGAGTTTGTAGCTCAATGTTTGAAATGCCAACGAGTCAAGGTTGAGCATGTGCATCCAACAGGTTTGTTGTATCTACATAGTATCCCTGAGCATAAGTGGCAAGTGATTAGCATGGATTTTATTCAAGGGTTACCTATGTCTAAGAATAGACATGATGTCATCTTAGTGGTTGTAGACAAGTTGACAAAGGTAGCACATTTCATTCCAGGAAATCTTTCTGATGGTTCAATGATTTTAGATAAGAAGTTTGTATAGGATATTTTCAGATTACATGGAGTGCCTGAGATGATCATTTCAAATCGAGACACTCGTATGACATCCAAGTTTTGGACAAATCTTAATGCAGCTTTGGGTACCAAGTTAAATTTTAGTTCAGCTTATCATCCTCAAATGGATGGTCAGACAGAAAGAGTTAATCAGGTGGTAGAAGACCTTCTCAGAATGTATTGAATGGATCAACAATATAAATGGGAAGAGTATCTTCCATTGGTTGAGTTTGCATATAATAATTCATACCATACATCTTTGGGAATGGCACCTTTCGAAGATCTTTACGGGCGTAGGTGTCGAACACCTATCAGTTGGGATAGAGTGGAGGACAGGATTGTGATTGGTCCTGAGATGTTAAGAGAAATGGATGATCAGATGAAGTTGATCAAGGAGAAGTTGAAGCAAGCTTCAAATCGTCAAAAGAGATATGCAAATAAGAATAGAACTCCTAGACAGTTCACAATGGGTGACAAAGTCTTTTTGAGGGTCAAACCTCATAAGAGTTCAGTGTCATTTGGCAAAGCGTCCATACTAGCTCCTCATTTTGTAGGACCGTTTGAAGTTCTGGAAGTGATTAATCATGTAGCTTACAGACTTGCACTCCAGCCTGCACTTGCCAGAATCCATAATGTTTTTCATGTGTCTTTACTTAAGTTATATAATCTTGATGCATCACATATTCTTGATTGGCGTGCTTTACAGGTTCAGGATCTAGGGGTGGTGTTGTTGGAGCCCACTCGCATTTTGGGGAAGTGCAACATTAAGTTGCATAGCAGAGATGTGGTACAGTATAAGGTCTAATGGGACTAGTATTCAGAGGATAGTACCACATGGGAGGATGCAGAGGAGATTGATAGATTTTTTCCTCATTTGAGGATATAGCTTAGATTTCCTATTCATGCTTAGACTATGATACGTGATTTTGATTATTGTTTCAAATACTTTTAGACCAGCTATGCTTTGGTACTTGAGTTGATGTTATTGTTTTATGACACCGTGATATAGTGTTGGTGCTTGATATACACTTTATTGTTTTGATGTTTAATAAGACATCAGGACGATGTCTCTTCCAACTAGGGAAGGATGACACATCTCATTTTTTTATGAACAATATGATTAATCTAGTTAGTGAACAATTATCATGATTAGTTTTATTTTAAGTAATTTTGCTTATGTGGATGTAATCATTATGAGTTGATTGATGAAATTTGGAAATTATTTTAATATGGAATATTGATGCAGTGATTTGCTTCGGCTATGTTTTTGAGATACTAGCCTATTGACGTCAAGTTGAGTGCAATTAGATATAGATACTTGTCAAAGACGAGAGCATGACTAAGGTAGAAATGTTCTAGCCACTTGGCAAGAACTAATGGATGGGTTTACTTGATGCAAACACACACCACTTAGTTGCATATGCATTATCGAATGGTTTTAATTGCATTAATGTGTGGTTATTTAATTGCCTTCGAATGCATGATGTGATTACTTTAACTTATTATCTTTTTTGAAATATGCTCACACGGTGTTTTGTGCGTATGTTATTTAAATAATTAATAAATATTGCTTTAATATGTTTGGAAGACAATATGTCTTTAAAATAAATAAATAGATTAAAATTGATTATGCAAATGGTAATGCATTCTATTGGGATTATTTTAATGGATTATTAAATTAAATAGTTGAATAATGTTAATATTAGCATTATTATATTTAGAGTTTTTGACAAAAAGAGTTATATTTATTTATATTCCTTTCATGTGACAGTAAGTTGTAAAAGAAGAATTGTTTTCTTTATTGTTTTTAAATAAAGCTTTTCGTTTTTAAAATAAAAATATATTGTTTTGTTAATATTTTACTCTATCTTTAATTCATGCAAACTAAAAATATGAACTTGAGTTTTAAACCTAAAAGAAAAGATCTCTAATAATAAGAATAGGTAATTTTTATTAAAAAGGCATGAGTTTGCACAGGAAAACTACCATGATTTGGCAGAGAAAAGAAGCCATGAGATTGCAAAAAGAAATCCATGACCTAGCAGAGGAGATCTTCTGGTTTTTGGTGTGACAAAAGCTTGAAATAAGTTGGCGACAAGAAGAAAGATAGGGAGGTAGTGACAGCAGCTGCACAATCTTCTTCAACCACCGATCCTTCCAGGTTCCTCTTCGTTTCTATTTGTGTTTAATGACATAGCTGTTTCTATTGTTTGGCCAATCTCTAGATAGGACTAGCGTTTATCTATTATGCTAGCTACTTTTTGTTATAGCGACCTTTTCATTATTTTTTAGCCGCTGATTTTAGTATGGCCAAAGAACCATATAGTCCAGCTGCTTATCATTGATAGGCTGTTCTTTTCATTGTTTTGGCCACCTTTATTTTGCATGGGCAACGCCTTTTGAAAGGTCGTTGTTCTTTGTTTGGCCGCTTACCTTCTAGCTAGCCATCAACCCACTGTAGCTTCTTGGCTGACGATCTCTCTAAGGTAATCCTACTTAAATGCAGATCATTTCATTATTTCCTAGCCGTCTACCCTTACTTGGCTGTTGTTTTATGTTTTGACCGCACGGCTTCATGCTGATCGTGCCCTCTACTTGGCTATTTTGACTAATCTGGGTGATTAACACAGATCGACCTTAGTATATAATGTTGTCGGCAGATCTAGATTTCAAACTAAGATAGAAAACTATGACAAACTCCATGTTGCTTTTTTCATAATATTTAAATGACTGGTAAATGAGTTGAAATTCTTTGTATATGGCGTAGACTGCTGTAGTAGTGATTGGAATGACTGTGTTTGCTTGTATGCTGGCTTGGTAAATAGTAGATACATAAATTGACTTATTCTATGTTGAAACAACAAACATTTATTTTTTTTAGATGATTATAATTCTTGTAGCAGATTTAATAGATCACCAAGTTTTAGATTGAATGATTAACTTTTTCTTAGAGTTACTATGACTATATAATCACTTGCATGGTGGCTGAGTGAAATAGTGTATATATATATATATATTGACTTTCCTTTATTGTTGAAACAGTTAAACCTTTGGTGATAATTTATAGTTCATGCAGCTGAGTTAAAAACTGTGAAGAAACCAGTTGACTGTTGCCAAATCGATGAATAGAATGAATACCTTATAAATCTTATTTCTTGATTGATGTTGAAGGAATGATTATTTGTCAGTTATTTCACTGATATAGCTCTTGTAACAGCTCCTGTCGCCACAATGACAGGAGGTCTATTTTCTCAATTTCTTTTATTATGAATGCCTCCTGTCACAGCAATGACAAGAAGGCAGATTTGAGATTTACATTGATTTTTATTGAAACATTAAATGACTGAATTAATGAATTGCTTAATAGCATTTATTTTCTGTATTTGATGTTGGGAAAAGGGAATGGAATGATTTATTGAACTTGTTCTTTTGAATTCCTTTATTTTATTCCTTTATTGTTTCTTGGGGGACAGAAGTAGATTTCATTAGGAATGTGTTGGGTTACTTTCAAGAGTAGGATGCTGAATGTGGGTATTCAGAGATAGGCTTTTCCTCTTTTTCAGGAATTGACCAAGTTAGTTAAAATGATTATGCGTAATTGAGATGACATTGAAATAGATGTATATTGTCTAGAAAAAGCTTATATTATTGATATCTCTGCCACATCCTGTTGTGAGACAAATTGCTTTTCATTACATAGAATTACACTTTTAGACATCAGGCATGCATCGGGTGTTCCCTCTTGCAGTTGTTTCTAGGTAGCTAGACATTTTGTGCAGGGCTAGGTTTCCTTCGTGTCAGGAAGGGATCCAGGGAGGTGTAAATACTTCATGGTTGAGTGGAAAAGCACCTGAGTCATGTTCCCGTCTCTCAGCTTGCAGGTGGTGGACACTTTGGTTCATGTAGCTACAGAGTGTATTTTATTTATGATGTACTTTTATTTGTACCTATTGGATGTATTATGGCATGTTGCCAAGGGATTTATGTATATTGATTCATAGTGCTTATTACCTGGATTTAGCACGTAATATGTAAGATGTGTTGACATTGAGATTTTACTTACAAGATTGTCTTTTTATTGAGATATTGTGATTAAGCAAATTAATTGCATATTTTATCTTTGAAAGTTGTATTTAAGTGGATTATTTACTTCTTTTTGACTTTGGTTATTGTGATATTGTATTTAAGCGGATTATTTACTTCATTTATTTTTGAGTTGGTTTAAATGCTTTTACTTGAATTGTGAGGCTTTACACCCTCCTCCTCCACACATGTTTGTGTGCCCCATCATTGCATTTGTTGTAATCAACTGTGCTTAGGTCCTGTTTTGGAGAGTAATGAGCCACCTTTGAACACATCAGAGTACAATGTCCATTCATGAAATGAGGCAGTGGGCTCCAGAACTCAAGCTGAGGGGTCAGGGACAAGAGTAGTTTGTACAAGCATCTGTGGACAATAGAGAAGGAGAAGACCATGGCCAATCTTTTATGTAGGTAAAATTTAAAGTTAAATTTCATGGTGTATTCCATATGAATAATCTAAACAAATTTATTAGTACTAATGTATCTAAGGGGGATAACAACTGATGACAGAGGAGGAGTTGAGAGAAGTTCATCATGGAACTTTATCTGCCATCCAATTTGGCTTTGACTTGCCGGTATAATTAGTTCTACACATCAACTTTTTTTTGTATGCATTTATTTCTTTGTGAGTAATTATATATTAATTTATATCATGATGTTAATTTAATTTTATTGTCGATCCAGAATGTGAATGATGTGGCATCTTTTCCAATGTTCTTCACTCTAACTCTTGATCAATCCAAGGGACTACCATTCGCAAAACGATTTTCTGAACGCCAACAAAGGGTGGGAGTAATTCGATTGAATTGTACTTTAATTGATAATTTAGAAAACTTAAATATTTGATTATAGTCATTTAGATAAATAATAATTTAAAAATTATTATCATTATTTGTATACATAGAGTCTTACATTCTTGTCATTTTTCATACAGGAGATATTAGTTGGTTCATCCATGATGAGTCCTTCTCAATCGATGCAAGAGGCCTCGATGGTGGTATGTGTTTGTTTTCTAGTAGATAATTTTTTGTGTAGTGCACTCTAGATTGTTTATGTGTAACACATCTAACCTTTTTTAATGTATGCATTTTTTTTTGTTTAATAATTATATATTAATTTATTTCAATGTTACTTTACTTTTACAGTCTCTTGAGAATATCAGTGATGTGCCACCTTTGCCATCATACTTCAGTAGGACACCTGATTGTCTTAAGAGAAAATCAGTTGTAGAATGATTGTCTGAAAGATAAGAAAGAGTTAAGCTAATTGAATTAATTTTTTCTAAATAATTGATAGTTTATAACAGTCTTGGAGTCTTGGTTGGTTCATAATACATTTGGTTTTTCATGAGGCACTTGGTTACATGGGTATGATGGGCTTAAGTTATTATTGCTTTAAGAGGTCTTGGCTGAGTATGGTTTGTATTCCCATAGTTATGTCTTGAGATTTTGGACTCATGAGTTTGCATGTTATCATTGTGAGATATGCATGTGTGGTTATTACATGATGAGGTATGCTTTTGTGATATTATCCATATACCTTTGTTCTAATCTTATGACAAAATTTTGAGGGTGAATTTGGTTTGATTTGTGATGACATTGTGTGGATTTTGTAGTCATTAAGTTGTTTCAAGGTAATTTTTTTGTCAAGCATGGCTAAATGAACTATATCAAGTAAATGAAGTTAAAATCATGAAGATCACAACACCATACAATCCTCAATTTATTAGGAGATCAAAGACTAGAGTGGCCACATGCTCAAACCTTCATTGGGCTATTAAAATGTACAAAACAATCAATGCAAGATAGTCATGAAGTTATCATCATAAAGAAAGGGATTATATCAAAGTGACATGTATAATAGAGTTATCAAGGTCACGAAATAATAATAAAGTGAAAATATCATCTGGAAGTGAATAGAACAATCCATGCAACTCTGAAAAGAACACATTTCATACAAGGGTTCCAACATTGCCTACTGACAATAGTGTTATGAGGTCTTTCATTCATGAAATTATTATGCAAAGAGGGTTTATAAGTTTCATTAGGGTTTGTATAAATGATCTAATGAATTTATAAGGTTGTCAAACACCAAATGGATGTTTTATATGAGTTTTGGGTCTGCCATAGTCCATGTACAACTTGTTGTCCTCATTGACTGTTATTTGAGTTTTCAATGTTTTGACTTAATAAATCCGTGATCCTTTGTCATCAAACATCAAGAGGATGAATATAGACACAATTATGACAAGTTGATTTCATGAAATTCATAAGGGGTTACCAAACCAATTCTAGGACTATTCTAATAAAACAAGAGAGGACTGCCAAATACATAGTGGTTGTCCCAACACTTATATGATTGTCATAACAATCCATAAACACCACTTGTACTCATGATCAATCAAAGATACCATTAATAAAATGAACATAATCTAATTTATAGGTTCAAAACAAGAAGGAGGAGGTTGTATAAATGTCCAAATGCAAAGGAATGATTGTTTGTTCAAAAAGATACACATGGCTGTCCAAAACTGCCCTTTATGACTGTCTTAAAACAACATCAAGTATATGGTCATAAAAGCCATAAAAATTTGAGAATAAACTTGTCATTGGATAAGGAGTTGAAGGATAAAGTTTCTAAGTATCCTATATGAAAAATCCAATCATTGTTTCACCTAAAATAATCAAAAATCAATCTCAAACTGCTCATGAATAGTCATGTACAATTGGGACAACCATGACCATATTTTGATTTCCAATTGCATGCTTATGAAAACTTGATGAAGATGAAGAATGGGGTCAAAAGTGAAGATGGAATGGTGGAGGTTAATTATATAAACCATAAAAGTGACACAAACTTGTGAAGTTACGGCATTGCAACAAATTTGACAAGCGACAATATTTATAGCAGCCTGCTACCTTAAAATGTTGTCAAGAAAATTTTTGTTTTTGATGCCATTCCAAAAAAACTTCTACAAACATTCCCAAAAACCTCTTAAAATCACATGTCTCCCCTTATGAAAACTAGGGTCTTTGCCACTACATTGTTTCCTACAAGCAAAGTCACTTAAGATCCTAAGAGCAAAAACCTTGCCAGGTGCCATATTTTTTGTTCTGCTTGTCATGGGGTCAAACAGACTATGCCAACATGTCGAGGTGGGTGGCTAAATGCTAGAGGAGATCTCGTTTCATGTGCCAAGCATCCCAGTCATTTCAAGCAACAAGTTGTCGGTAAAGTCCCTTAAAATCCCTAAGACCAAAAAACTACCAAACTTTGACGGAGCAGTTATCAGAATTCATGGCAGCTAGGAATCTTTTGTTTAGACCTACAAGTGCATGTGGGGTCCTTCCACAATAACCTCTCTCAGTTTTGGTCAACTCCAGTCTATTTGACCGTGCCAAAATCAAACACATTCTTGCAAAATGCTTCAGTTTGATGCAATGGAAAGGTGCTAGGAGTAACATTTTGCATTCCATAGCTCGTGGGGCCAAATGGACTATGCCAACACATTAGGGTGGGTGGGTAAATGCCATGGGAGGTCTCATTTCATGCACCAAGCATCCCAGTCATTTTGGGCAATAGGCTACCGGTAAAGTCCCTTAAGATCCCTAAGACCAAAAAATTGTCAAATTTTGACAGAGCAGTTATCAAAATTCATGGAAGTTGGGAATATTTTGTTTAGACCTACAGGTACACGTGGGGTCCTTCCACAATAACATCTCTCATTTTTGGTCAACTCCAGTCTATTTGACCGTGCCAAAATCAAACGCATTCTTGCAAAATACTTCTATTTGATGCAGTGGAAAGGTGCTAGAAGTGACATTTTACATTACATAGTTTGTGGGGCTGAATGGACTATGCCAACACGGCTAGGTGGGCAAGTAAATTCCAAGGGAGGTCTCGTTTTGTGCGCCAAGCATCCCAGTCATTCCGGGCAACAGGCTACTGACAAAGTCTCTTAAGATCCCTAAGACCAAAAAAATGCCAAACTTTGACAGAGTAGTTCTCAAAATTCGTGGTAGTTAGGAATGTTCCGTTTGCACTTGTAGGTGCATGTGGGGTCTGTCCACAATAACCTCTCAGTGTTTTGGTCAACTCTAGTCTATTTGACCGTGCTGAAATCAAAAGCATTCTTGCAAAATGCTTCAGTTTGATGCAGTGGAAAGGTGCTAGGAGTTACATTTTGCATTCCATAGCTCATGGGGCCGAACGAACTACACAAAAACATTGGGGTGGGTGGGTAAATGCCAGGGGAGGTCTCATTTTGTGCACCAAACATCCTAGTCATTCCAGGCATCAGGCTACCGGTAAAGTCCCTTAAGATCCCTAAGACTAAAAAATTGCTAAACTTTGACAGAGCAGTTCTTAGAATTCATGATAGCTGGGAACATTCCATTTGTACCTACAGGTACATGTGGGGTCCATACACAATAACCTCTCTCAGTTTTGGTCAACTCCAGTCTGTTTGACCGTGCCGAAATCAAATGAATTCTTGTAAAATGCTTCAATTTCATGTAGCACAACCTTGCCAAGTGCCATATTTTTTGTTCTACTCATCGTGGGATTGAATGGACTATGCCAATGTGTTGAGGTGGGTAGGTAAATGCCTTGGGAGGTCTAATTTTATGCGCCAAGTATCCCAATCATTCTGGGCAATAGGCTACCAGTAAAGTCCCTTAAGATCCATAAGACCAAAAAATTGCTAAACTTTGATGGAGCATTTATTCAAATTTGTGATATCTAGGAACATTCTGTTTGGACCTATAGGTGCATGTGGGGTCTATCCATAATAACCTCTCTCAGTTTTGGTCAACTCCAGTCTGTTTGACCGTACTGAAATCAAATGCATTCTTGCAAAATGCTTCAATTTGATGCAGTGGAAAGGTGCTAGGAGTGACATTTTGCATTCCATAACTCATGGGGCCTAACAGACTGCACTGACACATCAGGGTGGGTAGGTAAATGCTAGGGGAGGTCTCGTTTCATGCACCAAGCATTCCAGTCTCTCCAGGCAATAGGCTACCGACAAAGTCCCTTAAGATCCCTAAGACCAAAAAATTACCAAACTTTGACAAAGTAGTTCTCATAATTCATGATAGATGGGAATGTTTTGTTTGCACCTACAGGTACAAGTGGGGTCCATCCACAATAACCTCTCTCAGTTTTGGTCAACTCCAGTCTATTTCATCGTGCCAAAATCAAACGTATTTTTGCAAAATGCTTCAATTTCATGTAGCACAACCTTGCCAGGTGCCATATTTTTTGTTCTACTTGGTGTGGGGTTGAACAGACTATGCCAACATATCGAGGTGGGTGGGTAAATGCCAGAGGAGGTCTCATTTTGTGCATGAAGTATCCCAGTCATTTCAGGTAACAGGCTACCGGCAAAGTCCCTAAAGATCCCTAAGACCAAAAAATTGCCAAACTTTGATAGATCATTTCTCAGAATTCATGATAGCTGGGAATATTCTATTTGCACCTACAAGTGCACATGGGGTCCATCACAATAACCTCTCTTAGTTTTGGTCAACTCCAGTCTATTTGACCATGCCGAAATCAAATGCATTCTTGCAAAATGCTTCAGTTTCATGTAGCACAACCTTGCCAGGTGCCATATTTTTTGTTCTACTCATCATGGGGTTGAACAAACTATGCCAACGCATTGGGGTGGGTGGATAAATGCTAGGAGAGGTCTCTTTTTGGGCACCAAGCATCTCAATCATTCCAGGCAACAGGCTACCAACAAAGTCCCTTAAGATCCCTAAGACTAAAAAATTGCCAAACTTTGACGAAGCAGTTCTGTAAGAAAATGATAGCACCTTAGAACGTATTTCTAAGAACAGTGGTGTCTTCGATAGATTTAAATTGTTTTCAATTGCTTCAAAAACATGCACAACTATGCCACAAAGCGGAAACAGACATAGTACATTTCCAACATTGACCCTTAGAGGAAATACAAGCAACAAGATCTAATTTCAATAGCAGAAATATTAAACATGAAAGATAGAACATAAGACATAGATTTACATGGGGAAAACCCTTACGAGTAAAAAACCCCACACTCCAAAAGCCCAGATTGCCATTGTATTATTCAGTAATAGAAAATACAGTTACAATACAATTCAGGCACTAAGCCTCTCATGGAGATTTACATCTTGCTCCTCTGGAAGAATAACTAATAGCATAACCCTGCACAAAGTTCTCTAGCACTCAGGTTAGTCCTTCATATTGTTATCATGCCACAAATAGAACACAGTACAAGACATCACCCTACACCTGAACTCTATTCTTTTTCCTCTCTCGTACTCCTCTGTTACCAATGCATTTTTACATATCACATTATAGAAGAGAGCATTCGGTTCATATCTCGGATCATTACAACTTCTGGTCAATAGTTCATTCTTAACCATTTGCAACCATTCATATTCAATAATCCCACATGCATTAGTTGACAAATACAGCAACAACATATATGCATGAACACACGGTAAGTGTATCGTCGGCGCTTTTGCCGCCGATGACCCCAGCCGGTCAAACAATAATGAACCATCGGAATGACCAAGCCCTTCGGTTAGACTTCATCCTCCTTCGCCGATGAAGTTCCTCCTGTCAATGCCAAACACCATCAGACAGACCAAGCTCATCAAAGAACAGTCCACCATCTACACTAATGGTTCCTTGTCCCACCGATACCCAAGCCTTCATCCTTCGTCGGTGTGACCAATGCGCATCAGAGAAGAAACCCTAGACCATGCCGATAGTTATAGTCATACAGATATGCCAGGCCTCCATTGGAGTAACACAACACATTAGAGAAAGCATTCCAACCCACGCCGATAAGACAAGTCTCGTCAATACATTGCTTACATGTATGTCGGTCCACACCTTTCCATCAGAGACACAAACTATCACAGAGACAACACAAGACCTCACCAATGGTTACAGTTACACTGATCGGTGTAACACAGGTGATCAGAGAGAGAACTTCTATTGATAATTGAGAGGGGGGTTGAATCAGTTATCTTAATTATTTCTACTTCTTGATCTTCCTTAACAATTAATGCAGGATCAAATCATATTAGCAAGCACAACTATGAAACAAAAATAACATCATCACACATGACACAATGATTTTGACATGGAAAACCCTATTAAGGGAAAAACCATGGGGTGACTAACCCAAGATTATATTCTCTGTTAAAAGAATAAGATGATACAAAATGGCACTTGCCAATTAGGGCCCACTACCTACAAGAGACTCACTGTCTACAAGATACAAATGAGGTAACAAGATACTTGAACTATTGAAAAGCATCCACACACGCTAAGGTTCAGTTCCAGTTAGGCTCAATACACTAATCTGCTACACTTCATTCTACCTCTTCTTTGGTGCTGCTGTCCTGTCACATTCTAGACCTGTCTTACTACCTTCACACTAGTCTCCTGCTTTTCTTCGCACTACTCCACACACAATACACACCTTCACATTCAAATCCATCTAGTATATATATCCGCACTAATGATCTTAACACCTTTCTAGTCGGCATCCAAAATAGTCAATATTTTCCTAATCTCTAATCTGTCGGTTGAATCCTTGCTTACCAAGTGATGCGTATCAAGGAGATGCTTATAGAATTCATCAATTATGTTGGCCATTCATGAGTGATACCTCAGGAAGTTTGATCACCATCAATATCTCATCTGGATTAAGGTCTGATGCTCTGTCAGTCAGTTCTTCCTCTGTCAACTCTGCTAAACAGGAACCCAACACTCAAGTGCTCATATCTCTTCACTCTTCCATCACCAGAGGCTCAATCCTTGGAATCTATTATTCAAGGTAATCCTCTTGACTTCCCCAAATCCATACTTTACTAAGATACTTCCTCTGAGAGATCCAGACCTGACTGTCAGACCTTGCTGCCTGCTCCGTTCTTGCTTACCAGACCACAACACTTCTTCAATCTGACTTCTAGTAAAGACCTACCATGCCTTGCGGATGGGTAGAATGAGCTTTGTTGCCATCAATGACAACATTCATGAAGCCATATAGTGTCTCTTGCCAACAATCTCCCCCTTTGGCATTGATGGCAACACTTAGTGAAAAATGACTAAGTGTCGCACTATACTCCCCCTTGGCTAATGCTATGTTCTTATATACATTTTTTGGAGCTCCCCCTTAGCTGGATTCCTCATTTTTCACCGCTCCTCACTCCCCCTTTGAAATCAATGGCAAAGGGTGGGGTCTGTACACCAAAATTTGTAAAACTCAATCTATACTTAATCTCATACGTATATTACAGGTTATACTTACATATACTTAAGTATGTCCGCAAAGGTATTTTTCAACTGTACAACTTCTATTGCCCAACTCTACTTCATCCTGTCCAAAATTGAGATGTGACCACTCAATAGGAATGCAAAAGCTTCTGCCCTCTTTAGATCTGTCGAATCACTGGTCCGGGCTGTGGTTTGAGCATCATTTAGGGCTTCATGCATGGCCTCTAACTTAGGGATAATTATCCCTCTAAGTTCACTCAACCTACTTATTCTATTTTTCTTCTCCTTCTCAAGCTTCTTAATTTTATTCAAGACTGCAATAGTCTGACATTGTTGATTTATTATGGAAGTGGTAAGAGGATCAAAACTTTGAGACAAACTTAGCAGTTTATCCTCTTGCTCTTTTACTTTCTTCTCAATATTCTTGGTTACTGTAGACCAAGATAAACAAAATTTATATATATCTCCCCCATCTTTGAGAGCATTTTCTAGGCTCTTTATTCTGATATCCATAACTCTCCTATCATTGATTATTAGCCCTTGTACCTCTGATAATCTTTTTACCAAAAACTCCTTCCGGACCTTATCTTCTACTAACTTTTCTAAGGAATCAAAATGTGTGCTAACACTATTAACTAGAGATTTGAGATTACTAGATGAAGAGGCTGAGGGATCCTTCTGAAAAGATGGCATGATCTTTTTCAATACACCGAATGCTATTTCTATGAGCTTGCAGTCCTCCATGTGAGACTTCAGAAGTTTTTCTTTTGCCTTTGATAAAGTAAAGGATGTTAGCTTCATGGTTTGAACCAGGGAGAGGGAGTCAAAATTGAACGGTCCTTGAAGAAGTTCCAGTTCATCAAATTCCATCATTTCCTTGGTTAAGAATTCCTCGACTGCTTCTGCTATGTCTCTTGCCGGTGATAGGGTTTTCTCCCCTTCTGCAACCTTACCACTTCCATTTGTGGCCTTCTCTATTGGAGTTTTCTCTCCTTCTGTAGCCTTACTACTGTCATCTTCTTTTTCATTCTCCTCTGCTTTTTGACTGATCTTCTTTGCTACTCTTTCTTCTTCTTTGGATCTAGAGTCTGCAGGGGAAACCGAAGGAGTGATGTTTGCTTGTTCATGGACCTCCTCTTCTGGAGCAGATGAATCTAAGTCCTTATCTTTTTCTTCACCTGTCTCCTTTAACTCTTCTGCCACTGTCTCAATAGATTCTTCTTCAACATCTGTAGCTAAGGGATCATCACCCAAGTCCTCTATAATAGGAATATTGAATCTTTTGTATGCATTTCGGAGGATCTCTTCTGTCTCTTTTGCTACTTTGTCAGTTTCTCCAAGCATAAGCTGATTCATTCTAGATTTGCTCCGGAACTTATCCTTACAGTCTTTGAAGATCATATTCTTCTGCTTAGGAGTGATAGAAGGATAGAGCTGAATGGCTATCTGTTCCTGGATCTCCATATCCTTTTCTTTGGCATTATTCTTTCTCATTTCAAGTTCCTTCTCAAGGCTTTTCAGAATTAAAGATATGATCTCAATGAAAGTTTTGTTGTAGATATTCAGATACTTAACTATGGCATCCTGTAGGATCTTCTGGTCAGCTTCACTGCATTCATCATAAAATTCTGTTAATGGTTTCAGGTTTCCATCCATAGTAATTGCCTTAATGATGTCGTCAAGAGTAGGTTTCTCAACACATTTATCTATCTTTTCTTTTTCCTTGTCTAGACCGGTAGTGGATTCTCTGGATACTTTCTTCTTCTTCTTCTTCATTTTCTTAATTTCCTCATTTGATTCTATCTCTTCTTCATCCTTTTGGCTTGTGTAAGATCTTGTTGCCTTTTTCTTGGTTCTCTTCTCTCCTTTTCCGAATGTCTGAGCTTCCAATTTTGATGCCTTTGAGCTTTTAGGAGCAGAGCTCTTAGAGGATCTACTCCGGGAGGAGGCTTCTACCGAAGCACTTTCTTTTGCTGCTTCTTCCTTTCCTTTTTTTGCACTTTCCACCTTTTCTCTGTTGGCATCAAGTGCCTCTTTTGAAATGCCATAACTTTTGGCAATATTCTCAACTCCTTTTCTCACTTTTCTCTTCATTTCCGGTTGTCGTAGCTCCACATGGATTTTCACACTCAACTCTTCAAAGGTTCCAAACCTTTTTTCCTTAGGATCCTTTGGCTAACTTAGCATGTTGAACATGCAGCTCTACAATTTTCTCATCAACTTCATACCCCATTAGCACGATCCATATTGTTCTTGGTTCCACTTCCTCCATTAGGCACTGATCAGTTTCTACCATAAAGCAAACTATATCCTTATACTTTTCAACTAGAGCTTGGGAGATTCTCTCTCTTGCTTGCATCATACTCTAAAAGTTCTTGAAATAGCCCTAGAGTGCTATATTCTATGCCTTAGCATCACCAAGTCCATGCAAATAATCTCTGATTTGAATTGCAACAGGTCTGTCATTCTGCCATACCTAACCACTAGATCTAGGCAACTCACTCATAAAGTAGAAGAATAGACACAGTATTAGTCCACCATACTTGAAGGAGTTCTTCTTGTCCTTCTTGATCTTTTGTAGGTTTTCCATCAGTTGGCTCAGAAGGAGTTCACAAACGTCATAGTCTGCATTCTTTCTTAACATTTCATAGGAAGTATATACAGCGGTTCCAGATACTGAATTCTCCCTATTGGAGTGATATATCTTATAGCTAATTATCATTAATGCAAACTTCATATCCAGATCTGTTATATCCTCAATTGTCATTGCTCTTTTATCAAATTTTTATCCAGTGGCCTCACTTACAATTTGGTTTTTGACAGAGTTGAGAGTAGGCATCCCACCGGTTGAGTGTAATCCAGTTACTGCCCTAATGGCATCCTTCGTGATCTTGAATAGCCTGTTCAACCACATGAAGTTGTCATGCATTCTGTTCAAAACATACCAGACCCATTCATCTTCAGCAAAATAGGGGAAATGGATGCATTGTGCAAAATGCTTGTCTCGGATGGCCTTGTACTGAGGTTTGAGTTCAAAGGAATCATCTAGCAACTGGTCGTGGTAAATATCCATCATCTTCAATTCCCCAAATTCTTCAATGCTTGCATGAATATATGCCCTAATATCTTCTACATATAAAACCCCATGCGGAATGCTAGAGAATGCTCCTAAGGGATCCACTTCTAGAGATTTGTAGGGATGCTTCTTAAATTTAGGGCACGGCCTATTAGAAATCTTCACAACATTTGGTGTGGCCATCTTACAAAAGTTTCAGAGATAGATTTTAAGAATGGAAAGTACCTTTTTTGCCTTTAGGGTTCATGGAATGAGCTGAAAAGATCGCTGGTTAACTTGAATTATGTGGTTGATCCTTGGGAGAGATGAAGCAGGATTGTTTGCAGAGCTCTTTTCCTCTTCTTGAGTGCAAGTGTACAAATGACGAGCAAATGAATCCTTTTATCTCTGAGCAAACCCTAATTTCATATTGCAATAAATGCGCAACTTAAGTCATTCCAGTTGCCTTGTTCTTCTTAATCTGAGATAGATCTTTTTCTGGATCACTGAGATGCACTTGGAGTTATTCTTGGTGAATAATGACAATCTATTTTCCTTTCCATAATCATTTGATCTATTTGCAGATCAAGGTTCCTCAATTTTGAATCAATCCGGATCTATCTGTGAGAATCTTGTATTTGTCGGATGACTCTTAAACTGGATCAATCTTGGTAGATTAGATTCTTCAAATCTTCTTGCGGATCTTCCAAATCTTAACCAAGCCTTCTTTTGATGTTTCTCTGAGAACCCTTTAATCTGCAACCTTTCATGTGCCAAATTTAGGCACCAATTGACTGGTTGGGGGAATTTGTTTTTCTTAGTGACTCCCCCTAAGCCAGAGCTCATCTATTCAATTTTTGGAAGAATTATCAGCACTAGATTCTGGTGCGGATCCATCCCCAACATTCTCTGTGCTTCTCTTCACCCAAATCTTATTCATCTCCCTTTGAATTTCATCCACATTCACTTTTCCTTTTCCTTTGTCTTGGTTATGATTATGTTGTTTCGGACCCCTTTTGTCTTGATTCCTACTTCTACAGAATTTGGCAATATGACCAGATCTATTGCAATTGTAGCAAACAACATTTCTTTGCATATTTGATTGATATCCTCTTGATCTACACTGATTAGTCATATGTCCCATTCTATTGCATGCAAAGCATCTACCATTTAATGAATTGTTCATTTGCATGTTTCTACACTCATGGGATTTGTGACCATACCTTTTGTAGTTGAAACACTGTCTGGAGAAGGATGTATTAGTCTGATTCATTCTTCTTCTGCACTGATTTGCTTTGTGACCAAAGTTATTGCAGTTGTGACAATATCCATTGAAAGATGGATATCTTTGAGCATTTGGTTTCCTTACCGGAGGTCTTCTAGGTCCGTTTCTTGGATTTTCTGATCTGGAGTTTTTCTGACCAGATCCAGAGCTTTCACCTTATTCATACCCCAAGCCTTTCTTGTCATCTACCCTCTTTTGGTTTTGAAGAAGAACTTCAAGTTGAGCTGAGCTTATCTTGAATTTCTCTTTGTATTCATTTGCTATTTGAAGATCCCTTTTGAGAGTGTTAATTTGATTCTCAAGTTGTTCTTCATTGTCTCTAGCTTCTTCAAGATCAGATTCTAGATGCCTGATTATTCTATCCATTTTGTGACAATCTTCTGACTTCTCCTTGAGAGATTGTCTTAGATCATCTTCAGTTTTTCTTTTCTCTTCAATTTCTTGGGTGAATTTCATAACTCCTGATTCCATTTCATGTCTTACCATAATGACCTCTTTTGATAACTTTTCACATAGCTTGGTTTTCTCCTTCAAATCTTCATTTGTAACATTTGCTTCACTTTGACTTACCAATTGCTGAAGTAGTTCATTTCTCTTTTTCATAGAGATACTTAGTTTCTCTTTTAGCTCATTTATGAAATCATCAGCCTGTTTGAGTCTATCCTTCAAGTTGTTGACTTCGGAGTGAGATTGCTCAAGATCATCTAGGGTAGACTGAACTTGTTCCCTCATGCCATACACATCCATTGAGATTCCTATATCTTCCTCAAGTTGTTAGGCTTTGTTAGGAGGAAGTTGGCTCTGATACCAATTGTTGATAACTGAGAGGGGGGTGAATCAGTTATCTTAATTATTTCTACTCCTTGATCTTCCTTAACAATTAATGCAGGATTAAATCATATTAGCAAGCACAACTATGAAATAAAAATAACATCATCACACATGACACAATGATTTTGATGTGGAAAACCCTGTTAAGGGAAAAACCACAGGGTGACTAACCCAAGATTGTATTCTCAGTTAAAAGAATAAGATGATACAAAATGGCACTTGCCAATTAGGGCTCACTGCCCGAGCACATTGCTCACAAGAGGCTCACTACCTACAAGAGACTCACTGTCTATAGAATACAAATGAGGTAACAAGATACTTGAACTGATAAAAAGTATCCACACATGTTAAGGTTCAGTTCCAGTTAGGCTCAATACACTAATCTGCTACACTTCATTCTACCTCTTCTTTGGTGCTACTGTCCTATCACATTCCAGACCTGTCTTACTGCCTTGACACTAATCTCCTTTTATTCGTACTACTCCACACACAATACACACCTTCACATTCAAATCCATCTGGTATATATATCCACACCAATGATCTTAACACATTTCTGGTCAGCATCTGGAATAGTCAATATTTTCCTAATCTTTGATCTGTCAGCTGAATCCTTTCTTACCAAGTGATGCGTATTAAGGAGATGCTTATAGAAGTCATCAATTATGTCAGCCATTCATGAGTGATACCTCAGGAAGTTTGATCACCATCAATATCTCATCCGGATTAAGGTCTGATGCTCTGCCGGTCAGTTCTTCCTCTGTCAACTCTGCCAAACAGGAACCCAACACTCAAGTGCTCATATCTCTTCACTCTTCCATCACCAGAGGCTCAATCCTTGGAATCTATTATTCAAGGTACTCCTCTTGACTTCCCCAAATCTACACTTTACTGAGACACTTCCTCTGAGAGATCAGGACCTGACTGTCAGACCTTGCTGCCTGCTCTGTTCTTGCTTACCGGACCACAACACTTCTTCAATTTAACTTTCGGTAAAGACCTACCATGCCCTGCAGATGGGTGGAATGAGCTTTGTTTCCATCAATGACAACATTCATGAAGCCATATAGTGTCTCTTACCAACAACTTCAACCAAGCCTGATAGTGATAGTCAAGCCTATCAGTGAAACAAACTCATCGCTAGAACTGATGCAGAGCATCCAGCAAAAGCTTACTCAACAGGGTGTAAAATACCCATCTACCCACAAAAAACTAGGGTTTAGCTTAGTCTCCTTTCAAAACCCTCTTGTATGTCCAAACAATACTGAACTATTTGATGTCTTTTACTATCGGCAAGATATACTACTATCGGCAGGTTCAAGTTTTATTATACCAATACAACCGTTACCCCGATGGTCTTATAATCCCGTAGACTTCCATCGCTCAGACCTACCTCCATCGGTGTAACTTTCTCCTAGCTTACCGATATCCTTTCTCACACTGATGCCCTTGTATCTCTTAGCCTTCCATCGACCGGACAATGTTTATTGCTCTGACATTCATCTCCTTTCTCGATCGTAATTCTTATGTCAATATGCATTGCATTTAACGTCACCTTCGGCAAGACTCCCTCCACTATCTATCCGATGAACCTTCCGACTTAATCCATTGGTGTGACCTCCTACCATCGTTGAAGCCTTCAACAATTCTCCCAACGGCACTTCTCACACCGATGTGCCTGGCCTCAACTTGAGCGTTGGTAAGACTTCTTACTTCGCATACCGAATACTTAATATCAATTTCTCCATCGGTCAGACTTCAACCGTCGGTCCACTATCATTTCCTCAGCCCGATGCCTATGCTCACGCTAATGATCTCTCCACAACTCTTGTAACCGAACAACCAAGCACAGAAACACTAAATCTAAAAGATAGAAAATAATCTACTCTAAAGAAGACATTCCACTGGTTTCGAAGAAACCTCAACCAGTGGCATGCTTCCAAACTACATCCCAGGGGTTACACCAAAATGACAGAAACTCTTTATTTCCTTCTTCTAAATATTAATATAGATTTGTTCTTCCTCTCTGTCTATTCGTCTCACATATAGACTCACTATATAAAGACTCTCATACATCACGTAGGCAGTTGCAAGATAGAAGGTGAACCGCCTATAACCACCTCTGCCTTATGGTTACATTTCAACTTCTTTCTTGTTCGGTTACAATATCTTTCCTGATGCGTATACGATCTTTCAATATGGCTTGAAGGCCTTTATAAACATAACATTTCATTTTTTTGAATATAATATAAAAAGTAAGGAATCTTCTATATCTTTCAGATTTTGAGGTGCTCCTGCACCATACTCCCTAGCATGAAGAAAACTCTTGTCCCAAGAGTTAGGTGGTCTGCTTCAAACAACGTTTGCCTCTTTATGTCTTCAACCCTGACTTGATGCGTCCTCTGCTTCCTCTTTACCTTCCAACTGTGACTCCTAGCAATGGAGTTTGACTGGCTGCCTCCAAGGTGCATCTCTATCTGAAGTCCACTCCTCCCTGCTACAACAACACTTCTGTCCCTCACCTGGGAGTCCTCTTTTGCCTCTCTCCCTAAGACTTTTGGCAACAACCAAATGCACCATCTCCTCTGGCCCTCTTGACAGACCTTCTTGTCTGCCTACTACAACGAGTGAACTTGCACTTGCAACCAAAAAATTCATAACAGAATCAGATAGCAAAAACCAATGCTCATCCCAAACTCCTGGTGTAGATTGCCTCCTTCGGCGCTCTATCTACACGCTCAGAATCTTCTGAGCTCTGATACTAATTTGATGTAGAGCATCCAGCAAAAGCTTACTCAACAGGGTGTAAAATACCCATCTACCCACAAAAAACTAGGGTTTAGCTTAGTCTCCTTTCAAAACCCTCTTGTATGTCCAAACAATACTAAACTATTTGATTTCTTTTACTATCGGCAGGTTCAAGTTTTATTATATCGATACAATCGTTACCCCGATGGTCTTAGAATCCCATAGACTTCCATCGCTCAGACCTACCTCCATCAGTGTAACTTTCTCCTAGCTTACTGATATCCTTTCTCACACCGATGCCCTTGTATCTCTTAGCCTTCCATCAGCTAGACAATGTTTATCGCTCTGACATTCATCTCCTTTCTCGATCATAATTCTTATGCCAATATGTATTGCATTTAATGTCACCTTCGGCAAGACTCCCTCCACTATCTATCCGATGAACCTTCGGACTTAATCCATCAATGTGACCTCCTACCATCGATGAAGCCTTCAACAATTCTCCCGATGGCACTTCTCACACCGATGTGCCTGGTCTCAACTTGAGCATCGGTAAGACTTCTTACTTCGCATACCGAATACTTAATATCAATTTCTCCATTGGTCAGATTTCGACTGTCAGTCCACTATCATTTCCTCAGCCCGATGCCTATGCTCACACCGATGATCTCTCCACAACTCTTGTAACCAAACAACCAAGCACGGAAACACTAAATCTACAAGACAGAAAACAATCTACTCTAAGGAAGACATTCCACTGGTTTCGAAGAAACCTCAACCAATGGAATGCTTCCAAACTACATCCCAGGGGTTACACAAAAACGATAGAAACTCTTTATTTCCTTCTTCTAAATATTAATATAGATTTGTTCTTCCTCTCTGTCTATTCGTCTCACATACAGACTCACTATTTAAAGACTCTATACATCATGTAGGTAGTTACAAGATGGAAAGAGAACCGCCTATAACCACCTCTGCCTTACGGTTACATTTCAACTTCTTTCTTGTTCGGTTACAATATCTTTCCTGATGCATATATGGTCTTTCAATATGGCTCGAAGGCCTTTACAAACATAACATTTCATTTTTTTGAATATAATATAAAAAGTAAGGAATCTTCTATATCTTTCAGATTTTGAGGTGCTCCTGCACCAAGAACACAAGCAAGTTACGCTAACAGAGTCTATCAGGCTGATAACAAAGGGAAATCAACCAAGAATAAGAGATCGCTAAGACACATAGCAGCTCTTGTTGATGCCTTTAATCTGAGTCACAAGTACTCAACATTCTCCCACTTGACGAAGGAATTATAGGAAACCATCAACGCTCCAAGTCACAGAACCAAAGCTGATACTGCCTCCACTCCACTATCTCACAAGCTACATAGAAGCTCCAACTTCAAAGCTTCTAGAACACATCCATGAAACCATCCTCCAGAAACAAGATAGATCATCAACTAGAACAACAATTAGAAAACTAACTGCACCCATCCAACTAAACAAAACCCACGTGACTGAAAATAGCACACACAACAAGTGCTAATCCATTCAATCATCCATAGCTTGAAGGTATTCAAATCAGCAGACTCATGCCATCTACATATACACCCATCAACTGCAAATACAAGCTCCATGTGTCAACCAGTTGAACAAGACCAAACACATCCAAGAACTCCCACTACATGGGTAATGTAGATCTGAAAAAGATCATGGCATACAAAGTCCACCAATAGCATTACATAGAAAGTGTAAATATCATGTAGTACCAAGGAAACATCCACAATGATATGCAAAATTTGTAAATCAATAACCTATACATCTCACCACCAATCCACAAATCTCTCAAGTTCTTCACACCCAACAATGAAAGAGATAACAAAACCTTCATGCTATCACCCAAGAACATAAGTGAAAGCACATGACCACAAACTAGTGATCACTTCATCCCTGAACAAAATCTCAAACCAATGTAATGTGAAACACATCATTAGAAAAATAACTGAGACCAAGAGAAACACTGCACATCATATACCTGTAGACAATCCTTCTACATACACCTCTGAATGCCAACTGTGTCAAGTATGATATCCTTCAAAACACCCCAAAGAGAACAGTATAACAACACCCAAACAAACATTCAATCTCAAGAGATCAAATTCAACATATGTAATCATGCAACTAAACATGGATGTAAGCCTCTCAAACCAAAGAAGATCAAACTAATCCATTTCCTGTTTCAGGAAATCAACCCATAAAACCATCTCCTAACAATTCTCATCAATGAATGATATCTTAAACTCAAATGCACAAGGAGATTAATCATGCTATCCATCTCTCACAATGAATCCTCCAGAACCATGTATCAGCAGTTCAAGATCCATATCTATGAAAGAAAGCATAAAACACCTGAGACAAACAATGGGCAATACCTCTCAAGTGAAACTTGTCGAGTAGACCAAGAGTGCGGAATGAGAATGTTCTTCCAAGATATCCAAGTCCCAATGACTTTCTCCAAGAACAATCCCCTCTAGATCTTTTGTTGAACTCACATTCAACCAAGGTAAAGACTCCTCAAACTTCATATTGCAAACTCTGATTTAGCACGACATATACAGTCTCACCTTATTCTGCATGTATCATGGACATCTACAAATAATCATATCATGCTAAACTCCAAATGCATCACTACACCAACATGAAGTAATCAAGCAAAAGATCAATGCACCCAACACACAGAGAATCACCAAACCACTGTCAAAGTTCCAATCATCTAAATCAAGAACTTAGCATGGCATCATGATCTTACCATCCCCCTTTGGAGATTCCATTATCCAGGTGAACATAACCATGGTCTCAAGAGCAATGTATCATGCCAAAACTCAAATGCAGAATTCAAGAAAATATCATGACATGAAGTAAACCAAAACTCTAAACCAACATCACCTGTCAAGCACCACCAACATCTCAACCAAAGACTAAGTGAGTCCTTCATGGCTCCAAGATGTTACACATCCTCAAATAGTGCCCTTGCAAATGCAAAAGAACCCTTCTATAGCAACAAGATCTAAGAGCTCCTCCTAACATCTGCAACACTAAAGAAGATCATTCACCACTAAGTGATGAATCTGCAGTCATTGCTAAAGCTCCCACTGAACTATGGCAACCGAGCTTTCCAAGCAACATGACCAAACATCTTCTCATCTGAAAATCTTCCAGGTCCACATATTAACACATCAATAAAAAAAAAAAAAACAAATGGCACCAAGATCTCCAAACCAGGAAAATACAACATCACTGTCAAAAGCTTACACTGAACTATGTATCCAAGCTATACATGACATCATGACACACATGCTACAGATTACTGACTATTCAAGTACTTTACACTATCCACCATTTTATCCCAATGCAATCACACCAATGCAAAAGTGACCACAAACAAGGCCAGCTAACAAGTCTGCATAATCACTGAATGATCTTGTGAATATAGACAGTCCACATCCAAGTCATCTCGCTGTAGCTTAATAGGCAGCCAGCCCACAAAACTACATAACTCGTAGATCTAATCAATGCATCACACAAACTCACTATCGCACTGAAAACTACAAAACTGAGATCTCAAGGAGTAGATAACAATGTAGACAACATGACTTAAGCACCAAATTACTTACAAATCCAATTTGCCAAACATGTCCACAACTTGAGCACCATAGTATAGAAAACCAGAAGCACTACCACATAAATGTTGAGTTACATATCACATACCAGTACTCCCATGTAGAGAAAGCATTTCACCTCCTCATACCATGCATGTAAAACTGCAACTATATCATCCAACAACACCCCAAAAGCCAGGGTCTAGAAATAGCTTAACTGCAGCTTCACAGAACCACAAGTTTTTCTCTTGACCATGAAAACCTGCAAAACTATTCATGCACATCCATATCTTCTTCACATCTGGTAAATTCTATAGTCATAAACCAAAACACCATAATAGTTCAAACTAGAAAAAGATTACATAGATGAGCATCATAGATTTTATGGAAAATCTATTAAACCATTCCGACGCAAGTACAAAACAACCATAAGGATTAAGAAAATCCAGGAACTACAGGCCTAATTCGGACCAATTCCAAGACCACCATCATGTACAAGCATCCGAGAGAGAAAGTCAGGTTATATCGGAAGCTTCCAGACCTCAAAAGGATCAACTCCATAACCAAAATGCAACTGGGACATCACATAATTAGCACCTTCCAATACCAAGAACAAATCCTAGCATAAGCATAATACTCCATGGTTAAGCAGCAACACAAACTTCTTCGTATCATCAAAGAGCCTCTCACACAGACACCCAATATGAAAGTTACTACAAAGACAACCACAAAGCATAATCCACCCCATGCAATAGGATTATACATTGTCAACTAAGAACCTCAGGCCACATCATGACCAGCTCCAGTCTCTTCATCTTCACCATCCTTAAAGCACTGCTGAAACAGAAAAACAAGATCAACTGCCAAACTTCACTCAAAACAAGGATCAAACATCAGATGATTCCTTTAGATTTCCTCAAGCCTGTCACACTAAGAAATCATCACAGAAGGAATACCCAGACCTTATACACCAGGAACTCTTACATGCAAACACATGCAGCACACAAACGTACATATGTGAGAAACAAAGCAAATCCCAGAACAAGGCTCTGATACCACTTGTAAGGAAATAATAGCATCTTAGAACGTATTTCTAAGGACAGTGGTGTCTTCGATAGATTTAAATTATTTTCAATTGCTTCAAAAACACGCACAACTATGCCACAAAGTGGAAACAGACATAGTACATTTCCAACATTGACCCTTAGAGGAAATACAAAAAACAAGATCTAATTTCAACATCAGAAATATTAAACATGAAAGACAGAACATAAGACATAGATTTACGTGGGGAAAACCCTTACGGGTAAAAAACCCCACACTCCAAAAGCACAGATCACCATTGTAATATTCAGCAATAGAAAATATAGTTACAATACAATTCAGGCACTAAGCCTCTCATGGAGATTTACATCTTGCTCCTCTGGAAGAATAACTGATAGCATAACCCTGCACAAAGTTCTCCAGCACTTGGGTTAGTCCTTCATATTGTTATCATGCCACAAATAGCACACAGTACAGGACATCACCCTACACCCAAAATCTGTTCTTTTTCCTCTCTCGCACTCCTCTGTTACCAATGCATTTTTACATATCACATTACAGAAGAGAGCATTCAGTTCATATCTTGGACCGTTACAACTTCCAGTCGACAGTTCGTTCTTAACCATTTGCAACCATTTGTATTCAATAGTCCCACATGCATCAGTTGACAAATACAGCAACAACATATATGCACGAACACATGGTAGGTATATCGTCAACACTTTTGCCACCGATGACCCCTGCCGGTCAAACAGCAACGAACCATCGGAGTGACCAAGCCCTTCAGTTAGACTTCATCCTCCTTCGCCGATGAAGTTCCTCCTGCCGATGCCAAACACCATCGGACAGACTAAGCTCATCGGTGACCAGTCCACCATCTATACCGATGGTTCCTTGTCCCACTGATACCCAAGCCTTCATCCTTCATCGACGTGACCAATGCACATCAGAGAAGAAACCCTAGACCTTGCCGATAGTTATAGTCATACAGATATGCCAGGCCTCCATCAAAATAACACAGCACATCGGAGAAAGCATTCCAACCAACGCCGATAAGACAAGTCTCACCGATACACTACTTTCATGTATGTCAATCCACACCTTTCCATCGAAGAGACACCAACTATCACAGAGACAACACAACACCTCACCGATGGTTACAGTTACACCAATCGGTGTAACACAGGCGATCAGAGAGAGAACTTCAGCCAAGCCCAATAGCGATAGTCAAGCCAATCAATGAAACAAACTCATCGCTGGAACACAAGAAAGTTACACCGATAGAGCCTGTCAGGCCAATAACAAAGGGCAATCGACCAAGAACAAGAGATCGTTGAGACACAAAGTAGCTCTTGCCGATGCCTGTAATCTGAGTCACAAGTACTCAACAAGTTCTCAAAATTCATGATAGTTGGGAAAGTTCCATTTGGACCTACAATTGCATGTGGGGTCTATCCACAATAGCCTCTCTCAGTTTTGCTCAACTCCTGTATGTTTGACCGTGTCGAAATCAAACGCATTCTTGCAAAATGCTTCAGTTTGATGTAGTGGAAAGGTGCTAGGAGTGACATTTTGCATTCCATAGCTTATGAGGATGAACAGATGATGCCAACACATTGGTGTTGGTGGGTAAATGCTAGGGAGGTCTTATTTCATGTGCCAAGCATCCCAATCATTCCGAGCTGTAAGTAACCGACAAAGTTGAAAGTTGCTAGGACTGAAATTTTGCATTCCACAGGTTGTGGGGCCAAACCAATTGCACCAACACGTCAAGGTGGATGGGTAAATGCTAGGGGAGGACTTGTTTTATGTTCAAAGCATACCAGTCATTCCAAGCTATAAGCTACAAACAAAGTGACTTTGCTGGTAGCTTACATCCCAGAAGGACTAGGAGCCCTGGTACACAAAATAAGACCTCCCTTGGCATTACCTGCCCACCCCAACGCGTTGGCATAGTCCATTTGGCCCCATGATCAACAGAACAAAAAAGATGGCACCTAGCAAAGAACCTAGTCTTCATAATGGAGATATGTGATTTTAAGAGGTTTTGGGACTTTTTAAAGAAGTTTTGGGACTGTTCTTAAGAGGTTTTTGGGACTTTTTAAAGAGTTTTTTGGGACTGTTTTGAAGAGATATACTAGTTTATTATTAAAATATTCATGACATCAAATCACTACATATATAACCATCAAATTTAGCATTAAACATAATGAAAAAACACACCTTTAAGAGTGTACTACTAAAATCACATGAAATGGTTATTAATTATTAGCACTAGATGTGAAGATGTCAAAATTATTATACTATAGTCATAGTCTCTTCATAGGATATATAAAATATACAAATATAAAATATAAAAAATGTCTCCATGATGGAAGCTAAATGCTTTAACCATTGATCTCAATCCCTTGGATACAATAGCTTTATAGTCAAAAACACCTGCATTTATAAGTTAAAAATTTGTTAAGAAAAGTACACACCATCAAGTACAACTAACTTTTTTTTTTTATAACAAGTTTGATGAAAGATGTCTTATATGTCATCTTAGGAATTATATCGAATGTCTCCAAAATGAAAGATAAATTCTCAGTCCCTTGAATGTACAATTGTTGTATTATCCAAAACACCTGCATTTGTATATTAAAATTTGTTAAGCCAAAAAAACTTAAAACACCTCATGTGATGCAAAGGAAGGACTCAACTTGATTCAACTTGACACATTCTTAATCATTGACCCAATGCAATTGATGCAAACATGCAATTTGTTCATCCTAGATAACTAGGTGTTGAACCCTAATGGCATTCACATGAAGGCAACCAACATGGGGCATGATAACATTCATTTATGTATTCCTCCTGCATTGAAATTGATGACTTTGAATCATTCATGTCACAAACCATTTTTATCACAATCTCTCTCACACATGGAATGTGGTCTAATGGAAAGCCATGATTGTAGAATATGCACAAAATGTATTTTGCAAGTATGCTCTCAGAATATTTGAATTAATTAGTACTTTGGAACATATCCTAACATTGTAATCTTTTCTTGTGTTCTATTTGCATGTAGCCATGTAAGTTTAATGGATGAGGATTGTATGTACTTCAATCAGTTATAGGACTATTATAGGACTTTTGTTGTAAATTAATGATAAGTTAGAGGACTGTTATACTAGTCCATAAAGTAGGATTTTGTTAGACTATGTAGCTCAAACTACCCTATTAGACATGTATGCAAAGTGTGGAATTGATGCAGAGCAGGGGCAAATCCTAACACAACTTGACTGTTTCAACACACTTCTTACAAGGGTTCATTGAAAGGCATGCATAAGACATCTTTGTACACCTTGTCACCATTGGCAACATAGTCATATGGTATCCAAGGAAAGGTAACCACCATGGGACAGGAAAGTAAAGGCTTGTGTAGGCTTGCCTCAATACCCTTTGAAGGGTTCCAAACACTTCTCAGTCCAACAACTGATCAAGACAAAGAATCTTGTAACATGGTCTTGTTATCTCTTCAAGCATCCTAGACCTCAACATGAACTATTGAAAGAACAATTTCTCAACTGGAACCTTGGACTCATTTAGACTTCTAACAACATGGTACAATGCTTACCAAACCAAACTTTAAGAGGCAATGCATGGATTTAATCAAGCAACCATCATGTAGGGTTTTAGGACTGTCCCAATGAGGGTGTGAGGCATACTGTCAAACATATCTTTTACACACGTGAAAATAATGGACTTCAATCTTGTAGATATGTAGATGATGTCAAGACAGAGCATTCCACAAGTCTTCATCATTTTATTACGGTGGAATCTCTGTCTTCATCATTTCACAACTACAAGTTATAAAATTCTTGGTGAAGCTATTATACATTAGTCCTTATGGGCTCTAATATTTTGTATCCTCTTCTTATGTCTAGTCTAGGGTGTTTTGAATAATGAAAGAAGGGAAATGGATATGAAACTAATCTTAGGGAATGAGTGATAGAAGACTGTGATAGTGGAAATAGAAGCTTAGAAAGCTTCAAGAAGAATGGCCCATTTGAGGCTTGTTGGGAGTGCGTGACAGCATAAGAATTATAAATTGGTTTATGACACCCAATAATAAAATCCTACTCAAGAAACTATGGTCAAAGGGAAATGGGATCAGACTCACATAGTAGGCAAGAATCAATAGCTAAAGAACCTTTGGAAATGGGATTGAAGATTCTTAAATAGGCTGAGAAATCCTAATCATACTCATGATTGAGAGAGGTAACTAGTAATCAAAAATATGATTTGTGGGAGAACTCAAGATAAACAAGAGGTAGGTATAATTTGGACTCAATTGGACTCCCAATCATAGGCCAAATTTGAAGAGAAATGACCCTATATCTTAACCTAGGTCATCTAGGATACCTTAGGATCTCTCTAGTGCTCCTACAACTTTGGGAACAAATTTATGCCTATCCCAACTCTAAATTTGTTCCTAAATACCATTATTCACCATCAAGTGCTCCTACCTTATAGGATTGTTTTAAAACTTCTATAGGACTATTCTAGGACTATTTTAGGACTGTTATAGGACTAGTGTAGCTCAAACTATCCTAGTAGACATGTATGCAAAGGGTGGAATGATAGACAAGACATGTGAACTGTTTGATAGAACAACTCAAATAGATGTCATCTCATGGAATGCATGTTTTAGGACTATTATAAGACTATTATTAGAGTTTTATGACTATTCTAGGACTATTTTAGGACTGTTGTAGTTCAAACTATCCTAGTAGACATGTATGCAAAGTGTGGAATGATAGACAAGGCACGTGAACTATTTGATAGAACAACTCAGATAGATGTCATCTCATGGAATGCAATGATTGCAAGATTAGTGTCAAGATTATAGGACTGTTATAGGACTTTTATAGGACTGTTATAGTTTGGACAAGTAATGAGAAAAACCACAATTGGTTTTGGTAAAGGAGGATAGGTTGGGGTGGGTCTAAGCCTGCAAGAATGCAAAGTAAGGAAGCATAGGCAAGGCACATGAATTGTTTGGTGGAATACCTCAAAGAAATGAGAATTTTGTCAGATGTTGTAGTTGCAATAACCATGTGACACATGTATGTAATATGTGAAAGCATAGACAAGGCACATGAACTATTTGGTAGAAGACATCAAATACATGTCATCTCATGGAATGCCTTGATTGCAGGATATGCACAAAATGAATTTAGAAATTAACATATGTAGAAAAAGGTAGAAAGCAAAATATTAAGAAATACAAATGAGAACTAAAAATCGTACCTCAAGTATAGTCCAAATAACCTACAATGCCATACAAAATAATTTACGATGCCATGCAAAATAATCTACGATGCCATGTAAAATAACCTTATTCACAGTCCTGTATAGTCAAAAGTAGGCATTATAGTTAAAGAAACAAGATTTTTAATAAAATAATTCAAAAAAATAGAAAAAACAAGAACAAGTTAAGATAAAAAAATGTCATACTTGTCCATCTAGAAGTTTAAATGCTAGTCAAGCATACCTGAGGAGTCATCTCTTACCTTCAGAGTATCCATATTGCTTCATGATCAGCATTACTAATTGTCCATAGTTGTTTTGATTTTGGTTTTCTATGATGCTTTAGTAACTTGACATTTGTTGCTACAACTAGGTGTGAATACATCAATATGGTTTTATGCTTCTCAAAGTCTTCAAAGGTAGGGATGCCATTCTTTCTAATCATATATGTTCGTAATCAAGTCCTAGCAATAACATCTAATCCTGTAGGATATGTGAACCCATCATCATCTGTCATAGGTCGTGTTAGCTTTTGTTTTCCCTGTACACATCATGGCAACCAATAGTTTGACCTCTCTTCATTTCCATGCGGTGCAACAACTGCATAAACTTGACCTGCTTGTACAAGGTCTAAAAGATGTTCATAGTCAAATGAGCTCTCCATGTCATTGATGGAAGATGTTGACCTTGAGATAAAGGGATTAAATATCATGGAATCCATGCATCTACCCACTCACTTGACTCGCAATTATCCCAATTAGATTTAATACAACTCTGACAAAAATAAGTTAATTCTCATGTCCAAATAGTCCATGCACTTGCATCTGAGCTTTGAAATGAATGCATCTTTGACAATTCACTAATTCTCTGACAATCCCATTTCTCTCTCGCTATCCCGTCATCAACCAACCAAAAGAACCTACGCACTTCTGAATCTAGAGCCACTCCTTGTTCCAATGCATATAGTTACACCACTTAACATTAGAATCTGCATCACTGAATGTAGCACCACCTCTAATCTTTATTTGTTCTTTAAAAAGAGATCTCTTCACGCATGCACTTGCTCCATCATGTTCACCTTTTTTGTGCCCAACTTCAAAAAAATTTCAAATATGAGGTATACCCATCTCTACATGCTTTATGCTCAACCAATAGAATATATGAGTATTCTTGAATTGACCAGTGCAATTATCTGACCAAATGAGATGTTGATCCATTCTAATATCTCTTTCTTGCAAGAACCCATACAATTGTTCAAAACAATATTGCACATACTTTGATGAATGAGATCGATCATCACTCATGTAAAAATGGTATTGTCTGACAATCTTCTTATTCTCTTCTATACTCTCAGGGGCATGTTTGTATGTGATGTGAACAAAAATGGCAATTTGAATAGAATTGTAGTACTGGGATTGAACTTTATTTTGGGGTTGCAATGTGTAGTTTTCTGTAAAATCAACTACAAAGACAATAGTTCCAATTAGAAAAAAGTCTTTACACATCCTGAACTATTGATCTAACCATCGAGACCTGTGGCTATGTCTGACATACTTGTAGAAAAGATTTTTCTTAAAATCATCAATAAAATCAGCAATACTTACCTCTTTTACAATCAACTCACATCTAGAACCTTCACCTCCACTTTTCAAATTGTATTTCACTATCTCATACCTCTTTTTCTCAACCATTCTCTTTCCAAAATCATGCTTGCTGCCCTCATGAAAACATGATACAGACTTTGATAACCCACCACATTGTAAACACATTTCATTTAAACAATCATTCTTATAGAAAACGCAACCATCATCTCTAATACATAGAAATAAATCCAATAAGTCCCTAGATGACTTTGGTAGTTGAATTGCACCACACTCCTATAACATTTTGTTAGTGTGCAAAGTAGAACAAATATTGCATAATAATTCATGGTACATAGAAAAATCTACATGGTATTTGCAACATGTATTACAAACTTTAAGAGGAACACAATAAAATGGCTTAAGAGATTCAAATGCTCTTTGTGAGATTGTCATACATGGGTGTGTTTCACAATATTGTTTGACTACATTCCAAGTAATGTTTAGGATGTGGTGTGTGGTCTTTATCACCAATTCTTAACTTTAAAACATCTTTTGCATTCGGTGATACCCTAGAGTTAGTGTGCCAAAATCGTTCAATTTCTTCCTTTGTGCTATTGATTAGCTTCTTGTCAACTCGTGGAAGTCTACCACTAAAAGCCCAAGTATCATTTCCAAGCTCGGGCTATCTAGCCTTGATCTTAATGCTAGTGGTTTTGACAATATTTTATGATTCAATCTTAAATCAACACAAGTTTGCTTACTATTGAGGTTGTTATTACTCTACGAGCAACTCTTTTATCTTTCTACTTGCTAGTCTTTCCAATAGAATTGAGTGCAATGAAAAGGCTTCTAACAATAATTTTATTTCAATTAGACACTTTGTTTAACTGAATCTTTAATTTCTTTAGTAAAGGTCTCATTTTGTACATCTTTAGTAATTGCACAAAAAGTTGGCATTGTTTGGTTAATGTTTTATTCTCAAAGTATTCATTGAAGAGTTTTGAAGCCCACAACCGAACTGTTCGTGACGACCTCTTTCCTTCAAGTTTTTCCATTATGTTCTCATCGATTTCAAGTAACCATTTTGGGGTTCTTGGGTGTTTTCCAATTTCATCACGCTTATTATCTTCTTGACAAATGTCCTCTCTTCTTATGAAATTTGGAGATACATTGATTTTCATTATTTCATCCATGTTATCAACCTCATCAATTTTATCAACAAATTGATTATGGAGTGCAAATTCAATATCATGAGGTTCATATTTACTTTCTTCAAGTGCACGTCTTTGTTTTTCTTCTTCTTCTTTGTCCATGGTATTGCTCTTATCAATAGGTGTTTCATAACATTTTGCAACATTTTCATTTGCAATATCATGGTGAATTTCATTCTTATCTAACATTTCATTATAATCAAAATTAACATCTTCAATTTGTACATCATTAGATGGTAAAGAAGAAGCTTCACCTTGATGAGCATCCACCAAACCCACTCTTCTAATCCTCTTCCTTGGCCTATCCTTTTCCCTAATTGCTTAAATTTCCTCCAATGTAACTTTCCTCCTCCTTTTTGCTTTATGACGACTGTTGCTCCCCATTAGGGGAACAAAAATATCACCCTTACGATTGTAACAAGCAAATTGTGTCTCCAAAAGTGCATAAAAATGTTTTTTCACTGTCACAGTCAGAAATCATGAGTTTTTCGATAGTAGAGGGTCTATAGGTGCAGATGTCAGGCCCAACAATATTCCTTTTGTCTTTTTTTTACATTTACATAATGGATATCTGTTTCTTAAAGCCCAATTCTTTAGGCAACAGTCACCCAACAACGTCCATATCACTTCTACAAAATGGATATCCATTTCCAAAATGTCCAAAATGGATATCCGTTTTGTTTTCCTCGCAAAGCATGAAACTATATACATAATCTATGAAGTATACAATTATTTACATAAATGAGAATAGGAGATGTATAAGAACACATAAGAAGGAAAAATTAAATGTTAAAATACATATATAAATAAGTAAAGAATAAGAATACTAAATGTGTAAGAACCATAAGTATGTTTAAGTATTAGAAACATCATGATAAGCATGGAATATGGATACATAAGAGATAGAGATCACAAGCATAGATCATAGGAACATAGGGACATCATGGATATATAACGTAGGGATATATAAGTAAATAAGGAATATGGAAAAATATAGGTTCTAAACATAGAACATAGAGATGTTTAGGAACCAAACAAGGCATATAGGAAAGCATGGGAGGTAAGGATTGAATATATGAAAGAATAGGAGCTAAACAAGTAACATAAGATAGCATAAATGGTAATCATGGAAAATAGGAACAACAAGTCATATAGGAAGAGACATGGAAAAAATTGAAAGGAAAAATGTCCCCACATGGGTCCAAACAAAGATGAATAAATAAAATTAGAGAGATAACCATAAAAGAGGTCATCCCCATCCCAACAAGTAATGCCAAGTTCTTTATCCTCAAGTAAATATATTTTTTTATAAGAAGTGGTTCTCTTAGTGAAAAAACTAGCAACATGTGCAACTATTGAATTATTTTTCTATATCCATTGTGCTTTCTTCTTTTGAGGTGGCTCCATAGAGATATTTTGCATTTGCTTTGCCACACTTCATTATTAAGTATCTAGGAAGAAGTAGTTCCTATGGAATGAAATGTGGGTTTATCATACATAATTTCCTTGTTAATCTCTTGATTTCTTGGTATGTGAGGAATGTGTTCTTAATAAGATCATTGGAAGGCATGCATATATCATGACCTTAATTCTTAAACATTGTAGGATGTGCAACTTGAGTCTTAGGCATTTTTCATCATAAGTAGCTTCTTGATTCTTGTTCATATTTTTATTCTACTATTCTTCAATAACTATCAACTTTAACAACAACATGTCTTCATCAACAACTATTTGACTTTGTTAATGACTACTCAACTTCATCAGCAAGGGAAACTTTGGTAGTAAAGAGCCACTTCTAGAGAAACTATCAACTTCTACAGTAATGAAAAAATTAGGACATGACCCCGATCATCTAATTATTTCAAATAGATCCAAATTAACTGCTTAATTTTAGATCAATATGGGTTTGACATCTATCGTCATCTTGTCCACATGATCCATGCACCACACACATGTACATTTATATAAAAGTATAGACAAGGAAGAATAAGCCAAACATTGCACATTTGTACATGCCTTCTCCAATTCAATAAAGTAATTTGTTCAAAGTCTTTAATGCCTTTGAATATATACATTTGGATTCTAGACTAGAGATTCATTTTATTATTATATAGACTTGTGAATTACCATCTAATTTGAATGTTTACACCCTAATCCACCTAGGTATCAACTTAATAAAGCTCCATATAAGCCATTATTTGATTTGAGTAATTTTACTTTGGACACATTTGTGAAGACTCCTAAAGAGTATCCATATAATTGTAAAGATGATATAGCCTCCATATAAGTATAAAGATGATATATAATTTTAGTTTGTTGAAGGCCATGTTTCACTCATTGATGAGGACTTTGCTACACCTAAAGTTGAGTCCTTTGTTTGGAACTTTGAAGCATACAAAGAGGCAAGTGAATTGTAATGCTTAAGTAAACAGGAGTCTCAACATGATGTAGTTCAACTTGATGACATGTCTAAATGTGACACATTTTAGTTTGTGTTGCATGAGGACTTCCTTATTCATGCATATCAAATTTTTAATTAGGTATATTTTTCTGAAGTGTATGAGTTTGAGGCTTTCAATTTTTGTATTGACTTACTTGAAGATGCTATCATCCATGTGAACATGATTAATATGGGATCCAAGAGTTGTCCTTTTCCTATGCATTTGGAGTGGATTGTTGGCCCTTATGATTGTTTACATCATGTTGGCCTAGCATTTGAATAGTTGCTTCGTGACATGGATGGGAATAGATCATGCTCCTACTACCTATGGCTAAATTATATTGATGACTTGATGCAAGAGCATCTAGTGGTGTAAGGGCAATCTTGCATCACCCAAAAAAAGATGTGTTTCAAAATTGTTGATGTTCTTTCCATTTCTTTTCAAAATTTGTTGTTTTGGTTCCATAATCGCTTGAATAATGATGTAGAACCTTCGATTTTTCCAAACTGCTAAAAATAACAACCTAGTATTTTTAGAAAGTTTGCATTTGGGCATGGAAGGAAGTGAAAATTTATAGGAAGCTTCATAACTAAAAAATAAGACCTTTGTCGAAGGAATCACACAAAGATCATTTGCAAGCTGAAAGATATTAAAGTTTTTGTTTCCCAAAAAATGCCTGAAAATTATTCAAACTCAAGTTTGAGGCAATAAACGTCCCCGTATGGGCCTGAAAACGGCCGAAACTAGTAGAGCAAGATGTTAGTGCGTAGAGCACTCTGCGAGCATTTTGACGCATAAAACGGTTCATCAATCAGACACCCGGATCAAAAGTTATGGTTCCCAGAAGTTGACCTATTTTTGGAGGGAGATGCAAATTTTGAAATTAGGTTGTTGGCCACAAAAAAGCTATTAATAACAATTTTTTTGGGAACCCTGGGTAGTAGTAGAGTTAAGGGGGGAAGTGTAGAGTCAAGAATAGGCAGGAAAATAGAAACCCTAGCTGATTTGGGGTTACAGAAGGCAGGTGATTCCAAAGTCTTGTGATAGGAAGCTATAATGTGTTGCAGCCTGAAGAGGGTTGATTCCTCTTATTGTATTTAAACTTCTGTAATGTAATAAATTGTCCAAATCAATAAATAAAGTTCTATTTTTTGTGTGCAATTTTTGTTGTTGTGTGTTTTATGATTTACCCCATTCATCAAGTGGTATCAGAGCAAGGGTTCCTGAGTGTGTAGAGAGATCGCCAACCGTGAGGCAGTTTGCACCAGGATCTGAGGTTGTGGGTTTTCTGCGGAGATCAAAATGCCTCCACAAAGAAATCATATTGGGAGGAATGCTTTTATGGAAGAGGGTTTTAGATCCCTGCAAAGGAAAATTGATGCATTGCAAGAGGAGCTGCAAAGAGGGTTTGATCCAAGAACAAGAGAAGAAAGCGAAGATGAAGCTGAAGAAGAGCTATTTGAGAAAGAATAAGAAGCTGCAGGAGATATTGCAGAAGTTAGGTTGTTAAGGGCCATTTCTAAGATTGGAAAGAGGCCTAGGATCGAAGTTTCTACATATTCTAGAGATTTGAATCCAGAACAGCTTATTGATTGGATCAATGACATGGAGGAGTATTTCAAGTATGAAGATGTGGAGGACCCAGATCGGGTCAAGTTTGCAAAAACAAAGTTGAAGGGCCATGCCAGTATTTGGTGGAAGGAGGTCCAATTATAGAGGAATGGAAGAGGAAAAGGAAAGATCACCAGATGGGATCGAATGGTGGAGAAACTGAAGAAGCAATTAATTCCTATGGACTGTGAGATGGAGTTGCTGAAGAAGCTGCAAGGACTGAAGCAAGGCAATAAGTTTGTTAAGGAGTATACAAAAGAGTTTTATAAAATTACTATTAGGACAAGCCATGCAGAGCCCAACAAGGACAAGGTAGCCCGTTACATTAATGGGTTGAGGCCAAGTATTCAAGAGGAGTTGAGCCTAGTTAGAATGACCATGATAGAAGATGCATACTAGTTTTCCCTGAAGGTGGAAGAGAAACTGAATAAAAGATTTGACAGCAAGCAAAGGGGAAGACGTCAAGGTAGAAGGACTGGTGGAAGACCCTATGGGGGACAAAATGAAGATTCAAAGAAAAGTGAAGAAGCTGGCACCAACCAAATTCAGAGAGGAGATAATACCTACTGCCCTCGTGACCAAAACAATAGTGAGAAAAGAGAAAGAGGAAGAGGCAGACCTAGGCAAGGACCTAGAAGAGGAGGTTTTAGAGGAACTTGTTTCCAATGTGGAGAAGAAGGGCATCGAGCACACGAGTGCCCACAATATCAAGGAAGGACAAATCAAAGACCTAAAGGTAATGCACAAGTTGTACATGTAGATGAAGATCCATAGTCTAAGCGTTCTAAAGATACTGAAAGGGGAGAAACCCTAGTTGTCAAAAGAACTTTGTTGAATAAGGAAAAAGAACCCAATTAGAGGAAGAGTTTATTCTGCACAAGGTGCAAATGTGAAGGTAAGTGTTGTGATATTATTATTGATAGTGGGAGCACTAATAATCTTGTTCCAGAGGAGATGGTTGACAAGTTGAAGTTGACAAGAAGAAAGCATCCACATCCATATCGGATTACATGGTTACAGAAGGACCATAGAGCTTTGGTCAATGAGCAGTGTTTAGGAAAGTTTAAGATTGGAGACTACCATGATGAGGTGTTGTGTGATATCATACCAATGGACGCATGTCATATGTTGTTGGGGAGGCCATGGCAGTATGATAGGAGTGTTGTCCATGATGGCCGTACAAACACATATTCCCTAACAAAGGATGGAGTTCGTCATAAATTGAAGTCCTTGAAGGAGGTGGAAGAAAAGGTATGTAGTACTGCTAGAATTTGCTTGGTAGATGGTAGAAAATTTTTGGAGGGTATGAAGCATGAACGTCATTGCTTTGCATTGATTCCTAAGATTAGTCAAGAAAAATGTGAACATGTGCCAGTAGAAGTTTCAGATATGTTGGAAGAATTTTAGGACATTATCTCTGATAATGTACCAGAAGGTTTACCACCAGTGAGGAAGATAAGTCATCAAATGGATTTGATACCAGGAGCTAGTTTGCTGAATAAGGTAGCCCATAGAATGACTCTAGCCAAGAGTGAAGAGTTGAATAAACAAGTTCAGGAGTTGTTGAGGAAGGGATTGATAAGAGAGAGCCTAAGTCCATGTGTGGTACCTGTAGTACTAGCAGCAAAGAAAGATGGAGAGTGGAGAATGTGTACAGAGTCTCGAGACATCAATAAGATCACAATCAAGTACAAATTTCCATTGCCTGGAATGGATGACATAATGGACTGTTTGAGTGTAGCCAAGTACTTCACAAAGATTGACCTGAAGAGTGGGTATCACCAAATCTGTATCAGAGAAGGAGATGAGTGGAAGACAGCCTTCAAGATAAAGGAAGGTTTGTATGAGTGGTTAGTCATGCCATTTGGGCTAACCAATGCACCGAGCACATTCATGTGGCTCATGAACAAGGTACTGAAAGAATTTTTGGGAAGTTTTGTTATTGTTTATTTAGATGATATTTTGATTTTCAGTAAAACTTGGGATGAGCATCTGATGCATATCAAAAGAGTTTTAGATAAGCTGAGGGAGGAGAAGTTGTTGATTAATCTGAAGAAATGTAGTTTTGCAAAGAAGGAGTTGGTATACCTAGGATTTGTTGTCTCAAAGGAAGGTCTTAAGATGGACCCAGAGAAGGTGAGGGCTATCATTGAATGGCCTATGCCGAGGAGTGCTTCTAAGGTAAGATCTTTTCATGGTGTGGCAAGTTTTTACAGAAAGTTTATTAGAAATTTTAGTAGCCTTTGTGCAACCCTAACTGAGACAATGAGAGGGGATAGAAAAGAGTTTAGATGGACTAAAGGAGTAGACAAGAGCTTTGATACATTAAAGAAGAAAGTCATAGAACAACCTATTTTGGCACTTCCAGATTTCAATAAGGTATTTCAGGTAGATTGTGATGCTAGTGGTAGTGGTATAGGAGTTCTTTTTAGCCAATAAGGTAAGCCCATTGCCTATTTTAGTGAGAAGCTTAATGATGCCAAGAAAAAGTATTATGTTTATGATCAGGAGTTTTATGCAATAGTTTAGGCTTTGAAGAAATGGAGATATTATTTGTTGCCAAAGGAGTTTGTTTTATATACTGATCATCAGGCTTTGCAGTATCTTAATAGTCAAGGAAAGTTAAATCAAAGGCACTTAAAATGGGTTGAGTTTTTACAGAGCTATACTTTTGTTTTGAAGCATAGGAGTGGGAAGTCCAACATAGTTGCAGATGCCTTGAGTAGAAGGCAAAATTTATTGACAGAAATGAAGATAGAGGTTGTTGGGTTCAATGAGCTCAAAAGTTTGTATCCTGAAGATCCAGATTTTGCAGAAGCTTGGAAAGCTTATCTGGAACCTATTACTTTGGACAGGACAAAATGGTTGGATTTCATAATCCAAGATGGCATGTTGTTTAGAGGAAGTCAATTGTGCATTTCAAGGAGTTCCACGAGAGACAACCTGATAAAGGAGAACCATAGTGGGGGATTAGCTGGACACTTTGGTTGAGATAAGACCATTGCTATTGTTGGTGAAAATTATTATTGACCACAGTTGCAGTAGGATGTGAGGAAATTTGTGCAGAGTTGCAGAGTATGTCAAATGGTGAAAGGAACACGTCAGAATACAGGTCTATATCAGCCACTACTTGTACCAGAGAAGCCATGGGATGATATTAGTATGGATTTTGTTTTTGGCTTACTAAGGACACAGAGAAGACATAATTCCATTTTTGTGGTGGTGGATAGATTCTTGAAGATGGCACATTTCATTCCTTGCAAGAAGACTAATGATGCTGTCCATATTGCTGAATTATTTTTCAAAGAGGTGGTGAGATTACATGGTCTACTAAAGAGCATAGTTTCAGATCAAGATACCAAGTTTGTTAGTTATTTCTAAAGGACATTATGGAAGAAGTTGAAGACAAATTTGAAGTTCAGTTCTGCACACCATCCACAGACTAATGGATAGATGGAAGTGGTGAATAGGAGTTTGGGCAACCTACTACGATGCTTAGTAGGAGATAAGCCCAAGGGATGGGATTTGATTTTACCACAGGCAATATTTTCTTACAACAATTTTGTCAATAGGAGTACTGGTAAATCACCATTCTAGATAGTATATGGCAATAGCCCAAGAAATGCTTCTGAGTTAAGGAAGCTGGACAAAAGTGAAAAGACAAGTGTTGAAGCTGAAGACTTTGTAGAACACATGAAGAATTTGCATGAAGAGGTGAAAAAACATATTAATAAGATGAATATTCAGTACAAGGCTAAGGTGAATTAGAAGAGGAGATATAAGGAATTCCAGGTAGGAGATGAAGTCATGGTTCACTTGAGAAAAGAAAGGTTCCCGATTGGACTATACAATAAGTTGAAAATGAAGAAATTTGGACCATGCAAAATTTTGAAGAAACATGATTCAGGAAATGCATATGAAGTGGAGCTGCCGAGTGAGATCAACATTTCCCCTATTTTCAATATTGCTGATTTATCAGAATATCATGAAGGTGGAACAGAGGATGGACCAACAGAAGAACATAGGAGTATTCCGGCACCTACTTCAATAGAGGAGACAAGAGATCTTGGATAGCCGTGTGGGAAGAAGTACTCAGAACAGGCAATATGAAGAATATCTGGTGAAATGTAAAGGAAGGCCTATTGAAGATTCTTCTTGGTTGTCTAAGGCAGAGGTTGACTTTTTGGGTTTTCCTCACACAAACACATGAGACGTGATAGGGTCACTTCTCAAATTACCCTAGGTGTCTGATGCAGGAGCATCCAGTGGTGTAAGGGCAATCTTGCATCACCCAAAAAAAGATGTGTTTCAAAATTGTTGATGTTCTTTCCATTTCTTTTCAAAATTTATAGTTTTGGTTCCATAATTGCTTAAATAATGATGTAGAACCTTCAGTTTTTCCAAACTGCTAAAAATAGCAACCTACTATTTTAGAAAGTTTGCATTTGGGCATGGAATGAAGTGAAAATTTACAGGAAGCTTCATAACTGAAAAATAAGACCTTTGGTGAAGGAATCACGCAAAGATCATTTGTGAGCTGAAAGATATTAGAGTTTCTCTTTCCTAAAAAATGCCTGAAAATTATTCAAACTTAGGTTTGAGGCACTAAACGGCCCTATAAGGGCCCAAAAATGGCCAGAACCAGTAGAGCGGGTTCTTAGTGCATAGAGCACTCCACGAGCTTTCTGACGCATAAAACAGTTCATCAATCGGACACTCGGATCAAAAGTTATGGCTCCCGGAAGTTGACCTATTTTTGGAGGGAGATGCAAATTTCGAAATTAGGTTGTTGGTCGCCAAAAAGGCTATTACTAACCATTTTTTTAGGAACCATGGCCAGTAGTAGAGTTAAGGGGGGAATTGTAGAGTCAAGAATAGGTGGGAAAATAGAAACCCTAGCTGATTTGGGGTTACAAAAGGCAGGTGATTCCAGAGTCTTGTGATAAGAAGCTTTAATGTGTTGCAACCTACGGAGGGTTGATTCCTCTAATTGTATTTGAGCTTTTGTAATGTAATAAGTTGTCCATATCAATAAAGAAAGTTCTATTTTCTGTGTGCAATTTATGTTGTTGTGTGTTTATGATTTACCCCCTTCATCATGACTCTAGTGAGTTTGACTATTATTTTTAAGAAGTAGTGTCATGGTCATGTTTGGATGTGCAAGATACTTCATGTTGTAGTTAAAAGCTGGATACATACTCAAGTCAAGATTGGGAATCTCATTCATGAAGGTTATTTTTTACAAAGCAAGGAGATGTACTTTAGTTTATCTATTGTAGCATGTAAATGAATCTCCCCACAAGTCTTAACTTGCAACATGTTCTTGATGTTATTTGCATGACATGCTTAATTTGTCCTCTCATATGCCTTTTGGTCAATTAACTACAATTTTTCATTTTTATGCTTTGTCCTAAGGGTTCTAAGTTGTGTTCCCTTTATCCTTGTCTATAAATATTGGTGTGTGTTTGTGTATCACCCCTATGTTTTTGGACTTCCCCTTTTCCATTTTGGTCTACACCCTAGAACTTTTTTAGATTTTCATAGTGTCAACATGTGATACTCATCCTCAACCAAAGCTTATGTTGGCATTATTTTTTGTCTAACCTTCTAATATGCATATGTGCTCTTCTAACTTGTATGAACCTTGGTGTATATGTTTGTATGCTTCAATTCTCAGTTTAGACATGTTCATTGTTATTCTCCATCATTAAGGTTTCATTTTGATCATAAGCCTCTTATGGTTAGGGTTTAACTTGTACATTTTCTCATTGCATGCACACCCTTATTCTAACTGTTCCTTGATGTTTATATATCTCTTTGCATGGCTCTATGTAATATACTTGGACCATTTGTATCGTGTGTTATCCTAGTGATGCCAACATTGGTGGGCCTTGATGTTTATTTTCCATGGGTGTATGGTCTCTCATGTGGCTTATGTGGATTCATTATCAGCTCTTTTCTTGCCATGTATTTCTTTTGATGGTGATGGCCCCAAGCATTTATTATGTTGGCTTTACAATATGAGGTGTCATTCCAACTTAGTGGTGACTATTCTCCTACAAGATAGTCAGGTATACTTCATGGTAGAGCCTTCATCTCATAAGAACACATAAAACCAAAACCTTTGAACACTTGGTTTTGGGCAGCCCCAAAACAGATATCTATTTCCCAGAAACAGATATCCATTTTTAGCTGCCAAAATGGATATTTGTTTTGCATTTACCAAAGCAAAATGGATATCCATTTTTCATTTACCAAAGCAAAATGAATATCCATTTTGGTTGTTGACTTTTCATGGATTCTAACGTGTTTTCATGTTTCAGTCTCTTCTTCGAACTTCACCCTTGGTGCTGACGAATTTTTTTATGCAAATTTAATAAAACAAAAAGGGTTTATTGAAGAAATTGTTAGCTTTCTAAATTATCATTTTATTAAATAATTATTAATAATTTTCTATATAGTGTGTGTCTAAAATCCTGATGGATACATTTATTGAAAAACATCCATAACTTTCAAACCGTTACACCTTTTTGAGATCTAAAAGTTGCGTCACACTCTATGCTTTTCTGGCTATAGGTTAAAAAAAATTGAATTCTAATTTTTTTTATTGAGTTAGGTTTGCTGGAAAATTACTTTTTAGTTTTTAAAAAAAGTCATAGTAAAAAAATCATAACTAATTATTTTATTGGAAAAAAAATTCAAACAAACATGCGTCACATCTAGGCATGAGTCCTCTACTTATTTTAAAAGATTTAAAAAAAAAAAAAAATTGCTCATAGTTAGGGTGGCTGGAATGACACCCACTTTTTTTTTTTTGAAAAATTTAATAGTTGTTCATTGAAATATTCAATTTTTACTAAGTAAATTTAGTTTTTTTTTAAAATAGTAGTCCATAAACTAGATTCAATTCTCTACGAATTTTGTTCTTACATCTTTTTCAAATTATGTAGATAATCCATTCAAATTTTCACATGAACTTGGCTAAGTCTAATTTTTTGTATTTTCATTGCCACTTAGAGGTATAGTTTGGCCCATCATGATCCTGCACATACCCAAGTCTAGAGGACAACCCGCTTTAACCACACCATCTACTAGCACCACGGATCCCATGGTGTAAGAGCTAGCTAATGAACTGTTGGCTCTAAAAAAGCAGATGTCTTAGAGTTTGTATATTCCCTCCTATAAAGACATTCCAAGGAGAATGTAGCCAAATGCTCCTAACTATCAAGGCAATGCTACAAGGAATCAAAACTAGAACAGGCTTCCCCCACCACAAGGAAGGCTTGCTTTGGAAGCACCACTGTAAATGTAGTAGTGGGTTATTATGAATTGAAGCAAGATAATCTCCCTCAATCAGAACATGATTAGGAATATGATGCTAACCTCTTCACAGAGGGTGAAGAAGAGTTAGATAGCATCTCTAATATCAGTTTTCTCAATTATGAAGAAGAGGTTGAACAAGAAGAAAATGCATATGGTGAGTCTTATGTTGTTTTCAGCCGTTCTCAAAATTAGCTCAATCATCCTCATGAGGTTGATAGAGCCAAGTCAAAGGATGATCCATGTCTGACGATCATAATTGCGAAAAGGGGGACTCCTTTACTAGTTTAATCAAAATACTTGGTGGGAAACAAGCAAGTAAGTACACCAAAACCTCTTGTTTCTTCTTCTACATCTAAAACCAATGCATCTAGTCCAAAACCACAAGCTGAAATTCCCATGTCTTCTTTAGCAAATCCCTATCAAGCCTTTGATATTGTAGACCATGCTAAGAAGACCAATATTCAAATGTCAGAGGTTGAGTATCTTCAAGCTAACCCCAAACAGTTTGAAAGATTGGCTAAATTTGTCAAGAACAAAGTTGCCCTTGTTAGTCAAGATTCTTCCAAAACTACCCTCGTTGCTACTAAAGCAAGACTTACCCAAAGCAACTTAGTTGCCGCTTCTTCCTCTACTACTAGAAAAATAGAACTATTTTACATCTCTTTGATTGTTAATAGCCATAAACTCAATAATTTTGTCATAGACTCTGGTGCTTCAAATAATGTGATGCCCGCCAAAGTAGCTAATCCTTTGGGGTTAACATTGATGAAAACTTTTGGCTGTTGTTTCTTTTGGCAGATGGTCAGCACTCCCTGTGGGATTTGTGACATGGACTAACCACCTCCCGTATATTCATTAACTCTGGTGCTTGTATCAGAAATTGACAGGTTGACCTTTTGGTTTAACGGCAATTGTGGGCCAACAATTGGCATCAGAGTGAAAGGTCACAGGTTTGAATCCCCCCGAGTAATGCTGGGGGAGTTTGTTGGCAGATGGTCAGTGCTCCTAGTGGGATTCATGACATGGACTAACCACCTCCCATGGATTCATTAACTCTGGTGCTTGTATAAGAAATTGACAGGTCGACCTTTTGGTTTAACGGCAATCGTTGGCCAATAGTTTCTCCATGGAAACTAAACAAGTGCCCCTCATAGGGAAAATTAAGGATGCTCAATTTGCATTCACTGCCTTCCTCAAAAAGAGGATTAAAATGACAGTCTTGGTAGATGATGTCCCTGCTTCATATGGGATATTGTTGGGGCAGAATTTCTGTAAGGATGTTGGTGGTGAGATCCACATGGATTGGTCAGAATCTAGGATACATGTCAAAGGTGTCATGCAGAAGCTTCTTCTAGAAAGAGAGGTTAAGTACACCATAACAAAATCTGAAGATCCAAAGGCTTAGATAATTTTTGATTCATCAGGTATGGGTACCTATTTCTTGACTAGGTATGAGATTTTTGAGTCATCAGATGATGATTCAAGTCTAGCCCAGGTAATTGAAGAATCATCATCTTCTTGAGTGAAGAGAACTTAGACCTTGAAACTACCAAGGTAGGGGGTTCAAGTGATGTTTGGACCTTGGAATTTGATGACAGTTGCACATCCACTGGATCTAGACTAGCGATAGTCCTCATATCCCCTAAAGGAAATATCTTTCCCTTTTCTTTAAAGTTGCAGTTTGACAACACTAACAACATTGCTGAATATGAAGCTCTGTTGTTAGGGATGGATGTTTCTCACAAGAAAGGAATAAAAAATATTCATGGGCAAGGTGATGCCAAGTTGATTGTTTGTCAGGTACGAAACCTATACCAGACAAAGAATGAAAGATTGAAGCATTATCGCAATTGTGTCTAGGATTGTGTAGAAGATTTTGATGCTTTTAACATCTCAGTAGTTCCAAGGGAATATAATGATAGAGCAAATTCTTTGGCTATATCGGCTACCCTCATGGTTTCGCATAAGGATTTCAAGGGGAGTAAGTATATCATTGAATTGGTTTTTCGACCAAGTCTTCTCGACAATTCTAATCATTGGAAAATTTTCAATGATGATAACCAAATTATTTCCTTTTTGGAAAAGGCAGAGAATTTCAATGAGTTGTACTTTGAAGGGAGCCTCCCCTTTCTGAGAGGAGAGATTATATCTCATCACACTGTGGTTGATATAACCATTTTGTTATCAGTTAGTTGATAACAAAATATTCACCAATAGCTTTGAGGTCTAAAATTATGGATACTAATGATCCACAAAGTTATGAGAAAGTTAAACATCATCCTCATTGGTAAAAGGCTATGCAAGATGAATATGACATGTTGATTGCAAATCAATCTTGGGAGCTTGTTCTTTTACCACAAGGTAAGAATCTTGTTTCATGCAGATGGTTGTATAAAACTAAGTTCAATGCTAACAACGGGATTAATAAGTTTAAAGCTAGATTAGTAGCTAGAGGTTTCTCTTAAGTGAAAGGTTTAGATTCTAGTGAAACTTTTGCAACTGTGGCCAAAATGCCAACTATTAAACTAGTTTTAGCTTTAGCTTCTCATATGCATTGGCCTATTCATCAAATGGATGTTAAAAGTGTTTTTTTAAATGATCATTTGCATGAAGAAATTTATATGTCTCAACTTATGGGTTTTGATCAAAAAGGTAAAGAACATCTTGTTTACAAATTGAAGAAATCAATTTAGGGTTTAAAACAATCTCCTAGAGAATGGTATGCTAAATTTAATGCTTTCTTTACTTCTCAAGGATTTACTAGAAGTGAAAATGATCCTAATCTTTATATTAAACATAGTGAAAATGATATTGTGATTGTTATTTTATATGTTGATGATTTAATACTTACTGGTAGTTCCAACAATTTGATTTGTGATATTAAGTCTCAACTAAATCATCAATTTCAAATGACTGATTTAGGTTTGTTACATTATTTTTTGGGTACAGAAATTTGGCAAACACCTAATGGTATTTTCCTTTGTCAACACAAATTTGCTCAAGATCTCTTAGATAGATTCAAAATGAATGATGTTAATCCTGTTTCTACTCCTTGTGAATTAGGAACAAAGTTAATGGTTGATATGGAAACTCCTTTTCTTGATTCTACTTTATATAGGCAACTAGTTGGAAGCTTAAATTATTTAACTTTAACTAGACTTGATATTTCTTTTATTGTTGGTTTAGTTTCTAGATTTATGTCTAAACCTCAACAGACTCATTTTAAAGTTGTTAAAAGAATTTTAAGATATATTAAATGCTCCATTAATCTTGGTCTTTTTTATGATGCAAATAGTAAATTTTCTCTATATGGTTATACTGATTCAGATTTAGGAGGTGATCCTAATGATGGGAGATCCACTTGTAGTTATTGTTTCTTTGTTGGGTCAGGTACCATATCATGGAATAGTAAGAAGCAACAATCCACTTCTCTTGGTTCTACCGACGCTTAATATAAAGGTTGTACTAATGCATCTAAATAAGCACTATGGTTAAGAAGAATGCTTGAAGAGCTTGGTCTACCTCAAAAGGATCCTACTCCTTTGTATTTTAATAATCAAAGTGCCATTGCCTTCACAAAGAATCTAGTTTTTCACACAAGGACCAAGCATATTGCTCTTCAGCATCACTTCATTAGAGAGAAAATTGAAGACAAACAAATTTCTCTTTTGTATTGCAAGGGTGAAGATCAAGTTGTAGATATTCTCACTAAAACTCTTTGTAAAGAAAAATTTCTTCATCATTGTAAAAATCTAGACTTACATCCCATAGATGGATTTGATGTAATCTCCCCAATTAAAGCTTAAGGGGGCATGTTAGAATATTAATCTTTACTTGTTAAAGGTTATCTTTACTTTAGTAAAGACTATTAATTTATTTCACCATAAATACTTGTATTTATAATACAAAGTATTTTTTGTCCTCACATATGAGGATGATTCATGTACACATTCCTTTTAGAGGAATATTTAGGTGTTAGTCACCTCCTTAAGAGGTTGACACTTTGCACACACCAAAGTGATAGATGGCATGTGGGAGTTACATACAACTCCTCTTCTCACCTCTATTTATGAGGTGTTTTCTCTCTCTTTCATTCATTATCCATTCTTTCATTCTCTCATTCACATGAATACTTTGTTGTATTATTTTGAAGACTTCTTGCCATCTTCATATTCATTAGGGTTTTTTCTTTGTTTTCCCCCCTTCAAAATCTCTTATCTCCTTGCTTGGATTTGTCGGTGCTTGCTCTTATTTTGGTTCATTTTAAATAGTAATTTAATTCCTTCAAACAATGCTCATTTGATTAGTACTTTCCATGCTCTTTATTTTCCTTTCAAATTTCCAATTAATATGAGATAACTGTTAAGTTTTTCCTTGTAAGATTTAGATTTGGAATGTGTTATTTTGGAGGCATGGAAGTGTTTTGTTATGATTAGTGTGGGTGGTCAGGGAATTAGAAAGTAATGTGCATTCATAAGATATTATTAATATATTGTCATTCGTTATTGTCTAAGGGTTCTTCTAATGCCATGGAAATGGGAAGAGCAAGCCATTTAGAGATATAATTTGGAAAATTTGAGAAAGGCTTTTAATATTGGATCTTTGTTGGTTGAGAGTCCATACATAAGGTGGTAGGTCTGAATGTACTCATGGAATTCCCTTAGCACCATTGTTATAACACTATTGCATCATTTTTTATGTAATACCATCAACCTACTATAGAATTTTTAATTGGTAAGGGCTTTTGCACAAATATATATTTAAGAAGGCCTCATTCCAAAAAACTAATTGTTTAAGGCATTGGAGGGATATAATCCAGAAGCTAGTTCTACTAATATTAACGAATTTTTTTCATGGGATATCATTTCATCGTCTAATGTTGTCAACTATGTTCTCCTTCTTGCTAGAGAAAGTTTGGTAAGTGAATCTCACTATTTTAAAGAAGTGTTGGTTCATCATGAGAAGGAAGTGTGTAAGATCAAGTTTTTTGGTGAATGCTAAGAATGGCATTGAAGAAGATAAAACTAAGTAGTGCAAAATGCAAATGAATTATTAACCTTCAACTCAAATTAGAGCATAAAATGGAAGATAAACAAGACAATGCAAACTTAAACAAAACTATACCTTCCACTTGATGTTGAGATGTGCTCCAAAATGATGGTGATGGTGATGTTGTATGTTAGTTTTTGTTGATTCTTGTGACATGTTTTTGCTCTCCAAGATTGCTTGAAAATGACTTGAGGGAGTTAGATTTATAGGGTTGGGGGATTGAAGATCAATAATTGAGAATGATTGAGAGGATTGAGTTGATGAGGAGCCTTCAAGTGACATGATTTGATTGGTGCACAAGTGGAGTAATTGGATTAAGGGGAGACCAATGGATGAAGGGATCTTGGATAAAGTGGATGGTGAGGATCAAAATGTACCTTTTAAGATATTGTGTAAGCTCTCACACGTGTGAGAACTTAGGGATGAGGGATTATGACAAGTGATTGATCTCACACATGTGAAATAGAGGGTAGAGATTTTCTAGATTGAATGGATGGACAATATTGAAAGTTGATTTGGGTTACGATTGATGATGTGCATTTTGAGCTATGTGCAAGTGATTCACTAGTGAAATAATCGTAATTTATTTATTTATTTAATGATAAGGGAGAAAATGGATGAATTAAATAAATGTTGGCCATTTATTTAATTTTTGGAGTAATTAGACATAAGAATTGATGATTAATTAAATAAATAAATGATGAAATTTATTTAATTAACATGGGTAAATTAAATAAATAATTTATTCAATTAACATTACAATATGATGAGGGATAGATCTAACGATGTTACACCCTGGTCAAATTTAGGTGTCTACATGGATATGCTCACATCCCTCTCATTATTAAAACTATTGATACACATTGTGAACTGCAAATATACACACGAGACTTTTTTTTTAATATTAAAATTGAAATCGAATTTACGCGTACAACCGTTCAAGCTTTTGCTTATTTAATGGTGGGAACGCGCACGGGGAGAGACATACACAACTTAGCACTTGCAGCCATAGGAGGTCCAAGGAATACGCCGATAGGAACAACCGACGAGTTTAGAATATTTTCCGGCGTGAATTTTTTTTACGGCATGAGACAATTCCGAGCACTAGGTATAATGCTCACATATAAAAGCCTATCGGCTAACTATTTAAAGGGATATTCGGCATATACGCGCTCCTTGAATACCACCCTGGGAGAGAGTTCCAAGAAACATCGCCCGATCTATTGTCCCAATTCCCCATGTATTGTCTTTTTTACTCCACAAGAACGCCATTTTTAATGCATTACAGGGAATATTATTGATTAATGCTTTCTCTTTTTAGGGTTTCAAAGCATGGCATTTTTGGAGGCAAATTTGCAATATTTGTGTTGAAAGCATCTGAAATCACAGTAGTGCAGGAGCTTTCAACTCATCAATTACATTATATGCCATGCTGCCACTGTCTTTACTGTGTAATCTTTGTGTCTCTCGTATCATCTTACCAAGAGAAGAGGACGATTCAATACATGAAGCTGACACACTTCATTACCACCACAGTAATTCATCAGCTTGTTTTCTCTGCAGCTGTAAATTATCAGAGCATTTTAAAGGGACTGAGCAGACTGCACAGATTTCTGCGTTTTTTCCTGTTGTGGGTGAAGAGTTTTGCTCCTCGTCACTTAGTGTTCTGACTGTGAGAAAGAAGGCTCTTGTTTTCAGTGGAGGGGGATTCAGTGTGACCGACTCATGCACTGGCCAGATCGCTTTCAGGGTGGATGGAAGGGGCCTCAGTTCAACACACAAATTGATTCTCATGGACGCTCTGGGAAAGCCTCTGCTAACATTGCACCGCAAGGTAAAACCATTTTTTGTTTTGTTTTGGGTATCAAATAGGTTACATAGATATGGGCATCTCAGTTCTTAATTAGATGTAGTATGTGAAGTCAGTTTTTTAACCCGACATTGATTAGGCAACGAGTTCTACGGGGAGAAATTTTTTGGTCATAGGACATGCATGGAAATTTTTTGGTCATATGACATGCATTGAAATCCTTCTTCTGAAAAAATTTATTTACTTGTATATTTTTTCGTGGTTTTTGAAGTTAGCTGAGCTTGAATGAGAATGTATGATAAGTTCTGTAACAGGGAACATTGATTAGGCACTAGTTCTATGCGGAGAAATTTTTGGTTATATGACATGTATGGAAATCTTTATTTGGAAAGGATTTGATTACTTGCATATGTTTTCATGGTTTTTAAGTTACTTGAGCTTTGAATGTGAATGCATGGTGAATTCTGTAGCAGCGAATTTCTTCTGAAAATAAAAATATTGAGAGATCTTTGTCTGTGGTCTAATTTCTTCTGAGAATAAAATTATTGAGAGACATCTGCCCGTGATTTTCCTAATACATAACCATATTTTTTTAGTAAATCTCTGTGTTGTCTATTTTGTATGATTTATTGATATTTCACTGTGTTTATTTTCAATTTTGCACTGCATGCTTTCTAACATAACATATTGAATAGACATACATTTATACCAGAAACTCACTCTTTCTTTTAAACTGTCACGGCCATCTATTCCATCAAAATTATTCAGGAATCGAACCCAATCATATCTCTAGAAGTTTATTGTTTTTTCAATTATGTTATTGAAGAGAAAATCACCCACTTTTATCTGTATAACAGAAATTAAGATCTTTTTTATTCTAATGACAGGCTTTTAGAATTCTCAACCGTTGGTATGGATTCCGTGGAGAGACATGCCAAGGCCAGAGGCCCATTTTCAGTGTGAGCAAGTCATCGATATTTAATAAAAATGAAGTTGCAGAGGTGTTTGTGGGCTCCAACAGAGGAAAGAAACACTCTGACTATAAAGTTTTGGGGAATTACAGTGAGCGACATTGTAGTATATACAATAGCTTTGGCACTTTAGTTGCAGAGGTAACCCTTGCCTTTGCCCTTTATACGTAATTACTACTTTATTCATATGCTGACAGGAAAAATGAGGTAATGAATTGTATTGTATTTTTCAGGTGAAGAGGAAATTCGCAACATCAGATGTAATGTTGTCTAAAGATGTTTTCAATGTTGTAGTGAAAGCCGGGTTAGACCAGGGTTTTGTGATGGGTTTAGTCGTCATTCTCCATCAGATGAGTGGAGAACATGACTCTATCTGAAGGTGGCATCACATAGACAAAACTAATCTGATTTCAAGAGCTTATGGTGGAGATGTTTAAAGTTTCCCCAGCTCAGAGATCAGCTTTGTATCAATGCATTTTTAATTGAATAAAGCTCAAGTTTAAGATTGTATAGATATAAACCAGAGTTTACAGAAACATAACAAAGTGCTGAACAAAGAGATTAGAAGTAATATTATATGGACATCACTCTTCATGATAGGCAAATAAATGACAATTTAAAGCTTTAAACTATTCAAACATTTATTATTGTTTTATTTTTGTGAGTATTGCTTAGATTTAATAGTCTTTATATAGATTATTATATTCGTGACAGATGGGATGGGTTTGCTACACTTATAAAATATAAATTAATGAGTTTAATTCAAAAATTATAAAATAAACTATTACATAATCTAATATACTTAAAAATAATATCTACTTCATAATACTTATTAATTCCAATTATATTATAAAAATAAAATAAACATCTTCTAATTTTTTTTCTAAAAACTGTGGGAATAGAAAATTGAGGTGAGACTTCCTCAATGATATGTGTTGCTTCATGTCAGACAAAAAGGAAGAAACAATATATTTGGGTAAGGAAGAAAGGTAACATGGTTCTCCCTCACGACATTTCACAATGTTTGAGGAGGAAAGGAGGATCAATAATTTTGAAAACTTAGAAAGGGAGGATATAGTTTTGTTGCAACTTGAGACAGAAAAGAGAGAGCTTGTCATGGAGGAGGAGGTTGCAGTTTCTCCTTCTCACAAGCAGGGGAAGCTAAAAAGTGATTCATTGGAAGAATTTTGTGATCATCCTGTTTCCTTAAAAAAGGATAAAGGTTTGTCTAGGTCAAGCTATGGAGCTCTTTTAGAGCACTTTGGAAAGATTTGGGTTTAAATTGCCCTAAAATGCCATAAGTCAAATAGTTGGTTTCAGCCTTGGGCTATGTTTGTTGGTGGATTTTCGTTTGGGGGTTATTAATAACCCTTTGTTGTGTGTCTTATGGTCTTTTGTTGTTGGTCCCTTGTGATCTTTAAGGTTTATCTTTTGCTCTTTGGAGGGTGAGATTTCCCTTGGGTTATCTCTTGTACTATATAGGGATTATGATCCCTTCAAAACCAACTTATCCAAATCAAAACATTTTTTAATCTTTTTATCAAACCACTACAATTTTTAAATTAAAATAAAGTTACAAATATTTGAATCCTTGACAAAAACATTAGGTCAACATGAGCCACTAGCATTGGTTTCATAGGAAACGAAATCATTACCTAGAATTCGTCCTACCAGCTATTTTATTAACTGTATATACTGAAAATTTGTCTGATTAGTCTACCTTCCCAATGGACGAGAGATTGCCCACTCTGACAGTAATCTCCTTCATTTTCTTTGAAAGATCTTCATGTGAGAGGCTTCCCTGTTGAGTGTAATTAGTATATATTTGATGGAAGCAGTACCAATGGCTGCACATGCAATTGTCACGTACGGTTCGGTTGATGTGAGCACTGCGTAAATTCATTTAAAAATCTCCAGTTACCCTTAAAATGTTAAAGGGCTCTCCAAAATCACATATCAAAGATATGCCTAGGAAGTGTAATCAATCCTCCACGAAAGCCAAGAGACAAGAAAAACATTAAAATACATAAATGAAGATTGGCAATTGGCAGGGTGGTCACCTCTAAATCCATTCTTCAGTAAAAATCAGCAGATCTCCATCTATAATCCTGTGTTTATCATTAGTATTGTGTTTGCTATGTTGATCCCGATTTATCTATGATAAGACTCTCATGGAGTCGGTACTTGTAATTGGTCTCTTCGTGAATAGAGCACCCTTTTGGAAAATGCTGCAACTTAATAAATCTAAACAACCCAGATTTTAGCAATCAGATTTTGTTGCCAGCGTCACGTGGTCCAACACACACCTGAAACTGGAGCTCACCTAGTACCTTTGGCTGGTCCCACACATTCTCTCGAAGGATGCTACCTCCTCCAAGGGCCTGAATTTTATGGCCGTATGGCAGTTTTTAGAATATTTTTGCTAAAAAAATACAATAAAAATTTTAATTAATAAGAAGATTGTATGATGAAAGAAGTTTGACTCCTATGAGGGAAAAAAAATATTGTTTGAGTAGGGGGAGAGGGCCCCATAGTGGGACGGGCTCTATATTGGGTATAGGAGTTGATCAAATTGGGCGTGGGTCCATTACTTTTTAATAAAAAATCTTTTACATATTTACTTTTAAAAAAAAAAAATAGGACATATGGGGACCAATCAATGTTCCCATCACATTTGTTCACTTTTTAGTGTTTTTTAATTAATATTAGGTGACATACACAAATGATTAACAAAGATTTTAAAACATAACATTATTTTGAACATGTCACATTAAAGCATTTATATTAACAAGTAAACATTCATATTTTCCAAGTACATGACCAGCGATCAACCCAATTTAAGTTCCAACTTGCTTTATAATAAACAGTTTTAAACATTTTTTCATTATAACATATCCCATTTAACATGGAGATCCGTCCCAAAAAAAAGTGCATATAATAAAAAGTTGGAGTCCCAAGTAAAATGTAAAGTGCCCAAGTGCACTCAAAATAGTGACACATGCCCATCTACTAGTCCCTTTTCCTTAATACCTGAAAAAAAAAGCCCACAGATATCTGTGTAAGGCTGACCAAACTAACTGTCAAAACAAGAGGACAACAATTTATTAAAATCTAGCACAAACAGCCCAAACAAGTATTCAACCATACCATCGAAGGTTTAAGGCTCACCAATCAAGCAGTCAAAACACATTAAAGGAAATCAACTAATTCAAAGCAAACAAGCATTTGACCAAATCAATCACCTCCCATATTTAATACCAAATTCAAATTTATAGACATCCATCAAATCATGCAAATGAAGTGCAATTAAAACAATTTGAACCAATCAAATGAGAGTGCACAGATCACAAACACCAAATTCTAAGTTTTCCTACATAAACCCCAGATTTCCTAGTGCAAGTTTCCAACATCCCATACACAAGACTCTTGGAGGCTTGGAATTGCAGAGTTCTATCAACATTCAGGTAAGTTCAATATTCCAACGTCACTGCAATGTCTGTTTCCATTTCAAATGTTTGTTGTTTAAGTTTAAACTCTATTGTTGTTTTGAATTACAGACGTTTAGCTTCAATTTTAAACTAAACAACTTAGATTTTAAACCAAACAACAATACAATTAAAACACAAATATCTTTTAATGCGAGAGTGTGAAAAAAAAGGTGGCGAGTTGCTCAGAAATAATGTTGTTATGGATTAATCTGTATTGCCTTATTTGTTTAGAATGTATTCAAAACAACCATCAAAATTTACATGTATTCATTAACACATTTAACGTTCATTCAAATTTAATATATCTATATTCATATGTAAATTTCAAATGGTCTGTAGAGGTATTTGTATTCATCTAAGATACCTAACTAGGTAAGCATCAAATTGCCTATAAATTTCAATGGATTAATCTGTATTGCCTTATTTGTTTACAATGTATTCAAAACAACCATCGAAATATAACTAAACTGCATTGATATTTAACAATCTAGGTTTCATGAGCAATATTTAACAATCTAGGTTTCATGAGAAGTATTTAACAATGTAGGTTGTTGTCATGTTAGGCGTGCACATCATAAAGTTCAGGATGCTTTTATAATTGATAGGTTTCTTTCATTGGGTTCAAAACACCCTTAGGATTGAAAGTTCAGCGGTTTTATGAAATTGGTTAGGCCCTAATTTTGCTTTTTTAGTATTGTTGTCAGCAAGTTTGAACCTGAAAAATTTTAAACTTTTCTCATGTCTTGTGCTATTACATATTGTCAACTCAAACTTTAGTTGATCTATTTAACTCTTTCACTTGCTTTGACTTTTATTAGCCTACCTTGTGACAACACATCATTATCCTGCCCCAAGCCTATAGCAGTTTTTCTTCATTGGAGGCCAGAGACTATCTTTACAGCCTTTTGGTGTAGACCAATTTGATGAGACGGATCCAATAGAGAATACATATAAGTGCTAATTCATCAATTGACATAATTTTTTTTATTTGGTTTAGTTTTATCTGGTAAATTGTGATTGTGTACATTCAAGAAAATGTTAGGCGGGGTGAAGTTGAAGAAGGCGGGGTGAAGTTGAAGAAGGAAGCACAGTGGATTGAAGAATAAATAGAAACTTTGAAAAAGAGAATGTTTGTTAAAACACTTGTAAGGTTGAATTGATTGACAGAGAAAGAGATAAAAAGATTAGATGCATATGTACTGTCTGCCCAGCAAGTCATATCTAATTGGAAAAGATTTGGATAGTGGAATGATGATTATAACTTTAAAATTAATGACTAACTGATATCTGATATAGACAAATTTTAGCAGAATTCTCAAATGTCAAACCATAAAAAACAAACATACAACATAGGAAATCATAACTACAACCAAACCATAAATTCAAACATACAACATAGAATAGAACATCAAAATATGAAATTATTCAAATGAAAACATAGAACATCATAAATCAGAATGTGAAACAATCAAAACAAACACATAACATCACACATCTTCTGTTCAGAGCATCACTGTGAACTTGCCACTGAACTTACAAATTCAAATTACAAACTACAATTATAGAGATGAAGAAATTGGAATGCCACATGTTGTAATGTTTGTGATCAATATTAGTATAGCCGATTATCGATCTATGTTGTTATCTTGCTTTACAGATTTCAAACTGTCAACCTCACTGCACGCATGCCCGAGTATTCATATTTCTTCTACCCGTCACGTACAAGCCCAAGTAGTTCTTGATAGTTAGGCTGCACCACCTTGCAGGCCTCTCTACTAATCAACACAGGCAAGTGGGAAGTCCAGTTCAATGCTTTAGGCTCTTTATTTCTTTAACTTTGTACTAAAGAGATTCAAAAGATTCTAAATTACAAAACTAATGTCTAATGGTGTTTGTTGACATGTACAAATGAAGAACAAAGCTCAAATGCGGACCCACCGTGGCAGCAAGAGACTAAAGACAACCATGCCTCCAGAAAAAAGAGGAGTTGAACATTTCCCGCCAGATGAAGATAGTCAAGTTGCTAACGAGAGCAATCCTCAACCAACGGAACCAGTTAGTCAAGTAAATGCAGATACTAGAAGCAAGAAAGTTTCAGTTCAACGGGAGTGGATGAAAGAGGACATGGATTCAACATTGAAAGATATGGAGGATAATGGAATGTCGACAAGGAGTGCAACCAAAAAGTGGGGAATCTCTACGACAACACTTAGCAACTGGTTAGACGGTTTAACATCATCGAAAAAAGGTCCTCCCACAGTATTGACACTAGCTGAAATGGCAGCAGTGGGCCATGGGATGGAGATTATTAATCTCAAAGCATAAGTCACGCAAATATGCCAAACACGACCAAACCCTTTTAAGGATGGGTTGCCGGGGAAGTCCTGGTGGACTGGGTTTAAAAGGCATCATCCCAAATTGACATTGAGGACAGCGGAAGGAATGGATAGAGACATAGCTCTAAACCTTAGTCCTGCTATAGTTGCCACATTCTATGACACACTATCCAAAGCATATCAAGCCAACCCATATGGACCACATAAAATTTGGAATTGTGATGAAACTAGAATTCAGGCTGGAAGAAATGGAGCCATGTGGGTTTTGGCCAAAAGAGGCAACAGAATTGTCTCATACATTATTCCAAAGAGCAGGGAATGGATAACAATTTTATGCTGTGTTAATGCTGGCAGACATAGCATACCAGGATTCTATTTTTTCAAACGTAAAAAGTAGCTTAAAAACTACATTGCTGGCTGTGAACCAGGTGCGTGCATGGCTGCCCAACCCCACGCTTGGATGACAAAAGAGTTGTTTATGAACTAGCTGCATCATTTTGCACGATCATTTCTAGGTGGAGTATCGCCGACAAATAGGCACTTGCTCATATTTGATGGCCATGGTAGCCACGTAGCCGTGACAACCATCCAAGAAGCCAGGTCTTTGGGTATCAATTTGTTCACACTACCAGTGCACACATCACACAAATTGCAGCCATTGGATGTCAGTGTTTTTTCAGCATTCAAGTCATATTTCAAATCAGAAAGAGCGGTGTGGCTGGCCAGATATCCTAACATAGAAATATAAAGAGTAGAATTAGCAGAATTGGGCAGCAAGTCTTTTCAGAAATCACTGACAGTTTCAAACATCAATGCTGGTTTTAAAAGGACAGGTATATGGCCCCTCAATCTAGATGCTCTAATGGAGGACATGCACCCCAGCAAAACTTTTTAGTTCAGCGTGCACGATGATGCTTCTACAGTGTAGAACATCCTTATTCTTTTTGGGGTTGATGTGTCAGATGTGGAAGTTGCCAACACATTGCTGTCAGGGCTTGCCAATGCTGATTTAAATTCTACAACAACAGAAACAGTGGGAGAGGAAACAACTTTACATGATTCAACTGAACCTACGGTGGGGGGTCAACTAGTTGATGACATGGCTAAAAGTCAACAAGAGAGTAACATGGATGGACTTAGCCTTCTCTCTCCCCCAAGCCAGCCATCATGGTTCATGGAGTGAGCCATGAATTTGGGATATGACTTGCATCCACAAGAAGAAGGCAACACATTCTCTTTCCCCTCTCCACCACCCACGTTGAATGTGGATGAAATGGTACATTACTATGCCGAGTGTGGAGAAGGTGATAGCCAAGATATTGCAGATTTGAGTCAGGATACTGAGGCATTTTGCGATGAGGTTGAACACAACATTCATGGAGATTCTAGCCAATCCTTAGGTTCTCAAGTAGATTCACGTATAAGCAAATTTCTCAAACTTCCAGTTCACATTGTGAAGGAAAAACCTGGGACAACAGAGGATAGAGGAATTTGGTTGAGCTGACAGTCCCAATTATTAACAACAGACGAATACATGAACTTGTTAATAGAACAAGAGCAAAGGAAGAAGGAAATTTAGGAGTTAAAACTGTGAAAGAGGGAGCAGATTCATGAGAAAAAGGCAACATGTGTTGTTGCAAAGGAGCAGAAGGATCAAGCCAAACTAGATAGAGAGATTGCATGGCAAGCAAAGGAACAATAGAAAAAGGAAAAAGAGCTCAAAAGGGAGTAAGATAGGATTTAAAAGGAGCAGGATAAAAAGGAACAAGCGCTTGAAATGGCAAGGTTGGATCTATAGAGACAAAGGCATTTAAGAAACCCTATAAACCCTTTGCCTGAAAATCATGCCTTGTTTAGGGAGATGGTCAACATTCATATCCCTAACTATCATACAGCTGTAACCCCATCCCATTTGACCAAAAGTCAACTTCCAAGTCTAACCCCATCCTATTTTACTAGCAATCAATTTCCAAGTCTAACCCCATCCCATGTGACCAACACTCAATTTCCAAGTCTAACCCCATCCCATGTGACCAACACTCAATTTCCAAGTGTAACCCCATCCCATGTGACCACCACTCAATTTCCTTTAACTCTAACCCCACCCATTGTGAGTTGTGCTTGCGATGTCATGTGGCACCTGAGCAACTTGCCACCTTTTTATCGCACACTCCCGCATTAACGAGGAAGTCCAGTCGCATTTACACCAACTTCAAACTCATTAACCCCTACTACCTCCTTATTTTGCTAGTTATCATGCCTTGGCTTTTTGCAGCTATGGAGCGTTCAATGCTCTCATCCTTGACACTCAACAAACCCTTTGACACCATTATCGACTTTGCTCTCTACATTTGGTAGTTGCAGATGGCACCGAAACTGGTTCACATAGGCTTTGGAGATGGCTCTACTTTGAGGAGTCTTGATAATGCAAAAGCATTTTTAGTGTTAACCTATGTTGTAGTTATCATCAAATCAGTTTGATTTGTAGATTGCAACATAGGTCAACACAAAATGCCTTTGGGTAAGAAAGTCTCCCCAATGCACTTATCTATGAGAATAGTTCTCTAGTAGAATGGTTTGTTCATGTAGAATAGTTCTCTACTAAAAAGTAGTCCTAGTTGATAGGATTATCATGCATTTAGATCATGACTATAGGAGTTCACCATAGTGGGGTGAGCTGTTATTTGTAATTGAATCAATTAATAGTAAAATGATTTACTTCATTAGTATTTTTTTCTTCATATTAGGTGGCATACATAAATGATTTACAAGGATTTGCATAACATAAATGCAACTGACATGGTTTATACACATAGAAAGTTTAATACATCATGGTTTTGTAGGAAATAATGGAGAGATTGATTGACTTGGTTGAATGCTTGTATGGTCTGAAATGTTAACTTGCTGTCCTCTTTTTTTGACTGCTTGATTGTAGTTCCTTACACCTCCGAATGTGGATGCATATGTATGTATATATGTATATGCCATATGTATGTATATATACATACTTGTGATTAGCTCAAAGTAGGAAAATCAAGGGGTAAAAGTAGGAAAATGAAGGGGCAGAACACATATCTCGGTTTGGCTTTTGTTGTTTGCAATGGGAATATATTTATGTATGTTTGTCCTATGGTTTATGCATGCAATATTTTTCAATAATTAAAGAATATATTTCACTAATTAATGAATTATTTGATATGTGTGGATGACAAATTAAAGAATATCTTTCACTACTAGGACATAGTGTCAAATATTGCAAAATATCTTTCGGTACTAGGACATAGTTTGAATGGAAGGTTTTCTTGGTTTTATGTGTATACACACACAAATATATATATATATATATATATATATATATATATATATATATATATATATATATATTTGTTTGTTTGTGTATAAATAAAATAAATAAGACTCGTGAACAACATAATGAAATATTTAGGGTGTCCACATCATTGAATATAAAATAATTGAATACCCATGGATAAACAATAACCCCAAGAAGTAGATGAAAAATTTATTTATTTCGGATAATGTGGTGCACTAGTTGGAGGGGTCAAGTTAGGGTGACCCACTATGAAAAGAGGACATCTTGCAGATTGAATTTTGAAGTAAACATGCTTTAAAATGTATTCAATATGATATAAATTATAAACTTAAAATGCACTTGTAAAAAAAATTTGCAGCACATTAAAACATTTGTCATTCCATTTTCTACAATTAGAAACTATAAACTAAAATTTGTAACTTAAATTAAAGAGTCACAGTGATGCTCGAACATAATTTTGCAATTTCCAAAAGCAATAAATGTGTTACAAAACACAGAAAATGACCAATAAGCTATGTTGATAAACATTACTCATAAAATAGATAAAGAGTTACAACAAACACCATTGATCACCAATTTTGCCATTTGGAATCTTTTGAATCTCTGCAATACAAAGTTAAAGAAACAAAGAGCCTTAAGCATTGAACTAGACATTCCACCACAAAGAAACAAAACAACATTCCATTAATGACCCCAATTCAATACCAAACCCTCATAATTTGAATAAACCCATTTCAATAACAAACTCTCATAATTTCAAACTATGAGAAAACCATAAGAAGCTTCTATTTATGATTAGAGACAACAATAGATAGAGAAAATCCCATTGCAAACAAAAGAGTTATAAAATAATTGAATACCCACGGATAAATACTAACCCCATTTTAATACCCAACCCTCATGAATTCAAACAGTGAGAAAGCCATAAGAAGTTTCCATTTATGATTACAGACATCAATAGATAGAGAAAAATCCCATTGCAAACAAAAAAATTATAAAATAATTGAATACCCATTAATAAATAATAACCCCATTTTAATACCGAACCCTCATGATTTCAAACAGTGAGAAAACCATAAGAAGCTTCCATGTATGACTACAGACAACAATAGATTGACAAAATCCCATTGCAAACAAAAAAATATATGAAATAATTGAATACCCATGGATAAATAATAACCCCATTTTAATACCGAACCCTCATGATTAGAAACAATGAGAAATTCATAAGAAGATTCTATTTATGATTACAGATAGCAATAAATGGAAAAAATCCCATTGCAAACAAAAAATATATAAAATAATTGAATACCTATGGATAAATAATAACCCCATTTCAATACCGAACCCTCATGATTACAAACAGTGAGAAAATCATAAGAAGCTTCCATTTATGATTACAGAAAGCAATAGATTGAAAAAATCCATTGCAAACAAAAAAATATAAAATAATTGAATACCCATGATACAAATAATAAAAAATATCCTTACTAGGGTCGAAGGATAAACGAGTGAAGCCATTGCAAACAAGAAAAATAGAAAATATTCTAAAACCCATGGATAAACAGTAACCCCATTTTAATACCGAACCCTCACGATTAAAAACAGTGAGAAAACCATAAGAAGCTTCCAAATATGATTACAGACAACACTAGATGGGAAAATGCCATTGCAAACAAAAAATCCAAAAATTAGAATACCTATTTGAATACCGAACCCTAATGATTTCATGCAAACCAAAAATGAGAAGAGCCTTCTATTTATGACCACTCACAGCAATATATATTACATGGATAAACCATAGGACATAGACAAAGAAAAACTAAATAAATCCTCTTTTTTTTTGAGCTAGAAAGATCATTGCCTTAGTAGGATAAGATATCCTTACCAGGGTCAAAGGATAAACGAGCGAAGCCACGAGCGGAAGGAGAAACCAGTGGAGTCGTCATGACTACAACTAGACAAACAATAACCCCTTTTCATGACTACAAGCAAACAAAAAATTAAAAAACCAGAGAGACAATAGTGAATACCAAAAACCCATTTGAATACCAAAGCTTGAAGGCAGACAAGAAGACGGAAAACCAGAACAACATTCAATTTACGCCCATAGAAAGCATTGCAAATAGAAAAAGCAGATAATTTCTCTTTCTTTTCAAGCTAGAAATATCATTGCCTTAGCAGGATAAGAAATCCTTACCAAGGTCGAAGGAAAAACGAGTGAAGCCAGCTTTGTCATTGCAAAGGAAATACCAGCGGAGCCATCGGGAAGGAAATACCAGTGGAGACCTAGCAAATACAGTTTTCTCAAGAGCGCCAAGGTGACCCAGTATGGGTGCCATCTACAATGAGCAAACGCGGAGAGCAGAGTCGACAATGGTGTCAAATGGTTTGTTGAGTGTGAAGGACATGCGCATTGAACACTCCATAGCTGCGAAAAGGCAAGGCACGATAACCAGCAAAACAAGGAGGTAGTAGGAGTTAATGAGTCTGAAGTTGGTGTAAATGTGACTGGACATCCTCGTTAATGCGGGAGTGTGCGATGAAAAGGTGGCGAGCTGCTTGGGTGCCACATGGCATCGCGAGCACAACTCATGATGCAACTTCCCGCCACCAGTGTATGTTGTGTCTGATCTTCGGCCAGTGGTAAAAAATGCCTGAATATTGGACCCCGCCAAAGAAATGTGTCGTCCATGTGGCAAATCGATGTCCATCGTGTCAAAACAAAATATTTAGGTTGTCCACGTCACCGTATATGTGGATAAGTCAAAAAAATTTCATTTGGATGATGTGGTGCACCAGGTGGAGGGGGAAAGTTAGGGTGACCTACTATGGGTCCCTCTCCCCTACTAAAACATAACACTTTAGAATGGACTTTTTTTTAATGAATAAATGTATGTATTATTTTATATAAAGATTAGTATTATATATATTAAAAAAATGGTAATGGAAAAAGTTACACTTCTAAGTTCATATAAGACATAGTTTAAATTTGAAGAGACAAGATTACTAAGCTACAAGAGCTAAACCACTAGCACAAGGTGGATCACGATAATCTGACTTTACTCAAACATTAAGAAGGTCTAGGTTATCAAGAATAGATTTCCAACTAGTAGTCACACCCTCTTCATTTCTTCTTTGGTAGGGGGTTGAGTGTCATTCCATATTTGACTGGTGTTGGCTTTTTGAAAAAAGGTAATGTAGGGAGTGGAGAGAGTGTTATATTATAGAAGTGGTTATTGATGTAAACAACTTTCAGTTAAAATTATTTTGGTGTATCATTTTATGTTTTACCATTGAAATTTATATACTTATGCCATTTTCTATTTAGTTCTGTGTTTATTTTAAGGGAACATTTTGATCCATATATAGAGTAATAAATAATACAATCTTATATAAAGTTGGGTTCATTCCCTTAATGTTTATTCATCCACATATCCATATATTCCATATATCTAAACCCTAACTTAATCATATATGTACATACTTCAATACATTTTCTCAAGCCTTGCATTTATTAATGTATGCATTTGTAAGTCTTACCAGATACAACCATTATTTTCCTTAATCTAAAGATTCATCATCATAACCAACACAATGTTCCACTAGTTAATCATATATAGGAGGTGGAGGGCTGAACACCAAAGGAAACTCAAGAATGGGTGATTGAACCATCACATACTTGTGGAGTTGTAATGGTTGAGTAGCTTGTAGTTTGTCCCATTCCTCATAATGGCAATTAAGTTTCGCCAACTATTCTTTAAGGTGTTGGAGCTATTCATGTTTTTCTTTGAAGGTAGACTCAAATGATGGGATCTTGGGAATAAATTCTTGATATGCAGTACCATATGGATGTTGTCTATAATCATAGTAATTAGTGCAATATGAGGTGCTAGGAACTTTAGTCAAGTCTTAGAATGGACCCAAAGGATGGCTTGTTGAAGGTATAAGATTAACATCAATTGATTGATCCACACCATTGTCCAAAAGTTCTTTCCAAGTAGGTTCTTTATGTGGTGAGCAAGATTGCTTGTACCCAAACACATCAAAAGGAGAGGGAAACATAGTTACAAAAATAAATCAGAAGATGAGCACCTTCATGTTAGGTTAACTAGATATGTGTATATTGAAGATCTTTCTAGGGAAGTTTAAACACAATGTGACTTCTTGGGTCATGCCAGTGCAAGCTATAGAATATCAAATAGAGATCTACCTAAGGATCTAAATCCAAGACTTTAGGATCAATTGCTAAAGATCTTACAAGAAAATCTCTGGAACGAATCCTATATGACCAAGACTAGTTAGCTTGGCAGAGAAGCCTAATTTGGTATGCTTTATAGATTATTAGGTTCACTAGGCATATTTAAAGATTGCACAAAGCCATGTGATCAATAAGGTCAATTGTGGGGATGAGGGACCTCTAAATAGATCATTGAAGTTTAGGATTATCATAATGGGAATAAGAAGAAAAAATCAGGAGAGTTCTTGAGATTTGTTCACTTCTAGGCTCCTCACTCCTTGTAGATCCTTGAGGGATCAAATTGGCAATAATGGGAGGTGCTTGTGGAAAGCACTTTTTAGTAGGTGAAAGTGGAAGTTTATTAATTGGTTTAGACTCAAATTCAGGCCCATAGAATCCCTCAACTTCAATGAGGAACTCAAGGAGGCCTTTGTCAATCATTAGCAAAGGGATGATAAAAATGCCTCTATAATGAAATATGGAGCAAGATTGTAATAGGTTCCTAGACACATGGGTGTCCAAGAACATAGAGGTTCCCTAAACTAATGTGTTGATGTTTCCAAATGTTTGAATGTTTTTTGTTTTTGATTTGATAAAATATGAAAATGACTTGTATCAATGCAACTAACATGAATGCAAGTTCACTAAATGCAAAAGTTGCATATGTGACTATTGCCTATATGACTATTAATTAATGTAATGCTTATTTCAATGTGTGAGAATGCAAAATAGATGCAATGTGGGTTAATGTGCAATTATATAGTATAGTTTAGATTTTTCCAATGAATAATAGACATAACAATGTTTAATCCTTCAATGAAAAATAAACTACAAAATTCACTCCTATTGTCCAAATAGAATAAATAATAAAGAAACAATGAAGTTTAAACTCTTTTAACACACAAACTGCAATGTAAATGCTCCATAATCAATGCTAATAATAAACAAGCAAGTTGTTAGTTTATCTATGACTGCCATAACATCTACATCAACATAAAATGTAACATTGAAAGAGGAAAGTAATCAAAATAGCTTTGGAAAAAATTCTAAATGGTATAGGTTGTTCGATAATATGAAAATTGATAGAAAATGATAAATAAATGTGGAGAATGAATATAAAGTAACCTTAGGAGGCAAGATTTCACCTAATATATATCAATATTGATTGCCAAAAGTGCCTAAACAATGTTTAGATTCATAGTTTAAAGTGCAAGTAGGTTGATATGGGTTGTGAACAATAAATTAATAAGCTTAAATAAGTTACAATAGGGAAAATGTTTCATATTTTCAACACTTTGTAGGCTTGTTTAATGTTTTATAAAATAAGAGAGGCAATTGGAACACACTAAAGGTGCTGAAATATATTATAATTGACTATTCTAATAGGGGACAACATAATGAAGAGTTCAAACATTAAAATGGAAGACCAAAAGTGACTTCAATGATGTTTTGAAACTATCCACAAAGCATGGGTAGTGTACTTGAGAGCTTTGAATCTTTGTTTGATTCCAAATGACTGATCATAAAGGATGCAAGATTTCCTAGAATGTAGGGGCAACAAATTTTCATATTGTTTAAAAACCCTAGAAAATTTGTTTTATGGTAATGAAGCTAAGAATTTAGGATTCCAACTTGGGAAAGGAAGAACAATTCCACTCTTGTAATTTGAGGCTCCTAGAGAAGATAGATTTTCTAGAGAGCTTAGAATCCTTGTGAAGAGAATATAGAAAAAGAATAAAACAAACTAAATCTACCTAATCAATCAACACAAAATTAATCTAACACACTAATTATACAAGCACACATAGAGAGATTAGTCTAAAATAAACAATCTAATACAAAACTAAATATAGAAATAAACAATGAAAAACACACAATCTAACGTATCAAACTCACAAGTTGAATGATTGCAAGAATGGAGTAGAAAGAAATATGATAATGTTGGTGTAGTCCTCAAGCATCATATAGTTTTGCATCTATCCAATTTGGTGCTCCTCTAGGATAAGTGTATGGTATCTCCTTTAGAGTATAACAACTAGGTAGTGTAGTGACCTATGTGGATATGGAAAGAGGAATGAAACTTAGGATAACCTTTCATGGTGGAGGGGACTTGCCAAAATGATCAAAATTGGGTATTTTTTGATATTAGAGTCAAAAGAGAGATGTTACAAGATTAGGGGACGTGGTCTTGAGAATTATGGATTGATTGGGAAGGTGAATGCCACAAATTTTATTTTTCATTGAAGCATGATAGAATCACCAATCCTAATAGTGAGGCAGTTTCTTAGTTACTAGAGAAAAATTTTGAAACTAGCATGTGAATGTCATTGTACAAACTCTATGATATTGACCATTCCTTGGCCATTCTTTCCAAGCCCTTTTCCAACAAACCCCATCTTGGATAAAATCCTTGAATCAAATCTTTTAGTGCAACTTTCAAAACCATTAAAATACTCTAAGGGAAAGAAAACAAATTTGGTGAAGCATTTTCTATGCATAACTATGTTTGGGTCTATGCATCTTTCATGGAGGATTCCCTTTTCCTTTCCACTCCTTCACCATTAAGCTTTTCCTACATCTCATCCTTGGATTGCAACTCTATTTGCGAAATTTGAATGGCGCCCAATAGGAATTCTCCATGGTCTAATAAATGGAGTTGAAATTCCCCATTCTCTTCTTGTAAGGATGACATCAACTTCCTCAAGCCTTGGTTCTCCTTTTGAAAGAGCTAGTTATCTCTTTCCACCCATAAAAGTCTATTTTTCTTGGCTTTTCCCATGGATGTACCCTATAAAGTAATAAAACCCTATAGTTTCAAAACTTGGAAATTGGCTACACAAGGTTGTTAGCAAATCCTTAGGCACAAGCCTAAGACTACTCTCATAGTGTTTGATCTAAAATCATGGAGGACATCCCTCATGCATTATTCATCATCAATAGTTACTATTATAAACACTATGAACACCTTCTAACCTATTGTTTCTCCATCTCTAATGGCTATCACAACAGCATAAGATGTTCATACATATCCATACATTGTAAACAAATCAAGAATAACAACACAATGCAATAAATACAAACCATGCACTACAACACAAACACTTAGACCAAGAGAAATCCTCTAATATGGAGAAAACTCTAGAAGAGTGGACACATGCTCCTCATGACACTAAATCATAAGTGATTAAAAGTGTTTCCATGCCTCATGGGCTAATACATTTAATATGTTAATGGTATTTACCAATTCCCCAACCTCCAAATGACCTTGGCACTATCAAAATAGCCTCCTCCTTTAAGCACAATAGTAAAAAAATGGTTTCCATGGAGGAAAATAATGAGAGAAAATCTCTACAAGAGCTCCAACTATTAAAACCTCCAACCCACATTGTAATCACTTCTCCAAAAGTTCCAACAACCCTTAAAAGCATGTCTAAGCCTTCCCTATAACCTCCCACATATGAGAAAATGGAATACCGAATTCCTAAAAGATGAGTTGAAATGCCAAAACCTTCATAGTCCATGTATCACTTACACTATGATGAATCTATCACTTCCTCTAGGGGTGATTACAAATTCACCATGGTTAGTGACAAATTTGTGGGGTATTTGCATTTTTGTTGCCTATTCAAACCAAAAAAAACCGCCCAATTTAGTTTTCTACCATGTTTAAGACCTATATATACTTTGGTTTTCAATTATCCCAAGGGTGTTTTGAATCACCCTAGGTATTACTCTAGTAGGAATGCAGTTTACTCAAGATTTGCTCTACTACCTCAAACAAATACCAATGCTTGGTTACAAGTCACAAAACAAACACTTTCCATTCCATGACAACTCTTAACCCTAGTCTAGCATTATCGATCCAATTTTTAGATCATTAAATGCCCCACACAATTTGGGGGGTTGAATCTTTGTAAGATTGTTTTTAAGGTCTTGCTCTTTTTTTGCAACACTAGACATGTCTTTTACATTACTATTTCTCAATAAAATGACACAATATTTCCTTGCAACAATATTGGAGATGCAAGATTTTCCTAAAATTATATTGGATGGAACTATCACTCATGACAAGATTATATGGAGGCCTTTTTCAAAAAGTGAGGTCTTCTTCCCTATCTTTTGGGAGATGTTCCACAATCAATAAGTTCATACAAGTACCTTGAGTGGATCAATAACTAGCATTTTTTGTGGTCACTTTTGGTTCTACTTTCCATGACTTTTCAACATCACATTGAGGACATTAAGTGTTATTCTATATCTTGGTGGATCCTATTGTAGTTAGCTGGTGACAACTTGTCTAATGTTTTTCTTGATGTCATATTTATATATAATGATACTGATAATTTTGGTGAGGATGAAGTAGATCTTGAAGAATCATACATCAGTTATTCTATCTTTTCATCTTGTGATGCATCTTTTAACATTATCTCTTTTTAGGATCTTTCCCTCATGAGAAAGTCACCTCTTTAGTATTCTTATTTACGTGACAATGGTTGCCTTTTCATTGAATCTCATACTAATGACTGTCCTTATTGATTGGAGGACATTGACTTTTTGTTTGACAAGACTCCCCATATGATGCTATTGGGATCTCTTCATCACTTTTCTAATATTCTCATATTCATGACATCGGTTGTCTATTTGTAGAATCTCAACTTGATGATTGTCCTCATTTCTTAGAGGACTTTGTTTTTTTGTTTGATGAGAGCTCTCACATGGTTGTTTTTTGAACCTCATCAATCACATGTTGATCTACCTAGTCTTATGGGTCTTGTTTCAATGGATGTACAAATGGTACCTATAGTTTACCTTCTTCTACATTGTGATCCATCTTGTCTTGTGGATCCTTCTTTTCTTCTTGATGGTTCACCTTGTCTTGTGGATATTCTATTGGATACTTTGAGTGTACCTATTGATAAATTTCCTATTTTGTGGACATTTCTCTTATGGATGATCCATCTATATTTACTAGTTCTTACTTGATGACAACTATTTCATGGCATGCTTCTAGGATCTCTTCATCATCACATTCAAAGAACATAAAGCTAGTACTAGATGCTTTTCTGTTTCTTCTTTCATATCATGTTTTGAATTGGGAATAATTTTGACACGAACCTCTTTGTTCATATTTATTCCTAGGGGAATGGATGTTGTTTGATATAAGAAAACCTTCTTCAACATTCTATACATGTCCATCTTCATCATTTTGCAACTATTTGGTGCATCCATTCATCTTTCCAATGAAAAACAACAGTTGTTTTTGACATCTTCTTAGGGACTTCCTAGTCCTCTCTTGTTTCTCCCTCTCTTCTTACGATCATCTCTTCTATCTCTCTTTATTTTCCCAAGGGATTCTATTTTTCTAAATAGACACCTAATCAATCCTTATTGTAGGAGCCATATCTTAAGATTTCCCTCATTTTTTTATTTTGTTACACTAGGATAGTTGTCTTTTTTCACATTAGAATAGCTTTGTCTTTGTCCATGTCACACTAAGCTATTTATAGAAGCACAATTAGGTGAAAAACTTGCCCTCTTGAAAGAGACGCCACAAGTTCAAATCTTGCAGGGGGTAGGGTATGTATGCCTCATATTAGAAGCACAGTTAAGTGCCTCCTGCATACTGGGAGTATGAGGTAGTCTCATATGTTATAAGCCACCTGTAAACCCAAAATCAAGTTGTCCAACATTGTAGACTATAAAAGGATCCATTTCCATTTCCATATATGAGCATTATAGTACTCAGAAAACTATCTCACACCGTAAAAAATAACGCTTGAAAATTTTCTAAACTTGTCGCTTGTTCCTATCGGCATATTCGTTGAATCTCCTATGGGTGCAAGTGCTAGTTTAAACTGAAATCGAATTTATGCATACAACTATTTAAGCCTTTCCTTATTTAATGGTGGTAACGCGCACAGTGAGCAACATAGGGGAGAGGACCAAGTAGTTGAGCACCCTAAGTTCACGCCTCTCTTGAAATCATACGTGGCAATTTCGAATCACTCCAAAAATTTTATAGCAGCTTACTTGGCAAGGCCCCTACTTATAACTAAGGTTTCAAGGCCACATCATCAAATATGATGCCACATCAGCGTACTTTTTGTTGAGGTGTCAAATAGTTGCCCAAAAAAAAGAGTGGACCAATAGGTGTGCATTAAATTATGTTTTGTTGGAATGCTGATGTGGCATCACATGATTGGTTGATTTTTAAATCTAAAGGGCACATTTCATTCAATTATTAGTAATTATAGTAACACTAACAACCTTAAAGTCAGAACTACCGGTAATAAACTTTTAAAAATATTGGGCCTTAAATGCACATATACTATCTCACCCATTGGAACTATCACACCTATTGGGTCTTTTCCCTATACATTATTTGATGGGATATTGGGCATATACGCGCTCCTTGAATACCTGGGAGAGAGTCCCAAAAAACATTGCCCAATTCATTGTCCCAATTCCCCATGTATTGTCTTTTGTACTTCACAAGAACGCCATTTTTAATTCATTTTTAATGCATTAAGGTTCAATACAGGGAATATATGCTCTCTTTTTAGGGTTTCGAAGCATGGCATTTTTGGAGGCAATTTAGCAATAAATCACGGTAGTGCAGGACCTTCCAACTAATCTACTTTGTCTCCATCAATTACATTATATGCCATGCTGCCACGGTCTTTACTGTGTAATCTTTGCATCTCTCGTATCATCTTACAAAAGAGAAGAGGACGATTCAATACATGAAGCTGACACACTTCATCACCACCACAGTAATTCATCAGCTTGCTTTCTCTGTAGCTGTAAATTATCAGAGCCCTTTAAAAGAACTGAGCAGACTGCACAGATTTCTGCTTCTTTTCACTTACTGTTCTGACTGTGAGAAAGAAGGCTCTTGTTTTCAGTGGAGGGGGATTCAGTGTGACCGACTCATGCACTGGCCAGATCGCTTTCAGGGTGGATGGAAGGGGCCTCATTTCAACACACAAATTGATTCTCATGGATGCTCTGGGAAAGCCTCTGCTAACATTGCACAGCAAGGTAAAATCATTTTTTTTTGTTTTGGATATCAAATGGGTTACATATATATACACATCTCCGTTCTTTATTAGATGTTAGTATGTGAAGTCAGTTTGATTGAGTGACTAGTTCTGCGTGTAGAAATTTTTTGTTCATATGACATGCATGGAAATCCTTCTTTGCAAAAGATTTCATTATTTGCATATTTTTTGTGGTCTTTTAAGTGAGTTGATCTTGAATGTCAATGCATGGTAAATTCTGTATCGTAACAGTAAACATTGACTAAACGATTAGTTTCTATGCTGAATTATTTTTTGGTCATATGATATGTATGGAAATCTTTATTGGGAAAGGATTTGATTAATTGCATGTATTTTCATAGTTTTTAAATTAGTTGAGCTTGAATGTGAATGCATGGTGAATTCTATAACAGCGAATTTCTTCTAAGAATAAAATTATTGAGACTTTTGCCCGTGATTTTTCCTGTTACATAACTTGATTTTCTAGTAAATCTCTGTCTTGTCCATTTTGTACAATTTATTGCTATGTTCACTGTATTTATTTTCAACTCCGCACTGCATATTTTTCTAACATATTGAATAGACCTACATTTATACCAAAAAAAAACTCTTTCGATTAAACCGTCATGGCGATCTATTCCATCAAAATTATTTAGGAATCGAACCCAATCATACATCTGGAAGTTTATTATTTTTCCCATTATGTTATTGAAGAGAAAATCGCCCACTTCTATCTTTACAACAGAAATTAAGATCTTTTTTATTCTAATGACAGGCTTTTAGAATCCACAACCGTTGGTATGAATTCCGTGGAGAAACATGCCAAGGGCAGAAGCCCATTTTCAGTGTGAGCAAGTCATCGATATTTAATAAAAATGAAGTTGCAGAGGTGTTTGTGGGCTCCAGCAGAGGAAAGAAACACTCTGACTATAAAGTTTTGGGGAATTACAGTGATAGACATTGTAGTATCTACAATAGCTTTGGCACTTTAGTTGCAGAGGTAACCCTTGCCTTTGCCCTTTATCTGTGATTACTACTTTATTCATATGCTGACAGGAAAAATGAGGTAATGAACTGTATTGTATTGTATTTTTCAGGTGAAGAGGAAATTCGCAACATCAGATGTAATGTTGTCTAAAGATGTTTTCAATGTTGTTGTGAAAGCCGGGTTAGAGCCGGCTTTTTTGATGGGTTTAATCGTCATTCTCCATCAGATGAGTGGAGAACATGACTCTATCTGAAGGTGGCATCACATGACAAAACTAATCTGATTTCAAGAGCTTATGGTGGAGATGTTTAGAGCTTCCCCTTCTCACAGATCAGCTTTGTATCAATGCATTTTTAATTGAATAAAGCTCAAGTTTAAGATTGTATAGATATAAACCAGAGTTTACAGAAACATAACAAAGTGCTGAACAAAGAGATTAAAAGTAATATGATAAGGACATCACTCTTCATGATAGAAGTTTTGAACTATTCAAACATTTATTATTGTTTTATTTTTTTGAGTATTCCTTAGATTTAATAGTCTCTAAGTAGATTATTATGTTCATGACAGATGAGATGAGTTTGCTACTTATAAAATATAAATTAATGAGTTTAATTAAAAATTATACAATAATATATTTAGCCAAAAAAAAAATTAAACAATAATATATTATATAATTTAATATATTAAAAAATAATATCTATTTGATAATAAAGTTTATTAATTTTAATTATATTAAAAAGAATAAAATAAACATCTTTTAATCTTTTTCTTCTAAGTTTGGTCTGTGGGAATAGAAAATTGAGGTCAAGCCTTCCTCAACAATATATGTTGCTTCATGTAGACACAATATATTTGGGTAAGGAAGAAAGGTAATATTAAAAAACAATATACTAAAAAAAACAATATCTACTTAATAATATTTATTAATTCTAATTATATTAAAAAGAATGAAATAAACATCTTCTAAACTTTGTCTTCTAAGTTTGGTTTGTGGGAACAAAAAATTGAGGTCAAGACTTCCTCAACTATATGTGTTGCTTCATGTTAGATAAAAAGGAAGAAACAATATATTTTAGTAAGGAAGAAAATAAACATGGATCTCCCTCATGACATTTCACAATGTTTGAGGAGGAAAGGATGATCGATAATCTTGAAAACTTAGAAAAGGAGGATATAGTTTCATTGCAACCTAAGACAAAAAGAGAGAGATAGTCATGGAGGAGGAGGTTGGAGTTTCTCCTTCTCACAAGCAGGAGAAGTGAAAAAGTGATTCATTGGAAGAATTTTGTGTTTTTCCTGTTCCTTTAAAAAAGGATAAAGCTTTGTCTAGGTCAAGCTATGGAGCTCTTTTAGAGCACTTTAGAAAGATTTGGGTTTAAACTGCCCTAAAATGCCATAAGTTGTATAGTTGGTTTCAGCCTTGGGCTATGTTTGTTTTGGGGGTTATTAACGACCCTTTGTTGTGTCTTATGGTCTTTTGTTGTTGGTCCCTTGTGATCTTTAAGGTTTATCTTTTGCTCTTTGGAGGGTGAGATTTCCATTGGGTTATCTCTTGTACTATATAAGGATTATGATCCTTTCAAAACCAACTTATCCAAATTAAAACATTTTCTAATCTTTTTATCAAGCAACTACAATTTTTAAATTAAATAAAGTTCCAAATAATTTTTTTTTTTTTTTAATGGAGATCATTGTTTTTACTACCCAACAAAAACCTTAGGCTGAACCACTACCATTTCAATCCTTGTTGCTGGACAAAAACATTAGGTCAACATGAGCCACTAGCATTTGATTTCATAGGAAACGAAATAATTACCTAGTATTCATCCTACCAGCTATTTTATTAACTGTATATACTGAAAATTTGTCTGATTAGTCTACCTTCCCAAATGGATGCAGAGAGATTGCTCACTCTGACAGTAATCTCCTACATTTTCTTTGAAAGATCTTCATGGGAGAGGCTTCCCGTTGAGTGTTATTAGTATATATTGCTGGAAGCAGTACCAATGGCTGCACATGCAATTGCCACGTACGGTTTGGTTGATGTGAGCACTGTGTAAATTCATTTAAAAATCTCCAGTTCCTGTTAAAGATTAAAGTGCTCTCCAAAATCACATATCAAAGATTTGTCTCGGAAATGTAATCAATCCTCCACGAAAGCCAAGAGACAAAAACATTAAATTACATAAATGAAGATTGGCAATTGGCTATATAGTCTGTGTTTTTTTTAATTATTATTATTATTATGTTTGCTATGTTGATCCCGATTTATCTATGATAGACTCTCGTGGGGTCCGTACTTGTAACTGGTCTCTTCGTGAATAGAGCACCCTTTTCGAAAATGCTGTAACCTACCTAAGAAATCTAAACAAATCCAGATTTTGGCAATTAGATTTTGTTGCCAGCTTCACGTGGTCCAACACACCTAGTACCTATGGCTGTACGAGCTTCTCATGGTCCCACACATTCTGTCGAAGGATGCTACTACAGGGGCCTGAATTTGATGGCCGTATGGCCGTATTTATTATATTTTTGCCATAAAATAGAGATTGCACGATGAAACTCCTATTAGGTAAAAAGTATATTTAATGTTGTTTAAATTGAAATTGAAGTTTGGTCAAAGGATCCTTGGTCTCTTGGGAAAGTTGAAAGGGGATCAAGTCTTGTTGAGTGCAAGGCCTACAACTCACCGCAGGGGATGAGACTGAGATCATGCCCTAGGTGGATTTGGTGAATGAATACCCCTTAGTCCCCTCACTCCTTGGCTCTCAGCGGAAGAGGTTCAGCCTAAGGCTCGTTCTTCCGTATCGAGTAGCAAAAATGATCTTATGGTTGATCTCCATTAATAAATAAATAAAATAAAAATTTGAATACTAGAAAGAACACTTTAGAATGGGCATTTTTCATTTTTAATGAATAAATTTCTTCATTATTTTTTATAAAGATTAATATTATACATATTCACAAAAAATCACAGTGGACGACAAGAGCAAAACCAGTAGTAGGAGGTGGATAACGATCATCTAGGTTTCCTTAAACATTAACAAGGTCTAGGTTATCAAGAATAGGTTTCCAACTAGTAGTCACACCCTCTTCATTTATTCTTCAACAAGGGCTAAGTGTCATTCCATATTTGTGTGGTGTTGTCCTTTTAAAAAAAGGTAATTTAGGGAGTGGAGAGTGTGTTCTATTATAGAAGTGGTTATTGATGTAAACAACTTTCAGTTAAAATTATTTTGGTGTGTCATTTTATATTTTACCATTGAAATTTATATACTTATGTCATTTTTTATTTAGTTTTGTGTTTATTTTAAGGGAATACTTTGATCCATAAATATAGTAATAAATAATACAATCTTATATAAATTTGAGTTCATTCCCTTAACCTTTATTCTTCCGATATGACCAAGACTAGTTAGCTTGGCAAAGAAGCCTTTAATTATGCTTTATAGATTATTAGGTTTATCAGGGATATTTAAAGATTGCACCAAGACATGTGATCAATAAGCTCAATTGTGGGGATGAGGGACCTATAAATAGATCATTGAAGTTTAGGATTATTACAAGGCAATAAGAAGAAAAAATCAAGAGAGTTCTTGAGATTTGTTCACTTCTAGGCTCCTCACTCCTTGTAGATCCTTGAGGGATCAAATTGGCAATAATGGGAGGTGCTTGTGGAAAGCACTTTTTAGTAGGTGAAGGTGGAAGTTCATTAATTGGTTTAGACTTAAATTCAGGCCCATAGAATCCCTCAATTTCAATGAGGAACTCAAGGAGGTCTTTGTCAATCATTAGCAAAATGATGATAAAAAATGCCTCTATAATGAATTCCAGAGCAAGATTGTAATATCTACTCCTAGACACATGGGTGTGCAATGACATAGAGATTTCCTAAACTAATGTTTTTTAATGTTTCCAAATGTATGAATGTTTTTTGTTTTTGATTTGGTAAAATACGTAAATGACTTGTATCAATACAACTAACATGAACACAAGTTCACTAAATGCAAAAGTTGCCTAGATATGACTATTCATTAATGTAATGTTTATTTCAATGTGCGAGAATGCCAGATAGATGCAATGTGGGTTAATGTGCAACTATATGGTATAGTTTAGATTTTTCCAATGAATAATAGATATAACAATGTTTAATCATTCAATGAAAAATAAAGTACAAAATTCACTCCTATTGTCCAAATAGAATATTTATAGTAAAGAAACAATGAAGTTTAAACTCTTTTAACACTTATACTACAATGTAAATGCTCCATAATTAATGCTAATAATAAATGAGCAAGTTTTTAGTTTATCTACATGACTATCCTAACATCTACATCAACATAAAATGTAACGGTGAAAGAGTAAAGTAATCAAAATAGATTTGCAAAAAATTCTAAATGGTATAGGTTGTCCAATAATATGAATTGATAGGAAATGGAAAATAAATGTGGAGAAGGAATACATAGTAACCTTAGGAGGCAAGATTTCACCTAATATATAAATACTGATTGCCAAAAGTGCCTAAACAATGTTTAGATCCATAGTTTAAAGTGCAAGTAGGTTGATATGGATTGTGAAAAATAAATTAATAAGCTTAAATATGCTATAATAGGGCAAATGTTTCATATTTTCAACACTTTGTAGGCTTGTTTAATGTTTAAGAAAGTAAGAGAGGTGATTGGAACACACTAAAGGTGTTGAAACATATTAGAATTGACTATCCTAATAGGGGACAAGAGAATGAAGAGCTCAAACATTAAATGAAAGACTAAAAGTGACTTCAATGATGTATTGAAACTATACACAAAGCATGAATAGTGAAGTTGAGAGCTTTCAATCTTTGTTTGACTCCAAATAATTGATCATAAAGGATGCAAGATTTCCTAGAAGTTAGGGGCAAAAAAAAATTATATTGTTTAAAAACCCTGTCCAAAGTTTGTTTACGATAATGAAGCTAAGAATTTAGGATTCCAACTTGGGAAAGGAAGAGCAATGCCACTCTTGTGATTTTAGGCTCCTAGAGAAGATAGGTTTTCTATAGAGCTTAGAATCCTTGTGAAGAGAATCTAGAAAAAGAATAAAACAAACTAAATCTACCTAAACAATCAACATAAAATTAATCTGACACACTAATTATACAAGCATACAAAGAGAGATTAGTCTAAAATAAATAGTCTAATACAAAACTAAACATAGAAATAAACAAAGAAAAGTTACACACAATCTAATGCATTGAAATCACAAGTTGAATGGTTGCAAGAATGGAGTAGAAGAAATATGAGAATGTTGATGTAGTCCTCAATAATCATATAGTTTTGCATCTATCCAATTTGGTGCTCCTCTAGCCTAAGTGTAGGGTAGCTCCTTTAGAGGATAGCAACTAGGTAGTATAGTGACCTATGTGGATGTGTGTTTTATATGAAAAGGAGGGGTTTCAATTTCAAGGGTAAATATTCCTTTCACATCTAACATTCAAGGACATAAATCAAGTAAAGCCACAATCTCTTGCATGAGGGCTCTACTACAGATTTAGTGTCCCTTAGAACAAAGAGGAAGTTTGGAATTTGCTAACTAATTGATCAATTAAAGTCCAATTATGCTCAAAACCCTAATTTCATAAAATGGTAAACAAAGAGATGAACCTCGACAAATGCTTTCACACAGAGATTTCAAGATTTCGTATTCAAAAAAGTCAAGAACTAATGAGCAGGCACCGGAGTCCAATGTACCAGTTTCTGTCAGGATCTCTGAAGATTGTCTACAACTTGTTTTTGTTGTTCTAGGGATTTCACTGTTTTGAGATCCAGAGGACTAATGAGTGAGTGCCCTAGTCTAGGTCCTGCGTTTTCACTTTCCTCTGCACTTCCAACACTCTATTATGCTTCCCTACAACTCCACTCCTTCTGCTTCGGCCACATGTAACCTGCAATCACAGAAAAAGGGGTTGGGGGTTGTGGTGTTTAGAGGCTTGCCTCAGTCAAGCCCCGGAGAACATTCAAGTCTTCCGAACATCATTGTCAGATAAAGAGTGCGTATCCCTGCGAGATAGAGGCAAAAACAAATTGATAAATGATTGAAAACATAAATAAATGTCACCTCGGAGGTGTAGCTCGCATGTAGATGATAATCTTTCACATCATGAGAAGATGAAGCCAAATCTACATAACAAACACAATAACAAGCCAAGTCTACTCTGCAACAATGAATATCTTGAATCTTCTAAAATCACACATTAGCCAAAAGTGCATAATCATCTTCTAGTTTACAAATGAATCCCTAAACATGCTTATATATGCAACTAAACACATTCCCGCTAAGAATTTCGTAATTCAAACTTATAGTGTCGGCATAGGACCTAATTAACGGTCACATAACTGACACTGGAATTTAGGTCATGCATAAAATAGGGCAGGACTAGGGCGTGGGCACCCAAATCCTCCCTCCCTATTTCAGTTAGGACTTGTCACAATAGCACCCCCTAGGTCCTATTTACCATAAAACTCAGGGGTTTTCTCATCGGGAGTTAACATGAATATGCAAGATGATCAAAATGCTTTTTAAAGGACTCAAGAGCTAAACATAGGAGGGAAAAAGTCCTAGGGAGACATTTTCTGACGTAATATTTAGCCCCCACTTTAATGTATGCATGAATGCGAGGCCCATACATGCATTAAAGTACGGTCAACAGACACAACAAACATGTCAAGCACTTAGAGCTAATGCATACACAAAGATTGGGAACTATTTCTAGCCCCCAATCTCAGGTAGACATTAGAGAAAACACACCGTAGACACACCAAACACAATGAAGATAGTAATAGTCACGCAAAACATGGAGAAGATAGTAACAAACATTCAAAACACGGAGAAGACAACATTGAAGACACACAAAACACAGTGAATGTAGTGTTTATTTCTTTTTCATTTTCTCATATATGAATGCAAATGCAAATACATGGAATGTTAAAATGCAACACACTACCCAAAATGTAGGAGGGACTTTTGCCACACTCTTTGGACTACATATGGGGCAACAGACATGCAATACAAATCTCAAAGTGTAGGAGGGGCATTTCACGATGCTCTTTGGGCTACACTTGAGAACAAACACTCCATACAACTCCCAAAGTATAGAAGGGGCATTTCACCATACTCTTTGGACTATACTTGGGAACAAACACACCATACAAGAGAAAACACACGGAAGACACGAGCACCGTATAGTATGCCAAAGACATACTATACATCTTAAGCATGACAAACAAGCAATGGAAGGAGCCTATTGCTAGGTTCACCACCATCTCAGGCATATTATAAGCACACCTGACAGTTGGACTTTGCCACAACAACCACCAAATACACACTTAAGGGAAGATACACCAACCCCGCCTACTCAGAGGACTTTTAGAATAAAAAGGATGTGCACTAGCTTAAGAGATACACCATCCCCACCTCCGCAGAGGGCTTAAAATAAAAGGATATGCATGATATCCCACCTCTGCAGAGGGCTTAATGATTGCAATATATAATAAAGATGTGCACTCACATGGAGATACAACATCCTGCCTCCGTAGAGGGCTTACAAACATACTTTATCGATATCAAAATCATCAGACAACTTACCTTATATATGCTTCCACCTTAAGGTGGTTGATATCATGTACCGATATCAAGCACTTTAAGGTAGAGAGAAAATACACAAGGGAACACAAGCTCTTGCAAAGCCCATGCCCCCCAAAGGTGACATGTTCTTTACGATCGCCAAATGATCCCACAAACACACAATTTCCTACAAGAAAAGGTGTTAGAAACCACATAATCATGATAAACAATAATGCATGAACATAATTCATATCAAGAGCTAAGGTTATACTACGGATTCAGAGACCGAGTATAACCATGGGAATATACTGCAGAAATCTCAAATACCAAGGAGAGATTGAAAGATAAACAAAGTGCACAGAGCATATGTATTGTTGTGGGTTGTTAGTACGATAAGACAACATCAAAATATCACACACAGTGATTCTACTAGCCAAGTGTCAGATAATATATATCAACCCCATCGTCATGTATGGACTATGTCCATTTTGCTTACGCGCTAAAGGGACACATGGTCTGTATTAGTATTATTTGTTTTTCGTCATCCGCCAACTAGATAGAACCACTATAGGAAGGTAAACAATAAATCAAGAGAGGAGAAACCAATGCCTTAGGGTCGTCACATAGGAAGGTGCCTCCAAGTCACCAACCACAATGCTATGCCCCTAGGACACAACACACAACAATGAAAATAAGAGGAGATGCAATATAGAAGATAGTACAAATAGAGGAAAGTGTTGGAATAAGGTGCCATTAACCTTGTAAATTGCAATATTATATTTTATTCCATTTATTATTTGTTATTTATAATTACCCATAAGGGAATGAGGTAGTCTCATTGACAGTTGTAATTTCAGAGTTACCGGCGATAGTTACAGAGTGACATTGACTGTTGGCAAATGTAAAAACTCATGGTAAATGAGGATAGGCATGCTCCCTTGAGGAATATACTATTTTTGGCATGTATGACAACTGTCATAATGTTTGGTGAGTGAATCTATGACAGCTGCAAGTTGTCATAAGATTCTGTGATTCTATGATGCATATGACAGATATGTTAGTTGTATATTTGCTATATTTAGCCTAAGGTTCCTATCTTGGAAATATACCCTTTTGTGGAATCTATGACGATTATGACGCGTCATAAGATGCTGTAAGAGGCCAGATTTAGTCTTGGGAGCCCAACCTTTGCATGGCTATTTTTGGACAAGAGTAAAATGCTTGTAAGATGGTGTTGATGATGATGTTAGTCACAACCAAACATTAAATAAAAGTTACACAAAAACCCTTATTTATCTTGAAAGATACGATGAATTCAAAGAATTCATGATCCCAAGTCTTCGTTGATTAGTTCATAATCTACTGATGTTACTTAGTGGTTAATGTGTGTTGCTGTTTTCCATTCAGGTGCCTTACGTTCTCCAGTAATTTTTGCAAAGTTCCTCAATATTCCTCCAAATATCCTGTCCTTTATGTCTGCCCTGCATAAATCTCCAACAATTCTACCTCTGCACTATGAATTTACTTAAATAATGTGCCTACAGGTTGATATTTGCATGATTTCTACCATTATTTATGATTCTTTGCATGATATTTTCAACACTACATGCATTCAGCTCAAAATATGCTAATAATTTTTAGTTATCTATGGGATGTTAGCATATTTCTCTGTTCTGCTTATTATTTAACATGATTTGCAGTTATGAAAGTGATTTCAATGAAATTAAAATAGAAAAAAGGGTTAAAGAATGAGATTCCCAAAAGTACTTGACTGAGATCACTAATCCACGTACATATTCTGATATAGCAATGAAGAGAAGAAAAATAGAATAATACTTCACAGGACATTCCACAAATCCACATGATCTAGTGCAAATCTTCAAAGGAAAAGTTGACAACAACATGTAATAAAATGAAAGCGCTTCTATTGAACACAACATTCACCATTACACATCTAGAAATCAACTAGAAGATTACGTAAAGTTTACAATTAGGATGTAATTTGAAGCTTCATCTCCATTCAGTATGCTTTAGAACAAGTACATTTACAATGATCTGAAGAAAGAACCTTGACATTTCAACAATTCAATCGTCATTAGTCTCAGTAATCCGATCTCCTATCGGGTCTACAGTAATTGGCCTTATTATTTTGCTAGATATTCTGTCTCTTTTTTTATGTCTCTATATCTCTGTAATTAGACAATTTCTGGCCCCTTTGTAGAACAAAGGCCAGAAAATAGTTACATTGATCCAATGATCAGGATCCTCTCAGAACAACCAATGGTCCAGATGAACAACACGTGCTTTGCCAGTTGGCCATTGTACAACTGGCATATAATATTCTAGCATCTTTGACATAATCCACCTTCCAGCTGTCACACATCATATGACAATGTCCTCCTTCAACTCAGGTTCATGTTGCCTCTGTGTGCAACTCTGTAATTTTCAGCTCAGCTCCAAACAACTCTAACATCCTGCAATAAAACAGACAAGTTTTAAGCATCAGCTTCATTTAATAACTAGCAGGAAGATAAAAATTACATTAAATCAGGTTGAATGTGCAAACACAGATATTGGGTATTAATTTGTGAAAATTTGCATATCCAAATGCATATACAACGTTAAAATGACCGAGTCAACCTATCGTTGACCAAAAACATGCATCGGGTCTCAAAACAGCTTCAAAAACCCTATCGCTTTGCTTTCCCACCTTTTTCCTTGTATATCGCATGCATAATTCCCTGTATATCGGGCATGTATGTTATGAACATGCAAGCACACCGGACATACAACAAATTAATGTTATTTCAAAACTTTTCAATTCCGCAGCATGTATATATCGTTGTATGTATCACTTCATATATTGGCTTGTATATCAGCTTGTACCTATCGCTTGCATATCTTCCAACATACAAACCATCATATACATCCGGCAGACTTATCTCTTTTATATAGACCATGTTTTACTTGCTTTCGGCTCCACTATGTATATACCGATATGCATCTTTCGATATGCATTTAGTATGATGCATTGATTATATCAGATTTAAACTTCCTTTGAATTCCACACTATATGTTCACAATGTATATATCAAAACATACAACAACTCGAAACATACATTGATAAAATCACTTTTAATAATCTTTTGGTTCCAGGCAATGTATATAACCTTGTATATCTGCATTGTATGTAAGACACATACAAACACAAAAATGCACCCAGCGGACTTATCCAAATATTCATTATAACTTTGAACCTTGTCGGGTCCAGTATGCACATTAGTTAATATGAGGCATATTAACTAATATGACCCCCTTCATAGATCGGGATATGATGATGATGCCATCATCATGGACAGGCTTCATTAAAATTTGAAAGGATGATGTCATGGTCATACCGAAAGAAATCGGGAGGTTAAGAAATATGACCCCGATATTGGGGAATATCACCCTCTGAATAAGATGACGTCACGGTTATGTCGGGCTTTTGTATATCGGGGGTCAGAATGATGTCATCGTCATGTTAGGAAAGATCAGTCATATTAGCGAATATGACCCTCATTGAATGCGCGAGTATTCTGACGGGTAGATGACCCTTGGGTATAAATTGACGTGCACATACAAATATGCAGATATTGGATTTTCAAAGTAGGGTGATATTTGTGAATATCAGTCATATTAAAAAATATGACCCCGATGTTTAGGATGTCAGGTTTGACCAGACTTTGACCACACATAACTTCCTTATTTGGCCAAATTTTAGGGTGATGTAAAAGACAAACCTTCCTAGAATTTTGCACTCTTTCACATGGTAAGCTTTTTGAGGAAAGATTTAGATTTTGAGATTTGGGTTCAGACTTCAAGATCATAAATACACCTGACATTAGGCATATGCATACTGACTGATGCTGCTTTTACCATTACTGCCTAGAGCACAAAAGCAAGGGAACAACCTAGCAAAGTTGGGTCCCTGTTTTGCTAAGGCAAAATGGGGCATGTTGTGTAACCACACAAGAAATTGCCACCAAAGAAAACAACACAATTCAAATAATTCAAGAGGTGAGGATAAGTTAAAACATAATGTTCCAACTCCTATTAAGCATGAGCATCCTAATCCTTTCTAAATGGTATCATGTTCATCAATATAACAATGAATTGATAAGGGATCAAGTGTGTGCACGTGATTAATATACTCATCTTGAAAGTGAGTTGAATAAACTAGTGACTAGTGTTAAGCTACATAGTTTGGTTCATCCCTCATAGCCAACTTGGATAGAGCCTTGCTGCCAGTAGGCGTCCATAGCCCTGACAAGGTTATCGTTGCAATTCCCCTAAGTAGAGCCCCACTACTAGCAAGCGTCTATAGCCCCAGTAGAGTTACTTAGATGACTTAATCTAGATTTTCAGTAAATCTATTTTATTATTTTATTTATTTATATTTTGTATTTGATAGAGACTTCATAAGATATAACAGTTGTAACTTCATGATGCAAGGAGTGGTCACTTGCTGAAATTAAGCTGAGAATTGCAATAGTAGCAAGGGAAACCTTTAGATTTTTCACTTAACACCTACACTGATATGTTCAACAAACCCAAGGCTATTCAGTGTGTCATTGTGAGGCTCTCTTTGACTCAAGAAAAAGTAATACTGATGAATATGATACCACAGACCTGATCAAGAGTACCTATACTAACACGAGTTACAACCTATGTAAAAACTTATATCCAACTCCTAGATTCTAACAATTTCTGCAGTGTTCTTAAGTAACGAGGTGCACCAGTTTTGCCTAACCAAAACAAGGACTCAACAACGCAAAACAAAAGAAAACACACAAAGCAAACTGTACAAACAACTAACTACCAAAAGGAAACAACAGAAAACAAAACAAGAAAGCAAAGAAAATAAACAAAACAACTACTCTACCAAACTATACATAAGACACTACAAGGCAAATAAAACCCATGATAAGACCCAAAGACACCTGTATTTGCATACTTCCATTGATTATGCAGGAGCATCAGGGCATTAGTTATGGTTCTAACCCTAGCAAATTCATCCTTATATTCTGAAAAATATTCTTGTATTCTAAATTCACTATATTTCACAGAATAATCTTTGATTTTCAGCAACTGAGGAAGCTCATCATGTTCATGACTAATCTATATGCATGCATTATCTCTTGAATTTCCATAATCAAAATAATAATCAACATCATTTATTGTGGAAAGGAAAAATACAACCTGGTGTATTTCTAGCTCTGTTGGACATGCTTGTTTATTGACAGCTGGTCCTCCATTTGACTTTACACTTTCATTACTTGGCTCAACGTCTGGTCTCACTTCAAATTAAAGGATGTATGGTTCTTGAAGTATTATTTCTTCATCTTTATCCACATCTATTCCTTCATTCTGTATGTATAGTTTATCCTTAAGTTCAAGAAATGTCTCAATGTTCTCTTCAATTCTCTGCACATCAGCATCTAAATGAGTATCTTTATCATCATAACCTGATATACAAAAATTTATCATTTCTAAATCATTTGACTGTAAAGGTGAATTAACATTTGATTGATAGGAATACTTCCCTGTTTCATTTTTAAAATAATGCCATTGGACTGGCATCTGATCATGCACAACAAGTCCAAATCCTTCTGCATCTTTAATTTTCATGAATTGTTTATCAAATAACTCACATTTTCCATCCAATAGAGTGTCTGGTTCCATTAACCTGCAACAATCTTGCATTTGATCATTCAATTTGAAGAAGTCAGCTATAAAATTAAGATTTACTTTCTTTTCTATGACTCCATTAGTTGCTATAATAGGAACTTCATCAGCAACATTGCATTTAAATTGTTCCACCACCTATTTACACCTCTTTATCAACTCATCTCTATCAAAATTGCTAAACTCAGATCCAGAAACATTATCCTGACAAGCGTTTAATAATTCAATATATTTGTCTAGTGTATCATGATCAATTTCATATTTATCTTCCCCCTCATCAAATCTTTCTTGCTGATTGTCTGATAACGTGAAACAAGAAGCACTTTCTTCTATAAGATTTTCAAAGATTCATACATGGACTCTGCCTCACCCTTATTACAAAGTATAGAACTCCAATTCTTACCATAAAATGACTCAAGGAAAGATGTTTCCTCTTCTTTACCTTCTAGAACTGATTCAACTATTGTATTTTCTAAACAACTCATGCTTACGGGTGTTGTATCTCCTTGCTGATCTAAGATCTGAGTCTTCTCCAACATGACCAAGAAAGCGTCACAATCCCTTTCTGAATGCTCTTTGTCATGTAATCTGTACCAGCTTTCAATTAGGACATCATCAGTGGATAAACCTAATATTTGACTACACTGTATATTTCTAGACAAGTATAATTCAAAATCTTTATAGCGGTCCACTTCAATGTCTGGACAACTAATAATTTTTAGTGTTGTATCCACTTGTTGCTCTAGAATCTCTTCATTTTCCTGCTAGACTTCATCCCTGAACACATCTAGGAAAAATATTAGTCCTTTCAAATATAAATCCAACCTTGTAAGAAAAGTTAGACAATTAATTTCACTATGCTCCACAATCTAGTGTATCCTACAACAACTGGACAAACCAAAGTTAGATAAACTTTGAGGATAAAGCTACGTATTCAAAGTTTCCTGAAATAAAGGAATGTTAACTTGACAATTGTCCTCATATGCATCCATCAAAATGAGACAAGTTATTTTTAATTTTTTAGGATTTTGAAATTTTAATGAGGTCTATCATATCTCAGAATAAAACTTGAAAGCTCAGAAAATCAATCGAATCTTTAAAGCTTTGGGCTAGATCTTTGCAAGGATGTAGTCAAAACCTCTCAGATAAGAGATATTTATAGACATTAACTCAAATGATGAAATATTTTTGGAATATTTGCAGAAATCTAGAAATTTCTTGTTCAGGCCCTCCTTCTAGCACCAATTTATGTTGATGATGATGTTAGTCACAACCAAACATGAAATAAAAGTTACACAACAACCCTTATTTATCTTGAAAGATACGATGAATTCAAAGAATTCATGATCCCAAGTCTCCTTTGATTAATTCATAATCTACTGATGTTACTCAGTGGTTAATGTGTGTTGTTGTTTTCCATTCAGAGGCCTTACGTCCTCCAGTAATTTCTGCAAAGTTCCTCTAAATTCTTCCAAATATCCTGTCCTTTATGTCTACCCTACATAAATCTCCAACAATTCTACCTTTGCACTATGAATTTACTTAAATAATGTGCCTACAGGTTGATATTTGCATGATTTCTACCATTATTTGTGACTCTTTGCATGATATTTTTAACACTACATGCATTCAGCTCAAAATATGCTAATAATTTTTAGTTATCTACAGGATGTCAGCATATTTCTCTATTCTGCTTATTATTTATCATGATTTGCAGTTATGGAAGTGATTTCAATGAAATTAAAATAGGAAAAAGGGTTAAAGAATGAGATTCCAAAAATTACTTGACTGAGATCACTGATCCACGTACATATTCTAATACAGTAATGAAGAGAAGAAAATTAGAATCATGCTTCACCAGGACATTCCACAAATTCGCATGATCTAGTGCAAATCTTCAAAGGAAAAGTTGACAACTGTTGGCAAGAGACACTATATGTATTCATGGTTGTTGTCATTGATGGAAACAAAGGTCATCCCACATATCCGCAAGTCATGGTGTGTCTCTACCGGAAGTCAGAATGAAGATTGTTGTGGTCCGGTGAACAAGAACAGAGCATGTGGCAAGGTCCGACAGATTGGTCCGGATCTCTCAGAGGAAGTGTCTTGGTGTAGTGCGGATTTGGGGAAGTCAAGAGGACTACCTTGAGTGGTATATTCCAAACATTTAGCCTCCGGTGATGGACAAGGAAAAATATATGAATAGTTGAATACCGGATTCCTGAGTGACAGTGAGAACAGAGGAAGAACTGACTGACAGAACATCAGACTATTTTCCGGATGTGTTACTGTTGATGGTAAAGGTTGTGAAGGTATGAATCATGTTTGGCCGACATGATTAATGATATCTACAAGTATATGCTTGATCCGCATTACTTGATGTGCAAGGATTCAGCCGACAGAACAGAGTTTGTGAGAAAAAATAGACTGTTCCGGATGCCGACTAGAAAGATAATGAAATCACTAGTGCGGATATATATAGAGGATGGATTTTGTTGTGAGATGTGCAGTTGCGTGATGGTGTATGCGAATAAGTGCAGAGCAGAGCAGAAGTAGTAAGAAAGATCCAGTATGTGAAAGAAAAGCAGAATAAAGAGCAAAGGAAAGATGAAGTGCAGCAGATCAGTGTACTGAGCCTAACCGGAACTGAACTCCAGCATATATAGATGCTTCCAATCAGTTCAAGTATTATACAACATTCTTTTGTAGACAGTGTGTCTCCTTGTAGGTAGTGTGCCTCTTTGTGAGCAGTGTGCTCAGGCAGTGAGCCCTAATTGGCAAGTGCCATTTTGTAATTCTTTATTCTTCTAACAGAGAATAATCTTTGGGTTAATCACCCCGTGGTTTTCTCCCTTAACAGGGTTTCCACGTCAAAAATACTGTGTCATGTGTTTTCTCATTTCATGGTAATGTTTGTTTGTTTGATTCAATGCTGCATTGATTAATAAGAAAGTTCAAAAGAAGAAATAATTAGGATAACTGATTCACCCCCCCTCTCAGTTATCAACAGACAACAACATGCAATAAAATGAAAGCACTTCTATTGAACACAACATTCACCATTACACATCCAGAAATCAACTGGAAGATTACGTAAAGTTTACAATCAGGATGTAATCTAAAGCTTCATCTCCATTTAGTATGCTTTAGAACAAGTACATTTACAATGATCTGAAGAAAGAACCTTCACATTTCAACAATTCAATCCTCATTAGTCTCAGTAATCTGATCTCCTATTGGGTCTACAGTAATTGGCCTTATTGTTTTGCCAGATATTCCATCTCTTTTTTTCTGTCTCTATATCTCTGTAATTAGACAATTTCTGGCCCCTTTGTAGAACAAAGGCCAGAAAACAATTACATTGATCCAATGATCAAGATCCTCTCAGAACAACCAACGGTCCAGATGAACAGCACGTGATTTGCCAGTTGGCCATTGTACAACTAGCATAGAATATTCTAGCATCTTTGACACAATCCACCTTCCAGCTGGCACACAGCATATGACAATGTCCTTCAGCTCAAGTTCATGTTGCCTTTGTGTGCAACTCTGCAATTTTTTAGCTCAGCTCCAAACAGCTCCAACATCCTGCAATAAAATAGACAAGAATTAAGCATCAGCTTCATTTAATAACCAGCAAGAAGATAAAAATTACATTAAATCAGGCTGAATGTGCAAACACAGATATCGGGTATTAATATGTGAAAATTTGCATATCCAAATGCATATACAGTGTTAAAATGACCGAGTCAACCTATCGTTGACCAAAAACATGCATCGGGTCTCAAAATAGCTTCAAAAACCCTATCGCTTTGCTTTCCCGCCTTTTCCCTTGTGATGCATGCATAATTCCTTGAATAACGGGAATGTATGTTATGAACATGCAAGCGCACTGGACATACAACAAATTAATGTTATTTCAAAACTTTTCAATTCCGCAGCATGTATATATCATTGTATGTATCACTTCATATATTGGCTTGTATATCAGCTTGTACCTATCGCTTGCATATCTTCCAACATACAAACCATCATATACATCCGGCGGACTTATGTCTTTTATAGACCATATTTTACTTGCTTTCAGCTCCGCTATGTATATACTGATATGCATCTTTTGATATACATTTAGTATGATGCATTGATTATATCAGATTTAAACTTCCTCTGAATTCTACGCTGTATGTTCACAATGTATATATCAAAACATACAACACGAAACATACATTGATAAAACCACTTTTAATAATCTTTTGGTTCTGGGCAATGTATATAACCTTGTATATCTGCATTGTATGTAAGACACATACAAACACAAAAATGCACCTGGCAGACTTATCTGAATATTCATTATAACTTTGAACCTTGTCGGGTCCAGTATGCACATTAGTTAATATGAGGCATATTAACTAATATGACCCCCTTCATAGATCACGATATGATGATGATGGCATCATGGACAGGCTTCATTAAAATGTGAAAGGATGACGTCATGGTCATACCGAAGGAAATCGGGAGGTTAAGAAATATGACCCTGATATTGGGGAATATCACCCTCCAAATAAGATGACGTCATGGTTATGTCGGGCTTTTGTATATCGGGGGTCATAATGATGTCATCGTCATGTTAGGAAAGATCAGTCATATTAGCGAATATGACCCTCATTGAATGCGTGAGTATTCTGACGGGTAGATGACCCTTGGTTATAAATTGACGTGCGCATACAAATATGCAGATAGTGGATTTTCAAAGTAGGGTGATATTTGTGAATATCAGTCATATTAAGAAAATATGACCCCAATGTTTAGGATGTCAGGTTTGACCAGACTTTGACTACACATAACTTCCTTATTTGGCCAAATTTCAGGGTGATGTAAAAGGCAAACCTTCCTAGAATTTTGCACTCTTTCACATGGTAAGCTTTCTGAGGAAAGATTCAGACTTTGAGATTTGGTTTCAAACTTCAAGATCACAAATACACCTGACATTAGGCATATGCATACTGACTGATTCTACTTTTACCATTACCACCCAGAGTGCAAAAGCAAGGGAACAACCTAGCAAAGTTGGGTCCTTGTTTTGCTAAGGCAAAAAGGGGTGTGTTGTGTAACCACACAACAGATGGTAATTAATGTTTACAGGTTGGATAATCTTAGGAGAGAGAAGGTGAATGCCTAAGATGAGTTAGAAAATGTTTCTATAAGTATTTTCCATTTATTAGTTGCTGCAATACAGATTTGAGGTACTCGGGTGCTCTCAGAATGTTGTCAAATTGAAGACTGGTGGAGAGAGTTGAAGTGTTGTTGTATTGTAAATCATTTTCAGATTAATACAAACATTGGACCTCTTTCCTATGTGGAGTTTTTTACCTGAAAGGGTTTTCTCCACATTAAATATTTGTTATGTGTTCATATTTCTGATTTTGCATTTCTGTGAAGCATAGTTTTGTTTCTGTGTTACAATCTCTATTAATAACACACAGTTAAAGATTGCAGAAATTTATATTGAATCAAATTTCCATTAAAGTAGTGTTGCTTTCATTTCTAACATTTGGTAGCAGAGCCTCGCCAGCTTTGACTCTTGAGTGGTAGTGTGGAAGCTATAGCTGCAGTGGGAGATTTGGTTATGTTTGCTTTGTAGATCTTGTGTTGTTATTATGGTTGCATCCACCTTTGCATCAACCTCTCGATTGGACATTGAGAAGTTCAACGGAACGGGGTATGAGTTGTGGAAGCTGAAAATGGAAGATTTGTTGGAAGAGAGAAACCAATGGTTGGCTGTCCAAAAAGAGAAGAAACCTGATGATGTCTCTCAAGATGAGTGGGATAGACTGGATAAGAAGGCACGGGGAACCATCCGATTGTGTCTTTCAGACTCTGTCCTGTTGAATGTCGCAAAGGAAGAGACTGCATACAAGTTGTGGGAACAGTTGGGTGAGATCTATCAAGCCAAGAGTATGGTAAATAAACTTTATTTAAAAAGAAAATTGTTTTCCATGAAAATGCGAGAAGGTGAATCAGTTGCAGAGCATTTAAATTCTTTTAATTTGTTAGTGAGTCAGCTTGATTCAGTAGATGTTGAGGCTAGTGAGGAAGATAAATGTATCTTACTTCTTTGTTCTTTACCTGAGTCTTGGGAGAATGTTATCCTTGCTATCACTGCTAACATTGCGGATCCAAAGTTGGATGTTCTTGTTTCAGTGCTACTGTCATAGGAATTGAGGAAGAAGAGTTTGAATAGTTTAGGGGATGCTCTCAATGTCAGGGGAAGGTCTAAGGAAAGAGGACCTAAAGGAGATCAGAAAGGGGCTAAGGACAAGTCCAAGGGCTGGTCTAAGACTCATGGTAAAAAGAACAAAGTTAAGTGTTGGAACTACGATAAAAGGGGACATGTGAAGAACGAGTGCAGAAATCCCAAGAAACAATGGGAGAGTGCTTTGGATAAGTCCTCGAATGCAGGTGAAGAAGTTTTACTTTCTGCATGTAATCTTGTTTCTAATGATCACTGGTTGGTTGACTAAGGATGCATGTTTACTCCTCATAAGGAATGGTTCTCCTCATATGAAGAATATGATGGAGGTAATATCTACCTTGGTGACAACTCTACATATCCGATTGTCAGGAAAGGAAAGGTATTGTTGTGTTTTAGTGATGGGAGGATTAAAACCCTCCCTGGTGTTTTGCATGTTCCTGGATTAGCTATAAATTTGATTTCAGTTTCGAAGTTGAATGATTTAGGAATGCATGTGACATTTGACAAGCATGGCTACACATTAGTGAGAGGGAACTTGGTGGTAGCGAAGGGGAAGAGATTCAGAAGCCTGTTCAAGCTTGAAGACACTACAGTTTATAATGCCTCTTATGTATCTGAGAAAAATACTAAAAATGCATGTATGTTGTGGCACCATAGATTGGGCCACGCAAGCAATAATGTATTAAAAACTATTAAGAATAAAAAATTGTTGGATGGTTTCTCATATTCTAATGAGCACTTTGATTTCTGTGAGCATTGTGTGTTTGGTAAACAAAACAGAAAGTCATTTCCTTCAGGAAGCAATAGAGCAAAAGAGAAGTTAGAAATTATTCATACGGATGAGTTTGGACCTGTGGATAATGAATCTATCAGAAAATATCACTATTTTGTAACCTTCATTGATGATGTATCCAGATTTACATGGATTTATTTTATGAAGCATAAATATGAAGTTTTCACTAAGTTTATAGAATTCAAAGTCTTAGTAGAGAACCAATTAGGTTTAAAGATAAAAATATTAAGATCTGACAATGGAGGGGAATATTGTTCTAAGGAATTTGATGAGTTTTGCAAGCATTCAGGTATAATTAGACAAAAAACAACTCCGTATATACCACAGCAGAATGGTGTTGCAGGAAGGATGAACCGAACAATTATGGAAAGGGCCAGAAGTATGCTTAGTGATGCACAGTTGGATAAATGCTTTTGGGTAGAGCCTGTGTGTACTGCTTGCTATTTGCTAAATAGATCTCCTTGTAAGGCTCTTGATTCGACACCTTATGAAGTGTGGACAAGTAAGAAACCTTCTGTTTCACATTTAAGGGTTTTTGGCTCTGAGGCTTTTGTTCATGTGCCTAAGGAAAAGCGATCTAAGTTGGATCCAAAGGCTGAAAAATGTACATTCATTGGATATGGTGATAATATAAAAGGTTATAAGCTTTGGAATCCACTAACCCGCAAGATTATCTTTTCTAGAGATGTTATTTTTAGGGAACTTAGAGCTATTTCTGAACCTGAGCAGCCAAAAGAAAAAGATGAAAATGTAAAGAAGGTCCACTTTGATTTTAGAGCAGTAAGATGCACCTCAAGAAGAACAGAATGATGGATTGGGGGGTGAAGAAGAAGAAGAAGATTCAAGTAGTTCTAATAAAGATGAATTTGTTGTTATAGAAGAAGTTGGTGCAGATGATCATGCAGAAGAACGAGTAGAGTCTCTTACTCCACCCTTGAGGAGATCCACAAGGTAATGGAATCCAGTTGATAGGTATAGCCCACCAGATTTTTGTTGTGTATATGCTTTATTGAGTACTAATGATGAACCTAGATTCTATAGGGAAGCTCTTTTTGCAGATGATAGTGAGTCTTGGCAGTTAGCCATGCATGAGGAGATGATGGCTTTAGACTCTTGTAACACCTAGGATCTTGTTCATTTTCCCAAAGGAAGAAAGGCCATAGGTTGTAAGTGGGTCTTCAAAAAGAAATTTGGAGCAGACGGGTCATTGGAGAAGTACAAGGCTAAACTGGTAGCTAAGGGCTACTCCCAGAGAGAGGGAGTTGACTTTGGTGAGATATTCTCTCTTGTTGCTAAATTGACTTCTATTAGATTTCTCTTATCCATTGCTATAGCTTATGCTTGAGAAATTGAGTAAATGGATGTTAAGACTGCGTTCTTGCATGGAGATCTTAAAGAAGAAATTTATATGCAACAACCTACAGGTTTTGAGGTAAAAGGGAAAGAACATTGGGTTTGTAGGTTAAAGAGGTCTTTTTATGGTCTAAAACAGTCCCCCAAAATGTGGTATCAAAAGTTTGACTCATTTGTTTTGAAATTGGGTTTTGTTAGAAGCAAGGAGAATCATTGTGTTTACATTCATTGTGTTGATGATTCTATACTGGTTATTGCTTTGTATGTTGATGACATGTTGTTTTTCAGCAATACTAAGGGTATGGTCAGTGAGCTTAAAGCCTAACTTTCAGGTGCATTTGAGATGAAGGATCTTGGTGCTGCAAGGTATATTTTGGGAATGGAGATCAGGAGGGACAAAGTTAACAGAAATCTTTGGTTGTCACAAAGTAAGTATGTGAATACTATTGTGCAGAGGTTTAGTTTGCAAGACTGTAACCCAATTAGAGTTCTTTTACCCATTGGTACTAAGCTTTCATTAGATATGTGTCCAAATACTAAAGATGATCTTGAGGATATGTCTAATGTGCCATATGCTAGTGTTGTAGGGAGTTTGATGTATGCAATAGTTTGCACTGGACCAGATATTGCCCAAGCATTGGGAGTTTTGAGCAGATTTATGTCTAACCCTGTAGACAACATTGGAACTATGCGAAGAGGGTTTTTAAATATCTTGCAGGTACTCCTGACCATTGTTTGGTTTATTCTAGTACTAGTAGTGCTGATAAATCTTTAGACATACAGGGTTTTGTTGATGCAGATTGGGCAGGTGACTTGGATAGTCGAAGGTCCACTAGTGGCTATGTGTTTACTCTGTTTGGAGGTGTAGTGAGTTGGATGAGTAAGAGGCAGCCCACAGTTGCTTTGTTCACTATAGAAGTAGAGTATATGGCTACTACTCATGTCTCTAAGGAGGCAGTTTGGTTGAGGAGACTGTGTATAGGTATTGGTTTTGATTGCAGGATCATTCAGATTGGTTGTGATAGCCAGAGTGTTATCTGTTTGGCCAAGAATCCCATGTATCATGCTTGGACTAAGCATGTTGATGTTCAGTATCACTTTGTTCGAGAATTGGTTGCAAATGGAGAGATTGAGCTAAAGAAGATAGACACTCAGGAGAATGTTACAGATTCATTGACCAAGCCTGTGAGCACAGAGAAGTTTGTATGTTGTAGAGAGGCCATGGGTCTTGTTTCTAGTGCCTGATTATTTTTCATTTGTTTTCCTATGGGTTGATTTACAATGTATAATGTCAAGTGGGAGAATGTTGGAATAAGGTGCCATTAACCTTGTAAATTGCAATATTGTATTTTATTCCATTTATTATTTGTTATTTGTAATTACCCATAAGGGAATGAGGTAGTCTCATTAACAGTTGTAATTTCAGAGTTACCGACGACAGTTACGGAGTGACATTTACTATTGGCAAATGTAAAAACTCATGGTAAATGAGGATAAGCATGCTCCCTTGAGGAATATACTATTTTTGGCATGTATGACAACTGTCATAATGTTTGGTGAGCAAATCTATGACAGCTACAAGTTTTCATAAGATTCTGTGATTCTATGACGCATATGACGGATATGTTAGTTGTATATTTGCTATATTTAGCCCAAGGTTCATACCTTGGAAAGATACTCTTTTGTGGAATCTATGACGGTTATGCCGCATCATAAGATGCTGTAAGAGGCCAGATTTAGTCTTGGGAGCCCAACCTTTGCATGGCTATTTTTGGACAAGTGTAAGATGCTTGTAAGATGGTAATTAACATTTATAGGTTGGAAAATCTTAGGAGAGAGAAGGTGAACACCTAAGATGAGTTAGAAAATGTTTCTATAAGTATTTTCCATTTATTAGTTGCTGCAATACAGATTTGAGGTACTCAGGTGCTACCAGAATGTTGTCAGATTGAAGACTGGTGGAGAGAGTTGAAGTCTTGTTGTATTGTAAATCATTTTCAGATTAATACAAACATTGGGCCTCTTTCCTATGTGGAGTTTTTTACCTGAAAGGGTTTTCTCCACGTTAAATATTGTGTTATGTGTTCATATTTCTAATTTTGCATTTCTATGAAGCATAGTTTTATTTCTGTGTTACAATCTCCATTAATAACAAACAGTTAAAGATTGCAGAAATTTATATTGAATCAGATTTCCATTGAAGTAGTGTTGCTTTCATTTCTAACAGAAAGGTCATAATAGAGGCGGTCTCCTAGTATCCTTGACCTTACAAGAGTATCAAGGGTCATCCTAGGAGGGCTAAACAACACATAACACATCATAGGGGAAACACAACACAGAGGTAAAGGGTTAGAAATACTTACCTGTAAGCACAACCGAGCTAGCGGTTGTCAACAAGCAAATCATCATCTTCCCACTCCCAAATGTTAGAAGAAAGTGGGACATAAGGTACCATAGCCCAACTTTTGTTCTTGTCTTTAAGTTGTTAATTCTTAAGCTCTTCTTGGTTTGTTTCAATGTTAGGTGAAATGTTTTCTTGTCGATGTGCATTTTGTTGGGCAAAGGCTTTTCTTCTTCTCCTTCTTTCTCTTTCTTGTCTATTTCTTCTTGTTTTGTTGCTTATATCTTCAAAAGTATTGTCATGTTTTTCTATAGGTTTTTGCATGTTAGAGGAGGAAGCACCATGTTCAAATCTCATTTGTCTTGATGAAATGTTTTGTTCTCAACGACTCACTCTCGGTCTCTATAAGGATGGTGGGGGAGGAACCTCAGCATACAGTCTGTTTCTTTTCTCTCTAGGAATTTCTTGTAATGCGGGTTGTTCATCTCTTATTGTTTCTTACGTAGAAGGATTGGCCACTCGATGTAATAATTTTGCTTTGTATTTTCTATATCCCAAGAAGTTAAAATTTGTTCATGGCTCCGGTTCCTCGTCAGATCATGACCAAAAGTAATCAAGGTTGAAGTTTTGTCTTGTAACCAAGGGTTTATGTTTATTGCGATGAATAGTATGCACTTGTCCATTCAAAGGAAATTTTACACAGTTGTGAATTGTTGAAGGGATAACTTTCATAGCTTGTAACCATGGGTGTCCTAATTTTATGTGAAAAGGTCAGATAGAGGGAGAACATCAAATAGTTGTTCTACAGACTTATCAAATATCGTGACCAATAAGGATATCTTCCCAGAAGTGTTTATAAAGTTTGCCTTATGTGTCTTAATCATCATATCAGAAGGATCATAGAAATATTGTACCAAACCATGCGAATAAAGGAACTCCTCCATTGCCACATTAGTCATGTAATTAGGATCTACAAGTGTTCCATCCATCAGATTTTCCATTATCTTCATAGTGATATAAAGAGGTCCTTCAATTTCTCTAATTGTTCTATCATGAGGTGTAAACACAATATCGGGTTCAGGGACCTTTCTTTTCATATAAGGCCTAGGAGGGAACCTAGTGTTATTGTTGCAATTAGAAGCCATGTGTATATGTTTTCAAATCAATGTAAAATCAGATTTCAAAAGGTTTTCAAAACTTATGTAAGGGACAAATGCAAAATTATGTAAGTTATGACCTAAAATGCTTGATTTTTCAACCTTTTTCACAATTTTCAATGTAAATGACTAAAAAGAAGAGGTGTTGTGAAGAATGTTAAGAGGGGCAGAAAATAATAAGCTCAATATTAGTTTTATAATGCAATAATATCCTTCACAACACACCTATAATGCAATTCTAGAGTGACGATAAGGCAAAATCTAGTGAAAATGTGAGGTTTTCAAACCTTAGACATGAAATTTTGCAAGAAAGACACTATGATGAAACACTACAATTAGAAATCAGTCCTAAATGAGTGTTTAAAATAGTAGTAAAATATGAAACAAGATTTTAACTATAAACCCTAGCTAATGCAAAACTAGGTTTTTATGAAAAATGCACAAGTTCAAGCAATTTTTAACAAATTAAGCATGAAAATTCAATGCAAATGAATAATAAATGATGAATTTATGTAATTTAAATCAGATCTAATGAAAATAATAGAAATTAAATGAAATTAAATGTAAATTAATTCAAATTATATGAAAATGCAAGCCTAAAATGCCAAATTTTTCAAAAATTTTAATTTTTTTGTAATTTTTCAAATGCAATAAGAATATAATGAATGAAATGAATGCAAATATGAAGTACAACACTCAGAAAGGTGCAAAATTTATTAAAAACATGTGTTCACCAAAATGTTTTATAGGAAAAGGAGGGGTTTCAATTTCAAGGGCAAATCCTCCTTTCACATCTAACATTCAAGGACATAAATCAAGGGAAGCCAGAATATCTTGTAATAGGGCTCTACTATAGATTTAGTGTCCCGTAGAATGAAGAGAAAACTTAAAATTTGCTAACTAATTGATCAATTAAAGTCCAATTATGCTAACAACCCTAATTTCGTAAAATCATAAACAAATGGACAAATCTTGACAAATGCTTGCACATAGAGATATCAAATGATAATTAGATACGTACCAGATTTCAAGATTCTGTATGTGGAAAAGTTGAGGACTAATGAGCGGGCACCAGAGTCCAATGCACTAGTTTCTGTCGGGATCTCTGACTTGATTGTCTGCAACTTATTTCTGTTGTTCTAGGGATTTCACTATTTTGAGATCTGGAGGACTAATGAGTGAGTACCCTAGTCCAGGTGTTGCTTTTATGCTTTCCTCTACACTTTTGACACTCTGTTATGCTTCCCTACAACTCCACTCCTTCCGCTTCAGCCACCTATAACCAACAATCACAGAAAAAGGGGCTAGGAGTTGTGGTGTTTAGAGGCTTGCCTCGGTCAAGCCCTGGAGAGACTTTCAAGTCTTCTAAACACCATTGTTAGATAAAGAGTGCGTATCCCTAAGGGATAGAGGCAAAAACCAATTGATAAATGATTTAAAACACAAAGAAATATCACTTTGGAGGTGTAGCTCGCATGTAGATGATAATCTTTCACTTCATGAGAAGATGATTCCAAATCTACATACAAAAATACAATAACAAGACAAGTCTACTTTGCAACAATGAATATTTTGAATCCTCTAAAATCACAAGTTGGCCAAAAGTGCATAATCATCTTCTAGTTTACAAATGAATCCCTAAACATGCTTATACATGCAACTAAACACATTCTCGCTAATAATTTCATAATTCAAACTTACGGTGTCGGCATAGGACCTAATTAATGATCACATAACTGGCAATGGAATTCATATCTTGCCTAAAACAGGGCAGGACTAGGGCATCAACGCCCAAGTCCTCCCTCCCTATTTCAGTTAGGACTTGTCACAATAGCACCCCCTAGGTTCTATTTACCATAAAACTTAGGGGTTTTCTCATCGGGAGTTAACATGAATATGCAAGATGATCAAAATGCTTTCTAAAGGACTTGGGAGTTAAACATAGCAGGGAAAAAGTCCTAGGGAGACATTTTTTGATGTAACAACATGGAAAGAGGAATGGAACTTAGGATAACCTTTAATGGTGGAGGGTACTTGCCAAAATGATGACAATGGGGAATTTTTGACATTGGAGTGAAAAGAGAGATGTTACAAGATTAGGGGACATGTGCTTGAGCATTATGAATTGATTGGGAAGGTGAATGCCACAAATTTTATTTTTCATTGAAGTGTGACATAATCACCAATCCTAATTTAGTGAGGCAATTTCCTAGTTACTTGAGCAAAAGTTTGAAACTAGCATGTGAAGGTTATTCTACAACCTCTATGATATTGACCATGCCTTGGCCATTCTTTCCAAGTCCCTTTCCAACACACCCCATCTTGGATAACATCCTTGAATCAAATACTTTAGTGCAACTTTTAAAACCATTAAAATATTCTAAGGGAAAGAAAATAAATTTGGTGAAGCATTTTCTATGCATAGCTATGTTTGGGTATATGCATTTTTCATGGACAAAACCCTTTTTCTTTCCACTCCTTCACCAATAAACTTTTCTAACATCTCATCCTTGGCTTGCAACTCTACTTGCAAAATTTGCATGGTGTCCAATAGGATTTCTCCATGACCTAATAACTAGAGTTGGAATTCCCCATTCTCTTCTTGTAAGGATCACATCAACTTCCTCAAGCCTTGGTTCTCCTTTTGAATGAGCTAGTTATCTCTTTCCAACTATACAATTATATTCTTCTTGGCTTTTCCCATGGATGTACACCCTATAAACAACAAATTACACTTTCAAAAAATAGAAATTGGCTACACAAGGGTCTTAGAAAACCCTTAGGCAGAAGCAAAGACTACTCTCACAATGTTTGATCTAAAAACATGGAGGATATCCCTCATGCATTATTCATCATAAATAGTTACTATTATAAACACTATGGACACCTTCTAACCTATTGTTTCTCCATCTCCAATGTCTATGACAACAACATGAGATGTTCATACATATCCATACATTGTAAACAAATCAAGAATAACAACTCAATGCAAGAAATACAAACCATGCATTGCAACACAAACACTTACACCAATATAGAAATCCTCTAATATGGAGAAAACTCTAGAAGAGTGAGCACATTCTCCTCATGACACTAAATCATAAGTGATTACAAGTGTTTCCATGCCTCATGGGCTAATACATTTAACATGCTAATAACCTCCTTCCTTAAGAACAATAGTAAAAAAATGGTTTCCATGGAGGAAAATAATGAGAGAAAAGTTGTCCAAGAGCTCCAACTACTTCTAAAATATCCAACCCACATTGTACTAACTTGTCCAAAAGTTCCAACAATGCTTAAAATCATGTCTAAGCCTTCCCTATAACCTCCCACATGTGAGAAAATGGAATACCAAATTCCTCAAAGATGATTTGAAATGGCAAAACCTTAATAGTCTATGTATCACTTACACTATAAGATGAATCTATCATATTTCCTTTAGGGGTGATTATAAATTTACCATGGTAAGTGACAAATTTGTGAGGTGTTTGCATTTTTTTTCCTATGCACACAAAAAATTCACCCAATTTAGTTTTCTACCATGCTTTAAGACCTATACTTTGGTTTTCAATTATCCCAAGGTTTTTTGAATCACCCTAGGTATTGCCCTAGTAGGAATGTAGTTTCCTCTTTGCTCTACTACCTCAAACACATACCAAAACTTGGTTACAAGTCACAAAAGAACACCTTTCCATTCCATGACAACTCTTAACCCTAGTCTAGCATTATTGATCCAATTTTTAGATCATTAAATGCCTCACAATTTGGGGGGTTGAATTGTTGCAAGATTGTTTTTAAGCTCTTTCTCTTTCTTTGCAACACTAGATATGTCTTTTACATTACTATTTGTGAGTAAAATGACACAATATTTCCTTGCAACAATATTGGAGATGCAATATTTTCCTAAAATTATATTGGATGGAACTATCAATCATGACAAGAATATATGGAGGCCTTTTTCAAAAAGTGAGGTCTTATTCCCCATCTTTTGGGAGACATTCCATAATCAATAAGTTCATACAAGTACCTTGAGTGGATCAATAACTAGCATTTTTTGTGGTCACTTTTGGTTCTACTAAATCCTTGGCTTTTCAACATCACATTGAGGACATTAAGTGTTATTCTATTTCTTGGTGGATCCTATTGTAGTTATTTGATGATAACTTGTCTAATGTTTCCCTATATGCCATATTTATATCTAATGATATTGATAATTCTGATGAGGATGAATTAGATCTTGAAGAATCATACATGGGTTATTCTATATTTTCATGTTGTAATGCATCTTTTGACACTATTTTCTTTTAGGATCTTTCCCTCATGAGAGAGCCACTTCTTTAGTATTCTTATTTATGTCACAATGGTTGCTTTTTTGTTGAATCTCATACTAATGATCCTCCTTATTGCTTGGAGGACATTGAATTTTTGTTTGACAAGACTCCTCATATGATGTTATTGGGATCTCTTCATCACTTTTCTAGTATTCTCATATTCATGACATGGGTTGTCTATTTGTAGAATCTCAACTTGATGATTTTCCTCATTTCGTAGAGGACCTTTTTTTTTGTTTGATGAGAGTTCCCACATGGTTGTTTTTTGAAGCTTATCAATCACATTCTGATCTACCTATCCTTATGGGTCTTGTTTCAATGGATGTACAAATGGTACCTATAGTTTACCCTCCTCTACATTGTGATCCACCTTGTCTTGTGGATCTTTCTTTTCTACTTAACGGTTCACCTTGTCATGTGGATATTCTAATGGATACTTTAAGTGTACATATCGATGAATTTCCTATTTTGTGGACATTCCGCTTATGTACGATCCATCTATATTTACTAGTTCTTACCCAATGACAACTATTACATGGAATGATTCTAGGATATATTCATCATCACATTCAAAGAACATCAAGCTAGTACTAGATGATTTCTTGTTGCTTCTTTCATATCATGTTTTGAAGTGGGAATAATTTTGACATGAACCTCTTTGTTCATATTTATTCCTAGGGGGATGGATGTTGTTTAATGTAGGAAAACCTTCTTCAACATTCTATACATGCCCATCTTCATCAATTTGCAACTATTTGGTGCATCTATTCATCTTTCCAATGAAAAACAACACTTGTTTTTTACATCTTCTTGGGGACTTCCTAGTTCTCTCTTGTTTCTCCCTCTCTTCTTGGGATCATCTCTTCTATATCTCTTTATTTTCCCAAGGGATTATATTATTCTAAATGGACACCTAATAAAGCCTTATTGTCAAGAGCCATAGCTTAAGATTTGCCTCATTTTTAATTTTGTTACACTAGGATAGTTGTCTTTTTTCAAATTAGAATAGATTTTTCTTTGTCCATGTCACACTACGATATTTAAGTTTACTTAGGTAGTGCAATATTCTCTTTGTGATAGTTAGCCATGTATATTACATGTCATGTATTGTCCACATGATTGACACATGTTAGACTTAGCTAGATTAGGTAGAGTTGCTATCCACCTATTATATTATTAGGCAGAGTTAACATCCAACTATCATGTCATTGTTAGCTTCACTGTTGCCCTATATAAATAGGGTATTCTATGTATTTTTCAAATTAACTTGATTATCATAATATAATTGTACTATTTTTCTTATGAATGTTAGCTCTTGTGTGAGATCTTTGTGGAAAGTTTGTTGGTTTGTAGAATATAGGACATAGGAATATACTTATTTGTTCCTACATTCTTGAGGAGCATGTTTGGACTACTCTATATTTTCTTACATAAGTTCTAATTTGGCCACCAAATTCTTGTTGACAAATGAGATCCAAGAGTTTAGGCATAATTTGTTTTATTATGAATGTGCTACCTCCTAATTTTAATTTTTGTGTCACTAGATCTTGTTGAGATTAAGGTGTCTCAACCGTAGAGTCCTTTCTGGTGTTTCCCATTTTTTAGGAGGTGAAAAAGTAGTTTTGCTTTTTTATTTTCTAGAAATGATGTTTTTAAGAAATTCTGGGAAAAAGTTGTTTTGTGCTTTTTGCTTTTTACTTTTTCTCAAAAAGTTGTTTTTGCTTTTTGTTGAGAAAAACAAGGAGTGCCACCTCAGTTGACCTTGGGTCTTGTTTAGCAGGTTTCTATTGCAAGAAGTTACCATTTATGGAAAATCTTATCCTTATCTCTTTGGATCACCCATGAACATGATATGTTTTGTTTTTTGGAAATTTGATTTGGAAAATATTTTCATGTTGGAAAAGATTTTCGATTTGGAAAATATTTTCAAGTTGGAAAATATTGTTTTTTAGGAAGTGGACAACTAGGATTTAGAAAGCATAAGTTGTTATGGCTTTAAAACAAATTTGAAAGTGAATGCTTTGTATGCTTTTGCAGGGGAGTTGGTGGAGAAAGCTAAGCCAACTTTTTGAGGGCTTTTGCTTTTGTAGCTCTTGCATTATGTTGTATTCAGTGTGTTTGAAGAGGTTGTTTTGATGCAAGGTTATACTGTCAGTTTTCCTCTAGAAAAGCAAGATGTAAATCTCCATGTTAAGGCTTTGAGCCTGCAAGTGTATTGTAACATTGTTGTTGCAAATTAATACATTGGTTCGATGCTTTGGAGTGTGGGGTTTTTTACCTGAAAGGGTTTTCCCCACTTATATTGGTGTTTCTTCTTTTCTGTATATTTTCTTCTTCTTTCATGATCTTAAAGTGTTAATTTACATGTCATTATGCTGCTGAAGTTTTCTTAGATCTGTAAGTTACATTATCTTTCCTCTAAGGGTTAATGTGATGGGAAATCAACTATGTCTGTTTCCGCTTTAAGAGCATAGTAGTATGTTCTTGCATCAAGTTATTGAATATCTGTTTAAGATAAAATATAGGATGTTGTGAGGAGCATGTTGGGTTCTCTTTCCCTTTCAATTGGTATCAGAGCTACGGTGGTTCCATGGTGTTTAAGGTTCTGGGTATTTCTTCTGTTGTGATTTATTAGATTGGTAAGGTTGAGGGAATCTGTAGGAAGGAATTGGTTGATTATTAATCCTTGTTTGAGTGGAAGTCTTATAGTTGATCTTTTTTTCAAGTTACAATAGGCATTTGAAGGATGGAGAAGATGGAGTATTATGGAGTTGTTCATGTGATTACATTTAATATGATATTGATATGGAGCTCCTGTTTGATAGTATGTAATAACCCTCATGCATGGTGCTTATGTTCTTTCATTCTATGGTCATTTGTAGCAAAGTATTCATGTCAGGTGTTTGTTCTTAGCTTCCTAATCACATGGAGAAACTTGGGTTGTCATGAATATGGTTGGATGTCCTTATGTTGGGTGCTTTGTTTTAGTCCCTAGCATTGGAAGGCACTGTGTTTGTTAACCTCAAATGCATGTAGGTTGTGGAGTTGGTCATTGGATGGTTTGAAAACTTCTTGAACAACCTAGCTCCTCCATAGGCTTGTACATGGTGGTGGATGTGGATTTGGCCTACAAGTGGGCCTAGAGTTCCTGAACCTCTTCTTCTTTTTGGTTGGTTGTACTTACATGTCTCAGTTTCATGTTGGTTGGATATGAGGGGTTTGTAGATTTTCTATTCAAAATCTATGGTTATGCTTATATGTGTTATTCCATTATTCTAGTTTAACTATTTTGGTGGTTGTCAAACTTGTGGGTCTTCTAAATGATAAGTGGATATGGATTTGCATGTGTGTCAATGACATGGTGGTTTTGTAGGTTTTACATGGTTAATCAAAACTTGTGGTTTTGTAGATATGCAGATAAACTATTTTTTAGATTATGATTCCTTGGGGTGTTTTTGGATGTAAGATAGTTGTAGATTTGCATGTATGCTTCATGCATGGTGTGAGGAGGTTTGTAGCCTTCTTAGTGTGGATATGTTGGTATGTGATTAGTCACTTAGTATTTCTGTAGTGTTTTCTTGATGGGTTCCTTGACTATGGTTACTCATTGTGGATTTGTTTTGGTAAATTGGTTCTCGTGTTGATCTAGTGTTTGAGTCTTGAAATCTACAAGGTGTCTTCTTTGTAATCTTAGTTTGTAAGTTACTAATGTGATGATGATTTTGCATGTTGCATTGGTTTGAGATCTACAAGTTATGCAGTTTTTGGGTATGTGCAACTCATTGATTGTAGTGGGATGACTCAGATGTGGACTGTCTATATCCATGAGATTGATTCAGTGTTGATGTAGACTTTGTTAGTTGGCCTTGTCTGTGGTCATTTGTGCATTGGTATGTTGCTTTGGGATGAGAGGATGGATGTTTTTGAGTGTCTAGATGGTTTGTTATTGGGACTTGTAGTATGTTTATCACAATGTCATGGATAGCTTCAAGGATACACAGTTATGTGTGAGCTTTTGACAGTGATGGTTTTATCTTCTTGTTTGAAGATCTTGGTTATACTTTATTCTTTTGTGTTGTTGGTGTTGTCATGTGAAATTGTACCCTGCTTAAACTTATTCAAGCACTCCAATGACACAATGGGACTGATCTCAAGGTGTGGGACCTTGCTGATGAGATCAGACCTCCAGAGAAGGTTGGTTCCTCTTTCTGAGCTTAAGGCTCAGAGAATTGAACTAAATCTAGTGCTAATACTTGCATAGGAAAAGGGATAGAAGGATTACTAAAATTAAAAGAGGTGATGCACCAGATTAAGGATGTTTAGCTGCAACTGACTCAATAGAGTAATAATCTCAAAACTAAAGGGAACTCACACACTCATAACAATTCATATAGAGGCTAGGATAAAGAGGTGAAGGCATGAAAGGGGATGTTTTATCCATAATACACAACTCATATCAAGCAAATAGACATAGCACAAGAATAATGAGAGGCAAAACATCAGTTTATATTGATTATAGAGGCCAAATAGCCATTACAAAAGAGAATTATTGCATATAAATTAGAAATAGAATAACCAATTACATTCATTGGTGAACTATCTGTTGTGCCTTACACACACGCCCCATTTTGCCAAATGGAGACCCCCTCTTTTGCTTTGGCTTGGAGTCTTAGCCTTTTTGCCTTATGATGATGAGAAAGTGAATTTGTGCTTAGAGTGCAAGATTTGTCCCAGATTTGAGTACTTTGCATGTTTTGGAGTCATTTGATGTTGTGAATGGTTGATTTGGAGGTGTCTTGGGTGGTCTTGTGCTTAAAAGATAGTCATTTGTTGCCTTTTGCGCTAAAATTGCGTGTTACTGCACTTTGCTCTAAAATCTTGTGTCACTGGATATTGCCCTTGAAAGTGCTTCTGTAGGATGTTTCATGTTGAAATTCCTAGTTTCCAGGTCTTAGAGTTGCAAAATCATGTCAAATTCCACTAAGGGGTCCATATGCTTTCACCCTGATACATGGTCCTGGAGCCTTGATTTGGCTAAGTCTGAAACCCTAAAAATCCTAAAAAATGACTAAGTCTGAAATCTGGTGGAACCTCAAAATTCTAGAATCTGCATATGAAATCCTATGGATCTGGAACCTATCTTAAACATCCTGAAAGTATATTTAAAAATACTTAAATATATTTTTAAATATACTTTCACCCTGGCCAATTCAAAATCTGGCACTAAAATGACCCCAACTGCAAAAAGCGCTAAAAACAGCCTCTACTGACCTTTGCGCTAAAAATAGCCTCTACCGACCTTGCGCTAAAATGACCTCCTACCGACTTGCGCTAAAACTCGCTTCTACTGCCTTTGGTCGGTCGGTGCTAAAACTCACGCAGGTCGGTAACTTTGGAAAACCCCGCCAAACAAACTTTGCGCTAAAAATGGGCCCAACGGACCTGCGCTAAAAATGGAACCGACTGACCTCATGAAGCATCATTTTAGTCGATCGGACCCAAAATCCATGCTAAGGTCAGACGGACCCAAAATCTACGCTAAGGTCAGACAGACCCAAAATCCGCGCTAAGGTCAGATGAACCCAAAATCCACGCTAAGGTTGGACAACCCCAAAATCCATGCTAAGGTCAGATAACCCAAAAATCTGCGCAAGGTCGGACACCCCAAAAAATCTCGCTTTTTGTAGAAAATGCTAGAAAAACATAAAATAAAAGCTTATAAATGGATTCTATTGACCCCAAAAACTTCCCTAATCATCACATTGGCCAAATGGGTGCTTGAAAATGGTAAAAAATGCATAAAATCATGCAAAAATCACTAGATTTAAGAGGTTGTTTATAAGGTGGCATTGACAATGAGCTATTTTGACTGATCCATGACTGCAAATGGACATGTTTTGATCCAAATTGATGAAAAATGACTTGTTTATGATGAAATTGATGCTTGGTCTTGTTTATTGTAGGTCTAAGAGCACAAAGGAGCCAACTGGAGCCATCTTGGAAGGATGAACATACAGAGGTACCCTACTGATCTAGAGATGTAGAATTGACATTCTATCAACCAAATTGCTGTTGCACATGCAAAAGGAAGTCAGTATAATGTCTAAGATGATAAAGATGAGTCTCAAGAGTTGAAAGACATAGAAGATCATGCCAAATCACTATTGTTCCTGTAGATCCAGTCCAATGTCTAAGTGATCCAGTCCAGGGATCATAACTCCTAGCTATTTTCTCAAAATTTAAACTTCTTAGACTTGTTGGAAAGATAAACTGATTATCTAGTTTGAACTACCCGGCTGCTTAGGCTTAACGCCAAGTTTCGAGCCCTCATTCCGCTCCGAAGGCCTCCGAAAATGCAATTTACTACGATGTAGAAAATACCAAAAATTATATTTTTGATATTTTCCTAAAAATACCACTCAAATGACCTTGGATCAGATCACCAAGACATGCATACATCTGTCCCAACAGTCCAGTCATCAAGAATCAGTCCAGCAAGCATCTAGTTGCATATACCTTCACCAAAATACTCTTTTTTGATCCAATCAACATTTGGAATCCTGTGAATCCACATCAACTCAAGTTTTCAGGTGTCATGTGACTCTATTTTGGCTTTATTAGGCCTTGAAAATTGACTTTTCATCATGTATAACCAAATGGGTATCCATTTTGTCCAGATTCAATGTATTTGCAAGCTGTATTTTGTCTTTTTCCTACAAGACAAAGGCAAATCCAAAAATGTAACAAACTGATGTATCTCATTAAATGCCATGTAATCTAGACCATTGGTGTTGAGTTAATCTCCACCGTCCATTGAAAACTCGGTATGGTGCCTAGTCTATAAAAGGGCCATCCTTTTCCACTTTTGTAAGAGAGATTTTGATACCGAATTGTTGACTCTATGCCATTTGAGCTAATACAAAGCAAGTTTCTGCAGTAAATCTGAGAATTTCTATCTTGTGTTGATTCATCTTTTGGTTTTCATGGTTCGCATCTTGCTCTCCCATAGTTAGATTAGTTGTGCTTTCATAATATTCATGGTTTGCTGAAGTATTTGATGAACATTTTAAGTCCATACTTTTAGTTGTTTGTTGATGGTAAATAGCTGTGTAAAGTTAATCTGGGCTGATTATTTATGCTAAAGTTCAATTGCATCTCACAAGTTAAGTTGCGCCGCTCATTGGGTATTTAACAAATGAATGCAATCTAAAAATCTGTTGACCTCAATTGAAGATAACACCATTTTCTGTAGCACTGTAACACCCATTTTAGTTTGGTAACTCAGGAAGCTAGTTCAAAGTTTTGGAATGTTTGTCTACTGAAGATAACCTTTGGCATTGTGAATGTCACTTGGGATCCCTCTAAAACCCTAGCCTTTTTGCCTTTTCTTTTAAATCATTGTTAGTTGTTAGATTAAGAATTTCAGCAGCACTTTATTTTGTTTATTAGCTAAAAATCATAATAGGGTTTATGTGTATTTGCTGCCCCAAACCTAAAGATTTGCAGATTGCATGTAAGACCCCTTGTAGGAACAGTTAGAACATACCAACTGAGAAATTCCAAGCAAGCTAAGACCTAGCTGTATGATCCTTGGAGTAGTCTTACTTAGGGTAAGATACTTTTCAAGAGAGGTGTGAAACCAGCAATCACACCTGCGTTGTTGCGTGCTAAAACCACCATCAACACTATCAACGTGAGACATCAAAGGCTCAGAGTTGAGCACAATACATTAAATCTAGTTAGTTCATGTAATTGCATTACACGGTCTGGTCACAAGAATTCTCTAACCTGTATAATAGCCCAGAAGAACTGCTAACAAAAATACATTGTTTTCAAATGTATATATAACATTTGTTCATCATTCTACTATAGTGGGAACTAAATTTTGGTCAATTGACCTAGGACATGCCCATGCTTTATTAAATTTCTGGCTCAGAAGCCTTGCAACTGGAACAGAACCTGCAAATTGGAACGGTGGCCATGCTTCTGATAGGTCCACAAACTCGCAAAAGAGATTGCCTACACGAATGGGTGCTAGACACATTTATGAGAGAAGGCCTGCAAATCTATTTTGTCCCTTTCCTATATTGACGCATTGAAGAATTCATTGTTTCAACTACCCCCATTCAACCCTAGCCTATGGAGCTTTGAATGTTGGGTACTTCCTCCTGAGAAAATGGTGTGATTTCAGGGAGAGCAAGCTTTTACAATGTCTTTAAAGTGTTGTATCTCTAACATCTATAATGTCACCTCTAAATTTGTCATGGCTAGTGAATTCACCTCATGCAGAACCATCACACTCCTTCTTCATTTCCTTTCCTGCTTTGTCAGCAAAAATGTATTTTTTCGAACTTGGCCACTTTCGTTTTGCCTTATCGCCAAAAAATTAATTTTTTAGAACTATTATGGCCATCCCTTTTTGCCTTATCGACAAAAAGCTATTTTTGCGAACTTTTCCCATTTGGTTCATTTTCTCCCTATCAATAAATTTTGCATTTTGCAAACCAAGCTTGTCTTTATCTTTTATGACCTTCGCCTCATCGGCGAATTTCCACTTCCACGAACTTGGCTTGCTTTTTTCCTTATCAACAAAACTTCATTTCCTGAACTTTGCCTTTGGCCCGTTTTCTCCTCTTTATTGGAAAAATTCCATTTTGCCAAACCTGACCGCTTCCACCTTCTTCTCTATCAACGAATCGCCTTATCAGTGAACTTGAGGAATTTCAAACTTTTAAAAAGTTTGCATTTTGGTTGACTTCCTGATAAGGCTTCCCTTTCTTTTCCTTAGCCATTTCCATGCCTTATCAGCAAAATCTTCAACTTTCGAACCAAGTCCTCCTTATCGGCAAAGCTCCATTTTTCCAAACCATTTTGTTTTTCTGATGTCTACACTCCCATTTTGCCTTAATGGGAAAATCCTTGTCGGTGAAACCTTGAAACTCTGAACTCAACAAGCCTTAACCAAAATTCCTTCTATTGGGCCAGTTGCCCATTTGCTAACCTTCTCCTTGCCTTTTACTACTTTATCAACAAATCGACCATTTTTTGAACTTGATCATTACCGCACCTTTTCTTCCTTATTTGCCTTATCGGCGAATCCTTTGTCGGCCGAACTTGCTGTCGATGAACTTGGAGGTTTGCGAACCTCCAATTTCACCAAAAAAGCCATCCTCTACTTTCGTTTATACCTTAGGAACTTTCTCTTGTGCCACGACTCTTTTCCTTCCCTTTATCGGCAAAGTCGTCGATCAACGAACCTGCCGATCGACGAACTTAAGGTTTGCCAAACCAAAAGTTTGTCGACAAAGGCAAACATTATTCTTCTTTACTTAGCTGATTTCCATCAAATTATTTCTTGTTCGGGAAAGCTCCACTTTCCTAAACCTTTGTCTTCCCCTGCTCTCTTTGCCTTAGCTAAAGTTTGAAGACAACCCACTGCCAAACCAAAAGTTTGTCAACAAAGGCAAACATTCTTCTTCTTTACTTAGCTGATTTCCATCAGATTCTTCCTTTTTCGGGAAAGCTCCACTTTCCTAAACCTTTTTCTTCCCCTACTCTCTTTGCCTTAGCTAAAGTTTGAAGACAACCCGCTAACCTAACCCTTTCTCGGCAAATCACCGAATCGGCGAACTTGTGAAATTTTGGAACTTTTGGAAAGTTTGCGAAACATGAGAATCACCAATAAAGGGAAACATTCCTTTCTTGCCTTAGTCATATTTTGAGCTTCTCCTGCCTTATCGGCAAACCGGCCAGTAGGCAAACTGGTTGGTTCACGAACCTAGACTTTTACCGACAAAGGCTAAGAGGGGTCATAAAACAAAGGTGAAGACTTAGATTTTTCTAGGTTTTTCTGGGTTTTTTGCAAGGATTCTCCATAGGAATTTTTAGGGATTTTCACAAGGTTTTACATTAAACACTAAGGGATGTCAGACTTACCTCCTTTTATTTGGGCTTTCTTTGATCGAATTTTTCTGATAGAAGGAGGGATTCTGGAATATTTTGGGTTGGGCAAACTATGACAACATTTTGGCGACTTTGCAAGGGTGTTTTTCTGCTAAACATAGGGATCCATATACCTTAAACAATCCATTGGGTACATGGTCAAAACAAAGAAGCCCCGTGACCAAACAAAACTGAAAATGCCTCCACAAAATAAGAACAAAACAAACAAGGCAAACATTCTCCTAATGAGAATGATACCTGTGTAAGAGCACTTATTGAAGGGAAACCTAGAATAGAAAACAAATCTACTCTAAATATTTACAAGGACCTCAAAACCAAACTCAGAAGTATGGTTTGAGATGAATCCCATTCACTAGGATCAAAAGTGCTTCACTAGTCAGTTTGGATAGTTGAAAGGCATTGACATGCTTGCAACTGGTGATAATGTAGGGGCTGCTCCACATGGCATCAAATTTAGAATGTCTTCCTACCTTGGCCCTATCTTCATCCCATTTTGGCACCAAATCTCCCTCTTGGAAGGCTCTATCAACTAATTTTCTATCAAATGTCCTCTTGACCTGTTCTTGGTGTGCTTCAAGGGTTTTCATGGTAGCATTCCTCTTTTCTTTGAGCTCCATTAGCTTAACAAACCTGATCGTCAAGGCATCATTTTCAAGTAATTCCAGCTGTTGGGCCAGCTCAAGGGAAGGTAACTCTGATGATAGTGGAAGTCTTGCTTCCTTTCCATATACTAGCATGAAGGGCGAATTGCAAATGGCCCTCTTAGGAGTAATTCTGTCAGCCCAAAGAGCTACCTTTAACTTGGAATGCTAAGTTCTCTGGTTGTCATCCACTTTCCTCTTGATGATCTTGATTAGATTTTTGTTTGTGGACTCAGCCAAGCCATTCCCTTAGGGGTAGTAGTTGGATGATGTTTTTAAATAAATTCCATAGTTTAGTGCTCATTCACTGATTTTGCACCTACAAAGGCCTTAGTATTGTCAGAAATAATGGTGAATAGAACACCAAACCTAGTGACTATACCTTCAAGAAATCTAATGGAGGCCTTTGTGGCATCTTTAAATGCAATTGCCTCTATCCACCTTGTAAAATAATAAGTGGCTGCCAAAATCCACACTAGTAGAAATATGACAAATAAATGACCAGGTGACTAAAACTTTTAGTCACGTGACCAAACTTTTAGTCATGTGACTAAAACTTTTTGCAACACAGCTATAAATGACTAAATAAATGACTAATTTGGTCATTCGTTGATATGACTAAATAAATGACCAAATAAATGACTAATTTGGTCATCGGGCAAAAACACAACTAAAGTGGATAATTAAAAAAAAAATTCAAATTGAGGGACTGGGTTGTATAGTAATATAATATAATAATAATATATTATATTACAATACAATACAATATAATATATTATAATATAATATGATATTATATAATATTATATTATTATTATATATATTATATAATATTACGTTATTAATATTACAATATTATATTTATATTATAATGTATTTAATATTATATAATAATATAATATTTATAATATATTATAATATAATATTATATTATTATTATTATAATATAATATAATATAATATTATATTATATAATATAATATTATATTATATTATATTATATAATATAATATTATATTATATTATATTATAATATGGCGCCAAAATTATACATGGGCTACCATATACATGTATTTCATTTAAATTTCACTTTTGGTGCCCGTTGCTTCAAGTTGAAACCCTAAAGGTAAACCCTAACTCAGAAAAGCTTAAAACCCTAACTTATTTTGTTTCATTGGAGCAGAGTCAGGCATGTTGAGAGCCATGGTGAGGGCCATGGCCCTCACCTTCATTGGTCTGGCAGAGCTATTCCCTGCGCGGTTGGGCTCGACGTGTCACAGGATATCAGCGGCAATCGATAAGGCAGGGGCAATCATCAGAGCATTTGGGTTTCTGTAAGCTGCGCAGAGTCCACATGAAAAGGAGATGGATGCAGGGTACCCTAGAGGAATTAGCATTAAGGCTTCCTTAATACAAATAAAATAAAGACAAAATTATTAATTATAAAACTTTAAAATATACTATATAATTTTAGTTCACTTTGGTTCTAGGGTTTAGGGTTTAGTGTTTAGGGTATATGGTATAGGGTTTAGGGTTTAGTGTTTAGGGTTTAGGGTTTCAGGTTTAGGGTTTCAAGTTAGGGTTTAGGGTTTAGTGTTTAGGTCATTTAGGGTTTTGGGTTTTGGGTTTAGGGTTTAGGGTTTAGTGTTTAGGGTTTAGGGTTTAGGGTTTAGTGTTTAGGTCGGTTTAGGGTTTAGGGTTTAGTGTTTAGGGTTTAGGGTTAAGGGTTAAGGGTTTAGGGTTTAGGGTTTAAGGTTTAGGGTTTAGGGTATAGGGTTAAGGGTTTATAGTTTAGGGTTTAGGGTTTAGGGTTTAGTGTTTAGGGTTAAGGATTTAGGGTTTAGGGTTTTAGGTTTAGGGTTTAGGGTCTAGGCTTAAGGGTTAAGGGTTTAGGGTTTAGGGTTTAGGGTTTAGGGTATAATGTTTAGGGTTTAGGGTTTAGGGTTAAGAGTTTAAGATTTCAGGTTTAGGGTTTCGAGTTAGGGTTTAGGGTTTAGTGTTTAGGGTTTAGGGTTTAGGGTTTAGGGTTTGGGGTTTAGTGTTTGGCTTTCAGGTTTAGGGTTTAGGGTTTTGGGTTTAGTGTTTAAGGTTTAGGGTTTAGGGTTTGGGGTTTAGTGTTTAGGGTTTAAGGTTTTAGGTTTTGGGTTTAGGGTTTTGGGTTTAGTGTTTAGAGTTTAGCGTTTATGGTTTATGGTTTAGGGTTTAGTGTTTAGGGTTTAGGGTTTAGGGTTTAGTGTTTAGGGTATAGTGTTTAGGGTTTAGGGTTTCAGGTTTAGGGTTTAGGGTTTGGGGTTTAGATTTTTGTGTTTAGGGTTTAAGGTTTAGGGTTTAGGGTTTCGAGTTTATCGTTTAGGGTTTTGGGTTTAGGGTTTACGGATTAGTGTTTAGTGTTTAGTGTTTAGTGTTTAAGGTTTAGAGTTTAGAGTTTAGGGTTTAGCGTTAAGGGTTTTGTTTAGGGTTTAGGGTGTTTGTTTAGGATGATGGACATAAGCTCTATAGGCCTGCTAGGAGATAGTAGGAGTTTGTTTAGGATGATGGACATAAGAGGTTGTATAGGCCTATTGGGAGATAGTATGAATATGGTCTCTATGAAGCTTTAGTGATCTCAAATCACAACAAATGGGGATGGAAAATTATATTCAATCTCTGATAGAAAGTGATGATATTTTTGTATATAATGGAGTTTTGCTCCCTACAAATAGTATTCACATTTGCCTTTTGTCAACTTAGCAGGGAATACCGAGGATCTGAGCATTTCTGTCTTTGTGAGATTCATAATGTTCTATGGTCAGAGCTTTGTTTTGTTATGTCTATATGTGTTCGACTCTTATTTCTATCAATTAATGCAGAACTAGATGATTACGCAAAATCAGCGTTGGATAGCATAGAGCAGGAAGCATCATACAAGGTGCTAGAGCTATAAATTTCAAGATTGAGTGGATACAAATCTACCCAGATAATATGTGCACAGGTAGCCCTCATGAAGTGATGTGAGAGTGGGATGTAGGCGAGTGTAATGGGGTTTCAGTTTTTATGTGTGTAATGAAATTGTAACAAACATATATTAGTTTTTGTGCTAGAATAACAAAGAACTATGCAAATACCCCTTTTTAAAAAAGATTTCCTCCACGGCCTTGGATCGATTCCTCAGAAGGTGATTCTTTTATTTTTTGTTCTCACTCCCCTCAGCTCACCTCAAATCTTGCAATTTGATATGCTCGCCTGAGTTAGTTTTTAAACCCTTTTCACAGAGAACAACCGAAGAGTTAAGAAAATTTCTCGACGTGAATTTTTTTATGGTGTGAATTCTTTTATGACGTGAGACAATTCTAAGCACTATAATGCTCATATATAAAAGCCTATCGGCTAATAATAATATATATTATACAATAATATAATATTATATAATATAGATATTATAATATATATATTATATAATTATATAATAGTATATAATATAGATATTATAATATATATATTATTATATAATAATATAATACAATATTATAATATTATATAATAATATAATATTATATTATATTTTATAATATGGGTGCCAAATTTAATTTTCCATTTTGGCACCCACCTCCATTTCATTTTCACGCTTCTCGTTGAAACCCTAAACAAAAAACATAGGTACTTGCAGTCATATTAGAGGCATCCAGGCCAGGTTGCTACTTTTGTGGATCACATCAAGGGAGGGATTAGCATGGCCATGGACGAGGTCGCATTGCTCTTGTTTAGTGGAGGGGAGACTAGGAAAGATGCTGGTCCTCGCAGCAAGGCACGGAGTTACTGGAATGTTGCAGATAACCACCAATGGTTTGGTATGTTCTAATTTCTCATTTTCTAGGACTTAAATTTAGGATCTTGTAATAACCTCTATATAATCGAAGGATATTTCACTTCCTACTGGTTAGAAATTATGGATCAATTAAAATGTTTCATCACACAATTCTTGACAAACAGTAGTCGATTAGATTGCCACAACTTAGAATTTATTTGTGAATTGATTTTGAAATTTGATTAGAGTCGTGATTAGGCGCAATATAAGTCAGGTACATAATTTCAAATAGAGTTAAATGCAATCAAATCCTTTTACAGAACATGTAATCAAACTGACAACAGATGGGATTCACAGGGCCTGACCTCTCAGATAGGCTTTCCGCACAAATTCTAATTTAAGCAATTTGCCCTCCTGCCCAGCTGACTTCTTCCAATGTTAGCGTTTCTGATGGCTGACAACCTTGGCAAGTGAGGTCACAATAAGTATTGGTCTACTTAATAGGGTGCGACCAAACAACTGTGTGCAGTATTGGATGAGTGAGTGTTGCTGTTGTATCTAGGCGTCAAACCTACTTATGATCTAGTTCCAAACCCCTATTGCACCCTGCGCATGCTGATTCCACTGCAGATTGCTTTGGATTTGCTTTGCAAATGCGCTTGTATATGATATTGTGCTATGGCAGGGTTAACTCCAATCAGAGACTAGTGATATTTGTATTGGCTAGGGATGATTTGTAAGCTATCATGACCAAAATAGTCACATTTTGAATGAGTTTCATTTATTGCCCATTCAATTTTCTTAAACATGATCACTTCATGTGCAGTACAGTGGTCCTATTTTAGATGGTCTTGCATATGTTGAATGGGTGAAGGAAGATGCTCAATTTAAGCACATACTTGTCTAGATGTCACCTTCTTCAACTCATGCTTTTCCAAGATTGAAACTGTAGCATAAATCTTCACTAGTGTAGGCAAGCTATACTTCATTATTTTATAATGTTTCTTTTGCCTTACTTTGGTTTTATAGATGGCAAGATTAATCAGGTCACAAAAAGATATCTTCTGTGTTTAAATGCCCTGGCTTTAAAAATTTTATACTGTGGACTCAAGTCTCTTTTGTGATATGTTCATTAAATTATTCCATTGATTTTAAGCATATTGTCAATACTATTCATTTGTCTTTTAATCTCCTAACTTGATTGTTATACAATAATAACTTTATGGAAACTCCATTTTACATTCATGAATTTGGTGTATCTTGAACTAATAACAGAGGAGTGTGCATCATATAGCCTTTTGTTTTGACTTGTGTAGGCTTCCTTCTAAACACCTTGAACTCCTTGTGCAGGATTCCTTCTAAACACTTTGTCCCATAAATCCCATGCAGATCTATGTGACTCTATATGTTAGAATAAAACTAGCCCAAAACTTTATGGACTTGTGTATGGTCTCTACATTGTACCAGCTATTTTGGACAAGGTCTCCAAATCTCCCTAAAGCCATTGTTGCAAGTATGAGGTTAACCAGTGTTGTCATTGATGTCAACATACTCATATTGCATTGATGAGAAGGATTGGATGAGCTGTGTGCTGAGGATATTGAGAAAATTAGTCTCAATCAGGAACAGTGAAGAACAGTGATGAGAAGAAGGCAAAAGTACTCAATAGGTTGAGGATCAGAGGATGCGAATTAAAGAGTTTGTAGATATGAGTCTTGAGATGTTCCAGTTAAGATTTCAGAGGTCTGCATGAAGATATGAAGAAGTATCGATCAAGTAGAACCGGTTTCGGGAGATGCTCCAGAGTGACTGAGTGTTACAAAAAGGTCCGATGAGATCCGGAAGTGCATTTTCCTATTCTACGGATTGGAAGGAGTGTTTGGGATGTCCTTGTGATGTGTCATCTATATTTGTTCTTGGTTTGGAGGTCCGGAAGCACCTTTGTGATTGTGACAGTGATGATAGACTATGTTCTTGAAGTTTCGGATGAAGAACAGAAGAATTCAAGTAAGCTGAGGAAGTGGGGATGTACTTGGTCAGTCAGGCAAGCTTGTGAAGGTTCTTGGATCATGTTGAGGTTGTGTTGTTGGTCCGCATTAGTGTTAGAGCCCAGAATTGGAGATATACTTCTAGATGAAGATGTTCTTCTTTAGGCTGGCCGACTGGATGAGTTATTCATCTTGCGAATGTTCTTGTGGATGATTGCCGAATTAGATGATTGTTCCTAAGTCGATGCCTTGTATAAATAAAGGTTTATGAATTCATTTCAAAGTGTATTGTAGTGGATGAGTGTGGTATAGTGAAAGAGTGAAAGGCAGAGTAGGAGTGTCTCAGGCTTAAATGGAACTGATCCAGACATGGTAAAGATGTCAATCTCCAGTTCAAGTTTGTAATACTTGTTATCTTGTAGACAGTGTGTCTCTTGTAGGCAGTGTGCCTCCTTGTGAGCAGTGTGCTCGGGCAGCGAGCCCTAATTGGCATGTGCCATCTATTTTTCTTATTCTTCTAACAGAGAATAATCCTTAGGTTAATCACCCCGTGGTTTTTCCCTTGACTGGGTTTTCCACGTCAAAATCTTGGTGTTCAATGTGTTGATGTTTATCTGCTTCGGTGTTTTATGCTTTATGCTTTCATGAATGGTTAATTGATATGCTATTGAATAACAAAGAAGAATCAAATGTTTGAAGTAGAAGCAAGTTTTTGTACAACTGATTCACCCCCCCTCTCAGTTGTGTGCCCTAGATCTAACAATTGGTATTAGAGCCAAGTTCCTCTAAAAGGAGCTTAACCGCTTGAGGAGATCTAGGATGTCGTCATATAAGAAGGATAGTCCGAAGTTTGATGAACCAACTTCTCTCTTTGGAAAGGTCGCATGAGATGTCACTTGGAGTGTATGGGAAAAGCATACTTGACCATGGTCACAAGAGCATATGTACCTCCACAGGGTGGTCCGACAACTCTAAATGAAATCATAGATGTTGAAAACAATCTACAGACCAAAGAAGCTCTTCTAAGCGCATTATCTAACTCAGAGCTCTCAAATGTTATTGATCTACCAACTGCCTATGAGATCTGGGTTAAACTGGAACTTCTGCATGAAGGAGATGAGTATGTTAAGAGTGCAAGGTTGCAGAGTCTCAAGGGGAAATTTGAAAGATTGAAGATGAGAGATGATGAAAATATCACCACCTTTATGCCAAGAGTAAATGAGCTAGTATGTGGAATTAGGAATGCTGGTGGAGTCTTGGATGAAAATGAGATTGTTTGCAAAATTCTCAGATCCCTTCCTGCTGCCTACAAAATCAAGGTTGCTGCCATTGATGAATTCAGAGCTCATACAACTATCACAAGAGAACAATTGGTTGGCAAACTGGCTGCATTTGAAATGACCGAGTTTGGAGATGATCCCCCCAAGACTGAATCTGCATTCAAAGCCAGTGCCTATGTGAAAGGCAAACAAAGATTTGATCTAGGAGAAAACTCTTCAAGGAAGCTATCATGGTATGATCAAGCAAGGAAAGACATGGAAGAGGAAGAAGCAGAAACAACTCAACTTGAAGCCCTCATTGCAAAAAGACTGCCAAGAGGATCTGGTAAGTATGAAGGAAAATTACCTTTTAAATGCTTCAACTGCAATAAGATTGGTCACTTTACCTCAAGATGTCCAGAAAGATCTACAAGGTCAAATTCTAACAGACAAAAGTTCTAAAAGAATTGTTATTATGTTCATGAAGAAGCTGATAATGAAGGAGTAACAGATGATGAATTAGAGATAGGAGACAAATCCAGAAATGAATGGGTGTTTATTGCCATCAAGGAAGAAGATCCAATATCTATCAATCATAAGGTTGTAGAAAGAGCTTTGGCTGCCCAAGTTGAAGAAAAGGATGATTGGGTTATTGACAGTGGATGCTCTCACCATATGACAGGTGACAAGAACAAGTTCTTAGATTTGGAAAGGTATGAAGGAGGAATGGTAAAGTTTGGTGACAATTCTGCTGGTAGAATCAGAGGTAGGGGAACTATCTCTTTTGATGGAAAGAACAAAACTGGTAATGTACTGTATGTTGAAGGTTTGAAGCACAATCTTCTCAGTGTTGGTCAGTTAGTCAACAAAGGCTATGATCTCTGGTTCAAAAATGGAAGATGCAGGATCTTTGAAAGCTCCAGAACTGAGATTGCATCTGGTACTCAAACAAAAGGTAATATCGTCCATCTAGTTGGTACTAACAAAAGTTGTTTATTTGTTCAAGTTGATCAGAGTTGGTTGTGGCATAGAAGGATGTGTCATGTAAATTTTGATAACATCATCAAGATAAGCAATACTCAGGCTATAAGAGATCTTCCAAAGTTGGTAAAACCTACAAATAGTTTATGCAAAGAATGTCAGCTAGGTAAACAGAGCAGAGTCTCTTTCAAAAGCAAGGATCAGTCCTCTACCGGATTATTGGAATTAGTTCATACTGATCTATGTGGTCTGACAAGAATCAAGAGTATGCAAGGTGATAGATATTTCATGTTACTGATTGATGACCATTCCCGGATGATGTGGGTTACCTTTCTAAAAGAGAAATCAGAAGCCTTTGATAAGTTCAAAATCTTCAAGGCTATGGTAGAGAATCAAATTGGATTGAAACTGAAGTGTCTGAGGTCTGATAGAGGTGGTGAATTCACATCTGGTGAATTCATAGACTTTTGTGAGAAGCATGGTATAAAGAGACAGTTGTCTGCTCCTAGGACTCCACAGCAGAATGGAGTAGTAGAGAGAAAGAACCAGACCATCCAGGAAGCATCCAGGACAATGATGATGGAAGCTAATGTTCCTCAGATGTTTTGGAGAGAAGCTGTCAGCACTGCAGTCTACACTCTTAATCGAATTCAAATCAGAAGCAATACCGGTAAGACTCCTTATGAAATTTGGTTTGGTATCACTCCTACTGTGAGATATTTCAGAGTATTTGGTAGCAAATGTTACATCAAAAGAGATGAAGATCTAGGAAAGTTTGATGCTAGAAGTGATGAAGGAATTTTCTTGGGTTACTTTACTCAAAGCAAAGCATACCGGTGTTACAATAAGAGACTAAGAAAGATGACAGAAAGTACAAATGTGAAGGTTGATGAAGGTATTGAAAATCCCTCAAGATTTTTTGAGTATGATGAAGATGATCAGAATGGTGTTCTGATTCAAGGAACTCAATCCTCTCCTGAAGGTCAGATTCAAACTAATCCGGTAAATCAGGAAGAAAACATAGGTCCAGATTAGCCTGATCAAGAAGCAGAAGTGCAAGAAACTCCCAAAGTTCCAAGGTATGAAAGACTGAACCACTCTGAAGATCAGATCATAGGTGACAAAAGCAAAGGTGTGCAAACTAGAAGGAATATTTCTCAAAATCCGGATGAATGTTGTCTAATCTTAGAGATTGAACCTAAGATAATAAATGAAGCCTACAATGATGAAAATTGGACCAAAGCAATGGAGGAAGAGTTGATGCAAATTGAGAAAAATCACACTTGGGATCTTGTTTCTAGACCTAGTAACAAGAATGTGATTGGAACCAAATGGGTCTTCCGAAACAAACTAAATGAAGTTGGTGAAATAATCAGAAATAAAGCTAGACTAGTCTACAAAGGCTACTCTCAAATAGAAGGGATTGATTTTGAGGAAACCTTTGCTCCGGTGGCATGAATTGAAGCAGTTAGACTATTTCTTGCATTTGTTGCCTTCAAAGATTTCAAAGTGTATCAGATGGATGTCAAATCTGTTTTCCTGAATGGTGACCTAGAAGAAGAGGTGTACATTGAACAACCAGAAGGATTTCAGTTATTTGAGCATGGTGATATGGTCTGCAAATTAAAGAAGGCATTGTATGGTCTAAAGCAAGCCCCAAGAGCATGGTATGAGAGGCTGGACAAACATCTTTTGAAGATTGGTTTCAACAAAGGTACTGCTGATAGTAATCTATATTTCCCAATAGATAATGAAAACATCTTGATTGTTGAAGTATTTGTTGATGATATCATTTTTGGAGGAAGAGACAGTATGTGTAAAACCTTTGCAAATCAAATGAAAAGTGAGTTTGAAATGTCAATGCTTGGTGAAATGAATTTCTTCTTGGGTCTGCAAATCACTCAAACAAAGAAAGGGATCTTCATTTCTTAGACCAAATATGTGAAAGAATTGTTGAGGAAATTTGGAATGGAAGATTCAAAGCCAATGAATACTCCCATGGCAACCGGATGTAAGTTGAGCAAAGATGATGACTCTCCCAAGGTGGATCAGACAAAGTACAAATCAATGATTGGTGGATTGTTGTATCTCACTCAAACTAGACCGGATATTATACATGTTGTTGGTCTTGTTGCTAGATTCTAGGCTGATCTCAGAGAATCTCATGTCATGGCAATCAAGAGAATTTTTAGATATCTAAAAGGGATAATGGAGTATGGTTTGTGGTATCCTAGAGATCATGATTTCTCTCTTCATGCTTACACAGATGCAGATTGGGTAGGAGATGTGGATGACCGGAAGAGTACCAGTGGTGGAGCATTCTTTTTGGGAAAGAGATTGGTTTCTTGGCTAAGCAAGAAACAAGCTACAATATCTCTGTCTATAACTGAAGCAGAATACATTGCAGCAGCAGGTAGTTGCACTCAAATCTTATGGATGAAGCAGATGCTAAAAGACATTAAAGTAGAATATGAGGAGCCTATCACAATTTTCTGTGATAATTCAAGTGCAATAAATATTTCTAAGAATCTGGTGTTGCATTCTAAGACCAAGCACATATCTATCAAGTTTCATTTTCTGAGAGAACAAGTGAACAAGGATGAAGTCAGATTGGAGTATGTACCCTCCAAGGATTAGATTGCAGATATTTTTACTAAACCTCTTCCCAAGGACTCTTTTGAGTTTCTCAGGGAGAAGTTAGGGGTTATTGCCCCTCTGGTGATGAACTAGGATGCATTGATGTGCATCAGTCCAGTGGATATCACAGTCATATCTTGTGATCCAAATTGGTGATGGGGAGCTACTACTAAGGGGTAGCAGCTGGTATGATTCTGATGTGTTAGAATTGCAAGTATGAGCCCTTTTCCATTGATGTCAAAGAGGGAGAGAAGACATGTGAAAAACAAGTGGTTGTTGATCAAAGGGGGAGCAGTAAAGAAAGAGAAGACATGTGAGGAGTTGTTGCTGATAGGGGGAGCTGTGACAGATAGGAGAAGTTCTTGTCTTGATGGTTTTTCACATCATATGTTGCCATTAATGACAAAGGGGGAGATTGTTGCAAGTATTAGGTTAACCAGTGTTGTCATTGATGTCAACACACTCATATTGCATTGATGAGAAGGATTAGATGAGATGTGTGCTGAGGATATTGAGAAAATTAGTCTCAATCAGGAACAGTGAAGAACAGTGATGAGAAGAAGGCAAAAGTACTCAATAGGTTGAGGATCAGAGGATACGGATTAAAGGGTTTGTAGATATGAGTCTTGAGATGTTCTAGTTAAGATTTCAGAGGTCCGCATGAAGATATGAAGAAGTTGTGATCGATCAAGTAGAACTGATTCTGGGAGATGCTCCAGAGTGACTGAGTGTTACAAAAAGGTCCAGTGAGATCTGAAAGTGCATTTTCCTATTCTGTGGATTGGAAGGAGTATTTGGGATGTCCTTGTGATGTGTCATCTATATTTGTTCTTGGTTTGGAGGTCCAGAAGCACCTTTGTGATTGTGACAGTGATGGCAGACTGTGTTCTTGAAGTTCTGGATGAAGAATAAAAGAATTCGAGTAAGCTAAGGAAGTGTAGATGTACCTGGTCATTCAGGCAAGCCTGTGAAGGTTCTTGGATCATGTTGAGGTTGTGTTGTCGGTCCACATTAGTGTTAGAGCCCAGAATTGGAGATATACTTCCGGATGAAGATGTTCTTGTTTAGGCTGGCCGACTGGATGAGTTATTCATCTTGCGAATGTTCTTGTGGATGATTGCCGACGTAGATGATTATTCCTAAGTCGATGCCTTGTATAAATAAAGGTTTGTGAATTCATTTCAAAGTGTGTTGTAGCGGATGAGTGTGGTATAGTGAAAGAGCGAAAGGCAGAGCAGGAGTGTCTCAGGCTTAAATGGAACTGATCCAGACATGGTAAAGATGTCAATTTCCAGTTCAAGTTTGTAATACTTGTTATCTTGTAGACAGTGTGTCTCTTGTAGGCAGTGTGCCTCCTTGTGAGCAGTGTGCTCGCGCAGTGAGCCCTAATTGGCATGTGCCATCTATTTTTCTTATTCTTCTAATAGAGAATAATCCTTGGGTTAATCACCCCATGGTTTTTCCCTTGACCGGGTTTTCCACGTCAAAATCTTGGTGTTCAATGTGTTGATGTTTATCTGCTCTGGTGTTTTATGCTTTATGCTTTCATGAATGGTTAATTGATATGCTATTGAATAACAAAGAAGAATCAAGTGTTTGAAGTAGAAGCAAGTTTTTGTACAACTGATTCACCCCCCCCTCTCAGTTGTGTGCCCTAGATCTAACAATATGAACCTACTTTAACACTACTTGCAAAATTGAAATGACTTTGATAGGGTTTCCAAATAGTCTAATAGAGCTTGGAGGATATGCATATTTATAGTATGTGTAGGAGATTCTTCATAATGATATATGCATAAATAAACTATCCACAACTGTGCAAACCTTCAAAAGCATTGGACATTCTTAAACAACATTTGATAAAGCTACTACTATTCTCAGATGGCTGCTAGATATCTTAAGATTGTGTAGACCCTATAGAAGATGTTAATACCTCCAAATGCATAAGCAGATCTTATGTAAGTGATGACCCCTAAGAATATTTACAATAACTTGCCAGGCCTATCTATGTTGTTCCAAAATAGTGATACATGGGTCATCTTGGACTGCTTCAATACGTCCTATAGGAGGCAACGAGGGTCTAAGGTCACTTGAGACATTCCATACTCCTTGGATATCATTAGGGTTTTTGAAACTTGTGTGTGCTTCTTTAGACTTCATTCTTGCAAACCCTAACAGTTACTCCATTATCTTTCATGACTCATGCATATCTGAATGATTTCATACAAATATATGACACTCTAAAAAGTCTTCAAGATCCTTACCTTGTTATATAAATTTAATCACTGCTTGATGAGGCTTTTTGTGTTATCATAAAACCTGTAGGGGTACACATTGGTTTGGGTTATTACTCTAACCTACATACCACTATATAATGCTCTTCATAACTGTTTAGGCTATGCTTACTTGAAATCTATTTCCCAATCTGTATATTGCATCATTAGAGTATTCAATAGACTTATTCAATGCCTTTCTCAACTGTATAATGTAGTGAAACTACTCACTGTCCTTATTGACATGCTTGGACAAGAATGGAGTCTCCAACAAGGGATCAAACTATCTTCAATCTATAAGAATATGAACTTATACATAAAATTTTTGCCCTCTATCCAAAATGCTTACTATTCTAGGCCCTTTTAGACTATGAAAATTCTTTAATGCAAAATACAGACCTTGTAAAAGATTTGATAGGTTTTGACAAATGTTACTATACAAATTCCTTCAAACTCTTCTTAAATACCATTCAATACCTATAGATGTCTCTTCTCTGTTCATGTGGAAACCTCAGGGTCTTGGAGCTATTTTATGCATTTCTCTTTATAAGGTTGAGCTTGCAAAACTAGAAAATACATTCCTAAAAGGACTTCTCCTACTAGCCTTAATCCAAAAACCTAAAGTATGATCCGCATTGGAGGGGTACTGACTAGGAGGTTTGGGGTTTTTTCTCAATTGTAGCAAGTCAAGTATGATTGTAACAAATGTGGCACTATTTTAGGACCTTTCTTTCAAAAATCCTATCATGAAGTGAAAGTAGGCTCTTGTCCTAAGTGCCAATCAAAGGGGCCATTCACAGTTAACATAGAACATGTTAGATATTTCTATTGAAATGTAGGAATGCTGAACCTTTTCTTTGATTTCATATTGCATGGCATTGATCAGTTTTAAGATAAAAGGGTGATTGTGAGCAGCTACATGACTGAACGTTCATAGTGAGTTGAATTAGTTGGTTTGCAGTTAAAAGGATGAATTTGAGCAACTACACGACTGTGCAATGCGTTGATTAAAAAATGATAATTTATTAGGTGGACATCTTGTTGCATCTATTATCGTCAAAACTGTGATTATCATAGAGAGTGATGTTTGTTTTGTTCAAATATCATTGAGAAATTCACATTATATATAGACGCATGGTTGTTCAATGTGTTTCTAAGGATTATACGTTGACCATGTGTTGTTTTGTTTTAAGGGCCATTTCTTTTCTTTGAAAGCTACTCATAAATCTGCTTCTATTTACACCTGCCAATTGCATTTGCTTGAAATTTTCTAAGGCCTTTTCAACAAATCCATTTTGTGCAATCCTGTGATCATTGCATTCCATGAGATGACATCTCTTTGAGGCATTCTGTCAAACAGTTTGTGTGCCTTGTTTGTGCTTCCACATTTTTCATATGTGTCTATCAGAGCATTTCCAACTATAATATCTGACAAAAATCTGCCTTCTATTATCCAACTACATCTAGGCATCTTTTTAATTCCTCTATCTTTCATCATCTCCTTACCATTTGAACCTCACCCCAGCTACCCACTTTTGCATATATGTTTGAGAGAAGAATATAAGTCGCAGCATTTTTAGGATCCAAATCAAAAAGCAACATTACTGTAAATACTCCTAAGCCTATATTCATATGTTATTTACAAGCACCAAGAAAACACATCCACACAACCACCACAGGTTTAACTGGCATCTTAATGATAAAGTTTAGGTTGTCCTCAAGATAGCCAGCATGGGCAAGAAGGTTAGCCATGCACACATAATGATCAACTATAGGAGTAATGCAATAAGGGTTACTCATGTGATTGAAGTATGCATAGCCCTCATCCACTAAACCTGAATAGCTGCATGCACATAGAACACAATCAAAGCTTACAATGTTAGGATATGCTCCAAAGTGCTTCATTAATTCAAAGATTTTGAGAGCATCCTTATAAAATCCATTTTTTTCATATCCTGCAATCATGGCATTCCATGAGACCACATTTCTTTGAGGCATTTTGTCAAACAGGTCACATGCCTTCTCTATACTTCCACATTTTGTATAAATGTTTACTAGAGCATTTCCAACTATAATTTCTGACAAAAACCCCCCTTCCATTATGCTTTGATGGATGTCCATACCCTATTCCAAAGCTCCCATTTTGGCATAGGTAGGGAGGATATTGGCAAAGGTTGTGGAATTTGGCTTTAGACCTGCCAATGGCATTTGCTTGAAAGTTTCTAAGGCCTTTTCAAAAAATCCATTTTGTCCATATCTTGTAATCATGGCATTCCATGAGACCACATTTCTTTCAGGCATTTTTTCAAACAGTTCATTTGCCTTCTCTGTGCTTCCACATTTTGCATACATGTCTACCAGGGCAATTGAAACTACAACAAATGACAATATTCCTCTATCCTTCATGCTTTGATGGATGTCCATACCCTATTCCAAAGCTCCCATTTTGGCACAGGCAGGGAGTATGTTGGAAATGGTTGTCAAATTTGGCTTTACACCTGCTAATTTCATTTGCTTGAAAGTTTCTAAAGCCTTTTCAACAAATCCATTTTGTGCATATCCCGCAACCATTGGATTCCATGAGATGACATCTCTTTGAGGCATTCTGCCAAATAGTTCACATGTCTTGTCAATGCTTCCACATTTTGCATACATGTCTACCACAAGGTGGTTGTTGGGCCTTTGCAGTGATGCGGGGAACTCCCCTCACCACCACAAAGGCCCAACAACCACCTTGCAGTGTTGCAGTGAAGCCTGGTACAATTTCTGATCAGCAATGGAGGATACTGGAAACCATCTCTTAGGGGAAGTCTATGTTTATGACTGGGTCTGCAAGCACTGGTAAGAGTTACTTGATGAACAACCGAGAACAAACACAGAGGAAAGAGATGCATACTTCAACATTCCTTGGCCTCCAAGATTGATTATAGCTATGCCAAAGGAGATATCATCTACCTCTACCAAATTAATGGTAAGTGGAAATCAATAGAGCCAAAGTTGTGCACTCAACAAATACACCAATGAGCTTTACCTGCAAGAGAGAATTCAAACAAGATCGATAAAAGGTAGAAAATCTATACTAGTGGAGCCACACTTAGCCGATCCATAGAAACATGACAAAATGTGCCAACTATAGTTGTTATGCTACAAAAGGCTCCAAGGTGAGGAGATGCATGGCCAATGAAAATGTCTCATGTATTCGCATAGATTCATAAAATATTCCCTTGCATACTCATGGTATGTGAACATTCTCCTTTTAAATGTAACTTTGATACCATTTAGAAATATTTTGTTAGTGGTAGAGAATATTACTAAGAAAGCACAATAATGCCATTTGAATTTTCCATTTGCAAGCAGTCCTTTGTTCACCCAAATGATGTAGTTGCAAAAGATGTAAGTCTTTTATCTGAGACTACAATCCATGTGTTTTTTCTTTGTTCATTTAATTTTTCAATGCATTTTCTTTGTGCATCTTATTTGGTTTCAGTCTAGTTTGATATCTGAATTTGTGACTTTTCTTGAGTTCCAGATTATTGTCAGACTAAATAGTCTAAGAGGATCTCATTTTTGTCATGCAAGACCAAGGAAAAAGGTATGTCTCTTTGATGAAAATAGATTTCAAAGTAAAATTTCAAGTTTGCCCAACTTGAATATGTGATGCTGATTTTTCTTAACAGGTCTATTTTAAACCAAATGAAGTGCATGCATGTATAGTAACATGGGGAGGTCTATGCCCAGGGATTAACACTGCATATGCATTTCTTCTTGAATATCAGACCTGTATAAATGAACTATGGAGTTTGACTATCAGACCTATATATGCATTTCTTCTTGAATAGTTTCATAATATATGCCTATATTGCTATAAAGTTCCTTATCATCCCACTTTGTTTTTCTATTTCAAAGTTTCATAAATTGTTTAAAAATATTAACAAATTTTGAGGTTTTTTTATTGTGGACAGGTACAAAGCAAGGAGAAAATGCAAAACCAGTGCCTTCTAGATGCATTTACAGCCCACCCCATGTGCAACAATGTCATCACTGAAGACATGCATTCACACCGATGGCTTTTTAGCTTTAGCTTTAGTTTTTTTCAGTTTTAAAAGCATAATAAATTAGTAGTTTGCATACTGCAGAAGGATTCTGCCTTGAAAACTCTCTATATAGAGTTCTTTGTAACATATTTTATATACAGTGAATTATTTTCCAGCATTGTTGTTTCAATCCTTTGAGTAGATTTGTTGATAAACGAGTTCTTTGTAACATATTTTATATACAGTTTGAATATACAGTGAATTATTCTCTAGCATTGTTGTTTCAATCCTTTGAGTAGATTTGTTGAAGTTTACCACAAAAAATGGCATAGTTGATGTTTATCATGTACTAGTTTTTTTATATATGACCAGTTGATGGAAAAATAATGATTAAAATGACCAAATATACTACTAATGGACAGAAATTAGTTAATACAAATAACTAAATATACTACCAATGGATGGAAATCAGTGACTAAATAAATGAGTAAATATACTACCAATTGACAGCAATTAATGATTAAAATGACTAAATAAATTTGGTCGCGCAATAAATGACCGGCAATAAACTACAAATGGTCATGTGACTAAATATACTACCAAATTGATGACTAAATATACTAACAAATTACCAAATATACTACCAAATTGATGACTAAATATACTACCAAATTAATGACTAAATATACTACCAAATTTATGACTAAATATACTACCAATTTAATGACTAAATTAATGACTAAAATTTGTTTGGTAATAAATTTGGTCGTGAGATAAATGACTGGGAATAAACTACCAATGGTCACGTGACCAAACTACTGATCACATGACCAATTTTTGATAGTTTTTTTAGTCATTTATTTATGTTTTTCTACTAGTGCCACTTGTGGCCAGCACTAGAGGGTGGATTAATCATCCCAATGAAGTCTAAACCCCATTGGGAAGATGACTGATCAGTCTGAATAGAATGAAGAGGAAGAGCAACCAAAATTTGTTTACCTGCAAAGAATGTACATTCTTTGTAGCTTCTTACCCATTTATGGGCATCTCTGAACAAATTGGGCTAGTAATTATAACCAACCCTCATAATTTTAACAACAGTTGTTCTTGGAAAATAATGGTGACTAGCAGGGCCATTATGAAATTCTTCTAATATCCTAGAAGTTTGATCTTGAGTAACATATCTAATAAGAACTCCATTGATGTGCTTTCTAAACAAGACACCATCTAGAAGAACATAAGGGATAGACTGAAGTCTGAAATACCTTCTTTTTGCTTGATCCAGTCCATCAGGGTATCTTCATCACTATAGAAATGTGACGATGTCATGATACGAGTCAGTTGGGGAGTGAGGATCAGTTGGTTGTGCCTGCCCTTGGACACATGCAACATCATCTATGTCTTTAAAGTCTCTGTCTTTAATTTTTGTATCCATCTGCTCACATAGGCCTTTGCCTCTCACCAGCTTGGTAATGCTGATGTTGACATCATATTCCATTACCTTTGTGATCCACCCAACCCTCTTTTCATTACATCCCTACTCAAAAGGAACTCCTTCACACTGGGGTGATTCACCATCAACTAAATTTTGTTGTTTGAAAGCATATATCTAAACTTTTTTAGTGCTTTCACCACATCATACATTTCTCAACAAAATCATACCTCAGTTCATAGTCTTTGAGAGGCTAGATAAAGAAAGCAATTGGTTGTTCCAATTTTTCTTCATTCTGCTGTGTTAGAATTGTTGATATACCATCCTTGCCTCCAAAGGCATAAAGGATAAAATCCTTCTCATAATTAAGATTTACCAGCATTAGAACTTGTGCAATGGCCTGCTTGACATCTTTAAAACTATCCCTGCCTTCCTTGGACCATGTGAAGGCAACATTCTTCTTGAGCATGGCTGTGAGGGGTTTTGCTATTGAAGTAAATTTTGGTATGAACCTTCTCATGAAGTTAATCTTTCCTACGAAGCTTTGCAGACCTTTCTTGTGACTGGGAAGAGGAAGAGATAGGATGGCACTTGTCCTTTTAGGATCAATGGCCAGCCCTTCTTTTGAGACTACATGCCCCAACAATCTACCCTCTAGGACAACAAATACACATTTTTCTGGATTTAATGATATTCCATACTCTCTACATCTTTCAAAGACTTTTCTTAAGCGACCTAAGTGGTCAGCTGCATGTTTAGAATATATGGTCAGATCATCAAGATACACTATAATAATATAATTGATTAGGCCTTTAAAGGTCAAATCCATTGCTCTTTGAAAGGTTGCTCTAGCATTTGTCAACCCAAAATGCATTTTTTGTTAAGCCAAGGTACCCTAGTTGGTGGTAAAGGCTATTTTATACTAGTCTAATTCTTTTACAAGAATCTGATTGTAGATTGAGTAGCCATCTAGGAGTTAAAACCTTTCAGCTCCTGATACTGTTTGTAGGATCTGTTCCATGGAAGGGAGTGGATAGTGGTCTTTAAGGGAGGCCCTATTCAAGTCTCTAAAGTCCAAGATCAAAGCATTTCAGATCCTGATAATCCCAAGCAATTAAATCATTAAATTCATTGCAAAGATCAATAAAACCTTGCCTTTCAGCTTGGTCACATACCTTGCCATGTTTAATAAATTTGCCCTATGCGATTTCCACTTCTTCATAGTCCTCTTTTTTGATAGTCATGTTCATCTTTTCTTTCTCTAGTTGATCATCTGCACCAAGTATGATCTCTAAGGTGATCAGTCCCCTGGGTAGATTGTTGTTCTTTAGCTGGATCACCTGGTTGCCATATTTCTCTTGCAATATCGATTGGTTCCTAGCAGCATATTCTACCTCATCTTGAAAAAAGTTCACAATTTGCTGGTTATTTTCAAATACTTTCTAGCTTATAACGTTACTAGGCACAATAGGCCTCACAACAACTTTTGCATGCTGATTTGAATTTTGTTTGACATTATGGGGAATGTCAAACTATGCACCAATTGTGGCCAACTTATCAACATCCTTGTTTTTCTTCCTGGGAATGACCTGAATGTTGAAGGCATCAAAGTCTTCAATCAGGTCCCAGACCTTGTGTTTGTATGACTTTAACAAGTCATTTTTTAAAGCACCGAGCAATCTGATTTAGTGAACAACTAGCTCACTGTCACTAAATACTTTCAAAACTTTTATTCCTCTTTTTTGTGCTAGCTCTATGCCATGAATCAAGGCTTCATACTCAGCTACATTGTTAGTACAACTAAACTGCAATCTAAATGAAGAGAAATAACTTTCCTTTTGGGGTGAAATCAGTACAATCCCAACACCTGCTCCATTTCTACTTCTGGAGCCATAAAAAAATATTTGCCACATCCCACTTGGATCTTCTGTTGTCTTTTCAATATTGGTGATGATGACATCATCTTCATGGATACAATAAGTACCTAGCCCTATTTCCTCTATATGAGCAGGAATGTCAAACTAAAAATAGTTTACCCAATCATCATTTAGTATGTCAGTGATCTCATCCACTGGAGTGGCAGCCTCATGCCTACTGCTATTGTCTTCCTCTAACTCATGGATTGTACAATTCATATTGGTGAGATTAGGGAAGTAGGGCTCTATATGGTCATTGGAAATAGGTTCAACTTTGATGGTTACTTTGGTGCCATACCTAGTTCTAAATAACATGTGCAACCAATCAGAGGATAGGTACCCACCTATTTTGGCTATGAAGTCCTTGGATAGGCATATGCTAAAGTAGGCTAGGAAATCAATGACTGAAATATCTTGCATAACAAAGCAACTAGGACATGCATGCAAAGTGAGTTTTAAATATATAATAACACCCATTGTATTAACAACAATGCCATCTAATTGCATTACTCCTTTTTTCACAAGCTCATACTTTATACCCAACCTATCAGTTATATCCTTAGGCATTATAGAGGTACCCGCCCCAGAATCTATCATACAATTATGTAACAATTTGTTACCAATAATTAAAGAGAAATAGAATGGAGGGGGCTTAATGGTTTTTCTTGTGCTTTCTTCCTCCTTTTTTAGCTGGCATAGGCTCGTTGGGATCGTGACCTTTTCTTTTGTCACCTCTACAATAAGCTGGTTGAAGCTCGTTAAAGCTTCCTTCAACAAAACTCTTTGTGCTGGGCCTGGAATCAATAGAGTGTCCCACATTGTGACACTTATATTGGTCTTTTTCATCTGATAAACAATGTTGAAGGGGATTTGATTGCCCTTCAGCGATGCTTTGGGAATGATAGGGTCAATCCTTGCCTCTTGGTAGGCCTGAGCCTACTATTGTGGCACTGAATTTACCTACCTAGTAGAACAATCTTCTTATCTTGAAGGAATCCTGGCTGCTACTCCTTCACTTGCATCCGTTTGGGGTATATGAGGTGAATATGTCTGTTGGTCAACTACAGGTACTGAGGCATCTTTAGTGGCCCCTTCTTTTGGCCCTTGTGTTGTGTGTTGTAACATGCCACTTGTTCTACCAACTAAGATTTACTATGTTTTACTCCAAAAGTAAAATGATCAAGATACTGATAGCAAACGTAATAAAATTTTTCCTTAATTTATTCGATTCGATAAGATGCACATTTGAAACATATTTCAAACTTCCATTGCATAATCAATTTACATTTTCTCAATAAAATGATTGAACATTCATCCTTACAATTTTTCATAATATACATACAAGCTTCAAGAGCTTAACTGAAAAATAGAAACACATGATTGTATACTTGTCTATCTTCAATATTCCCAGCCACCAACTACATGCTAACTGCATGAGGGGAAGCATCACTCAAGCACTTTTCCTCCATCCACGGACTCATTGCGGTCCCCCGCACATTTACCAAACTGGTAAATGTCCCTACCCTTCGACGAAGGGATTGGTATGGTAACCCCAAATAAAAATAATCCTAATTTGAGAAAGGTGTTGTGTCCTACATTAACTAGTACTATCATACTATGGCTACAACCATCAAAATATTAAATCCCTACTAGAAATGTAAACCAGGATCATAGTGAACCTAGACAGTGTAAATGTTGGCTATTTAAACCACATTGGCCAAATTTTTCTTTGTCTCATATTCACCCATCCTTCTATCTCGATTGGGAAAGACAATAATCTCTATACAAAATTTATTCCCTTACCCATGGATCAACAAATCCCAGGAATAACCCCACTTAACAAATGCATCATTCTCTACACAGGATATTCCCTTTCCCATGGATCAACAAATCCCAGGAATACCCCCGCTTAACAATTACATCAAACTCTATTCTAGGTTATCTCCCTCTTCCATGGATCACATATCCCAAGGTTAACCCATTATAGGTTTTTACTATGACACATATGTTGAAGTAACACTATTTGCAAACTATAGTTCACTATCTTTCCCCTTATATAAGTATCTAACCATACTCAATCTAATAACTATACAAAACCCATCTAGGAACTAATCTCTACTATGGAGATTTACATTCACAATACAAATCTTTTTCTAAATATATATATACTTGTAAACATTCAAGTAACAGTCACAATTCATCCATCAATAATAACAACACAAAAATACCTTTAAAATAGAAAAACATAATAAAAGAGAAAACCCCATGCCTGTGATATTAGATCCAAATGAATCAACAATATTTCCTTGCTTAAACTCCCTTCCAAGTAAAACAACTTTCCCTCTAATCTTCCAAAACCTCTTCTCACAACTTCAAAGCAAAATGGCAAAAACTCACAACACGAACTCCAAAATGAAAATAGCAAAATATGAATGCTCTTGGCTAAAACTTGTGTGTGTAGAATGAGAGAGAGAGCTCCTCTTTTTATACTAAAAATCCAAGAGAGCTCAAGCTACAAACTAGCTTGTAAATGTGACACAACTCCACCTAATTAGAAACTAAATTTAGAGGTGTCAAAAGAATAATAAAAATAAGACACATAAAAGGACACTTAATCAATCTGAAAAAATCAGACTTCTAAAAGATTTAACACTCTTTATAAAATTGCCACATAAAAGACCACATTCCCTATTTCATAGTAAAAATTGGTTTCAAAGAAATAGTCAAATGCAAGTTGGAAAAATAATACAAAACTTAAATAATTACATAACTGATTTTCCCACTCCCTCAAGCGCTCAAGGAAAAATTCAAACCTACAAAAGGAATTGTATTCAAACTCTCTAAAAGAAACATATGTTATGCATACTTATGTGCTTACATGAGCGCTTTGAAAGGCATAGAGTAAGGCTTTTATTCCTTACCTATCGATATCCCCAACGGTTATACAACGTGCTCTAAGGTGAGCGCTAGTCTTACTCCACCTTGTCTAGGCCGTGTGCACATGGGTGCTTACATGCCTTTTAAACTATATAAAACATAATATATATATATATATATATATATATATATATATATATATATATATATATATCACAAAAATCACTTATAACATATTATTCATAAATTCATTTATTGCCCTAAAAATCTTCATAGACAAAATATCATAAAATGCATATATAGCAAAGAGATGATAATTCTTGCACAATCCAATCGATATTTCCATATCTATGAGCAATACACTCATGAATATATGTAGGTACGTCTACCTATGTATATTCATGCTCGTATCGACTCATGTATAAGAATATATTATGGATTCGCATGAGCTATAGTTATCACAATAAAACCTTACTCAAACAACCAAACACTTAACAACATGTAGGTTCAAATCAACCAAATCAAGAATCAAGACTCACAACTTAGATCACTTACCACTACCCAAACTGACTCGACACAACTTAGATCAAAATAGGATGGTGTGTGTGTGCTTGCTCAATCTAGGTTTCTCTAGGGTTACCAGACCAAGTCCTTCTCCTGAGTGATACTTTCCCTCCCTTCCGGAGGAGCAACCTGTTCCTGCATCCACTTAGATCACAATAGTTAGCTGATCAAAATATAACCATTTGCTTCATGCATTTTCCAACATTAATAATATATAATACAAGACATTACATTATTCCATTTGTCTTCATATTTCAAATCAAGATTCATAAACACATAAATGCAAAGATTTCACAATCATTCATTAATCAAACAAATTAACCAATCTAGGTAAATAGTAAATGGTAGAAACACATGGGATTTAACATGTGCTATTGGGCTTGCACTTTGATTAACACCACAGAAATTATCCTATGTCCAATTCATCAAAGTAGTATTGTTTTGCATTTGTTCTTTCCCTCCCACCATTTATTGATTGGAGTTAATTTGCTTCTCTAAAGGAACTGATTGGCTTTGTACTATCAAAGCCTAATTGAACTGTCCATTGTGGCATAAATTTTGATCATGTGGCTGATTACATGGATAACACCAATCATTATCCTGAGCCAAGTTGTTCTATATGGGCACTAGAGGCCTAGATGTACTAGCACCATTACGGTGCACAGCATTCAACAGTTTAGTGTAATTGGGCTGATTTTGCCTCTGTGTATTACCCTGATATAGTGGTCTGTTCTATTGATAATTCTTATTGAATGGCTGATATGTCTAGTTAGGTTGTTGATATGGCATGTTAGGTTGTGTAGGATGTCTTCTTTCCAACACCAATTCATTGCTCAATTTTTTGATTAGGGAATCTTTCTCATCTTCTTTCTCCACTGCAGGTGTAATTAAGAGAGTAGCAGAGGTGGTGGTGGGAATTAGATCCACAACAGGCTAAATAACAGGGGCCTCTGGAAATAAAGAAATCGGTGGCCTTGGACCAATTTTTCTAGCTTGAATTAGGTAGTACAATCCCTCCCATGAATTGAATCATGACAGCTATGTTAGGATTCGATGATTTCAAATAGTAAATGAACGCTGTATTCAGGAAGGGCTTCACCAACAATGGGATTATGTCCCATGTCTTTTGGAATCTATAATTAAACTCCACCATATATTCATGGGGGGCTCTCTTGATTGTAGCTAGTTGCTCCATTAGTGATAGGTGGTCACTCTTGTCTTCAAAATGGTGACACAGTCTAGTGCCCAGATCATCCCCTATACAGTTGTAGATGGAATTGGCTAAGAGACCTCTAAACAATTGTAGAGATTTTCCCTTGAATGAAGAGGCCAGGAGCCTTATCGCCACATTGTTAGCAGTGATGTTGTGGACAGAGCAGACACTGGCGATGTCTTGAATGTGCTCAGTTGGGGTGGTGGAGTTTTCACTGGTAAAGAATGGTATAGCCTTTAAGGTTGAGGTGGGAATATCATCGTATTGGGATAGGTCCAGTGGGCTACCCCCATTAAAAGCAACAAATGGAAGATTCCTTTCCATATTTTGGATATTTAGATTAATTCTAGGTATATGCAAGGTTCTACTTGAATATTGGAACCTAATTTGGAATCTAGCTGAAGGGGGGAGTAGACTGGGCTCTTATTGGAGATGGAATTACACTCCTATTTTCCCTCATAGGGGACCTAGATAGTCTACTTCTTCTTCTTGACTCAGTAAATGAAAGCTCTCTGAATTGAAAATTACCTCTGGAAGTAGATATTGTCTACACTCCATGCATGAAATTTTGATTTGATATGGATACTAGATCAACAGAGTTGCCAGGTGCTTGAATGCTTCCACTACAGCAAACAAACTGAGAATAGCATTGAATTTCTCACCTTAGCTCCTACTTAGAGTGGAGAGTCCCACTGGGCATGCTAGAAACTATTGTCATGTGAAATTGCACCCTGCTTGAAGCTTATTCAAGCACTCCAATGAGGGATTCTAGAATATTTTCTGATAGAAGGAGGGATTCTAGAATATTTTGGGCTGGGCAAAATATGACAACATTTGGTATTACACAAGTTGATTATTAGATTGTGTTAGAGCCATGGATGATCTTCATTCAAAGGATGGTTATCACGATGCCTTGATAAGCTTGGTATCACAGTTTCAGTGGGATCTTTGGCAGTGATGTGGATCTATCACTTGGTGATGGATGATCTTCTACAATGGTTGTAGGTGTCATGGTAAGGATTTTGGATTATGATTCTTATATCCTTTGAAATTATTTTGACATCTTGAGTTCCATTGTCAAGGGATGGTTATCTTCATGTGACTGGAGATGATATTGTGCCATGATGGTCTTATTTCTAATATTGGAGTTTTGGCATGATGGTGCCCCTTTGGAAAGATATGTTCATTGGAGCAGGAAGTGATATCCTAGGAGATGTTAGATCATGATGTCATGTGTGTTCTTGGATTTTGTAGACATGCAGTGGGAGCTTTGACATTGGTCTGGTGAAGTTCTCTTTGGTTTTGTGTATTAATCATTTTCTTGAAGCTTCATGATTTTGCAGGATGCATTTGAAGTTGGCATGAATTCATTGATGGATGCTCATGGATACTAGAGAGACTCAAGGTGAGGCTAAAGATCTCTTGTTGTGGGGATCGTGTGTTGGAATAGTGAAATTTCAACAGATTGACCAAGGAGACTTCACTTGGGTATGGACATGAGTTCATGTTTGGAGCTGAGAGGAGATTGTTCTTGGAGAGAGTCTATGAGGCTTGGTGTACCTAAGTTGAACATTCTCATTCCCCACTCTCAGTTCACTTGGCAGAAAATGATCTGATAAGTATTGCTCATGTTGTTTCAGATTCATTTTGTTTTATGCTTTGATTTCTCATGGATATCATGGATCTTGAGCTATAGTTTCTAGTTTTGGAGGGTTCAGTTGAGGAGTATTTGGCATGGTTATCTCCTTGGGTATATGGTTTGATTTATGAGAAGTTTAGGAGATGTTATTGAGTTGTATTCCTATTTTTGGAATGGTTTTGAGTTTGATCTTCTTTGGTTAGAGAAGCTTACATCCTTTTTTGTTATATGAGATATTTATTTTTTGTTTGATCTAATGAGATTGAATAGTTGGATGTTGTAAAGGCTTTTCAGTTAGGGTTTTGTGAAAGAGATCTTACTTGGCACAACTTAACACTTGGTGGTGTTGGTAGAAGGACATGATATGGTTTGCAGTTTCTCTTTATGGTCTCATGTTTCTTTCTAGAGGTTCTTATTCATCTAATATGATCATTGGTTTTGTGGTCATCTACTATTGTTGTGCTTTATGGTTTTTTACCAACAATATGTGTTTTTTAATGTATAATTTGAGATGTGGAGGATTTGGGACAAGTGGAGGAGATCAAAGGTGAGAGAGTGAGCAAAAAACTATTTGTGGAAGTATGCTCTATTTTGCAGCAGGCTGGTTGCAATTTACAGATCATTGTGATTGTTCTTTGTATTACATGAATTAATTATAAGCCACACTTTTATGTATGTGTGGATTGGTAGATTGTGAGTTGCTTTGGTTGGCATTGCTCATGTAGTATGATTCCTAGGATGTATGTATGTCTTTGGTAGATTGTTCTTCATTGGACTGTAGTATCAAGGGTCTCCATATTTTTTTGCATATCAATGGTTTTGGTGTGTTTGTTATCATGGGAGATGGTAACTTTGAGTAGGACAATGGATTATATAGGGATGAGAGCTGCAGTATGGGCTGGATATGTCATGTGCAGAAGTTCTATCAATGGTGGGTTTTTTAGTTGGATTTATACAACTAGATGTGGTTGTTGTTCTAACTGTTTTGGAGCATTCGTGCTTGATCATGTTTTGGAGGTGTTTGGACTTTAGATTTGTGTTTTGGTAATGGGTTTGAAGTTGACAATTTGGTGAATGTTGTAGATGCACTGACAAAGCCAGTGAACACAGAGAGGTTTAGATGGTGTTTGAGTTCCATGGGCCTTGAGGCTTGATCAACTAGCTGCTATAGAGTCTTGTCAGGGCTTTGACAAGTGGGAGAATGTTGGGATTAAGGTGTCTCAATCGTAGAGTCCTTTATGGTGTTTCCTATTTTTTAGGAGGTGAAAAGGAAGTTTTGCTTTTTGCTTTTTTGGAAATGGTGTTTTTAAGCCATTCTGGAAAAAGTTGTTTTGTGCTTTTTGCTTTTTTTCTTTTTCTCAAAAAGTTTTTTTTTTCTTTTTGTTGAGAAAAACAAGGAGTGCCACCTCAGTTGACCTTGGGTCTTGTTTAGCAGGTTTCTATTGCAAGAAGTTACCGTTTATGGCAAATCTTATCCTTATCTCTTTGGAGCACCCATGAAGAGGATATGCTTTGTTTTTTGGAAATTTGATTTGGAAAAGATTTTCATGTTGGAAAAGATTTTCAAGTTGGAAAATATTCTTTTTTGGGAAGTGGACACCTAGGAAAGAAATCATAAGCTTTTTTGGCTTTAAAACATATTTGAAAGCAGATGCTTTATATGATTTTGCAAAGGAGTTGGTGGAGATAGCTAATCCAACTTTTTGAGGGCGCTTTGCTTTTGTAGCTCTTGCATTATGCTATATTCAGTGTGTTTGAAGAGGTTGTTTTGATGTAGGGTTATGCTATCAGTTTTCCTCTAGAGAAGAAAGATGTAAATCTCCATGTTAAAGCCTTGAGCCTACAAGTGTATTGTAACATTGTTGTTGCAGATTAATACATTGGTTTGATACTTTAGAGTGTGGGGTTTTTTACTCGAAAGGGTTTTCCCCAAGTATATTGGTGTTTCTTCTTTTCTGTCTATTTTCTCCTTTCATGATCTTAAAGTGTTAATTTACATGTTGTTATGTTGCTGAAATTTTCTTGGATTTGTAAGCTACATTATCTTTCCTCTAAGGGTAAATGTGATGGGAAATCAACTATGTCTGTTTTCGCTTTAAAGGCACAATAGTATGTGCTTGCACCAAGTTATTGAATATCTGTTTAAGTAAAATATAGGATGCTGTGAGGTCCATCCTGGGTTCTCTTTCCCTTTCAGATCTAGCATGTTTTGAATATTAGGATTCATTTTCTCAAGTTATTCTTTTTTTTAAGGTCTTCTTTGATGTCTTGTTTATTGTCTTTATTGACATCATTTTCCTCCAATGAGATAGTTGCAAATTCTTGTTTAAGGTCTTCTTAAAAGATCACATCTCTACTTATGTAATTATTTTTAGTTGTAGGATCAACAAGATTATGTGCCTTATATTCATGGATATGTCCAAGATGTTGATAATCTAGGTGAAATATAGTAAAACTATTGTTCCTTAGTGCTTACAAATTCATTAAAACAGAACATGAATGGAAATGGAAATAACACAACAAAAAAAACAAATAGGTAAACCATAAGAACATTTACATATGTGGGGAAAATCCTTTTGAGGAAAAAACCCCACCACCAAAGAGAGTACAAGATTACATTAATGTTCAAACAAGAGTACATCAACATAACTTTTCCCTCTCAAGATTAGTATAGGAAGTTGTTCCACTACCTTAGCTTCCTTACATAGATCTCATAAATCTTTCAGGCTGTTGGATCTTATTCATTCAGATGTATTTGGTCCTAAAGATGTTCCTTGTCTAAATATTTGTATATTCTAGGACATGGGTATATTTGTTTATTGATGATTATTCTAGGACATGGGTGTATTCTCTCATAAATATATTTGAGGTCTTTAGTTTAGTCTAGGGAGTTTAAGACTCTCTTGCAAAATTAGAGTAGCAAAAAATTAAGGTGTTGAAAATTGACAATGGTGTGAGTATTGTTCTGAATATTTTGAAGATTCTATAGAAAAATCATAGAAATACATAAGATAATTCTATACACCCCTAAGTAAAATGGAGTTATGGAACAAAAGTGTTGGTAGAATCCACTGCTCCTGCATGTTACCTGATCAATAAGTCTCCTATATTAGTGCTTGTGGAGAAAACCCCCATAGAGGTTTAGATAGGAAAAAAGACCTCACTTTATCATCTTGGTATATTTGATTGCATGGCATATGCTCATATGCCTAGGGAAAAGCAGTCAAAGTTGGATAATAAAATTATGAAATGTATCTTCATTGGATATGGTGTTAGTGCTAACTGGTACAAGCTTTTAGATCTTGTGCCTAGAAAAGTTCTCTATAGTTGAAATGAATGTTTTAGGGAGGTTAAACCTTCAACTATAGTTGAGTAGCCAAAGAAGGATGGGAAGTTAATTGTACAACTACAACCAAAGACCGAGAAGGCTACACTAGATGCAAAACCATACGTTTTCATGTTGGACTAGATGAGGAGGATAATACTAAGAGCTCAAAGAGTTATAAGAAGTAGAACCTTCACCTAAAATTTTAAGGAGGCCCATTTAGTAGAGGAGGCAACCAAAAACGTATATCTCACCTAATTTTAGATGTATATTTGATTTGTTGACTAGCACTAATGAGCTTAGAATAGTTAAAGAGGCAATAAAAATGAATCAGTGTGAGTCCTAGAAATTCACCATGGACGAGGAGATGGTTGCACTAAGGAAGAATAATACATGGGACTTGATACAATTGCTTGATGGATGAAAAATCATTGGTTACAAATAGGTGTTTGGTGCAGGAGCATTCACAATCAATGGCAATCTTGCATCACCAAAAATATTTTAATTTTCAGTTGTTTGGTTTTTTTCAATAATGTTAGAGCTTTGAGAAAATCATATTTTAATTTACAACAAATGTAATTTCCCTTAGGTGGAATTGTAAATGTAATTTTAGTGGGATTTGACTAATTTTGTCATAAGTGGGGCTGCCAAGAATCTTGGAATTGATTTCCAAGAGGTGGGGCCAGAAGCTTTGCATGTTGTTGCATGTTTGGGTCAAAATTATGAGGCCCAGTCTTGGTAAAATGAGAATAACTTTCTCATATCTTATCGCAATTAAGAAATTTAAAATGTTTTGGAAATCTAGGAAGGAGTGGCACGAAACCCAGAAACTGTTTTAGAAAATCCCTAAAATTGAGGGAGAGATGATAGGTTGGAAGTGAGGGGGTTTTTTTGTGGATTTTGGAGAATATGTGTTTGCATATCCAGATGCTGCTGGGATGTTGAATTACGGATTTTTTTTGTATGTTTGAAGCCCATGTTGTTGCTAGTAGAGGAGGCAACTAAAAAGGTATATCTCACCTAATTTTAGATGTATATTTTCTTTGTTGACTAGCACCGATGAGCTTAGAATAGTTAAAGAGGCAATAAAAATGAATCAGTGTGAGTCCTAGAAATTCACCATGGACGAGGCGATGGTTGCACTAAGGAAGAATAATACATGGGACTTGATACAATTACTTGATGGATGAAAAATCATTGGTTGCAAATAGGTGTTAAAAAATAAGCTAGATTCTATTGGTTGAGAAGTATAAAGTGTGATTGATTGCCAAAGATTATTCCAACTTGAGGGAATAGATTTTGGTGATATTTTCTCTCCTATTTCAAAGTTGGCATTTATCAAAATGTTATTAGCTTGTGCCATTATTTTTGATCTTGAGGTTAAGAAAATGGATGTGAAGACAAATTTCTTACATGGTGATTTAGAGGAGGAGATCTACATTTCATAGCCAGAGCACTACATTGAAAAGAGTAAGGAAAACTTGGTTTCTTGGTTGAAGAAATCCCTCTATGGTTTAAAATAGCCTCCTCAAAATTTGGTATAAAATTTAATTCACATGCATTGGGGTTAAAGTTTATTAGGTATAAGTTAGATCAACGTGTTTATTACAAATACATAAATGTTCATTTTATTATTATCATTTTCAATGTTGATGATATGTTGTTATTTGGTAATTATAAGAAAATGATTAGGGACTTGAAATATTGGCTTTATTTATAGTTTGAAATTAAAGACTTAAGGGTTGCTAAGTACATCCTTGGGATGGAAATTAGACAAGATAGGGCTAACATAAAACTTTGGATTGGTCAGAGGAAGTATGTTGAGTATGTTTTGTAGTGTTTTAGTATGGCTAACAACAAACTAGTTACTATTCCTATTTCTATGGAAACCAACATTTTAGTTAGGTAGTGTCCTAAGACACCTATAGAGATGGAGGGAATAAATTTATTTTCCAATGCTAGTGCAATTGGGAATCTTATTTATGCTATGATCTACACCAAACCAAACATTGTCTAAGTAATGGTAGTCTTGAGTTGTTACATGGCTAATCTTGGATGTGATCATTGGGATGTAGTTAAGAGGGTCTTTAGGTATTTGGGGGGTACTTCTAAGAACCTCATATACTATCATGGTGATCATTTAGACGACCAAAACTCAATGTATATTTAGGGTTATAATGATTTAGATTGGGTAGGGAATGTTGATAGTAGAAGGTCTACTAGTGACTACATGCTTAGCTTAAGTGGTGTAGTGACTTGGAGGAGTAAGCAATAGGTTTTGGTAACTTTATATATAATATAGTTAGAGTATAAGGTAGCTAATCATTCATGTAAGGAGGCCATTTAGTTTTTGAGGCTGTCTTCAAATGTGGGGCCGAGTCTTAGAGAGTTGTTAGAGTTCAATGTGCCAATTAGAGGGCCATTTGTTTGGCAAAAAACTTATCCTTCACACATAGATGAAGCATATTGATGTTCAATTCCCTTCTTCTAAGGCATGGTAGAGGGTGGAAGGTGATACTAGAGAAAGTTGATAGTTTGAAGAATGTTACAAATGCATTAATGAATCTAGTGAGCATAGAGAGAAGTTTAGGTGCTACTACAAGACTATGGGCCTATCAAACCCTATTAGTTAGTTGATAGTGTTGGTGTTCCCTATGCTATTGCAAGGTATTTCACAAGTGGGAGAATGTTAGAAAAGGTGTCTCAACTTTTCCTTAATGTTGAGAACACTAGAAAATGCAATTTCCAAATATAAAGGTCATTTTTGGCTCTAAAAATGATCAAAATATGTTTTAATTAGCTAAAGTAATTACGATGACATGAAGCTCTTTGAGATCTTGAATTTTAAAAAATAGGCCCAATTGACTTCCCAAATCAAAATTTATGGCCTCCAAAAGTTAAGCTCCTATATCAAAAATGTAAGAGCATATATTATTCATAAGAGTTTTGTAATAGGGAGTAACACATGTTGACCAAGAACATTTGCCAACCTATGACATGTTATTATGACTATCATAAAACATCTCTAAATGGTTTGAATAAGATAAATTAGAGCACCGAAGTTGGAAGGATAAGTAAGACATCTTATAATAGATTCTTATGACAAGTGTAAAGATTATGCTATATTTAGCATGATGACTCTTATTGAGATTTGATTGCCACTTTTGAGTAGTATTAGCTTAGGGTTTTGTGATTCCCCTTTAGTGGTTTATTGTATTGATTTCTCTATATGTTGGGTAATTGTGATGGATTTTATTATTAGAATAGTGTGAAATCAAACTACAATCCTAATAAATATTGTATGTGTCTCCAACATCTTGGGAATGGGAACTTGGATGCCTATGTAGGTAGTTAAGAGAATATTTTATTATTATTCTCCATGGAACTTGGAATATTAGTGTAATGGAATTTACAAGGGGAGTTACAACCATCATAAGAGTTATTGATAATCTCTCCTTTGCTGGGATAAGGTGCAATTAACCTTGTAAATCCCAATATTGTATTTATTTCCATTTATTATATGTAATTTGTAATTATCCATGAGGAGATGTACTAGTTTCACTGGCAGGGGTAATTTTGGAGTAACCAGAGGTAATTATGGAGTGACTTTTACTATTGGCAAATGTAAAAAAAAAACTCAAGGTAAATGAGGGTAGGCAAGCTCCCTTGGGGAATATACTATTTTTGGCATGTATGACAACTGTCATATTGTTTGGTAAGTGAATCTATGACTGCTGCAAGTTACATCATAAGATTTTGAGATTCTATGACACATATGACGGATATGTTAGTTATAGTATATTTACTATATTTAGCCCAAGGTTCCTATCTTGGAAAGATACTCTTTGGTGGAATCTATGATGGTTATGACATGTCATAAGATGTTGTAAGAGGCCAGATTTAGTCTTGGGCATCTAACCTTGCATGGTTGTTTTTTGGACAAGTGTAAGGTGCTTGTAAGATGCAATTAAATGTTTACAGGTTGGATAATCTTAGGAGAGAGAAGGTGAATGCCTAGGATGAGTTGGAAAATGTTTCTATAAGTATTTGCCATGTATTTGTTACTGCAATACAGATTTTAGGTACTCAGGTGCTGCCGAAATGTTGTCGGATTGAAGACTTGTGGAGAGAGTTGTGTAGTTGATGTATTGTACAATCTTGTTGAGATTAATACAAACTTGTGCCTCTTTCCTGTTGGAATTTTTTACCCACAAGGGTTCTCTCCATGTAAACAATGTGTCATTGTGTTGAGTTCTTCATGTTTGACATCTTTTCTGTAGTGGGTTTTATGTTTTGTTACAATCTCCATTTTTAATGCACACTTAAGATTGCTGAAATTTATCTTGAATAATATTTCCATTGAAGTAGTGTTGCTTTCATTTCTAACATTTGGTATCAAATCCTAGCTAGCTTTGACTCTTGGGTGGTAGTGTGGACGCTGTAGCTGCAGTGGGAGATTTGGTTGTGTTTGTTTTGCAGATCTTGTGTTGTTACTATGGATGCATCCACCATTGCATCAACCTCTCAAATGGACATTGAGAAGTTCAATGGAATGGGGTATGAGTTGTGGAAGCTAAAAATGGAAGATTTGTTGGAAGAAATAAACCAATGGTTGGCTATTCAAAAAGAGAAGAAACCTAGCGATGTCTCTCAAGATGAGTGGGATAGACTAGATAAGAAGGCACGGGGAACCATCTGGTTGTGTCTTTTAGATTCTATGCTGTTGAATGTCGCAAAGGAAGAGTCTGTATACAAATTATGGAATCAATTGGGTGAGATCTACCAAGCCAAGAGTATGGTAAATAAACTTTATTTAAAAAGGAAGTTGTTTTCTTTGAAAATGAAAGAGGGTGAGTCAGTTGTAGAGCATTTAAATTCTTTTAATTTGTTGATGAGTCAGCTTGCTTCAGTAGATGTTGAAGTTGATGAGGAAGAGAAATGTATCTTGCTTCTTTGTTCTTTACCTAAATCATGGGAAAACGTCATTTTGGCTATCACTACTAACCTCACAGATATGAAGTTGGATGCTCTTGTTGCAGTTTTACTAGCACGTGAATTGAGGAAGAAGAGTTTAGATAGTTTAGGTGATGCTCTCAGTAGCAGGGGAAGGTCTAAGGAAAGGGGACCAAAAGGAGATCAGAAAGGGGCTAAGGACAAGTCGAAGGGCTAGTCTAAGACTCCTGGTAAAAATAACAGAGTTAAGTGTTGGAACTACAATAAAAGGGGACATGTAAAGGAGTGTAGAAACCCCAAGAAATAATGGGAGAGTGCTTCAGATAAGTCCTTGAATGCAGGTGAAGATGTTTTACTTTCTGCATGTAATGTTGTTTCTAATGATCACTGGTTGGTTAACTCTGAATGCTTGTTTCATATGACCTCGCATAAGGAATGGTTCTCCACATATGAAGAATATGATGGAGGTAATATCTACCTTGGTGACAACTCTTCATATCTGATTGTCGGGAAAGGAAAGGTATTGTTGTGTTTTAGTGATGGGAGGATTAAAACCCTCCCTAGTGTTTTGCATGTTCCTAGATTAGCTAGAAATCTAATTTCAGTTTCGAAGTTGAATGATTTTGAAATGTATGTGACATTTGACAAGCATGGTTGTAGATTGGTGAGAAGGAACTTGGTGGTAGCGAAAGGGAAGAGATTTGGGAACTTGTTTAATCTTGAAGCCACTACAGTTTGTAATGCCTCCTATGTATCCAAGGCCACTACTAAAAATACATGTATGTTGTGGCACCGTAGATTGGGCCACACAAGCAATAATGTACTGAAAACTATTAAGAATAAAAATTTGTTGGATGGTTTCTCCTATTCTGATGAGCACTTTGATTTTTGTGAGCATTGTGTGTTTGGTAAACAAAATAAAAAATCATTTCCTTTAGGAAGAAATAGAGCAAAAGAGAAGTTAGAAATTATTCATACGGATGTGTTTGGTCCTGTGGATAGTGATTCTATTGGAAAGTCTCATTATTTTTTCACCTTCATTGATGATGTATCCAGATATACATGGATTTTTTTTATGAAACATAAATCTGAAGTTTTCACTAAGTTTAAGGAATTCAAGTCTTAGTAGAGAACCAATCAGGTTTAAAGATAAAAATATTAAGAGTTGACAATGGAGGGGAATATTGCTCTAAGGAATTTGATGAGTTTTGCAAGCATGTAGGTATAATCAGACAAAAGACAACTTCGTATACACCACAATAGAATGGTGTTGCAGAAAGGATGAACTGAACAATTATGGAAAGGGCCAGAAGTATACTGAGTGATGTATAGTTGGATAAATAATTTTGGGTAGAGGTTGTGTGTACTGCTTGCTACTTGATAAACAGATCTCCTTGTAAGGCTCTTGATTTGACACCTTATGAAGTGTGGATAGGTAAGAAACCTTCTATTTCACATTTAAGGGTTTTTGGCTATGAGGCTTTTGTTCATGTGCCTAAGGAAAAGTGATCTAAGTTGGATCCAAAGGCTAAAAAGTGTACATTCATTGGATATGGTGATAATGTGAAAGGTTATAAGCTTTGGAATCCACTAACCCGCAATATTATATTTTCTAGAGATGTTATTTTTAGGGAACTTAGAGCTATTTCTAAACCTGAGCAGCCAAAAGAAAAAGAAGAAAAGGTAAAGAAGGTGCACTTTGATTTAGAGAAGCAAGATGCACCTAAGGAAGAACAAAATGATTGATTGGGGGGTGAAGAAGAAGAAGAAGATTCAAGTAGTTCTAATGAAGATGAGTCTTTTGTTATAGAAGAAGTTGTTGCAGATGATCATGCAGAAGAACAAGTAGAGTCTCTTACTCCACCCTTGAGGAGATCCACAAGACAATGGAATCTAGTTGACAGGTATAGCCCACTGGATTTCTGTTGTGTATATGCTTTATTGAGTACTAACGATGAACCTAGATCCTACAGGGAAGCTATTTCTGCAGATGATAGCTAGTCTTGGCAATTAGCCATGTAGGAGGAGATGATGACTTTAGACTCTTGTAATACCTGGGATCTTGTTCATTTGCCCAAAGGAAGAAAGGCCATAGGTTGTAAGTGGGTCTTCAAGAAGAAGTTTGGAGCAGATGGGTCATTGGAGAAGTACAAGGCTAGACTGGTAGCCAAGGGATATTCCCAGAGAGAGGGAGTTGATTTTGGTGAGATATTCTCTCCTGTTGCTAAATTGACTTCTATTAGATTTCTCTTATCCATTGCTACAACTTATGATTGGGAGATTGAGCAAATAGATGTTAAGACCGCGTTCTTGCATGGAGATCTTGAAGAAGAAATTTATATGCAACAACCTACAGGTTTTGAGGTAAAAGGAAAAGAACATTGGGTTTGCAGGTTAAAAAGGTCTCTTTATGGTCTGAAATAGTCCCCAAGAATGTGGTATAAAAAGTTTGACTCATTTGTTTTGAAATTAGGTTTTGTTAGAAGCGAGGAGGATCACTGTGTTTACATTTATTATGTTGATGATTCTATACTGGTTATTGCTTTGTATGTTGATGACATGTTTTTCAGCAATACTAAGGGTATGATCAGTGAGCTTAAAGCCCAACTTTCAGGTGCATTTGAGATGAAGGATCTTGGTGCTGCAAGGTATATTTTGGGAATGTAGATTAGGAGGGATAGAGCTAATAGAAATTTTTGGTTGTCACAAAGTAAGTATGTGAATACTATTTTGCAGAGGTTTAGTTTGTAGGACTATAACCCAGTTAGAGTTCCTTTACCCATTAGTACTAAGCTTTCATTAGATATGTGTCCAAAGAATGAAGATGATTTTGAGGATATGTCTAATGTGCCATATGCTAGTGTTGTAGGGAGTTTGATGTATGCAATGGTTTGCACTAGACCAAATATTGCCCAAGCAGTGGGAGTTTTGAGTAGATTTATGTCTAACCCTAGTAGATAGCATTGGAATTATGCGAAGATGGTGTTTAAATATCTTGCAGGTACTCCTGATCATTGTTTGGTTTATTCTGGTACTTATAGTGCTGATAAATCTTTGGACATATAGGGTTTTGTTGATGCAGATTGGGCAGGTGACTTGGATAGCCAAAGGTCCACTAGTGGCTATGTGTTTACTCTATTTGGAGGAGCAGTGAGTTGGATGAGTAAGAGGCATCCCATAGTTTCTTTATCCACCACAAAAGTAGAGTATATGGCTGCTACTCATGTCTCTAAGGAGGCAGTTTGGTTGAGGAGACTATGTACAGGTATTGGTTTTGATTGCAGGATCATTCAGATTGGTTGTGATAGCCAGAGTGCTATCTGTTTGGCCAAGAATCCCATGTATCATGCTTGGACTAAGCATGTTGATGTTTAGTATCACTTTATTCGAGAGTTGGTTTCAAATGGAGAGATTGAGTTGAAGAAGATAGACACTCAGGAGAATGTTGCAGATTCATTGACCAAGCCTATGAGCTCAAAGAAGTTTGTATGGTGCAGAGAGGCCATGGGCCTTGTTTCTAGTGCCTGATTATTTTTCATTTGATTTCCTATGGATTGATTTACAATGTATAATGTCAAGTGGGAGAATGTTGGGATAAGGTGCCATTAACCTTGAAAATCCCAATATTGTATTTATTTCAATTTATTATATGTAATTTATAATTATCCATGAGGAGATGTACTAGTTTCACTGGCAGGGGTAATTTCAGAGTAACCGGAGGTAATTATGGAGTGACTTTTACTATTGGCAAATGTAAAAAAAAAACTCAAAGTAAATGATGGTAGGCATGCTCCCTTGGGGAATATATTATTTTTGGCATGTATGACAACTGTCATATTGTTTGGTAAGTGAATCTATGACAGTTGCAAGTTGTCATAAGATTCTGAGATTCTATGACACATATGACAGATATGTTAGTTGTATATTTTCTATATTTAGCCCAAGGTTCCTATCTTGGAAAGATACTCTTTTGTGGAATCTATGACGGTTATGATGCATCATAAGATGCTATAAGAGGGCAGAGTTAGTCTTGGGCATCCAACCTTGAATGGCTATTTTTTGGACAAGTGTAAGGTGCTTGTAAGATGGCATTAAATGTTTATAGGTTGGAGAATCTTAGGAGAGAGAAGGTGAATGCCTAGAATGAGTTGGAAAATATTTCTATAAGTATTTTCCATGTATTTGTTGCTACAATATAGATTTTAGGTACTCAGGTGCTGTCGGAATGCTGTCGGATTGAAGACTTGTGGAGAGAGTTGTGTAGTTGATGTATTGTATAATCTTATTGAGATTAATACAAACTTGTGCCTCTTTCCTGGTGGAGTTTTTGACCCACAAGGGTTTTCTCCACATAAACATTGTGTCATTGTGTTGAGTTCTTCATGTTTGACATCTTTTCTGTAGTGGGTTTTATGTTTTGTTACAATCTCCATTGTTAATGCACACTTAAGATTACTAAAATTTATCTTGAATCAGATTTCCACTGAAGTAGTGTTGCTTTCATTTCTAACATCCTTCATGTAGTTCTTGGGAGTTACATTAGGAAGAGTGGAGAATCTTGTGATGATGGGTGGGGTCCACCTTAGTTGGCTACTTCATTATGGAGTGCTTGACTTGGGGATGTGTTTCTACTAGAGTAATGAGGGTATCGATGACATGTAAGAGTAATGGAGGGAGTTACATTCTATTCCTAGAAGATGCTCTTCATGAATGGGGTAGTAGATCTTCAAATTGGATTAGGGTTCCTAGTTTGGCCCCATGGTTTGGATCCATTATTTGGTAAACCACCTGTGGTTTCTTGTTTTTGTTTGCTCTATATATTGAAGTCATGAGATAGAGGTTATGTATGATCATTTGTAGGTATTTCATACTATTAGAATGTGATTGGATTAAGGAGAGAAGTTGGATGTATTATTTTTACTTAGTGTTATTAGATTAATACAAGCTTGTGCTCTCTTTGATGATGGAGTTTTCCAAAAGCATTTCTCCATGTACATCCATTGTTATGCATTTGTGTTTATGAGTTTGTCAATTTCTTATTTTCACATGTTTATTCATTTTCCATTCTAGATTTACTATTAATCACATGTACCTTTAATCAAGTTAGTTAGATTTGTAAAATTTATGCTTATACTAGTATCCTTGTTTTTGATAATATAATTGGCAAAAAAAGGTGTCGATCCCATTACATATTAGCCAAAAAGGCACACCAGAGTTCCATCAAAGAACCAAAAGAGAGAAACTGACCAAACCAACAAGAAATAGCCAAAAAGAGACACGAGACCAAGACACAGGACTGACAACAGACCAACAACAGATTAAACCAAAAGTACAGAAAAAGCCCCCAACGACTAATTGAACATCTGGTCCCAATCTTCAGCCAAGAACTGGTAGAGATCCTGGTACTCCTTGAGCTCCTTTTCCTTCATACCCTAGCTAGTAAGTTCAACGTCCTAGAGGACAGCAAGAGTTGTGGCTGACTGGTGCATCACTTCCGCAGAGATATCAAACTCCTTATCTTTGACAACAACCTTGCCACCCTTCTTCTTCTTGCCAGTTTCCTTCACCACTTTCTTAGAGCTCATAGAATCAGCCCCCTTAACATTGAGCTCAGGCAAATTACTAGGCCCGTCATCTGCTTCACCCTCCACATTTTCATTTTTTGTTTCCTTGTTGATAGAAAATTCCCCCCCCCAATTGTTCAGTCTCAGGCACAATAGTGTCCACTTTGTTGTTTTTGTTATCAGAAATACCATCATCCTCTAGGTCCGCAGTATCCTCCTCCATCTTAGTAGCCTCCTCCTTTTGGAGAGAAGGACTAGGCTTAGCAGCAAGCCTCATCCACCTCCTGGTCGACGGCACCTAGGGTTTACTATCAGTTATGGTGAAATCCACATCTGCAGTGCTGTCACTTCCACTGATACCTTCCTCAGAGGTAACCTCCTCCACCACCATAGACACATTTTTGACCTTCTTCCCTCTCTCCATACCACTTTATTCCTCCACATTTCCCCTTTTCTTCTTATGAGGGGTCACTTGGGTAGAATCACCGAGAATAATTTTTCTTTTAACAAAGGTCTTCGCAGAGGTCATAGTAGTCTGGTCACATGCCTTAGGCTCCGGGCTTTTACCAGTGATAGTTTTTTTCTTTCCCGACTTGATGGATTTGGCACACTTCTTCGGAGTGACTTCCGTGATAATCACCGGGCTAGTTTTCATAGGAATAGAATAGGATGGCAGGGGAGAATCAACCCTAGAAGCCATGAGGGCTTTAGGGGGGCAGAGGGCAAGATGGAATTTATACAGTCTGAGGATAAGCCCCTGATGGAGCGAGATGAGAGGTTTGCTGGGGTCTATAGCATTTTGCTCAATGGCAGATGCAACCGATGCTTCTAGAGATGTATGCAAATAAAAGGGGAAACTTATCACCTTACTACGATAAAAATGATTGAGTAGAGCAAAATGATAATGGAAGAAACATTTGAATCTACCTTTGAGAGTGAAGTACTTTATGATCATATAACACACCTCGTCCTAGGGTTTTGATAGCATCTCATGATCAAACCCCCCTGAAGGCTGTGTAACACCTCCCCTTTCTTCAGAAAACAAGCCATTCCCTCTGGGTCAAAAAATTTTCTCTTTTTTGGTGTTTGATGCCATCGGTAGGCATTCTAATCGCCATGCCTATCACTTCCTCAGAAACTTCGAATCCCACACCACCCACCTTAACCTGTCTATTCTCCCAAGAATGCAGGAACTACATTGCGAGGCTTGCATCATGGCCCTGCAAGCATTCAATATAGGATGCAACCCCGCCCTCCTGGTAGATGTACCAAAGGGTCTTGTTACATTTGATCTCTTCATAGGATTCTGGCTCAGCATGAGACCTATCCCCCCCATAGAGAGATTGCACCAAACTGACAAGCTAGCTATGCAAGAAATGACATAGGACTTAGAAACTTTCAGACTATAGAAAATATCCTAAACACCAATATTCATACTCAAGTTAATGAGTATAATGTCTTTTCGACCATCAGGGGTGGTGTACTTAAATCTTTTCGGCCGCCAGGGGTGGCGTACTTACTTAAATTTACAATCTACAAACTATCACTCCCTTTCCTGCCATAATTACAAGGCATTAATTGGTCATAATTAGAGGTGTTGCATAGAGGCATCGAGTTAATCACATGCCCAGTCATTTGAAACCCCACCTTAGGCCTCCACGTCTGACTGAAGGGCGAGCAATCCTTCGTACTATGGCGGATCCCAACTCTAACACATCTGAGCTGGAAAGCAAACATCACATTCCTCAAAACATAAGTACTCATATCAAGATGGTAGTCGAAACTGGATCCCATATGGTGCCCAAAATACTCCCTAGGCCAAGAGGACGAAGGTTTAATTAATTCAATCATGAGAGGTCAAGAATGGGGCTATGCTCCTTTTCAATAAGGTTTTGTATCTGACTAGGTAAATTATTCTTTCTTCTCCAACATCTCCAAGTGTCTAAGCTCTGCACAAGGTTAGCCATCCCATTCGCCACTTTATTACCCTCACAATAAACATGTCCAATTCCTATCTATTTGAACCCAGTCAATAAGAAGACAATGTCCTCCGTAATATCCTTCAATTTCTAGCTACTTTTAGGCCTACCAAGAACTGCCTCAATGATGATTTTTGAATCTCCTTCCACTTGTAATTTATCCAACCCCATTGAGAGACCAATTTTGAGACCCCACAACAAGGCCAAACCCTCCACCACATTATTGGATTGGATGCCAATGTACTCGGCATAAGCAACAATGAATCCTCCCTGACTATCTCTGAATATCCCTCCCCCACTTGCCATCCCAGTATTCTTTTTTTCAACTCCGTTGAAATTTAGTTTGATCCATTCCCTGGGAGGGGGTCTCTAGAGGGTGTTTTGTCTGACCAATTTTTTGGAAATTTTAGTCTTGATTATGTCCGTTGTCAGTCCCCAATTCATGACCATCCGCACTTCCACCAGAGTGGGGGGTTTTTTAGCCACATGAAGAGTGCTGGCTGACTAGTATCCTTGTTATTGTTCATCAATTTTCTCAACATTTTTTATTAGAACTAATGGTTTTAATTATAGAGGGATGTATTTATAGAAGTATTGTGAGGATTTTTGTTTTAATGGGAGTAGTTCATTTAGTGGGTTTCATATATATCCATTGTGGTTGAAGCCGTGGATAGCACATCTTAGTTGGAAATTGAGAAGTTCAATAGTTCTATGTACAAGCTTTGGAAGTTGAAAATGGAGGATCTCTTGGAAGAAAGGGATCAAAGGAGAAAAATTACAAAGGAGGTAACCCCAATGATATGTCTAATAAATATTGGTAAAATGGACAAGAAGGTACAATGAACCATTTGGTTGTGTCTCATAAAATGTATTAGAAGAAGCTATCACATATAGTATGTGGAATAGGAGAGGTGATATTTATCAAATGAAGAGTCTTGTTAATAATCTATATTTTGAAAGAAAGCTTTACTCTTTGAAAATGAAAGAAGGGGACTATGTTGCTAAGCATTTTTTTAAATTTTTGATTAAGCTAGGTTCTATTGAGGTTAAGTTAGATAAGAAGGATAAATGTATTTTATTATTTTGTTTGCTCCCCAAATATTGGGAGAATCCAATTGTTGCTTTGAGTGGTTCTATGATAGATCCAAAATTGGATGCCCTTGTTGCATTGAAGAGATGATGAGAGAATCCATGGATGAAGGCTCAAAAGATGGATTAGATGTTTGAGGAAGGCCCAATGACAAAGGTGAGTCTAAAATGGATTGGAAGAAATGAAAGGATAGGTCCAAGTCTAGAGGATGGTCTAAAATCCCTAGAAAGAGTAGAGTGAAGTGTTGGAACTGTGGGAGATAGGGACACATAAAGAAGGAATGCAAAAATAGGAAGATAAATTATGATGATTCCTCCACTAAGAAATCCTTCAATGATAGTGATAATGATGTTAAACTATTCATTTCTACTAATGCCGCTAATACTGAATGCTAGATCATTTATTTATGTTGCTTCTACCATAGGACTCCACACAAGGAGTGGTTCCCATCTTACTAAGCTTAAGATAGAGGAGAGGTTTTCCATGGTGACAATTTAGTTCACATGTAAGATTTTTGCTAAGGAAAAGGTATAGTTGTGTTTTAGTGATGAGAAAGTGAAAGCTCTCATTGGTGCTTTGCATACTCTAGAACTTGCATTGAATTTTTTTGTATCTAAGTTTAATCATTCTATAGAACATGTGATATTTTATAAGTATATTTGTAGATTGGTTAGAAGAAATATTGTAGTAGAAAGAGTCTCATGGTGTGAGACTCTATTTAGGCTTGATACCCATAATTTTCCTAATATAATTGAAACTTCTAAAATGCATGTATGTTGTGGTACCAATGTTTGGGTTATATTGTTGAAAAATATCTTTGGACCATTATTAATAAAAATATGCTTAAGAAATTTTTGATTGTTTTGATGAATTTTATTTTTGTGAAGATTGCATGTTTGGAAAGTATAATAGAGTTTGTTTTTCTATTGAAAGTACTAGGGGAAAATGTGTTTTAAAACTCATTCATTCATATGTGTTCGGTCTCCTGGATGCGGGTTCTATTAGAAAATCATGTTATTATGTTTAATTCATATATGATTACTCAAGATACACTTGGATTAATTTCTTTAGATATAAATCTAAAATTTTCTCTAAGTTTAAGTATTTTAAGGCTTTGGTTGAGAAATAATTACTGGAAATAAGGCACACCTGGACCGACAATGGACTAGCCACAAAAGGGCTAGTAGCTCAGTTGGTAGAGCACTCTAGTAGAAAATGGAAGGTCCTACTAGGTTTAATTTATAGCTGGTCCATATGAGATGTAGCTCAATAATTGGTATCAAAACCAGGCTAGGAGCCCCAAGCACCTACAGTGCGATTTAAGGGGGGTTGCTGGAATAAGTCACACTTGGACTGATGATGGACTGACCACAAAAGGGCCAGTAGCTCAGTTGGTAGAGCACTCTAGTAGTAAATGGAAGGTCCTAGGTTTGAGTTCTAGCTGGTCCATATGAGTTATAGCTCAACAATTTTATTTTTTATGGAGATAATCCATAAGATCATTTTTTGCTACCCAATACAGGAGCACAAGCCTTAGGCTGAACCTCTTCAGCTAAGAGCCAAGGACTGAGAGGTATCCATTCTTCCAAATTCACCCAAGGCATGATCCCAGCCTCATCCCTTATGGTGTTGGGGACCTTGCACTCACCAAGACTTAATCCCTGGTGGGCACATTATGAACCTTTCAACTTTAACAGCAAACCAAGGGCCTTTTGACACTAAGTGAGAAACAATAACAATGTTATATTACCAAATGATGATAATGATGCATATAAGTACAAGATATACAATATATGATCCACACATAATGTACAATGAGAGACCTTGCTTATATACTTACAAGGTTGAGACCTTTATTATATAGGCAAGGTTGAGATCTTGCTTATATAGGTAAGGTTGAGACCTAGGAAAAAATGTGATCATGACAAGTGTTTTAATCCTATGACATGAGACAAATATTAAATTCTCTAAGTAAACTTAACTAGACAAGTGTGAATAGGACCTAATATGGAACTAGTTAGGTAATACACCTTATTCACACTAACACCCCCCTTAAGTGCAACTTAGGGATAAGTAAACAAATTCAAATATGCAAAGATGGGTCCTGACTACAAGTCTATGTTAGGTACCTGTGTACAAAATATCTCTCACAAATAGAGTGAATGAGAAAAACCCATAGGAAAAAACTCCTCTCAAAAAGAGAGAAAACATGCAAACAAACATGTAACATCCAAGTTCTAAAAACATAGTAAAAACCCAAAATTTACCAAAGAGTACCTCAACAAGGTAAAAATGAGAAAGAGAAAAAAATTTCTTTTTATTTAACATATAATCAAGTAACTACATTTACAAGATTTATTTTACAAAATACAATATACCCATATTGTATTTTCGTTTACAATGTTTACAAATGTAAAACCATTACATATACAAATTTGGAATCAATACTGCATCTGAATATCCGACACCTTTATCACAAGTCCTGGCATGTTTCCTGCTTGGAGAGAGAGAGAGAGAGAGCATCTTTTCAGTGATTTACCTCCAACCACAGACCAACGGTCTCCCACACATCTTGCACATAGGAAGTGGCCCTACCCTTCTAAAGGGATATAGACCTAAGGTGGCCAATGGTAATTTGCCTTTCCTGAGTACTTAGTGTTGTATTCTACTCAACTCTATCAACCATACAACCCTAGATACCCTCTAGCTAAGTATGATTTATGATAGGATGAGCAATCTGAATACAGTGAACTCACAATGCATGCAGAAAACAAATGCATTACTTTGGCCAAAGTTTTTAATTTCAATAATGTTCATAAAGAACATAGTTGTTGTGTTCACCCACCCCTAGTCAACTTGGATACTATCTTATTCCTGCAGTTTATAACTATTATCAAGCCTATTCATGCCATAGTTCAAACTAAGAGTCACAATAATAATACCTTATGACTTGAGTAAGTCTATATGACATAACCATTCAATTTATTAGTAGTCGATTCTAGGGTTACCCTAATATTCCTTGTTAATATGATATAACCATATAACCATATCTTATATCTAGGAGTTTTGGAATCGGTAATAACCCTTGATTAACTTAAGCAAAGTTAATAATACTATAATTCTCAAAATAATAATGTCTCCTACACAACGAATCATAAAATAACTTTGATAATGTATATAAACAAACATAACCCAGTATAAATATCCCTACTAGGTCTTTTTCTAGTATACTTAGCCTACTCCATTTTATTGGATCTCTTCATGTATATAAAGATAATTAGTCTTAAATGGAATTCTCATAAAAACCTTATTCCATTTTCCCTAATATCTCTAAGTTACTACCATTTGATATGATACAAAAGTTTACTAACGATTTGCATGAGTCTGAAACTCTTGGTTTAAATAACATTATTTGTTATGCCTATATATATAACCTATACAAGACAAAATGTTAAATCATTCTAACCTCATTACTATATGGTTCAAAATGAAAACATGGTTCATCCATTCAAGAGCCTAACATATGGTTAATTCTCAATCTCTTAATTGACTGACTTCAAACCTAAATCAATAAAAAGACTATTTATTCAAGCTCATGACAACTCATGACAATCCCTTACTAAGATATTTATTTATCTTTCATTCAATGGTTTGGTATAATAAACGATTTATAATCACTAAGAAGGTAGTTGACCCCGTCTACCTATATCAGTTTACTCACTGGTATGACAAATTTTCAACCATGTAGATAACATTCGATGTCTCTATCAACTACAGGAAAATAGTTCAAAATAGTTTACTTAAAATGTTAACTGAACTATCTTAAGTTGATATTAAATAGTCTTTGACTATCACAACACAAATCAGAAGGTTAATCCTAATCAGAGGACTCATATAGTCACCTACATTACTACGTTATACAATCTTAAATAAGCTATTCGATTTCCTCATGGATTTATAATACATGCACTGAGGAATACCTGGTAATGTACAAACTAGAAATGACTAAGATGGGCGAATGATTCACAGGGTCGATGCCACTGGATTGTGAATGTGTCTAAAGTCACAGCTATTGTATTCTATTCCATAACACCTTCTATTCTCCCTCCTGTGTGTTCTACAAGTTCTAAACCTACTTAAAATAAAAACAACCATGACTCATTCGAGTCATTGGTCATAATGACAGAGGCACGACTCCTACAGATTTGCCTCATCTCCCCACCTCCTCTACGTTCGGTTACAAACTTCTTAACAATCTATATCATTAAATCAAAACTGAAGTCCATTATTTATGCATAAATCCCACATGTTGATGGGAAATTACTGTTCCATGACTCGATGGTTGTGCTAGTTTAAAAACCACAGTCCTCCTTCTAAGATGTGACTGACACCTCACTTAAACACAACTGATCATTAAATGATTCACAATGAGTGGTTCGATCTACCACCAACACTATTGAAGACTCTTCTACAATTAAGCCTTCAGCTTACTCAACATTAAACCATCAACTCAATGGGAGGTATTCTCCTCATTTGATGCTAAGGCATCAATATATAATACATATTGATTACATCAATTATAATTCTCATAACATCGCCTATTGCATTAGATAGATATAGTTTATTCAATAATAAGATATTATTAAACCATGGTTTACGGATATTGCGATTGGGTTGAGCTTGTCTCCCCATCATAATCTGTCGACAATAATCACATATTAATAACTTTAACGAAAACATCTTAACATTTAAGAATCATTTAAAACACGTCAAATATCTTAATAATTGTAGTAAGATAATCATTTTATGACAAAAATGTCATAATATTTACGTTAAATGTAAATAGTTATAAATCAAACTCAAATGACGTCGTTAATGTTAGTAATGACTAAGATGACTTAATACGACTTAGAAAGATTTGAAAACAATATTGACTATCTATCGATTAGGTTTAGAAGTAAATTGACAAGACAAAGCTTACCTCTTATGACACCCCAGTTCACATTTTTGTTAAACACTTATAACTCGGTTTGGTAAATAAATCACTCGTAACCTGAGGTCTATATCTCTCTCCTAGAAAGATACTCTCTCTCTCTTTTCCCCAAGAGTCATCTGATAACCTAAAATCCTATTTGACTTGCCATCAAATAATATGTGATCAGTGCATCATTATTCAATTAATTCAACTAATAAATCAAATCTCATAATGCAAATATTAAATTGATAATAACATAATCATTTCTATGATTTCAATAAATGACATTTAATATAATCCTTGTTCTTCCTTGTCACCAATCCAAACATCATAGCAAATTTACTTATGTCCAAGTAAAAATTAAAAGTAAAGCAAGACAAAAGTTGGGGATGTAACATATCCTTCTCCTAAAGATTCATCATCCTCGATGATATAGGGTATTAAAAAAAGTAACTAAAAAGCAAGTTCATTGTTTTCAACTAGTAACATTATTAAATAAATGAGGAAACTTTTGATAGAATTCATGGTAATCCTCCCATGTAGCATTTTCCTCAGCATATTGGTCCCATTGGACCTTGCATTGCAAGACCTCTCTATTACGCAAGCAGAGCTTGTGCGTTTCTAACACCTTGAGTGGCTTGATTGTGACCACCCCTGGGTCTTGCATCTGTAAAGAATTCCAAGTCAAAATATGATTATTACCTGCAACATATTTCTTCAAATAAGACACATGAAAAACATTGTGCATTTTAGATAAGACTGGTGGTAGAGCAATTCTGTAGGCAACCGGATTGACTACTTCAAGCACTTCAAAGGGTCCCACTTATCGAGGGGCTAGCTTAGAAGATTCCAAAACTTAATAGAACTTTTCTGAGGTTTAACCCTCAAAAGAACTTTTTCTCCAATAGAAAATTGCCTTGGAACATGTTTTGCATCCACACAGCTCTTTTGCCTATCATTGGCTTCTGCCAATCTTTTTCTGATCAGCTTAACTTTCTCTTCCATTTTGGCTAGCATTTCTGGCCTGATGCTAATCCTATCCTCTAGCTTATCCTAGCTTATAGGAGTTCAACATCTTCTTCCATACAATGCTTCAAATGGCGCCATCTTAATAGTGGAATGATAGGAATTGTTGTAACCAAATTCCACAAGTGGTATGTATTCTTCCCATGTATATTGCTGATCCATGCAATACATTCACAACAAATCTTCCAAGACTTGGTTAACCCTCTTAGTTTGCCCATCATTTTCAAGATGGTAAGCTGTACTCACATTGAGTTTAGTCCCTAGCGCAGAAAACAAAGTTTGCCAAAACCTTGATGTTACACACGCATCTCTATCTGAGATAATCTTTTTAGGGAATCCATGCAATCTAAACACCTCTTGCACAAATTTACGAGCTAACATAGGTGCTCCATCAGTCAAATTCCCTGGTATGAAATGTGCTACCTTTGTGAGCTTATCAACCACCACTAAAATGGCATCATGTCTATTTCTTGACATAGGAAGACCTTGAACAAAATCCATACTAATAACTTGCCATTTCCACTCTGGTACATCATGTGGATATAACAATCTTGTGGGGTGATGATGCTCTGCTTTTACCCTTTGACATTCTAAACAACTTGCTACAAATCTTGCAGCATCATTCTTCATTCCTTTCCAGAAATAAAGAGGTTTAATATCTGCTAGAAGTTTGGTCACTCCTGGATGTCTTGAATACAATGCAGTATGAACTTCTTTCCATACTAAATCCCTCAATCCAGCTAAATCAGGTACATAAATTCTATCTTTATACCTCAATGGTCCATCTGACTCAAACATAAAATCATCATACCTTGAATCTTTAGGATTATCTTTCAGAGCCTGGTTAACCTGCTCATAAAACTCATCACCAAACAAATTTTGCAATACCAAATCCTTGAAATTTCTACTAATAGAAATAATAGAAGCTATATGTATTCTACGACTCAAAGCATCAACTACTCTATTCTCTTTTCCTTTGATGTAATTTATCTCAAAGTCATAGTCAGATATCAATTTTAACCATCTCCTTTGTCGAGCATTCAAATGCGGTTGACAGAAAATATACTTAAGACTTTGATGATCTGATTTAAGTACAAAAGTCTTTCCCAACATATGTCTCACATCTGTAACGCATGAGTTACTGCTACCAATTCCAGATCATGCGGCACATAATTTTTCTCATAGGATTTCAATTTCCTAGACTCATATGCAATAACTCTTCCATCTTGCATAAGCACTCCTCCTAATCCTTCTCCCGAGGCATCTATAATTACCTCAAATTGTCCTTCAGAGTCAGGAACCTTCAAGATTAGAGCTGTAGTTAACTTTTCCTTTAAGAGATCAAATCTTCCTGACATTTGTCTATCCATTCAAATATTTTTCCTTTCCTCTGCAGGGAAGTGATTGGACTAGCAATACTGGAGAAATTTAGAACAAACTTTCTATAATAGCCTGCCAGGCCCATGAAACTACACACCTCATGTACGTTTGTCAGTACAGGCCAATCTAGAATAGCTGTGATTTTTGCAGGATCAACAGATATTCCATTAGCTAATATGATATGACCTAGGTATTGGATCTCCTTCTAAAAGAATGTGCACTTAGATAGTTTCCCATGTAACTTATGTTCTCTTAACCTCTGCAGAACTATTTGCAGGTGCCGTTGATGTTCTTCCTCATTCTTAGAATAAATGAGTATATCATCTAGAAAGACTAAAACAAACTTATCTAAACAATCTCTGAATATACTATTCATGAGATTCATAAATACAGTAGGAGCATTTGTCAAACCAAATGGCAACACTGTGAACTCATAGTGTCCATATCTGGTTCTAAAAGTTGTCTTATGAATATCTTCATCCTTCAGTCTTAACTAATGATATCCTAATCGCAAATCAATCTTTGAAAACACAGCAGCTTCATGCATCTGATCAAAAAGATCATCAATACATGGCAAAAGATATTTGTTCTTTACCGTTGCTTTATTAAGCATACGATAATCTATACACAAATGAAGGGTTCCATCCTTCTTCTTAACAAAATAACCGGAGCACCCCAAGGTGAAACACTGGGTCTGATTAAACCTTTTATCAACAATTCTTGTAATTGTGCTTTCAATTCCATTAACTCAGTTGTTGTCATATGATAGGATGCTTTTGATATAGGCTCAGATCCTGGTTTAATATCAATAGCAAAATCAAACACCCTCTTGGGAGGTAATCCTGAAGTTCTTTTGGAAACACATCCTGAAATTCCTGAAGAAAAGGATACTTTTTCTCAAAAGATAAACTGGGGTTTTCTACCCCTTCTTCCACTTGTTCTATTTTGACTGCAAACAACTGACAACCTTTCCTTCTATCCCTTTTTAATTACTTGGCAAAGATAGTTCTAATTTTAACTTCTCTTTGAATCCCTTGGAATTGGGTCAGATTCCCCAAATCATCTAAGCATTCAACTATTTTTGAAAAAAGTCAACCTTAGCTCTATGTTTCCATAACCAATTCATTCCTAGGATCACATCATAGGAACCTAAGGGGGCTACATACAGATTTACTTTAGTTGAGAAACTAGGAAGGTCAACTTTGGCTTCAAACAAACATTGCTCTACCTAAGCCTTAGATTGGTTAACATATTCTACTGACCAAGGTTTAGACATGTAACCTACTTTTCTAGAAAATTTACTTAAAAATCTAGGAGAAACAAAGTTTTATGTGGCTCATGTATCAATCAAAATAGATGTGGGGACTCCAAACAAAGTACCTGTCATCTCAATGGGTGTGATTTGATACTCGGCTTGACTATTGTTAAGAGATGCGTGAATCCTTTGCTGGAATGCTTCTTGCTGATTAGGTAGTGTAATACCTCTTTGTTGACCATTTTGATTCTTGTTAGGGCAACCATTTGCATAGTCGTCGCCCCCACAAGTAAAGTGTCCTCCAATGGTTCCTTTCTTATCTAAAGTCTTACCATTGTTATCCTCATTTCTTTTGAAGTTGCCATTCTTTTTCTCATTGCCAGATCCACCTTTGTTCTTCTGAGGTCCTTTATCTTTTCTCTTGTTATCATAACTCTTTTCATATCTTTTCTTATAGGGTTGATTGTTAGGAGTTCCATTAAACCTCTTGCGGCTTCTATCATGATAAGCCGAGATGGATTTCAGCTTTTGCTCTTGCTTGATCACCTTCTCATACACTTGATCCATTGTTGTGGGACCATGAACATTCACTTCACCACCAATTTGAGCATTTAAGCCCATGATGAATTTTCTAATCCCAAATCTCTCATCATTTTGATACTATGGAACATACTTCAGGAGTCAAGTAAAATTTTCCCCATAATCTACCACTGTCATATCTCCTTGTCGAAGATTTTGAAAATTAGTCAATTTCTGATCAAAATAGAGTTGTGGTAACCACCTCTTGTGAAAGAGTTCCACGAACTCATCCCAAGTTACCCTTAGAGAGCTTAAATTCAATTTGATCTTTTTATTCATCCACCAAGTGAATGCTTCTCCTACCAGTTGGAATGTTCCCCATACTGCCTTGGTCACCTCCAAGTAATTTCTTATCTTGAAGTACTTTTCCATCTATGTTAACCAAGCTTCTACAGCATCTCTGGTTTCTATCCCATCAAATTTTGGTGGAACAACCTTCTTCATATCCTTTTAAAGATCCAAGGTCAATCTATCCCTTGCCTCTTTATGTGGTTCAATACTCTTACTTTGATCTTCATTATTTTCTCTGCTTTCACCGTGAGAGTTTTCACCTCCTCCCTCAGTATTCCCTTTGTCATCCACTTTCTTCTCCAAATCACCCAATCTTTTCTTGGTTTCCTCAAGCATGGTTATGATTTGGTCCAGCTTATTATTTGGTGGGTGGTTTTCCTCCACTTTCTCCTTGGTTAGTTCTTGTCTGCACCATGTTTATTGATTTCTCACACCTAAGAATATTGAGTTATCCATTAGTTCTGGATTATAATGTAACCCATTAAATCTAAACATAATATTCAATTTAAACATTAGTTTGGCACAAAAACAACTCTTTTTATTTATTTCATTTCAAAAGTAAAGAGTTTTCTTCTTTAATACAAGAAATGACTTCAAAAGTCATGCTCAAGAGGAGTATATCCTTCAGACTCATTTTCAAATACATAATCTTGAGGTATATAACCCTCTGACTCACTATTGGACCTAACTTCTATGATCTCAATAGTTGAGGGTATGTGGGGATCTCGCCTAACCATAGTTGTTTCCTCATCTGACATATACTCCATGATTTTGGCAGTGATCTTAACTCTTTCTTTGTCTTCCCTTGTTAATCACTTGATTCGAGTTAAGGTAGTTGCCAGAGTTTTAGTATCACTCAACCAAATGTCACTCTCATCATTAGTTCCCTCAAAGGTTTTGATAATGGCCTCACGTTCTCTTTTAGCTTTAAGGAAACATTGGCTCAAATTAACAGACTTTCTTGCTGTCTTCTTAAAACGTACCATCCTGGCATAGAAATTTTCAAACATTAGCTAACCGCATAATATTGACTACATGCAAGCATAGTGGTCTCATAAGCCCTAGTGTTGAACCTAGTAGCTCTGATACCATATGTAACATCCAAGTTCTAAAAACATAGTAAAAACTCAAAATTTACCATAGAGTAACTCAACAAGGTAAAAATGAGATAGAGAATTTTTTTTCTTTTTATTTAACATATAATCAAGTAACTACATTTACAAGATTTCTTTTACAAAATACAATATACCCATATTGTCTTTTCGTTTACAATGTTTACAAATGTAAAACCATTACATATACAAATTTGGAATCAATACTGCATATGAATATCCGACACCTTTATCAGAAGTTTTGGCATGTTTCTTGCTAGGAGAGAGAGAGAGAGCATATTTCCAGTGATTTACCTCCAACCACAGACCGACAGTCTCCCACACACCTTCCACATAGGAAGTGGCCCTACCCTTCTCGAGGGATATAGACCAAAGGTGACCAGTGGTAATTTGCCTTTCCTGAGTACTTAGTGTTGTATTCTACTCAACTCTATCAACCATACAACCCTAGATACCCTCTAGCTAAGTATGATTTCCAATAGGATGAGCAATCTGAATACAGTGAACCGATAATGCATGTAGAAAACAAATGCATTACGTTGGCCAAAGTTTTTAATTTCAATAATGTCCATAAAGAACATAGTCGTTGTGTTCACCCACCCCTACTCGACTTGGATACTATCTTATTCCCACATTTTATAACTCTTATCAACCCTATTCATGCCATAGTTTAAACTAAGAGTCACAATAATAATACCTTAGGACTTGAGTAAGTCTATATGACATAACCATTCAATTTATTGGTAGTTGATTCTAGGGTTACCCTAATATTCCTTGTTAATATGATATAACCATATAACCATATCTTATATCTAGGAGTTTTGGAATCGGTAGTAACCCTTGATTAACTTAAGCAAAGTTAATAATACTATAATTCTCAAAATAATAATGTCTCCTACACAACGAATCATAAAATAACTTTGATAATGTATATAAACAAACATAACCCAGTATAAATATCCCTACTAGGTCTTTCTTTAGTATACTTAGCCTACTCCATTTTATTGGATCTCTTCATGTATATAAAGACATTTAGTCTTAAATGGAATTCTCATAAAAACCTTAATCCATTTTCCCTAATATCTCTAAGTTACTACCATTTGATATGTTACAAAAGTTTACTAATGATTCGCATGAGTCTGAAACTCTTGGTTTAAATAACATTATCTATTATGCCTATATATATAACCTATACAAGACAAAATGTTAAATCATTTTAACCTCATTACTATATGGTTCAAAATGAAAACATGGTTCATCCATTCAAGAGCCTAACATATGGTTAATTCTCAATCTCTTAATTGACTGACTTCAAACCTAAATCAATAAGAAGACTATTTATTCAAGCTCATGACAATTCATGAAAATCCCTTCCTAAGATATTTATTTATCTTTCACTCAATGGTTTGGTATAATCAACGATTTATAATCACTAAGAAGGTAGTCGACCTCGTGTACCTATATTAGTTTACTCACTGGTATGACAAATTTTCAACCATGTAGATAACATTCGATGTCTCCATCCACTATAGGATAATAGTTCAAAATAGTTTACTTAAAATGCTAACTGAACTATCTTAAGTTGATACTAAATAGTCTTCGACTATCATAACACAAATTAGAAGATTAATCCTAATCGGTGGACTCATATAGTTGCCTACATTACTACGTTATACAGTCTTAAATAAGCTATTCAATTTCCTCATGGATTTATGATACACGCACTAAGGAATACATGGTAATATACAAACTGGAAATGGCTGAGATGGGTGAATGATTCACAGGGTCGACGCCACTGGACTATGAATGCGTCTAAAGTCATAGCTATTGTATTCTATTTTGTAACACCTTCTATTCTCCCTCTTGTGTGTTCTACAAGTTCTAAACCTACTTAAAATAAAAATAACTACGACTCATTCGAGTCGTTGGTCATAATGACAGGGGCATGACTCCTACAGAGTCGTCTCATCTCCCCACCTCCTCTACGTTCGGTTACAAACTTCTTAACAATCTATATCATTAAATCAAAACTGAAGTCCATTATTTATGCGTAAATCCCACATGTCGATGGGAAATTATTGTTCCATGACTCGACGGTTGTGGCAGTTTAAAAACCATAGTCCTCCTTCTAAGATGTGACCGACACCTCATTGAAACACAACTAATCATTAAATGATTCACAATGAGTGGTTTGATCTACCACCAACACTATTGAAGACTCTTCTACAATTAAGCCTTCGGCTTACTCAACATTAAACCATCGACTCAATGGGAGGTATTCTCCTCATTTGATGCTAAGGCATCAATATATAATATATATTGATTACATCAATTATAATTCTCATGACATCGCCTATTGCATTAGATAGATATAGTTTATTCAATAATAACATATTATTAAACCATGGTTTACGAATATTGCGATTGGGTTGAACTTGTCTCCCCATCATAATCTATCGACAATAATCACATATTAATAACTTCGATGAAAACGTCTTAAAATTTAAGAATCATTTAAAACACATCAAATATCTTAACAATTGTAGTAAGACAATCATTTTATGACAAAAACGTCATAATATTTACGTTAAACGTAAATAGTTATAAATCAAACTCAAACGACGTCGTTAACATTAGTAATGACTAAGACAACTTAATACGACTTAAAAAGATTTGAAAATAATATCGACTACCTGTTGATTAGGTTCAGAAGTAAACTAACAATACAAAGCTTGCCTCTTATGACACCCCAGTCCACATTTTCGTTAAACACTTATAACTCAGTTTGGTAAATAAATCACTCATAACTCAATGTCTCTATCTCTCTCCTCGAAAGATTCTCTCTCTTTTCCCTGAGAGTCATCTGATAACCTGAAATCCTATTTCACTTGCCATCAAACAATATGTGATCAATGCATCATTATTCAATTAATTCAACTAATAAATCAAATCTCATAATTCAACTATTAAATTTATAATAACATAATCATTTCTATGATTTCGATAAATGACATTTAATATAATCCTTGTTCTTCCTTGTCACCAATCCAAACATCACAACAAATTTACTTATGTCCAAGTAAAAAGTAAAAGTAAAGCAAGACAAAAATTGGGGATGTAACAAAACATGTACAAGTGATGGAGGAAGGACTCAACACCAAGACCCCCCAAGGACTACATCCATCACAAATATAAAATCAATATCTCCCCCATAAGAGGGAAATAATAAAATGATGAATCACCCCATAATGAAGTAGCTCCTTTGTCAATGGTGAATGCTCGAAGACAACAAAGCTATCCAATGCATGCAAACAACATTTCTCCCCTTGGGAAGAAACAAATTCACTGGTATATGTAGAAGAAACTCCAACTCCAAAACAAGAGTTGAGGGTAGAAGTCTCATGAAAGATGATGTATCTAAAAACTACTCAACTTTCCACATGTCACAATCAATAGATGCCACAAAATCAGGAATTCCATGCCTAATCAAAGAATACGACAATCCAAGACAATAGGAAAACCCATGATCAACAATCACCAAAGACAAAGATGGTGTGACAATATTCATGCTATAGCTGTCATCAAAGAAGAAATAAATATCCTCAAGTGTGTCCTCTAAATCTACAAGATGAGACTCAAAAAATAAATCTGAAATACCTATCAAGTACTCATCCCACAAAGCTGAATCTGAAAGACAATATGATTCCTATTATTTAACTGAATAAAGAGGATGAAGGGAAGTCTCGATCAATTAATGTGAAGGATCAACAAGTGTGTCTGTAGGAGGAGGAGTGGAAGCCTCATCATCCTCATCATTCAAATGTGCAAGGTTTTCCAAAGAAGCAAACTCCTCTTTAATAGCATAGTCATATGGTATATTATCTAAATCATCAAGAGGTACAAGACTTGATCTAAAATAGGATCATCTGGGAACATGGTTGAATGTCAGGATCTCTATATATCTCCTAAATTTTGGTCCACATAGCATGAGGACACTCAATGTCCATGATTGAACACAAAGTGTCACCATCAACATGGTAACCAATCACTCCTTTGATATGATCATTTTTGGAATGCTAAACAAACTTCTTCCAATAAGCACCTAGTTTAGGAACAATAAAATATAGATGTGGCAAAATATGAAGCCAACACAAGTGTTTTAAAATGTCATCTCTCCATTGCTTATAGTTCCTCCTTTTGAAGATGATTAGAGAAGGATGAAATGAAAAACCCATAATTAACTAAGATAGATCTCTAAATTACAAAGACATAAAACCCTCAACTAAAATTAGGAACTCCCTAATATATCAATACTAAAATTGAAGCTGCCCCAAGCAAAAACAACCACCAATTTTAACAATTTTTCCAATCAATGAGTCTAAATACCCAATTAGGCCTCAAACTAAAAATTTGATGTCTAAGGAATAATCTAGAAAATGGCATGGACAGATCTGTAGTTCTCAAAAATACATTTCCAATGCCTATAAGAAGTTAAAATTTCAACACCATGGGTGCATATTATGGATTGGAGAAGATTACAAGCAAGTATGGGATTCAAATAGAAAAATAAGGCACCTATAGGAAAATAAAAAAATACTTACACTACTGCAAAGTTCTTGGAACCAACTTTCTGAGGCCTATTTGTTTGCAAAAATATGATATATCATGGAGAAAAGTTATGGCTTCAGGAAAAAACACCCTATTAGGGTATCAAATGGGGCCAAGGGGCCCTACTGGATGTTGGACAAGTGCCCGGTAGTGGTGCCTGGGTGGATCTATAGGTGGTAGCGGCGGAAATCACTTCTAGGGGCAATGGTTGAGTGTTTTATGCTAGTAGAGCTGTTTGATTGGTGGCCAAAGGGTAGTTTTATGGTGGAGGAGAAGTGGCGGCCAACTTGTCCATCCACGGATAGGAAAGAGGACCTGAGAAGCTTGTTTTCAGGCTTGACTAGGCTAGATTTGACCCAAAAAGCCTGGTCATCTTAGCTTGATTTTTGAAAACCTCACTAGTGGTAAAAAAACTATAGTTAATACCTACTGGTCAAAATAAACACCCATAAAAAAATTGCCCCATGCGTAGGAAAAAAGTATTGATGATGTCACTGGCACAAACCTCGTACCCTACTGACTTGACCCATGATATAGAGGCTGATGTAGACAAAGAATATACCCTTTTTGAGCAAATATTTTAGATTTAGATTCTACTAATGTCGACTACAACCTACGACTAATATGACTTGTATGATGATTCGTAATGGAATGGATCCATACGGTTTGTACAAAATTTTCTATGCCCAAAAATCTGAAAACCCTTTAAAATGACTAAAATTTTTCTAACTCCAAAATATGAAGTATTATGTCAAATTCATCTCTCGAGCCTTCTAGATGCAATTTGGAGAGGTCCGTTTTGCACCAAGATGCATCATGTGAAAATTCTTGGCAAAGAATATTCAAAATGAGGGAAGGGAATTATAAATTTGAAGCTTTGATACCATGTAAGATTCACACCATGGACTCAAGAGATGCCCATGATCACCTATAATCAAAACAACCTTCCACTACAAGAGAGAAGAAATAACAACTCTATATTTCCAAAGAATGATAATGATGCATATAAGGTACAAGATATATACAATATATGACTGACATATAATGCACAATGAGAGACCTTGCGTATATAGGCAAGGTTGAGACCTAGGTCAACATGTGATCATGACAAGTGTTTTAATCCTATGACATGAGACACAAATATTAAACATGCCCTACGTAAATTTAACTAGACAAGTGTGAATAAGACCTAATATGGAACTAGTTAGGTAATATACCCTGTTCACACCAACAATAATTCTAGATAGGAATATAAAGGTGTTAAATCTAATAATGGAGGGAAATATTGCTCTAAGAAATTCAATGATTTTTGTAGACATGTAGCTATTATTCAGCAAAAGACAACTCCTTACTTCATAATAGAATGAGGTTCCAAAAGGATGAACTAAACCTTGATGGAAAGAGCCAAAAGTATGATGAGTGGTACACAATTTGATCAATTCTTTTGGATAGAGGATGTGAGGGCCTCATGCTAATTTATTAAAAAATCTCCATGTTTTAGTTCTTGTTGATAAAAATCTTTATGAGGCACTTATAAGTAAGAAAGTATCTATTTAACATTTAATGGTATTTGATTGCAAGGATTTTATTCACTTGCCTAGAAAGAAATGATATAACTTAGGTCCAAAAGCTTAAAAATACATATTCATTGGATATGGTGAGAATGTTAAGGGTTACAAGATTTGGATCCTCTAACCTTAAAAATGATTTATTTGAGGATGCAGTTTATAGAGAGATCTTAGAGTATTTTTTGATCTAGGATAGCAAAAGGAAAAACAAGGAAGGAAAATAATGCATTTTGAGACTAAAGCCGAGAAGCAAGAAGATGCACATGTTAAAGAACAAAATGATGGATTTAAGGATGAAGAGATTAAAGGGGAGTTAAGTGAGAGCTTTGAGTAGGTTGAGAATGCAAAAGAACAAGTAGAGTCCCTTACTCCACCCTTGAGATGATCCACAAGATAATGAAACCTAGTTGATAGGTACAACCTACTAGATTTCCACCGCGTATTTGTTTTTTCATGTACTGACAATGAACCAAGATCTTTTAGGGAGGCTCTCTCTTAATATGAGTGCGATTGTTGTACAGAGGCCATGTAGGAGGGTGATCCCACAATAGTATATGTCCCATATTTTGGCCTAAGTGGAACATTGAAATCAACATTTTAAACCAATTTTTTACTTTTTGTCACTTATAACAAGAAGATCATTACAAATTTGAAGATGATGTGAATTAGTCATTTTTAAGATTTTGTATGTAGATTCTATATATGTGTAGATTTTTTGTAGTGCATTCTTTATCAAGGTCTTCTACTTGGCTCTGTCATTAGGGAAATCTTAATCCTCGTCCATTTTGTGGACAACCCTAAGACTCTCAAACACCTTTTTTGGTTTTGTACTAGAGCCTAGAGAGTCTAGACTTAGATTCATGACTTCCTTAAGCCATTCAAGCTTGTTCCCTTCTCGTGGTATATGGTTTTGTTGGGAGATTGGCCCTACCTCCCTTTCAAATTTACCTAGATTTGACATGCCTTTAGGGTGTAGATTCCTTTTACGGTAAGTGCACAAAGATGAGGGACCAAAAGGGGGTCTTAAGATGCCACTTTTTTTTTCCAAAATCAGGAAAGAATGATGTTGGATGAGAAATTGAAGATAGTTACACTCAAAATTTGAAGATACAACAAAAACAAGAATCGTAGTGCTCCGAATCTAGTTTCTAAACTACTAATTTTTTTCAAAAATGGTTGAGATTAAGGGGTTCAAAAAGGGGGAGCACACAAATTGGTCATGTTTTTCTCAAAAAAACATAACATAGCATCTGGTGTGCTCCCCCTAAAATGTTAACATTTTTTTAGTATTTCAAAAATCACTTTAGTGAGAAATTAGCTAACACCATGTAGTTTATCCCTAATTTTTCTTATAATTTTGTCATGAATAATTGATTTTTTACTAATTTTCAAAGTGGACACATCCTGAAAAATAGAAAATTGAGCATGCTCCCCCCTAAAATTTTTGAAAACTAATAAAAAATTGATTATTTTTTAATACGTGTAGAATGGATTCTAGTTTCTAAAAATGTAACTTATTTAAAATTTTGATGAACGGCTAAAAAAAGGTCAAAAATACCAGACACTAGTTTTTGACAAAAAATAGATACACTAACAAAAGAAATTAAAGATGAAACCCTTAACATACTCAAAATGTGAAAAAAATTATATGGTTAGCTAATAGAGAGCTTAAGATTATGGTGGTATTTTTTTTGACTTGTCATCGAAATAAGTGAAATCCTGATAGGGAGCATGCTCTAGATTATGTGAATTTTGTTACAATCTCTAAAAACATGCCTTTGGACATCCTAAACACAGTCCAAGCCTTTGGGTTGGGAGCCCAAGGCAAATCCAAGCCTAAGGCTTGGAAAATTCCAAGGCAAAGCACAATGCGAGCATGTTATAATGCTCTCTTTCTCTCTCCCTCCCTCTCTATCTATCTCCCCCTCCTATCTCTATCTCTATCTCTCTCTATCTCTTTATATTTCTCTCTCACTATCTCTATATGTCTCTCTCCCTCCCCCTCCATCTCTTTATATAAATCTCTCTCTCTCTCTCTCTCTCTCTCTCTCTCTCTCTCTCTCCACTTTACCCACCAACCTCTCTCTTTGACCTATCCACCTCCTAATTTTTCTTTTCCTAGCTTTCCTAGTTTTCCTTTTCCTTTCCAATTTCCCTTTAGATCCCACCAATTTTTCCCTATTTTATTTTTTTCCACCTCTCCTCTCATCATTCTTCCCATCCAATGAACTTTAGTTTTATCTTGTTTCCATTTCATCCTCCCAATTTATATCCTCATCACTCTTTGCATGCCTTAGTTTTCTTATTTCCATTTGCTTTGTCGATAAGGGAGAGGGAGAGGGAGGAAGAGGGAGAGAGGGTGGAGATGGAGGGGAGAGAGAGGGGAGAGATAGGGTGATAGAGAGATAGAGGTTTAGGGTTTAGGGGTTATGGTCATTATTTAGGGTATAGGGTTTATGGTTTAGGAGTTAGGGTTTAAGGTTCAAAGGTTTAGGGTTTAGGGTTTAGAGAGAGAGAGGACTGACAGGGAGATATAGAGGAGACCAAGGGGAGAGATAAGGAGATAGAGAGTGAGAGACATAGCTAGAGACATAGGTAGAGAGACTAAGAGCTAGAGGGATGATAGAGATATGGAAATTAGGGAGAGATAGGGATATAGAGGTTTAGGGTTGCTTGGGTTTAGGGTTTAGGGGTTTATAGAGAGAGAGACATATATAGAGATAGTGAGAGTAATATAAAGAGATAGAGAGATAGAGATAGAGATAGGAGGGGGAGACATATAGAGAGGAAGGGAGACATATAAATATAGAGTTAGAGAGAGAGAGTTTTTCTTTTGCAAAACATGAGCACGTTAGTTCTAGCGTTATGGCTCAGGTTACTAAGCCTAAAACGAGAGAGAGAGAGAGAGAGAGAGAGAGAGAGAGAGTTTTGCTTTTGCAAAAAGGTGAGCGCGTTATAATGCGCTAGCGTTATGGCTTAAGTTACCAAGCCTAAAACACAAGTGCGTTATAACACGCTCACGTTTTAGGCTCGGCAATACCGAGCCATAACGCTAGCGCGTTATGACTTGTATGGGACCAAAAAGTCATGTCGCAACTTTTTGTCCCCTATCTTTGTGCATATATCGTTTAGCATTTGGAAACACAAATAATCTACTATTTTTACTAGTTGTGTAGTTGATATTCATTTCTCACTTTACACTAAAGTTATGATTTTCTCTAATGTGTTTATGCAGATTCGGGTGCAAGAAAATAAAGTTGTATTTGAAGTTGCCCATATGTAGATGCTTTTAGATCACTAGGGCAATGCCCCTTGTATGGTTGCCAAAGTTCCATCTCCTTTCACCTCCCATTCGGGTCATTCCCCTCCAAGTGGGTGTAGACATAGATGTAGCTAGCCTACTAGAAGGGACCATGGCTCCAAGTCACATGGGTCTTAGCCTCTTAAAAGAGACAGGGATCATGCTACCATGAGATGGTCGTAGCCTTCTTGATCACCATCGGCCTCTTCTCATAGGTGTGGTGCTCCTAGCTAGGTAGATTCTAGTAAGATTCTTCCTCACTTGGACTTGGCCATTTCTCTTGTTTGTGATCAACAACTTGCAGATAAAGACTAAGAAGAAAAGGGTGCTCTCACTAGTTGGGAACCGATTGATGATGGTTCCATCCCTGTTGATAGGGTAAACTAGATGACTCTGAGTCTCTCCCAATTAGTGTCGCTTAGCGGTTTTGTTGGTCATGTTTTTTGGGCTTAGCCTTGCTAGACTTTGTTTTGATTTCTCTTATTGTTTAAGCTTGACCCTACTTAAAATTTGAAGATGTGCCTTCCACCCACCCTTTCTTTTTGAATAGTGTATTATTCTCTTTTTAATTTAAAGTAATAAAACCATTATTTAAAAAAAAATCATAAAAATGACAAAATTGAGTGTTGTAACTCAATATATTTCAACATTTGAAGAACTTAAAGACATGGTGACAATTTACACTATATATGCGTGTTTTCTTCTAAAAAAATAAATTTAATGATCCATGCAGGTCCACGACCTAGAATTTAAAAATAATAATGCTTCTGACAAATGAGTCAATACTCACCAATGCTTTTATTCAGAAAGTATGAGTAGCTGGTAATTGTTTTTCTTTCCTAAGGTTATTCTTTATCACTCTACTTAAATATCATCTATATCAATGGTCAAACGATCAATAGTAATTTTACACCTCATTCACAATAAAAAGTGATAGATATTTGTCCCATTTTTATTGGCCAAAATTGACATTTGACTACTGAAGTAGATGATATTTAAGAATAACCATTCTTTATATAATTTTTAATTATTATTTAAATTCTGCAACTCCTAATATCCATTATATCCAAAGAAATATCATTAACAAAAGTCACAACATTAGTTACAAAGGCATAGAATGGAGAATGATCCGATCCTTCTATCTCGTATACCATTTGTGGAGGATTGTCTGCAATCATTTTTTTCTGCATTTCCTCAGTGAACACTTTATCTTCTTTGGCCACAACATACGCTCGAGGAACTCGTCCATACTTCTCATTCGTGTAGGAAACAGCTCCTTCGCAGAAAGGAAATCTTTTGAGCAGAGAATCAGTCAACCTTATGTCCTGCATTGAATTCCATGATATCAACCAGTCAATTAAGCAATAATTCTATTGAATTTCTCTATTATACAGTTAAGCAAGGGGGTTGTTTATTTCAGGAGTTTACCGAAGATGGACTGTTTTGTAATAAAAAACCTTGTGAAAACTGTTTGCCAAATTTCATGGAAGTGGGTTTATTTTCTTCTCCATTTACAAAGTAAAATGTGGAGTCTCCCAAGCTTCCAATTTGAGACAAAACCTAATGTTATATATATACACACAAATTGTCAGAAATATGAAAAATAAATTTGAAATGTATAAATCTTATAACAAAGAAATCATTAAAATATTACAAGATTGCAGGTAGAATATTAGATATAAACCTCATTCAACATATCAGACATAGTTGTTCCATTGAGAGTCATGGCTGCAGTGACGAAAACAGCAGCAGCAATTTTATGTGGGAAGTGCTCCATGGTGTAAGTTAGATTGAAGCCTCCAGCGCTATGACCAACCAATATCACCTATACAAATATTGTTATACCAAATGTAAACTATTATCATGCTAGTAGTTTTAGTCGACTAAATTAAAATTTCTATTAGTAAGAATGGAAATGTAGCTTAAAAGCTGTATATTTTTTATTTGTTATTTTGGAGCTTTGAATGTTCCATATAAAGACATGTATTTTTATAGTTTATTAGAGTAAGTTCCAGAATTTCTGGTAAGAAATTATGTATAAACCTGACAGAAAATATGAACAGTAGAACAAATACAGCAGCTGCACAAATTATTCTAATTTATTCAATAAAAGAGATTACATTTATAATTACAACTTAAGCTCAACAGCTCCCTATAAACACTCAACAAGTAGCTATAAATTTGGAATTCTTCATGACACATAACTCGAGCGAAGTGACACCTCTACAACTCCTTGTAACACCTCTACAATTAGTTGAGACATCTCCAACACATTTACAACATGTGGAGAAATTATTCATTAATTTCAATAAAACCATCTACAGAATTAAAAAAACATTATGTGAAAGATTAGAGAACTAGATCCATGAAAAATAAAGAGAAGAAAGAAGAAACGAAACCAATGAAAGACAAGGATAATACTAAAGAGTTAAAATTGAAAGCCACATGTGAATAGAAACTAGTTCTAAGAGAAATATGACATGAGAGAGGACAATTAATTGAAAAATAAAATATCAGTATACTAATGAATATTAAGGTAAATTATTTGTATAATAATTATATTATATAATAACATTAAAATTTAGATGATGATTATATGGAAGAAATGTGAGGAGGAGAATTGACAAAATAAGAACTAGTGTAATCAGTTATATATCATTTTACAAATTAATAGATTATTATTTTATGGAAGAAATGTGAGAAGGAGAATTGACAAAACTAGTGTAATTAGTTATGTATATATCATTTTAGAAATTAATAGATTATTATTATATGGAAGAAATGTAAGACAGAGAATTGACAAAATAAGAACTAGTGTAATTAGTTATATATCATTTTAGAAATTAATAGATGTTTATTATGAATATGTTAAAAAATATTATAATAATTATAGTATAGGAATTAAAGGCCATATTATCATAAAATAGGAGTTCTCAATGTCAAAATTAATATAATAAGAATAATCTAATACTTATTCTAATATATTATAATTTTATAAAAAGTTATAAGGTAATAAATTAGTGGTTATTATTATAAAGGTTCAAAGATATTAAGATATTAATAACATAAAAATTATAAATTAAAAATAAAATTGTTGATAGAGCAAGAGAAGTGAAAAAAAAGTTGTAATAAAATTGTAAAGTTGTTGTAATTTATAATAAAATTGTTGTAATTTTTATGCTAATGAGTAAAGTTGTTTTTGATTAGATATGTGGCAAAAAAGGGTTTCGATCCCATGACAAAACAGCCAACAGAGGCTCACCAAAAAACTTAAACAGTAACGATCAAACCTTTAAAGTTTTGCAACATAACAAAAGACAAAAGAAACTGGACACCATAGAGACAGCAGACTGACATTGGACTGACAGCATAGTAGATCCAAGCCTCCAAAGGCTATGCAAACATCTTGTCCCAATCATCCACTAGAAACTGGAGCATGTCCTCATACTCCTTCAGCTTATTGTCCTTCTTCTCTTACCCCTTAGGAACCACCTTTTGGAGGGCCACCAGAGTAGTGGCTGACCTATGCATAACTCTAGCCAAAAATTTAGACAGAGTGTTAAACTTTTGCTCCAGATGAGTGAGCCTAGCCTCCAGAGTTTCATTTTCCTTGTCCTTTTTGTTCTTGTCACCTTTTTTCTTCTTACCAATACCTTTTTTCTTTTTCTCAGAGCTGACAGTATATCCGAGACCTACACATTGAAATTAGGGAAGTTGCTGGGACCCTCAACATCAACTACCTACATCTCAATTTTGTTACCTTTGTTAACCGAAACATCACCACCGAGCTGATCAGTTTTTTCCACAACCATGTCCGTCTTTATGTTGCCCTCAAACTCAGAACCCTGCATCTCAACAGAACCCTTCTTGTTATCTTCCTGGGAATCTTCTTCTTCCTACATTTTCTCAGAAACTCCTTTGTTCTTTTCCTCAGACTGTTCCTCTCATCAGCATCTTCCTTAACCAGCAACATAACTTTTTCTTTGTGCATGGGGGCCAGTTTGGCAGCAAGCCTAGATGACCTCCTAGTCGTCGGCATACGGGTATTATTGTTAGTGGGCATGTAGATCTCATCCTCAGCATTGTCTGAATCCCCACTACCTCCATCAGTACTACCTTCCTCAACCACCAGGGTAGCCTTGCCAATCTTAATCTCACTGACAGTGTCTAAAACTTCTTCATGGGTTCTTGGCTTCTTCTTACTGGGCAGGGACGGGCAAACGAGGAGGATTTTTCTTTTAATAGGGATCGTCGCCGAAGAAATGGGGGTGATATCTTCGGTGGTGGGTTCAGGGCTAATGGTCACAATGGGTTTCTTCTTGCCACTTTTTAAGGACTTAGCATAGGAATCAGGGGTGATTTCAATAATGATGACTGGGCAATCCTTCCCCAGGGTGGGAATATGCAGCTGAGGCTTAATCTTGATGGGAGTGAGGGCTTTAGGGGGTAGAGAGTGAGATGAAACTTATACAGCCTTAATATTAAGCCCTGGTAGAGCGGAACTCAGGTTTACTAGAGTCAAGGGCATGCTGTTCTTTAGCCGCAATAATGGAGGATGCCAGCGATGAGAGGAGATAGAAAGGGAAGCTGATATGCCTACTATGCCTAAAATGATTTAGAAGCACGAAGTGATAATGAAAAAACCTCCTGAACCTTCCCTCTAATGTAAAATACTTCATTATCATGTAACATACCTCATCCCAGGGTGGAGGTAAGAGTTGCCGGTCAAAACGCCCTTGCGGGCTATTCAGAACCTCATCTTTATTGAGAAATGACTTCATACCCTCAGGATCCAAAACCTTGCTCTTCCTTGGGTGCTTTATGTCATCAATAGACATCTCGGTAGCCATCCCAATCACCTCCTCTGAAATCTCAAACTCCACATTACCAACCTTAATCCTCCTGTCATCATAGGACTGCAGAAACTGAGCCGATAGGTTTTCATCATGGCCTTGCAGACACTCCAAATACGAGGTAACTCCACCCTCATGGCAGATGTGCCAAATAGTGTCGTTCTTTTTAAATTCCTCACAAGTCTCAGGCTCTGTGCGCGACCTATCCCCACCCATTTTATTAGACTCAAACTGGTTAACAATGCAAGCGGTAGACAAAACAAGCGCAATGCAACAAAGAGCAAACACAATGTAACTCTCAGATAACTCTGTAGCCTCCAAATTCTCAGCTTTAGTGTTTAAATTGATATCAATGATGTTCATATCCTTTCTCACGCCGAAGTTGGCATATTTGCTATTTCTCAACATGCTGGAACATTTAATCCCTTTCATATCATAAGTAAAGTTGTTAAAAGAATTAAGATTATTGTATTTAAATTAACTATAACAATTATAAACAAATTAAAATTCAAAAAGATAATAATAAAAATAATTCAATATAATATTTAAGAAAGGACAAAAAATATAGAAAATAGTAGTAAATAAAGATTATTATAAATATTAAGATGATGATGAATGTAGGGAAAGAATTGAATAATTAAAAAAATTTAATTATAAATTAAAATATATATAACTATGCAAATAATAGTATTCTATAATGCAAAGGATAATTATTAATAATAAAGAAATTATAAAAGGCGCTGTTAAAATTATGTATACAATAATTTAAAAATAAAGATTATTTTCAAGTTGAAAAGATTTGAAAATATTTTAAAATTATGAAGATCATTTATATTTATATTAGAGATATTAAAAAGATGTGAATAAGATGTTAAGGAAAATAATAATTATAAACAACAAATTGCATTAGAAGAGAAAGTTTGAAAGAAACAAGAATTTATAAGAATAGCAAACAAGAATTAAAAATAGAAAAGGAAGTTAGGACAAGAAGAATAGAGAGAAGGGGATAAAGAGATAGGAAAGGAGTAGAGATGAGGGCCTAAGATAATGTAGAATAAGGGAAATAAAGTGGTGACAACTAAATAAATAGGTAAAAGAAAATTGAAAGCAATTTAAAATTATGAGAAAAGAAACACGAGAGGGAGGTGATAAGAAGGGAGAAAGCAAGACATGCCGAATGGAGAAGGGAAGAAAAGGAGAAGAGAAACCAAGAGAAAAAAAAAGGAGGAAGATGAAGAGATGAGCTAGGAGGGGGAGGGAGGAACAAGATAGGAAAAAGGAAGTGGATTGGAGAAGAAGATTATATAAGGGAGGAGAGAATGTGAGAAGGGAAAAAAAAAGGGGAGAGATTACAAGTTTAATCAGAGATTGAGAAAGAGAGGAGCAAAGGAGAGATCTCAAACCAAGGGAAGTTTGGTATTGAGGGAATTTAACAACAGATGCCAAGCAAACCTCAAAGTCTAACCCTCGTCACTATTGCTATTGAGATGTTCCAAATAACAAATATGTACATGGATACATATGTTTCAAATAACAAATATATGCAAACCAAAATATTGTTTATTATTTAAGGTTTGAGATGGTTCAAATAATATAAATATTGGTGGCTATGTTGTTTATTATTTAAAATTTTAAATATATCTCAAATAACAAATAGGAAAAGGTTGTTTAAGCTTGACTGAAATACATACCTTATGATGGGAAGGAAGAGCCATAAAGAAGTCTGTGAGAGGCTGATTGTACTCCTCTAATGTGGAAACATGATCTGCATCAGTGGGGTCGATTCCTTGGCTGGCCATGTCAAGAGGAGACACCGTATGACCTTCTTTCATAAGGAGGTCTGCAATTTTATAACAACACTAGCCGCCAAAGCATGCTCCGTGGACAAACACAAAGTGAAAGCTTCCTGAATCACATGCCATTACTTTTACTATTCTCAAAACAACTTCTCCAAAGTCATATTACAGGATATGCTCCAGGCCGATCTTTGTAGGCTCTTCTCCTTTTCTTTTCAAGCCATCTTGATAGGGCTTTTAGTTAGTTGTTTCGACCCAACACAGTTGGCTCTGGTTCAGCACGTTGATGAGCAATAAATATTATTCTGTGAGAACATAATAATTGTCTGTCATGCAAGTTTGTATGCATTGGTTTATAATTAAAGTATATTTGAACTGTAAATATAATGGAATAGCCGATCAAATTTATTATCCAAATTCAATACGACATCATTATTTTTTTTAGTGATTTACAATGAAGACACATTTGACTTGTAAAAGTTCTGATAATAAATATTCCAAACAGTAACAACACTGACCGCATACAACCAGTTGTGTGTATATAATATTAATTTATATTGATTTTTTTGTCTTCATCATGTTTTTAGTGGAAAGGATATGTATTGTTGATACCCACTTTGTTTTCCCATTAGCTATATAAGAGGCCATAGTGACCTATTGAAACTAGATAATCAATAATGGATATAGTTGCTAGAAATCAATTTGTAACCATGACCTCCAAAGTGTAGACTAGGGAGTTGAAACATTGAAAGAAACAAATAATGGTCATAAGTTTGAAATTCGATTTGTCCACTGTATACAATAAGGGTAACATGTATAGCCCAGAGGTTATAGGGGTCTCACCCTGCAAGTCACTGGGCTACCGATTCCTTTGTGGTTAAAAAAAATGGGATTGTAAGGTAGGCACTCAAGGATAGGGCCAAGCTAGGCCAACATTAAGGGTGCTAATGACAATAGTCAACAAATTATAACAATTATAAATAATTGTGAAGGAAAATAAACTTTCCAAGTAGTTTAATAAATGTTAATCCAATACAATCATACATTAAGTATAAATTGATTTAGATTATCTAAATATTTGAATTGATAAATTATATAATTGAAATAGTTATTTTGGGAAAGTAAATATGGTGGATAGGAATATTTTGTTTTATAATTAAAGAATGCAATCGGCTTTGCTAAAGACTTTGGAATTTGACTAACAAGTGTTATGGAATTAGTGCATCTCTATTTATGCAACACCTTAGAAGTTGCACTAGATCTATACTTTGTTTGGGGTCAACTTTGTAGTTTTGGATCAAGCCTATGACCACAAATGCATCCTCTAAGTTTAGAATTGGCCCTACATAATATATAACTCCACTTTTTTACTCATTCTAATTGTCTTCACTTGTTCTACTCTTTCTTAGTACCTAAGGGCTAGTGGTATTTAAAAATACATTGGCAGGGTTGGCATTGTGTTTCTAGGAGACACATTCTCCAAGGTCCACCAATGAAAATGTGAATGAATGATAAAAAACACTCCTCATTTACATGCATATGCTCACATGGATGATTGAGTAGATCTAGATTCTTTTTAGTGTACTAGTACAAATGTTCGACTCCTTAGAATGAGATTGGACTTGTTGATTCTAAATATTCCTTGATTCTTTAATGTGTAAAATGAATGCATTGAATGTCGTCAAATACTAGCATTAGTGCCAAACTTCAAAAAGCATGTACTTAGTTGAATTAGGGTTGGAAAATAAAGGGTGCTAGTCAGCCAAATTTTGAATTTAAATTTTGGTAAAACAAGAGTCAAGTCTGCAATCTCAAGGTCAACCTCACAATTGCAGAAACAAACTTGGATGCATAAATGATCATATCTAAGTGGCTAAAAACTATGTCAAGGTAGGTGTAGAAATATATGTGATAAATATGCAGATTAGGTGAATGTACCAAAGTATGTGGGTGTAATGATAAGGTAGGTGTTAAGTGCATGGAAATATTCATGTATATGGATGGTAAAAGAAAGGTGAATGAGCCCAACTGAACATAAAAGATTGTGGAATTTGTCAATAGGTACCTATATTAAGACATTCTCTAAAAATGGGCACAAAACTAAATGGGAAATGACATGGGCATGCAAATTTCCCCATTACATTTTGCATCCACTTTGAGGTGTACGTGAATCATAGAATGATCATGCATCTCAAAGTATGTAGCGTTCACAAACATGCATGTAAAGTAAATATTTAGACGTCAAAGGATATGAAAGGGGATCCATGTAAATTAGTAGACCTTACAAGGTGTCATTGTATAAGTTTGTCCTTTATCTTGTACTTTCCAATGGAATGAAAGATGAGTATCTATAAGTACCTATAATTTTCCAAAAGACTATCTAAAATGAAAGAAAATAATCAAAAGACAAAGAGAAGGGAAAAGAGGGAAAGGATCACTCTTTTATTTTTCTTTCAGTGTGCAATAGACTCGTGCTTATGAAAGACTATCTCCAATTAGCCCAAACCTAATCTATCTTATGGAACTAAGACTAACAAGAACACAAATAAACAAACAATAGAAAGTATTAAACTAGAAAGAGAGAATAGAGTAAAATAAGGAATATATTGAAAGGAAGCAAAGGTGCAAAATATGCTTCCTACACTAATCTATGAGAGGAAGTATGTTCAAAAATTAAACTGATCATACAATTACAAGGAAGTAAGCACACAAATAAATATGCAATAATAATGATTTACGTGGGTAAACCTTTTTGGGAGAAAAACCCCACACTCTAAAGAAACTCAATATATTATTCAATAGTTCTTGCAGAGTTAGCCTTTATAGGAATATCACCAATAAGAGATCTAGAGCAATTCTAACAGCTTAACAATAACTATAAAACGCACTATATGAACTCTTAATACATGTGAGTATTAATAAGCACATCAAAAAGGTACATTTGTAATACCATGCGAACCAAAACCATGGGCCAAGAAAATAATGTGAAGAACACCCAAAAATGACAAAAAAGGCTATTTTTTGGGGGTGGAGGTAGCCTTTGGCTCCCAATTAGGGTGCTCTTTTGATGCAGGAGTACTCTAGGCGAATCCACAATCAGCATCACCCAAAAACATTTCCAGTTTGGTTTTTAGTTTTAGCTTGTTTTGGGCTTCAGTTGGCTAGTCTTGAGATTGAAAGGAGCAAGACATTCAATTGATTTGGCCTGTGGGGTAGGGTTTTGGTATATGACGTGACTAGATTTTTGGAGGACCATCCTAGAGGAGATGAAGTTTTGCTCTCATCAACTAGTCAAGATGCAACTAATGATTTTGAAGATGTTGGGCACAATACCAGTGCAAGAGCTATGATGGAAGAATATTATATTGGAGAGATAGATCTCCCATCCCTTCCATCTAAAAAAAACACCATAAAATCAAGCAAGCAACATCTAAGGCTGCTAACTGTTAGGAAATGAAGACCAACGGACACATTATTTTCCTACCAATTGTTTGTCTATTCATATTCTTTGTTTGATGTATGATGAAGCATTATATATGCTGGATATCACATTGTAAAACTCAATTCATTCAACAATAATAAATTCCTCTGCTCAGTGTGGATGTAGCCAAGTTTGGTGAACCACGATAAATCTGGTGTCTCTTTTTATTTATGCTTTCTAATTAATCTATGCACTATTTATTACTCTTTTCTGCAATTGAGTTGTGCTTCCAGTCTTAACAATTGGTATCAGAGCTGTACGGTGACGGTATAGCTGGTTGCGAAAATAGGTGTTAGATTTTCAAGTCATGGAGGAACAGAAGATTGAGAAGTTCTCCGGTCAGAATTTTGGACGATGGAAGGTGCAAATGGAGTCTTTGCTGATAAAACAAGACCTCTCACTTGTGCTTGAAGGGGTAGCAAAGAAGCCAAGCTCAATGACGGATGAAGAGTGGGACAAGATGGATAAGAAGGCAAGAGCTACGATTTTCCTCTTGCTATCCAGCAATGTATTGTTTAATGTTTCAACAGAGAAGACTTTGAAGGAGTTGTGGGATAAACTCTCTAAAATGTATGAGATGGCTTCAACATCCAATAAATTTTTTATTATGAAAAAGCTTTATAACCTGAAAATGAAAGAAGGCAGAATTATGTGAAACTATTTGAATGAGTTTAATACCTTACTTACCCAACTGACTTCAGTGGAGATAAAGTTGGAAGATGAAATTGAAGCAATCTTGCTGCTATGCTCATTACCCAACAGCTGGGAAGGTGTCGTGATGGCCATCAGCACTTTAGTTGCAGCCAAAAAAAATTTAGTTTTTGATGACGTAGCAACTACACTCCTTAGTGAATATATGCGTAGAAAGAACCAAGAAATATCTTCCGGTGAAGCCTTAACTGATGTTAGTAGAGGAAGGCCTTAGAATAGGGCAAAGACAATAATAGAAGAAGATCAAAATCAACAAAGAGGTCAAAATCCAGAGGTAGAGTTGGCGACTGTTGGTTTTGCGGTAAGCTTGGTCACACCAAGAAAAATTGTTATTCCTATAAGAAGGCGCAAGAGAAGGTTAAAGACAATGAGGTCAATGCTATTTATGACAAGGATGATAATATTTTAGTTTTATCTGTAAGTGAAACCACTTCAGATTCATGGGTTCTAGATTCGGGTGCATCCTTTCATGCCACCTCTTGTACGGATGCTTTCTCAAATTATCAAGGAGGACAGTTCGGGAAGGTCTACTTGGGAGATAACAATTCATTGGAAATCATCGGTAAAGGTGATGTTCTCTTACAATCCAAGAATGGAAGCAAATGGCTTTTGCAAGATGTTAGGCATGTCCCAAAACTGAAAAAGAATCTAATTTCTATAACCCAACTATTTTCACAAGGCTGCAATACTACCTTCTATCCAGATTCATGGAAGGTTACTAAAGGTGTCCTACAGATTGCCAAAGGAAATAAAGAGGGTAGTTTATATGTTTTTGAAAATGACTCTCAAGTGGGAGCTGCTACCGGACAGCGAAATCGAGCTTTGGCACCAACAACTTGGACATATGAGTAGGAAAGCTCTTGAAGTCATGATCAAAAGAGAACAATTACCGTGGTTGAAATCCGTGGATTTGGCTTTTTGCCAACATTGTCTTTACGGCAAGTAGAAGCGGATTAGCTTCATGAAGATAGGTCATGAGAAGAACACGTCACCTTTGGAGTTGGTTTATTCAGATGTTTTTGGGCCAACCGAGGTAACTTCTCTTGGAGGTTCTAATTATTTTTTGACTTTCCTTGATGACTGCACTAGGAAAGTTTAGATTTTATACTCAATAAAAAATCTGAAGTGTTCAGTAAATTCAAAATTTTTAAAGCTCTAGTTGAAAATTAGAGTGGGCATAATATCAAGTGTTTGCAAATTGATAATGGTGGCGAATTTTGTTCACTAGAGTTTGATAGTTTTTGTGCTGACAATGGTATTCAAAGAATCAAAATTGTTCCTTATACACCACAAGAAAATGGGGCTGCAGAGAGGTTAAATAGAATGATTTTGGAAAAAGCACAGTGTATGCTTTCCAATGCTGGACTAGGAAAAGAGTTCTGGGCAGAAGCTTGCAACACAACGGTTTATCTCATTAATCGAGCTCCCTCATCTCGATTAAATCTTGACATTCCCGAGGAAAGGTGGTTGGGCAAGCGTATTTCTTATAATCATCTACGGGTGTTCAGATGTGAAGCATTTTCTCTTATTCCTCATGATAAATGATCCAAATTGGATCCCAAATCATAGAAGTGTATTTTTGTTGGGTATGGCGAGGATCAGTATGGATTTAGGTTGTGGGATCCCATCGCCAAAAAGGTCACTCATAGTCGGGATGTCATTTTCAACGAAAAAGCTTTCCCAGGTTTGCATGAAGTAAATACATCTTCAAAAGATTGCATATCAGTTGATTTGTTTGATAATGGAAATAATATGGTTCATAAACAGGGAGCTACTTCCTCTGTTAGTTTCTAGCCTTCTTGTGTCTCTATGCAGCCTCCTACCACTTACTCATTGCCTCCTCATACCTCTACACAGCCTCTAATTACCTCCCAGACCCCTGCATACTCTACACAGCCTCCTTTGGATACATCGTTGCCCCTAAATGAGAGTTCGTTGCCTCTATCTGAAATGCAGCCTTCCTTAGCTCAAACGCACTCAAGTCAAGGAAGGATTAATGATCACATGGGAGGTTTGACTTCCTTAGCTTCCATGCTATCTCCCCTATCACATATGCTACCCTCCATAAATCCCACGCTTCCTCAAATACACTCACAGCCTTTAGCATATGCAACGCAGCCTCGCACTCAATCGTTGCCTTTAGCATATGCAACGCAACCTCTAGAAGTGTCATCGCTGCACCTGCCAGGTAATATAGTGAGTAATCTTTCACAGCTCTCAACATTTCAATGTTGTAGTCATGATGGAATAAATGCAACGCTACCTTCTGGAAATGAATCGCTGCCTCTGGGGCAGAACATTCAAAAGATTACACAAGGAAATATGTAGGTGCAAGGGACTGTGCAATAGGGAAGTGTACAAAGCCAGAGCTGTGAGGCCAATTTGCAAAATCAAATAGAAAATGTTCAAAGTCAGTTGCAGAAAATGAATTTGGAGGACTCAAATTTGCAACATGAGGGTCCTCAATTAAGGAGATCTATGTGGGAGAGGAGACGACCCTCCAAATTCTCAGATTATGAATTGTTGTATTTAGAGGAAGTAGAGACTGAGTTATTGATTTCTAATCAACCTAAACCAGCGACCTATAAATAGGCTTACAAGGCAGTTGACTCTTTGAAATGGCAAGAGGCAATGCAAGATGAAATGAGTTCATTGCAGGCTAATAACACTTGGGATTTAGTGCCACTTCTGCTTAATTGAAGACCCTTGAAGAATCGTTGGGTATACAAGTTGAAAGAGGAAGATGGGGGCAACAAACACTATCGTGCTAGACTGGTTGTCAAAGGGTATGATCAACAGAAAGGCATAGATTTTAATGACATTTTCTCACCAGTTGTGAGAATGACCACAATCTGAGCAGTTTTGGATTTGGTTGCATTTTGAGATCTTGAATTTGATCAGTTGGATGTCAAGACGACCTTTTTACATGGTGACGTTGATGAAGAGCTGTACATGGAGCAGCCGGAAGGTTTTTAAAAATAGGGACTGGAACATCTTTATTGTAGATTGAAGCATAGCTTGTATGGGCTCAAGCAAGCCCTGCGCCAATGGTATCTCAAGTTTGATTGCTTTATGACTGAGAAAAACTTTTTAAGATGTGAATCAAATCCTTGTGTTTATTATAAGCAACTTCGTAATGGTGAATTTGCAATTCTTTTGCTCTACGTTGATGACATGTTGGTAGTCGATACAAGTATGAGGATTATTTTTGAATTGAAGTCACAATTAGCTAAGAGATTTGCTATGAAAGACTTAGGCCTAGCCAAGAAGATTCTTGGAATGACCATCACTAGGGATAGACAAAAGAGGGATATCATGTTGTCACAAAAGGCATACATTGACAAGGTTGTAGACAGATTTGGTATGGCTGATGCGAAGGTTGTTTCTACTCCTCTTGCTGCCCATTTTCGTTTATCTTCTGATTTGTGTCCAAAAACACAAGAGGATAAAGAGTTTATGCAAGGTGTTCCTTATACCTTGGCTATTGGTAGCATTATGTATGCTATGGTCTCCACTTGTCCCGATATTGCTCATGCAGTGGGAGTTGTGAGCAGGTTCATGAGCAATCCTGATAAGCCTCATTGAGAAGCCGTCAAATGGATATTAAGGTATCTTAAAGATACTTTTGATTATGCTTTCTGTTTTGGTGGCAATAAGGTACAGCTGCAAGGTTTCACTGATTCTGATCTTGCCGGAGATTTAGATAAACCGAGATCTACTACTAGCTATGTTTTTATGTTTGTTGTGGCTGCCATTACTTGGGTCTCGAGGCTGCAACATTCTATTGCTCTTTCTTCCACCAAAGATGAGTACATGGCTCTTTCCGAAGGTGCTAGGGAGATGCTTTGGTTACAGTGATTGTTTAGTGACTTGAGATGTCAACAAAGTGACTATGTTATGGTTTGTGATAGTCACAGCGCCATTTTTATGGCTCACAATCATTCATCTCAGCATCGTTCTAAACATATCGACATACATGCTCATTTCATTTGTCATGTGGTTGAAGAAGGCAAGTTACAAGTTGTGCAAATTGACACAAAGGTCAATTTGATAGACATTTTCACCAAGGTTGTTCCCAAAGAGAAGTTCGAATGTGCCAGGACTTCTCTTGGTCTGGTTAAGAAGAAGTGATTGAAATTTCAGAGCAGGGGAATGATTGGCAAGTTGCAGCATCCGTTGACCTTCAAGTGGGAGATTGTTAGGAAACGAAGACCAAAGGACACATTATTTTCCCGCCAATTGTTTGTCTATTCATATTCTTTGTTTGATGTATGATGAAGCATTATATATGCTGGATATCACATTGTAAAACTCAATTCGTTCAGCAATAATAAATTCCTCTGCTCAGTGTGGATGTAGCCAAGTTTGGTGAACCACGATAAATCTGGTGTCTCTTTTTATTTCTGTTTTCTAATTAATCTGTGCACTATTTATTACTCTTTTCTGCAATTGAGTTGTGCTTCCAGTCTTAACACTAACAACTCCAAAAGTACAGTAAATGTTTTCCAAATTCTGGTTCCACTGGCCATTTTGATCTTTGCTCTGGCTATAGGCTTTTATGCAAAGTCAAGTTGAAATTAAAGAACATGTCTAGGATTCTACTATTGTTTTAATAGATTTATCTTTCTCAACCAATTATAAGTATTTCAACAAAATTGGTGCATTTGTTGCAGCACAAATTGCTTCTAAGCAAAAACATTCTAAATTGTATGGTAGCGACAAAGAATGTAGCTTCAAATGACAATGAACTTTGGTTTGAAGAAGATTGGTATTTTAAAAAAAAATGTGTCTTTGTTGATATTTGTAAAAATTTACATGGTCTCCAACAAATATGGAGATCTGGCTTTGCATATGATAGATAGTATGTTCTCGATGGAGAACTCTGGCCATGACAACCCATTTATACAGTGTGATCTAAGAGGATCTAGGAGACCAATCGTTGTGCAGTATCACAATGTTACAACAAACAGAGTGTAGCATGCACCATGGGCTTCGTCACAATACCAACATGGCTAAAACCACAGAGCCTAACTCGTCACATGCACTTCCAACAATGCCGGTACAACCTTCAATTCTCATTATGCAATGCTGCTAGAAAATGACAATAGCTAAACTATCAACCACCAAGGTTCTTAAATTGGCACAAGATCCATTTGATTTGAATGAAGTTCTTACCTTTGGCGCGGCAGTTTGGGGAGGGAAAAGTCAAGGCATTAATAAAACAAGAGCTGCGCAGCAGCAGGAGTCCCTTCCAAGTGCTGACAGCACAGAGCGTGGCTTTTGTGCTATTTTAATTTGTTTGTTTTCAATTATGCCTGTATCTGTGTTGATATAGATCTGGAGAAGTTGCTTCCTAACAAAATAGTTTTAAATATGGGATGGATTGATTGGGAACAACCCACTGATTATGAAGATAATCCCTCAGGTGAGTATTTTGCCATGAGCGTGGTCATATAGCAAAGGGTATGTTCTTCCCAAGAGGTTAAAGAGCAAACACCTGCCTAAATCAACACAGAGCAACAACCTCAAAAGAAACAATAAACTAACTGGCTTTCAAAAAGAGGAACAATTGTAAAATAAAGGGGCAGATCTTTAAAAATCAAGGTTAACTTCTAGAGAGCATATTCTTGCAAAGGGCAACCTTAGTAGGGAACAACTCAAAATGACAAACAATTTCTATGCTCTGGCCTAGAAGAAGGCAACAAAGTGGAAGACATCAAATTTGAACAACTAAAGGAGTCATCAAAAGCCATTTAGAACCATTAGGACTAAAGAATATATAATCAGAAAATCTTCTTGCACCAAACTCCAATCAAATGCTTTTCACATCAAACACCAATGCTACAAAATTAATAATCAAATCAAGAATTTCTAACGGGAAAGCAAAAGGCTCGGCCCAAACTTGAAGCCTTGAGCCTACAACCTAATCACTTCGTTTAAAAATGAAAGCCAATATCAAGTGACTCAAAAAATCCCCATAAGGAAGCACTAGAGAGCCTAGAAGAAAGACCGCATATGGGTTGGCATGGATTCAAAAGAAACTTCTGTAGATTCTTGGTGACTGCCCATGGTGGTAGCTCTAGAATGGTTTATTTTTATGTTGGACCAAAGACTAGTAGAATCAGCAAGCCAGTGCAACATTGAAACCTGACAGATTTAAATGACTAGTAATATCTTTGATTATGGTAGAAATTTTTTGTGGATTTTGCTCGAACTTCCAGAGTTGATTTTTTTTGGTAACACTCCTTATAGCAGTAGTTGGGCATCAAAATTGTTGATGTTTAGATTTTGATATTGTAATTTTGTTGAACACCTAATTTTGATAGAAAACAAAATGTTGAAAGGAATTTGGAAGTTGCTGGAATCCAAAGTCATGCTTGTTTAGTCATTCCATCTGTTGAATTTATCAAGAAGGTGAGCATTTTTTTCATATAAATATATATCCTCCACAAATCTAGAGATCATTTGAAAGTATCTTGATAATCATTAAGCCTCATCTAAAAACTAATTTCCCCAAAATTCTAATCAAATTAAATTTGAAGCCTCTTATACTCTTTTTTTCAAAATATAGTTAACATGGTCAGAACCATGTATCCACAAACCAACTTTCATTAACAGGATTTGCTAGGAACGCAAGGAAGTTGGGTGTCAAGGCCAACAATCAATTTCTTCTTTAATCTCAATAGTACAAGCTTTTGGTTTAAACATTATAAGATTTCTTTTTTCAGCATTACTTCCAACAATATATAGATTTCTATCTCTTAAATTTACTCTGATTCTTACCAATTATAATTCTCTTGAAATATACATTATGTGCAAAACCTCCATAATATGACTAGTAGCTAGAATAGACTATACTCTCCTCTCGTAGATAGAATTTTGAGGCCAATAGGCCATTGATTTTGGGATTGCATTACTTTGTGAGTCTGAAACTATACCAGGTGTATTAAGTTTGCCTTGTAGTAAACTGGTACTATTTTTAGATAGGCTATTTGTAATGCCTGACTTGAAGTTATTACTCTCTCTATAAGTTGCTGAAGGATTAACATTAGTGCTCCATTTACTTGTTAGTTAATTTATTCCTGTATGCTGTTGTAAATTTGTCAAGGGTGGAATAAAGATAACTTTTACTGTGAGTGCAAGTTTAGAAAGGGAATATCTGAGACCTCTCAGGTTCTTACAGCTCAGATCTGGAATGATTTCTATATCTAGTCAATTCAGAAACATCTACAAACTGTGACATTGTTATAAGTTTCTGAGTTTTAGTTCACACTTATAGTTATGAATTACTGAGTTACAACCTGCTTACTTGGTGTACATGATGGGTACTCACTGATGTATCATAAATGATATTTAAATTAGTTGGTGTAGGATGGAATGGTGCTTTAATTGATGTAATTGTGTCCTTGCTCAATGAAGATTTAGCACTGCAGAGTTTTGTCAGTTTCCAACAACAAAACCTAGGTCTAGAATCCACTACTCATGAACATTGCATATTTAAAATTGTTTAACAGCAGATAAAAGTTAATTTAAATTTACTCTTGGGATATCACACAATAGAGCTAGGGTTAAAGTAGGAAGAATTGGCCTGGATCGCATAAGAGCCATCAAAGTCTTTTCTAAATTAGTAGAGAGATGGCATTATGCTGGCAGAATCTTATCTTAAAAGGGTAGAAGATGGTAAAGGCACTCCATAGAAAGGCATTTAAGAAACATTTTCAGACTACATCTTCCTCCTCTCCAATTTCAAAAAAAAGGATGAGTTCCAAAGAAAAATGACATCATGTGGTCCTAGCATTATTGTAGGACTCAGAAGCTATCTCTCCTGATAGTTCATGATTTGTTCTTATAAAAAATCAAAAATCTATTAATGATACATTTTAGTACAAGGATAGCTCACTTCCAATTGATGAAGGCTGAAACTTTTAAGCTACGAAAGATAGGAAATCCCTTGGTGAGAGTGGTCTCCCATTGAATTGTACAAATATGTTTTAATACCACTTATGTATTCCTTCAAAATGTATTAAAACGTTGTTGTCTCTAAATATCTCAGTACCTGTACAAATGGTGGGATTATTAAATTAGTTCCAAAAGGCACAATTAGGGATATCATTGGAGGTCTCAAATCATTAACTTTATTGACTGTGACCTACATAGTTTCACCAAAGTACTGGAAGAGACTGGCTGCTAGAATCCTTAAGCAAGATACACAAACTTTGCAGCAAAAATATTTATCTTTGATAAATATTATATCTGGAAGTAAAGTCATTGAATCAATAAATCAAAAAGTACATAAAACATTGTAGATAGAAATTGAGTTTGAGAAAGCTTACAACACGATGGATATCAGATTGGATTAGGTCTGAAATTCAAAGCAGTAGCTAAGTCCCTTTTCTCTTAAGAAAAGCTATATTACAAATTATAGGGCAACTTTTATCTTCGATCTAGCCCTAGAGAGATATTAGACAAGGTTGTCCTGGATTTTTACTGCAGGTTGCCACGGCATGCAAGGTCAGATTAAGTAAATCAACCTTCCAAATGGTCAAGAGATGTTTTGAATGCCCCTTTCCAGATCAATTGGATTTATCTCCAAAACTAGCTAAGCACTGATATCAATTTTTTTACCATATTTGCAATAGATTGAATATGGAGGTAGACAAATAATAAATAGATTGAATACGAAGAGGCAGACAACTAATAAATAGATTGAATATGAAAAGGCAGACAAATAGATAATGCAAATGGTAAATATAGATGTTGAAGAGAATCTGAAGATTTTACAAGCCAATTTAGCATTTAGAAGGATTCAGAGTGCTACATCTATTTATGCCCTTCCTTTTGGATTATCAGAAGTGACAGTCTAAGAATAATGGAAAGATAAGTGATACAAAATTTATTCTCTACCATAGAGGCACATTGTAAGAGTCAGGAAACTAAAATTCAAGCCAGTCAAGAGTGAATTGTTGCTCTGCAATTTCCACTTGAAGATAAGGGATGCTTGAATCCTTGATGTTTGACCATTTGTGCAATTTCACTATCATAGACTGCCTACCAGAGTTTTGAGCTCTTTATATGATCTGGGAATTTCTTTGTTATTTGGCACTCCCTTGTGTTAAGTGCCCTCAAACCACATAAATCAACAAACTTATCTAGAAGTCCTCCTATGAATACCCATGAACTGTCAAAGATTTACAAATTGAACCTGGCATGCTTCTTGTGTTGGACAAGGAACTACAAATTCAATGTAGCATGCTTCCTAAAGTGGACAAGCATGTGCTGCCAGTATTAGTAGGAGTCTAAGGTTTGCCAATGTTAAATAGTTCTTGAAGGTTGTGATGAATTGTGAAAGACAGCTCTTGAAGGGTAGACATATTACACACACTACTAGATAATTCCTTGAAATTATCACAGTGGCCAAACATAGATTATCAAACACCAAAATGGTTTTTATTCTATTATTTACAATGTGTAATCTTTACAAATTGGGGCACAGGTAGGCACTTCAGAGAAACAAGAAAACAAAAACATCAAATCAAGACACACCAAATGAACTAAACTATCAGATATATTATAGACTTCTACCCAGTAGCAATCCTAAACCATGTAAAATGGCACGACTATAATATAGCACACAATAGGTGATTTAACAGGGTGCTCAATGGGTTTGCACAGAATGTCAAGACACAGGATTATGAGTCAATTCTCATCTTCTTCCTTTGGTCTGAAAACTAGGAAATTGAGATATTTTATTGTGGTGACCCTTGTTGAGAGACTGTAGGATTAGGTATACTTTATTAAATCTAGACCTAATTCCAACCCATTTGCTTCAGTGAGCCTTCAAGCACTTTGATCAGAATCTAGGTCTAGACCTAGATGCACACTGGATTGTAGTGGCATAAATCCAAAAGCATCTTACCTTTATTGACTGCAATCACCTCTGCATTGCTGAGGCTATCTATTGTCCCTGGACTCGGATCTCACATAACATCCAATCAGCAATGGTGCTTGCAATCGTGATTTAGAGGAAATGACATTTCAATATTGTTTCATCATCATCATTTAGTATATATTTAGAAAATGTAAACTTGACATTTATCAAGAGCCTCAATGATGACATTGTATGTATGCTTAACCATGCAATCTCTATTTGCATCTAAACCAAATCAGTAAAAGAAATGAAAATCAAAAAGAGCTTTTCAATTAGATCCACAACATCTTGATTGTCAACAAATTCAATGTAGCTCCAATCAATTTCTTCTCTTGGGTATTCATCTTATTCCATCTTACAGACATGTTGCACCACATATACAAAATCCATGGAAAAAGTAAACATTATATGCAACAAAATAGTATTAAAATAAATGACCAAATACACCCTGGGAAAAATTTGTTGTAAAATGTACAAAAAAATATATTTCTAACTAAAATACCAATAACTGACCTGATTGAAATGTTGTGCTATGGTTCTAAAGCATAATTGACTGTCCATTACAGTATTTATTGTATCTTTAAATTTGAGTTTTAAATTCAATTTAAGAGATCTTAATCTTTCTCAGAAAGATTCTCTACATATGAAAAGTAGCAAGCACACAGATGAACACTGATCTTTAGACACAAACCATTTCAAATTATATCCAGCAAAAGAAAAAGAACTGATATTTGTTTTATCAGTGGTACAATCTGGCGCCATTAAAGGTCACAACCTTATGTGAATTGGGCATTCTCCATTTGGGACATTTCATCAGAGAAATATTGCCTGTGGCAAAGCAAAAAAATCCAAGTCTTGTGAATGATAAAAACAATTCCTACAGATATTGCGGAAAAATTTCATTGATTATGAGTCCAAGCAATTCGTTGGGAGCATTGGCATCAAACCCATGTTGTCAATTACTTCTTCGATACTCTTCTTCATCTTTCAAAAAGCCTTGCTATATTTCAGCTTTCAAACCCTAAGCCCTGTGTCAAAAAGGCAATTATCCTTTAGTTGGTTGTTAATTGCATGCAGTGTTCTAAATGATAGACTGTTTATTTCCTCCGTTTCCATTGGTTGTGTCCTACAGGGAAAATCTTATCATTGGTCCTCAGGTGTTCTAGATTTAATACCATTTTTATCTAAGGATTGGACTTAATCTAGGCTGCATGTCCCTTACTCATGTTCCTGCTTTATGCAAATTACTTGTATCTCCTTGTTCCAATGACAAATTTTGGTGACATCAGGACATCAACATATATATGTTTTTAAGCCTCTCTTTCAAATTTTTATAGAAAGCTTCTAGCATCTCCAGCTAATAATCTACTGTAAAATAACACCTTGCTTATCACTGTATATGACTCTTAAATGATGATGACTATGGTATGTATTTATTGCAACTTCTTGTGGCTGACTTGTAAGCATCTATTGGAATGCAAATGCACAATATTATTGAGCCTATTCAATTCTTTGTACGCTGGGTGAAAATCCTCTTCTATGTATGTTTTCAGCCTCTCTTCCAATTTTTTATAAAAAGCTTCTAGCATCTCCAGCTAATAATCTATTGCAAAATAACACCTTGCTTATCACTGTATATGACTCTTAAATGATGACTATGGTATGTATTTATTGTAACTTCTTGCTGCTAACTTGTAAGCCTCTATTGGAATGCAAATGCACAATATTATTGAGCCTATTCAATGCTTTGTACGTTGGGTGAAAATCCTCTTCTATGTATGTTTTCAGTCTCTCTTTTAAAATTTTCTTGAAATCTTCTAACATCTCCAATAAATAATCTATTACAAAATAACACCTTTCTTATCACTGTATATGATTATAATGATGACTATTGTATGCATTTATTGCAGATTTTTGTGGCTGACTTGTAAGCCTCTATTGGAATGCAAATGCACAGGATTATTGAGCCAGTTCAATGCTCTGTATGCTAGGTGAAAATCCTCTTCTAAGGTGCTTCCACAACAAAAGAAAATATCAAAAACAATAGAAAATACAAAGAATGTTTTAATTCATTAACTCAGGTTTAACAACTAAACTAAATGAACACAACATATAGTTACAGCTGAAGATAATTCCTGTAGCATAGAGCATCTCTAGAATATAAACATTCAGAATATAAATGTGGCTCTATATCTTAAAAAGGAGAAGGAATCAATAACTTTAGCACTTTACAAAGCAATACAATGGAAAATAGAAATATGATTCCACAGCTTATAACAGATGAAGTTGTAGCTTGCAGAAAATGCTTCACACCAATAATGAAAACAAAAAGAGTAAGGTTCAGTGGTTCTCTGTACAATGACATGAGCCATAATAATAAATTATTATTCAAAATCTAATTTTAAAAAATTCTATCCACTAACTTTTAACTCGCAAAACAAAATTAAAAAATTTAAATAATAATATGGTGCATGCCATGTATATAAGCATTGAAAACCAATTTAGCAAGGTTTTTTTTAGGGATGGTTGTTTCATGCTTTAATCTTAATCCTATTTTGCAAGCTATGCAGATGAAAAAGCCAGGACTAGCATGGGTTTAGGAAACTCCTATGGGGATATCCCTACCCCAAACAAAGTTCAACACCACATGAGCTATTTGCAGTGGAACGGTTCTTCCCCTGAGCTATTATCCCAATGCTCGATGGTCGTGGATGTGCTATAAATTCGTGAGAGGCTAAACATGCCTACTAGCTTTGTAAGATAAAAATAGACATTGAATTGAATTGTTTCGGCATGTTTCCATTAGATTTAATAATGTTGAGCTAGCTACAGGTGGAGTTCTAGCTTCTTAGCTTCCCAAAATGAAGCATGTAATTACAATGTGAATGAAATTTGGCTTGGTATAAAAATACCAGCTCTGTAAAGTAAAACATGCACTAAAGAGTAATTCTTCAACATTTTTTTGCTATCAACTATCATAAGTTTAAGGTCACTACAGGTCAAGGATTTGATTCTCGTGGCTACCCAAAATAAAAACTGCATACAAAAACAAACCACTTGGAATGGATCAAACCAGCACAGCAAAACCAAAAATAGCCACCAAACAAAAATGCCTAACTCCTTAAAACAAAAAACAAGCACGCATCAGAATGCCCTTCGTCCAATAGAGACAAACACCCAAAACATTTACATCCATCCACTCTGCAAATAAACATTTTTCTCACCACATTTTGGGAAGTGCCCACTGCAAGAGGTTGGGACACCTGTTTTGAATGAACCCTAAGCACAGAAAGTTGTACTAATAGGTGCCCTACACAAAAACCTCCAGCCTCCAACGCAACATGTTCAAGCCTATGATTGTGACACGCCCAACATGTAGAACATTAGAAATCCCATGCAATTTTTCTGCAGATGGCTTTTCATTGGCCAGAAAACCAAGCTTCCTCCTGAGAATAAAAGACAAGGGGTTTAATAAGCTTCCAATCAGGAAAGGCAAAAATGTCAGGAAAAACTTAAAAAAATTGCAAACCTTTGCATCAGATTTAATTTTTCCCTCAAAAGTGATTCCCGAAGCAGAACAAATACCAATTTAGTGAGCCAAAAACAATAGTCTGCTACTAAGGCAAGGACTAATAAAGGATTCTTCATGAATTGATTAAATGGGCCGTGACTTGGAGGTATTTCCCAAGTCAAGTGAATAACACAAACTTTGTTTGGAGTGGTGACAACCTCCTATATTCATATATATCTCTCTAAAATGAATACAAAGTGCAAATCATAGAAGTCTGAAGTGGCGCGGATTGGAAAGACTAAGGAAAGACAAATCATTTAAACCGTTGCCTCATCTTCTTCTTTTGGAGTGACATTTGAAGTGTCACCTCAGCTGGACGGTGGGGCATTTGCTCAATTGACTTTTCTTTGTTTCTAAATGGAAATCCAAGAAACACACAAGGAGATAGGAAAAACCATATAGAAGTTAAATACACAGGGAGATTGGCAATATAGAAGGGGGGCATATGAAATAGGGAAGAAGTAGAGTTGAAATGGGTGCAGCCTTGGTAAAAGGAAAGGCAAGTTTTGATAAGAAGAATAGAGACGCTGCCAATGCAGAGGGAATGTGAATTGACTTCTGGGAGGAGGTATGAACAAAGAAGGTCATTGAAGGCCTAGACTTTGTGAATAAATTGCAGACTTGTTTGTACTATGGAAATTAAATAAGATTAGAAAAGATTTAGTGGTTATCAAACTTTGTTTCATTGTGAATGTGTATTCTGCTTGAGTATCTTGAGTTTGTGTGAATTTGTGGTAAGAGAGAGGTTGTTTACATCATATGGTATCAGAGATGGCAATCTTGAGTGTGGAGAGGATCCTCCAGGTCCTGTGGGAGAGTGAAGTGGTTGAAGAGAAGAAGCTCGTGTGAGGGCTATTGCAGGTAGGAGGAGTCCTGAGCAGATAGAGAGCTTGAAGCTGTGAAAAGATTAAGAGCATGATGTGGATTGTAGATTGAGGTGAGATTGTGGCAACAAGTGAGATGGGAATATTGGTGAGGAAGAAGCCTGTGATATGGGAGGGCTGGATGCAGTATAAGAAAAGGAAGATTTTGGCAATGATGACTAACACTAATGTGAGAGTGGATGGATTGGAAGCATGGCAGCGTGATAAATTGGTCAAGCATGATGAGGATAAGCAAGAGGATGCAAGTGGAGTGCAGTTGAGAATGAAGAGGTTGAAGATGCAACTATGGAGGATGTGATTACAGTGATGGAATGCGAAGAGGTTGCATTAGATGGCAATGATGGAGATGATCTAACGTTGAAGTTGTTGGTGATAGAAGAAAATGGATGGAAAAGATGCATGTCATTGTGAAGGAGGAAGAAGATGATGTTGTTGCAGCAATGAAAAAAGAGGTAAATCATGAACATTTTGATTTCATTTGTGATCATTTTCCATAGTGAGAGTAGAAGAAGATGTTGTTGTAGAGGATGAAATAGTAGATACAGATTTGTATGTAGATGCTGCATATTTGTATATAGAGGTTGTAGAGGATGATACAGATGGATTTTGGTGGAGGTGGTTAGTTTACGGTGGGTTGGATCCATGAAGGAAGAGAGGATAGTAGAGAGCATTTGGCGAAGGAGGACAGTATATGGTGGAAGTGAATCCACAAGAGGAGAGAGGAACAATGAATGGAGTTATGGGAGGAAGATGACCCTTGTGCCGACGAAGTGTTGGAAAAATAGGAAGAAGAAATAACCCTATGCACATTCTTTAGTGATGGAGTTTGTTGCAGGTTGGTTGCAACCTAAAAGGGTAGTTCAACTACTCAACTCCAACTTTCTACCTGGCATGTCTGATGTAGGAACACCCCGGGAGAATCAGCGATCAACATCACCCAAAAAATATTTCTGGTTTATTTTTAGTTTTAGCTTGTTTTAGGTTTTAGTTGGCTTCTCTTGACATTGAAAGTAGCAAGTCATTCAATTGATTTGGCCTATGGGGCAGGGTTTTGGTATATGACGTGACTAGATTTTTGGAGGACCATCCTAGAGTAGATGAAGTTTTGCTCTCATAAATTGGTCAAGATGCAACTAATGATTTTGAAGATGTTGGGCACAGTACTAGTGCAAGAGCTATGATGGAAGAATATTATATTGGAGAGATAGATCTCTCATCCCTTCCATCTAAAGAAGAACACCATAAAATCAAGCAAGCAACATCTAAGGCTACTAACAACTCCAAAAGTATAGCAAAAGTTTTCCAGATTCTAGTTCTACCACCAATCTCTGCTTACAAACAACCTCCATTTTATTGACATGTGGTATTAATTCTTGGCCTGCGGCCCTCGATGCCAAAACCGTTCTTCCTCTCTATTCTTCTCCCTATGCAACCTTCTTCCTCTTTATCCCTATTATACTTGGCCTGCTTTGTAACAAAACTGTTCTTTCTACCTTTTGGCCTTCTGCCACGACCCTTCTCATTCTTTTCCTGACATTATTCCTCTGTCCTCTTTAATCATTCATGTCTTCTTTCTATAACTATCTACTTCTAAACCCTTCGTCTTCTACACTATCTTGCACTGTCAGTTTACAGAATAACTTATGACAATTTTAAATTCCTTTTTAATTAGTTTTTGTCACATGGGTGACAGGAAACTTTTTAGTCAGATCAAGTCTTACACAATGTATTATATTATAATGATAGGTGACCGATAGGAGCTCCTCTTCTAATATTACTTTACATAAAATGGCAAGAGTTACAAGAAACACAAAGTCACCATTTATTGACGAAGATAACTACCAAAAACTAAAACAACAAAAGAAAGAAAACCAAAACTGAAATGAGCACAATGCCCCTGCATTAGACTCCCTAGGGGAATAAGATCATGTGCTCTGGCACATGTGGTGACTCATCCAATGTAAATTGCCAACACTCTTCTTCTGTTTCTTCCACAATGTTTCTGGCCCATATATCATATTCAACCCGCATAACTGTTCATTATTTCCCTTTTTTCTCATAAATGTATTTCCATCTTTCCTCAACCTGAAAATGTTTTCAAAGTCACCTAATCCATACATTACATTATCAACATTTACTACAGCTGCTCTTCCCATTTTGTCTTCAGACTCAACCTTACTATCAACACATAAATCAAAACTATCAAATTGATGGAAACTACCTAGTTCCCCAAACTGCTTTACCTTGTCAATGTCATAAACATTCATGATAGCTACATATAGGCTAAAATCACCCATTTCTTTTAACCATCCTACATCATCAACCAATAACCTTTCCAACCACTCTCCTCTTACAATCAACTACTGCAACCAATTATCTTCAGATTTACCTTCTATTTCGTGACTTATTACATTCATCTTGACATCTGCCCCTACTGCTTCATCTTTTGCCTTCATGCTTGCAACCACTTCTATATCATTGTCATCAACCTTCCTTGAGGTGTCCTTTGCTGTCCCACACATCCTCAAACCCTTAATCTTTTCATTTCATTCTTCCTCAACAACACACTGTTGTAACCACTAATCTTTTTTAGTTTCACAACTCACAACAACATACTCAACATTTGTCTTCATTGTTGTAATAACTTTTTATCATCACCTTCAAGTCTTCTTTCTTCATATTGTGCTATCCCACTGGTTTTCATGCTTTTAACCATTTCTATCCCTTCATATTCTATTGTTGTACGTTGTGTTCCAAAATCTTCCTCATCACCACTACTTGTTGTCCCATCCTTCAAATCTATATTTTTATTTCCCTCTTCTTTCCTAATCCTCTTGTTAAACACAAGACCTCCACCTTTCCAAATACTTCCATTCCTTATTTCCTTAACCCTTGTGAGGGTTGTAATATCACCCTTATCCTCTTCACGGTTCTCATTCTTCCATGCTACTGCTATTACCTGAATTTGCTTTGCATCATTCTTATCCCACTTGAGCTTATTTTCTTGTTTCTTGTCATACTTTCTTCTCCTCATGTCTTTCAAATTCCATAGCTCCATTTCATATTCATAAATGTCATCATTACTATTCATTCTTTCAATCAAATTCTTATCTTCAACTACTTCATCCATAAAAATAAAATTTTCACTATTCAATTCACCAACAACAATTTGCTTACCTTGTGTTTGGCATGTATCCTCCTCCAACTTTCTCCAATTTGCTCCATGCTCTTCCTTCTTTGGCATGATACTAGTCAATGCTCTTGTATCTTCATTATCTCCTTCCTGCTATTGTAATTTCCTTGTATCCTCATTTTGCTCTCTATCTTCATATCTTAACAATGTTCCTTCACTTTTCTTGAACTCTTCCTTACAAGTTCCCGCATGTTGTAAGTGACCATCTTGCTGCAAACTTAACTCTTCCTCCTCAATCTCCTTCTGGTCTTCGTATCTCCTATCCTTTTGAGAGGTCTTCTTTTCACCATATTCTATTGTATCAACTTCATTTGCTGTTGTCCTAGCTTTCACCATCCACACTTTATTTTCTATAGCTCTAAGCTGCTGGCTTTTTATTACTGCACCTAACCTCCATGGTCTGATTGCTCCTTTACAACACCTTCTTTATACTTCTTTAATTGCCAATTTTTGTCCTCTAATCTTGTCTCCTCTTATATTCATTCATGCCCTTCATGCTTGGCATTTGTTTTTTGTTCCAAGTCACATCATAACCATCTTCTAATTTATGTTTTCCATGTTGTCCATTAAGCCAATGTGGTACTATGTAACCATGTTCTTTCTTTTCTCTATCAACTTGTATAATCACACTTTTATGTTCATTCTTATGAACAAAATCAAGATTTGTACTTACATGTACCTCTTCTTTGTTTTGCTGTCTAGATTTGTTGCTATCCTTGTCTTCATTGCTTGACAATTTGTCTTTTTCATAAGCTTCCTCTCTTTCATCCATAACCTCTTTTTCGACATCATAGAACTCCTTGGCTTCTTCATCATCTTCTTTTCTTTGCTAGACATCTTTAGCATCCTTCTTTTCTTCATTTACAAACACTTTGCAACATATCTTTGCCGCAACTTCTTCTTGCCACACTGTTGTAGCTTCTCTTCTCTCTCTTCCAGCCTCAACACTGGCAGTTGCTTTTCTTTTCCCATCTTTCAGCATCTTCAAGGCCTCATTGTTGACCTTCACCATACCTAGCCTCACATTTTTAAACATAACATTAGCACATAAAACAAAGGACCACAATGTCCTCAGAAGTACCTCCTTCATGGACACTTGCCTTTTCCCTTTACTTTCTTCTTCTTGCACTTCTTCTGTGCTCCATTTCTCAACTTTTCCTCTGTTCTCCTCAATGAGAACGTCTTTGACCTCTTCTGGTCCATGTTACTCTATAGGCAACTCTCTATTGTCCCAATCTTCCTAAAACCCTTTCATTTTCTTATCATTTCCTCTTAAGGCTTTTACATTCTACCTTTTTCTCTTCTCAATAATTTCCTTTATAGGCCACTTCACTTTTCTCGTCATTGGCCATACTCAATAATAATCTTGGCTTTGTTTTTCATACCATTGCTTCATTATCATCATATCTCTCTTTAACTCCACCATTTCTCTTTCAAAATCTACATCTTTCATCTTTTTGTCTTCTTGCCTTTTATCTCTTTTTGTGAGACTCTCTTTCTCCATTTGCTTTTGCATTTTTTTTATCTCCCAGACATCTCACTTAGGGCTTCCTTCTCTTTCTCCTCTGCCTAGTCTTTTGGTGCCAAGCTCTCCACAACCTGTCAATCAACTACAAAACTACAACACACAACTTCAACAAAGATCAATAACACATTCAATATTCATACCCAAATCTTTTTGTGCTCTGATACCAATCTGATGGCACAGTTTCAAAAATGCTCTGATACCCAAGGTGCTTTTAGCACCAACTCATATACCCCCTTATGTTATTTATCGACTAATATCTAGTTTCTTCATTCAAATAGATGACCATAGACTCATAGTTAGATTCACGATAGGAAATATCAAGATTAACACAAATATATTAATGATGGGGCTTACAAGAATTATATATTAGATTCATAGGGATAGTCTTTCACATACACAGAACAACATTACTTCCAATGATAGGAATCCTCCATTGATAGATTCAACCAATTGAACACAAACTAGATTTATTTGATTCAATGAAATCACATTCACAATTCACATTTTCATTACATTACTTACATGTGCAATTCCCTATTAGCTCTGTGGTCTCCTCCACTATCTCTCTTTGACTCCCCTCTACATTCACTACTTCCTTCTAGCATACGGCCCTATTTTCTCTCTCTATTTCCTCTGTCTTTCCTTATTCTCTTTTTGGTTGTGTTGAGTATCATTGGCCTCTTTGGGAATTCATTTCCTTTTGTCTATCTTCCCCATTCCCTCTAACTATCAGCCTGCACCAAGTTGACCTCCTCCTTTCGGCCCTTCTACCACCAATCTTTGTTTATAAATGGCCTCCATTTATTGACATATGGTCTCGATTTTTGGCCTGTGACCCTTGATGCACCCTTTGCCCTTTCGGATTCATCTCTATTCTTCTCCCTACGTGGCCTTCTTCCTCTTTATCCTTGTTATACTCGGCCTTCTCTGCAACAAAACCATTCTTTCTACCTTTTGGCCTTTTGCCGCGACCCTTCTCATTCTTTTCCTATCGTTATTCCTTTATCCTCTTTAATCATTCGTGTCTTCTTTTTGAAACTGTCTACTTCTAAAGCCTTCATCTTCTTCTACAGTATCTGGCACTATCAGTTTACAAAATAACTTATGACAGTTTTAAATTCCTTTTTAATTAGTTCATGTCACATGGGTGACAGGAAACTTCTTAGTCAGATCAAGTCTTACACAATGTATTATATTATAATGACAGGTGGCGGACAGGAACTCCTCTTCTAATCTTACTTTACATAAAATGACAGGAGTTACAAGAACCACAAAGCCACCATTTATTGACAAAGATAACTACCAAAAACTAAAACAACAAAAGAAAGAAAACCAAAACTGAAATGAGTACGATGCCCCTGCATCAATATTCTAGAAAGTTCAGGTGAACAAAGGTTGCTGACGTCCTTTGTTCGAAGTAAAGTATCCTTCAAATGAAGGCCCAAACATGGCATGTAAATCCGCATAACGACCTCCTTCACTCGAAGGTCCCTTACATTAAAAAAATATTATCTTCTTTAACATCCGACCTTCATTTAAAGGCATGCCGACATTTCTTTTTAAATGTTTTAATTTTTCCTATTGCATATAAATAGGATGTTTTTTTTCATTTTTACAAATCAATGTAACAAGATAAATTCACATTTTTGTCCTACAAGGGAGGAGGAAATCTTTGAGAGAAGAATTTTTAAGTCATATTTTACAAAGAAGGAGATGGGAAACAAAAAGACAAGACAAAATAAGACTGCACGAAAGTATTCCGTAGAAGCTATAGAAAGATTGAATTAAGAAAGATTGCAAAAATATCATAAACAAAAACGAGGTATGCATATATTTTCTTTTCTATTTTTAATCTAGGTCATTTTATTTAATTTTAAATGTATACATGTATTAATGAATCATGTAGTAGAATGTCATTTAATCTAGGTCACTAAGTGATTTATGCTTAAATATATACACATTGATTTCATGTAGCTGGGATGTCATTTAGTTTAAGTCATTCCTCATTCTTAGCTATAATCCCCACTCCTCTACCTAGAGATAACTACCTCTCTCTCTCTATCCACGACTCCCTCTCTCTCTCAAGTTGCCCACTCTCTTTACCTCTACCTCTCCCTCATTGGGGCCTCCCTAGCTATCTCTCTCCCTCTCTCCAACCTTCTCTCTTCTTCCTTTTATACTATTTTTCTCAACTCTATATTTAACAAATGGGTTTTTTAGTTAGTAAACATAGAGGAAGTGTGTCATGCTTCTAATTTCCAAACATTACCAAAAGGAACCTTTTGCTTGTAGTAGTTTAAATTTTGTCACCATATAAATTATAGTTGAACCTCTTTGACAAGTAGCTACTAGATTAATTATATTGTAAGCTAAAACTTCATTTAGATCCAAAGGTTAGTCCTTAAAATTCTAGTTAGATCATCCTTCTTTTCATTAGTTAGATCTCTAGAAAAAATTGTAAAGGAAAATTTTCTTCTCCTGCTCATCTTTAATGGACATGATAGTATTTGTGCATGCTTACACACTTATCCTAAATGGTATAACTACCTAGATGTATCTTACATACTTGAATATTTACATCACTTGTGTGCATGAGTCCATATATATCGTGCTTGTGGGCATAAATATTAGTTATTACATGTACATGTATGTATATTAATTTTTATTTGATCATGTGGAGGCTCTTTAAAATATATCAAGACTTGGTTCACTAAATTTTTATAAGTTGTCTTTAATATGTATTTCCTTAATGTGTGATACAGAAGCTGGAGCAAACGTCGTTGAAGAACACATAGTTGATGTTAGCCTAGAGGAGGCCCAAGTGCAAATAATGGATGTTGGAGAGGGGTTAGGATCACTTCCTTTGACTGGTATGAATGAGCATATTAATCTAGCTAAAGAGGTGAAGGGAAAAATTTCTTATAGAAATTTAGATCATTTACTTAAAATGGATAATGATAAATTGAAACATTATGTTGGACAACCTAAACATATTGATAGGAGGTCAATGAATAAAACTACAAAGGAAATAATTGCTCATTTAGATAATCTTGATACACTTGGCCGAACCCAATTGTTACCAATTGTACTTCTTAGTAAGGAGCTAAATGTGCCATTAGAATTGTTGGGTGTAGATTTGTCATTGAAAAAGGGGAAAGGTTCACACCTAGAAAAAGATATTGTTGAAAATATTAAAAAAGGTTTGGCTTCCATTGGGAAACAATCTCAATCTACGGATAAGTCCATTTCAAGAAGATTGATATTGACAGGTAGTTTAAGTGAAATAAATTCCAAGAAAAGACAATTGTCTTCAATTTCAAATGAGATTGGTTTCAGTAGAAAGACACTAACAAAATATGTGAAAAGGAGAAAATTATTGGATGATAGTACCTCAAAAGGCAATTGGGCGATTATGTGTAGAGCTCCTCGATCTGACAGGATTCAAGATGTTGTTAGGTACTTAATCTCAACCTTTTAGAATGAAAATACTCATGCTTCATCAAATAGTAGAGATGTTATCAAACACAGAATTGGGCCCAATAGTTATGAACTACATACAAAACATTGGCTAGACATAACACAACATGAGATGTATGTGGACTTTTGTAATGCAAATCCAAATATAAAGATTGGGCAAACAATGTTTGAAAGGTTAAGGCCATATTATGTGAAGACAAACAAGGTTTTTGAAACTTGTTGTTGTCATTATCATATTGAATTTGATCTCTACTATCAAGTGTTTTGAAAGATTTGTGAAGACGGTGATGGTTTTGTAAATGCACCTCCTAAATGGGTAAGTCAGTTCATAGTATCCATCTTATGTGATAAATCAGATGATGATAATGGAACTAGTCAAATAAACTGCATAAAAGGTCTTTGTGAAACATGTGAAAATTTGGCTAAAATGCCTTTAAGAAATGAAGATATCAACCCAACGAAGTTGGTAAATTGCAAGAGTTACAAGTACATAAAGTTTCAAACAAAAAATAGGAAAGAATCCACAAGGTTAGATTATGTAGAAGAGGAGATACCTATTGGAACATTTATGGAAAATTTTTGTAAATTGATACAACCATACACACATCATGCTTTTTTTGCTAAGTGGCAAGCGCAACAGTTTAAAACATTAAAAGATACTTTCCTACTTGGAACAGTTTTATCAGTAGTTGACTTTGCAGAAAATTACTTTTTTGTACATCAAAAAGAGATTCAATCACAATATTACTTTTTAGAGAAGATCACTATTATGGTTCATGTGTGTTATCGACATGCACAATTGGATTTGGATGGTGTTGAAAATACATTTGAAGAACGAGTCATTAAGAAAGAATATCACTTTTATATTAGTGATGATAAAGAGCATGACACACATTTTGTACAACATTGCTTTAAGAACTTTTTTAGATATTTGGCAAGCAAGGGTGTAAATTTTGAAAAGTATTTTGTATGGTCAGATGGATGTGCATCACAATTCAAATCATCAAGGCCATTTTATACACTATATAGATATCATCGAAATGACAATATACCACATGTTTGGAGTTTCTTTGAGAGTGGGCATGGAAAGGGTGAACATGATGGTGCAGGAGCTTGCATCAAATGTGCTCTAAGAAAACATCAAATGAATTATGAGGGTGATCATATAAATGATGCACATGATGTTAGTGAATGGTGTAAGTCACACTTTGCACCAAATGAGGTCGGCACATCTTCAAGAATAAATCAATACATTCCACATAGAGTGTTTTGGGAGATATTAGGTATGTATTGTTTGAATTTATTTAATGTACTTTAAATATATATTCATATATGATATGTGTACATGAGTTTGTTTATTTTAGTTTGAATTTAATTATTTCTATTATATTCATAATATACAATATAATAAATTTGTAGGTGTGGATAAAAGATCAATGCATGGATGCAAGAGGGTGGAGAAAACAAGATCTTTGCATTGTGTCATGAGTATAGATAGCCAGACATGGACGTTGCGCACTAGGGATTACTCTTATTTTTGTTATGAGTGCATGTTGGGAGATTTTGAGAATTGTAAGAACCAACAACGTGGATATTTCAGTGAATGGGAAAACATGCCACTAGTTGTTACCAACACATACAATGAAGATGAGGATGAAATTTTTGAAGACATTCCTTTGATTTCAACTAATTATAACCATATTTCAAGATTGATTAAAAAAGGTACATGTGTGTGTGTGTATATATATATATATATATATATATGGTATCTCTAAATTTTTAAAGTTACAAATTTTGGACATGTAAATTTGGTGCAGGAGATGTTTTTGCAGTCATAACAGAGGCTAGAAATACAGAAGACATTAGTTATTATTTATTGCGTTGCACAGAAGAGAGGCAAAAGCTAATAAATCCAAAAACAAGTGATGGAATGATGTTTCCCACAGGTTTAACTTTATTTAATATATTTTTAAATAATTTTGAATTTGTTACATATGTACATGTCAAGTACCTCAAGAGTGATTTAAACATTCAATTTTTATATATTATAATTTATGAACTATGTCTTATTGAGCAATGATAATGAGCTATACATGTTCATAGATACATAAGTTACATTTACCTTGAAAATGTTATGTCTTACTGTGGAATGTTGTTTCCAATAGGTTCAGTTGTAGTGCAAGGGACATATCTCAAACAAGTCAAGATTGTTCAACATGGGATTCACTTTATTGATTATCAACCTAAGAACAAGGTATATCAGTATAGCCACCTAGTAATTGCTACTGGCCTATCTCTTCATACAGTTTCAAACACACGTGGACGCCGTAAGTGGAGATTAAATAGTGATGATCATTAGAGAATATTAGATGTCATTGAAGATCAAGCTGAACCACCTAATGTGGTATGAAAAATATGAATGAAGAACTTACAATTTTAATGTTTTGAAGACCTAAATTCACTATCTAGATCTATGTTTGAATATATTAATTGTTTTACAATTTATGCAAGTTAAATTAATAGTTCTTTTGTTGAACAAATTTTAAATTTCAACATGCGGTTCTTAATGTACAAATGATCTTTCTATTAGAAGTCATGTAGAAAATGCCCTAGATTCTTATTCAAGCATGCACTATATGATAATTTTTGAATTCTTTTATTTAATGCTATATATGCTCTTTGAACTATGCTACAATACCTGTACAAATGCACTAGAGATGTCACAATATAAATTAAATTAAAATCAAAGTTTTTGACATCAGTGCACAAATCATCACTACACAAGTGAAAGTATCAACATGTCATGTGATGACCTCACCATGATGGCCATACAAGAGGGTAGAGTTTCCTCCAACCATGAGGAGGATCAAAAGTTGTCTTAGTGAAGCACATGGCAATGGAAGTAATTCATTCGATTACCATCAAAGTAACTAGATCTGTGAAGAGATTCTTGAAATTGAGGATGAATGGAAATTTTCTATTACAAAAGAAAAGGAGATAAATCTTATTTTACCTCTATACAAGTTCCATAAAATTCCCTTTATTGTTACATTATGTTAGGTTAAAAATTTACCCTCAACTAATTTAGCCAACCCAAGAGTTTCCATAAATATGGTAGGATTAAACATTATGACTTTGGCATTGATGTCTTCCTTTAGGCCTTTGATAAAATAAATTTTGAATAAGTTAACATCAAGGCCACTTGTCTATTTTAATAATTCTTTAAACATTGTTTGGTAATTGTGGATTGTATGTGTTTGTCAAGAAGGATAGATACATGCACTACTACTTCAAACCACATGAAGACATTTTTATTAACATGCCTACATTTATAATTTTACCATATTTTTGAACTAATTTATGGTAATATCCTGTGGGACCTAAAAATCCCAAGTGGTTTGGGCCAATTTTGTATGTCCTTAATTTTCTTGGGATCAACCTTAATATCTTCAATGGAGACAATATGGCCAAGATACTCCACCTTCATTGTATCAAAAGAAGATTTGGAGCACTTTGCAAATAACTAATTTGTGGATAGAAGTTTTAGGATCTAGTCCAAGTGTGTGAGATGTTCTTTCCATGTCCTATTGTATATATTAGAAAGTGATTCAAAAATACCAATATGAATTTCCAAAGGAGTGATAAAAATATGGTTATGAAATATTAAAAAAGATCATTTTGTGAATCCTAGGTTGTTTGTTTAGGCTTAATGTGTTTAACACTAACCTAGGTCCAATTTTCATACACTAGTAAATAAAAGCTAATATGATATACTACTAATTTTCTTGATAATAGTAAATGAGACTTCAACTCTATAGCTTAAATCAACTAGTGTTGAGAGATTAAAAAATAAACTTGCAAATTAGTAAAATACAAGAAAGAATAAGATTACTTGTCCATGGATAATTTGAAGACTAATGATGTATTGATGTGACTATTGAGGAAGACTAGAGATCCTTACTTACCAAATTTGGTGTCTCTATGAGTTGTGGCGGACACCAATGTCCAACTTGGATGCTTTATTCAAACAAATTTGTTGCTAGAAATCAATCCAATATTTGGGTGTGAAAATAAGTTTAGAAGTGGCTAGAGATCAATCCAATATGTGGGAAAATGATTAGAAGCATGATAAATGATCCTATAAAACACTTACATGAATGAGCACTAAATTGGGTGTAGAAAATGTAATGTGAAAGTTATATAAAGTAGGCAATTATTGAGCTTACAAGTTCATTAGACTTTGGAAAGTGGATGGATCATTTTTGAGGCCAAATGAAATCACAAAAAAATAATGATGGTCTTCATGAGTGCATGATATTTCTAAACTTAAGGTTATTTATACTTTCACTAGTTACACATGTTTTTTGTATGTTAACTTGTAATCTTTTCTTCATGTTTGTGTTGCCCATTTGGCTATACATAAATGGAATTAAAACTTTATGCTTAGATTGTTATAAGTAATGAGAAGAATAACTTTGAAATGTTTTTTGTTTATTCACCTGTTATTGCATAATGTTTTTATGTTCAATATAGAATTAATTCCTCATACTTTTAGGTTCAAAATGCACAAAGGAGCTCCCCTCATAAATGTAGAGGAAAATTTTCATTCCAAAAATGATTCTTCCAATTGTTGTGAATGTTTGTTGTGATTTGAAATTGTATCAAGCTAAAATTACAACCTATTTTGCATCTATTGATTGCACCAACCAAGTATGTATTTTAAGTCTTTCCTTCTCCCCTTCATTTAGAAGGAACTTGTGGAAGGATAATATATTACACATCAATTATTGAATCCATAGCCAACCTTAGACCTTAGTTAATTCTAATAGGTATGCCATTACCTAGAATATTAGATACTTGATTTTGGTCACGATCACAACATAATAGTCATTTGGTAGCCAATTATTAAGTGGAACCTATAATTGATTAGTAAGAATAATTCACCAATGTCAATATGTCTAACACAAGGAAGTCTATCATTTATCCAACAAATTCAACCTTACATCAAGAAATTAATTACCAATGTCATTGTATTTAACATGCTTTTAGCTCAACCAACTACTCATAACAACTAACTTAACCAAAAGAGTTTGTATCAATCAATAAGCTAGAATATTAGTTAACATCTCAAGATTTATAATCTCTAGACACATCATAATATTTCTATGATATCAATCAAATATCACCACATAATCACTAAGATAGGAGATGATATTAGGGAGATATCATCTTTTCACTTTTCATTAAAGGTAATAACATTGCATTCCACTTAGTGACTACATGCCATCAATGAACTATCCTTAGAATAACATAATTTCCACTTAAATGAACTATGAACCAAGATATAACATAATAGGATCAAAAGTAAATTGACAACTAGCAATTTTATAAACAAAAGTATACCCTTAGAAACATAGTTATGCATTTGAAATTTTATTCAACTTATTTCTAGATCATCACTATAGTTTTAATTTCACATATAATAACTTCTCACATGAAAAAAACAATCTATAGAAGTATGTGTAATAGAGATCAACTTCCTTGGATTATAATCATAACAATTTTGAAGGAAATAAGTAAGGAATACTATGGAAAGAAATAAAATATACAAAACACTACATGATAATTTCTTTTTAACAAATCCACACCATAAAGTTGGTTCTATTCAATGTGATAGTTGTATTTGTATACACCATTGTTAGATAGTGATAGCATAAAATAAAAAGCACAAAAGAATGGTACTAAGGGCTAGTCAACAAACTGGTGTAGATCTAGAAATGTAGATGAAAACATGAAGATCTAGAAATCTCCTCAAACATACATATAAAATGTCCACAAACACACATGTGCAAATGTATCTATAGAAATTTCCATGTAAATATGTACAGATAGAAATGTCTAAAAACAAATATATCTAGAGAAATATCTGGAGAAACATGTCTAGGAAGTGCTATCAATAGCCTGGTCATCATGTTGGCTACGAGTTGAACAACTCGAGTCTGAGTGAGCATCTTGCTCTGATGGATTTGCTAAGCCCTGGAGATAGTACAACACATGTATGTATAAATGTAATGCCCCACCATGCAACCCTACAGATAAGTCAACCACAACAGAAAAAAAGTGGAATATTTTTATATATTTTTCTTTTATACAAGTAATGGTAACAAAATATGACATAATCTGTTTCAACAAGTTAACTAACATCTCTAGGGATAACATGACTACATTATTGAAATTAAGCAACATTCAACCATATACAAAACTCATTACTACACGCGAACATGATCTAAATAACCATGGTTTGTTCTAAGTCTAAATGCATCAATTGAACACATACACACACAACTTTTTGTAATACTTATCTCTAAAAATATTGATAGATAACAATAATGAAATTAATTGTGTGATAGAAACAATTTACAAATCTTAACTTAGTAAAGCTCAGATTACATAACAGAGTATATCACATTCATCGTAATTGAAATGTTAGATACAAAGATTTCAAATTTAAATTATACATATGTAAACCCATTTACCATGGTGCCAGATGATCATCCATATGCCAATTGGAAAGGTGCTTTCTTAGCTTCTGAATCCTGCATGGCTAAAGGTCTCATACTGCACATCTAAAGAAACATTAGTCCTGCATGATTATTAGTTACACAAAAATCAATTTCATGAAGTGACAACCTAAGGCCCTAAGGGGCTGACCTAATGTCTCAGGGGCTCATTCATGATGGCCTTGCCTACGTACACATAATGCAGAGACTTCGTAGTTCAGGACTTGAAGTTATAACCACATGACAGTATTATACAATTCAAAACTTCTAGAATATTATTCATATGACATCGACACCCTCTCAAAATTAGATACACATTCACATTTTGAACCATACATGCGGATAGAAGAAGATTGGGGTTTACCTATCTAATAATAATCTCATAAAATTTTTCTACACATAAATGATCTTCTTCAAGCTAGTAAACAAGTTACCACTAGACTAATCATGCAAGGTTAACAATAGATCTTCTTTTCAATGTAAACAATACTATTTTTTTTCCAAACTAATTTAGTAATCGAACATAGTATAAGTCTTAATGTACAAGTAAGAAAATATTAGAAAGTGATATTTCATTCTTTACAACTACCATATAAGAAAAGAAAATTATTAATCTAAGAAAACTTATTCTTCCTAACAATCCATTTACTTAAATATTACTTAACTAATTAATTTACTTTCATTCAATCTTCAACATGACAATCATATCAAAAATACCTAATTCACTCAAAGATATTTCATCTTCTAAATGCAATGATATATTTTGCATTGCCCATAAGGACATAAATCAAATAATGATTTAAGTAAGGTACCTATATGATCCTTATCAAAAGACTTGAAATCATTAGTCCAGTCACAAATATAATGTGGAAACACCAAGATGACATGCAATAAACCATAGTTAGTTTATTAAAAATAACACTAAGAAAGTACTCTAACCAAGGCATACTTGTCAAACTAAATATCTTTATTAAATTTAAATTTAAATAAGAACATAATTATATCAATATCAAAATTAAATACCAAATCAAATAAAAATGATAATATATGAGATAAATTCTTTTTATATAAATTGGATAAACTCATATTTAACTACATCATCTCAAAATTTCTAATGAAGGAAAATAGAATCTTCTATTTAAATAAGAGAATTTCTATCTAAAACAAAATAAATTTCTTTAATTTCTTTTAAATAGCCAAGACAATTTTATATATGTAAAACTCAAGATAATATTCCTTTTATATTTAATACAAAATAATCTCTCTTTTATAAATAAACCAATTTATAGTGCCACTCCCCCAAAATAAATATAGACACAATTTATGAAATTATAATGCATTCAAAAGGAAGTATATGCATAAAATTTAGTTGTGGCATATTTAATCTCAATTTTAATTTAATGAATTAAATTATTAAAAGAAATAAGAACAAAATAAAATAATAAAATAAATAAATAAGCTGTCTTGCCACAAAAAAAACTAGACAGTAGTAAATCTACGATAACTTTCTTGATTCTAAACAAAATTTAAAAATTCAAAATGTCTCAAAAAGCTAACAAATGAGGTAACAAAACCCAAAAAGCAATTAAGAAAAGTTTTTATGAGGTATGAGCAGTTTTTTCTGCAATCTACCCCTTTTTATCAATCCAGATTTAACCCACAAACAAAATATAAATTCTACTTCTCTGCAAAACTTAAGTATAATCATCAACTCAGACATAATATTCAATTACACCAATGAATTAACAAAGAGATTTAATAAACATGGTGTAATGATAAAATGATTCAAGCTACATGATATAAATAAAATAAATGCCTTTGAGAGACCTTAGCTTAGGAAATGTAATGATTGTAGGATGTGCACATAATGGATTTGACTAAAGAAATAAAAGAAACTCGTAGTTTTTAATGAAGTCAAATGCAAATTAAATCAAATACAAAACTTTAAAGAAACCAGATGTCTTTGGATTAATACAACATCATTTAAATCAGATCCTTTAAGAATTTTGATGCCTAGGGAATTAAAAAGTTTAAGCAGATACAAACATATATACTCTATCTACTGATCAATAGAAACCATCCAATGTGCAGATTAAATCATTCAGATGACTCAGGAGCACCCAGATGAATGAATAACAACTAATTACATAATGCAATTTCCACACAGCAACAATGCAAAAGAATTAAATAGAGGGTTTCAACACAATGCTTCTTCCTAAGATCATATGATTCCTCAATTAATAATTGAAAGACAAGGGATAAATTAATAGATTTCAAAATAAGACAAATGAACAATTCTTACAGAGGAAATACAATGAAATCCAATTTTAATGTGGAATCAATCATTCAATAATTATACTGAAATTTAGTATAGTGATTACAAGACTAATTTCTCAATCATGCAGCAATGATCAATTTATTAATTGTACAACTTTACGACATTCATCACTTATCAAGAAAAAGACATTCTATGAAATCTAGTAAAACATACCTATGATAAAATTTGCATGGAGATAATTAATTCTTAGCAGCCCCAAATCTATAATTCCTTCAAACTTGTATCATAAATTAATTCTCCAAACCAAGAACAAAAATCTCCTGCCATCAAGCTTCCCCATCCACAATTCTTTTAGATCTAAATGCATATCCTCCCAGAATAATGCTGGAACAAGTGAAAACAATATCTTCTATTTTTTTTTATTTTTTTTCATTTGACAATCCCCTAATTATATCTCCAAAGTCTCTTCTCAAATGCATGCTCTGAAATAAATTAGTGAAGGTATTTAATTCCCATAACTTCACCTCACTCAAAAATCCCCCTCCTCCCTTCCAAGATGGAAGAATCATAAATAAAATCTACCATTTCTCCAATAACTTCCACTAACTTAATTTATTTTAGTATTTGCTAAAAATAGATTTTATGACAACATATAAATGCTACCTATTTTACTTGCCATTCAACATAACATTTAATTATAATAATATATTTATTTATCAACTTAACTAATAATATGATATATACACATGTTCAATAAGCTAAATTTACATAAAGGCATTTATTTTTATTTAATTATCAAAAATGTCTTTATGACTAACAATATTATTTTAATGCCATGGTTAACCTAAGCATCAAATAAACAATCCAAACTAAATAACCCAAATGTCAGACATACTTGACACATCTAAAGTGAAAACAGAGGGGCACTACATCCTCCCCCCCTAAAACTTGACTTACTCCTAGAAGTCGCAAACTAGGGTGGAAACATAACACGTTAGTACCAATATCAAAGTTGATTCATCTCATGGAAATAATATACACTAGTTTGCCTATGGAAAGAGATTTATCTTATATACTCCATTTCAAACATACTTTACCCTTCTACTTCTAATGTCACAACAAGACTTGTATTTCAAAAATGATTTCTTAGTACATAATCCACTCAAAATCCTTACTTGATAGCATTGACACCCATGAGTTTCTTCAGTTCAAGAAAACATTATACCCTTCTAATCCTAACTAGTAGAAATTCTCGTACCATAAAGTATTCAATTTCAAATACACCACCATTGCAATTCCTCTTCCATTCTACTGTTAAGAAATCAATAGATCGAAATGCTACATTTTCACAAAATATTAACATATTTATACACATAAAACACATATTTTCTATTAAATATCCATCATTTATAAGTAAAACATTTCATTTTAATCATTTTACCACACTGAATCTCATAACATATTCCACCAAAGATCATGATTTATCACCTTTTGAAGAATACAAGCACAATTTATCATACATTCTTCATGTTGACATTCTTTGAATCAGCATTAGGATTTGCCACTTCTAATGCACAGGCAGATTCAGCCAACTGAATACAGGAGGTTGCGTGAGCTCCTCCCCTTCACTTCTGGTTCTGCCGCACCAAGGGGGGTATCCCTATAACTCAAGATGTAACCTTGACTAGCTCAAAGATAGAAAGATCTAACTTGACAACAACAGGCAGAATACTCTCATGTATGGACCAAGATCTGCATGATAGATCACAAGGCTGGAAACATTCTTGGACATGATGTCTGGTTGGGTATGAGAGCATGCAGGGGGTTCCTAATCCTACTCCTACAACTAACAGGTGGAAGTATGAAATGTTTTAGTTTGAAGTTTGGATGCAAAGCTGGACATGGTGTATAACACAAGAACACAGCATGATTGGTGCCTATCCAGGGCTTGGAGTCGGTAGACATACACCTGTGAATGATCAGCATGAATAGCTAAAACTGGATTTCAGGGGGATACATATGATACCTGCCTTACAGATATCTCCCAATGAAGAGTGTTGAGTTATCTCTACTTATGGCATCCCTACTGCAGTATACCCTTCCCAATGTTCAACCTGAAAACAGTTTAATCTACCCCTTGAGCAGAAGTTAAAAGGTCAGACATTCAACATAGGAATTCTATGCTCTAGAATCTAAACATTACCCAAATATCCAGATCCAGAAGAAGAATACATGCAATACTAGAGACAGAATTAACACAACACATGCTAAGATAGCATTACTCATACAAGATCAACCATGAAATCAGTGGATTCATGCCAAATCGTACAACAGGAGATACATAAACTCACAAGTTTAAGCTGTACAGAGCAACCAGATCAGCTGGTTTTGAATTACAGAGCCAAAAATCATCAACTTTCAACAAAAACAAATGAGCAACACAACCTGCTTATATCAGCCAGGTAGGTGCTCAGCAATTAATTACATAGTTGACCAAAATCCCGCCAGATACACAGTACCAGGAAGATGGCGCTCAAACACAACCGGATTGGCGCCCAAACATGAATGCAGCAGGTAGGGGAGGAGACAGGAAGATTTCTCGAGCCCTGCGCCACTGCCGCTGATGTACACTTTCAGTTGGGTACAGGATCCATCCACGCCATCGCCCATACCTCTGCAACAATCGCCATTAATGGCGCACCAACCCGCGGCCTTGGGAAGATCATCAAATCTGCAATCGCAACCATTTCCCACCGAGACTTATCATCATGATATTTGAAAATGCAGGATATCAATATCCCACATGCACCCCGCGATGACCTCAATAACACTTTATATACGAGGTCATGAGCATATATCATGTCGGTGCTTTTGCTCCTGACGACACTAGTATAAGACTTCATCATCATCATCCCTCAGCAGCATGATATCCTGTTGTCCGAAATATCACCCTGACGTCATCATGATATTTAAAATATAACCTTCATGATAATCGGCACAACCTGATCCATCGGAGGAACATCCTCCTGCTGAGCTTATAACAAAAGTCTGGCCGATGAACATCCTGATGACGTCACATCATATCCTGCTGACGTCATCATCATATCTGCCTACTGCGCACCTCCTCATATCCGGATGACGTCATCATCATGTTTGCAAATATCAGGAGGTCACTTCAAGATGATCAGTGTTAGAAATATGACCCCCCCCCGGACCTTGATGACGTCATCATCATATTAACATCATCATGATATTTGAAGACAACCGGATATTTGGAAATATCCTCCTGATGCACAAATATCAGGTTGCACTGTAGCTCCTCTATAAGATCGGGGCGATAGACGAATATGATGATGCTGGAAAAGATCACCCTCAGTAGATAATGCATGAAGCCGGCAGGCAGATATCTCCTTGATATCAGCATCATCATGATGCTGGAACAAACATATATCCGGGTGATATTGAAAGATGAAAATATCACCCCCTCCTTCGGAAATATCATGATGCAGATAGGTAGAGAACCGGATATCACCCTGACATAAGGATGACGTCAGCATCATCAGGATGAAGAAACAACGAACAACGAAGTGATACAACATCATCAGGATGATATTGACTAAGATCATCCTGACGTTCAAAATATGATGACCCTAGTGAATATCGGGTCGCACTTAGAACTCTTCAATAACATCATCAGGATGATATTAACCAAGATCACCCGATGATGAAAATATCACCCCGGCGAAATATCATGAAGGCAGAAAATATGATGACCCTCGCAAGCAACATGGTGATAAAAGGAAATGTGATGATGATGATGACGACCCTTAAGAAAAAGCAAGTCAGGTCGAACAACTTAGAGAATAACCCCCTCAGGATATCGGGGCAACATCATCATCATGTCTGGGCAAGGTGATAAATGAAAGATCACCGGATACTTGAGAAATCACCCCCGCAAGCAAATCAGGGCGCACTGTAGCTCATCAGCATCATCAGGATAAAAACCAAACATCACCCGATATTGAAATATGATGATGACGATGAGAAACCGGTCGACGGAGAACATGATGATGCTGATCTTCATCGAAACAAACATGATGATGATGACCTCCTCCTCAAGAAAATATGATGATGCAGCTGAAAACTGCTGAGGAGGTCCAACACTTTGAACATTTTTTGGATACTTAGGGAGAGTGCCTGAATGAAAATTGCTCAAAAAACTACCAGTCAATTCAGGCACTAACACTTCATATACACACAAATTCACATCACCGGAAATCACATCACAAGGCTACACAAGGGTCCATTTGGATATTGGAAAACAACATACCAATCCATGATACATAATCCATGAGCCAAGAGCCAAATCCATCTCACATAATCCATGCCTCACACTTAATGACTTGTTGGTGCTAGGCCACACTCATAGGGTGAGACCATCCAAATAAGCCACAATGACTTCTCTCTTGTTGTATAAGGTGGTTAGCCTCCAAGAGATAGTCATCACACATAGGTGGGTAGTGGGTCCTAGCTATATAATAGCCTCACATACCCTCATCATCAAGGTTCCCTGTGTCTACTTCCTCGTATACACTCACCAAGTCTGCCTCATACATCCTTGGAGAGGAATCACAATACGACACATGGCCAACATAAAAAACAATAAGGATAAACTAGTTTAGCCACCAAAGTCATAAAGAAGGATTTAATAAAAATTAAATTTCAACAATAAGGCAAGAAATATGCACAATTTCAAAACTAATCAAATGTAACCATGAGGCTACAAGCAAATAAAATCACAAAGTGTGGCTAAACCATCACAATCAAATATAAACAAAGGGTCGGCCTTCACAATTAGTAGAAAATCATCAATAACCATAGAGAAAATCCACAATCTTCAAAATTGCATTGTACAACACTATGTGACTAGATACTAGCCACCAAACGAGGAAGGAGGGAACAATGTCAGGCTATAACAGTAGCCCTCATGTGGTGCAGAGTGAGCACACCAACCATATGGCTCAGAGTGTACTCCTCGTCTACACCCTGCATCACGTCGTCACGCGGCATGGACTAGCCAAGTGGCCCATGCACTCCTTGGTTGCCCACATGGAATGTGCATCTCGGCCACATCCTACATTGCGTCTCAGCGCGGCATGGTCATACACCAGCTAGAGAAGGCATGTACTGGCCATATACCACATGGCAGTGTGTTTATGGCTTCGCGGAAGTAGGCATGCGCAGAACACACCTCGCATAACGACACATCATGGAAAAGACACATGCAAGTACTCACCATAGCCAGAGGTATACATGGCTAGAACATACCCATATGCTAACTAACTCAAACAATGTTGAAAGAAAACATGAGTATCCCTCTACAAGTGTGCGAGGCCCCATTACTCTCATCACACTAGTAGGCTATAACATAATCTCATAGTGTACCTTCACAAGTCTAAGCACGTGGCATCATGTCCTTGAGCCCAGCTCACTACCATTAGCAACACGGCATCATCCCCAACACTATGTCGGAATATCAGTGGGGTGTGGCATCGTACCTATTGCATCATGTCGGAACATGTGCAGATACGAGATCTATCTCAGCATGGGTAACAAATCTCCCTCCACATGCTAGACCTCAAAACATACATGGGGCACATGGTCTCACTTGGGTTATCCATGCAGGTCGTAGACCCTGGCCCCCAAGTGACGACTCATGTAATCACATAGTTCCAGTTGGGTTGTCCATGTAGGTCCTAGACCTTGGCCCCCAACTAACAACTCATGTGGCATATCATACCTTTCGTGAAGACAAGGTAGATGATCATCCAAGAAATACCATCCAGATGCTCAAGAATTGTGGGGATTAGGCTAGCATTTAAGGATCAAGTACCCTAATCCATCATAAGGGGAAGTAGTGAATACATTTCCTCAGGTTCGATTGAGTGAGAGACCGCTCTACGTCATCATAAGCATACGCTGCACACTCCACCCAAGGAGCTTTGTGGTTGCTACTACCCCTTCATAGACTGATGGAGTAGAGAACCAAAAGAAGAGAATCTATGAATCTAACTTTTGGCTACTCTTTATATATATATATATATATATATTTTCAACCACACAAGGGTTGGCCCTCAATCAGTAACAAACATACAAACACACATAATGGTATGGTTAATTCCACACCTAAAATACACATATTCCCCAAGGATGGGTATCCAGTATCACCATCCCATGGGCACACAAAGCAAGTACAGGGTATTCACAACACTCAACCAATGCACAGTTACTAGTTTCTCACATTTACAGGGGAAGATTTACATATACATACACAATTTTTATCACTACCATAAGTACATTTATTTCCATAACCAATGTGATTCCCTTTGTAAAAACATAACATTACTTGCTATCCACTTCCCTATTCCAATTTCCTTTCACTCTACTTTTCTACATTTCACATGATATTGAAAGTCAACATCATGATCATCTATCCAATACATCAAGCTAGGTGTTTAGATTAAAGCATGGTATCCAACACAAGGGTTCCTACCACCTGCATAAGAAGTATTACCATAACTAAACATGGGTGACAACATTAACCAGAGATCCCAGTGCTGAAACCTAGATCTGATACCAAATGTAATGCCCTGCCATGCAACCCTAGAGATAAGTCAACCACAACAGGAAAAAAAAGTGAAATATTTTTTTATATATACACGTTTTTTCTTTTTTTTCTTTTATAGAAGCAATGGTAAAATAATATAACATAATCTGTTTCAACAAGTTAACTAACATTTCTAGGGATAACATGACTACATTATTGAAATTAAGCAACATTCAACCATATACAAAACTCTTTACTACACACGAACACAATCTAAATAACCATGGTTTGTTCTAAGTCTAAATGTATCAATTGAACACATACACACACAACTTTTTATAATGCTTATCTCTGAAAATATTGATAGATAACAATAATGAAATTAATTGCGTGATAGAAACTATTTACAAATCTTAACTTAGTAAAGCTTAGATTACATAACAAAGTATATCACATTCATCGTAATTGAAATGTTAGTGTAGATTAGATAATGCAAAGAAGGCAAAATACTAAATCAAATACAATAAACACAAGATTATACCTCACATGCAAACCTAATCCCATCAAGGGAGGAAGGAGCCTTTGCACCCAAAACAAGCTCCCAAGACCAACATGATCCCTAGACTATGGATTTCAATGTGAAATGCTCTTCAATTGTGCAACTCACTATCCTAGCTCAAGAATGATTTTGGCATGGTAACTTTGCATAAACTTGGATGATGAAAATGAATTGGGAGAGGTTGTATTTATAGATTTTGGAAGGGATTTTGATCCAAGGGTGGAGATTGATTGGAGAGATCAATGGTGGAGGATAAAAGTGATGTGAAGGGCCTAGATTTGATCTTAGAAGATGGAGGGCTAGGAATAAAAGTAAATCTTTTATTCATTTTTGGGAAAGGGGTGAATAAATGAGGTTGGGTGAGATGGATTATTTGTGAATTAAAAATTCACATGGGGAAGGGTAAAATGAATTAAAAATTCATTTGGGGAAGAGTGGATATTAATGAGTTATGACATGTGTAATGGGTGTAAGAGGTATTTAATGAAGATTATGACAAATGTGTATTAAAAATTGATTTATGTGGCATGGAAATCAATTTTTTATTCATGGGTTGTGGGGAGAAGTGTTAATGAGGGTTTGACCCAATTAATTAAGGTGATTAACCTAATTAATATGGCTAGAATGAATTAGCAAAAGGGATTAGTGGGAGGATAAGATTAATTAATCAATGATTTACTTAATTAATCTTAAGGCTAGGATGAGGTAGGCTAGGGTAGGTAATTAAATAATAACTATTTAATTGTCTAGGGTAGGGATAGGTTAATTAGTAGGCTAGATTAATTAGTTAACATGGTTTTAACTAATTAATTAGATTTAGAGAAAATAGGGGAATTAATTTAATAAATTTTGCATATTTATTAAATCAACTGGCTAAGGTTTGGACTATTGAATTAATAAGATTAATTCAATTTTGGGGATAAAATGGTGTGGATTTAGGAAATGAAAGGGGTAATTAATTAAATAAAAAATTAATTAATTGGTTGGAAAGGAAATTGGTGTGTTTAGGGATGTTAGGAGTCAGTTTGGTGGTCGAGACATTTTTAGGTGTCTACATTTGCCCCTCTTTGACGTGGCATCCAAACCTAGGAGGAAGTGGTGTCAGGTCGAAGAAAAATAAATGCCCCAGCTGCCAGGAAGGAATGAGATGGATAGGGGATCCCCCCTCGAGAGGTTGGTGAGAAAATAAAAATTTTGCAGGTAAGCTCTCGAAAGGATGTGACGGAAGTGAAAGTTGGGTAAGGGATGACAAAAGAGGATGACGGGAGGAAAAACGGAGGAAAAAGGCTGAGATCTGCACCCTGGATGAAAAAAGAAGGGGTGGAGGGAGGACATGGCCCACTATATTAGGCAGAGTGGGCCCAAAGAGTGCCAGATTGGCACACTTTTAACTTTGTAGAAGAAAGGACGAAGGAGAGATGGTTGACCACAACCCACAGTTTCTGCGACTTCATCACATCTTAGAGTGATTCTGAGAGTTTGGGTGGTCACCCGAGGTTGGACCCCAGGTAGGGCCTAACCCAGACTTTGTGATTTTTTTATTTTACGCAGATTTTGTGGGGTTTTGGGATATGGGTTTGGAGCGCGTGGCGCCAACTATAAGGCGAATTAGCGCCATCCTGTGGATTGGCGCTATTTGCCAGGGTAGGGGTAGAGCTGTTTTGTCGCCATTTAGGGGAAATATTGGTGCCATCATCTGGATTGGCACCAAATCCTAGGGAACAAAATATGGTGTTTTAGCACCATGTTGGGGTTAAAATGGCACTATCCTCTGTAATAGTGCCATAAGGTGAAATAGCGCTATCGACTGTTGTAGCGCTAAAGGGGGAATTAACACTAAAATTTAAATCATCGCCATCGTCTGGATTAGCGCGATAGAGGTCACCCAGTGGCGCCATTCTCGGTAATGGCGCAATGGGGAGGGAAAGATGGCACCATTTTAAAAATGGCACCAGGGGTTGTCCGTGTGGGGGCCACATGATGTGGGCCTTTTAGACGTTAGAAGAAAAAAGGGTGTTTTGGGGAAACAATAAGTTAGCATCTAACCAAGAAGTGGTGGATGTAGGATACACAACGGTTTATATTGCAGTCATGGGAGCGACGAGTGCCATCCGTGATGGCACTGTTTGATGAGGTGCGGCAGGCTCGATTATGAGGCTGGGGCTTTGGATGGTGGCATCGATGCCAGTGCTACGAGCTCATAGAGCTCTGATGACAGCCATGGTGGAGCAATATCACACCGAGACATGCAACTTTCTGCTGCTGATAGGAGAGATGACCATCACACTTGAGGATGTTTATCGCATCCTCAAGCTGCCTATTCTAGGTCAACGTGTGAGGTATGACACGAGGAGGGGGTGGATTGCATTGACCAGAGTGTTCAGAGTAGATCGCCTAGTTCTTTCAACAGATGAGAGGGAGTTGGATTACGAGAGGACACTGGCGACGGGTGTAGATCCCTTTGCCTTATTTCTGTGTGCGCTGATTGGAGGTGTGGTGATGCCTGATAGGCGAGGCAGGGGTTTTCCTATGGGCTGGGGCGGGATGATAGAGGGGATGGTGAGCCATGATATTGTCTATGCATGGGGGCCAGCGATGTTAGCACAGCTGTTCCACAAGATGCACATGGTCGCTTATCTGCATGACAGAGCTTTGTCTGCTGGGGTTACTTTGCTACACGTATGGATTTGGGAGCATATCCCTGTGACTCGACCGATATGCGAGTATTATCGGCGGTCGTTTGAGGCCTTTGTGTTTTTGTATCGGGATGCTGAATACACATACACTGGACAAGTGCGCTAATGGCGGAGGATACTGGATGATGTGATTAGTGTGGTATGGCGACCATACATTGGTTGTGAGGAGTGGCCAGATGATGTTAGTCATCTCCCATACATGTTTCAGCAGAGATATCTTATGGGTCGTGCGGACCATACTATAGAGATGTACTTACCCTCACGGGTTATGCGTCAGTTTGGACTAGTATAGGATACCCCTTAGCAGATGGTGATATACGCATGGACGCCATGAGATACAGTCTACTGGCCTACACCATTACAGCCACAGGTTGCTCTGAATGATTTTGCAGCACTTCAGCCAGTACAGTGGGATTAGAGGAGCACAGTGAGGGATGCAAGTACTATACCTGCATATGAGATATGGTGGCAAATGCATTGGCCCACCTGATTGACAGATCTGATAGTAGAGGTAGCAGGGGATGACTCAGATGGGGGTGGAGATGATCCTGATGGGGATGGAGATGAGGTTATTGCGGACCACATTGTGGAGGTGATGGATGATGGGTAGGAGAGAGTGATTACGAGAGATGGCTAGTGTGTAGATGAGTTGGCAGTAGCAGTAGTGGAACAGGGACAGGGGGTCAGCAGGTTCTAGCACAGCAGGCTCAGGTTGGAGTTGGGCGACAGCCTAGAGGACCGCAGCGGCGCGGTGGACAGCCAAGGGCAGAGCAGGGTGATTTATCTCCATCACGGGTGGAGCAGCTGCGAGTTGCTAGGCATGATACCGGGGCAGGGAGCTTAGGGACAGGGGTGGTGGCAGAGGTTGAGAGGCTGACACCTCGGTGACATCCATGGGAGGAGGTGGAGGAGGTGGAGACCTTATGTGCATAGGTGGCTAGCTTAGAGGAGGCGTTAGAGCGCCGAGAGGCTGAGTTGGGACTATTGCGGGGAGTAGATGGGTAGGTCGCAGTGTTAGAGGTTCAGTTGTCCTAGGCTCGAGGGGACATGGAGGAGTTAAGGAGAGAGCAGGATGCAGCGCTCATGAGAGCACAGCAGGTAGAGACTGTGTTGAGCGGTCTACAGGCTTTGGGTGGGGGACTTGCCCTAATTTTGGCAGGGATGCAGGCCCAGCTGGCTTAGGCACAGACACATTCACATCAGATACAGGGGCAGTTGAGCCAGGCACAAGGATAGATATCTCAGGTACATGGAGAGTTATCAGAGGCCAGAGCACGGACGAAGTATTATCAAGGGTTGTATTATGTAGCCGTGCCCGTAGCACAACGAGCACTGAGTTACAGCCAGGTCAACAGATCGAGGGCTTCCAGGTCTAATAGGTCAAGATCTGTGTAGTCAGTGCAGTAGATGATGCCTCCACCCTCACATGTGCCCCAGCAGGCCCCTCAGGTACAGGTAGTGCCACAGCCACAGCCGCCGCTGAGAGTACAGGCTTGACCAGGGTCAGAGTCTCCTACTCCCTCAGAGAGAGGATCCTCCACGTGATAGTTATACCATGTTTGCCCTTAGTGGCATTGTATCAGGACATAATATATTTTTTGATGATGAGCGATGTACATTTTTTTGCGGTGATTATATATGATGCGATGCTTTTGATGGTGTATGATGTCCTATTGTGATGATGCTTATATGATGGATGCACATATATGTTATGGTTTTTATATGTTGTGGATGTGTTTTGTTGATGCAAATGATGTGTGTGATTTGATGGATGCATGGATGCTTTTGTGATATATGCATGGTGTTGTGATTTTATGGACTAATATGATGCAACTGAATATGCAGACTAATAAACATTTATTATGGATGAAAATGTATGGAATTATGTATATGCCACTAGATGTATAGATGTTGTTTCAATGGTGATGTTGATGATGTTTTAATGTAACTAATTGTTTATGAGATGTTTATATGTATGGAATGCAATGTGATGATACTAATTTTAATTTTAACATGCACCTATGTGATAAATGAGCATGATATGATGTGTAATGATATGCAGCTAAAATGAACCTATTTTTTATGCAAACTTAAATGAATTAAAATGAACCTAAACTGATATGCAATTTTAGATGGTTGAAATGAATCTAAAATGATATGCACTGTAAAATGGATAAATGACATGCAATAATGAACTTAAATGGTATGCAAAATGGATTAAAATGAACCTAAAATGATATGCAAATTAAATGGATTAAAATGAACCTAAGATGAGATGCAAATTAAATGGATTAAAATGAACTTAAAATGATATGCAAAATGGATTAAAATGAACCTAAGATGAGATGCAAAATGAATGAACCTAAAATGCTATGCAAATGAAATGGATTAAAATGAACTTAAAATGATATGCAAAATGGATTAAAATGAACCTAAAATGATATGCAAATTAAATGGATCGAGACATTTAGCTAAATAATATGCTTAGATGCAGTTTAGGTGATAGGTGGTATGCAAACTAGGTGATAGGTGAGATGGCCTAGTCCTGATACACATGATGTTCTTTGTGTTGACCATGAGTGGTGAGACGGGGGGAGAGCATGTTAGGTTGTGGGGATGATAGGGGTGGAAGAGTCTAGGGGATGGCGGTGGGGAGATTGGAGGATGGCTAGGTCATAAGACACCACGTCATTAAGGGGGGGGTTTGGTTTGGTTCAAGATGTGTTAAGTGGAGATATGGTGGGAAAATGGGGTTAGTGAGGGAGTTAGATTGGGGGGGTGGGGGAAAAGTGATTTATCAAATCTAGGCCAAGATGGGATAGTTGACTGAGTGAGTAGGATGATGATTTTGAGCTAGTAACAGTAGTTGCACAAAATTAATTGAGAGCATTTCTTAGTTTAATGTAGCAATGTAGGATACAGTTCACAAAGGTATGAAATGACCTAGGTGATGATGTATATCCTACGATTGCATGGACTAGACCCATAAACAATAGGTTGATTTCATGCATGCCCAAGGTAGTATAATCTTGTCTAGTGGAGGAAGGGGACTCATAGCAGTGAGTGTGAGTAATGCATATAAGGTGTTGATGCCTGTATATGCAAACATGACACATCATGCTAGAACTGACCTGGACTTCAAGATATGAATACTAATCTTGGAGTAATGGAACCAACCCACAAGCACAGCATACAGAAACAATGACTATGTCTACTCCAGGTGCTATCCACTACGTACCATGATATAATGAGATCAAGGTAGCTTTGGAGATGACTTGGAGCGAGACAAAAGGATAAAAAATCAATAAGCAGAAAGACCAACGAAAAGATACAAATAGCCTTTGTGTGCTCTTGCTAAGAGACGTGATGATAGAATGATAGATTTTGTGTCCATTGTAGGAAAGATATATCCTAGGACGCAGATCCGTTGGTGTTTGATTGGAGAATTTTTGGAAGATGGGCAAAAGAATAGTCTGGCCAAATGTAAGATTATAGTTGGTATGTTGCTTGATGATTTTTGCATGAGGGACCATGTTTCAATTCTATACGTAGCATGTGTATCATTTCTTAGATCCAGAAAGCTCAATGAATGGGAGCCATCCAAATGGGTTGGATGGGTGCATCTTAGATAGCTGAGTACTGGAAACATCCTTCGTATTCCAGACTGCCTACATACCCTGTGTCCACAGGATCAAGGTACTTTTAAGATGTGGGTGAAATGAATATGTAGTTCTGGCATGACTTGATGATGTAGGAATGGTTTGCGATGGGGTTGATGGGATGAAGATTGATGTGTGTTAGATGATCGTGATGGGATGTGAGATTGATGTATGGGGTGATTGTTTTTGATTTTCTATGTTTTGGGATTTTTTTGGATTTTCTGATTGTATGATGTTTTTGGAGTTTCTGATTTTATGATGTACAAAGGGAGCTTACAAGGATCCTCGTTCCATGGATGGGTTTTGCGGGTGAGGTAGTGCAGAGTGGGCGAAACAAACTTGATGGTTCCAAGTTCCAAGCTATGAGAGGTGTGGGTTATGGAGTGTTATGATGGAAAGAGGACTTATTAGATGGTAGAACCGGCCAATACGCATGGCGCCTGAAATAGGTTTTCACCATGGTACTTATCCAAGGCATCACCGAAGTGATTTTCACCATTGGAAGTTTTTATTGCACTCTAATTTTTCTTGATTTTTTGATTTTTTTTGTGTTTTGATTTTTTTAATTTTTTTTTAATTTTTTGACTTGGGGTGCCAGATGGGTTATGCATAGAATTTCTTGAGATGCAAGATGTTCATTGGCTCATCTAGAGGCTGCCCCTCAGGTGTTGCAAACTGATAAGCTCCTGACCCATAATCGGTGATGACGACATAAGGTCCTACCCAATTGGGTTCAAACTTTCCTTGCTTAGGACGCTCTTGCAGGTTCTTCTGATTTTCCATTAGGACCAGGTCACCTACCTTAAATTTTTTGGTTCTGATCTTTTTGTTGTAGCTTCTTTTGAGGCAGTTTTGGTATGCCTATAAGTGATTCAATGCATTTAGGTGTTTCTCATCCAGTAGTTCTAGTTGATGCAACTTTGCGATGCGGTAGTCCTCATTAGAGATAATGTTTGCAATGATACTCGGAGAGATGGGAGCTCGACCTCTATAGGTAAAATGGCTTCAGATCCAAATACTAGTGAGTATGGAGTAGCTCTTGTAGGAGTACGGATGCTTGTGCGATAAGCCCATACAGCGGGGTTGAGTTGGAGGTGTCAATCGTGGTCAGCTTCATTGACTATCTTTTTTAAGATGCGGAGGATGGTTTTATTAGAAGCCTCTGCTTGACCATTTCCTTGAGGGTAATATGGCGTGGAGAAGCAGTGTTTGATGTCAAACTTTTCACACAAAGTGCGAACTTCTTGGTTCTTGAATGGCTTTCCATTATCAGTGACAAAGGAATGAGGGATACCGTAGCGGCAGATGATGTAGTGGAGAATGAATTTGGAGATTTGGATTCCTGTGGTGAAGGTGAGTGGTATTGCTTCCACCCACTTTTTGAAGTATTCGGTAGCAGTGATTATGAATTTATGGCCGTTGGAGGATGGAGGATGTATTTTCCCTATGAGGTCGAGTCCCCACTGTGAGAAAGGCCATGGCATTGTGATTGGTTGCAGCTCCTATGCTAGTGCGTGGATGAGATCGCCATGCTGTTGACATGGGAGGCATTTTCTAATAAACTGATATGCGTCTTTGTCCATGGTGGGCCAATAATAGCCAGTCCTCAGGATCTTTTTAGAAAGAGCTGGTCCACTTGAATGTGCCTGGCAAATACCTGCGTGTACCTCTTCCAAGGCTACTTCGGCTTCCCTAGAGTCTAAACATCATAGAAGCGTGCCATCAAGACTCCTTTTGTAGAGGGTGTCACCTATAAGGATGAAACGGGAGGCTCAACGGATGAAGGATTTTCTTTGTGATGGGGATAGGTTGGGGGGGAGGATATTATCATGAAGATAGAGGTAGGTTTCCTGATACCAGGGGGATAGAGGACCAACGATTTCACACACTAGTTCAGATTGAGGAATGTCATATGCTGGGATGGGGAGCTCTTCGATTAGGAATTCACATTTCTTGCTGCCTTGCTTCATGTCTACCAGAGATCTAATAGTTGCCATGGCATCCGCTGCTTTGTTATTTAACCTTGGGATCTGTTGAAAGTAGATGTCATCGAAATAATCTTTAAAATCATCGACCATCTTCTTATAGGGAAGGAGCTTATCATCCTTGGTTTTGTATTCATTATTGACCTGCCTGATGACCAGTTGAGAGTCGCCATACACAATTAGCTTTTCAATTTTCCATTGGATGGCCATTCGGAGACCTGTGATGAGGGCCTCATACTCTGCTACATTATTGGTGCATGGAAATGTGATTTTGAATGATTTAGGGATCGTGTCACCTTGAGGGGTAACAAACAGGATGCCTGCCCTCGAGCCTCTGTGAGTGTATGATCCATCAAAATACATCTTCCATGTGTCTGTGGCTGGTGTGATTGTCAAGATGGCCTCGTCTGGGAATTCTGCGATTGTAGGATGTTCTGCCTGAATAGGTGCCTCAGCCAGCTGATCTGCTATGACTTGTCCTTTGATCGCCTTTCTCTCTGTGTATTCTATGTCAAATTCGGTGAGAATCATGACCCATTTTGCCATTCTTCCAGTGAGAGCTGCTCTGTTTAGCAAATACTTTAGTGGGTTGATCTTAGCAATGAGCTTGGTCTTGTGATTGAGCATATAATGTCTTAATTTTTGTGTCATGAAGACAAGGGCTAGACATGCTCTTTCAATTTGTGTGTAAGTAAGCTCATAGGAGATCAAGGTGTGGCTGATGTAGTAGATGGCTCTTTCCTTCCCATGCTCATTATGTTGTGCTAACAAAGCCCCGATTGCTATGTCTATCGCGGAGATATACAAGAGGAGGGGCTCTCCTTGTCTTGGTGGAGATAGAACAGGGGGATTACCCAGATATCCTTTTAGCTAATTGAAGGCACCCTGACACTGATCAGTCCAGGTGAAAGCTGTATCCTTCCTGAGGAGATGTTGGAATGGTTGACACTTATCCGCAAGTTGGGCGATGAACCGGCGAATGGACTATAGCTTCCCCTGCAGGCTTCTCAGTTGTTTCAATGTTTTAGGAGGTGGCATTTCAATGATAGCCTTGACTTTCACAGGATCTACCTCAATTCCTCGTCTGGAGACTATGTATCCCAGCAATTTACTTGAGGTGATGCCAAAGACACACTTCTTTGGATTAAGATGAACATTATATTGCTCTAGCCTGTTAAAGATCTTGGCTAGCACATCTAAGTGTTCTTCTCGAGTCTTTGATTTGCCGAGTAAGTCATCAACGTAGTCCTCCATGATGTGGTGAAAGAGGTCATGGAAGATGACGGTAATTGCTCTTTGATAAGTAGCTCCTGCATTTTTTAGGCTGAATGGCATTACTACCCAATAGTATGTCCCCCATGGGCATATAAAGGATGTCTTGTGCTAATCTTCTTCGGCAATTTTTATTTGGTTGTATCCTAAAAAGCCATCCATGAGAGATAGCATCTCATGTCCTGCGGTGAGATCCACGATCATGTCAATGTTGGGTAGTGGGAAGTCATCTTTCAGGCGTGCCTTGTTGAGGTCTCTGAAGTCAGTACAATAGCAGATTCTGCCATCCGATTTAGCAACCGGTACTAGATTTGAAACCCATTTAGGATAATCAATTGGGTGCATGAACCCAACATCTAGTAACTTTTTTAGTTCTGCTTTGACCAGAAGGGCCACCTAAGGATTCATCTTTCAGAGTTTCTGTTTGACTGGGTTGGCATCGGGATGCACTGTAAGATGGTGAACAACCAAGGTGGGATCTAGCCCTGGCATGTCTGCATAGGTTCATGCGAAATTGTGATTTCTTCGTGTAAAAAATGCCAAGAAGTCTTCCTGTTCGAACATGCTGAGAGATTCTGCCCTGTATGTGATTTTCAGCTCTTCCTCTGTCCCCAGATCATTTCCTGAGCTGGTTCGACCAAGATGGGTGATCTGTTGGGATATACTTTATCTATTTCAGGGAGGCCCATGCTTCCATCTCCTAGTGCCTCGTGGAGGTTTTCACCAGGAGATACGTCATTTATTTTTACTATTTTGGGATCTGATACTGCCGTGGAACAGTTTTCACCATCAGATCTATTTTTTCTTTTTGTGTTTTGATGACAAGAAGCAGGGGTTGTCTCCTTGAAATAGGTAGCCGGATTGAGCTCCATGATGTATCCAGCTCGGTGATCTCCTAAGGGGAAGTTGTCTCTTACTCCCATCATTTCAGCAATGGCTTTGTCATTTGGTGCGATATCAAAGATAGGAGGTCCTCGTTGGTCCCAGTCAATGAGGTCGAGGTATACTAATGGTAGGTCATTGGATGATGAGGTGAGAGTGGTGACTGAGTAGATGGTGCAAATGGAGGAGTGAAAGAAGTCGGCAAAATCACTAAAGGAGTCTTGTAGGCCCGTTTCATTAACATTATCGACGTCTAGAGAGACTGGAGCAAACTCGGCTAAGATACATTCGCAGGTATTAAGGATGCGTTGTGGTTGACCATACCCTAACCCTTGAGTATAGGGGTTTCTTGTTGCTTGCAGTGGTTCTACAATCCCCTGTTCATGAAGGCCAATGCTGCCTTGTCCTTTGTAACCCATGCTTTTGACCATTTCAGAACCTTTGCCATAGATTTTTGTTGAGATGGTGGGGACATCTTGCTCTATTTCTTCATCCTTGTAAAGCCAGGATGAAATATCCTCGAGTATATCATGATCCAGAAGGTGTTTCTTCTCAAATATGGGTGAGGGTTTGCATTTGATAATGACTGTGTCGGCTGCCTCTGTGTTCGGAGTGCCAAATGTCTTAGGAGTGGGTAATAAGCCCACACAAAAGGTGCCGTGGAGGTTGTATTCTCCACAGCCTTGGTCGCTGAGCTTGATCTTGACCTCAGGTGGTGGAGGTGTTTGGGATGAAGTGGTGGCGATGTTGGTAGGGTCCATGTATGAGGTGCAAGCCATAGGATTGTTTGTGGTGGTGGCTTTATTGTATGGACAGAAGGTTTGGTTGTGGCCTTCCAGAAAATTGTAGTATTAGAAGGGACAGGGATCGGCATAAATAGTGACTTCTGTGCCGTTGTGGGGGAATTTGAGACATTGATGGAAAGTGGATGGGACGGATTGCATGGCGTGAATCCATGGTCTGCCGAGAAGAATGTTATATGGGAGGTCAAGATCCAGAACCTGACATTTTGTTTTGAGGATTTTCTGTACCACTTGAATAGGGAGCTTTATGGTGCCCTCGGATAACCTCTCAGTGTCATCATATCCTTTGATTGTTATGCACTCGCTAGCATCCACAACCACATCTAAGTACCCCAAGTGTTTTAGCAATTTTAGAGTGCATATATTTAGGCCGGAGCCACCATCTATTAGGACCCTTTTAATGGTGTGTTTGTGAATGCAGACCTCGATGTGTAGTGCATCATTATGTAGGTGTTCGGAAGCAGGGAGATCTTTCTCAGAAAAAGTGAGATGGTGCGGTGTAGCAATATGGCCAACCATGGCTTGAAATTGATTGACATCCAAGTTTGCAGGGACTTGTGTTTCCAAAAGGGCTTTGTCGAGGACGTCCTTGTGGCGGGGTGATGTGCGAAGTAGCTCAAGGATGGAGATTTGTGTGGGTGTCTTTCCTAGATGCTCTAGGAGGTTATATCAAGTGGTGGGTGATGGACGGGCATTTGGCTAAGGGGGAAGGGGATCGGATGTGGATGTGGGTGTTTGTTCAGTGGGAGGGGCAGTGCGGATTGAGACACGGCCTCGACAGGTTGTCACGGCACGATCGAGTGCTTGTGCCCGAATGGTGATTGTGTTGACATAGTGGGATGAGGGTTCGATGCAGCCGATAATGGAGTCATAGGTTGCGGGTGGTGGAGTGACATTGTATGCTTGGTTGGACGAGGATGCTTTATTATGGTTGGGTAAAGGATCCTTGTAAGCTCCAAGGTTAGCATTTGGTGATGGTTGGGCACTTTGATCGAGGCTGATGAGATTTTGGTCTATGAGGTCTTGGATGCAATGTTTTAGTTGCATACAGTCAGCTGTTTTATGGCCCGCCACGCGGTGGTATTTGCAGTAATCATTTTCATTATACCATGCCGCTTTGAGTTCATTGTCTTGACGTGGTCGAACGGGCGGGAGTGTGACCACTCCTTGTTTGAGACATCGATCGAGGACATCCTTGATGGGTTCTGCTAATGGGGTGAAATTTCAGCGAGGTTTGCATGGTTTATTTGGCCCTGTTGAATTATTTACATTTGCTGCATATGTATGTGCAGGTGTTTGGTTTTGGATGTGTTGGATGGCTTTCACATCAGTGACGCCGTCGTTCAGATTATTCTTGTTCTTCCCCCGATAGCGTGATTTATCGTTGGATTACGTGTTGGTATTGGGGGTGTTGTGATTGGATTTGTAGTTGTTATTGTTGTTGTTGTGATTGTTGTTATTGGATTTGGGGTCATACAGTTTGATGGAGCCCTTGGCAATGAGGGCTCATTTGACAGTAGTGCATTTGTCGATAACCTCTTCAAAGGTAGATGCGCAAAGAATTTGTAAGTGAAATCCTAGTTCCTGATTGAGATTGGCCACAAACATGGTGACAAGTTGTTTTTCAGGAATAGGCCATGGGAGCTTGCTTGCTAGGCCCCTCCACCTTTGTAAGAAAGAAGCGAAAGCTTCTCCATTCTTTTGTTTGGTGTTGCAGAGGTCGGTCATAGACACCTCATGTTCAAAGTTGTAGGAGAAGTGGTTGACAAACTTCTCCACAAGCTCGGGAAATGTTCAAATTCTAGGTGGAAGATGGGCAAACCATTCAGCGGCTTGGCTGCTAAGGCTTCTTGGGAAGAGTCTCATAAGATATGTGTCATTGTGAGAGACTTCGAGGCAAGCAATGTAGAACTCCCTTAGGTGGTCCCTAGGGTCTCCCTTTCCCTTGTATTTGTCAAATTTTGGCATTTCAAAGTTTTTAGGGAAAGGGGGCATGTACAATGTGTGGTCAAATGGGTAGGGGCAAATATCCTCAAAAGAATAGTATTTGCGTTTGCCCCCAGTTTGTAGGTCATCCATCTTTTGGATTAAGCCTTGTAGGACGGTGTTGAAATCCTGTGGTTGTTGCGGTTGGAATGTGTAGGGTTGTTGGTTGGTGAGGTATTGGAGGTGGGGCGAGATTGGATGTTGGAGATTGGTTTGGTTGAGATGTTGGTGTTGCAGGTTGGGGTTCAGATTGATTGGTGGCTGTTGTTGTTGGTGTGCGTAGAGTTGTTGGAGAATATGTGGGGGTATTTGGGGATTGGGATTATGTTGATTTATGGGATTATGAGGGTATGTGACATTAGATGGATTGACGTGGGGTATGTGGACGTTGGATTAGTTAGATGTGTTGTGAGATTGTTGTGAGAATAGTTGTCGTAGGTAAGCAATGGTGTGAGGGTTTGGTGGGGGCACACTTGTGGAGGTACTTGCTTGCGTGATGTTGCCTTGTATGCCCATGGTGATTTGTGAAACAGAAGGGTTGATGGTAGTTGTGGTAGTAGAAGTGATGACGGGTTGGGAGATGGTAGGGATAGCAGTGCATGTGGGAATTGTAGGTGTGGTAGCGGTTGAGGTTGTGGAGGCAGTAGATACGATAGGTGTGACGTTTGAGAGATGGTGGGTTGGGTATGTGATGTAGATGCGTGGGTATTTAATGTGGTAGGGATGATTGTGGAAGTGGATGGTTGTGATGATGTCGTGATGGGGGGAAGTTGAGCACCAATCTTGAGAAGATGATCAAGATATCTATTCGGGTCTGATCTTAGGACTTTATCAAGTAGGTCCATGTTATCGGCGTCTTGCGTGAAGCTCAAGACATCTAGGTCATCTTGGGATATGGCGGGGATGTTTTGTGTTGGAGGTGGTGGTGGTGGTTGTGTTTGTTGTAAGAAGTGAAAAGGGTTTTCGTTGGCGCCATATGGGGGGATGAAGGAATATGTAGGTGGATTGTATGTTTGATAGGTGGGTATGTTGCTGTTGTTGGTGTTAGGCATGCCAAAGGGCCATTGTTCCGCCATTTCTTGATTCTTTTTGTGTTGTGATCTCGTGATGGGCATACGCGTATGGGTTTTAATAATGGAGATGGAGACCTTAGAGAATCGGATTGATTTTGTTGGACCCAAAGATGGATGTGGTAGTGAGATGGAGTAGAAGAGAGGATGTGGTGAGGATCAGTATGTCTTTCCAAAGGTTTTATCCTAAGAGGGATACGAATGGATGATATTTATTTTTTGCATAAATTTTTGGACCAAAGATGGATGATGAAAAAAAGGATTTGGAATTTGATGTTTTGATTTTTGATTGATTTGGGATGATTAGGATGATGTTCTTGATAGTTTTCAATTTGAGCTTGTGGATAAGATCTAGGTTTTGAGTTGGCACAAAGGGATGCTTTTCTTTGTTTGCGGTAGACTAATGACCTTACGCAAAGAGGGCTGATTTGTTTTTCTTGAAAGGTAGACTAATGACTTTTCAAGGAAAATGTGATGTTAATGATAAGATCTAGATCTAACTTTGTCTCAAAAGGATGACAATTTTTGGTTGATGATTTGTTGATGGGTGTTTTGATTTGGATGTGGGTTTGTTGAAAGGATTTGTCTTGGTCCAAGGAGATATGTAAAAAGATTGAAAGGGGATGGATAGATATGGATTTGGGCTGATGATGATGTATCAAAGGGGTCCAATAATGGTGGTGATTGATCCTCTAAGGTCAAAGAGAAGGTATGATTTTGGAAAATTTTGAAGAAGATGGCTAGACTGTTGTCAGATTTCTATGAGATGGATATGGATTATGGCAGAGCAGAGGGTGGAGATCACAACTAAATGGGTCTTTGTTTTAGGTAAGTCAATCTAAAAATAAAGCCAATCCACTGGTGAAATGGTGCTACTATCAGATAGATATGGCGCTAAAACAGGGTAGACAGATTTTTGATGGCAAATTCTTGGATTTGTTTGTTTGGAATGTGATCAACTGATTTGTTTTGTCTCTTGGCAAGTTGTTTGTGAAAAATTACAGCACTTTAACACAGATTTGAATGTAAAACAACCAATGATTTTTTGTTTGTTTGTGAGATGACGTGTGACTTTGTTTAGAACAAGCACTTTTCACAACCTAAGGTGAGAATGTGACAATATTTGTTGAATCCCCTAGCTGCACCTATTCAAAGTGGGTAGCTCCAAGATCTTGGTAGCACCGGCTCCTCCTTACAATTGCACACACTTCTCACGCATACCAAGATCCAGGTTTCTTATAAGGTTTGTCCCTCACCAAACCTTTAGATTGTCCCTGCTACCTCGGCTAAGAACCACATGAATCAGGGCCGCTTCAAGGGTTTTGCCCTCTGCGTCAACAAATAGAAAGATTTTGGCTTACTAAAACAATGGTTCTTAGTAAGGGCATCCGTTTAGGTGGTTATATGTGCGGCAGCGCTACTCTCCGTTATGGGGTCTCCCAACCTCCAAGAGTTATGCCTTGGAGGGTTTTGGGGGAGGTTGGCTATCGGTATAACAAAACAACACCTATCACTTGAGACTTTCATCCCAAACGCCTTATTTTATATAGCGGCTTGGAAGAGCTTGGCTTTAGCTTGATGCCGCTTGGGTCATTCCCACCTTTCGAAGTGGGGTGGCAGGCCCTCTAAGGATTACAAAAGTAATACAATCATGAAAACACTTTTGATCCCCAAGTTCATACAAAGATGCGAGGGGAGAGCATACGTATCTTCTATGATTGCATCACACTAAACATGGTTCAATTTTAGATCTTTGGATTAAATGGGGTGTGATTAATGCAAGTTTTGTGATAAGCTTTTGATTCCCAAGATCACCAAAATGGTGCGAGAGAAGAGCATACGCTTTCACACCACAAGCAAAAAGAGCACAAAACACTTCACACAATTTAAAGGATGATTTTCTTGATTACATGCATGAGAGATGCAAGCTGTTGTTCTTTTTAACCAATGATGTATGCAATTTGTGGTTCTTTTTAGAGCCCAAAATCGAAGTGTTTGATTGTTGTTTGTTGGCACACAAAAGAATAAGTTTTAGAGCACCAAAGTAAATGTTATAGGCACACACACTTCACACAAGGAGTTGTTTGTTTGTTGGATTGATTTTAAAGCACCAATTTGAAATGTTATCTAAGACCTAACATACAAAAGGGTTCATTTTAGTTTCCCAAATCAAAGTGTTTGCTATCTAAACATCAAACCACCCTACAAAAAGGCTTTGTTAGTATCTGCAGTACCTGCAACAGACAGAAAAGCAAATTTCCAAAATAGCGCTAAACAAAACATACACAGGTGCCACTGCGGGTAGAACAACCCGACTTACAAAAAAGGCGCTAAAAACTATTATGGCGCTACTTAAAGACTACTATGGCGACACTTTACATAATAGCGTTAATAAACATTTTAGCGCTAGTAGGTCCTATGTAAAGTGACAATACAGAAGATAGCGTCAATAAAGGTATGCGAAGGCACCACTGCGCGATGCTTCAGAAAGTCATGGAGGAAACGCAGATAGCGCTAATCTGAATGATAGCGTCAAAATGGGGAACTGATACTATTTTTTCTTTTTTTCAAAAATTTGCCATAACATCCCCCTGTAATTCTTGGTTTTTCTGCAAAACAGAGAGCAAACTACAACAAAAAACGATAGGAAACACCACTCAAAAACTCATGAGTAAGGTTAGTATGAAAAAAAAGTTGCGCAGAGATAGCGCTAATACAGTAATGGTGCTGAAATATAGTTGCGATAGTGCCACTGCGAAGGGTCAATAGCACTGAACCTGCAAAAATCACATACTCACACCAAAACTCACAAACAAAGATTAGATTCAGACCTTGTGGGTCCCACCGGGTGTGCCAATGTAGATTAGATAATGCAAAAAAGGCAAAATACTAAATCAAATGCAATAAACACAAGATTATACCTCACATGCAAACCTAATCCAATCAAGGGAGGAAGGATCCTTTGCACCCAAAACAAGCTCCTAAGAACAAGATGATCCCTAGACTATGGATTTCAATGTGAAATGCTCTTCAATTGTGCAACTCACTATCCTAGCTCAAGAATGATTTTGGCATGGTAACTTTGCATAAACTTGGATGATGAAAATGACTTGGGAGAGGTTGTATTTATAGATTTTTGGAAGGGATTTTGATCCAAGGGTGGAGATTGATTGGAGAGATCAATGGTGGAGGATAAAAGTGATGTGGAGGGCCTAGATTTGATCTTGAAAGATGGAGAGCTAGGAATAAAAGTAAATCTTTTATTCATTTTTGGGAAAGGGGTGAATAAATGAGGTTGGGTGAGATGGATTATTTGTGAATTAAAAATTCACATGGGGAAGGGTAAAATGAATTAAAAATTCATTTGGGGAAGAGTGGATATTAATGAGTTATGACATGTGTAAGGGGTGTAAGAGGTATTTAATGAAGATTATGACAAATGTGTATTAAAAATTGATTTATGTGGCATGGAAATCAATTTTTTATTCATGGGTTGTGGGGAGAAGTGTTAATGAGGGTTTGACCCAATTAATTAAGGTGATTAACCTAGTTAATATGGCTGGAATGAATTAGCAAAAGGGATTAGTGGGAGGATAAGATTAATTAATCAATGATTTATTTAATTAATTTTAAGGCTAGGATGAGGTAGGCTAGGGTAGGCAATTAAATAATAACTATTTAATTGTCTAGGGTAGGGATAGGTTAATTAGTAGGCTGGATTAATTAGTTGACATGGTTTTAACTAATTAATTGGATTTAGAGAAAATGGGGGAATTGATTTAATAAATTTTGCATATTTATTAAATTAGCTGGCTAAGGTTTGGACTATTGAATTAATAAAATTAATTCAATTTTGGGGATAAAATGGTGTGGATTTAGGAAATGAAAGGGGTAATTAATTAAATAAAAATTTAATTAATTGGTTGGAAAGGAAATTGGTGTGTTTAGGGATGTCAGGAATCAGTTTGGTGGTCGAGACATTTTTAGGTGTCTACAGTTAGATACAAATATTTCAAATTTAAATTATACATATGTATACCCATTTACCATGGTGCCAGATGATCATCCATACGCTAATTGGAAAGGTACTTTCTTAGCTTCTGAGTCCTGCATGGCTAAAGGTCTCATACTGCACATCTAAAGAAACATAAGTCCTGCATGATTATTAGTTACACAAAAATCAATTTCATGAAGTGACAACCTAAGGCCCTAAGGGGCCGACCTAATGTGTTGGAGGCTCATTCATGATGGCCTTGCCTACGTATGCGTAGTGCAGAGACTTCATAGTTCAGGACTTGAACTTATAACCACATGACTGTATTATACAATTCAAAACTTCTAGAATATTATTCATATGTAATCGACACCCTCTCAAACTTAGATACACATTCGCATTTTGAACCATACATGCGGACATAAGAAGATTGGGCTTTACCTATCTAATAATAATCTCATAAAATTTTTCTACACATAAATGATCTTCTTCAAGCTAGTAAACAAGTTACCACTATACTAATCACGCAAGGTTAACAACCACATGACATTATTATACAATTCAAAACTTCTAGAATATTATTTATATGACATTGACGCCCTCTCAAACTTAGACACACATTCACATTTTGAACCATACATGCAGACATAAGAAGATTGCGGTTTACCTATCTAATAATAATCGCATAAAATTTTTCTACACAAATGATCTTCTTCAATCTAGTAAACAAATTACCACTATCCTAATCATGCAAGGTTAACAATAGATCTTCTTTTCAATGTAAATAATACTATTTTTTTTTTCAAACTGATTTAGTAATCGAACATAGTATAAGTGTTAACGTACAAGTAAGAAAATATTAGAAAGTGATATTTCATTGTTTACAACTACCATATAAGAAAAGAAAATTGTTAATCTAAGAAAACTTATTCTTCCTAACAATCCATTTACTTAAATATTACTTAACCAACTAATTTACTTTCATTCAATCATCAACATGACAATCATATCAAAAATACCTAATTAACTCAAAGATATTTCATCTTCTAAATGCAATGATATATTTTGCATTGCCCATAAGGACATAAATCAATTAATGATTTAAGTAAGGTACCTATATGATCCTTATCAAAAGACTTGAAATTATTAGTCCAGTCACAAATATAATGTGGAAACTGTAATGCCCCGCCATGCAACCATAGAGAGTTAGGCTAACATATGCTAAAATTATAGAATAAATTTTTTTTGAAGCAAGTAAATGCATTAACATTAAATAAAGTTGACACTATTCACAACATTTAAATAAAATAAATAGCCAACACCTCTAGGGAACATAACTACATCAGATAAACATAAATCTATAACAATACAAGTAACATGCATTATGATATGACAGAAGAGGATTACATCATTCATTTGCAAATATGAATAGTTACAAAGGTTTCAATGCAAGATTACATGATTACAAGATTTATGACCGATTACATCAGTTTATAATATACAACAAGATTATACAATTCTGGAAGTATAGCACAGCTCTAAGGATGCAATACAATATGTAACTAGAACACTTCTGCAATGATCATGAATCAGGATGATCAAGAAAAAACTAATGGATTAAGCTCTTCCACCCAACCATGTGAAACCCTGAGGTCCACCCCCCAAGCTAGGAGCTAACAATGAGGTTCCACTAAGTCAGGGGATACAAGTAGGCAGATACAAATTTGACACAGACACTATAGATTATCAAGACTACACAAATCATCAAGACAAGATAGTACTCTAGAGGCAACAACAAAAGATAAAGATAAAGTAACTAGACTATAGCAGGGAGAGTGTCATCACATGGTCCTAGCATGGGTTATCTAGGCTATCTCTCTCTAGAAACTAGCCCCCATCTATGGTTACCCTAATAGCTTCTCTCTAGGCACCGGCCCCATAGGGTGACACATGTAGAGCTGACACATCCTCTCATGGAGACAAGGAGGTCAACCTTGCCAACCAGGCCTTCTCATCCCATCCTTAGCCTATGAGAGCACTCAAGGCATGGGTGAGGCATCATACTTATCTTGTTATGTGAGTTACTACCCAACCCACCTAGATAAATTATTAAGTTATCATTTGATTACAACTTCCATGGGTTTATCCAGGTAGCCACTTTGGGCATCGACCCCACCATGAAAGCCACTCTCCTACATGCAACTAACAACCCCTGACCAACATCCAGAAACCAAACTAATATCATGCATGGACAAGGGACTGTAAGGCATCTATCTTTTTGCAAACCAATACATTACATAGACAATTTTAAATCCAAAATGTCAAACCACAAAACTTTTCCTTATCCACTTCAAAATCTCAAATCAATTAAAACATTTAAAATGACATGACTTAATGCTAAACTAGAACCCAAGTAGCCAACCTCTGGAGTTGGTAAATTGAAACACAATATCACTATTACTACATCTATTTCCTGATATGGAGAAATGAGGATTTAAACGACTATTACATTCCATTAGAATAATATGACTCAAAACCAAAGAATAATATAATAAACCAATTACATCATTACTACTTGACTCTAATAACTAAAAATAGAATTTCAAGCAAGACCATATTTAAAATTAACTCAACATATCACCATTGAACAATTTAAACTGGAAAGCACTATAAAATTCAAATACTGTTCCATTCTAGAATTATAATTTCATCTAATATTTGTTTAACCATTACCATAATAATTCAATTCCAACATAAATATTTTAATAATCACTACCCCATGTATGATTTCCAAAATCTTTTAAGTTATGTTTCTATTATTATATCCAGATTAAACTATATTGCTAATTTCAAATCCTAAGAAAAGAATCTTAAAAACAAGAATCAGTCCTCAGATAACCAAATATCATGTTCAAAAGCACTAAAATAAACCATTAAGAAAGAAACATACTAATATGATCGATTAAGATATGCAAGAACAAATACTATATCAGAAAGAATATAGATATAGAATGTTTTGATAATGATAAGAGACTTCGAAAAGGAAATGCTCTAGTAGACATGTATGCAAAAGTGAGAACACAAACAAAGTGCATTAACTGTTCAGCAAAGTGCCTCAAAGAGATGTCAAATTATGGAATGCAATGATTAAAGGATACACATAGAATGGATTTGTAGATTTAATAACAACAATCAAGATGACATAGGAATGTCTGTCACTAATCGATACATATCTTTGAATTGACAAACTAGGTAATGCTAACTCTTTTGGATATAGTTTTCATAGGTAAGAGTTGAATCTTATATAAAATTTTTAGAGAAATCCAATTTGAAAATATAGAGTTATTGGTGACATAACTAACCATTTTAATAGAGATGAAATAGGTGAAAGGTAGACATTCACAAAATATTCATATCTCCAAAACGACAAACTGGGTATGGACAATTTTCAGATATGATTTAGGCAACTAGGTCGTGTACCATATATCAAAACTTAGAGGAACCCAGTTCATAAAACTAAAGTTATGGCTAATGCAACAGACTGCTAAAATAAAGATGAAATGGCTGAGAGGTAGACGATCACAAAACATTCATATCTCCAAAATGACAAACTGGGTATGGATAATTTTTGGATAGGATTTAGGTAACTAGGTCATGCACCATATATCAAAAATTTAGAGGAACTTATTTCGTAAAACTAAAGTTATGGCTAATGTAACAGATTGCTAAAATAGAGACGAAATGGCTGAGAGGTAGACAGTCACAAAACATTCATATCTCTAAAATGACAAACTGAGTATGGATGATTTTGGGATATGATTTGGGTAACTAGGTCTTGCACCATATATAAAAATTTAGAGGAACCCAATTCGTAAAATGAAAGTTATGGCTAATGCAATAAACTGTAAAAATAGAGATGATATGGATGAGAGATAGACAGTCACATCAATCGGTGATTCCCAGAAATGCAAAGATACAGACATGCACAATTGGATCTGATAACAAGGCTTCTAACCTCTCAAGCAAATTACCATCAACAGGAAAAATTATGAATCAAACATTTGCTTCAATAGAAAAATGAGACAGAAATTAGAACCAAAGGAACCTGATTTCGCTTGCTTGACTGGGCTAAAGATTCAATGCCAGGTTCAATTGCTGCAGCTACAAACCAATCTCCCCCCAAAAGTTCCATTTGCTGATGATTATTATGAGAGAGAAATCTCCCCCTAAATATAGCTCAAAAACTCCCTATTTTTAGCGAAAGAAATCCCCTAAAATCTTCCATAAGATTCCCCCCACAAGAGGCAATAAATTTTGCATGAACAATATCTTACAGTTTGCTAGTTTAAACATTTTACAACTAGACCAAGATAAATATATTTTATGGTAACACATAAATATTATTTATTTATTTATCTCTAGTTGCAATTACATTTATTACTATTATTATTATTATTTATTAACTTAACTTCTAGAATAATATATTTTTCATAAACTAAATTTACATAAGAACATTTATATATTTATTTATTTTAAAAAAATGTTTCATAAGTAATTATTTTATTTTAAGGCAACAATAACCAAAACAATACCAACAAAATAACTCAATTGTCAAACCATACTTGACTACTATGCAAGATCGAAAAACAAGACCACCACAATAATGACTGACTATCATGACCAAACCGACAACACTGACAGGGTACACAACCAGATACTCATCCTCTTCAAGGATGATGGCTAGGCTAGGGGACCATATGTTATCTCCATTCAACAACTTCTATTGGTATGAAGGCATGCTCAGACCTGCCAATTGAAGTGGAGTCGATACCTGGTACCTATAACCTGCAGCAAAGAAAAGTGTCGAATACATACATATAATCATCTAAGTAGGCACATAGTAACAGGGAATCACAACGTAGTAAGGTACTCATTATGAGTCATACTACACTATCCCTTCACAAAACACATCACAAGTATCCACATTAAATAAATTCATTAGTAAATAAACAACTAGATAACACATAGACAAATAATTGCATTAATCATGTATAAAACTAATCTACATAATCAATTAACCTATAATTGATCACAACATAAGCATAATGTACTAATCATAAAGTATCAACAGTGTCATCATAATAAACATCAATGAGTGTCATCAACTACATCAAAACAATAAGCCTACCATCAACATGTCTATCATACCCTAAGTATTCTGAGTATTTTACATTCTTCCTCATGCTCCTTAGCCCGACCACCTTCTCATCCATAGTGAGAATGGAGGGGCCCTACAGAAACACCAAGATGACATGCAATAAACCATAGTTAGTTTACTAAAAAGAACACTAAGAAAGTACTCTAACCAAGGCATACTTGTCAAACTAAATATCTTTATTAAATTTAAATTTAAATAAGAATATAATTATATCAATATCAAAAGTAAATACCAAATCAAATAAAAATGATAATATATGAGATAAATTCTTTTTATATAAATTGAATAAACTCATATTTAACTACATCATCTCAAAATCTTTCTAATGAAGGAAAATAGAATCTTCTATTTAAATAAGAGAATTTCTATCTAAAACAAAATAACTTCTTTAATTTCTTTTAAATAGCCAAGACAATTTCATATATGTAAAACTCAAGATAATATTCCTTTTATATTTAATACAAAATAATCTCTCTTTCATAAATAAACCAATTTATAGTGCCCCTCCCTCAAAATAAATATAGACACAATTTATGAAATTATAATGCATTCAAAAGGAAGTATATTCATACAATTTGGTTGTGGCATATTTAATCTCAATTTTAATTTAATGAATGAAATTATTAAAAGAAATAAGAACAAAATAAAATAATAAAATAAATAAATAAGTTGTCTTGCCACAAAAAACTAGACAGTAGTAAATCTACGATAACTTTCTTGATTCTAAACGAAATTTAAAAATTCAAAATGTCTCAGAAAGATAACAAATGAGGCAACAAAACCTAGAAGGCAATTAAGAAAAATGTTTATGAGGTATGAGCAATTTTTTCTGCAATCTACCCTTTTTTATCAATCCAGATTTAACCCACAAACAAAATATAAATTCTACTTCTCTGCAAAACTTAAGTATAATCATCAACTCAGACATAATATTCAACTACACCAATGAATTAAAAAAGAGATTTAATAAACATGGTGCAATGATAAAATGATTCAAGCTGTAGGATAGAAATAAAATAAATGCCTTTGAGAGACCTTAGCTCAAGAAATGTAATGATTGCAGGATATGCACCTAATGGATTTGACGAAAGAAATAAAAGAAACTCATATAATTTTTAATGAAGTCAGATGCAAATTGCCGATAAAGGTGTGGTTCGGTGGTTAAGTCACTCGGTTGTAGTGGCAGCCACTAGAGTTCAAACCCCCGCTGGGCCAACGAGCTCGCAGGCTTTACACCTTCGCTGGGCCAACGAGCTCGTAGGTTTGAAGTGTTTTTACTAGGGGATGAGTTCCCCCATGTTGTGGCCTCACCGGTTCATTGCTCTGGGCAAAAGTATTTGCATGGAGCTGGAGGGCATGTCGTACCAGCGTTGCTGGTCACGTTAAAAAGTTTACCAGGCGCATTTTAAAAAAAAAATGAAGTCAGATGCAAACTAAATCAAATACAAAACTTTAAAGAAACCAGATGTCTCTGGATTAATACATCATCATTTAAATCAGATCCTTTAATAATTTTGATGCCTAGGGAATTGGAAAGTTTAAGCAAATACAAACATATATACTCTATCTACTGATCAATATAAACCATCAAATGTGTAGATTAAATCATTCATATGACTTAGGAGCACCCAGATGAATGAATAACAACCAATTACAGAATGCAATTTCCACACAGTAACAATGTAAAAGAATTAAATAGAGGGTTTCAACATAATGGTTCTTCCTGAGATCATCTGATTTCTCAATTAATAATTTAAAGACAAGGGATAAATTAATAGATTTCAAAATAAGACAAAGGAACAATTTTTACAAAGGAAATACAATGAAATCCAATTTTAATGTGGAATCAATCATTCAAGAATTATACTGAAATTTAGTACAGTGATTGCAAGACTAATTTCTCAATCATGCATCAATGATCAATTTAATAATTGTACAACTTTACGGCATTCATCATTTATCAAGAAAAAGACATTCTATGAAATCCTTGTGATAAAATTTGAATGGAGATAATTAATTCTTAGCAGCCCCAAATCTATAATTCCTTCAAACTTGTATCATAAATTAATTCTCCAAACTGAGAACAAAAATCTCCTCCCATCAAGCTTCCCCATCCACAATTCTTCTAGATCTAAATGAATATCCTCCCAGAATAATGCTAGAACAAGTGAAAACAATATCTTCTATTTTTTATTTTATTTTTTGCATTTGACAATCCCCTAATTATATCTCCAACACCTCTTCTCAAACACATGCTCTGAAATAAATTAGTGAAGGTATTTAATTCCCATAACTTCACCTCACTCAAAAATCCCCCTCCTCCCTTCCAAGATGGAAGAATCATAAATAAAATCTACCACTTCTCCAATAACTCCCACTAACTTAATTTATTTTAGTATTTGCTAAAATAGATTTTATGACAACATATAAATGCTACCTATTTTACTTGCCATTCAACACAAATTTAATAATAATAATATATTTAATTATCAACTTAAGTACTAATATGATATATGTACATATTCAATAAGCTAAATTTACATAAAGACATTTATTTTTATTTAATTATCAAAAATATTTTTATGACTAACAATATTATTTTAATGCCATGGTTAGCCTAAGCATCAAATAAACAATCCAAACTAAATAACCCAAATGTCAGGCATACCTGACACATCCAAAGTGAAAACGGAGGGGCACTACAATAAAAGTGTGCAAATTATGTTAAAATTTTAGAATAATGTTAAATATATATATGTGTGTGTGTGTGTGTGTACATGCACACGTACAAATTATATGCATTTACACATGTAAGTTGTAATGATTAAAAATTTAAATCTCACTTGTCCACTAACATTATTGTCATCAGCTGAATCACGCCTGCATACACGGTCCATCCCTAAACTAGGTGTAATATGAGCTAACCCCTACAATATATATATATATATACATATATACATATATATATACATATATATATACATATATACACATATATATATACATATATACATATATATATATATACATATATACATATATATACATATATACATATATACATATACATATATACATATATACATATACATATATATATATAATAATAATATTATTATAAATGTACAACATTAGGACTCTATCTAGAAACGTAATTTAACTTAATTTATTTTATGTTCAAGTTTAAATCATGCATGAGTGCACATACACATGTACATACCTATGTATCAGGTGGTGTAGGATGATCCATTGCAATGATTATATCTGATGCCTCCTTGGCTAGCTCAAGCAATGAAGAGTGAAGTGAACTATGTAGGCGAGTTGGCATCGAAGAGCCTGAATCTAGAAGCATATCCAAAAAATTTGACGATCCCCTCTGCAACTGCAACTCCTCAAGTGAATCTAGTGAGGGCTAGGATGTTTGATGCTCAACACGAGGGGTAGGTGTATCTGCCTTTGCAGCAGCCGAATGATTTGTGGGTGGATCAAGATGTGGAGTACTCCCAGGCACCTGATGAGAAGGTCTCACAGCCTGACTGAATCATGACCCACTCTATGAATGATAAGCTCTACCCACATGTCCTCTAACCTCGTGTAAAGGGATACAAATCTCTGATGCAATAAAAGCGTATGACTCCAATAGGTCCTCAGAAAGATAACTCACTATAGTTTGAAGCATATGGTCGCCTGTCAGACCATCTATGTCTATAGGTGATGGGACACCTGTGATAGCATAAGGATCAGCAGCATGATCTGATGGTCTGGATCGTCTAGGTTGACTCATCAAATATCTTCCCACACAATTAGAAGATATAATAGATGTGGCAGCTGTAATATCACCAACACTGTTGATTGCTTCCCTTTGGGAAGCAATGACAAACTAATTAGCAACAGGGCCCAGGGCTGGGGAGATAGTAGGCATCCTCTCCCCAACCAAGGCCCTATAAACTGGAGCCTGTCAATCTGGTCGATGATAGGCATCTCTATCAGCAACCCTACCCCTTCCCTAACCAAAATATCCTGGCAAATCTAAGTAGTTGACCTTGAGGCCCATATGAACCTCTCCATATAACTGATGTGCAAAATATAAAGGAATTTGGTCATTATTGGGATAACAACCATGAGCAGCAAGAAAACGTGGATATATCAATGGAGCCATAAGAGGGTCTACACATCTAGTCACTTGGTAGCCCCTCACATTAGGCTTACCAACATAATATGGGAAACATTAGGATTTGATAGTCTCTTTTGAGATAGTAAGCTGAACAGAAGCAAGATAAACATCATCAGTAACCTCTTGCCGCATATGGGCAAGAATAGCAGCAAGAGTATCACCTGAATAAGCATGGGTATCTCCTAGACTCTGTCTAATACAATGCAAGCTAGATAAAATTGATTGACATGTGTCCCTATAAACCCCTGTTGTGTTGGGGTCAAAAAGAACACCTGTCAATTTCTAAATCTTAGTATTTGTATGCGTAAATATAGAAGGTCTAGGTCTAGGTGGTGGCGCATGTGCCATGATATATATATTGACCTAAATTTTGTGCACAAAAATAAATTACTTATTCCAATGTATATGTGTGTGCATCTTTAACTTACTATGTATCTAAATTAATTTTTAAATTTAACATCTGGAAGCCAAGAACATACATTCTAGTTCACTAAGTGAAAAAAAATTAAAATTTACATGTTTGAAATGTAAATGATAACATGAAAAGCAAGTGCAATAACTTAAATGACCACTTCAAGAAGGAAAGAATGATGGAGCCTTGCTAATCACAAGATGAAATTCAAGCTGAACAGAGAATCAAGATCACTACTAATCAAAAGAGAAGATAAAGTGAATGATTTGGAGTCTTGAACTTCCTATCATTATTATGGGACTTGCAGTACTTACAATTTAACTTTATTTATAGGTCTCTATAGTTGCATTAGGATGGCCATGTTGAACCAATTCTCTACACTTGATGGTCCTGATATGTCTCACCAACATTGTGTCTACTTTGGAAGTTGTGGAACAAATGTATCAACATACACACCTACATCAGAGTAGATAGGGATGTGTTACATGCTTGAGCCTATCTTGATGATATACAATTTATTTCTTCTTACTTGTTGAGCTCGCTTAACCCTGGTGATTTAAGCTCACCTATCAACATATAATTTCTTCTCTCATGTAGGTGTGTATGTTGCTGTTGTTCCACAACTTCCAAAGTAGACACTAGTTATCACTGATGTTGGTGAGACATATCAGTCATCTTGTAGAGAATTGGTTCAACATGGCCATCCTAATGCGACTATAGCTCCGTATAAATAAGGTTAAATCAAGTAAGTATTGCTTCCCACAATAATGATAGGAAGCTCAGGATGAGCCAAATCATTTAATTTATCTTCTCTTTTGATTAGCATGCCCCTTATATCTCTTTTGATTAGTAGATGATGTACCTAGTCTACACATAAAATTAAATTATTTTCAAAATAGATGTATGTCTATTTTAAACAATTTAATTTTACGTGTAGACTATGTCATCTACTATTTTTTTTTGGAAATATGTACTTGTACAAAACCTTATTTATACCTCTAGATAGTTGCATTAGGATGGCCATGTTTAACCAATTCTCTACACTTGATGACTGATATGTCTCACTAGTAACATCATAACATGTGATATAGAGTCTACTTTGGACTATGGAACAAATGTATCAACATACACGTCCTACATCAAAGTAGATAGGGATGTTGTGTTGTGCTCGCCTATATCAACATACAATTTCTTCTCTGATGTAGGTGTGTATGTTGACATGTTATTCCATAACTTCCAAAGTAGACACTAGTTATCATTGGTGTTGGTGAGACATATCAGTCATCTTGTAGAGAATTGGTTAAACATGGCCATCCTAATGCAACTATAGCTTGGTATAAATAAAGTTTTGTAAGTTTGTATAATTTGAAACACATAATTGTCTATTTCGAACAATTTAATTTTATGTACATCTAAACTATGTTGAATCTAATATTTTTTTATAAATATGTACATTTTTATGCAAGCAGATCTATATATTTTAACACATAAATGTTTTAATCTAGAAAGTTATATTTACCTACATGTTAACCTTTCAATAACACATATATATGTGTAATAGAAGAACTATAATTAAATAAATGAAGTAAAAATTTCCAATAGCATTATCATATTCCAACACATTTTAAATAGTTAAACAAGAGGGAAGATTTCATTTCTAAAATGCATGGATAATTCTTTTCCTTTTCAAAGCAGAGAGAGAGAGAGAGAGAGAGAGAGAGAGAGAGAGAGAGAGAGAGAGAGAGAGAGAGAGAGAGAGAGAGAGAGAGAGGATAACTTTTCCAAATCTACATGTGTAAATGTCACATGTATCAATGTCAAAAAATGTATACCATGTGTGCAATAAAACATTTAAGTCATTCCTACTCCATACACTTAAATCTTTCTTTGTGAACACACTTAGGTCAAGGGAGAGAGAGATAAAGAGATTTCTTTTGAAATCAATATAGCACATAGGTTCAACAATTAAAGATATAAAATAATGAACATTACACACTAATCTAGCATGGATACAACCAATGACTATACAATATACATTCATATATTTCCATGGTAACTCAATATGATTTATAGCAAATCCAACTTACAAGAAACATCACAAAAATACATAAATACATGTAAACTACAAAATTTGTGTCACTATCCAAAGAATGCTTCTTGGTATACTAGGTAATACCTAACAAACTCATTGAAATTTATAAGATAGAAGTATGTGAAGCATCACTTGTCTATTCACATGGTATAAAATATGGCATCTTGGATATCATGTATACTAAGTTATAATCAATAAATATCTATATAGTGTTGACTCCTCATGATTCCCAAAATAATTTATGTTAATTTATCATTCCATGAATTATCTAGTATGTGTAAGAGATTATACAATCCATAAACTTGAATTCCCCTTTACCAAACCAATAAACTTGGAATTTCTATATGTAGGCCTCTGTATTTTAGCTCTCATTTATGACCAATAATTTCTTCCTCAAAAGCATGTCAATGTCTTGTCCAAGTTCTAATGTCTCTATCCATCCCTCCAATAGGATTTTCTCTAATCAAACTCTCTTGCATTGACCCTTACAATAAACATAAATATTATATCTTTAACAACAACCCATGCCAAGAATGAAGTAGTCCACTCACCATGTATCATATCTTGACTGGAACTACATTTTAACATGCCTCCCCAAAATTGATATTATGTTAAAAATAAAATTTCATCTTTTTAAATCTTATAACTTTAACTCTCATCTATGTGATCTCTCAATGCAAAGTTCTCTTTCTCAACATATCTACTATGTAGTTGTATTTACTACTCCAAAAATTCAACGCAAATTTTGGTATCTATACAAAAATTTAAACCATTTTATGTGATTTAGTGTGGTCACCCTCAATATAAGTTGAAAGATGTGTCACTATACACTCATAATCAATGTCTAATAATGGTCATAAATAAGCATGAAGGCACAAAAAAGTGGTGTGTAATGGTGTGATTATCAAATCACATGTATAGCTAAATAGCCCCTGATGGGAAAAATAGCACAATAGAGCTTGTGAGTGGGGAGATACGATGTCCAAGATATAAATATATAGCTTGTGATGCCCCGTCATGCAACCCTAGAGTGTTACTCTAACAAGAGCAAAAGTAACAGAAATATTTTTTTCTGTGAAGCAAGAAGATGCATTAAACCATAAATACAATTACACTATGAACAACATTAAATAAAATGAACAGCTAACACCTCTAGGGAACATAACTGCATCAGATAAACATAAAATTATAATAATACAAGTGATATACATTAAAATACAACAGCAGAGGATTTACATCATTCATTTGCAGAGATGAATAATTACAAAGGTTCAAATACAAGATTACATGACCGATCACATCGGTTTACAATATACAACAAAATAAAACAATTATGAAGGTATACTACAACTCTAAAGATGCAGAACAAATCTGGAACTGGAAACTCTTCTGCAATGTCCTCAAACCAGTACATCCAAGAAAACCAAAGGATTAAGCTCTTCCACCCAACCATGTGGAACCCTTAGGTCCACCACCCGAGCTAGGAGATAACAATGAGGTTCCACTAAGTCAAGGAATACAAGACATATACAAATTTGACACAGGCAATAGATAATCAAGACAACACAAATCATCAAAATCACCAAGGCAACACATATCATCAAGACTACTCTAATCATCAAGACAAGTCAAATCATCAAGATAAGATCAACCATCAAGACAAGACAAGTCAAAATGTCAAGACAAGACAGTACTCCAGAGGCATCAACAAAAGATAACAGGAAGTAACTATGTTGTAGTAGGGAGATTGTCATCGCATGGTCCTAGCATGGGTTATCTAGGCTATCTCTCACTAGAAACTGGCCCCCATCTATGGTTATCCTGGCGACCTCTCACTAGGCACCAACCCCATAGGGTGACACATGCGGAGTCGACACATCCTCTCATGGAGACAAGGAGGTTGACCTTGCCAACCAGGCCTTCTCATCCCATCCTTAGCCTGTGAGAGCACTCAAGGCATGGGTGAGGTATCATACTTATCTTGTTATGTGAATTACTACCCAACCCACCTAGATAAATTATTAAGTTATCACTTGATTACAACTTCCATGGGGTTATCCAGGTAGCCACTTTGGGCACCGGCCTCACCATGAAAGCCACTATCCTACATACAGCTAGTACCCGTAACCAAAATCTAGAACCAAAACATACATGGACAAGGGACAAAAAGGCTTCGATCTTTTCACCAAACAATACATTACATGGACCATTTTAAATCCAAAATCTCAACCACGAAACTGTTGGCAAGAGACACTGTGTGGCTTCATGAATGTTGTCATTGATGGCAACAAAGTCCATCCCACACATCCGCAGGGCATGGTATGTCTATACCAGAAGTCAGACTGAAGAGTATTTTGGTCCAGTGACCAAGAACAGAGCATGTAGCAAGGTCTGACAATCAGGTCCAGATCTCTCAGAGGAAGTATCTTAGTAAAGTGCGGACTTGGGGAAGTCAAGAGGTGTACCATGACTAATACATTCCAGAGATTGAGCCTCTGGTGATGAAAGAGTAAAGAGATATGAGCACCTAAGTGTTGGGTTCTTGTTTGGCAAAGTAGACTGAGGAAAAACTGACCAGCAGAGCATCAAACCTTAATCCGGATGAGAAATTGATGGTGATCAAGTTTCTTGAGGAATCATTCATGGTTACCTGACATGATTGATGACTTTTATAAGTATCTCCTTGATACATATCACTTAGTATGCAAGGATTCAGCCGACAGATTAGAGTTTGGGAAAATATTAAGTATTCTAGATGCCGACTAGAAAGATATTGAAATCCTTGGTGTGGATATATATACCAGATGGATTTAGATGTGAAGATGTGTGTGGTGTGTTGTGTTGTGTGAAGAAAAGTAGAGAATAGAGTGGAAGTAGCAATACAGGTCCGGTATGTGACAGGACAGCAGCAGCAAAGAAGAGGAAGAATGAAGTGCAGTAGATCAATGTATTGAGCCTAATCAAAACTGAACCTCAGCATATGTGGATGCTTCTCATCAGTTCAATCACTTGGTTACTTTCTTTATACCTTGTAGATAGTGAGTCTCTTGTGAGCAGTGTGCTCGGGCAGTGAGCCCTAATTGGCAAGTGCCATTTTGTACTTCTATTCCTCTAACAGAGAATACAATCTTGGGTTAGTCACCCCGTGGTTTTTCCCTTAACAGGATTTTCCACATCAAAATCATTGTGTTATGTGTAATGATTTTATTTCTGCTTTCATGGTTATACATGCTTATATGATTTGATGTTGCACTAGTTGTTAAAGAAGAACAAAAAGTTAAAATAATTAAGATAACTGATTCACCCTCCCTCTCAGTTATCAACAGAAACTTACCCATGTCCATTTTAAAATCCCAATTAGATAAAACATTTAATCAATAATTTTCAAATTCAAAGTAACAATCTTCCTAATACACATCACCAATACGTCCTTGCCACAAAAACCATACTAAATATCAAGGTAAGAAACCTCTGGAGTTAAAAGATTTTAACACAAATACCAATAGACAACTATCAAAGCATGACTCTTAACAAACTTGACCTATCACAAAACTTACATGATCACCATTGCATTAAGCTAGGCAAAACCTAACAACGAGATTCAAAACCAAGATAAATGCAATGACCCAATTGCATCGTTGATACACATCAGTTCAAAATCAGCAATAAACAACAAGGAAAATATATATATATCCAAGACATAATAAGAACAAAACAGTTTCAATACAACCCATATCCCTACTCCACACTAATTTTTCTAAAGCAATTGAATTATAGCACATCACTAAAATTACTACTAAGACCATCTATACAAAACTGATAATTTCTCTATAAGTTAACACTAGATTAATTTGTTTTGAATAAAGATAAAAGTAACAATAGCTAAATGGTAGAACTATTCACCACCATGACTCATTTTACCTTGTCCTAACATTTAGACTCAAATTACTAACTAATTACTTTAAATATTGAAGTCATCATATAAAGAAATTAGCTTGCTATCATACCCTTTTAAAGGTTTGAAAGTAACTAACTAGTTTATGTTCTATATCCTGATAACAACAAAGTAAGACATCAATAACTAGAGGATAACTTGAAAACTATACAAGGAATGTGCCCAAATAAAGAGATTGCAATGCATCTAAAAATTATACTTCTATTAAAACACATACGAATGCTAGTCCAAGAATTATTAATAGATCTAAATTATCATCTGTCTAACCTATGCAAAAGGTAAAGTGTGTACAATCTTCTATCATTTCTATGTGATCTCAACAGATTCCTCTAATTTAAAAGTATAGAAAATTTAGATTACTAACTCAATAGTAAGCTAGGTCAAAAGTTGAACACATATTACCATAGCTAAAAAAAAACATTAATTTAACAAATTAAAACTACTTTTGAAGCAAAATAAGCTTGACTCTCAAAATAAGTAGAAAGGTAATACAAGTTTGGTACATTCTACTCTTTGATATGCTCTACTTAAACGACACCAACTTCTGCTTGAAAAGGAAATTGTCTATACTCTAGAAAGACTAACCTTCTATATTGCTATAGCTAATTTCCCCAACTTTGCAAGGATAGGATGACATCTAAACATAAACCGTTTTCTAGTTTACAACTTGATCAATATTAGGAGCCAAATCTAATGGGAGTGTCACGGTAAATACTCCTAAGCCTATGTTCAAGTGTGATCTACCAATAACAGAAATATACTTCCATCTAAGTGTGAAGAAGATAGGTTTTTGTTGGATAAAAATAGTTGTGAAAAACTTTGACAGACAAGGCACACGATTAGTTGACAGAATGCCTCAATTTAAAAGAAGATTTTCTCCATGGCCTTGGATCATTTCCTAAGAAGGTGACTCATTGTTTTCTGTTCGCATCTCCCTTCGACTCATCTTATAGCTAGTGATTGATAAGCTCACCTAAGTTATTCACAGACTAAAATTCCCCCTAGTGGGCCACTACAAGCATAGTGTTTAAAAAAACAAATATCTGAAACTAACAACTTGATTGACGAAAAGTCATACCAGTGGCCATAGACTGCAATAATTTGGAAGATTCTATGGTAATATCTAAGCATAGACACTTATATGTCGATAAGAATAGCCGTCAAGCTAAGAGGGTTTCTAATAACATAGAAGCAGAGGTGGATTTCCAACATAATTGACTAGCTTGGAAGAGTAATACGCTAAGGTTTAAACTGGCTTATGCCAAGAAAGGCATTTCCTACCTAACTGGTTTATCATCAAAACAAGTTCGTATCAAAGGTAGAGGCATCGATAGGTAATGTATAAAGCTTGCCTTATTTTTGAAATCTTAACCAAGGAGTAGCGTTGCACCCATAAATAAAGGAGATCTGAGCAATTAAAAGAGATCAGTTTGAAAGATACTATAATAAGGCATAACACTAACAATTTTAATATCTAATTCAATATAGACTATGCTAATATCATACAAATTAGTAATATCATAATCTATTCCTATAATGAAACTTTCCAAACTGCAAGATTTCCAAAATTGATCTTAACTATGATCTTTCTAATTCTTAAATCTAAATTCGCTCCTTCAAACTCATTACACACGATTACCTTCTAAAAAAAAACATATGAATTCAGACTTCTTAGAGTAGAATTAGTTTAGCTGACATAGCATCTTATGATCATAATTTCAGAATGAACAAATCTTAAATACAACAAATCGACCAAACTCAAGAAAACAAGGGAGAAGGTTGCTGACAGTAGAAATATAGCACACGTTAAGCTTGGATGATGCCTCTGAGAGGCCATCCTAGGGTGTTGATCAAATTAGATAATAATGTATCTGATCAGTTTTGAAGGGTACTAGAGATTATAATCAGCAAGTGATGGAATTCGAAAAGGAGGCTCTAATGCAGTGCTGAAACTTGTCAAATAAATTATGTAGAATAAATCTAGGTTGCAGGGATGGTGATGAGCTGAGGTAGGAATGAACTAAGAGAATGACCAAAGCAAAATGTCAATAGAGAGATAATATCAAGTAAGTGTTATAAGAATTGAGAATAGATAGCACAGAAATCTCCAGGCACGGCTAGACCATGGCTCCAAAGTGATAACAAGAGGTAAAAATAATTACTTTCTACCGTTAGAGGATTGCCATAAATTTACTTGCCTAGGAAAAACTAACATCAAACATTTTCAATAGTAATGATGAAATGAGGAACGGTCATCGTAAGGTTTGCCTTCAAGTGATTTATATTCTTTAATCTGATATTGCCATACTGAAGAAAAAAAATGATAGACTTATAAGATATAAATGATAAAATGAAAGGGTTTGCATGTCATATGCCTCTCAAATGGGTCGGCCATACTCATGCATGACACTCAGGCGAGCATATCAAGGTGGGAAGGCCAAATTTAAGCCTGTATCTCAGGTGTACATATCTGATGAGGACCGGTCGGACCCAATGAAAACCCAGATGTGAAAATCACATGATAGCTGGATGCAAAATAGATAAACAATGGCCGTAAAAAGGCACTGAGTGGGATCGACTGCAAAGTGAGGTAAATATAGAATAGAACAAAGATTGCAACAAGGTCTTTGGAACCAAGAGCATGCTGGAAGAAAATTCCAGTAAGGACGTCCATAGGTCAAGTAATGCGAATGTGAAGCAAGAACCAAAATGATAACGCTTATCAAATGTAAAATGGCCAGAGGCCACTGGCAAAGGAGGGTGGTTGCAGAAAAGATTGCATAAGGAAGGATTAAGATGCCCACAAGAATGGTCAAAAATGATCTTCACAAGAACCCTCAAGACAAAATAGGGACAGGAAGGCAGGAGCACATAGCCAAGTAAATAGATTCAAAAGCACAAATAAGACTTTTCCAAAAGATACAGAAACATACCCGATAATTTGATCTGGGGCTTCAAAATTCTCCAACTTCCTCCTGTTCTCCCTTCCCTTTCCCCCCAAAATCAATCACAAAAATAGCCCCCAAAACCATAACTCTCCATAACACCAAAAATAGGCAAATCCATTAATTTCCATATCACCAAAATCTGTTACTGAGGATCCCACTACTCACTAAAAATAGAAGATAATTAATTTTCTTTGACAGAGAGATTCTCCCAAATCCAATTCTCATCCGACAACTCTCCAGAATTAATTTGCTAACTAAAATAATTTTACTAATTGCCATATACTATTTTAACCACAATAAATACTTTATGACACATATTCTAATAAAAACATTAAATAATGAATTTAATCCAAAATAATATACCACAACTCATTAATATACAACTAAGAAATTACCATTATGTTTGACCAAATAACATTATTATAATAATAATAAATTCACTAATGCATTACCAAAATATACACAAGCTTAACTCAACAATACCTCAATAATCACATGATGACCAAAACCCGAGACAAGAATCTTAGAGTGACTACAAGACCCATGACACCAACTGAAAATGGAAACTGACCTAGGAAAAACCTCATGTTATCTCCCATCAACATTATCCATTGGTGCAAGGGTACGCTCAGACCTACTAAGTCAGGTGGAGTCGATACCTGATACCTACAACCTGCATAAGGAGAATAGATTGTATACGAGTATATGCTAATATATCAAGCACGCAGATTCAGGGAATCGCAGTGTAGTAGGGTACTCGAACGAGTAATACTACACCGTCCCAGCTCACAAGCATAACAATAAACACAAACATCACTAACTAGCAAACATATAGCATTCCATTCATAAAGCATATTACTATTATTCTACATAATTTGACTAACCATCAACTTATCATGTCAATAACCGCATTAGTCAACCATAGTCCATCATGAACAACATCAACCATAAATCTAACCACTCAAATGTCTCAAAACTATCTAAAAGCAATAGAAAACTAACAACTGTCACAAGTCAAAAATGAGGGGCATTACACAGCTCAATAAAGACATTAAGATGTGAAAGGAGGGAAAACATGATGTCCCTATTGTAAATGATGTGGCAATAAGAGTACAATATGTTGGGGGGAAGGCAAATTATATGCCCCCGATCTAATGTGGTAATTCTAAATTTCCATATTCATTTAATTCCTCTCATTGTCATCTCAATTATCACATCCAATAGTTGTCTATTTTGTTCATCTCAGAATAAATATTTTGAGACTCTATCTATATGAAATTAAAATTTGCTCACGACTTGTGATGCTTGGTTGCTTGCACAATCTAAATGAATACATTAGAAAATGATATGCCCTATTTGATGTGATGGTTTTGTTCTTGACAGTGGAAATTGTTCACTAATATACTATTAAGGCAAAGGAGATTGCCAAAATCTTGTTTGAATATTCTTTTGGACAAACATTAACATTTTGTATCTCATCTAAATTATATTTCCCAAGCATACACAATGCCACTATTCTCAATTGTTTAAAACATCCAATTGACCAGCTGATATGACTACCACTTCCTTATCTTTTCATGGGATGATATCAAATGGTTAGATCCTTTATGCTTTGAAGGGCGAAAGATTACATCCAATTCTTTTTGAAATGACATTTTGCCAAACATTAGCATTATTTTCATCTCTTTTGATGATCTTTTCCCAAAGATAACATTCTCTATTATTTAAGAGTTCCAGTTGATAGCTTGATATAATTTCATATCTTAGCAATCTTTTGGGATCCTTTCAAACATGAATGTAATGACCGATTTTTTTATTGGTTATATCTTTTTGTAGATAAGTACTATTACATTTTACCTTGTGCAAAGATTGGTAATTTTCTTTTATGAATTGTTAAATTTATTTTGTGATTCTTTTTTCTGACTGGTAGTATTAAATTTTGCAAGAGGAAGACGATGAAGAGGGTGAATATGAAATGTGCAATGTTCAAGGAAATTTAAGAGAATGGGTGACTAGAGATGAAGTTCAACATTTCATAGCTAAAAAGTTTAGACAATTTCTAGATAGCTACGTAAATTAGAAGAGTGGAAATGGTTAACTAGAGTACATTCGGCTAATAAATGAGATGGTTGCTGGTTAGTTTATACTATCTTCTTAGTTTCATGGCATTTATTGTTTTCCTTTATTTTCACCCATGCCAATTTTTATGATTATTTATATTGTTGCTTCAATAATCATGTTTGGTGATTTGCTGTCTCAGTTATTTTCTGTGCCACTTACAATTTCTTTATATTTTGTGGTATTGACTTCAGCAAATAAATTTAGCTTGGAGATTGACTATAAACAGTTCATCTTTACACATCCAAATGTTGCCATCTGGCTACCTGATGGCCCTAAATCTGTGCTTGAAGTGATGGAAGAAGTAGCTCAAAATGTTGTATGGAGACTACATCCAAATTATAAAAACATTCATGTTAAAATATATGTTAGAATCACAAATTTGCTTGTATATGACCAGATTCGAAATATAAGGTGTGTTTATTTTGGTGCTTAATGAAAAAATCTTAGTTTAATTCATATTGGATTCAGTTAATTCAATGTTATTTAGTTCTCAAAGATAACATGTTTTATCTTTCCTTGAACAGGCAGGTTCATTTAAATTATATGTAAGATTTAAAATCATGGTATGGAAATATAGGATCAAAGTATAAGTTTTAGATAAAACAAGGTAATCTCAATAAGTGACTCTAGGAGTGTGATATAAGAATCTAAGATCAGTGTAAAGGCTCTAATAAACAATATATATATAACAATATAAGATCAACAAGATATAAGCAATAGTACAAAAGACCAAGGAGCACACATGGCCATGGGCATAAAATACAAGGCAAGAAGTATCATTTAATAACAAGAGGAAAGGAGATGGAAGCAAAAGATAAGCAAAGGCAAGTGAACAACACAAGTGGGAAATAAAAGAAAAAAAGGCAAAGGTGAGTAAAGTGTATGTAAACAAGAATAGGAAGAAATATGTCAAGCAAGGAAAATGGAAACCAAGTTTTCCCCCAAGTGGGGAAGATAAGTATGAAACCAAATATGGAAGGTGAGATGAGTGCAAAAATTAGAACAAACAAGTTGTAATAAAAAGGCCAAAATATATGGATACACAAGGTAAATGGATCAATAGGTGAGGGGATCATAACATATGTTAACATAATTAAAAAGAATCAAATAAAAATGATATAAAGCACAATGAAGAAGTTACATGAACAACACTTGACACATGTTCAAAGCCACTACTGTCAACACATGCATCAATAAAGGTGTCTTTGTATCATCTGTGCATGCTAACTAGGAACATGGACACAAACATAAATCCAAGAAAAAGGAAAGCAAAAAGTACAAAGTATGGTGAGTAATAAGAAGTTTGTGTAAGCAATGAATTCATCTCTCATATTGGGTGGTTTCTATTTTATGCCATGTAACCTCAATATAGTGTGGGTTATGGTGAACAAGACTAGGATCTTAACATTCATGTGACTTGTTTTTCCATGATTCATCTTATCAAGTGAGGGATTTTTGTGCTCATGAGTATGTGTAATGTTTATCTTCCATTTGTCTATAATTTCTTGAACTTTACGTATTGATGCAATGCCTCTATGCTTAGAATATCAATGTGTGTGATGAAAAGTAGGTTTAGTATATGTATAAGCCATATGGGAAGTAGGAGAACAAGGATCAAAAGATAAATCGTGAGAGAAATGTTTTATCCATATATATTATCCTTATGTGAACTACGGTTAGAGAAATAGTCAATGAGAGGATGAGCCAACTTTGTGAAGGAAGTGTAAAGCAAACAAGATGCATCAAACACATTACAAAGCTTTACCGCTTAAGTATAATATAAACTCACTAATAAGTAAGATGGTCTCATCTAAATGTTCATATGTTATTAATAACAATTGCATGTCTACATGTTGTTAGAATTTTTTGGAAATGGATATATATATATATATATATATATATATATATATCTTTAAATCATTTTTAGCTCAAGTGCCACCAATGGATTTCTATTGTCATATAACATGAAATAATTAAAATAAGATAAGGGATTTTGATACCTAGCACATATTAAGATGAACATGACACATCTAAACTACATACAATAGTTACAAATTTTGAACTAGTTCTTTGCCTTCAGGTGCTAAAAGAGAGATTGATTGTGTGGCTATAAACAGTCCTAGTTTGCCAAACTAGGGTTTGACAAACCCTAGTTTAGGGTTTGTCAAATTAGGGTGAAAATAAATTCATCTTTTCAAATTTGACAAGATGAATTCAGTTTCACCTTAATTTGACAAACCCTATTTTCTTTTGAAACTAGGGTTTGATAGTTCTTTCATTGTCTCAAGCAAATTTTCTATTTTTTTTGGAATTTTTCTTATTAACTGTAATGACAAACCCTAGTTTGGCAAACTAGGGTTTGATCTAATTCTTTAATTGTCTCAAGTAAAGTTTTTGCATTTTATTGAACTTTTCTATATTCTATTAACTGTAATGACAAACCCCAGTTTGATAAACTAGGGTTTGATAGTAGCAAATTTTTTTGTATTTTATTGACCAGGGAATGGAGCGACATGTTTTTTCTAATGGAATCCCCTATTGGCAAGCATATGGGGCCTTGAAATGTTGGTAAGCATATATGTATGAATTCACGACAAGCATCCATTTCAAACAAAACTTGCTTATACATAGAAATGACCTAGCAAATTTATGCACATGTGGGCTCGACGTGTATGCTGATGTGGGGTCTTCACCTATCGTAGAGCTCCCACATGTCCCCTTCGAACCTGTCGCCTTCGTCTGGGTTCCCTATTGCCTTCATCTGGGTTCCTTGTCATTGTCGTCTACGGGTGCTATCGCTGTCATCCGCAGGTGCCTTTCACTGTTGTATGCTCTCAAATGACAAAAAAATTGTCATTTGAGAGTTTTAACCTATTTTATAAAAAAATAATAAAAAATAATGCCTTCGCTCGAAGACATTCTTCGAGCGAAGGCGTTATTTTATTATTTTTATTTGGCACTCAACCACCTTCGTTTGCAGCACCCCTTCGAGTGAAGGTCCTGTTGATTTAAGATTTGAATTGGCCGATAAGACCTTTGTTCGAAGGAAAGACCTTTAAACAAAGGTGCCTTCTAGAGATTTTTTGGTACCTTCAATTTTTCTTCATCCACAAAAGTGTAACCCACTATTATGGAATCACCCTATATAGTGTTATGTGTTTAACAACAAATACCAGAAATCTCTGGGATAGTTAACACTTGAAAATAATTTGTTCAAGTTGATGCCCATGCCTCCAAAATGGCACACCCAAAGAGTGCGGAATCCACCAAATGTATGGAGAATCCCATGCATGCATAGAAGTAGTTGTGCACTATGTTACTAGAAACATAACAAATCCTTACATTCCTAGTAAGAAACTTGATTAAAATGTGGACAGAATGAAAATAATGTCGAGACTAGATGATGTCTCCTCTTGAGTCTGAAATGAGTTTTGTAGACACCTAAAATTGATCATGTCCCACTTGCATATCACTTTCATCACATTGTGTTGTCTTGCTACACTTTCAACACCTTGTCAACACCATATTGCGACACCTTGCAACACATTTATCCCAGGTCCTCCTTTATCCCTAATTAATTAAATAAATCCTATTTATTTAATTAATTAATCTATTTTATCCATTTATCCTAATTAATTAAATAAATTAAATATTTATTTAATCAATATCCCATATCATCAAGTAGTTGATGATGATGATGTATGCAGACATGTAGATTTTATTTTTAGATGCTCTTAGAATAGAATGATAATGCAATGGCAATGTGAATGCAACACTTTATGAGCTAATCCTTGAAAACACTTGATGTTCATAACAATCTAGGATATTCCTATGATAAAAGTCCTTAATTGCTTAACTAAAGCTTTTCAACATGCAATTGAATGAGCTAATGGCTAGATTTTGAAAGGGTTAGCTTAAAGCAAGAGATTTTAAATGTTGAAATTGGACCAAACTAGATTGCAGCATGACCTAGTCAGAGGAATAGGGTTGCACCCACAATATAGTCCTAGGTAAGAGAATGTTATAAGGAGTGATTGATCTAGACCATTAAGAGCTAGAGTGGCATTTGGTTGATGGGTTTAGGGCGAAGGGTTCATTAGAACATCAAATAAATCAAATTAAAGAGTTTATGAACATTGTATTTACAATATCTATGTAAAAAGTGTGTAAAACAAGGTTATAAAAGTGAAGGGTTTGCACTTTTACTCTTTACAATTTATTACTCTAAATACATTCATTTTTGATAAACCATATCCTAAATGCCATAAATGCTAAATAGATTATTTAGTTAATAAATTTTAAAATAAAATACAAATTAATATAAATTAATTGGAAACTAAGAATCAAATATATAAAAAAACATATGTTAATATTAATTATATAAAAATATCTTGATTAGTTAAATAATTTTATCAAAGAAATTGACCCATATATTATAACATATTTCAAAATAATGTGGAAAAAATAACTAAATAAACATTAAGGTACAATGATTAGAGTATTTGAAATTATCCACTTCATAAAGTATTCGAATATTATGTTTGGTTGGTCTTGAGCACCATATTGGCAGGCAACATTAAAAGTGTGTGCAGCCGCGAGGGTTCGACTACCCTATCTTTTTTAATGGACAGTAATAGCCTAAAAGAGGTACTCTCTAGTACCCTATCTTTTTTCTGAGAATTTTTTTCTCTTCTTTTGTTTTAGCTTAAGCCTTTAAAACATATGGCAGGGGGAGATTCCCATCCTTTCAGCCTTCTTTCATATTTTTCTGATTTGCAGCATTTCAACTAGTGGTTGCACTTTTCAAATAATAGGTTGCAAAGCAAGCACAAATCCCTCCTCCATTTTAATACCCAATTCATCAAACGATTAGGAATTTATGAAGGGAATTCCGCATCATAAAGATGATGGACTGTATTAGCAAATGTTTGGGCTTAATTTACAACTAAAAAATTTGGAGCAATGGATGAAGGGACCTCAGTGCGAAGCGAACCACGAGATTGTGTCTGGTGATGAGAAGTTTCTTTAAACAAATATGCCTCGTCAATGTTGGTTGTGTTGCAAATAGCTAGTTGGTTGGTTTGACTTTCGTAAACTAAACAAGTCTCACTAAAAAGCTCATGGGAAATTGTGCCATGTGAGGAGTATAGAAAGCACTCAAAAAAGCAAATTGAGATTCATTCAATGATTGAACACTTAGTATAAAATTGAAGAGTTTTGACTGTGAGGAGAAAATAAGGGCTTCTTCTTCAAACTAATCATGGAGAACATTCATTCTCTCTGATTGGAGCAACCTACAGGTGTGTAGTTTGCCATTACACCAAAACTTACAAGTGTTAATGAACTTTCCAAACCAACACCTTCACCTAGACCTAGAGTGGTGGTGATACCCCCCAAGGGTTGTTGCTTCAGGTGGCTTTATTCTAGAAGTCACATTGTGCATAATAGAAGTGATTATCATAAGAAAACTCAAGGGTTTAAAGTGCAGATTTTAGATCATTGGAAGATAAACATTGAAAGCCATTTTGGATGTTGTTGGCATTCATTCTTATTGCCACGTGGGAGTCTTTGAGGCTATTCTAGTCTCTTATTTGTAGGTTGTACATTTCCTAGGTCTGGGCGTGTGAACTCAAGGCCCAAGTGATTTGGTTTCCAACATATTTCCTTCACCACTTGGGGCAGCAGGGCCTTATTCATCAATGTGTAACCTTTGAAGGTGGGGAAAATCAGAATGGCAAGGAGGGTGTTCACATTTCTGGAATTATCAGTTTTCTGTATACAATTCCAAACTTGTTTTAGACTTGTATTTATTATCTATGGACTCTAGGTATGAGTTTCTTGTTAATGAAATGTAATGGTAAATTTGATTTGAATTGCAATGATAAATTTGATTTGAAAGCTTATGGTATTTGTCTCAGTGTTTAGTTTATTTTGCAACTGTTTGTTTATACATTATATGTCGCATTTACCTGGCAAAATCTTCATCAAACTCAAAACAAACAAAAACTTTGAAACCACAAGCAAACATATACAAGCAGTTTTCAGTTAGGAAATATCTTAGAAAGGGGTGGGATATCTCAGTGGTATCAAAGTGACTTCCTGCCATCCTGTTGGGTGAGTCATTAAAATTCAAAACAAAGGAAAGATGGCTTTAGATAAATCCATAAGTGAATTGATACAGAACTTGTATGACCTGATGAGCGATCCAGAAACGCAACAGGGTTTTCTAAGGATGTTTACAAAATTTGAACAAAAGGATAAGAAAAAAGAACTGCTTCAAAGTGATTTTTATCCTATAGGTGATCATGGAAAAGGAGTTACAGCAGGCAACGAGTTTGGTTCAGAATGTGAGACACTACATGGGTCGACTCTTATTGATGAACATATTGGGAAAGCTAATGAGGAGTTGGTGGAAGATGAAGGATTCAAAACTGAAGTGGTTGATGATGAGAAAGCCTTATATCATGATGATGGTTTGGTAGAACTCCAAGATGACATTACCAACACTAATGGAGTTGTGATCATCCATGAAAACAAATCAGATTGTATGTTTCATGACGCTAATCTAAAATCAGAAAATTTGTGTAAGTTTGATGAGTCCTAGGATAGTTCTTCGGATGCACATGCATCTATTTTGGAAGAGGAAATGTGCAATGAGGATGTCAAATCAGCAGCCTCTAACCTCTCATGTGAGTTATCCTATAAGGATCATAACACCAGTACTTTTGATGAGGATGTATGCAATGTTGATACCACACATGATGATGCTTTGCAATTAGTTAATGATGGTGATTCAACATCCTATCACAGTGCTGATTTCAAATCAAAAAAATTGTATAGGAATGACAAGTTTCAGGGGTCCCATCATTTAGCAGGTCAATGAAGGCATGATTGCTTCAGCCATAGAACATTTTGATGTTGCTCAACAATTGTTGGCAAACTGTTGTTGAAAGACTCCAGAAACACAAGAGCACTTTGATAGTGAACTTTCCCTTGCAAAGTTTCAAGCACTTGGAGATGCATTGGGAGTAATGAAAAACAATTACCTACAATTATTATCAGATAGAGATCATCTTCTCATGCTTGATGGGATCTATTACGATGCACTAAAAGGGAAAGAAGAGGAGGTTGACAAGCTCACCTATGAGCTTGAGGTCACCGTGGACTCTTTGAGGAGCACTCAATTGGCCCTTCAAGAGTCAGAGTCTCGTATTGATGAGCTTACTATGGAGTTGAGCTTGGCGCAATCTTCATCACCTACAACTACAATTCAGCCATCCATGGCCGCCATTGATGATGAGCATACATCCACGGATTGTGGTAATGTGTATGTTGAGGATATAGAGACATCCATTTCATTTACAGGTGCAAGTGACACCCATGGGATGAGTACATCGGATGAGTTTAGTAGGGAACAGTATGTGGCAGCAAATGTTCCTAATGATGAACCCATTTCAAATGATGCAGAGAATGTTATTGACGGGTCTTGTGATGAAATGGTGGATTTAGCAGAGAGTTGTATGTTTGATCCCAATGTTGTCCAATCTTCTTTATAGGAGGAATGCAGGGTATCATCTAGTGGGGAAATTGGTTTCCATGCTGATATGTTTCCCTCCCCTGGAAGTGAATCATAAATTTCATCCCATGCAGTTGATTGTGATCAACAACCAAATGAGTTACAGAGATGGAAGGATCAGCTGAAGGTCATTGGAGAGAAGGTTGATCAAACCTTATCACGTTTTGATTGCACACATAAGTTCTTCGAGTACCTCCTTTGGTCAGCAAAGTTTGTAGGAGAGTTGTATCATCTCCTTAGCATTGGAGAGTGGCATAGGGTTGGCACTCTGGCACCCTATGATCCTCGTCATTTTGTATGCATTCCCATAGGTTGGATATTTAGTCTAAAGGGTACTGGTCTGTTTTATACCAACAACCTAGGAGGACTTGTTACACCATTTTTGGCACCTATGAGGGATACTCAACACATCCACGAGAGATTTGCAGAGTTTGGAGTGGGGTGTTGTGATTCTGGCACTTCAAGTTACTTCCATCTCCTCATATTTGATGGATGTGAGGTTCTAATGTGTTGGGATCCAGGTGGTGACAGGTTTGACATGTCAGTTCAGTTGGATCCTGATGTGTTGCTTCACCACTCTCGGCATGGTGAAGATTATGATAGAGTAGCGCAGTGGAAGTTAGTGGGTAATGTGTATGGCAGACTTCCATTCTGGTTGTGGGATCCAAGGATTTCTATGTTTGGTACATGTTGTTCTACATCGAAGTAATTGTTTACAGTGATGCTCAACATCATTTTATCTCTACCCAGCAGATGCAATGGATATGTTGTTGGACATTCTACAGATTGATTTGAGATCCTGGTATTCAAGTGACCTGCTAGGGTATCCAGGTGAGGATTGCTTGGGGACAAGCAATTTCAGGGAGAGCGGACTGTAATGTCCCCTTTTTAACCAGTGTCAGAGTTTGGTGGATTAGCCTATCATCATGTCCTCATAGGCTAATGATGGCAATTAGAGGGCCTTGTGAGGGAGTTATTTGGTTCTTCAGATGGTAATTGGCAGTGTTTTCTTCTCCAGATCCTTGGCATATTCTGAGGTGATCATCTCCATGGTTTTCTGGCTCCGTTTATATAAACTTACTATTTTTAGTAAGTCAATGGGATGTCGGGGGCCAACATTACTATTTATAGTAAGGCATCCAGATGGGCAGAGTGAACAGTGGGGGTTAGCCAGTGGTGAAGTCAAAATTAATAAATGTTGATTATAAATGGAGTTATGATGTTTTAATTATTATTAAAGCAATACTTTAATAATAATTAATTATTAAGGTCAATATTAAATGATTTTATTGACTTTATTATAAAGGTTCATTTAATTATATAAAATCAAATTATAAAAGTACTTGATATGGGTACCCACTTGAGTGATATTATAAGGTGACAACAAAAGCAAATATATTTATTATATTTTAATGATTAAGAAGCTCATGGGAAATCATGCCATCAGGGCTTAAATTTCACAATCAACCTTGCTTGTCAAGCAAGTTTTCTATTACAGTTATCTATTCAATGGTGCCTGCCAAAGACTATGACATTCTTTAGTATAAGTAAATCATATAAAAAACAAATATATATATCATCGTAATGCTATATAAATTTTGATAGTTTATATAAAATCTCTCCTTTCATATGATACAGTCTTTTTAAAATTTTGATTGTATTTTACAGAAAAAATATCTAAATACAACTATATAACTGTCAAACTTTAGTCCTACGTGCCATGTGAGGAGTATAAAAAGCACTCAAAAAAGCAAATTGAGATTCATTCAATGATTGAACAATTAGCAAAAAATTGAAGAGTTTTGACTGTGAGGAGAAAACAAGGGTTTCTCCTTCAAATTGATCATGGAGAATGTTCATTCTCTCTTATTTGAGCAACCTACAGGTGTGTGATACCATCCAAAGGTTGTTGCTTTAGGTGGCTTTATTCTAGAAGTCACATTGTGCATAATAGAAGTCATTATCATCAGAAAACTCAAGGGTTTGAAGTGCAGATTTCAAATCATTGGAAGATAAACATTGAAATCCATTTTGGATGTTGTTGGCATTCATTCTTATTGCCACCTAGGAGTCTTTGAGGCTGTTCTAGCCTCTTATTTGCAAGTCGTACATTTCCTAGGGCTGGGCGTGTGAACTCAAGGCCCAAGCGATTTGGTTTCCAGCAATTTCCTTCACCATTGGGGCGGAAGGGCCTTATTCATCAATGTGTAACCTTTGAAGGTGGGGAAAATCAGTTTGGCAAGGAGGCCATTCACATTTCTGGAATTATTAGTTTGCTGCTATACAATTCCAAACTTGTTTCAGACTTGTATTTATTAGCTATGCACTTCGGGTATGAGTTTCTTGTTAATGAAATGCAATGACAAATCTGATTTGAAATGCAATGATAAATCTGATTTGAAAGCTTATGGTATTGTCTCAGCATTTAGTTTATTTTGCAATTATTTGTTTATACATTATATGTTGCATTTACTTGGCAAAATCTTCATCAATCTCAAAACAAACAAACACTTTCAAGAGAACATACACAGGTAGTTTTCAGTTAGCAAATATCTCAGAAAGGGGTAGGATATCTCACATTTGTGGAGAATTGAAGAGAACAGACTCAAAGAAGCTTTTCAAAAAATACAACAAGAATCAAAGAAAGAAAAACACTGAGAAGTCCATAAATGACCAAAGTAAGTCAATGGGACTCCAAAGATTCTGAAAGATGCAATAGCAAAGAAGTGTGCTTGAAATTGCCAAAGGAGATCACTGAGACTATGAAGTACAAAAAGTTAAAACTACAAATTGGGAGTGATAAATATGCTCCAAGAACCACAAATAAAGCACACAACTAACACTAGAAATAGACCTACATATCAAAAGAAGATAAAGAAAAGATAAATTATTCAAACAGATAGACCCTAGACAGATCATTATATGCAAATCCATACAATACAAAATTATTATCTTGGAAAAGAATGTCTCATGTTGAGTATCAATTAAAAGGCAACCGCTGATAGAACCAAGGGAAGAGAGCAAGGCTCTAATCTAAAAAAGATGAACTAATAAATCGTGAGAAATACAAATTTTGTGAAGAGTGTGATTGTAAACACCAAACCAATCCTGCACCAAACCTTTTACAAAACAACTCCAAAACTACACCAACATATTTTAGAACACCAAAATAGAAACCAAACAGTTCTGCACCCATAGGCCCTAAATGGCATAAGGGACTTGCCATAAAGTTGGAAGCATCCCCGTCTACTCTAGTCTTTACCATATAGTGACTACTTGGTAATAGGACACACCAAACACAAACCATTTTCCTCCTTATTGCCATTGAAATTAACAGCGATAAGCAAAGCAACACATAAAATACTGTCATGTGGACTGCTCTTACCAGCTCACTAAAGTATGCACCTAGTAATGGAACATATTGCTTCCTCTTATTTTGGTCATAATAAGAATGATAAGCATAGAATCATGGAAAATACTCCACCTTAGCAACTATTTCTACTAGCCTAGTAAAAGCATCCCCAGCTTTGTTTGCATGTGTGAACTCTTTTCTACAAGATGAGAGTTCCAAGCATCTGATCTCCGTATACAAAGAACCTCCTATTATTTGAATTCAAATCATTAAATGTCAACACATTACACTACTTCACTTGGAAGCCAACAGCTAAACAAATCCTCCTGTCCTATTCTACTTAAAGACCCAGAATATTCTCCTCCCAATGTCATTGACTAATTTCCTGAAAATGTCTCTTGTATTCATGATAATTACATCTAATGGAGGGCACTCTTTTAGAAAATGGAGAAAATCTATTAACAAATTCACATGTAGTTACAACACAGGAACCCTGTTATTTGATCTCAATTCATTAATGTCAAGACATAATGATTATAATATTTCAACATTAAGTAGACAACAACTAAACAAAGCCTGTTGTCCTCTTTTATTTACATACATGGACCATTTTCCTCCGAATGTCATAATAGACTATTTTCACTAAAATGCCTCGCATACACATAATTGCTACATGTAAAGGAAGACAGTTTTAAACAAATTAAGGAAAAATGTTAACAAATACACTTGATTGTGGAACACATATCAAGTAAACGTGGCTTTTGATGCTAAACAAACATTTTCGTGTTTAAAGAAAATTACATTGATATTTTTTAGTAGAAATATAGAAAAGACAAACATTATTGAATATTTGAAATGGTAAACCAAATTCAAGTGGAGTTCCCAAAATGGTTTCATGTTTCAAAATAAAAAATACAGGCCTTTGCCAATAAATCCTAGAAGGTCCTTGTTTACTTTGCAAATTATGACATTGACAAAACATGGTCTAATCCCATCCTTGTTCCAAAAGATACAAAGCTTTCACATGCAGGCATCATTAACATGGTATATTTCATATTAAAAGATAAATTTATTTCTTTGGTTAACTTACGATCTCCTGAAACCTAAGGTATGAAAAGGAACACATTTTGAAAATTACAAGAAAAGAATCAAGCTTCCATATTTTATTGAATCATAATGTTTCCTCTCAAAAGAGTGCAAAGAGTATAAGATCATAACTTACAAGTTATACCATGCCATTCTGTATCTTTGTAATATTGGCTCACAGATTCAATATGAAGACCATAGGATACAAACTTAAAAATAACTTATACTATTTACCACATAAACACCATAAATCAATTTCTATACTTAATTACTGACTTGATAAAACTGAAATTTATTTGTCACTCAATAAAAATTTGCACATGCAAATAGTAAATGTCAATCAATTCCCTCTTGTTTATATAATTTACAAGCAATAGAGCCCACAAAAGATGATTTCTGCTAGTAAATATTTACAAGATAAACAAAATTCAAACATAACATGATATAGCAACAACAGTTTGATGATGCATCTAAGATTCTAAATCTCCATTTTGGTGTTAGAAACACATACATTAACCTTAATAGAATTCCCTGGTACCAACAGAATGCCACATTGATATGATTCTAATCAAACTCATATAACCCTAGGCCTGATATTTGCTGAAGCGGTTTCATACCCATGGGCCACATGGTTCAGCTATTGGCAAAAAAAATAACATTCAGTCTCCCAAATACATAAAATTAGTTCTTGTAAGCAAAGACTTACAAGGAACAGAGCTTGAAATTTTATTATAAGAAAAGGAATATATATATAAAACAATATTGAGGAGGATGGAATAACCATAAGAGAGTATATAATCTCAACATACACAAGAAAATGAAATGATGAAAAGATAGAGTTCCTATAATTTCTTTAATTATAGGATTGGTGACCATGTTTAAAATAAACAAAAGTTGAGCACCATATTTACAAAGAAAAAACAAAACAAACTTCACAATGAAACTTTATAAACCATGTCATTCGGAGTCATTATCCCACATACAAAAACATTGAGGACATTTCCATTGTGTAGATATAGATAATTAGGTGAACCACCTGAAAGGGTCACTTCCATCATCAAAAGGCCAGCCTGAATGCATCCAATTTACACCATCACTAGAATTTGAAGTTTTTGTGTGTGTACCTTGTGGATTGGAGTTTCACGATCGGAATGGTCACCAATTTAAGTTGAAGAAACTGTGCCTACCTTGATTGTGTCCACTAGTACCATGATGAGCAGAGCTGTTATCCCTCATGATAAAATATTGAGAAAAATATGAACAAAACAAATGCAACATCTATTTTATTGATCAAAGAGATTACAATTTTATAACAGGAGAGGAACTCAACAACTCCCTATAAATCTAGAATCTAACATGACAGCTAACTCAGATTTATTGACACCTAACTAAAACTAATTGACACAACTAAAACTCTTATTGACACATCTACAACAATTGATTGATAATACAAAAGTAAACTGCCAGCACTTACAGTCTTCAGTTATTCATTATTTTCTAACATCCCCTCTTAATGAATAACTTAAAATATCTCCAACTCTCACATGAGCACAACATTGCTCCTTTGAAATCCATGCACCACTCCTCCTCCAACACCATAAATGGAGGCATGTCAAGGAACCCATATTTCCTCTAACAACCTTTCTAAATTATGCTTTGATGATCTTAAATTATCTAACAATATCAGCAAATGCTATGTCACTTAACAACAAATTCAATCTCTCCTATTTTTGGTTTCTCGCATACTAACAATGGCAGCCTTTAAATCATATTCATCTACAACTGTTCCAATACTTCTATTGATGTCTTCATATGTTGCAAAAATAAGTCCTCTGCAAGGAAGATCTCATAATTGAAGACATGAAGAATAGCAGCTGATAACTCTAATGCTACAACATGATAGCAGGGGAACACAGACAGTCTGAACTCAACATGGCAGTCAATAATCATGCCCACAACACACTGAACAAAGAGCACAACCAGCAAAGGACTCCTATGCCATCGCAGATTTAAATCTACTCTGCCATAAACTTAGAATTAAATGGTTTATCTGCATGGAGTGGCCAAGCTACGGAGGACCAAATACAACAATAAATTTTCAACATGACAATACAAACAAAAGACTCTGCCTGCACATCCAACCACTACCTAAACTTTTCCTCTTCGTCTGATCACCTCCATTTCTACAAGAATCAACTCTCATATTCCTGGGAACTCCAATGATGGAGTCACACCTAGTCTAGCTCTGATACCATGATAAAATATTGAGAAAAATATGAACAGAACAAATGCAACATCTATTTTATTGATCAAAGAGATTACAATTTTATAATAGGAGAGGAACTCAACAACTCCCTATAAATCTAGAATCTAACATGACAACTAACTCAAATTTATTGACACCTAACTAAAACTAATTGGCATGACTAAAACTCTTATTGACACATCTACAACAATTGATTAACAGTATAAAAGTAAACTGCCAGCACTTACAGTCTTCAGTTATTCATTATTTTCTAACACCTCGTTGAGTTAATATTGGAATTATTATTGATATTAGTAGCCCTCCCACCTACAAGAGAACTAGTTCCAACAGATGAGTTCCTTGAATTGGCATTCCATCCTACTGTACATATATTACATATTTTTATGAAATGAAAAGGGTAACAACTATTCTACACATACAAAAATATTGTCTATAAAAAAATAATGAAACTAAAATGATCAAGGCATGGACATTACCTTGTCTGATAGTTTCTATAGCTGAAGTTGTTGCCTCAATCGGTGCAGTGTCTCTAGCTGTTGATCTAGGCTATTACTGTCCATTATTAGCACCATCTTTGTTCAGCAACACCTGACGACAAATTAGACATGAATTATGCTGGGTTAGCCAAGGGATAATGCAATCTGAATGAAAAATGTGCTTGCAGGGCATCTCTCTAACAGTGCTACCAATCCTGAAGGGCTCAGTGCAAATAGGGCAATTGGGATTGGATCAGATATGGTCTATAGTTACCCTAACTGTGGGCATGGCATCCACAACACTTGCAAGAGAATGGGGTTCCACACCTGTCATTCTGAGTCAATTGCTCAATGAGGAAATCAAAATTAGGCCCCACAAAGTAATCCCCAATTTTAACAGGCAACAAAATTAATGCAACCAGAGTTTTAACTCACAATACCATACCGAATGTTTGATGACTGTTCGTGTATAGCTGTATAAGATCTTATACCAAATGATTCTAATGTGTTTATTTGACAGGCTACGCAAAATGATTTCACTTTTCTCGATTGTCATACTTTATGTTGAAGACAAGACATAGCCAATGAATGCGAATATCGTGATGCGCATATAACATGTTAAAATAGAACTAGTTAAGAAGCAATACCTTGGTGAAACAATAACAGGGAGTTCGTTATCTTTTTGTGAGAATGACTCCAGGGAAACTGTGAGATTTTATTTCCATAAGATTTAAAAATATAAGCAAATCACAATAAGAGTAAAATAAGAGTAAAACGATGATTTATTTGATAATTATTTTTTGAAATATTTGTAGTTAAAAAATTGCATGTTTATTTTATAAAAAATAGACATAACTATATGTGGGAAAAATTAAAACATTTACATAAATAGAATTACTAATGATTAAATAAGTGATTTTGACCACAATAGTACTCCTAAAGGTAGGTACTAATAAGTTAACACCTTCCACAATGTACTATTTGTTAGAAAATCTAATATGGAGCATGCAATTAATGCACCAACCCCGTCAAAGATCTTCGTAGATCTCTTTCCTACTCCTCTTGACCAAAACAGTTATTGCACTTTGATGGCCCATTAGTTTCTATTAATGCTGGCCAGTTTCTTTTGAATGCTAGTAGTTGAGTTCAAATTTTGAGCGGCAGAATTTTGAAGACAAGGAGAAGACAAAAAGGAAGAATGAGAATGAAGAAAGTAGGGTGAAGAGAATAATGTGAACAACAACAACATACTAGTGTAGAGTAGAAGAATGTTTGTTGCAGCAGCATTAGGAAGAATACAACAGTGAGGAAGTATAGAGATTCAAGCTCCAGACACACACAGTAGTTAGTTAGTGGAATGAGCAGAGTAGCTCCAAACAGAGAAGGATAGTTGTAATGTCTAGCTAGCTCTAGAGAGGGCAGGAGTAGTAGGAATAGAAGGAAACAAAGCCATAGCTCTGAGTTGTATTTGTTTTTATGTAAAATAATTTTGTTGATAAATAGAAATCTTTGTTTGTGCATTTTTTGTTGTGTCCTCTCTCTCCTGTTTGTTTTTTCTTCCTCCTTTGAGTGGTATCTAGGCCATACCACTCCCAACAAATGGTATCAAAGCCTTAGGTTTGGCTGAGGTAGAGTTTTAGCTTTCTGGGTATTAACAGTCTCCCTTTGATTTAAAAAAAATGGCTAGAGGAGACAACAAGAGTTGACAACAACCACCTGTGTTTGATGGGAAAAACTATGATGTCTGGGAAAAGAAGATGAAGACCATCTTGGTTGCAAATGATTTGTGGGAACTTATGGTTAGTGGGTTCATAGATGTGACTGACCCAAATGCCTCTGTAGCCTTGTCTAATGCCCAGAAGAACCAGCTGAAGGAGACAAGAAGAAATGATGCAAAAGCCCTCAGTTTGATTGAGCTAACTATGCAAAAGAAGCATGATAAATATTGCAAAATAGTTACAAGGGAACTGACAAGGTGAGATCAGTGAAACTCCAGCTACATAGGAGAGATTTTGAGACTCTGCAGATGAAGGACAGTGAGTCTATTTCATATTTTCACAGAAGGGTTTCCACCTTGGTTAATCAATTGAGGATAAATGGAGAAACCATAGATGAGCAAAGGATTATAGAGAAAATCCTTAGAATTTTGCCCCCTAGATTTGACCCAATATTTATTACCATAGAAGAGACCAAAGACCTCTCAAAAATGGCACTTGATGAGTTGATGGGTTCTCTTCTTACCCATGAGCAGTGGCTAAATAGATCTGCTCCTTCTCTAGAGCAAGAATTCAAAGCACAAGGAAATGTGAGAGGCAAGGGAAGAGGAAGAAATGGCAGAGGAAGAGGTCAAAGAGGCAGAGGTAGAAGCAACTCTGAAAGAGGAGGCTCTAATAGTCAAGAGGAGGTCAGTACCTCCCAAACAGACTTCCAAAACAACAAGAAAAGTAGCAACTCCAACCAGAGGTATGGTAAGTCAAATGTGCAATGTCACTAATGTCATAACTATGGTCACTATGCAAATGAGTGCAGGAAGAAATAGTGTGACCAAGGGAGTCAAAATGCTAATGTGGCAAATGAGAACAAGGCTGAAAATGAAAATTAGTCTAAGGTCTTTATTGTGTACAACCTTGCTGAGCAGAGCAGCCCTGAAGTATGGTATTTGGACAGTGGATGTAGCAACCACATGAGTGGTAATGAAAATTTATTTGCCTCCATTGACAAGAGTGTCAGGTCTAAAATCATGATGGGGAATAGTCAAAAGGTTCCTGTCATAGGAAGAGGTGTCATCATAGTCCTATCCACACAAGGTGAAAGAATGTAGATCCATGATGTCTATTATGCCCCAGGCATTAAACATAACCTATTGAGCATTGGACAGATGGTCCAAAATGGTTATAGAATCTTGATGGAGAAAGGGGAGTGCATCATCTATGATAGGGATGGTAGTACAAAGGTCATTGCAATAGTGCAGATGACGAAAAATAGAATGTTCCCCCTTAGGTTGCAGTCCCCAGCACTCTGTGGAGCTGCACCTATCAAGTTCCAAATGGCTCTAGATGGATCTGGAGTCAACCAGATGGTGTCTATAGTAGTGGCTTAGTAGTCAACCTTCAAGACAGTCATCCAAGACCCATCCAAACTTTGGCATTTAAGGTATGGGCACTTGAATTTTTTTGGTTTAAGTCTTTTATCCAAAAAAGGCATGGTTAGAGGGCTTCCAACAATTGTTGAGCCTGATAGGAAATGTGAAGCTTGCATTTTAGGAAAGCAGCATAGGCAGCCTTTTCAATCAGGGCATTCTAGGAGGGCAAGAACACCATTGGAGCTAGTGCATTCAGATTTATGTGGCCCCATGAAGACCCCCACACTAGGTGGGAATGTATATTTCATGACCTTCATTAATGATTACAGCAGAAAGACTTGGGTTTATTTATTGAAGAATAAATCTGAAGCATTTGAGAAGTTCAAAGAGTTTAAGGCCTTAGCTGAGAGGCAAAGCGGTCATTATATCAAGGTCCTTAGAACAAACAGAGGGGGAGAATATGTCTCCAAAGAATTTTTGAATTTTTGCAAGTATGAAGGCATTCAAGAACAGTTCACAACAAGGTATACTCCAGACAAATTGGAGTTGCTGAGAGGAAAAATAGAACCATCACAGAGATGGCAGCAAGCATGCTGAAGGCAAAGGGATTGTCAAATGATTATTGGGATGAGGAAGTCGCAATAGCAGTATACCTGCTAAATAGAAGTCCCACAAAGGCTGTATAGGATAGAATTCCACAAGAGGCATGGACAAATGACAAATTGAGTGTGGAGCACCTACCAATTTTTGGGTACATGGCATATGCATTAGTGCCTAAGGAGAAAAGATAAAAGTTTGATGACCAAGGAGAAAAGTGCATCTTCATTGGGTACAATGAAGAATCCAAAGGCTACAAGCTTTACAACCCTATCACAAATAATGTCATAATCAGTAGGGATGTTGAATTCATTTTCAATGAATCATGGGATGGCACAATTGACACCACCACAAGTATCTCAACAACGATACCCAAAGATGATGAAGAAGGTGGAAATGAAGGTGGAACTTCCAGCAGTGAAGCAGATTTAGCACCGAAGCACTCTGGATCCAACTATGGAGCTCTCTGAAGCCATCTCCAAAATAGTTCAGATTCAACCAGTTCAAGATTGTAGCAGCACAATCAACTCTAGAGCACTTCAGAGTGAAGCAGCAGTAACTCCAGAAGTAGTTCAGATCCTACTCTCACATATCTAATGCTAAGAAAGACAAGGAGCATGAGGGAGATTTATGAAGACACAAGGTATGATGATTTAGATGAAAATCTGGACTTTGCTTTGTTCTCTCATGGTGATCCAATAGATTTTAAAAGGGCTATGAAAGAAGAAAAATAGTGTAAGGCCATGGATGAAGAGTTGAATGCAATAGAAAGGAATGAGACATGGGAGTTAACATCCTTACCCAAGGGTAAACAGGTTATTGGAGTCAAGTGGGTCTATAAGAACAAGAGTACTACTGAGGGAAAGATTGAAAGGCATAAAGAAAGGCTAGTTGTTAAGAGATACAAATAATAGCCTGGAAGAGACTATGATGAGACCTATGCATCAGTTGTAAGGTTGGAGACCGTGCGGGTAGTCATAGCAATTATAGTCTAGCACAAGTGGAAGGTATATCAAATGGACATCAAGTCAGCGTTCTTAAATGGAGTGTTGAAAGAGGAGGTGTATGTGGAGCACCCACCTAGCTATGAAGTCCCAAGGCATGAAGATAGGGTATACAGGCTCCAAAAAGCTCTCTATGGGCTTAAGCAAGCACCACGGGCATGGTGCAATAGAATTGATTCATACCTTTTGAATAATGGCTTTAGCAAACGAAGTAGTGAGCCCACGCTCTACATCAAATCTGTCAATGGTGAGATTTTAATTGTTGTTTTGTATGTAGATCATCTAATTTTTACTGGGAATAGTAATCTCTTCATTGCTGATTTGAAAGAAGTGATGAAGACAGAGTTTGAGATGACTGACCTAGTATTACTGAGATATTTTCTTGGCATTGAGGTCCAACAAACTGAGCTTGGCATATTTATTTCACAAACTAACTATGCCAAACAGATTTTGAAAAGATTTAAGATAAAGAACAACAAGCCTGCACCAACACCAACAGCTACAGGTCTGAAATTGAGTAAGGAGGACAGCATCAATGAAGTGAACCAAACCCTCTACAAGAGTATGGTTGGAAGTCTAATGTATTTGACTACTACAAGGCCTGATTTAATGTATGTGGTAAGCTTGATATCTAGGTTCATGGAGAAATCCTAAGGACACACACTGGCAAGCAGGAAAGAGGATCCTAAGGTATATCAATGGCACACAAGGCTATGACATATTGTACACCGCATCAAGTGAGTTTGAGTTGGTTGGTTACACTGACAGTGATTGGGCAGGAAGTGTAGATGATAGGAAGAGCACATTCAGATATGTGTTCCACATGGGTTCAAGACCCATTTCATGGGCATCAAAGAAGCAGCCCATAGTTTCTCTCTCCACAACAGATGTTGAATACATAGCAACAAATATAGCAGCATGTCAGGCTATTTGGTTAAGAAGAATCCTTGCAGATTTGAATGAACAGCAAGAAGATGGTACAACCATATTTTGTGACAATGTTTCCTCCATAGCCTTGATGAAGAATCTAGTCTTCCATGGACGAAGCAAACATATTGAGATTTGATATCATTTCATAAGGGAGTTAGTGGAGAATGGAGAAGACAAACTACAGTTTTGTAGGTCTGAGCAGCAGTTCGTTAATATATTTACTAAGGCACTATCGAAGGAGAGCTTTGAATGCCTGAGAGATAGCTTGGGCATTGTGGATAGCTCCAGATTTCAGCTCTGGAAAGAAAGCTCTAGTCAGTTTCAGACAACTATAGATAGCTCCAGAGACATAGAATGAAAGTGGTATGTGGCTCCAGATTAAGGGGGAGTGTTAGAAAATCTAATTTGGAGCATGCAATTAATGCACCAACCTCATTAGAGATCTCCATAGATCTCTTTCCTGCTCCTCCTGACCAAAACAGTTATTGCACTTTGCTGGCCCGTCAGTTTCTATTAATGCTGGCCAGTTTCTTTTGAATGCTAGTAGTTGAGTTCAAATTTTGAGCGGCAGAATTTTGAAGACAAGGAGAAGTCAAAAAGGAAGAATGATAATGAAGAAAGTAGGGTGAAGATAATATTGTGAACAACAGTAGCACAGTAGTGCAAAGCAGAAGAATGTTTATTGCAGCAGCAATAGGAAGAATAAAACAGTGAGGGAGTATAAAGATTCAAGCTCCAAACAGCTCCAGACACGTACAACAATCAGTTAGTGGAATGAGAAGAGCAGCTCCAAATAGAGGACAGTTGTAATGTCCAGCTAGCTCCAGAGAGTGCAGTAGTAGTAGGAATAGAAGGAAATAGGGCCATAGCTCTGAGTTGTATTTGTTTTTATGTAAAATAGTTTTGTTGATAAATAGAAATCTTTGTTTGTGCATTTTTTGTTGTGTCCTCTCTCTCCGGTTTGTTTATTCTTCCTCCTTTAAGTGGTATCTAGGCCATACCACTCCCAACATTATTGGCTAAGCTTTATTGGATTCACCTTTGAAAATTAATTTGAGTAAAATTAGGTTCATGAATTTTTTAAAGTAATGAATTTGAGTAAAATTGGATTCACCTTTACACTTAGATTTTTATAGTAATGATATCATTTGTGTATTATTTTAACATGATTTAGTTGAACTTAGAATCTTGTTTGTTGAAGGAATCATTACTACTATTTTAAATTAGTTTTTAGATGATATTTAGATAGATATGTTGAAGAAGATGAATGAGTATTACATGAACCATGGATTAGAAGATTAGCATGCAATAATTTGAGTTCATACTTTCTAATGCTTACACACAAATTCAAAAAGTTGGCATATTAATTGAACATTACCTTATCTCTAATCACTAGAAACAAGTTATCAATGAATAATCCTTATAATTCATCTTTCATTGGTTTATTTTTCATCTTTTCAAGCAATGTTTGGAATTGTAGCACAACCATTAATCCTTTCATTTGGTCCTTGCCTACATTGTATTAATTTTTCAAAAATAACTCTTAGACCATGATTCAATTGAAAATGTCTACAAAAGAATTTGCCAATTTGGCATATGAATAATAGATCTATGTGGCAATGAGAAGAATCAATCAACAGCATAATCCTTTAGTGTACATAGAAAGATTTTTTCAATCAGCCTATTGTTGAATGTTGTTATGTAAGTCTTTGTTTCACCTTTACCACCATATAATTCAAATAGAGGTGTCACAAAGCCCTTTGTAGAAGGACATGCTAACATGTTGTAAGATAATTTGGATTATGAGTTAATATATTAGGCAAATCCTTTTTACTAGTGGAAGGGAGATTTTTAAGCCAAGTCTTAACCTCACTAAGCTCTCTCATGATGCTTTGAAGTGAAGGTTGGGCAATGTTGGAAGAATGAGTACTAGGAATATGTGTAGTGATGGGTTTAGTATATATGGCTTCAGATGGAATAGTAGAGGAAGGAATAATAGGAGGTGGATGTGAAAGAGTGTTAGGATTAGGTGTGATACTCACCTTGGAAGTCCTTGAGACTAATGTAATTAATTAGTCATAGTCAAGTAAATAACATGTATGATCTCCAAGAATCATGGAGTTGGAAAAATGGAATACCCATGTCAAGGTGGAGATAATATTTATTTGTTATTTATTATTTATTATTTATGGAATGCCCATGTCATTTGAAGAAGTACTCACAACTACATATTTAATTGTGCTAGTAGAAGCATAAATAATAATGCAGGTAGACTTGTTGCAGACTTGAAGTTCATGTGGAACAATCTAGAGGCTTGGTTATGTTAAGAGAATGTTCTACAATACTACAAGTTGAAAGAATTGGTTAGATGGTTGTATTTATTACCACAAGCTTATGGTTGGTAGTGATGGTTATACAAGAAGAAATGAATACATTGGCTATAGTTAGTAATTTAACTATTGATATTTAATGTTTAATGTAACATATATAGTCATATATAATAGTTATCCACATGGAGGCATCATGTTTGGTGATATATGTGATATATTGATTTTATGATATGGCCAACTTATAGCTTTACGACTCTTGGTATTCCATTGGTTCGTTGGATAGTTAGACAATTGGTATTCTGTGATGATGCATATACCTATCTACTCATGTGAATGGAGAATGGTTGGATTGTGAATAGTTAGGTGTTGGATGTGAGAAACATAGAAGAAAAGTATGCTATAAGCATGTAGATATCAACTCTATCAAAGGAATTCTTCTATTAAATCAATGGATTCTAAATAATATAATGGTTTAACTATCTTTTACTAGTAGGTTTTCTGGCATAAGGGTTTCTAACATAAAATCTAGTGTCCCATATTGTTTCTTTTGGTTTAAATACTATCACATGAGCTTTCTTAAATGTTACTAGATAGATAATACATTTGTATCATTGTCTTTGAAATTGCTCTGCCTTAATCTTCCAATAAGTAGTATCAGCTCTAGCCTCCACCACTCTTTTGTCAGATTCCAGGTAAGGTGAATAGTTGTCTGATGATGATGGCAACCTATCCTTATAAATGGCAACTTCTTGCCTCAATTTTTTGTTCTCTACCATGTATGCTTTATTATTCCTTACCAATCGCTCAATTTGAGCCTTTGTGAATCTCGCAACATTTACATTTAGATCGGCAGTATCCATTGGGTCAGTGTCCTCAACTCTTTGCACAAAAAGATGGCCAGAAGCCTTATTTGGGTCATTAATTATAAGAGGCCTTTTATTGGGTGGGTACAAGGCTCACATCAATAGGGTAGCATTATCTAGATCAAATCCTGACCCAGAATAAAAATTTTCTACTCACTCAACACTCAACTGTACTCTTTTTATCCTAATTTCTTTTGAAACTGTCAAAGACAATGGCTGAAGTCATGTCCCATCCAGATACCAACAAGACTCCTTCTTCAAGCAGTGCTCTTCCCTTTTCTAGAGTTATATTCTCCATTTCTTTATCAATTTCTGTTTGGACCTCCTTTAATGCCTCAGCCTCCACTTCAGGAGTGATGTTCTTCATTTTCTCCCTAGCCTGTTTGCCTTTGTACTCATACAAGAAGGCTTTGAATTTAGGGGTTTTAATAAAATCATCATCTAAGACAAATCTTTTGCTTGCCATGTGTCTGATATCATCTGACAGTTCATCGGGAGCTTCCATCGTAACAGATTCTCTCTCCACAGGGGGCTCATATTTGTTAACCATAGGCTGGAATGCCTACAATTCTTCATCCTCATCCTCACTTTTCTCTTCTTATTGTTCAATGTCAAAGTTAATGTCAGGTGTAGGCTATGGGGATAGATGGTTGAGAGGAGCTTCATATTCAACTTGTGTATCTCTGATGCTCTTACTTCTTCTTTCAAAAACCCACAAGGGTACATTTTCAGTCAATGTTGCCTCATTGGCAACCAATTTTTCCAATCTTGAGATAGGATCACCAATCTCAATAAAGGCCCCTTTATACATAGGATTATTTGACACTCTCCATGATTCTGCCAGCATTACCCTGTGATACTTATTTCTCCTTTCAATGGCAGAATTTTCATCAACATTCTTGATTAGATCATCATCTACAAAAAGAGTATGCTGATATCCTTTCAACTTCTTATTGACTTTGACACTATTTATGAAATGCTCAGAGTCAAAGTTTTCTCTTGCATTTCCTGATGGTATTTCGAAATGATCTAATTTCTTATCAATTGCTTCATACCCCTTTTTAGAAAATGCAGTAAAATCTCCAAAATGTAAAGTACCCGACATAAAAGATTGTTTATTGTGACATTTCAAATGCATAAAATCGGACTAGGCCAATTGCCTCACAATTTCTAAATAGGCAATTCTATCAGGGAAAGTCTTTGGAAGCAAGAGTGGCGCTCCTTCATACCCAAAAACTCTAATTTTTGTGCAATCACTACATAGGCATACCAATCACCCCAGTTGTGATTGATTTTCTTATCTTTATCCATATCCTTAGGTCTAAGAAAATTTTGTATAGCAGGTGACAAATTATAATTACATGGGTGACCCAGCAAACCATATAGTAGCTTCACAAAATACTCTTCAAAGTACAAGTAGTGTGATTTATCACATCTACTGTCCCAGATAGCTGTCCACATCTATATGGGTTTAATGTTTCCATCCCAATCCAAATCTCTAACCCTGAGACAATCATTCCATAGACCTATGTTATGTCCTTCATACAGAATAAGATGCATAAACAAGGAATAGTGCATGAACTTAACACCTCCCTTCTCAATTTTTGCAGCAACCAAATCATTATGAAGATCATTTGTAGATACTCAGCATAATTTGATGGTCGAGCCTCTTGGCTCTGCACATCTGTAGTCAAAACCATTGGTGTCACTTCCATGAATGCAGGGGCATCCAAGCCTAACACTTGACAAACATAATAGTAGGTGTATTGAAAATATTTGTCAAATAAGTCAACAGAATATGGGGGATCTTCTACCCCAGAAAACACTCTGAGCTGATTTTTTTCATCATGAGGCCTATGAAATGGCATCCTCCACCTCCTATAACTATTACTCAAATTGTGATATTCATTTAGGAGGTCCTTAATCTTGAACCTCATGTCGAGACTAGTATCCAATTGAAATACCATGGATATATAATCCCTAGTGATAGGGATAAAGGCGGTCCCATCTTTAAGCTCAATCATATGAGTCTGTGGATTGTATCTATCTACCATCACTTTAAGTAATTCCACATTTACAAACACATTAGGCACTACTAATTTCCCCAAGTTTAACCTCCATGGATTTGAAACAAGTTTATGTCTATACATTTTCCTATAGTGATATATAAATAGGTCATACCCTCTTATCAGGGTCCATGAGTCACCTACTCGTTTGTTCACATCTTCCAAATTTTCAGCTTGGGGGTTCAATTGGGCATTTCTCCTAGACCTATGTCTAGAACCTGGACATTGGTTCATCAAATCCTAGTTCAAGTGCCTCTCTTTTGTTTTTTGCCTCTTTTAAGGGTTCTCAATTACGTTTTCCATGATAGAAGAAGAGAAGCTATATTTTTGTGTTTATACTTCAACGAGTCTATGTATACTCTTCAAATTTAATCTTGACCTTGGGGTACTTACTTGAATGAGCTTCTTCTGGTTATTGAATTGCTTCCCTTAGCCACTCACTGCCTTGGTTTTCCTTGATTACTTAATGATTTAAAAAATCCTCTTGGAGATTGATTTTACTACACTTGGCTCTGGTTCATTGATGGCATCTTGTGGAGAATTTCATATCAGCAAGAGTAATTAATTCATTTGAATGTGAGCCATTTGATCTATGCCAAATAGTCTTGTCAGTAGCTCATTGGGATGACCCTTTTATGTTCTTATCAATATCTTTCTCTTCCCCCGATGTTCTTTTATTCCTTTTATTTCCTTCAGGATTTCAAAATGACCCTAGATGGCATCATACCAATATCATGACTTCCTCCCAAAACCCCTTTTATGAATAGTCTCTTTGATATTTGATTGTCTCTTCGATGTCTCTTTGCTTATTATATCATTCACTTTTTCGAAGGGACTAGGTATCACCTCACTCCAACATCCTAGAGTCTCTTTGAAATACTTTAAATGTTTTCCTTTATTCATAAATGTCGTTGGCTTATCAGTGGGACTGGAAATCATGTTACTCTGATATTCTGGAGTCATCTTGAAATGTTTTAGTTACCCTTTATAAAATGCTATCGCTTTATCGGCGAGACACATTTAAGTGTCACATCGATATACATCTATCTCTTCGATATGCTTTTGGTGTTTTAGGAATATCGAAGAGACCCTTAAATGACTCATCCTGGTATTTCTCAGTCTCTTCGATCTTTCAGTCCATTCAATTTTTTGATGTTAGCCCGATATGCCAATGAGTTTAATGTTTATGTCCCTTTGATCTTTCGGATTATCGAAGAGACTCCAAAGTGAGTCTCCCTGATATGGTGGCTTCTAATTGATATCCTTCATATCACTTATTGAGGCGACTATAAGGTGGGTCTTAGCGATACATAAGTGTTTTCCGATATGGGTTTTTCTTTTAGGGAGAAGGTGAAAAGACATGAATTTATTAGGGTTAAGACTCTGGGTCGAATGGATATATTCTTTTGAGTGGGGGAAAATTTAAAATGGTATTTTAGGGAATAATATTATGGCATGAAATGGATTTTTTATAAAAGTTTTGGGGTTAAAATTTTGTTCCAACAGGATCAGTGAAGTAGAATGATAGATAATACTCTTTCTTGGACATATTACCGTAAGGAAATAATACTATTGTTTTGGGTCCTTTGGATATGAAGTTTTGATGTCAAAACGGAAACATTTGCATTGATGGGTATGACTCTGTTGCCCTGATAAAGCACCGATCTGGAGCATATTTGTCCAAAGGTCTAGGAAACCTAATAATTTAAAGACGAATCATTTGAATCATTTTATTTTTGTGTTTTGTTTTAGTTTAGGTGCTACATGTTCTTAGATTTAAATAGTCAAGATAATCTAAGAATATTGTCAGTCTAGGGTTAATCTTACAAATCTTGGTGCAAATATATGAGAACATTCTGCCTAGTATTGAAAAGCTATATCTATTGACTATGAATAAGGGAATACCCCCTAGGTGTGGTAGAACCTAAAGTGTAGGGGAGACATGAGATAATCTCCCACTCTATTGGCCATGTCTCTCATTAAATTTGATCATAAGAACTGGCAAATCTTTAGAGTTTGATGTGTGTAGATTTGGGAACCAACAGAATTGGTGACTCTACTGGGGAAGGCTTAGTTATCCATTTGAAAAGAGTCAAGACATTATCATGATTTGATCATCAGGGTAAGATATTGAAGGTATTCATACCTGGAGAAAGATTTTGTTGTAGCATGTTTAAAGGCTTTTAAAAGTGCTCTACTGGTGAATTGAATCCAGAATACAATTGATCAGGTGGAAGCTTTTGGCTTTTTGGTGTTTTTTCCTCTTTGGAGAGGTGGTGACTCTATTGTTGAACCTATTTGAAGCTACAATATATTCCCAGGTACTTCATATTTTTCATTCAATATGATTAGTTTAGAACATCATTCCTAGTCATAGTCTCAGAAGTTGTTCTCTGCTGAAAGATACAAAGCTCTCAATTTTAATGGTATTCCTGGATATCCAAATATTGTTCCTAGTGAAGTTACAAAGTACTTGTCAAAATATAGTGGAAAGACTTCTGAATCTGTAAACCAACATCTGCAAGATTTCTATGATTTGATAGGAGATTATGAGATTGAGCTTGAAGATGTTGTCATGAAACTTTTTGTTCAGTCATTGAAGGATGATGTTAGGGATTGGTTTTTAGATTTACCTTTGTGTTCTATTTCTTCAAGGCTAGATCTTGAAGTTGCATTTTTTAGAATAGTTTGGTATACGGACTGATGTGATTTCAGTAATTACAACATAATTTATTCAAGCATTCAAAAGGAAAAGGATGAGTTGGTTCCAGCCTTTAACCTAAGGTTTTGAAAATTGCTCAAACATATTCCTGAATATATGAGACCAAATGATGCATTGTACCTGGTAGCTTATCTTGCTGCATTTGATGAGGAAATGAGTTATTTGCTGAGAGACAAAGGGCTTGCTACACTTCATCAAGCTTATAAAATTGCAATGGATATTAAAAATAATCAGAAATATGGAATGCCCATAGGATACATGTTTGCAAATTTTGGTTATTGTAAAGCATCTTAAGTAGAAGAGTAATGTAAAACAAAGAATCAAAATGGTTTTCAAAATGAATGTATTTATGTTGTTCCAGTTTGTTCATCATTGCCTCATGTGAATCACAAAGAGTCTCAAGCAACTTGTGAATAGAATGCAAGTACTACTGATCCTAAGTTTTTTGTTCAACCATTACTTGATTTGAAGAAATAAGAAGGATAATCACCCTATGCTCTGTATACACGATTCATGAATACTTTGTTAGAAATCCCAGAGTATTGCAGACCTAAGGATTCTTTATGTGTTGATTTGTTCTGTGAAGTTTATGAATCAGGTTTGAGCACTTTGCCAAAGGAACTGAAGCCTCATAATCTTGATCAAATATTTGCTTGGATTGGGATTATGGAAAGAGCCAAAGGTGATTATGCAAGAAGAGTTATGTCTTAGAATACTAATAGTGGTTATGAGCAAAGTCATGGCATAATGCATAAAGATGAAGAAATTGTGTTAGAAAATGAAGGCACATCCTGCAATGATAAGAATGAAGGTTGTGATCAGCCCATAAGAGAGAGATATGCAAATGCAAATTGCATACACCATTAGATAAAGGATATATTTGAAGTTGTATCTTGCAGCAGTGTTGTTAAAGAATCAAAGGAATACATAGATATCAGGTATGATGGATCAACTTCTAATAATAATATTGAGTATGATGCATTCATAAGTGAATATGTCCCAGTTGTTCATGATATTTTATATGAAGCAGAGATGGAGGTTTTTGTTTTGCATGAACACCTAACACTTGCTCATCTGTGAAGGATCCATTAGGTGGTCAGTTTTGTATGGATGATGAATATGTTGGCTCTTCTATTAATGTTGATCATTGCCATAATATGGAAATGGAAGTATTTACTTTCAATGATAAATGCATTAGTGAAGGAGCATACTCTGTTGAGGGTGGACAAGTTTTAGATGTTCATATTGATACAACAGAGGATAGTATTGACTGTGATATCCATGGTAAGGGTAATTATGAATCTTTTGACAATGGGCCATATTCTAAACTTTTCAAGCCTTTTGAAGTATTCCAGGTGGAGTTTAATGATGAAATTGTTGAACACAATAATGATGGATATGAGGATGTTTCTAAAAGTGAACTCCTTTATCCTGCTGGTCATGATAACTGTGAGTATGACAAATTCTCAATTGATTATGATTACTTGTATGAGCATGTTTTTCAAATTTTTACTTCAGGGTTGAAAGGTTTATATGAATATGAAAGTCAGTGTTCAGCAGAGCAAGTGGAAATGTTGCCTGTGTTTGAGTATTTCATGTTCAATAAAGAAGATAACCTACAACAATGGTCATTAGAGATGCCTTATGATTGCTTCAGATTTGATATAGAGGTTAGAGATGAAGCCAAATTTTATGATACTAGTCACCTAGTGTGCCAGGAAACAGTTTATTTCTCATATCAAAATGATGGATATCTAAGGATGGATAATAGTGATTTTGTTGATAAAAGGTATTGCAAACATAGGAATGATATATTTGACACACATTTTTTGTGCCTATCATTTCTTGATGTTGATATGAGTAAATTGATAGTGGTACAATCAGAAACATGGTGGTATGCTTCTTTGATAGCAACCTTGAATATAGTTCTTCCAAATTGAGCTCAAGTCTATCTAATGAAAATAGGATATTTGACAAAAGTAAATATTGGTTTTTCATTTTTGGGGCCCTGGGGCCACCAAATAAAGTTTGAAGATATGGTTTTTAATATGATGGAGTAGTTACACATCGTCTCAATGGATTTGGCACATGGTCTACAGCTCAGAGCTAACTGGAATCTTGCCATGCCTGCAAGAGGCATGCATCCCTGGTGCAGGTGCACCAAGGAGATCATATATGTCTTGTTTGTCTTCATGTGATTCATGTTGTTTTGCTTCAATAAGGTCTTAGAAGACCATTCACTTGATTGTAATAAGGACTAGGTCCAAATTTCCTCATATTGCTGTCATGTAGGAGGCAGTCACATTTGTAAGCCTTCCTAAGGCATATAGAGACAGTCTTCATGATTGTAAGCCTTGCTAAGGCATGTCAAGGAGTCTAAGGTGGTGTCAAGGAGTCTAATGCCTAGTTCAAGGCCTAATTGCATTGTAAACCTATTTGGAGGCAGTGTCAAGCCCAAACAACCAATGTAAACTCTGTTAACAATTAGAATTAGTTGTTGCAGTTAGAAAACAGGGCAGTCTGATGGTTACTACATAGTCCCATCGACCCCAACTACCTTCTAACTGTCCAAAGGTATTGTAGAAGGCTTCTTAAAGCCCTGCCATGATGGTTGTAAACAGAGAAGACTTTTGGTGCAAGAAAAACGATAAAGAAACTCAGATTTCCTATTTTTTCTGTGTAAACCCACTGTTGCAGCCTGTGGTACTCTTTTGTATGGCAGTGTCATAAGGCATGAGTTGGTGGGATAATGGAGGTATGAAATAAGACTCTTTTGCATTTGGTTAGAGGTCTTGACACTATTTTGTGTGTGATTAATCTATAGTTCTCTAAAAATTGTCCGCCATAAACTAGACTAGGGTTTTGATAGAAATCATGCATTTTATTGCCATTCCATTGATTTGATTCACTTGTGATCAATGGGATGGATTGTAGTAGGTTTTTATTAGCATGTTATGATGGATTTTTGGTAGGAAATTTGAGAAGGAGAAGATTTCTTTGAGGAAACCTAACATCCTCATGTGTTAGGCAATGTCTGGAGGCATAGTAAAGAACAAAAGAGGACCAATCAGTTGCAGTCCATGTTGGAACCCCAAAACCCACATAATCCTTAGTTTTAACATGAATACTAAGTGCTCAAATCATTGGTTGGGTTCTGTGCATGAATTTTAGAGGGGTCTCTTTGTATTTTAGGCCTAATTGGAGCTCTAGGTCATTGAGAGGAGTTATAGGTTGGGGTATACCGTCCAAAACAACCCATCCCCAGTTTTGGATATGTGATAGGGAGCCCAAATGGGTATCCCCTGATTGTCCAAGATCTATATTTGAAGGTCTGCAACAAAAGTTATTCATGATTGTTCTCTTTTTTAGGGTTACAAGTAATTTCTTAGGTTTGTGAAGGAAGTACTAATTCTGAGTTTGGTCTACCTTTGCCAATGATTGGAATGGGTCCCATAGCATGTCTAGTCAACCTTTTCATGATGGTTTTAGAACTATTAACTGTTGTTCCCACTTTTGTATAATGATCATTAAATTTGGGCTTTAGAGCATGAGTAAACCTTGTCATTTTGTCAAATCCTTCTACCTAGCCAAGTGACTCTACATCAATCCCCAAACATGAGCCACTAATGGCACCTTCAAATTTTGCAAATTTGAAGTGCCTATATCCTCTCAATGTGTTGACAGAGGTCAGGTCAGCATACTGCTAAATCTACCCTGGAGCCCATCTTCGTTGATTAAAATTTTTCAACTCAGAGGTCATCTTGCAAATCCATGTGGTACAATGTTTCTTGGTACATATGGTAGTGTGCATGTTCATTTTCGCACTTCCAGGATGAGTTTTGATGGGCTATTTAATTCTTTTCTGACTGCGACTGGGCTAGATTTGGTATTCTGGAAGGTTGTAAATTTCACAATTCTAAAGGCGATCCATTTCTTGTTTTGGTCTAAGATATCTCCAATTCTATTTTCATAAAAATTAGATTTCATATGATGCATTATTTTAATGTATTTCAGTTGTGGTGAACACGTCCAGTAGGTCAGTTTACAAAGGAGGTCCCAAAAATCTTTTGGCGATGCAAATTTTGAGGAGATGGGTATGTTTTAAATAATTAATTATGGCCCTACACAAATTTTCACGACCTTCGGATGCCCAATGTGCTCGCAGTGAAGATGTGTCATTTGCCCACGAAGAGAAATTGATCATTTGCCAATTTTCTAAAGTTAGAATATACATTTTTTGAAATTTTATTGGCAAAATAATGTTTTGAATAAATGAATATTATAAAATAAACATTATATCATAATGTTTAAACTTTACAAATACAAGAATAAAGGCAAAAATGGGTTGAATGCACAAGCCCACAGCCCACTCTGCTTTTCATCCAAACGGGTGCACTTGTGTGCTTTGGCTCTCCTTGGGCAGATTTTGGTCAGAGATTCATTCTAGGAGTGTAGATTGGTCTCCTATCATCTCCACGGAGGTTTCCCTGGAGCCTTTCTAGTCAAGATTCAAGTAGAGACATTGCAGGATGAAAATTTTTCACGTTTTTAGCTTTGGGGTAGATTTTTGAGGTCGTATATGAGCTGCAAATGATATTTTTCACTTCCGAAATGATGCCAGGACTTATTCTCATGTGTTGGTGATGCAGGAACTTTCAGAGATCATAACTTTTGACTCGGATGTGGGTCAAGATTTTATGGGTGGATGTGTTATGAGGTGGACAGTGGTTTCACAACCGACCCTAGTGGGTTGGACCCCCGTCTTGGCACTTTTTCAGGGCTTGAAACTTTCATCTTGGCCCTCAAAATAGCAATTTAGTTTTTTTTCTAGAATTTTAAAAAGTTGCTTTTGTAATAAATCGAAACTCATGTTTTGAATTTAGAATATTAGTTGGCATTTCATCCTACCTTAGTTCTAGGAAGCTTTTCAGAAAAAATAGGATTTTTAAGATATGACTATAAAATTACCTAAAATGGCAAAATCTGACAATTGTCGAAATCTACCAAAAAAGGTAATTTTTTTTATTTTTTTGTTTTTCTTGGATATAAGAGAGTTTTCTCTCATTGTAGCAGCAGAGTTGATGAATAGAAGTTTTTTTATGTTCCAATCTTCAAATCTTTGGCTCTCACATGATTAATGGCAAAATAGTATTAAGTGTATATTGTGTGCTGCATCATCTGGTATTAGAGCAGGAAGATGGTTGGGAGAGGAAGAGGAAGAGGCGGTCTTGCCCAGATGCATAGAGAAATGCAAAATCTACAAAGGCAAATAGCAGAACTTACAACACTGATGGAAAACTAAAGACTGGGTAGAGGAGGAGATGAATCTGATGAAGAGATAGGTCGAGGAGGTGCAAATCAAGATACAGAACATGAAGAAGAAGAATTAGAAGGCATGAGTTTTGAAGAGAGGATGCTCAAGACCTTAGAAGGGAAAAATGAAGGGATCAAGGTAGATGTTTAAGATTATGTAGGTAGTCTTAAACCAAAGGAGTTGATAGACTGGTTGAATGACATGAGAAATTTTTTTGAATGGAAATCCATGACAGAGGAAAAGAAGGTGAAATTCACATGCACCAAATTAAAGATTCATGCAATGATTTGGTGGGATCATCTTCAAAAGGAACGAACAAGAAAAGGCAAGGATAAGATCAGAACATGGAATAAAATGGAGAAGTTAAGAGAAAAATTTTTGCCCATAGATTATGTGCAAACCCTTTTTCGTAGGTTTCAAAATTTAAAGCAGAACCTCTCTTCTGTACAAGATTATACAAATGATTTTTATATGTTGTCTATACATATAGAACATCAAGAAACTGATGAACAAATGGCTGCTCGATATGTGAATGGCCTAAAATTCTCTATTCAAGATGAATTGAGCATGCATCGACTCAACAGTATGGAAGAGGCTTACCAATTGGCTCTAAAGGCTGAAGAAAAATAAAACAAACAATACTATCAGAGGAATAGAGAAGGAAGAAGGGGTACATCAACCCCATTTCGAGGAGGTTCGAATTATGGTAGGGGAGAGTCATCCCATGGATTGGAAAAACAAGTAGACACTCGACAAGATCCTCTGAATCAAGAATGAGGAAGGGGATTTCAAAGAGGTCGAGGTTATGGTAGTGGTAGAGGATGGGAAAACTAGAGAAGGCTTTTCACTTGTTTCAGATGTGGAGAAGAAGGTCATAGGGCATTTGAATGCTCAAATTATAACATGCAAGAAAGAAATCAAGGAGGACAACCTAGGGTGAACCTAATTGAAATGCAACATGAAGTGGAAGGGATGAAACTAGAGGTTCCACCAGATGTGGGAGGAAGTCTCATGATGAGAAGAGCAATGGTGATTCTAGAGAAGGAGAAAACACAAGCCAAAAGATCTGATGGTTCATGGCTTCAAACCAATATCTTCAAAACTAGATGCACTACGGGTGGCAAGGTATGTCAAGTTATTGTGGATAGAGGTAGTTGTGAAAATATGGTTTCTAAAGAAATGGTAGAAAAATTGAATTTACACTGTGAAAAACATCCTCATCTGTACTGCATTGCATGGTTTAAAAAGGGAAATGAAGTCACTATTGATAAAAGATGCCTAATTAAGTTTAGCATAGGGAAGATCTATCAAGATGAGATATGGTGTGATGTTGTCCCAATGGATGCTTGTCATGTGTTATTGGGAAGGCCATGCCAGTATGATAGAAAAGTTATGCATGATGGAGAGAAAAACACATACACCTTTTGGAAAGATGGCTCTAAGGTGATTTTATTGCCTCTCAAGGATGAAGGAAATGGTGAGACCATGTTGTCTGAAAGAGATCTTGTTAAAGAAATGAAGGTGACAGGGTGTTGCTATGCATTAGTAGTGAAAAAAGGTGAAGAGGAAGACATTTCAATTCCCTCAGAAGTAGCAGAGCTATTGGAAGAATTTGTTGATGTTTTGCTTGATGAATTGTCTGATGGTCTACCGCCAAAGAGAGATATTTAGCATCATATTGATTTGATTCCAGGAACAACTCTACCCAACCAAGTAGCTTATAGGATGAATCCAACACAACATGTAGAGATGAATAAACAAGTAACAGAACTCATAAGTAAAGGTGTGGTGAGAGAGAGCATGAGCCCATGTGCTATACCTGTATTGTTGACCCCAAAAAAAGATGGAACATGGAGGATGTGCACTGATAGAAGAGAAATTAATAAGATTACCATAAAGTATCAGTTTCCTATACCTCATATGGAGGACATGATGGATGTCCTTGCAGGGGCCAAATATTTCAGCAAGATCGACCTACAAAGTGGCTACCACCAAATTTGGATCTGAGAAGGGGATGAGTGGAAGACAACCTTTAAGACTGGAGACGGATTATATGAGTGGATGGTTATGCCATTCGGGTTATCAAATGCACCTAGCACATTTATGAGATTGATGAACACTATACTACGACCTTACATTGGTAAGTTTGTGATAGTTTATTTTGATGATATTTTGGTATTTAGTAACAGAAAAAAAGAGCACCTACAACACTTGAGGATCATCTTTGGTGTGTTAAGGAAGGAGAAGCTCTATGCCAATTTGAAAAAGTGTAGGTTCATGTAGGATAGTTTGGTTTATTTAGGCTTTGTCATTTCTAAAGATGGTGTCAGAATGGATCCAGAAAAGGTCAGGGCAATTCTAGAATGGCCTAGTCCAAGAAGCATCATAGAGGTAAAAAGTTTTAATGGCTTGGCCACTTTCTATCGAAAGTTGATTCAAAATTTTAGTAGTATTGTAGCTCCTATAACAGATTGCACCAAAGGAAGGGAGTTTGTATGGACCAAGGATGCTGAGGATAGCTTTAAGTACTTGAAGCAAAAGGTAACAGAAGCACCTATACTTGCATTGCCAAATTTTGATAAGGTATTTGAAGTAGAATGTGATGCCTCCCATGTGGGAATAGGTGTTGTGCTTAGCCAAGCTAGAAAACCTATAGCTTTCTTTAGTGAAAAGATGAATGACATGAGAAAGAATTATTCTACTTATGATTTAGAATTTTATGCAATTGTTCAAGCATTGAGGCATTGGAGACATTATCTAGTTCCCCAAGAGTTTGTATTGTTTACAGATCATATTGCACTGAGATACTTGAACACACAAAAAAAGTTGAATGGTAGGCATGCCAATTGGGTCTCTTTCTTGTAGGGTTAGAATTTTGTGTTGAAGCATAAGTCTAGAAAACAAAATCAGGTTGCAGATGCATTAAGTAGGCATGTTGTACTTTTGACCACAATGGAAACTGAGGTGATTAGTTTTGATGCCATCAAAAATTTGTATGAGTCTGATGACGATTTTTGGGAGATTCTGGAACAATTGAAGGCACCAGTATCTGGTAACTTGGATCACTTTAGGGGTGAATATTTTATGCAAGATGGGTATCTATTTGAAGGAAAACAACTATGCATACCAGCTAGCTCTATGAGGGAAAACATTATTAGAGATTTTCATAGTAGTGGGTTAGCTGGACATTTTGGCAAGGACAAGACAATAGCCTTGATAGAAGATAAATATTATTGGCCAAAGATGAAAAGGGATATAACTAAGTATGTAACAAGGTGTAGAATCTTCCATGTGGCTAAGGGACATTCACAGAATACAGGGTTGTATATGCCATTACCAGTACCAACTGCACCATGGACAGATTTGAGCAAGGACTTTGTGTTGGGACTTCCACATACTCAATGAGGTAATGACTCCATTTTTGTAGTTGTTGATAGGTTATTCAAGATGGTTCATTTTATTGCCTGTAAGAAAACTAATGATGCAACGAGGGTAGCAGAGTTATTTTTTTCAGAAGTTGTTCGACTACATGGTGTTCCAAAGACTATTACCTCTGATAGGGATACCAAATTCCTCAGTCATTTCTGGAGGACTTTATGGAAGAAGATGGGGACTAAGTTACAGTTTAGTAGTGCTTATCATCCTCAAATAGATGGGCAAACAGAAGTAGTCAATCAGAGTCTGGGAAATTTGTTGAGGTGTATTGTTGGAGAAAAGTCAAAATAATGGGACGTGGCATTACCCCATGTCAAATTTGCCTATAATAGTTCTGTTAACAAACCAATGGGAAAGTCCCCTTTCCAGATTGTGTATGGCAAGAATCCTTAGGGTGTTCTAGATTTGGTACAGCTACCAATGAAAGATAGGGTTAGTGATGATGGGGAAGCATTTGTAGAACACCTTCAATAGTTGTAGAAAGAAGTGAGACAGAAGTTGCAAGACAGTAATGAGAGGTACAAGAACACAGTGGATACTAGTAGGTGACATTAGACATTCATTGAAGGTGACTTAGTGATGGTATATTTGAGAAAAGAGCAGTTTCCTATTGGAACATACCACAAGTTGAAGTACAAGAAAATTGGCCCTTGCAGAATTACAAAGAAGATCAATGATAATGCATATGAGGCCAGTTTACCAAATGATCTCAATATTTCTCCTGTGTTTAATATTTCTGATTTATATGCATTTCATGGTGAGGATGATACTAAAGATAGTCAACCAAAAGTGGCATGGCACCACCACATTCCCCATAAGAAGAAGGAAAAGATTGCACAAGTTCTTGATAAGAAAACTATCTACACTCGGCAAGGGCATTACAACAAGTATTTAGTACAATGGGAAGGATTGCCACCAATAGATAGCACGTGGCTTATAGAGTGGGAAGTGCAGAGGTTAGATCCAGTCAAATGGTAGCAGTTTGAAGACATTCACTTGTAGCAGCTGCATTCTTTTCAACTAGAGGAGAATGATGCAAGAACTTCCAGAGATCATAACTTTTGACTTGGCTTTTTATGGGTGGATGCATTATGAGGTGGAAAGTGGTTTCGCAACAACCCTAGTGGGTTGGACCCCTATCTTGGCACTTTTTCGGGGCTTGAAACTTTCATCTTGGCCCTCAAAATAGCAATTTAGTGTTTTTTTCTAGATTTTTAAAAAATTGCTTTTGTAATAAATCAAAACTCATGTTTCGAATTTAGAATATTAGTTGGCATTTCATCCTACCTTAGTTTTAGGAAGCTTTTGGGAAAAAATAAGATTTTCAAGATATGATTGTAAAATTACCTACAATGGCAAAATCTGACAATTGTTGAAATCTGCCAAAAAAAGGTAATTTTTTATTTTTTTTGTTTTTCTTGGATATAAGAGAGTTTTCTCTCATTGTAGCAGCAGAGTTGATGAATAGAAGTTTTTTTATGTTCCAGTCTTCAAATCTTTGTCTCTCACATGATTAATGGCAAAATTCTATTGAGTGTATGTTGTGTGTTGCATCAGTTGAGAACACTTTCAATGTTTTAGCCATTTTTTGGGTGCCTGCAACCATAAAAATTCCCCTGCATCAAGAAAAACGACCCCATAGGAAGAAGAAATCATTTGGGCAAATGAAGTATAATGTTTTTGATGGTAAATATCATAACATAAACATTATTATTATAATGTTTGTGCAAAATAGAAGCAATAGAGGGCTGAGCGCACCATCGCATAGCCCGTTCCATCCTCTTTTCCCAAGCTTGCACTGCTGTGATGGGCTTCTCATTGGCTAGTTTGGTCAAAATTATTTTGTGGAAAATATTATAAAATAAACATTATTAAACATAATGTTTATACCTTAACAAAATAAATGTATTTAAAAGGCTGAGAGCATCAACTCACAACCCACTCCATTCTTCTATGTCAGGGATGTGATGGTGCGATTGAACCACCATTGGGATGATGCTCACATTTGGAGGCTTTGGATGGGGATTTGGAGATGTTTCTAGTTGTTTGTGGACATTTTCCAATGCCTAGAGAATAATTTAAAATGGTTCTAGCAGTTGTACAGGAAAATTATAGTGAAATACAAACAACTGGAGCTTTACAATCCTGAGGGAGAAATTGAACAAATCAAATGGACAGGATTTCACAATCTTTGAGGAGGAAAACAAATTTCAAAAATAGTATCAAATTATTCAATGGGCCATATTAAGTGTAAAAAATGTATTACTAGTAGGAGCCAATCAAAACTAGAGATACAAAATTCCCAAGCTGCAAATATTAAACAATGTAATTAAAAATTTTAGCGGGAAGTCTTGGCTAACATAATTTGTTTTTCTTTATATATGGTTTCCAAAAGTTGTAGTAGGGGGAATTTTTTTGAGCTTTGGATACAAGCTATCCACACATTTGGGAAATATTTATCTGTAGGAGAAGGTGACTAGATTTTGCGTTGTAGAGGCATATCTTGCTGTACAGATGAATAAATTTTTGAATGATATTATTTCTTTCTAGATTAAATTATATGAGAAACACTGAATGTGTGTGTTATTTGCGGTTGTCTCCTTGGATATGAGTAGTTTTCTTTTGAATGCAGTTGCTAAGGGTCTCTGAATTTATCAGTATACATTTGCTATATTGGATGTCTGGTTTATTGCATATGTTCAAGGAATAGATTAAATTGCTCTGAATTAGATATAGGGAAAAGTGTATTATGTCAAGGGATCAGTGAAGTAGAATCATAGATAATACTCTTTCTTGGAAATATTACTATAAGGCAATAATACTATTATTTCGGGTCCTCTGGATATGAAGTTTTGATGTCAAAAGGGAAACATTTGCATTGACGAGTATGACTAGATGTTGCCTTGATAAAGCACCAATCTGGAGCATATTTTCCCAAAGGTCCAGAAAATTAATAATTTAAAGACAAATCATTTGAATAATTTTATTTTTGTGTTTTGTTTTAGTTTAGGTGTTACATGTTCTCATATTTAAACAGTGAAGATAATCCAAGAATATTGTCAATCTAGGGTTAATCTTACAAATCTTGGTGCAAATATATGAAAACATTCTGCCTAGTATTGAAAATCTATATCTATTGACTATGAATAAGGGAATACCCCCTAGGTGTGGCATAACTTTAAGTGTAGGGGAGATAGGAGATAATCTCCCACTCTGTTGGCTGAGTCTCTCATTAAATTTGATCATAAGAACTGGCAAATCTTGAGAGTTTGATGTGTGCAGATTTGGGAACCAACAGGTCCCTAAACTCCTACATCACCCATCTCCTAAGTAAACATCTCCATTGCTTCTTACACCTCCTCAAAATCAAAAGTTTCAATGTTTATTAGGGTGTGTGCAACTGTTGGTCATGATTCCTTTCCATACCTCCATCACCCCATCATTCAACTATTATCCTACATATCTTCCTCATCATTTCCCTATGATCCATGCTTTTGGATAAGCCTTTTATCCATCTCTTTGTATAATCCCTACATAATCCACATCATAATCCACTATCTTCCCTACATAATCCACATCATAATCCACTATCTACCTAATCCCTCTTCCTCTCATGCAATCCCTTACCAACGTCTATGAGCATAATCACATTTGACACGGTCCATGTGTGACATTTATCTCTAATGGGACACTATCACTTTTCATGAAACTAGACACTTAAGTCCCTCCTATCCATATTTCCCCTTCTCCTATCCCAAAAATCAAAAAAAAAAATCAAAAAAGTAAAGAGAAATCCCTTCCTCCAATGGTGAAAACCACCCTTGGTGGCGCCTTGGATAAGTACCATGATGAAAACTTGGCAAACGGGCATCATGTGTAGGTTGATCTTCTATGTCACTTACACTTGGGGGCATGATGTCTCATCCAACCTATCATTTTCCATTCTATCATACTTAGTCATTACTCACATTCATATACATCCATCCTTCCTTCCTCTTTTTGATCTTAATAAAGATATGGGGATAACATGTTGAAAAATGTTTTGGATATCTTTTGATATACCTCATCCTTCCAAACAAGCCTATCATTATCCTATTGTCATAAGCTTTGTCATGAAAAATCCTAAGTATTGCACCTAGAATGGGGCATGTTATTCCTATGTGACATAGCCTTTGAAGATCACATCCTAGCTCCCTTATGGTGCCTACATCCCTTCCACTATCACCTATCCTTTTATCTATCCATTCATCATGAGGTTTCCATGGCCTATTTTTTTATCCATTCACCTATCATGGGCCTTCCATTTCATTTAATATCGCTCATTCATTTATCCAATCCTACCTCCATCCTTGCACCTAGACTTGGTTTTCCCTTGTCATTGGTATCTAGCATAAAGGCTACCCAAATTGTCATCCAATGCCATCCTCACAACATTTTCAAAATCCAAAAAAATGAAAACATTTCCAAATATCCAAAAAAATCAAAACATTTTCAAAATTCAAAAAAATCAAAACATTTCCAAAAATCTTAAAAAATCAAAACATTTTCAAAATCCAAAAAAATCATAACATTTCAAAACATAAAAAAAATCAAAACATTCCAAAAATCCAAAAAAAATACAACATTCCAAAAATCTAAGCAATAAAATTAACCCAATCATCAAATCATTTCTTCCAATCAATTCAATCAATCTACACAATCTTTATCAAATCACTTCTTCTAATCAATTCAATTCATCATCATTATTCAATCCAATCAAAATCAATCAAACCAATGCAAGTCAATCCCTCATCCATACTAATCTAGTCAAACCAATCGACACACATCATCCAATCACATCCTTGGTTTTGATCCTAATCTTGCTGTCAACCAAATCAATCAATCGATCAATCATCATCATAATCAATGGGATATATCATTCCCGCATCCTTGTGTTGATCTAGGGATATATCGTTCCCCACAATGACAACACTAAACCAATCAATCAAATCCTAGTGTTGCTCGCATGGCCAACAACACTAGTGTCAATCAATAAATCAATCATATCCATTGTCTTATATGGGATGTTGCATTATCGAAACTAGACTAGGCGTCTTATACAACATGTTTCATTCCTAAAACTAGAAATCATTATCATCAATCAATCACTTAATCATTGGTTTACAGCTTGATAGGTGAAATACCTTGTTTGTTTTTGAATAATTTGTCCATGCTTGCTTGCTTGCTTGTGTGTGTTATCATTTTCTCTTGGATTGTATCAAATCTGAATCATTCCCAGTTAATATTCATATCTTATATCTAGACAAGGTTGTATTATCCTAGGGCACGAGACACATCGTCACCTTGGTCCTTATACCTTGGTGCATAATGTCTAGTGCTATATCAAACATCATGGTTGCTTACCTTCATTGCATCATAACACATCCTTCCCTTTCTTCTATCAATTCACTTATCTTTCTCTTTGACCAATCTTTTTCATTTTGAGAGCCTACCCGTGTTTATCCAACTTACCTATCCTCTTGAGGGGGCATCATCATCATCCATTTTCCTTTATCCATACCTTAGCTTCTTTGAAATGATGTTTCTCGACATAAATCTCATCATCTCGAATATCATCTCAAAGAGGGGCAAAATGTAGACACCTAAATTTGACCACATCTTATGACATTACATTTCGACATATTTTCTTCTAAGTCCCCTTCATGACCCCTTCCATCACTCTCATTAGTTAAATAAAATTATATTTACTTAACTAATTCCTCTCATCCATTTATCCTTCTCCTTCATCAAATTAAATAAATCTTATTTATTTAATTCCATTTGTCCTCCATTTGTACCAAATTAAATAAATCTTATTTATTTAACCTCATTTTCCTCCATCATCCAATTTAATTAAATTTTAAATATTTATTTAAATGCCACTTGTCTCTCATGATTTAACTAATTTTTATTAATTAAATTACTTATTCCCACTCACGTCCCTATTTTTATTCTCATTCATTGTGTGCCATAAGCATTTCCTCTCCAAAATCAATTAAAAATCCCACTTATTCACACTCCCATCCAAATTTTAGTCACTTGTTATCCTCATTTATGGTGTGTCATAAGCACTAAAATTGACTTTCAATCCTAGCCATCCACCTCATCCCTCACCCCTCTAATCTTGGTCATCCATTTGATTCCCTCTCTATCTATAAATTGAAACCCTTATTTCAATTTCAAACCCTCACACACTCTCATCAAATTTCTATACATGCGCATATCTATCAATCTTCATTTATCTCATATCATTTTCTATTGCTTTCTATCACGGTTATGCTGGTTGTGTGAGCAGCCCACAAATCATCCAAAGGACACATCAATGGAGCTTGGGTGCACTTCATTCCGTCCTATCTGAAGTCTAATTTTGGGTAAGGTTTAAAGATATTCACATTGTTTATCTTTATGTTATTACTTTACATGATTTTCTGGGTTTCAATTGTTATTAATCATACTCTAAGGGAGGGGAACCAAGAGGCTGATGACTTAGCAAATGATGTAATTAACATGCACAGTGCCCTGGTTTGGGATTTAAACATTAATGATGATGCCAATGCATTTCTCTATCAAAACACCTAAGATTCGACAGCTGAACTATGCGGAAGGCTTTATTTGGCATTGGAAATTGAAGATAGCAAGGCATTCGAATGGCGTATTTGAGTGAGTAAGAGCTCTGCAACCATGGATACCCCAATCTGATTAACATGAAGGAAATGTCAGATGTCCTTCCTTGGACAAATTTTAAACAAGCGGCTTGGGGCAGTCTTTAAATCCAAGAGTGGAATCATTCTATTTGCAATAGAGTCTGTTCTTGGTGATGATTTCATGCAGAATAGAACCGTTATAGGGTTAATATTGATCTTTCCTCCATGTTCTTAGCAGTTCTATTAGACCTCAATGAGGAAGCAACCACAATTAAGAAGCTAATGGAATATTTCATTGAGCCAGACTTTCGTGGTGGGTGGAGGGAAGTGGTTGGGGTTGCAAGAAGTGGAATTAGTGTTCCCCTACTAGATAAATTTCATAGAATCAACCATGGCAGGGATGTAGTGCAGTGGTGGTTGTTCATGGTAGACGCAGGGGACAACAGAGTGGCTACAAGGCGTAGTAAGGCAACAAAAGATGTAGCATTCCTGAAGAAGTTGGTGGGCCTAGAGGTTGAATATGACTAAATGAGGGAGCTAGTAGACCTGTATTATGCAGAGGATGAGGATACTTGATTGGACAATGTCGTCGATGATGGTGCTTTCTGCTAATAATCCAGTATTTTTATTTATTAAAAATAGGGGCTTTCTTTCATAATAGTTGTATGGGGGTTTGCTTTGTATCAGGTAGATATCATTTGAAAAGTATAGCTTAGGGTGGTAGGGTCTGCTTTACAAGATCATGGCATTTTATATGTAGCCCTTTGATGTATATCTTTCCATTTGTAATGTTGAAACTCTTGTTCAAAATTTTAGTTAAATATAATATAAAGGGAGCTGACCCCAAGTCAGTAGTTAACCAAGCAAAAATATATATCTACATATATAGAAAGACCTTAGTTATTGGAAGGGTCCCGAATATGGGAAAACAAAGAAGGGTAGGTTTCTATTCGTAACTTACCTGTTGAACACCGCTTAAAAAGATGCTTTGGCCAAAGCTTGTATATCATTAGTATTTATTACTATTTTATTTGTTTTTCTCTTTGCCATATCATGATATAAGTACACGAGAATTTATTTATGCATTGAAATGTTAGATATATCATGTTGCACTAGATTCCATCACACTTGCCAGTTTCAGTTTTCTAGGCCCTTCGCGTACCTAGTTGGGATTTCTTTAGTCTAAGAAAACCGGAGAAGCATAAGCTTAGTTGTTGGGTGGAAAATGCTTCGATGATGCTCTCACTCTTGTGAACTTTTGCACAAGGAAGTTTTCTTGGCAAGTATAAACATAGTATATTCATTGTCAAAAGTTCAAAATGACCTTATGATCTTTATGTAAAGGAATTATTTCCTATTGTAAATGCAAGATTTTGAGCTCATTGTATCAATGCAAAACATATATACATTTAAATAATAAATTTTATTAAGAAATAAACAAGTTGATTCATTTTATTATTATTTTTATTATTTAATCTAGATGGGTCTTTATTTGTATTGGTCTCATGTTGTTGCTCGTATGAGCAAGCATATTTATAAATTAAAATTAGTCGAAGGGTTAACACATAATGTCTAGTCAAAATTGGATTAGCTTGGCCCAGGTCAAATTTAAATTTTTGAACATGAGCGTCAAATTTGTGCCACATAATTGACTTGGGTCATTTTTGTGCCCCTAACTTCAATCATGGGAGAAGAAATTGTTTGAGTGAGAGTTATGTTTTTTTTCTTAAAAATAAAAAATAAGGCAAATAAGAACTCTAAATTAATCAAAATCATGTACTAAGATAATATACTTAAAACCCCACATAAAATAATATAAACCTACAAATAAAAATACAAGATATACTCTTTTCACCTATACAATAATATAATACAAAAAATACCTTAAAAGATTATTTTAACTAATATTTTAAAGATATTCTTATGGAAATACGAAATATCTTTAATGTACTAAATATCTTTAATTTTAGACCTATTCTTTTTTTCTTTTAAGTGTTCATTTTACATTTATATTTATAAGGTTATATCCCAAACACATTATATTCTAAAAACATTAAAAAATAAACTTCTTATTACTTCTTTTTTAATTTTATTTCTTTTAAATTATATCTATTATATTTAACTTGTATACATATCTTGAGCTATTTTATTTACTTAAAATTTATTTTACAATTTTAGTTTTTTTTACTATCTCACATCACTACATAATGCTATCATTTTTAGGTATACTAACGCTTGCATTTTTAAGAGGTGCAAGGGTTTCACTATAGGAAAATTACGATATTAGTAACTTAGATGCATTAATTATAATTTGATATTTTTACACTGTGAATAATTGATTTGTGGGAGGATTTAATTTTTCACATTATTGATTTTGGGTGACCTGACTACGAAGATTTGATTTTCACATTATTGATTTCGAAGACCTAACTGCGAAAATTTGATTTATTCGAAGATTTGATTTTTTGCATTATTGATTTTTGGTGACTTAAAATTGATTTAATGGGTGCCCTGAAAAAATGGTTTAATGGCGAGTTAAAAAATTGTTTGCAACATTTAAGATAAATTTATCAACTAATTAAAGAAGTATTGTCTAAACTCTTATGTTTGTCCTCTATGAGAGTGTACTACTATGTTATTCTCTACCTTTATTAAGATATAAATTAAGGTATTTCCAATATTTTAAACTAAAAAATAAAATCCACAAGTATATTAAAGAGAGAGTGGAGCTATGCTGACGAGAAAAAAAGGAACTCAAAGTAGTACCCAAATTTTTGGAAGAAAATGACTATATATATACTAGCAATCACACTTGTAGAGCAATAGGCAAGCCGATAGGTACTTTGAAAGGTCCCTTATTTCCTAATAGGTCAATCAATGAAAACAACCCCTTTTCTTTAAAAAACCATCTAGCAAATTAAAAACATAATCAAGCTAACTTTCGGTATCACAAAAAGATAGCCAAGGCTGAAAACCCATCCAATATTACACAACCACAATAGATTCAAGGCTAATGAGAGATCGAACAACAACTATTATAGCAAGCACCCTAGCATGAAACCAATGCTTGTAGTAAAGGAAGGGATGGGTGCATTTGCCTTTGCAACAAAAGCCACACCCACCATCATCATCACAACCACCCATACAACAAAAAGAAAAATGTTTTGCTTCTCCCATTGCTAATAACAATATTATGGAATGACTTTATTATTTAGGGTTTCTAAAGACTAATCTAGCTTGCATTGCAAGCATCCTATTGCTCAAGGTGCTAACTACCCAACCATACAAGATGATGGAAAAAATCAAGACACGAGTGCCAACCATTGATTTCCCATCATGAATCTACTTGATGAGTGAATGACAAAGATCTCTTCAATGGTCATCCCTCATCTACTATGTATTTGAAACTATCAAAATTCTCAATTGTATGCACATGAAAGCTTTCCTTGTTTCACAGGGGAATGTTGATTATAAGGAATATTGATATGGGGGGTCAATCAGTATTCCACAAAACCACTTCTTCAGCACTTCATTAATCCAATTACCAAAATTAATAACAAGAACAGAATAGACATGAGAACAACCATAAAGACATAACACATAGACACCAGGATTTTACGTGGAAAACCCAAAAAGTAAAAACCACGGTGAGTGTTAGCTCGCAATATATTATGATAACAATATCGGATTACATAAGGCTCACTACCATGGGGCTCACTGCCCAAAGAAATGCTCACTACAGGTGGACTCACTGTCCACTAAGAGAGAAGGATAGAAGATAGAAGGAAATTGGCTCACTGCTAGTGATGACTTGTTGTAAATGCATCTACCACATGCTAGATCATAGTTTCATTGAAGGTTCAATATAGAGATTCAAATGTCTTCATTAGTTTTGCTCTACTATTCACTCTACTGCATATACTCTGTTTTCTACCCTTATTACCCTTTTCTTCTCTACAAACTACTTAAAATCATTCACTCATCAAATTCGCACCACTTCCATACTTTCTCCTTCATTCAACACCAAAATCCATCCAATATATATATATCCGCAATAAAATTTAACTTAAAAGTAGGGTAGCAAGCCAGACGTGAAACGTGTATACAACTATTATACCTAGTCGGCTTAATCATGTGTACCAACATCAATGCAGACTTATACAATCATTTAGGAATCTTCATATAGGTCTAGACCTATTATAGAACCACTTAAGATGATGATTTAAACATTATCTCCTTACCATACATTTATCCAACTATGTGTCGGCCTAATGCTTAAGTATGCACTTGAACTTTATTATCTGTCATACCATAGCTTCTAGTGCGAACATCATGTGACTCTAGAATTCACATAAATCATTCATTGGGCATTACCAATCATACCTTTACAACTGCAGGCCATAATGTTCTTAAGTGGCAGTATGCGGAAATATGATCTGTTACCTTTGTCTTAGAGAAACACTATAAAGTTGACAGTTGAAACTTGGAACCTTGTAGATGATCTTCCTGAGGGCTTCAAACTTGGCAATTCTGGAATTAGATAGTTCCTCATATGTGTTTACAACACCTTCAAATGATAAGTCAAAATTCTCAATACTGGAGGAATGCAGAGTGGATTACTCAAGTGTTCTGCATTGTTTCTAACTGAATCCTGCTTATTCAGACTTAGGCAATTTTCAATATGACTTCCGGAGATTATCAAGTCATGAAACTTAAGATATGACATTGTATAACAACTAAGTATAACATACCAGAGCCGCATAGAGAGATCTTCATCTGCGGAGGCATACTATCTCAATCATTGTCACTTACTCTATATATTGTATACTGCCTTTACTTAGTCTTTTGACCTTCTGGACCAGGGCTCCTTTTACTGGCCTTAACTCAAGAGTGGACTTTACTACTTTCATAATGTCCCTATCATTTATCAATCCTTGTTGCCATCAATGACAACATTCTACCTTAACCATCACAACAGTGTCTCTTGCCAACAGGGAATGCCTATTAGTGTGATGGTAGGGAAATATGACCATCAAATATAACCACATAACAAGATTACGAACTTTCATATGACGTGAAATATATACAAATCACAAATACTCTGCTCCTTTTCTCTTGTGAATTCTCATACTTCATTACATTAATTGGTTTCCAAATAAATCTAGATTTGATTGAAGATGGAAGATTTATCCATAAATCTCTATTTAAATCTAAGTCCTCTAGTGATGCCCCCTCATTTGCACCTGGCCCTTGCCTCATCCTCAACACCAATGTCATAATCATTCATATTGCCTCATTTTTATTTAGTCACACAAGAAAGCTTTGCCCCTACCTCTCCTCCTGCTAGTCAGATAAGAGGCACCCTCCATCACCTAGTGAGTTCAGTCTCAATCTTAGATTCAGGTTCTTCCCCATTGCACCTTCATTGCACTAAATTCGTTGAATCCCACAAAGAATAAGTCAAAGAAAACAATAACAATAATAACCCTAGATGTGATTTCTTAATATTCTATGCATTCAATGATATTTGGATAATCCTCTATTTTGTTATTGTTGACTTCACTGCTTTTGATGATGATTTCTGTGAAAGATTAAAAAAGGAATAAAATGAAAAGTTTAAATATTGTAGAGTGCATTCATTGCTTGAGTGATACTCTAATGCTTGATGGCTTTTATGCACATGTTTTAGTAATGATATTAAGCTTTTAGTGAAAATATATTAATATGTTAAAAAAGGCAATGACAAATGCAAATATTTAAATCTTGGTTGACTATTTTTACAATGAAAAAATATAGTCATTATGAATAATAATTTGATATCTACATTAGTTCAAAGGGTTAAATGTTGAATTTGAAGGTTTGGGGAGACTGTTGGACAGACCTAGAAGCATCTTAGGTCAAATTTTATATTATGTCTACATCTGAGATTTTAAAGCCATGAACTTGTAGACAATTTAGTAGATCTAAACTTATTTGATCAATCACATTATATATGCTTCCTTGTGTCCAAAGAACCTTGCATATTGGCCAAAGGACTAATAACACTTGATAGAGAATGTCGTGTGTCTACTCTTGATTCCCTTGGGCCATTGTCCATGTCACTACCAAGCCACATGTTAAATCCTAATTCCCATGAACAACAACTTACAAGTGTGGACTTGAGAGTACAAATACCAGTGACTCAAGGCTACTCACTAAGCTCTATTGCATAAGGTTTCTTGTGTCCATTGAAAACATGGACATGAAACAAAGTGAGCTTCAAATGAGACAACCCTCTAAAATACGATTAATAAAACTCTTGGGATTGCTAACCTTGGGCTTGATGGACTTCAAATTAATATTTTAGAGTTAAAACATTTGCACAACTTGATTATATAGGGTAGCTTGGGTTTGCAAAAAATAAGACAAGTTAATACCAAATACAAAAATCCTTCTAGATTTCAATTATTAAAAGTATGTTTCAAATTTGGAAGGTTTATATGTTTGTGAACATAGACTTGACATTATTGAAGTTTATCGAGCTTTTTCCGTCTAGTGATGTCTTGCAAGTTCTTCGATAGAATCAAACTCCTATATATATCAGGGTTCACAAGCAATCTCAAGTTTGTGGTGGCGAGTTTGTTTCATGTCTAGAGGTGCCCATGGGCCTAAAATTTTATTTCCAAGGAGCTTGGTGAGAAGTCTCACGACGGATGTGGAGCTTAAGCCTTAAGGTCCAAAGGAGTTGACATTAGGCACGTGGTGGTTGAGATCAAATTTCATCATTCCTTTAGAACAAATTTGTACCTTTTCTATAGTGAATTGCATTAAAAAAAATATTTTTCTTTAGATTTACATAGTTTCTATTTAGACTACACTAAATGAAAGTATCTATCAGTGAGCCTATTAAACACTGAGTATTTATTACCCACATTGGAACAAAATAGCCCCACACAGGCAAAACCACAATAACTTATCAGAGCATTGTCAAAATCTTATGAACCATGGTTTTTAAAATAGTTTGCATCAACCTCACAAGAAATTTAGATAAGAGAACTTTTTGAAAAGGCAGCAACAAACAAAATCTTCCAAAAATTGCCACTTAAAAACTTGGTTAAAAGACAGGTTTTTAATAAGAGCATTGTCATTTCCCCTAAACAAATGAAGCTCCTTAGATTTAAAAAACCCCAAATCTGGTATCTTTTTATAAAAATAAATATAACAGGATATTTTACAGTGATGTCCATTAATATACCATATTTCCCTTAAAATCACAGTATTAAAAACATTTCTGCAACAAAATACAAAGATGGAAAATGTCATGATAACAACCATCACATATGGAAGGTCTTAACCAGCCGGTACGTTGTAAGTGACCGGCTAGTCGACGTTCGTACGATGCATTAAAGATAGTCGAAAATGGAGTACGGATAGTTGAATACAGGTACAGGTCAAAAATTTGAGTCGAATGATGTATTAAGTTTTGTCGACAGAGGCTCCTCTTCGACCATCCGTATAGTCGGTGAGTTACAACCATCCATACAACTCACCGGCTGTTTACGTGAGGCAATCACATATTAGTATTAGTGTCATAAATTATGACTTGCACTCTCCACAATGGGAGATGGTAGGCAGAACCCCCTTCCTTGTGCAATGAAGGTACTCTCTCTAGGCCATCGGCCTTCTGATCACCGATTGACCCTACCCAGGTAAGTATGCTTCTCTCTTCCCCCTCTCCTTCATCTTCTACTCCTCCCTTCTTTTCTTCTTCTCACGCATGTGGGATCAATAACACTGTCGCTACCTACCTCTAAATCATGTAAACAAATACCAACACTTTTCACCAAACCATTTACTCCACCAGGCAGCGTAGCAGTACTAGTGTTGTCTCTATGTATTGCATCTAGCCCCGTCCACTGTACACTAATGTTCTTTCTCACCCACAAGGGAGACATTAACAATTTCAAATGAGATGGGGAAAGCTATTTTAGTGATTGGTATAAGCCTGGTCAATTTTTCCTTAATCTTTGTTGCAACAACATTTCTGCTAACATGGTTATGTAGCTCTCATCACAACACCAGTACGGTGCAGGATAAGGCTCGAAAAAGCTGCAACTTAAAAGCTTTTGGTTACAAAGAGATCCAGGCTGCTACAGGAATTAGGAAGGGGGCCCTTTGGAAATGTTTACAGACATAATTTACCTGATGAAAGGGTGATTGCTGTGAAGTCGCTCAATAAGCTGGTGCAGGAAGGCCAAGGAGAAAAGGAGTTAAAAATAGAGGTGAGTGTTATCCATACAAATCATAGAAATGGTATGTAATCAAAGACCTACTCAACGAACCCATTAAGACTAATCTAGCTTGCGTTGCAAGCTTCCCTTGCCTCACCTGTTGATTAAAACATGCAAGCACAACCATTGATTGCCCACTGTGAATGTACTGAATAAGCGACCTCTTCAATGGTCGTCCCCCCTTTATTATGCATTTGAAACCATTGATTAAAAATCATATGCGTATGGATCTCAACCCGCCTATCACATAATAATGGAAGTCGACAATGAGAGCTGATATTGAGTAGAGTTGTGTAAACAACAGAAAAATCATATCGGCCTGTCCTCAGTAGCAGCGTGGTACGCAATGATGTTTGAATGTTGAAGTTGCATGAGTTTGACTCGCCGCGGCCATGATAATGGCCACAAAATGTGGAAGCCATAGACAAAAGTGCAACAGTGGTACTCTCTAGTACCCCAATCACCTCTTTTAATCAGAATTAAGAAAATCAAATAGACCAGCTCCGCATGGCTTGTCCAGTTTCAACTTTAGTTAGTTTTCTGATGTTCAACATTTTGATGGTTGCTGCCATTGAAATGAACCCTTCTCCTTATGATAGGCATTTTTGTTTGGTTTTTAAATCTTAAAAATGTATTTCAGGTTGGAAAATATTATTCAATTGTTAAAATTGTCTTATGAGAAAAACTATTCTTCTCACTGTAACAAAGAACTTTCAATTGGGTAATATACCCAAAACTAGGTGGGGCCAAGCATTCAAACCACTAAAATGAATACTAATCAAAAGAAGATATTAAGAGATTTTAAATAATTAAGAGGTATATGTGGTTTAACTTGCCACATGGAAATGAGAGAGTAATTAAGAGACTTGACAAGGCAATGACTTCCTTTATCTTAGTTGTTATTCTCTTTTGTGGGAGTGCTTGTTGTATACACCTAAAATTGGCTCATCTCAAATTAAGTAAATATTTTAATATTTATCTTAATTCTTATTTTCTTCTATCAATTAAATAAATATTCTAAGTTTATTTGATTGGTTCATTATCCCATAATTAAATAAAATCAATTTATTTAATTAAATTCCCTAAATTCTTCTAATGTCTCAGATAATTAAATAATCCTAAATTCCTCTACCCTAAGTCCTAATTTCATAAATCCACCTCATCAATCCACCTCACCTTTCCACCTCACCTTTTCCACCTCACCATGTTGCACATGTAATGAGATATTTTAAATATTTAATTAGCTAATATTCCCTCACCTACATGTCCTATTTATCCTCCAGTCAACCTTTGGCACCCCCACTACCATACATTTGCTTGAGATCACCCCCATTGCTTTGAAGCTCATCTTCATAGCAATAAAGTATCATAGCCATTTCTCCATCGCCATCTTGAAGAACAAAGCAAGGAAGTGCGCTTCCTGAGGGGAACTTTCATCACAAAAGATCGATCAAGACTAGACAAACAATGGAAGCAGTAGGATAACAAGGTTTATGAGGTTTGTGCTTTATTTGTTCAATCTTGTGATTTGCAATTTCTATTGATGTTCATTGGTTTATTAATGGTTTTATGTTATTAACCACAATTCCTGATAACATTTCTGGTGCCCACCGTGATCTGACCCATTGTGTTTGTGAGCATTTGTCAAGTTTGTTTTGTCACGATTCAGGTGTGTTTTGTTTAAATTTGGCAAGCAACTGTCACAAACGGCCTCCTACGCACAAACTGAGCTCATCATTGAGTTTGGAAGGCCTCGGAGGTAAGAAATAACATATAATTTATCTAGTTTTCGTTACTTGAAAAATTTTGGAAATTTTTTTTAGTTTCTAACCTATTTTTGCAAAAATAAATAAATAAATAAAAACACCAAAAAAAAACCAAAAACACAGAATTTTTTTGTTTACAACAACAAGCTTTTTTTTAGATGTCATTTAAAAAAAAAAAAACATTTATACGCAGAAAAACAAAAAAAACAAAGACAAAAAAAAATTTAAATCAAAACAACTAAAAACAAATACAAAAATTAACAAAAATAAAATAAAATAAAAGCTTGCAGGGGCTTCGGCCCTTCTACGAATGCCCTACCCCTCCACATCCCCCATCCCCAGCTCCTCCTGACCCGCAACCCACCTCTGCCTGTGACCCAACACTCCCCCACCCGCACCCAGCTCCACCGCCCCGCAGCCACCCAAGCACCCTCTATATGCCCGCCGCTCCCCCTTTCGCCCATCCCCACCCTGTTCCTAACTCCCGCTCCCAACTCCCTTTCGCCCCGCCACCTACAGACCCCTCTACTCCCAGATTCGCCGCCCTTCCGCCGCCCTTCCACCACCCTGACGCTGCCTCTGCCCAGCAATCCCCCAGCCACCACTCCGCCTACGTCCTCTTTCTGCTGCTATGCCACCCTTCCTCTACCGCCACTAAGCACTCTGCCACCTGTCCGCCACCCACACAGCTCCGCCTCTATCCACCACCACCCTGCACAGAACCAAACCAAAAAAATAAACATTTTATTTTTAAAAAAATATAAAATCAAAACAGAATAACAAAACATATAAAACAAAAACAAAACAAAGAAAAAACCTAAAGTATTTGTTTTAGGTTTTTTTTTTTTTTTTTTGCTTTTTTTTAACTTTTAAACTTTTTAAATTTTCTTTTAATTTGTTTAATATTTCTTTTTTTTTAAAAAAACACTCAGCCCCTGGTCACATGGAGGACCAAGGGCCCTAAAAAGACCTTAACAACAAATTTGTTTGCAACCTTCAAACTGCCCATATGACCAAGTTTTTTGCAAATAGTTAGCAGTTAATTAACCACTAAGGGTTTGTCTTTTGTCTTCCAATTGTCAAAATAGGCATTTTTTTCTTTTTGGCATAACATTTTGCAGGAAGGTCAGATTTTTACAAATTTATAGTCGTTGGAAAGATGACTTCGAGAATTTCACAACGGTATAGGTATCTTTAGCCCACTAGGTCAATATCAATAGGTATAATCAGTCAAAGTCGACTTTACCTTGGGAACTTCAAACGACCATAACTTTTGCATATTTTGATGAATTTTCATGAATTTTTTTTTAAAAATAGCATAGAATTTCATGTAGATTCTTATTTTAATATCTATTTTGCTATCAAAAATCATATTTTCATGATTTTTTTCAGATTATGTGTTTTTCACCTAAACATTTGATTTGCAAACTTCTTGATTCAATTTTTGTTTTCGTGGACTACAGGTGGACATCACGAGAATACTAATTCAGTTTTGGTGCAGAACATCCATTGAAGACAATCATTTTTTTTCACTAAGTGTTGAATAGGATTCATTTAGGCATTATCATGCAACTTGCATACAATTTCCATTTAGTTCTAATGAGGCAGGAGTAAACCATTGTTCATTCAACTTGCATACAATTTTAATCTAACTATAATTAGGAAAGTAAAAATATGCATGCAAATATCACATAGTTTTTAACTAGGAGGGTAGTAACGAAATCATTGCCATCTTTGCCATATAGCTATCCCTTTAAGTTAAGAATATTGCTATCTTGTAAAGGAAAGAATCATTGCTATCTCCTAATCACTTCAAAGTTAACAACTGTGTGTGTGCCCAAGCAGAATAATGCATATAGTTTTTCTCATTTTAAATAGGATTAGATAAACCACTATTTACTGTGTCTTCAGAATGACAATAGGCTTATGATCTCCCTTTTATTGGGTGACCAGAATGCCAGACTTGTCATTTTGTGTGCATAAACTTTAGAGGGGCCTACCCTTGGATGCCTGCCTATCCAAGTGGGAACGACCCTAAGTGGTAACAGGCTAAAGCCAAGCCCTGTCGAGCCACTCTAAATAAATTGTGTTTGGATCGAAAGCTTCAAACAACAAGTGAAGTTATGTTATACCAACAACCAACCTCCCCCAAAACCCTCCAAGGTGCAAACCTTGCAGGCTGGGAGACTCCATAACGGAGAGTAGTGTTGCCGCATGTATAACCACTCAAACGGTTGCACTTATTAATCATCCACTATTTTAGTAGCCAAAAACCCCTATAAGCTGGTGCAGGGAAGGGCGATTATCACCTCCCGAAGATGCCTCAACTAGAAATAGTGAGAATCCAGTTAATATTGTCCCAGCCAACCTAGGATTTGTACTTGCTTTCTTTTAGTCAAAAAGAGTCAAAAAATCACAAAATAATCAGAAACCATGAAAAATATTCTGTGTTTGTTGTGTCTTCTTGCCATAATTGAGAAAAATTAGATCAAAAGACCGACTTGCAACCAAAAAACCAAAAAACACTAAAAAATGTGTCAAAAACTTTGCAAAATCATTCGAAGAAACTAGAGCTGTGCATTTATCCTTTACCAAAATCACGCATTTACCACGACTTCTTATGTATTTACCTTCTAAAATGGTGCATCTGAAGCTGCGCATCCAAAACAGTAATCTTTTTTGGCCTTCTGTCAGTTTCTATAAAGATGACAAACCAATTAGAAGAACTTGCTCAGAAACTCCAATACCTGCAATTGCAAATAACTTAGGTCCCTCACCCCAAGATTGTATAGCAATTGCTCAAGAGCTCCAAGTCTTACAACAAGAAATGGCAATCTTACAAGTTGAACAGACTAGTACTAGCTACGCCTCGCCCCAAACTCATACATCCTTTTCCCATCTTAATGATGCTCATGACAAGGTAAGCACCACCTCAAGTTGTAAATCATATACCACTCTATCTACTAGTCCTCCTTCACCATCTTCTAAGACACATATTCCAAAACATACCAGTCCTACACCAACACCACCATCGAGTTCCAAAAATGCTTCAGATGATTTTTGGGAAAGATGTTTTCTAAATTTACACAGCAAAAGAAAAGCTATGGAGAACTCCAAATCCACTCATCCATTACCTCATTCACCTACCCATACACCTACCAATGATGTGATCCAAGGGCTACTAGTAGAGAGTCAACCATGTCCCCAAATTCTGGTCCTTGACCTTACCAAATATTCTTCCAATGCTATGTCAAATCCTACAACCTCGTCATGTTATCGGCAACCACTCGAGCATGTTGAAAAACCTACTACCATGAACTGAAGTCAAGGTCCATCTCACCTTCATGTTGTTGACCAAGATCCTATCCAAGAGTCTTCTACCTCCATTCCAAGTCAAGCACCTCAAGCGTTATGTTAAGAGCACACTTTAGAGCATGTGGAAACATCAACCCCTTGTCTAAATCAAGATCAAAGCACCCCCATCCGGCCTATACATAACCTTTATCTTTTCGATGATGCTATACCTATACATGAGCAAGAAATCCAATTTCAAACCATTCATAACCTATATCTCTTTTATGATCAAGATACTACCTTTGATGAAGAAGCTATCCATAAGAAACTTGATCCGATACATGAGAAAGGGATCCAATTCCAACCTCTCCATCACCTATATCTTTTCTATGATCAAGATATTATCATTGATGAAGAACCTATGCACGAGCACTTTGATCCCATCACATTTAATCCTATCTCTGATCAAGATCCCATCTACGATCAGAAGCCTATCTATGATCAAGATCCCATCTATGATCAAGAGCATATCTATGATCAAGCAGACCATGATGATCCTCTTAGCCCACTTTATGCATTCCATGGTCCTGAGCTTATAACCCCATCTAGTCCTATCCAAGATCCAACAACTTCCACTTTCCTTGATGAGACACTTGCCTCCCAAGCAAGCATAGAAGATCAAACTAATAATAATCCTCTGTCATCCATTATCGACCATGCTGCAAATCCCCCACCGTATATCCTTGGTCTTACCGCCTTCATTCATGAGTGTTCCTCCTTAGAACACCAGCAACCATTATTCTCTATCTCACCTTCTCCATCCAATAAAGAACTTGTGTCTAGTGTTCCACCTATACATAATCCCACTGTTCACCGCATGCTCCAACATATGAACTACCAAGGTAAAGGCTTAGGCCTTCATGAACAAGGTATATTGGGGCTCATCCATGTCAATGTTCCTCTTCCTTCATATGGCCCTGGATACACACCCCAAGGTGAACAATCTCAAGATGTTGGTACTTCCTCCACTCCTCCTAAATCCCCCACTTTCCATCTCAAACCCTATCATATCCCCAAAACATATGTCGCCATTCCACCTCCATCGTCCTACAATTGTCAAAAACATGTGACCATACACCTTCACCATCCACCCTACCTCTGCTACTTCCAACTCCTAATATCCCTCCATACATTTTACCACCACTTATTCCAACACCTTATTCATCCATCTATGAATCTTCTATCAATCCCAATCATGGCCAACAAATGCACATGTTGTCTAAACAAAGAACGTCCTCCAACTCTGCTTCCACCATCCCAAAAGATTTCAACGACAAATATTTGGATACATCTACCTATCAAATAAAAAATCCTAAGAGTCCTCATGACCTGGGATACAAAAGCCAAGAATCAAAGAAACATCCTTCTCCAAAGCTGCATGCACCCACACACCTATATGCCAAACTGAAAAAGGTGTGGGTCCGCATCTAACAAATAATTACCTCTGAAGCTGCACAAAAGTTGCATACACCCAAGCCCATACCTCCATAGGTACTATCTAAAAGAAAAATGGTTTGGGTACCTAAGCAAAAAGCCTTCAAGTTACATGAGGCATCCACCTCTCAAGAATCTCAACCATCCACTTTCTCCCATTCCATCCATTAGTCACAAATTCTTCCATCCCACATGACGAACAAAAATCAGGAAAATACTCATTCTATGTGGATCCCTACATGCCTAAGTCATTCATCCACAAGCAAATGTCTTAGTTGCTTCCTACACTACTTTCCTATCACCAGCTTCAATGTTTATCATGGTATGTGTAACCATTGGTCATGATTCCCTTCCATTCCACAACATTTTCATATACCTCCATCTCCCCTTCCTTCCACTATTATCCTACATATCTTCCTCATCCTATTCCTATGGTCCATGCTTTTACATAAGCCTTCCCTCCATATTCTGCATCATAATCCACTGTCTACCTACGCCATGTCACTTTCATGCAATCCCCTACCAACATCTATGAGAACACTTGACATAGTCCATGCAACAATATGCATTTCTAGCGGGATGCTATCACCTTTCATGGAACTAGATACCTGAGTCTCTCCCTTTCGTCCACCTTCTCCTATCCAAATGTTTCAAAAAAAAAAAGAGAGAGAGAAAAATCCCTTCGTCCAACGGTGAAAACCTGGCAAACAGGGGCCTTGGATAAGTACTATGATGAAAACCTGGCAAATAGGTGTCATGTGTAAGTTGATCTTCTACATCACCTACAATTGGGGGCACCTTGTCTCATCGGCATATAACTCCTCTCCTATCAGTTTCCTTCCATACCATCCATTACATACCCATCCTATCAATCCATCCATCCTAATCCTCCCTTCATTTGTTTGATCTTAATAAAGATTGGGGGTACAATGTTGACAAATGTTTTAGATGTCTCTTGACATACCTTATCCCTCCAAGCCACACCAATCCTTACCTTATCCCTCCAAGCCACACCAATCCTTCATTATCCTCTTATCCTCCTATCGTCATAAGAGTCACCATGAAAAATCCTAAGTATTCTACCTACAATGGGGCACATTATTTTCTATGCGACATAGTCCTTGGAGATAACATCCTTCTTTCCTTCTACCTAACCATCTGTATCCACTATCACCCATCCATCTGCCTATCCATGGTGTTTCCTTGTCATTAGTATCTAGCATTAAGACTATCCATAAATGTTGTCTTATCCTATCATGGCTTGATACTCTATCTCTTTTGTCACCTTATCAACTAAGGTCTTATCCAATATCCTATCCATAGTGTTAGCCTAGCATAGCATCTGTCATCATTATCATTGGTTCATCCCAAACTACATTGTCTCTACATCATCACGTAGGCAAGGCCATTATTAATGCACCCCTGAGGCTTCCCATCTGCATCCATGGTCCAGGTCCTGAACTACATTGCCTCTACATCGTCACGTAGGCAAGGCCATTATCAATGCACCCCCAAGGCACTAGGTCAGTCCTTTAGGGTTTGTCCCACCAATAAGGATTATGGAACCTTTCACCAGATGTAAGTGCGCGCAAGAAAAACCTGCCTTCAAAACAAAAATCTTGACGCAAGACATCAACCTATCCAACCCAAAGCAAACAAGTACCTAATGCACTCAAACTAATTCTATCTAAATCATGGCAAGAACAACACATCTTAATGCAAGAAGGTTTTGTGTTTGATCAGGTTAACTTACAGAGTCTTGATTTTTGTTATTATGCCTTCCTATGCTACTCAAGGATGCCAAAAACTAGAGATGCTATGATGGGGGCATAATCACTTTTCTTTGTCTGTTGTTTGTGGATTAATCTCTAGTAATGTGAGGACTTTTGTCTAAAGACATGATCAGAAAAAGATCATCGAGGACTTTAGAAGTCTAAACATGAAAAGGGGCAATCCTTGTATGTTGACACACAAGAAATACTCAGGTCATCTCGGTTCAATTATACCTCGATGCTTGTATTAACTTGCTAAATCAAAATCCATGTAAGCAATACTTAGGTCATCTCAGTTCAATTATACCTAGATGCTTGTATTAACTTACAACATTTGGAAAACGTACCAAAAAAAAAATCGCCCAATGATGAAATAAGCACTTCAAAATACTTGCAATATCAAGATGGAAAAATCCATTTGCATTCCATATCCATAACATATCCAATTACATTTCATATCCATACCCATACCGTATCCAATTGTATTTCATATATGTATCCATATCCCATGCAATAAAGATTCTATGCAGAGTATCAATGTTTACAATTCAAAGCTTGTGATTCCTTCATTTGCATTTTCTTCCATCAAATCAAATTTCTATCTATCATTATGTCTCTCGTCAATAGTTCTAGTTGTCAGTCTAAGCAGTGATCCAAATGCAGGTCCATCCTTAGTCCATACCAATCAAGTTAATCAATCTTGTCAAATGATCCAATCACAATCAGGGGTCTTGATCCTTGTCTAGTTGTAAACCAACTTAATCAATTATAATCAATCAATTGTCTTATACAGGATGTTGCATTGTTGAAATCAGACCAACACACATGTCTTACATGACATGGTTCATTTCCTGAAAACAAACACTATCCTATCAAGTTGCTTTAGGGATCTATCATTCCCCACCATGACAACACTGTCGTATATCATTATTGATTAATCATTGGTTTACAGCCGGATAGGGGCACTACCTTGTTTTTTCTTGTATCATTTGTGCATACTTGCTTGCTTTCTCGTGTGTGTTATCATTCTATCTTGCATCACATATCATTCGGCTCTTTCTTCAACCAATTTCTTCATTCTAACCTGTTTTTCACCTTCTTCATCGTGAGATTGTCCATCTCACACCTTCCACCTTGGCTTCTCCATCCAATCTCCCAAGGGGGCATCCTGTCGTCAAACTTGTACTAGGGGCAAACTGGGGCATGTATCATTGTCAGAAAAATTCTTATTCTTTGAAACAACGTGATAAAACACATTGCTTCAAAGAGGGGCAAAATGTATATACCTAAAATTGGCTCATGTCGAATGAAATAAATATTTTAATATTTATCTTAATTCTTATTTTCTTCTATCAATTAACTAAATATTCTAAGTTTATTTGATTGGTTCATTATCCCATAATTAAATAAAATTAATTTATTTAATTAAATTCCCTAAATTCTTCTAATGTCTCACATAATTAAATAATCCTAAATTCTTCTACCCTAAGTCCCAATTTCATAAATCCACCTCATCAATCCACCTCACCATGTTGCACATGTAATTAAATATTTTAAATATTTAATTAGCTAATATTCCCTCACCCACATGTCCTATTTATCCTCTAGTCAAAATTAGTTAACTCATCAATCAAATCTGTTAACTAATTAGTCATTCGAGTTCACTAATCAATCAAATTTGTTAATTGATTAGTCAATTCAGTCAACTCCCCAATCAATTCACTTAACTGATTGGTCTATTCTGTTAACTCTTCAATCTATTATGTTAACTCTTTAATCTTTTCTGTTAACTTTCCTGTTGCATGATGGAGCTTGGACACTTGTCCTCTTTCTATTCACGCACATTCCTCAACCATTCTCAACCATTGATCTTCTCATTTCTTCTCAACCGTTGATCTCTTCTCTTCTAAGTCTATAAATGGAACCTTATTCTTCCATTTCTATCATCCAAGCTTTTAGTACAATTACTCTATCGAATTACTAGCGTGCCTTTGGCACCCCCACTACCATACATTTGCTTGAGATCACCCCCATTGCTTTGAAGCTCATCTTCATAGAAATAAAGTATCATAGCCATTTCTCCATCACCATCTTGAAGAATGAAGCAAGAAAGTGCGCTTCCTAAGGGCAACTTTCATCACAAAAGATCGATCGATACTAGGCGAACAATGGAAGCCGTAGGATAACAAGGTTTGTGAGGTTTGTGCTTTATTTGTTCAATCTTGTTATTCGCAATTTCTATTGATATTCATTGGTTTATTAATGGTTTTACGCCGTTAACCACAATTCCTAATAACACTTATATATTGTGTTTTCCAACCATTCTGTAATTCAATTTCATATTAAGTAGAACTTGAAAAGGCTCAAGGTTGAAAAATTTAGTTTTTTAATATGTCCCTCCTTTAGCATGGACCCATTTTTTTGCATATTTAGTAGATTTGGAATTTTGTACCACATCCTAAGGGCAAAACTAAATGGATTAATTGGTGGCATGATGGGCCATCAGTTGCACATTTCACTTGTTGCACACATACTATTGCCAACATACTCATATCCACCATAGTCATATGTTTCTATAACCTTGGAGCTTAGTAGTGTTGTTACTACATTTGAGTTGCAACTCTTTCATGAGCTTTTACAACTCTAGGAGGCATAATTAGGCCACTAACTCTAGACTCATATGCACATAACACTAGGTGGGCCCAAATCATGTTGTAAAATAGAGTAAATTACTACAAATGAAAGCTTGTTAACTAAGTATGCAAATATAAAAATTATGATTATATCATTATTTGATTAACCATAAATTCAATATATGGAAGTTTAAATCAGCAAACCATAAGATTCAAATACATGACAATGGATCTATATGGTGACACCTTTCAAGTAAAAACCCACCATCAAAGAGCACTAGTAATGTATTAATTCAAACAATATGTTACATCAATACAACAACTTTCTCCTTTGTCTAACAATATTCTGAAAACCCATGTGTACTTGTAAAAAAACCCATAAAACCTCCATATAATGTATTCAATATATGGAGAAGAGTTGAGAGGAAACTATAAGTGGATTTCTAAAACTATGACCACCCAGAAACATCGTATGGTAAAAACCCAACATCCCACAATAAAATCAGTCAATGCACCATGAACAAAGCCAATACTAACATCTTTGATCCATGTGAAGAGTGGACACATATCCCCAAAAGTAGCACTCCATTTTGTAATCCACTACACATTGTGGACCCCACCCAACATGTATAGATGCTCCATTCTCTCTCCTAACACCTAAAAATGGGAAAGTGGTGTAAATGAAGTCAAGTCGACTTGTAACTACCATTGTCATTCTCCACCTCCCTTCTTAATGTCACTACAACTAATATTCAAATTTACAAGGATAAATAATAAAATAATAATATCTCACAACCACCTACATGGGTGTCCAAGTATCCATTCCAAGATTTTTTGAGATCCAAGTTTAGTACATTAGAATTACAATTAAATATCACACTATCCTAACATTCACCAATTTAGTATTATACATTGCAATGATATAAGTAGGAACCATAAATAAATCAAGTATAGGATGCAAGGTCCATGGCCTCCCTACATCAAGAGAGCATATCCATGCTCCCTTGTTTCGTTAGTAAATCTGCAACATTCTCCCAAGTGTCAATCGTTTGTAACCTAACCTTTCCATTCTCCACCATCTTGTGAACAAAGTGTTATTACACATCAACATTCTTGGTATGAGCATGGTAAATGGGATTCCTAGTCAAACAAATAGCACTCTCACTATTACATCCAATATAAACCAGCTCTAATCAAAACCAACTCCTAAACACAATCTTGTTAACCATGCTACCTCTTTACAAGAATATGTAGTAGTCATATACTCCACTTTGGTAGTAGATGAAGGAACTATGGGTTGATTCTTACTTATCCTTGGACTTCTAACACTATTGAATAGAGAAAACACATAGCCACTAGTGGACCTTTGACTATCTAAGTACCGTCCCAATCTACATTAATAAGGCCTTGTATGTCCAATAACTTGCTCACATTATTAGAACCATGATGACATAAATAATAATGAGAAATTCCTTGCAAACATCTAAATATCCTCTTAACATGAGTCCAATTCACTTTATTTGAGTTAGACATAAACTTGTTAAGAACTCCCATTGCTTGATCAATATTCGGTCTAAGTACAAACCATTGCATACATTAGGCTACCAATAACAACAACATAAGGAATATTATACATATTCTCTATATCATCATTTGACTTAGGACACATATCTAATGAAAGATTAGTTCGTACAAGTAAAGAATATTCATTGGTTTGCAAGCGTGCATAGTAAACCACCACAAAATGGTGTCAACATACATACTCTGACTAAGCCAAGATTTCTATGAACTTAGTTCCTATTGATTTCTGATCCTAAAATGAACTTTGTTTCCTCTAGATCCTTCATATCAAATGCACTAGAAAGTTGAGTTTTAAGCTTCCTAATGCCTTGCTATTACCATTAAACAATGTGTCATCCACATTTAAGAAAATAACTAGAATCTGATCATCAATACATTTAATGTAAACATAGTGATCCTCTTTACTTCTTACAAAACCTAACTTCAAAGCAAATACATCAAATTTTGGATACCACATTTGAGGTGATTGTTTAAACCATACAAAGATAGTTTTAGCCTTCAAACCAAATTTTCTTTCCCTTTTACCTCAAACCCATTTGGATGTTGCATATAAATTTCATCTTCAAGATCTCCATGTAAGAAGGTAGTTTTAACATCTATTTTCTCAATCTCAAAACCACAAACTATAGTAATAGATAATAGGAATAGTGGAAGATAATTTATCAACAGAAGAGAAAAAATCACCAAAATCAACTCCATCTCTCCAAGATTAGCCCTTGGCCACTAGTTTGGCCTTATACCTCTCTAACCAACCATCCACTCTAGTTTTCTTTTTGTACACCCATTTACAACCAATGGGTTTTCTTCCCTTTGGAAAACTTACAAGATCTCAAGTGTCACATATATCTAAGGCCACCATTTCTTCTTACATTCCCTACATCCAAAAGCTTAATATCCTCCAAAGGGAGAACCTCTCTAAAATATCTTAGTTCATCATTAATACATAACAAAGCAAATACATAACAAAAATTTAGTGGCATATACTTATCAACTAGATTACATTGTCTTGTAGATCATCTCAAGGGTGGAGTAAGGAACTCTTCCTATTCATCTACATGCTTATCCTAATAAGAACTCTCACCTAAATCCTCTTATTCCTCTCCATCATGTAATCCATCATTTTGTTCTTCAACATGTGCATCTTCCTACTTCTCAATCTTAGTCTCAAAATGCACTGTTTTCTTTCCTTCTATTTCCTTTGGATGTAAGGGCCTAAAAATGTTCTAAACTTCCTAAAAATCACATCTCTAGAATAAATCACTTTCTGGGTTAGTGGATTCCAAGGTTTATAACATTTTACATTCTCACTATAACCAAAAAAATGCATTTCTATGCTTTTGGATCTATTTTATAATTTTTTCTCTAGGCACATGAATGAAAGTCTCATAACCAAATAACCCTTAAATTTGAGATAGAGGGTTTTTTTATCTACACTTCATAAGGAGTTTTATCAACAAGAGCCAAACAAGGAGATAGATTAACAAAGTAAGAAGTGTTGGGATTACCAAGATTTGAAAACAAGAATTGAGATATACTTCCACAAGCTACGAGCACACAAAATAAGCCAAATGATAATATCAAAAGTAAAGTAAAATGTACAAACTAGTCTTGCATAAATAGGCAAGGATGAGGAGGTGAAATGGTCGAACACAATGACTAACCCTCCAAATATGCTACACACATTGACTCAAATGAGACAAGTGTGAGGACACATGTTGAGTATATATGAGGTGAGACAAAAGTTTAAACAACCTCTCTAAGTGAGCTTAAGCCTAATGTGAATAGGACCTAGTCCATCTAGATAGGTAAAATCTATTTTCACACTAACACCCCATTAAGTGATACTTAGGGAGAAAGCTAAGCACTAATCATGGGTCCTAACTACTAGGCCATGTTAGGTACCCATGTACAAATGAATTTCTCAAAAAGTGGAGGAAAGGAGAAAACCTAATGGGAAATAAAACTCCTCTCCAAAAGAGAAATGATACATGATAAAATTGTACAAGTGAATAAGAAGAAAATGATAGGAGGACTTAACATGACCCCCCAAGGACTACTTCTAATACTAATGTACAATCTATGTTCCCCCCATAGGAGAGAAAAGAGAAAAGGTCTATGCGACCCCCCCAAAAATGAGAAGGAAATAACTCCATGCGAAGGAATATTTCCTCCCAAAACTGATATGAGAAGAGAAACCATACAACCTCCCATCAAAATACCTCATGTAGTGTTGGTAGATGCTCAACACTGGATGCTAAATATGATCCATGAACATTGAACCAGATAAGCGTGCAAGTGATCTTCCCATTCCAGATAGGAACATGCAGGAAGAAGGATGAAACTCTTTGAATTTTGCACATGATTCAAAGACATAGATGATGCCCATGATGTCTTTGAAGTCTACTCAAGGATCTCAAAGCTAATGCTTATTCATCAAATATCTAATTGTTGTACGATATGTATGTATGAATACTTTATAACCAGTAATGTAGTGTCTAAATTTATTAATGGCATAAACAACTGCCAACATTTCCTTTTCTATCATAGTGTAGTTCAACTTAGCTCCCTCTAGGTTTTTACTTACATAGTATATTGCATACTCTTTATTTCCTTCTTGCTGGCCTAGGACTCCACCAATGGCAAAGTCTGATGCATCTGTATGGACATGTGAAAAGATAGTGTCCAATTTGGACCTCTAAGAATTAGAGCTTGTGTCAAGGATACTTTGAGATTTTCAAATGAATTTTGACAGTCTGGAGTCCATTCAAATTCAATGTCTTTTGTCAACAGAGTAAACATAGGTGCAACAATTTTGCTAAAATCTTGAATAAACCTCCTATAATAACCTGCATGTCTAAGGAAGCTTCATACATCCTTTTGTCTCTGTGGAATAGGTAGGGTAGATATAATTTCAATCTTCTTTGGGTCAACTTGTACACCTGCACGTGAGATAAAATGTCCCAAAACTATCCCCTGTGTCATCATCATAAAATATTTTTCATTGCTCAAAGATAGATTGTGCTTTGTGCATCTCTTCAAAACTTTCTCCAAGTTGTGTAAAGCTTCATCAAATGTTTCACCATATGTGGTGAAGTCATCCATATAAATTTCCATGCTGTCATGGGAAAAATTAGAGAAAATATTGAGGACTTCTCTTTGAAATGTGGCTGGAGTGTTGCACAGACCAAAAGGCAAGACAAAATATGCATAGGTCCCCAAGGGCATGTGAATGTTGTCTTATCTTGATCCTCTGGTGCAATCTTGATTTGGTTATAACCACTAAAACCATCAAGAAATGAGAAATATTTCTTACCTGCTAGAGAGTCAAGAACTTGATCAATGAAGGGCAATGGGAAGTGATCCTTCCTAGTGGTAGCATTTAGTTCTTTGTAATCAACACAAACTCTCCATTTTCCATATTTCTTGGGCACTATGACCAATGGTGAAACCCATTCACTATCTGAAATGGGGTATATAAACTCTACATCTACAAGCTTTTGAAGTTATGCTTTCACTATCTCTCTAAGAGCATGGTTCATGCATCTTTCATGCTGTCTTATAGGTCTGTGGCCATCATCAATGTAAATTTTATGCATACACAAAGCAAGATTTATGTCTTTCATATCACTATAATCCCATGCAAATGCTGTTGAGTGGGTTTGTAATACTACATGTAGGGATCGTTGTTGTTCATCAGTCAATTGATTATTAATAGTCAACATCTTTCCTGGCTTGATTTCCAATAGCCTAGACATTTCTTGCATAGAGGACAAATCAAAGCTAGGTATTACTGGTAAGTATTGCTGGGGTAGCAAATATGAAATATTTGTGTAGACACCCAAAAATGTCAATGTCTTGCAACACATTGTCATTAGCATGTTTTGCCATGTCATCACCTAATTAGTTAAATAAATTTTATTTATTTGACTAATTTTTCAATCCCATAATCCTATCTTCTATAATTAAATAAACTTTTATTTATTTAATTATTCATGGCCATTAATCCTCTCTAGTTAAATAATTAATTCTAATTGTTTAATTAGTCACTTATCTATTTTCCTATAATTAAATAATTATTTATTTATTTAATTATCTTTCCACATCATCCCTGTAACATCCATATCTGATTTTACTTCAAAACTAGGTTTTTAACATAGGTATTTTTTTTTCTTTCTATGTAATCAAATACAAATAAATTTAACTACTATCAAGTATAACATTTTTCACTTTAACAATAAACATGATTTCATTTTTCACAAAGCTGAAAGAAATGATAAATCATAAACATTTTGTTTTCTCACAATTTGAAATTTTCTTGAAACAAAAACAATATTGGAAACATACCATTATCACCGCATCTCGATTGTTGACCCATCACATTCAAGACTCGGCAATCCTCAATATTTGGAAGAGAAAGTATCTTCAAGGAGCTTAACCTCCAACCACAGATCGTCGGTCTCTCGCACTCCTTCCTAACCGGAAGTGGCCCTACCCTACTCAAGAGGATAGACTTAGGATAACCATCAGTGTTTGCCATCTGAGCTCTGGTGTTGTAACTTACATGTCTTGTTATCATGCAGATCCCTAAATACCCTCTAGTCATGCATGACTCTCCACAAGAAACACCATCCAGTCACAGTGAACATTCAATTCACTTGAGGATCGTGCATCACCTTGGCCAAAGGATTTGTTTTTAAATAGCGTTGTATGAATGCATGAACTTAGTTCACCCACCCTACTCGACTTGAATTGATCGCAATCCTAAATTTTCCTATTTGTAAGGTTTAAACAAATGTTGACCTCGATGACCTCAAGGTATTTGGATTTCCTCATGCAATAGCGCATGGCGCAAATGTTTACTCTATTCCCGACTTAATGGATTCATCTCCGTTTACACGTTGTACAATGGGTTTTCTATTTCATTGTTTATATGGATAGCATTTGTAATGCAATCCATAATCCCATAATCATATAAAACATCATTTAATAATACCCACTCCTAAGTGGTTTTAAACTTGGCTATTCAGTTCCCATACGTTTATACAACATACTCAAGTATATAATACAATTTCCCGTAAGCCCAGAATTTAAAGTTTTAGACTCATAAGGGTCTACAAGGTAATAGCGACACAAGAATCATCACATGCAACTTAATTTAGACACAAAATGCAGGTTTCCCACCATTATCTTTTCATTTCAAAATCAAGATGGTTTTCGACCAAGAATAAATACTTTTACTTCAACTCTACACCTCCCTACAAATCAAATGGTTTCACATGGTTCAGTGAGGTAAGAGTAGTAAAATAAGATAATAAAGGACTTGGAATCTATCTTACGACACTAGAGATGATCAAACACATTTGTCGACCTCTAACTAAAGGTATAAAACCGAATAAGATACTAGCTAGTTACTTTTGTCGACATTCAATGTCTTGTTTCCAGAATCTTTATCTAATTGGGCAGAGAGGTATTTTAACACATTGTCCTCCTCTGGTTTTTATCTCCTAACACCACAACCAGTTGAAATCACACCATCTGGCTGTTAAACAATCTGAAATGTACGTCGAAACATGCATTAAATCTGAGGTATGGTTTCCTTATACAATAGGCACGTGGTGTAATGTGGTTTCTCACTATGAAACTATCATTTCAAGTGCACACAAGACAATTTTAAACTGAGTTACAGTCATATAATATCGACTCAATGCATACATCAGGCCGACAACTAGTAGGATACCATTTCACGTCTTGCAGCATGCATTGATCAACATTGGTGTGTATACATTTGAAAGACTGTGTTCTATTATCTTATGGTGTCGTTCATGATATGTAATGATATTATTTCTGAGATGACAGCCATGATTTTGAATTCTAAAAAGACAGCAATGATACATATTCATTGTGAATAACCTCACACAGAACTTTCAATAAAAAGACATTATTATTGCATCCGATACGTTGTAAACTTATTACACTATCATTGCAGAGAAGAGACACAACTACTGATCATAGACTGTGAAATAAGAGAGAATGGAAACCTGTCGATGGAGTTAGAGGTCTGTTGTTGCTAGCTCGTCCTCCCTGAGCTCTCAGCGACCTTCGCGGGCTTCTTTCACAGTCTATCAACCTACTGCACTCCCCTATCCACGTCCTCTTCAGAAAAGAGCGTGCTTCCTTCTAGTTTTTGATTTCTTAACTATAGAAACTTAATCTTTCAAGACTCTCTACCACAGGAAGAATGATCCTCCTTATCTCTCTATTTTAGTTTCTTAAACACTCACTACTCCCCTCCAGACCGCGCACAGTGAAGGAGATGAATGGTCTTTTTCTTGTGGTTTTCAGTTTCTAAACCATAGCAAAACTAATGCCTCCAACCCCCACGATGATGGAGTATATGGCATTTATCTCACCATTCGACTTTATTCTCAACGGATTAACCTCCTACCCGACCACCCACAGCGATGGATGATAGGGCATTAAAACCGCTACCGTGACATGCCTATACACAAGGGGGTTGATATAACTGCATGTTAGCCATCTTCCTCACTTACAGTGACCACTACAGGATGAAGGCTTCTTTATAGCGACGTGGCATAACAACCTCGTCCATTTCCTCCACAAGAAGACTTCTAACCTTCAAAAAATGCAACTAACACCGCTAGAGGAATAAAACTCTTACAAGGTGATAAATAATAAATGCACAAAGTGTCTCCAAGGTCAAAAAAGAGATAAAGAATCAAGACCGACTAAAGTAAGAAAGTATGGGTTTGATTTAAGATAACTCAAGTTGTAAGCTCGAAGAGAAAAAATGCATTCAAAAGGAAGATGTCCAAAATGACAGAACTTGGGCGTAAACCAACTTGACTTGACGAGAAAACCAACATCAAGCAAACTGACGAAAATACCTCCCGTTAACCAAGTTATGACTAAGGCGATTTTGGAATATCCTTCCAAATAACGACCAAAATAGTTATAGCTTATATCGACTTCACATTCGACTTCCGTCAATTTTCAAAAAGGGAATAAATCCACAACACATGATCAACGCGTTTTTACGACAATCACGACGGATTGGGCGTAATGCAAAACAAGTTTTCTAAATCGTTTGACGCACAAAACGACTTCTCGCATCTTTCGACTATGAGATGTGATTCACAAATCTGCCACAAATAGGTTCATTTATTTACCTACAAATGAAATAATAATCATCTATATAAGATGACTCATTTTGGTGGACTTGCGACAACAACGTTGATTCCAAAATTCTATATGACGACTTACCAAAAGGGTGTTAAACCTTATCTTCAGACATCGACATCTAGTCTCAAACTATCTCAGTCGTAAACATGAGTAAATTGATGGCTTCAAGGTTTATCTACCTGCTTGGCATTTTCAGTAACAAACACCCATGGTTAATTTCCAGAGTCTATACTCTCTCTCAAAGATACTTTCTCTTCCTATCGAACATGGTCCACCTGTTCCTGCAACGACAGTCTCACATACAATTTTGTGGTCAAAGCACCTATATTCCAATTCAAAGCATAATATATCCAAACATCATTTTCTCTTAACAAAAAGACATTTTAGTTTATAATATCACATTGATCATAATCAATAGATTCCAAAATTTCATAGAACTAACTTTGTCTAAATATATCACCAGTTTCCATGTCGTCCACAACATATTATATAACTAAAATTTGCAAGAAAAGTAAATAGCGTTATCAATTCCAAAAAGAGGATGTAACAATCTCCCATCACAATCCAAATTAATTAAATAAATTAAATATTTATTTAATTAATAAAATCCTCTTGCTTTCTTTCTAAAATTGCAACTCATGTATATCTAATTAATTTATTTAATTAAATAATTCTTCAATTATTCATCTCATCTTTTTAGGATTTATTTCCTTTAAAACAAAAAATCAATATCTTTCTATCTTTTTAAAATCCTATCTTGTCTTGTTTTATTTCCTCTTTTGTCTAATAAAGCAAAAATCCAACCTTATCAAATCTTGTCAAATTTTCTTCCTTCCACATCAAAAAATCAGCCCTTGTCTATAAATATGGACTCTCATAAGCCATTTGAAAGGGATTATTGACTTTTAAGTATCCTTATTCTATCGAGTTATCTCCGCAACTTTTCTCCATCATATCCTATCAACGTTATGTTGCGATTGTGTGCAATCAACATCTGATCATACAAGCGATCAATCATGCATGCATCACTTTGAGGTATTCAAAGAGTTTGGGCATAGGTAATACATTTATTGTTTATCTTGATTTTGTCTAAACTTATCGTTTACAATTTGAGATAACTCCTCTAAGGAACTGGTTGGTATTATGCTTCGTAAGGGATCTTGTAAGCAAGATAAATAGTCTTGCTGCTATGGATGCTTTCCACAATCATTTTGTATAATGTGAGCAATCAACTCATCTTCATCTTGAACATCCAGTAAAGGGCTACGCCCAATAGTCATCGAGGTTTGGAGGGAATAGCTATCCTCATCTTCTAGGGTAGGCCAAATGGTTTGCTCAAGCTCATGGTATGGTTGGGCTAGTGGATATAAAACCAATTTCTTTATCACAGTCCCATTGGAAATGATCATATTACCAGACCTGCAACCTATAAATGCATTTGTTGTGGCAAGCCATGGTTTGCCTAGTATAAGGGGATAACCAGCAAGATTAACCTTGGGTTGTAGAACTATGAAATCAACATGGCATTCCCAGGAATCTAATGTAATGACGAAATCCTCAATGACTCCTTTAGGTTTGACTATAGACCTATCAGCTAATTGCAAGACTATTTGAGTAGGCCTAAGGTTGTTCAACTGGAGTGTCTGCATTGTCTCCTTAGTCATGACATTAATTGTAGCACCTAAATCTATCAGAGTATTCTTAATTAGAGTCCCATTGATTTTGACATCCATTACTAGACTACCTGGATCTATATATTTGGGAACAATTATATTTTCCAACATTATGTCAGCAAGGTTACCTAAAACATGAACTATCTTTGGGTCTATCCTCTTCCTTCCTAGTTTCTTTATGCATAGATCTTTGATAGTCTTAGTATAGATGGGGATATCTTTGATGTCTTAGATTAAGGGAATCTTTATGCTTATGTCTTGCAACTGGCCTATGAGGTCATTTTCAGACTGTGCTAGTTATTTCTAGATAGCCAAGCATTCAAGGAAAGGAGGCTTAGGATGTGAAATGGTCTAAGGTCCCTGAGTTGATTCAAGTTCCAAAGGTGGTGTATCTAAGGCTTCCTCTATGGGTTATTCATCTTCAAGTTTTGTAATTTGGGGAGATGAAGGCCCTGCAAGTTGCTTCCCTGATTTGAGATGAACATTACTCACTTCTACCCCATAGCTAGGGTATTGCATCACCTCGTTAGCATAAGACTGTTGAACAGGCTTGTTGTTAGGATTAGGTGCAGGTTGGGCAAGGATTTGGGTAGGTCTAGGAGGTGGATTTTGAAGTGTTGATGGAGGCATTATGGATGGCTATTGTGGTTGAGATGGAAGCATGGGTTGCTGGTAATTTACATTTTGTTGCCATTGTTGGCTCTTGTTCCATTGGGGTTGCCATTGAGGTTGATGTGTAGGCCACTGAGGGTTATAGTTAGCACCTTGAAACCTTGTTAGGGCCATGGGTTTGGCTGATGTTGGTTCCAACTAGGTTGTGGAACTTAGGCCATTGTGGGTTTTGCCTGAGATTTTGATTACTAGACCATCATTGAGTGTTCTAGTTAGAGAAATTTTAGTTTGTAATAGGAAAGGGTGAACTGAAATTTAGTGGATTAGAGGGTATACCTTGTCTTTGTTGCCAAGGTCTCCTTTGAGCTATGTAGAACAATTGTCCATCCTCTCCTTCAAATGGCTAAAATTCTGGTCTTTCAACCTTCTCTTGTTGGATGCTTGCCACCCTTTTGCATTTACAATTAGCCTTCCTTTGCCTACAACTAGGACAATATTCAGTAAGCATTGCATCAGCTTCCTCTTGTTTCTTCTTGATGTGTAGTGTCCAGTTGTGTAGCCATATGGCTAATTATGTCCTCCTTCATGTTGGACAACAAGTTACTGATTTTGACTCTTGAAACTCCATTGGTTGCTTTGTTTGTAATTGATGTCCTTTCTCCCCTTGGTCATCTGGTGAAATTCCTTGAATAATTTCAACAAACTTTGCAAATGGACTCAAAAGGTAACTGGGAAATATCACCTTGCCCAATGAGATTCAAGGTGTCCATACAATCATCCTTAACCCCTCTCAAGAAAACTAGTTTTAATGATTCTTCAGACAATCTGTTTTGGGGGTTTTTCTTCAAGGCAAACTGGAATCTTTCAACATAATCTTCAAGTGGCTCCTCCTTTTGTGACATCATGAAGATGTCATCTCTCATCCTATCATGTCCTCGACAGTAATCTTGGTATTTCTCCAAGAATTTCTCCTTCATTGTATCCCAGTCTGGAATGACATCTTTTCCCAATCCCATGAACCATCTCAAGACTGCATCCTTAAGAGTGGTAGGAAAGAGTTCCAGCCTATGAGCATCTGAGGTGTAGTCATAGCTCCTACACAAGATATCAAATTGAAACAAAAATGTATCTGGTTCCTCTATCACCAGGCCATAGAAGATTGGTAATGCTGATGGTGGAATATTTTTTAGCACTATAGCCCTCTCCTGATCAGTGATAGGAAACTTGAACATTGCTTGCTTTGGTGGTTCTTCCACCACAGCATCTACCATGGTTCTAAATGTCCCTTCTATAGTTGTGGAAGAAACTGATGAAGATGTAGAAGGTGTGGATGAAGATGTAAGAGGAAATTCTTCTTCAGCACTTTCTACTTTATAGTTGATAAAGTCAATTATGTTTTCATTATCCTGATAATTTGAAGGGAGGAATCTACCTCGATTGTCTCTCTGCCTCCACATATAGTAAATTTGGCTTTGTATTCCAGTGGTCCTGCACAATGTTAGTGTAATGTTTGGTGTTTCCTAAAAAGTGAATTTATTAACTCTAATGCTGGAATCAAAATTTAAACTATGAAAGCATGTAAAGTGAGCCTATGAAGGTAGCACCATCCCTAGCAATGACGCTAAAAGTGTAGAGGAAAACTAATGCATTGTAGACTTAACATAATTCAGGGGTAAACCTATCTAAACAGTCCACTCTATCATTATACTCCTACATTAAATTATCAACCAAGGAGCGTAAGCTTATGATGGCACTGCACTGTATGTGCCTTAAGGGCTCATATTCTTCCTAAACTATTTCATCCAAACCTACCTAGGCTGGAATTCACCGAAATGCAAGAACAGTAAAATAGCTAGGGAACCTAGTGGCTATGGGTACCTTCAGCATAAGTTGTAGATAACTGTATTCAACAAGAAATTACAAAATTAACTCAAAACATCCAAAATGATAAGAGAACTAATGCTAACCTCCGAAGGACTTAAAGTAGACAAATCATGCACTTTTTCATGAACCATACTACTGTAATTTAATAATCAAAGTATTCTAATTGAATTGTAATGTATTTATATGGAAATGAATAATAGATTTAACAAGAATGCATAAATAAATGAGGAAATAAATGAAGTGAGGATTAGTACCTTGAGTGGCCGGCTCATGGGACTGACTCACTTAACTGGAAATCAAATCTAATTCAGATATTCACGCATCTTCATATCACATAGTTTCATTCATTTCAAATCATAAACATAATCTCTTCAAATTGTATTCAAAATGACATTCCTCAATAACACATGTCTAGATCTTCCAATATTGACAAACAGAGTAACAACTGAGTAACTAGAAAATAAAGTAACTAACTTGACATCTAACTCATCCCTCCTAACTTATACAGAAACATGAGAGTTTTATCCAACTACCAACTAACTCAACCATCAATCCATCCCTAGATATTAGGGTGCAGGTTTGAGATCGATTTATTAATCTAACTAAACAGAGGAAGCAGAGTCCTATTCAAACAAGAATTCTTATGCAATGGTTCGCATGAAGAACACACAGAAGCTACATTTGAAACAAGTCTACTTCTTCATTTATTTCAGTCCATGATGGTTCACAATCATCCTCCAGCTACCTGTACTTTTGGTATCCTAACTTCACTTCCTTTAATTCTCATGTCTTCTACTTTGCTGCAAATGATCATTTCCTTGATGACACATTCTTGTTGCACAAGGGTTAATTCACAAAACATATGCACACAAATAACCTTTATGACTAAACTATAGGATTCCATCTATATTTCATGCATACTCATATTTAAATCATTCAATTGATAATATCATCACCATATTCCATATTAATAACATACATTCAGAGTCTTGCAAAGTATATAAAAAGATAGCATATAATGATGGTGATGTTGGTAAAGTTTTTTGGAGGATCATATGGAAGAGTTCTAAAAGCATATAAAAATAACATAAAAAGAGGTCAATATTGCAATCCATCACTTGTAGAAGAAGAAAAACTACAAGGTGCATAATATCTTCCCAAGTGAGAATAACATAAGTATCTGAATGTTGCACATAATTCAAAGACTGCAATGAAATCTCTTGAAGCTGTAGTGAAGCCACTAGTGGAATCAGAAGAGAATCGGGAGATGGAGGAAAAACATCCTCCAAGGTGATAATAGCATGACTATCATCAAAAGTGTCTACCAACTCTATAAAATGGGGCTCACTAAAAAAGTCTGATATGCATGCCAAGTAGTCATCCAATCAACTGCATTAGTAACACATATGTGTCAATCCTACTGTCTTGAATTATGAGAAACCAAAGATGATGGAACACTAAAAGATGAAGATCAAGAGATGAAGGAGAGATGATATTAGTAGGTGTGGGAACCAATGAGGAGGATAGAACTGTAAGGTGCAAGTAACCAAACTGAGTCTCCTTCTGAAGGCTGAAGGTATCAATGTTATCTATACTCAAACCCTCATCAAAGTTGGCAGAGCCAAAGAAAGAAAAAGATTACACTTTAGAACCATGATCAACATGTCCTGTAGCAATGATATCTTTACTTTGCAAATCTTTGATAACCACTGAAGTGGATGTGAAGTTAACTGTATTCCCTGTGCCACTATGTGTGATCTGGTAAATGGAAACAAGATTGGTGGACAAAGAGGGAACATAAAATACATCATTAAATGTCCCTTTACCAATATCAATAGATCCTTTCCAGAAGTAGTCATATATGTGTTATTCCCCATGAGAATTGGAGGAAATGAACATGGCTCATAGGTAGAAAACAACTCCTTTGAGGCAACCATATGGTGTGATGCCCCTGAATCAAGAAGCCACTTATGTGATGTAGGATTTGCTAAAGCAAGAAGTGTCATACCCTTGTTCTTTCCTTTATTTGAATATGTGGATGATGTAGATGCAGAATTAGAAGAACCACTTGCCTTGAGTTTGGACAATTCAAGTTGAGTTTGTTGAAGAAGTTTCTTTAACACATCTTTTTCTTTTTGAAATCATTTGCTTTCTTCATGACCAAGTTTCTGACAGTAAGCACATGTGGGCCTTTCCTTAAAACTTCTCCCTTTCTGCATCAAATTTTGTGCCTTTAGCTTGATCCTTATGTTGTTTCTTTGACTTAGTTGGTGATTCAATTGCAACAAGAGCTTGTGACTTTGAAGTCTTCATTGTACCCATATGAATTAGTTTGCATTTCTCCTTTATAAGAGAAACAACAAAATCTGAAAGTGAAGGCGTAGTGAAGCGTGTACCAAGAACATCTTTTTTACATGAAAAGTTGAAACAAACATGACATACATAGGACCTAACTTTGACAAGACACTTAGAACCAATTGTTCATCTTGTTTTTCAATTCCACATTGTTTGAGTTGAAAACTTAGCTAATGCAGTTTAGTGAAGAAATCTTGAATTGTGTTAAAGTCTTGTGGATTAAGACTTATTAGTTCATTTTCCAGTTGATGTCCTCTCATTACATCTGGTTTGCCAAACAAAGATTATAATATTGTCCATACAACATTAGTTGTTGTGGTTGAAGCAATGTGAAAGAGAAGGTCAGAAGAAAGAGACATACATAATGTACCATAGGCTTCATCATTTCATTTAAACCATTTACGTTTTTTTGCAGCAGTTGTTGGTTCAGGTTCCAAACCCATAGCGACTCGATGCAATCCTAGTTTCTTGAGTTTTATCTCCATTGATTGCTTCCATTCATACTAGTTAAATGGAGTTAGGATTAGGTCCATTTTGTGAAAATGAGAACAATACACAAGACAACCGCTTGATTAGTTTTTGATCCCCACTTGTTTTGGCACTTTATAGTTTGAGTGCATGAGCAAAATGTGTAAAATAGGGTCAATTTGGCACTTTATATGAGTGTGATTGAACCCACTTGACTTTACAAAATAAATTTGGCGCTTTAAAAAGTCACCAATTTATAATTTACTTTTACAATATACACTTTTAAGTGAAAATGCCTTAGTTTTATTTGCCAAAAAAAGTATTTTTTGGAAAAAAAAACTTTACAATAAAGAATACCCCACAATGATTCCAAATTGGCCCGAATTTAAAATTTAGTCCCCCCATCCCTTTCAAATTTTCTTGTTTAATTTATTTTAATAAACATATATGAAAAACATATTCAATTAAAAAAGAGAAAAATTGAAAGTGATGTTTGAAGAGTCTAAATAGGACTTTGAGTGGTCATGTGAGAATCAAATGAAGGCTAAAAAAGAGCCTGAGACTTGGTCAAGGGCCGTTGGAAAATGGATAGGCAGAGGTGGCCGGAAAATAGTGTGAAGGAGGCCGGCAGGGAGAAAGCCACAGCCTGGAGTGGTAAATGGTCGACCTTGACCTGCATAAAACAACACCCGAGCCAAAACTTTGAATGCATAAGCTATTACTGATTACCCAATTTGCAACAATTTAATTAAGCAAATAGCTGAGTAAGAGAGACAAAGATAGAGAGAATGAAAGGGAAGGAAGAGAGAGATAAAGGAATAGAGAAAGGAAGAGACAGAGAGAGAAAGGGATACATAGAGAGAGAAGGGGATATATATAGAGATAGACGAATACACACACATGAGAGAGAGAGAGTCGTCATGCTAACTAATTGGATGCATTTCATCATTTAGAATAAAAATGAGTCAATATTATTTGCATAAATGTTTTTCCTACATGCTAAAATTACTTAGAGGCTATTAAGACACTCTCAAAGCAATGGAGGCAACTAGACAAATACACTAGAAAACAAGCATGGTGAACCATATAATGTAGTGTGGTCTTCACGTACCTGACACTTTTCTAAATGGCACTATTTAGAGAAGAATAATGATTTCACTATACAAAAATGCTTTCCACTCTTTGACAAACATGGGGCTAAGAATCTACTACAAAACATATGAATCTAAAGGAAATGCACAAATGCCATCCTCTTAGAGTTATAGGTACAAAAGAATAATAGTAGCAAAAAATTAAACAAAAGAAACAAATAAATACTAAGAAACCATAGTGAAAACCAACAATTATGCTCAAATTTGGTTGATTTGTCTCATAATTGATACTACTGATATTTAGTATTTATAACTTAATTATATTTATTTTATAAATAATATATAGTCTCTAATATAATTGTATATATTCTTGTATAGTATATTTTTGAGTGATTATGTTGTCGATCTCTTATTCATTATTATTTATGCAATTACAATTGGTTGGCTTAAGATGAGCTCTAGGAGATTGTATTGGCTATAGCATTTAGTGTTATAAGATGATCAATATTTAATGTTAGCAGTTAAGTAATTGGTAACATTAAACATTTCTTTTTGAGGAAAATAAATAAATGATCCACATTCTTTGCATCCTCCTATGCTTGATGTGGTTACTAACACCAAGCATTGTGTTTCTTTTACTATATAATCTGTATACTTTGTCACACCACCATGGAGAACTCACTACAACTTCAAATGGCTTTTATTGCATTAAAAATATGAAAATATCTCTACATTATGTAATCATCTACAACATCATACTAATGTTTTATCCTTGAATACACATGGATTTGATACTACCCTAAATACTATAATACAAGAGAACACCTATATTAGTGATGAAAATCCAAATTCTATAAACCTTGTATTACTCCTATTCATATGAGGAACATTTACTATTAATACCATATATTTTAAATATAAATTAAAAATGTTTATTTATACATTGCAAAAAAACAAAACACCATTGTTATTGTCTCATCTTACAATATAAGTATGAATTTTTATTTCTATATTTTAATCCATAGTTTATTGCTTCCATTATTAATAATCTAACCTATTGGCAAATCCGTTGCACCAAAACTCCATGCAATTGCTAGTGCTAGTTTATAAGGGCATGTCCCCATCTGCTTAGTTTATTTTGGCTAGCAGCTCAATTTTTTAGGAGATATTTGTGGAGTTAGTGACCCCATGAATATTTTTTTCTGCTTATCAGCGGTTATCTTAATTTCTATTAAAAAATAAAAACAAATCATTTTAATTATCTTAATTTAGAAGAAAATTTTAAAAAAAGTGGGGGAAGGAAATATATGCAACCCTTTTTTTCCCACAACTTATTTGTAATTCCTAAGGAGTAGTTGCTCCACAAAAATAGGGAAAGATTCTATATTGTCCTTTTCCCATAATTATAAATTTCCATGGGACCACTCCAACTGCTTAAATTTGCTTAAATTTAAGCAGCAACACGAAGACATGGGGTAAGAGAAGGCTAAGCTAACCCTTTAAAACTAGGATGCCGGCCCTACTTTTTCGTGCCATTATAATTTATGTTATTAACTCGTCACGTTTCTTAATGTTGATTGGACAATATGAGATTTTCTTGTTACGAAAAAAGTTTCAAAGGAAATTTGCTTGCTAGTCTCTCGTACTGTATTGGTAGACAATATTGTTAACTGTTTGGGATCGACTTCAGCCAACAGCAACAAGCAAATATGTAGTAGGCGGTACTCTCTAGTACTCCATTCTTTTCTAATTATGTTTGCCATTAAAAAATAAAATAACGAATAAAAGTAGATAATCTTGTTGAACCACATTTTATTGGCTTGTCATTTGCAGCAGCGTGGTACCCAACCACGTTAATAAGTGATGCTGCATGAGTTCGACTCGCCCGCCATTCCAATGATTGCAAGATATGATGCCCAATATGGATATGGCGGTACTCTCTAGTACCCCACTCCTTTTTGCCCTTTTTCATAAAAAAACATAGACCAGCTTAGCATCTACGCGGGGAACACACATCCCCTTTCAACTCATTTTTCTCATGTTCAGCGGTTTGATGGTGGCTGCCATTCAAATGGTGCCTCGCTGAAGTGGAAGAGACAGATGATAGTGAAGCAGCACATTGTAACTAATGGAAGCTAGGGGAGAGTAAACTTTCTCAAGAATTTGCCCATGTACACTTTGAAGCCTAAAAATGTTTGAAAAAGTTGTTTCATATCAAGAATATTGTTCAAGATCAAAACTATTTCTTAATATAACAAAGCATTTTTATTAGTAAATTTATTACACCCCTTAATGGTATAGATCTTAGTTATATTAAGAAAGATTGATTATGGGTAATAATTTTACTCTTAACAACATATCTTTCAAACATGCCATGTTTATGAGAGCCTATGTAGGTCATGCTCCTCAATACCAATCATAACAAGATATTACACAAATTCTAAATAGTTAATAGGTATGTGGTTTAATTTTCCACATGGAAATGAGAGAGTGATTAAGAGAGTTGATAGGGTGATGATTTGTTTAAATAGCATTAGTTTTCTCTTGCTAGCTATTTTTCTCTTTTGTTAGAGTCCTTGTTGGATATTCTGTTATCTGACCATTCTTTGATTTAGTTTTATTGTAAATAGAATTTGAAAAGTTTTGAGATTGAAAAACTTTAAGTTTTTTAATACATTCCTTCTCTGGCATGGACCCACCCTTAGACATATCTGGTAGGTTTAGAATTTGGTGCCACAATATATGGAAAAAACCAAATGGATTGCTTGGTGGCATGATGCTATCACTGACACATTGTGCTTGTTGCACACTTTTGACCTCCATCTTACTCATATCCACCACAAATCATATTTCACTATGACCTTAGAGCTTAGCAATGTCATTACTATAGGAATCTCCTACCTAACACGCACTTATTGGAAGACTATGTATATCACTTAACTATAGATCTCGAAATTGGCTCTAATACCAACTAATATAGTCAAGGTTCGAGGGTCCAATTAAGGATGGTCAAACCTTGCAGATAAGGTTAGAGGGTCAATTAAGGATGGTCAAGCATTATAGTCAAATGTAACACTCAAACACAACACATGATATAATAACATATAATCATATAATGAAGTGGACTTTTATTGGTTCAAAACAAAATAGCTTCATGAGCTTGATATATGGTAGGCCTCAACATTTTGATTACAATATAGATCTTAAAGAACTCAATGGCACCAAAATTAAATGATTTGATAATGAGTTGGCCTTGGAATCTAGCACATTGCCCTTGTGTAACATGTAGGCTTAATAGTAATGTGTAGAATCACCATCTTTGATGTGCCTCAAGCTAGGAGTCTCTAAATTTATTGCGGTTCCATACACAACCCCTCTTATGACCCATAGTGAAGTAGGTAACATTAGGAATTGACACAAGTTTTAAATACTTAGCACATCATTCAAACAAGTTAGCATTATTCAGTGAGCAATTTAGTATTGGTCTAGTTAAGCTCCTTAAGATAAGAAACTTGCATGCAACATGAAAATTGAATGGAACATTTTGGATGCTTGATAGCGGTTATTTTCCAAACCGTAATCCAAAATGTCAAAATTAGCTATTGCATAGCTCATTAAAAGTTGACTATGCATGTTGTTCAAACATGATGCTTCAAACTAATAAATCATAAGTGTGATTAGTTGTGGTGTCATAAACTTGGCATACATGATTAAAAAACATCTAGGAATACTAGAAAATAGCTACAAGACAAATGGACTTAAAAAGAAAATATTTTTTGTTGATGCAAGATTGCTCCTACACATTGGATGCTCTTGCATCAAAGGGAGATTGATTTGAAGCTTTATGTTAGTGATTTGGTTTTGTTGCTGTAATTGTGCCCTTCTCAAATGACTATGCCCTATACTCTTGTGGACCTATGAGACTTATTTGTCTAGACCTATACTTATCTTTGAAATATGGGGTTGTGTTGAAAAACATTATTATGTGTATAGGGAAATTTTGTTGACTTCCTCAATAACAAGTCAAGCTCCTTGGTTGATGATATAATATTCGAATACATGCCAAGTAGTCATTGAAGATTATGTATGTAGAGATGCTTTTAGAATTAAATAGTAAAACAATTGGAGTATAAATGTTTTATGATAATCCATGATAACATTTGATGTTCATAATGACCTAGGAGATGCATATGATATAATTCCTTAGTCACTCAACTTGAGCTTTTTGGCATGTAGGCATATAAACTAATGGCTAGATTTTGAAAGGGTGGGCTCAAAGAGAGATTTTGAGGTGGTAACAGACATGATATTTCCACAATCCATAATAGTGTTTAATAGTACTTTTGGATGTCAATTGTGTAGAAATTTTTAGAATCAATGTTTCAGATCTCACTTTGTAATCCATCATTAGGAGGTGGAGCACACTTATGATAGATTGGAGATTATCCTCCTTAAAAAGGGAAAGGCAAAGGGATTAGAAACCAAGATAGAAAAAGGGGGTCACAAGAAACCCTAAAAATTCAACAAAAACAAATATGATGAAAAAAATCAAAGTAAAATTGAAAGATGAAGAATCACAAAGATATGATTAAGACAAGAGAATGGATGATATAAACTAGATTGTAGCATGACTTAATCGAAGTGATCAATCTAAACCATTAAGAGATAGATTTGTAGTTGGTTGATAGGTTTAGGACTATGGATTGACTAAGCCACTAAATAAATTGAATTAAGAATTTTGAACATGTATTTATAATATACACACAAAAAGGATATAAAACAAGAAGGTAAAAATGTAAAATATATATTTTTATCTTTTAAATATATTTATATTCAATAAACTACACCCTATACACCATAAATACTAAATAAACCATTTATATTGATAAAATTAATTATAAAATATAAATTAATTGAAAATTATACAATTCAAAAACACATTATATTAATATTAATTATTTAAAAATATATTAATTAATTAAATAAATTTGTAAAATAAATTGATGCATATATCATAAGACATCTCAAAATAATATGAAACAAAAAGAACCAAATGAGAATTTTGCTAGTTTATAAGAGAAGGCGAAGCTAACCCTTTAAAACTATGATGCGGGTCCTACTTTTCTGGTGGTGTTATAATTAATGTTATTAGCTCGTCACGATCCTTAATTTTGATTGGACAGTGAGATTTTCTTGCTAGGAATTAAGTTTGAAAGAAGATTTGTTGGCTGGTCTCTCGTGCTGTATCGGTAGGCAACAATTGTTAATTGTTAAAATATCACGAGATCGACTTCAGCCAACATCAACAGCAGCAACACAGAAGGCGGTACTATTTAGTACTCCATCCTTTTATGTCAAGCCAAGCTGAAAGTTGGAGTTTTTGATTTCATTTGTATGAGAGATTTGATATGTAGAGATATATTTGTTTATTTAAAGGATTTTTTCTATAGCAGATTATGTATTGGAATGAACAACATTAGTCTGTGTAGTTGTAGAGTAGTGGGGAGTTGTTTTGAGGTAGTCTAAGCATTTAAATTTTAGAAAGTTGGAGTTTTTGATTTCATTTGTATGAGAGATTTGATATGTAGAGATATATTTGTTTATTTAAAGGATTTTTTCTACAGCAGATTATGTATTGGAATGAACAACATTAGTCTGTGTAGTTGTAGAGTAGTGGGGAGTTGTTTTGAGGTAGTCTAAGCATTTAAATTTTAGAAGGGAAAAAAAAACATTAAAAGCTTTCAAAAAATTGAGTTGTATATTTAAGTTGTGAGAATCAATAATGAAAGTTTATATTTGCTCTAAACTTAGACTTATTATAAATTTGTAAAATGAGTTTCCTTTCAAAAAATGAGTTTGTGAAGGTTCAAATTTACACTTAATTTTGATCAAGTGAAAGGGCTTTCAAAGGAAGAAAAACATAGTGTTAGATTGATTCCAAGTTATGTGCAAAGGAAACCAAATTTCTGAAAATTTAGTAGTTTTTTTATTTAATTAGTTCAAATTCTCTTCAAAAGAAGCTAAGTTCTAGGAAAAATAAGTTACTATTTTTTTTTACAGAATGAAAAATAATATATTGGTTGTAATCTCCATAAAGTTGATTGGTGCTGACAACTTTGGAGAATCCAACATCATTATATGAGAATTATTTTGTTCTTGTTAGACCTTACCTCAATCATTGATGGAGTTGCAAAAAGACACCTTATAGATGCTCGTCTACAAGAAGAATTTGACAAGAAATCATGCCAAGCACTAGCCTTGAAAAACTTGTCTATTAATGGTACATTGATAGAAAATATGTAGAATGAAACCACATGAAAGGAAGCCTAAGATAACAATCACCACAAATCACCACAATCTTTGAGAAAAAGAATGATGTGAGAGCACACATGCTCCAAATGTAAATATATATAATCTAAGAAAAGGTGAATCAATAATATGCATCTCTCAAAGCTCAAGGGTATATTAAATTGTCTCATTAATGTAAGTGAGACTATTGTTGATAAAGATCTCATCTCCATAACTCTTAATAGTTTGTTAAAGTCATTTGAGAATTTAAAGACTATGTTTACATTGAGTGGAAAATTAGGAACCATAAAATTCAATGCTTTGGAGGGTCTACTATAGCAACATGAAGAAATACTTAATAGATATGATGAAGTTGAATCAATAAATGCTTTTTCCTCTAAGTTTGAGGAAAAGAAGCCTTGATGGAAAGGACATCTTGTCATTGATAATGGTGAGTACAAGAAAGGAAAGATTTTCTATTATTGCAATCATGCTAGCCATTTTGAATGCCAGTGCTCCAAGAATAAAAAAAGATATTAACAAAGGTAAACAAGGAGGTATGATGGTTGATGTGGATATTAAAGATGATGATGAAAGTCACAAATTGTTTTCAACATATTCTTCCAAATATGTCAAAAACAATGATGTTTGGATCATTAATTTGGTTACTACTCTCCATATGATTAGTAATATTGACAACTTGAGAAATGTAACAAAGCAATCAAGAGACATTGTTATATTAGGAGATGATTCACTACATGTATAAGGAGTTGGCAAAGCTCTTCTCATTCCAAGTCAAGGTAAAATGAGAATTGATAATGTTTTACTTGTTCTAGAACTAATGAAAAATCTTACCTAAATCAACCAAATCATTGCCAAAAAGGTGAAGGTCATTTTTAAATAGGGAACTTGTAAGGTTTTTTACAATAAGGGAAAATTGGTATATGATGGATATATGAAAGGATGACTATTTTACTTGAGGACAAACTCCTCTAAAATGTTAGTTTCAAATGTTTCTTTGAGGAATTAGTTGTGGCATGAAAGGCTTGGCCATATTAACCTCTAATCATTGAAGGAAATGTTCAATCAAAATAAGTATATGATCTTCCACCCATCCGTATAGAGAAGTGTTTCTACAAAGCTTGTGTTGTGGGAAAACAACATAGACAAAATTTTATTCTAGAAAAGACTAGAAAACCTCCAAGAAGTTAGAGTTAGTTCATTCTAAGCTTTGTGGATCAATAGCAATAGTTTCCATACAATCAATGACTTCACTCAACATTTATGGGTTTACTTTCTGAAGAACAAGTCTAAAGCATTTGATATTTTCAAGGAATTTGTACACTAAGTCAAGAATGAACATGATAAAAAAACTAAAATGTTGAAATTAGATAATGGGGGAGTATGCCTCAAAACATTTGTCAACTTTTGTGAACAAAGAGGAATCGAAAGGTAACTCTCAACTCCATATAATCTACAAGAAAGTGGAGTACCTAAAAGAATGAACATGACACTTCAAGAAAAAGTTAAATTAATGTTCAAGGCTTGTAATCTTGAAGATAAATTATGAGGATATGCAATTCACAAACTGATTTATTTGATCAATTAGAGTTTGATTAAAAGCTTGAAAATAATCTCTCTAGAAGAAGCATGGTCAAGTACGAAACCACTGGTTGGGCATTTAAAAATCTTTGGGAGCATTACCTATATACACATTCCAAAAGAGAAGAGAAGGAAGTTTGATGATAAGAGTAAAAAATGTATCCTTGTTGGATATGATGACTCTAGTAAAGCCTATTGATTGTATGATCCCAAGGCAAACAAAATTCACATCTCTAGCATTTTTGAGGAAGAGTGTCACCTTCCAATTGTTTTCCTTGTTGATTTGTAAAAAGAGAAAGATGAAAATGATACATCATCATACTTACCGAAAAAGGTTGAGCTAGAACCATAAAGCACTATTGAATAAGTAAAAGAAAGAGAAAACATTGTGAACCAAATTCAAGTTCATTATCTACTCCACTATCCAATATTCCTCCAAGGAGATAAAAAAGAGTAAGTAGAATGCTCATCATATTGCAAGACTATGAGGTCAATTATGTATTGAGGACAACTATTCTAAGTGCCCATGATCCAAACATTTTAAAGAAGCAGTAAAAGAAGAAAACTGGAAAAGTGCCATGAATCTAGAGATGGATTCAATTTGTCAAAACTAGACATGGGATTTGGTAACTTTACCTATTGGTAAAGAAACCAATGATTGTAAATGGGTGTTCAAAACCAAGTTCAAATCTAATGGCTCAATTGACAAGCACAAAGCAAGATTGGTAGCTAATGGCTACACATAAATTGAAGGTGTTGATCTTGAGGAAACTTTTTCTCCAATCACAAAGATGATCACAATTAGAACATTGATAGCATTTGCTTCCCAACACAGTTGAAAATCCACCAAATAGATGTGAAAAGTGCACTCATAAATGGAGATTTGACAGAAAAGGTATATGTGACACAACCTCTAGGTTTTGTTGAAAAAGGAAAGGAACACATGGTATGTCACCTACAATAGGTGCCATATGCTTTGAAATAGGCTCCATGAGCTTGGTATTCAAAAATTGATAATTTCTTGGTTCAGTGGGGATTTTTATAAATCTGACATTGACCAAAATTTGCACATTAAGATTTTTTGTCACAAGTTACTCTTTATTGTATTATATATTGGTGATTTTCTCATCACTGGGATTGATCAATCAGATATACATGAAATGAAAAAAGATATGAAGAGGAATTTTATAATGTCTAATCCTTGATCACTTCATTACTTTCTTGGACTTGAAGTCTGGAAAAAACCTAGAAAATATTCCTCTCAAATGAAGTCAATTGAAGAAATTCTCACATGGTTCAAAATGCAAGATTACAAAGCTTAACCAACACTAATGGAGATAGGGACTAAATTGATTGAAGACTCAGATGGTAAAATAGTTAATGCAACACTACATAGGAGTTTTCTAGGAAATTTGATTTAATTAATCACTATCATCTAGATATTTAACTTATGCAGTTGGAATCTTGTCTCGATTCATAACTTGTCCAAAGAAGATTCATTGATTAGTTGTGAAGCAAGTTATAAGATATCTTCAATGAGTACAAAACTTTAGATTAGAATATTTCAAGAATAAACATTCCAGACATATTTGTTTTATAAATTCAAATTGGACACATTGTGTAGACTCTAGGAAATCAACCTTTGGGTATTGCTTCAATCATGGATCCACCATTGTGTCATGGAGTTGTAGGATGCAACCTAATGTTGCAAAATTATCCACTAAAGTAGAGTACAAGGTAGTTGTTGTAACAACATGCCAAGAAATATGACTCAAACAACTCCTTGAGGATCTTTTACACCCACAACCTAATCCCATGATTATGTATTGTGATAATCAAAGTGTGTTGAATATGTAAAATAATCTAGTGTCCCATGATCAAACACAGCATATTGAAGTATGTCATCACTTCATTCCTAAGCATGTCCTCAACAACAAAATTGAGCTAGGTTATACACCAACGAACAAGAAACTTGTATATGTCTTCACCAAGCCTTTGAGTACAGATAAATATGTATACTTTTAAGAAAACATTGGTGTTAAATGTTCTTCATTTGTATAGGGATAGCAAATAATCCTATTTGTTTTTTGTGTAATGACATAAATTTTTATGGAGGGGTGTTGGAAATATAAACTCTACTTATCTCAATCCCTAAGCATCTATCATGTAGGGACACATCTATGTATAAATATTGCCCATTTAAAGGTTCTTTAGATTACTAAATAATATAGAGCAAATCTATCCAAAGCTCTCCAATTTCAATAGTTGTGTGGTGGATTGGTTTGAGTATAAGAAAAAAGATTTTTCTATTGTTTTAAAATAAAATAAGTTATCATCTTCCATGATGCTTAGATGGTTAATATTTATTGGATTCACTTTTTTATATTTTTGAGATGAGTTATTTAGACCATATAGGATCTCTTTACAAAGGCTAATTGCTCTTGGCTCTCTTGGACTAAAGCTAAGGAAAATTTTAATTTGAGAAATCAATATTATGGAACTTTTCAAGAGATCTTGGATGTTGCACCTCCAGATATGAGTAAGTGCAAGAAGATGGAGGGCCAAAAAGGGGTCTTAAGTGGCCACTTTTTTTCTGAAATCAAGAAATGCTGGCCTTGGATGAGAAATTGAGCATAGTTACACTCAAAATTTGGAGATGCAACCAAAACAATGTTGGTATACTCCGAGTCTATTTTCTAAACTACTAATTTTTTTTGAAAGTATGGTTTGAGTGTATAAGATTAAGTGTGTAAGGCATGGGGATTAGGGTTTAGGATATTGGGTTTAGGGTTTACGATATGGATTGAGAGTATATAAGGCATAGGGTGACTTGGGTTGAGAGAAAGTATGGTTTAGGTTTAATTTAAGTATAGGGTTGAGGCACAATATTCATGGTTTAGGATATAAGGGTGAGGTTATATGGTATAGGGATGAGGGTTTGTGGGTGTACACTTTAGGGTTTAAGGTATAGGGTTGAGGATTCAGGTATTAGGGCTTAAGTATATGGTTGAGGGTAAAGGGTTGAGGGTTTAGGGATAGGTTTCAGGGTTTAAGGTTTAAGGGTTAAGGGTTGAGGGATAGGGTTTAAGGTTTAGAGATAAGGGATTAGGGTTTAAGGTATAGTGTCTTGGGTTGAGGGTTTAGGAATAGGGATAGCATTTAGGGTTTAGGGATGAGGAATTAGGGTTTAGGGTTGAGGGTTGAGGGATTAAGGTTTATGGTATAATGCTGAGGGTTGAGGTATTAGGGTTTAAGGAATAGTGTTGAGGGTTGAGGGTTTAGGGATAGGGTTTAGGGTTGAGGGATTAGGGTTTAGGTTGATGGATTAGGGTTTAAGGAATAGTGTTGAGGGTTAAGGGTTTAGGGTTGAGGGATTAGGGTTTAGGGATTAGGGTTTAGGGTTGACAGATTAGGGTTTAATGTTGAGAGTTGAGGGTTGAGGGTTTAGGCTTTAGGGATAGGGTTGATGGTCAAGGGATTAGGGTTAAAGTAGAGTGTCGAGGGTAGAGGGATTAGGGATAGGGTTTAGGGTTGAAGCTTTAAGGATTGAGGGTTGAGGCTTTAGGGCTGAGGGTTAAGGGATTAGGGTTTAAGATATAGTGTTGAGCGTCGAGGGTTTAGGGATAGGTTTTAGGGTTTAAGTTTTAAGGGTTAAGGGTTGAGGATAGGGTTTACGATTTAGGGATAAGGGATTAGGGTTTAAGGTATAGTGTTGAGGGTTGAGGGTTTAGGAATAGGGATAGCATTTACGGTTTAGGGATGAGGGATTAGGGTTGAAGGTTGAGGGATTAGAGTTGAGGGTTGAGGGTTGAGGGTTGAGGGATTAGGGTTTAAGGTATAGTGTCGAGGGTTGAGGGTTTAGTGATAGGGTTTAGGGTTGAGGGTTGAGGGATTAGGTTTTAGGGTTGAGGGATTAGGGTTTAAGGTATAGTGTTGAGGGTTGAGGGTTTAGGGATAGGGTTGATGGTCAAGGGATTAGGGTTAGAGTGTCGAGGGTAGAGGGATTAGGGATAGGGTTTAGGGTTGAAGGTTTAAGGATTGAGGGTTGAGGCTTTAGGGATGAGGGTTTAGGGTTTAAGGCTTAAGATATAGTGTCGAGTGTTGAGGGTGTAGGGATAGGTTTTAGGGTTTAAGTTTTAAGGGTTAAGGGTTGAGGGTTGAGGGATAGGGATTAGGGTTTAAGGTATAGTGTTGATGGTTGAGGGTTTAGGGATAGGGTTTAGGGTTGAGGGATTAGGGTTTAGGGTTGATAGATTAGGGTTTAATGTTGAGAGTTGAGGGTTGAGGGATAGGGTTGATGGTCAAGGAATTAGGGTTAAATTAGAGTTTCAAGGGTAGAGGGATTAGGGATAGGGTTTAGGGTTGAAGGTTTAAGTATTGAGGATTGAGGCTTTAGGGATGAGGGTTAAGGGATTAGTGTTTAAGATATAGTGTCGAGTGTCGAGGGTGTAGGGATATGTTTTAGGGTTTAAGTTTTAAGGGTTAAGGGTTGAGGGATAGGGATTAGGGATAAGGGATTAGGGATTAGGGTTTAAGGTATAGTGTCGAGGGTTGAGGGTTTAGGAATAGGGATAGTGTTTAGGGTAGATGCATTAGGGATAGGGTTTAGGGTTGAAGGTTTAAGGATTGAGGGTTGAGGCTTTAGGGATGAGGGTTAAGGGATTAGGGTTTAACGCATAGTGTCAAGGGTAGAGAGTTCAAAGATAGGGTTTAGGGTTTACAAATAGGTAGAGAGGTGAGGGGAAACAAAGGTGAGAGATAGAGAGGTGAGGGGAAAGATATAATAAAATGAGAGAGTGAAGTTGACAACTTAAGGGAAACATGGGTAAGGAGGAGGAAGAGAGATGGAGAGAAAGAGAAATATGTAGAGAGCCATGAGAAATATACAAGTGAGACCTATAACATAGGGAGAGAGGGGTGAGAGAGATAGAGGAGAGATGGGGGTGAGGCAGATAGGGGAGGAGAGGGGTGGATAAGGGTTGAGGTTTTAAGGGTGAAGGGTTTAGGGTTTAAGGGTTGAGGATTTAAGGGTTGAGGTATTAAGGGTTTAGGGTTGACGGATTAGGGTTTAAGGTATAGTGTCGATGGTAGAGGGTTTAAGGAAAGGGTTTATGATTTAAGGTTTAAGGGTTGAGGGTTGAGGCTTTAAGGATAGGGTTTGGAGTTTAGGGATAAGGGATTAGGGTTTAAGGTATAGTATCGAGCGTTGAGGGTTTAGGGATAGGGTTTAGGATTTAAGGTTTAAGGGTTGAGGCTTTAGGGAATAGTGTTTAAGTTATAGTATCGAGGGTTGATGGTTTAGGGATAGGGTTTAGGATTTAAGGTTTAAGGGTTGAGAGTTGAGGCTTTAGGGATAGGGTTTAGGGTTTTGGGATAAAGGATTAGGGTTTAAGGTATAGTGTCGAGGGTTGCGGGTTTAGGGATAGGGTTTAGGATTTAAGGATTAAGGGTTAAGCGTTGAGGCTTTAGGGATAAGTTTTAGTGTTTAGGGTTAAGTGAGAGAACTAGATGGCTAAGGATGGATGGAGAGGTAGACAAGGAGTGTCTGAGCGACGTAGAGAGGGGAGAGGTAGAGAGGTGAGGGGGAGACAAAGGTGAGAGACAGAGAGGTGAGGGGAGAGATATAATAAAATGAGAGAGTGAAGTTGAAAACTTGAGGGAAAGATGGGTAAGGAGGTGGGAGAGAGGTGGAGAGGAAGGGAAATATGTAGAGAGCCATGAGAGATATACAAGTGAGAGACCTATAACCTAGGGAGAGAGGGATGTACGAGATAGGGGAGAGATGGGGTGAGGCAGATAGGGGAGGAGAGGGGTGGATAAGGGTTGAGGGTTTAAGGGTTAAGGCATAGGGTGACTTGGGTTGAGAGTGTATGGTTTAGGTTTTAAGTATAGGGTTGAGGCACAATATTCAAGGTTTAGGGGATAAGGGTGAGGTTATGGGGTATAGGGATGAGGGTTTGTGGGTGTAGGTTTTAGGGTTTAAGGTATAGGGTTGACGATTGAGGGATTAGGGCTTAAGTATATGGTTGAGGGTCTAAGGTAGAGGGTTGAGAGTTTACAACTGGGGATAATGTTCAAGGTTGAGTCTCTAATATATAGGGTTTAGGGTTTAAGGTTGAGGGTATAAGGCATATGGATGAGGGTTGATGGTTTAGGGCATAAGTATAGGGTTGAGGGTATAAGGTATAGGGTAGAGGTTTGAAGGTTGAGGGATAATGTTCAAGGTTGAGTGTCCAATATTAAGTGTTTAGGGTATATGGTTTAAGGGTTTAAGGCTTAGGTTTTTAAGGGTATATAGGGGTTGAGAGTTTAGGGTTTAAGGGTTTAAGGTTATAGGGATTAAGGGTTTAACGATTGAGGGTTTAAGGGTTGAGGGATTAGGGTTTAAGGCATAGTGTTGAGGGTAGAGGGTTTAGGGATAGGGTTGGAGGGTTTAGGGATAAGGGATTAGGGTTTAAGGTATAGTATTGAGGGTTGAGGGTTTAGGAATAGGGATAGCGATAGGGTTGAGGGTTGAGGGATTAGGGTTTAGGGATATGGTTTAGGGTTGATGGATTAGGGTTTAAGGTATAGTGTTGAGGGTTTAGGGTTGAGGGATTAGGGTTTGACATTGAGGGTTGAGGGTTGAGGGTTTAGGGTCAAAGGATTAGGGTTAAAGTAGAGTGTTGAGGGTATAGGGATTAGGGATAGGGTTTAGGGCTGAAGGTTTAAGGATTGAGGGTTGAGGCTTTAGGGCTAAGGGTTAAGGGATTAGGGTTTAAGATATAGTGTCGAGGGTCGAGGTTTTAGGGATAGGTTTTAGGGTTTAAGGTTTAAGGGTTAAGGATTGAGGGATAGGGTTTAGGGTTTAGGGATAAGGGATTAGGGTTTAAGGTAGAGTGTCGACAATTTAGTGATAGGGTGTAGGGTTTAGTGATAGGGTGTAGGGTTTAGGGTTGAGGGATTAGGGTTTATGGTTGAGGGAATAGATTTTAAGGTAAAGTGTTGAGGGTTTAGGGATAGGGTTTAGGATTTAAGATTTAAGGGTTGAGGGTTGAGGCTTTAGGCTTTAGGGTTAAGTGAGACTTAGATGGCTAAGGATGGATGGAGAGGTAGACAAGGAGTGACTTAGAGACATAGAGATGGAAGAGGTAGAGGGGTGAGGGGGAGAGATAAGTGAGATATAGAGAGGTTAGAGATAGAACATGAGCTAATGGAACTAGAGGTGAGATATTGCAAAGGTGCTATCAAAGGTGAGATAGGCACAATATTTATGGATCAATCTATAGCAGGACAAAGCATGAGCGCGTTATAACGCGCTTGCATTTTGTTCTTCTATACAAACGGTAAAAAGGTCTGGACCCCCATGATCCAGGCCCACATGCTCTGTTTTCATGCTGTGTATGCGCGTGTTCTGACAAAAAAAAGTGTTTTCATGCTGTTGGGAAGTTCACATGCACATTTTGCACATTCTACCACCTTTGCATGATCTTTCCACCACCTTTTCTACTTTGCCAACTTGAGAAGGAGGAAATAGCATAGTTTTCACATCGAATTTGATATATATCTATTCAAGTTTCAATTTTTGTTGTGTTGCAATGTTAATTGTGATTGAATTTTAGGAATTTAACATTATAGATTGGTTAACAGTATTATTGTTACTAATTCTATTTGAGTGATATTCAATTTAACATTGAAAAGGAAGCAAGTGGTGAAAAACTCAAATTGTTGAGGAGTTTGATGCAAGAAGAAAAAACACTACATAATTGGGTACTCTCTCCATTCGAATCTCCATTTTTTAGGTATGTCAAGTCTTTACATGCATGTTCTTTACATTTCCCTTAATTCTATTTGAATTACTTTATCATGCTTTATCATACATGTTTATATCACTTGTATCTAGTATACATAATAAAAGACTATGTATACATATCTTGTGTTTGTATAACAGACTATGTTTTAAATTAGTTCATGGTATGCATAATAAAAAATATCTCAAAGGTCAACATTAATTAAAATAGACACAATCACAATCAAGAAAGAAGCCTACAATCTCACATGGTGCCATGTATATTTTCTACACTTGGGATCTTTAATAATTATGTGTAATAAACAGACCTTAACATATCGTGATGTCAAACTATACAAGAATAAATCCTTACAACATATAAATATACAATCCCACTATTATCTTGTCATATTAACAAGTTAAAATACAAATGAATAGGTGCCAAGATCATACAAGTATGCACATGACATGATGATTTGTATGCACATATCTTGCACTAGGACATTCCTTATGCACCTATTCATGATGATTTGTATGCACATGACACAACAATATTTCAAAATTTCCTAATTGTCCTTTGTTAGCACATGTTGGTGGTTACCTTGATCGACTATATACCATTCAATACCCTAAAATACAGAGATTAGTCTAATGATTTTTATGACAATCCTAGGTATGTGATGTAGAGGTAGGGTTCAACTCAATCCAAAGGAGGCATATTTCACAACAATGGGCTCATACCAACAGTTTCTTCAAATTTCATAAGCTTTCCTCTCAAGCAATCTCCCTCTACAAAGGCACAAAGAGGGTCTTCAATACTTCAAAACCTAACAAGGTTAATAGAGGTCTTCTTACCCCTCAGAAACTTAGACACAACCATTCTAAACCCTTACAAACCCTTACTCAAGTCTACACTCTTCAATTGCTGTCTATTCCTTCACAAGCCACCCAAATCCTAGTAGCCCTCCAAATGATGAAATTTATGCATAACTTTCAAAATAAAACCCAAACCCACAAAAGAAATAGCTTTTCAGATACCCATTAAGGAATTCTTCAACATATCTCACTTCCACATATAACTGTTTTGAAACATAAATCCTTAAAAATGACTGGTACGCTGAATAGAGGGGCAATTAACCCTATTTTCCAAAGCAACTACCAACAAAACACCTTCTCAATTCCAAATTTCAACTTCTTGATCTCAACTAAGTCTCAAATAACCAGAATCAATAATTTTTATCCTCTAGATCACTTCCCTATTCACCAAATCATTAAAACCTCATTTAAGCCACTTTAGGCATGCTCAAGGTGGGTTTATTGGAACTCAATACCTTAGGTTCTGTTTCACCTTACCAATGCTTCCAACACATCATAATATGTCTACCTATGCTTCCTAAACCATCATCCACTCTTTAACAATGATCTTTCATCAAAACCCTACTTGAAAGCATCACTTTTCACCAAAACAAGACAATGTGCAACTAGGGTATCACTCTACAATGCCACCAAAATCTATTCTCTGCTTAGGAATCCCTTTCTAATTGCCTAAAAACATGAGTTTTCAGCCTAGAATAATTTGCCTCTAAAATGCACATGATTATCTACTTGAGTTTGGCATTGCCATATTAATGAGCCTTGACTTTAATAATTGTCTCTTGATATCCCTTCTTCACCCTCTACACTAATCCAAACCATGCCCTAGTGTGATGTCTCTCACGATCTCAATCACATATCCTTTAATGACTAGATGGTTATCAACAAGTAGTCAACATGAAGTCCCATGTACTCTTCACTTGTAGCCTCAATAGGTGACTCTCCTTTGACCTTATCCTCATTTAGGACTGAAGTGAACTTTGTACCATAATGCTTTGTATGGTTGCAATAACATTGTGCAATGATGCTTTGTATGGCTGCAATAATGATTTGTATGCTTTGTACCTATTTTGGTTGAGTGACATTTACTCTTCTACATGATGATTGTATGCACATTTACTATGAAGGGTTGAATGACATAAATTTTAGTTATTTGTATGGATTCATTTCTTAGGAACTAATATTGGTCTCTTTATCATGCTACAGAGAAATTCTCCATCATGCCGAGGAAACGATCAAGAATTAAACCAACACAGGAAGAGATAGAAGCTAAGAATGCAAAGAAAGTAGCGGCTATGAGGGAACTTCGTGAGAAGAGGAAATTGGACATGATAAATGAAGACATGCCAATTGAAGAGGAACCATAACCATCACAAAGAGATATGGTATTGGTGGCACAAAAACAAACGAATGCAAAAACTTCATGCTATGAGAGATTTAAATACCATAGTTGGAGACACGTCCTCTACCGCACGTCAACATCTAGGGACACCATCTACTGCATCTCAAGTTGAGAGTACATCATCACTCACATGTGATGAAGGAGGTACGCCATCATTCCCACCTCAACCTCAAGGTATGTCATCTATTCCATATTTGATCGAAGATATGCCATCTAGCCCATCTCATTTAAATATTGATGAAATTCCTAATGTTGAGATGAATTTACCTAACTTAACACCACCTAGAATTTTGCATAGAAAGCCAAAGTATTTGATTAATATTGATGAGAATATTTTGCAGCCAGTGGAAGGTAAGATTCCAAAACACACTTGTAGAAGATATGCTCATAAGATTTGGAGATTGTTCTTTGAAGAGTTAAATGAGACCGCAAGATGTCAACTATTCATTGAAATGATGCGAAGTATAAAGTATAGGTCCATCATGAAGATTCTTGGGTTGAGAACATCAAAGGCGTCAAGTGAAAATCTATTCTCAAGAATCTAATGAGTGAGTATGAGAGTGTGGGTAACACCTCACGCACAAAAGATAGTAATGCAACACGGCATGTGATTACATCAACTATAGTAAGTAGTCAAACAAGCAAAGCTCATCTCATTAGAAAGATGAGTCAAGCATTGAGAATTAATAGGAAAACTTTATCAAGAGCCATTGGAAGACACCAATGAATTATGGGCATTCTCGGGGAGACTACCATGAAAAGATAAATCAATTGTTGAAGCATTGAGATCACTAATTGAAGACTTTTAGAAGAATTACACAAGGGTATCTCCAAATCAAAGGGATGTGGTAAGAAGGAGAATCGGTAGTCAGAACCGTGAGCCACATCCAAAGCATTTTTTGGATATGATTCAAACACACTTTTTTGGTAAATTTCTAGAGAAGTATCCTCAAATTAAAATTTGTCAAAGATATTTTAAAATGCTAAAACCTTTCTATGTCAAGATAAATCACACACACACACTACTTGTTGTAGATTACATATTGAATTTTCTAACCATTTTGATGTTTATCGGTCTATATTTTTAGATTTGCATATTAACAATGTTTTGCAGGATTGTGGCATACATGCCCCACCAACATCTTCAAGAGACTTCATATCAAGAATTTTATGTGAAAGAGAGGAAGGTCAAATATTCTACAGGAAATTATGCTTGGATGGCACATGTCAGCATTGCGGTGGCTTGCAACGTATGCCAATATGTGAACATATGGAAAGAACACATGCGGTTGGAAATGAACTAGTAGAGTTCAGAAAGTATAAAACAGTGGCATCGAATACAAAAGATGGTAAAGAAGCAAAGAGGTGTGAATTGGTTATTGAAAAGATTTCAGTGTATCAGTTTATGCATATATTTCATGACAGCATAGTGTATGAGTATGCAAGACATGCCCATAGAGCTTGATGGTTGGACTTGCAATTCAAGTTATGCAAGGACACATTTTTAGTTGGTAGCATTGTTTTAGTCATTGACTTTGCAGAGAACTACAGTCTATAGCCACAATGTGAGGTGCTATCACAATATTACAACTCAACACAGATTTCTATATTTGTGCACATTGCATTCATTCATGCAAATGATAGTACAGAGGATGATAGAAAGATCATAAGGGAGTATCATTTCTATATCAGTGATGATCACATGCATTCTACGGAGTTCATGTAAGGTTGCTCTCAGGTGTTCTACAATGATTTGGTTAGAAGGGCCATATCGTTCAGTTAGCATATCATATGGTCGGATAACTGTGCGTCATAATTCAAGAACTTGCAGAATTTCTATTGGCTGAGTAGGAGGCATAATTTTACAGGTGTTCAACATATGTGGAACTTTTATGAGGCCGGGCATGGAAAGGGAGAGCATGATGGTGCAAGAGCATATATCAAAAGAGCCATAGCATGAGAAGAGTTAAAGTATAAAGACAATGCAAAGTTGACAGATGCAAAATTGATCGTCGAGTGGTGTAATGCTTCCATGGGTCCAGGTAATGAAGGTAACTCTTCAGTTTGTAGATTTTTTTGGTTGATAGATGATACTAACATTGCACCATATGAGGAGTGTTCTACACTAACAGGATCAAGTGAGATACACTCTTTCAGAAGCTCAATTGTAGGTTCATGGAGTATCCATTCATGAAAGATGTCATGCTTTTGTTCTTCCTGTACAATGCAAGCCTGGGATGAGTGCGAGTCAAAGGAGTGGGTTGATGAATGACAGTTAAGTTATCTTAGCCCACTTGACACATATCAACCCCCGGCAGCACTGGAACTAACACAGATGGAATCATCAGTTGATTTTGACCACATATCAGATCTAGTTCAACCATGTAATATATCTATTTGCATAGTTTTTAAAATTTCTAATGTTATCTTACTTTGTAGTGTTTTTGTAATGTTGACTAATTTCATCTAATTTGCTACACATATCAATGTAGGGCATGTATATGCAGTTATTGCAGATGAAGATAACGAAGAGGGAATAGATTATTACTTGTGTCATTGTGTTGAGGCCAAAAAGAAATTGGAGGCCCCAATTACAGATGGAGAAAACATCGAATACCCTACAGGCTCAGTGGTTGTTACTGGAACATGGCTTAGAAGGTACCCACATAAGAGTGTTAATGTTTGGTTGTTTCAGGATTTTGACACACATCAAAAGATTCTTCATTACTCGAACCTTGTCATGGCATCCAATGTTCATTTGATACAATATATAGGTAGACCTTTGAACAAGACCTTGTGAAAGGTATGTGAGTCTGACCATGAGGCAATACTTGACACAACAAAGAGTAGAGTAGACCCGAATGGTTCGTTGGATTAATTTGTAAGTATTCACATTGATTTTGTAAAGTCATGTTACATTGAGTTGTATGTATGCACATTAATTTGTAAGTTTATATAGGTTTGTCTTTTTTTATTTGCTGCTGCATTTTTACACATATACACATTTTTACATCATCATGTTATGCTTCATGGTGTTAGACCTAAGTGATGGATAAAGTTGATCCTGAGAGTAATGTATAAAATATAGGTGTCTCTAGGTGTCTTGGTTTCTAACTAGATAATAGGTGTCTCTACTTGTGTCTTAGGTATATACTATATGTCAACTAGGTAGATAGAGACTAGAAAAAAGGTATTTAATCTAATCTAGGTGTCTTAGGTAGATACTATATATCAACGACTTGTCTAGAGACTAGAATAAGGTATAATCTAGAATGATCTAGGTGTGTTCTAGGTAGGTGTGTTCTATAATTTAATCTAGGTGTATTAGGTAGGTACTATATGTCAACTAGGTCTACCATAATAGGTGTCTTAGGTAGAACTATAATCTAGGTGTCTAGGTGACTTAGGTCTAGACTACAATAAGGTATAAAGACTAGGTGTCTTAGGTCTACTATGTATATAAAATTTAGATACATACTATACAATAGGTGTCTTAGGTGTCCTACGTCTACTAGAATACATGTGTCTTAGGTCTTAGGTGAGGCCACATGAGCTTCAACCTTCACGTGGTTGGCCTTGCCAGTATAGAATATTTATATTTCTTGAAGCTAAGGGAAGCTCTTTTTCTTAATAGGAAAACTTTATCGACTTCAGTGTCTTCATGGTGCAGGGGCACCCAGATTGTCATGCCTCCAAGAGGGGTCAAAAAGTGAAATTTTGTTTTGATTGAGTCAATTGTATGTAATAAGGTCTTCTAAGACCATTTCATATGTTTTTGAGTTAGTTTGAGTCATTTGGGGTCAGTTTGAGTCTTCGCATCTTGTTGCAAAAAGTGCCAATGTTGTCAAGTTGCACAAAGCAACTTTTGCATTCTTACATTTTTGGTGTTCTACTCCTGATGCGACCAAACTAAAATTTTTAACATGTCTGAATGGGTACGTTTAGGCTAGGCATGGTCCTGTTTTGCACCCAAACATGCCGAAACAGTCTGAGCTACATTGTACCGACGATATCCCTGAAGAGTCCAAAGTGCAAAAAGGCAGCAATCTTTGACGATCTGTTACTCAGAAACCATGTCACTTAGAAACATTTCATCTGAGGCAACATGATCATATAGGGTTCCTCTATAGTAAACTCTTAGTTTTTTATATCTCTAAGGCTTTTTCTCGTGGTGAAAGGTTTTCTGCTACCCCAAAAATTGTCAAAAGGAAGTAGTGTAAAGTTGTAAAAGGGTGTAACTTTCGTCCTACTCCTGATGCGACCAAACTGACTATTCTAACGCATCCAAATAGGTACGTTTAGGCTAGGCATGGTCCTGTTTTACACCCAAACATGCTGAAACAGTCTGAGTTACATTGTACCGGTGATATCCCTGAAGAGTCCAAAGTGCAAAAAGGTAGCAATCTTTGACGAGATGTTACTCAGAAACTGTGTCACTTAGAAACATTCTGTCTAAGGAAACGAGATCATGTAGAGTTCCTCTACAATAACCTCTCTCAAATTTTTATATCTCTGAGGTGTTTTCCCGTGGTGAAAAGTTTTCTGCTATCCCAAAAATTATTAGGAGGTAGTGTAAAGTTGCAAAAGGGTGTAACTTTAGTCCTGCTCCTGATGCGACCAAACTAACTATTCCAATGCATCCGGATGGGTACGTTTAGGCTAGGCATGGTCCTATTTTTCACCCAAACATGCCGAAATAGTTTGAGCTACATTGTACCGACGATATCCCTGAAGAGTTCAAAGTGCAAAAAGGCATCAATTTTTGATGAGTTGTTACTTGAAAATCATGTCAGTTAGAGACATTCTATCTAAGGCAACGCAATCATGTAGGGTCCCTCTACAATAACCTCTCTTGGTTTTTTATATCTCTCAGGCGTTTGTCTGTGGTGAAAGGTTTTCTACTGCCCCAAAAATTGTTAGAAGGATGTACTGTAAAGTTGCAAAGGGGTGTAACTTTCGTCTTGCTCCTGATGCAACCAAACTGATTGTTCCAACATGTATGGATGGGTACATTTAGGTTAGGCATGGTCTTTTTTTTCACCCAAACATGCCGAAAGAGTCCGAGCTACATTGTACCGATGATATCCCTGAAGAGTCCAAAGTGCAAAAAGGCAGTAATCTTTGACGAGTTGTTACTCAAAAATTATGTCACTTAGAGACATTCTATCTTAGGTAACGCGATCATGTAGGGTCCCTCTACAATAAGCTCTCTTAGTTTTTTATATCTCTAAGGCGTTTGCCCATGGTGAAAGGTTTTCTACTACCCCAAAAATTGTTAGAAGGAGGCAATGTAAAGTTGCAAAGGGGTGTAACTTTTATTCTTCTCCTTGTGTGGCCAAACTGACAGTTACAATGCATCTAGATGGGTAGATTTAGGCTATGCATGGTCTTGTTTTGTACCCAAACATGCCGAAACAGTCCAAGCTACATTGTACCGGTGATATCCCTGAAGAGTCCAAAGTGCAAAAAGGCAGCAATCTTTGACGAGTTGTTACTCAGAACTTAGAAACATCTCGTCTAAGGAAACGTGATCACATAGGGTTCCTCTACAATAACCTCTCTCAGTTTTTTATATCTCTATGGTGTTTTCTCGTGGTGAAAGGTTTTCTGCTGCCCCAAAAATTGTCAGAAGGAGGTAGTGTAAAGTTGCAAAGGGGTGTAACTTTCATCCTGATCTTGATGCGACCAAACTAACTATTCCAATGCATCCGGATGGGTACATTTAGGCTAGGCATGGCCCTATTTTTCACCCAAACATGCCGAAACAGTCTGAGCTACATTGTATCAGTGATATCCCTGAAGAGTCCAAAGTGCAAAAAGGTAGAAATCTTTGACAAGCTATTAATCAGAAACTGTGTCACTTAGAGACATTCTATCTGAGGAAACATGATCACTTAGGGTCCCTCTATAATAAGCTCTCTCAGTTTTTTATATCTCTGAGGTGTTTACCTGTGGTGAAAGGTTTTCTGCTGCCCTAAAAATCATCAGAAGGAGGCAGTGTAAAGTTGCAAAGGGGTGTAACTTTTGTTCTCCTCGTGTGGCTAGACCGACAGTTCCAACATGTCTAGATGTGTACGTTTAGGCTAGGCATGGTCCTGTTTCGCACCTAAACATGCCAAAATAGTCTAAGCTACAAAAACTAACTAGTCTTAAATCTTCAAACACTGCAAATACCATGATATCTTGCATAAAGCTATCTTTTAGCCTTTTATAAAGGCATGCCCATCAAATTCAACCACATAGAGATGACCGTTTGTATTCCAAATTCCTTTTAAATACTGACCTTCTAATCTTTTTTTCTGCCCTCATATCAATTAAATATGACCTTCAATTATGATTTAGCGCTCGGGCTTATGAGAGTTTACTGGAGAGGCCGGTTGAGTTAGGTTGAAGGGCCGGTGAAGTAATGACTTAAAGACGCTTTAGTAGGTTGACTTAAGTGATAGTACCCTGTGATTATAAGTCAATATTAAATTAAAACAAAAGTGCACTTTACACACGACAGGCAATTGAGGGTTTTAAAGTCTTAAGAAAAGTAGATTCTTTTTAGGGTTTAATGCCAAATATGCAAACCCTAACTATCAATAAGAAAGACTTAAACATTCTAACTTTCATCAAGAGATATCTAGGACATTTTAGATACCTCAAGGACATCAGAAGAAAGACATTAGAGTATGACACTTATCATAGGCTTGGGGTTCTAAGACATGAACAACTTCACATTCGAATCCAACTCATGACTCCCTTTGATAATATAATTCTCCTTGATGATGACATTGAATTATGATTATGAAAGATTGTGTCTTCTCTGACTTCTTATTGCATGAACAAGACCACATCCACCATGAACATGAACCTTGCATCATATGAAACATGTTTGTCTTGTGCAACATCAACATGAACTTGAGAGACCTTATCATGAAAACCATATTCAAAACATCATGCACCTCATGACCATCACCTACCTTGAATCACTGTATCACCTTATCAACATCCTTTCATCAACCTTGACATCAATGACAAACAACCTTGACCCTTTGACTTCAATGACAACCTTGAACCTTGATTGTTGATGACTTATGGAAGCCTATAGCCCCAATGTTATGTTGCATACTCAAATTAGGTAAGACTCAATATACTCTCATAACCTCACTTTATATGCAAGAGGAATTACATTTAATAACCACAATGGTCATTAGGTGCTCATAAGCATATGATTTTGACTATCTTATTCAAGACAACAAGCATGCTCTTTGCATCCCAATATGGTATAATAACAAGAAATTAAGAAATATTTTCAATTGAGCAACTCATAAAGAATATGGATCAACATACTCATTGGAATATTTTCAATTGAGAAACTCATAAAGAATATAAATATTTTCTATTCAACATGATGATTCATTTTTATTTTAAATACAACTTTTATCTTTTAGTTCTAGAATGAGGTTTAGGTGATACATGAATAACAATAACTGGCTTATTGGATCAACAAACATCCTATGTAATACAATTGGACTTTAAATATTTGAAGTAACCATCTACAAATATCCATTGAAATGTGGATTTATAATGCAAATATGGATGCCATCAATTTAAAAAAAAATTATTAACCAAATATCCATCTAGGCATACATCAATATCTATCAATATAAGTATAACATATATACAAAATAGCCATATAGGCATACAATGTCTCCTATATGCAATACAAAATATATATCCACAAATGCCATATAGGCATACAACAAAGGATCGCAATAAGCATTCATTCCCCTCTATTCGGTGAAGGGAATAGATCACGAGCAGCCTTTGATCTTCAGGAGGATGGAGATGTGTATGAGGGTGGTCTACTACGAACTCGAGGGTTGCTCCTCCTATTTAGTTCTTCATGGATCTGTAGTTGTTGCAATAAAAAGTATAGACATTAATATATAGAAATTACATGTTATAAAAATGAAACATTTAACAAAATAATCACTTATCGCTACCATATAATCTATCTCCTCATTTGCATTAGTAGCGGGATTAGGTTGTGGTGGTGTCATGTCCTATAGAAACCATCTAGATAGAAATTAAACTTAAAATCAATAATCATTTAATTTTTCAAAAATAAACAACTATAACAATGAATGTAAATTGAAATTTACTAATCTGTCTCATGCTGTCGTCAATGGCATGGAGCTATGAATCACAGTGGACACACCATGCTCCATTTCCCTATGAACTTTGGGAGGTGTCTCCGTAGCTTGCATCATCTAAAAATAAAACAACATTACTCAATTATGAAACCAGAATAGTGATGCAAGTCATGGTTCCTAACATACACACATGTTCACCTAAATATGGAAGTACACACAATAAAGCACACTATGATATTCATTATCACCAATGCATCACTATGATACAACTAGACACATAGTACACATAATCACAGTGAAGATTTTGCTCTCTTGGTGATATACTATAGCTCTTTCTTATGTTTCCTCAAGTCTCCATTGTTGTTGTGCTCTTTTGGTACATGTTTATGTGAGTTCTTGGAGGATTTTCAGCTCTCTTTCATCTCAAAGAATATAGTAGTATTAAATGAAGGATACTCATTAGACTTAGGTGGGTTATATGTAGGATCAGATGTAGGGATGGAATAAATTGAGCCAATAGGATTGACATAAGTTTGTATGGGAAAGGGTTAGTGTAGATTTGAAGATTTTGGTTAGGGGTGACTTGTTGCCCCCATAATTAATACCTAAAACCTAGATGATGTTCGAGTCAATCATATGCTATATAAGATGTCATAGGCTGATGCCCCTCTCTAGTGTCATGTCCTGGGGTCTAATTGGTGGTAAGTGGATGAGATTATTAGAGAGAATTTGTCAAAGAATAGTGTGAAGGGGATCAACAAGCTTTGGTAGACATGTATGGAAAATGTGGTAGCATAGACAAGGCAGTGATCTGTTTGAAAAGATGCCTCAAAGAAAAGTGGTCTCATGGTGATGTCCTTGTCTATGCATCTGCTTCTCAGGGCATTCCATGAGAGCACATTTCTTTGAGGCATTTTTCAAATTTAACTATATTGTAATTGAAATTTTGTCATCCATCAACATCTAGCTATTAGTTATGCAATGTCTAATAATGCTTTGAGTTTGAAAGATATGCAATGCAATGTAATCAACGATATGAATGTAAAATACAAAAGTCTAGTAAGTACAATTCATTAGTTAAACTGTTTATTTTATTACCTCGGTGAAGCTTTGAACTACACCACCACTGACAGGTGTTGCCATGAAATCTCCAAGATTAACCTATTCAACATCCAAAATACAATATTAGAATACCATTCATATAACAATGCTATTCACATGTAATATTTATAATTGTTTACTAGTTACATACCCTGACAGTAGATGTCGTAGTGTAAAATGCAGGTGGACTACTGCTGAGAACTGCATCAATGCTATGACCCTGAAATTTCATCAAAATCATCAAACTAAATTAGTTAATCTTGCATTTCAAAAATAAAATTTAATAAATTAAATTCAATGAACTTGGTAACATTTACTTGAGTATCAAGGCTAAAAGTCTCACTCAGGAGGGTATCTGTCATCACCATCTGCTCAGCTGTAGATGTAGCCTGTGCACATGTGTCCTAACTATCCATAGGGTCATAACCATAGGCTGACCCGCAAGTCTGACAAGTATGGGGTGGAACCCTACTCCTCGCACTATCCCCCAATCCACACTGTGCTACAGGACTGGCATGCTCTATGATGCTCTTCAAGGCACTAATAGACTGAAGTGTCTCCACCTAAACACTCTCCTTCACAATGGAAGGGATAGACACATGCTCATGGGCTGGTCTGCTAACTACTCGTCTCATTGGCCGCTGTGGGTCAACACGTTCCCCTGGTCTATCTTGTGTTGACCCCCCACCTCTACCCTGAAACTCTCACATATCAAAATAGTTTGGCACTTTATTGAGGACAAAATCGTAGTAGAGTTTCCTCAAAAAGTATTGTGGGCCCTCATTAATGTTGCATGGAGGATGGTCAAAAACCATCCACCACCTCTGCCCAAAATTGTCCCTTATCACTTGGTTGTTGCACCAATGGATAGGGAACCTCTTGCATGTAATGCGTGGAGGTTGATTTGTTTGTGGGTTTGTGAAAATGGAACACAAGTCTAATTTTGTAATTTGTAACTTTTTTACTTCTTCATACAATAGCTTGTCTACATAATACTCTCTAAATTCTCTCCTATTTTCTGACCAACTAGATATTTGCTTGCTAATTGAATCTAAATTTGATAACGTAGATTCAAGAGATTGAGCAAGCATGGATCTATGCAAGGTTGAAGTTGAAGGATCTTTCAACCTTGCAATTATGTCTTCAATTTATTTTTTATTGTTTTCAATTTTCCCCATTAGATTTTCTTGTGTTCCAGGGGCATGTCTAGGAATGGATGGAGGAGTTTGTTGTTTGGGTTGTTCTTCAGCAGGTATTTCCTATTCAGGTGATTCAAGATTTTGTGTATTTTTAGGAGGAGGAGGAGGAGGAGGTGCATTTACATTTCCTGTCAATTAAGGAAATTTACATCAAAAATCAACTTAAACCTACCTATTTAGAAACAAATTCACACAAAAAATAAATAAAACTCACTCCTTTGGCTTGCTCGATGTTGTGGCGGCATTTTGGTGATGAATCGGTGAGATTTTGGTGTCAAATTTGGTCTTCAAAAATGCGAGCACGCTCCTTAGGGTTTGCAGGTTGTGGGTGTAGAGAAAATAAAATGAATGAATGAGCAAAAATGCTCTTTTTATATATAGTTAAACATAACGCACTCGCGTTATGGCTTGGTTTTGCTGAGCCTTAGGCTCATCATCATCAAACCATAATGCGAGCGCATTATAACACGAGCATGTTATAACACGAGTGCATTATGGCTTAATTTTTTTTGAAAAAAAGTTGGCCACTTTTTGGCCCCCCAACTTTTTGCACCCGCCCATATGCAACACAAAATAGTAATGAAAAGTAACCACCCTTGGTGGAAAGATGGGAAATCGTATGTTGAAACCCCATTACACAACTACACCCCAACAAATGGTATAAATGGCTCTCCCCTCAATCACTAATTGTAACATCCCAACTGGAATATTAGATATCCAGAAACAGAATTTAAGTAAAACTCACTTTTAAAAAAAAAATACTCTAATAAAAAATATTACATTTACAATTTCCAAGTACAATATATATAATTTCAAAAGATGGTCACTTCACATGCGACTAAAACATTTCACATATATCGAATGGTCGTACTTATGACTTACAATTTTATCAATATCATTTACAAAATAAGTAATGTTTTCCTATTCACAAGTCTTCGACGATCAACTGCAGGAGAGAGAGAGAGAGCATCACCCTAATGCTTTTCCTCCAACCACGGACTGGCGGTCCCCTCCACACCTTCCTTCTAGAAGTGGCCCTTCCCAATTCATGAGGGTAATAGATAATGAGAATCAATTGATTCTTTATGCTATCTGAGAACTAGTGATGTGTCCTAGCTAATGATAATCATCTTTACAACTCCAGTCTAGCTCTAGCTATGTATGACCCATACTGATTGTTTAACTATCTGGTACACCATGAACTGACAATGCAAGCAGTGAATTTTGCATTACTTTGGCCAATATTTCATATATATATATAGTCGTATGTTCACTCACTCTTTTCTTGACTTGGAGACAACATTCTTATTATTCCTTAAAATCATATATATATATATATAATTAATTCAAGTCTTAAATATATATACCCTTATCTACTAGTCAGCTAGACAAGTCTAGGGTGAGAGCTTAGGTGACTTGTACAAACATACATTGAGTCCCTCTTTGCTTCCTTGAAATCCTAGGTTTATGACATCATGTCATCTACTCAATGGCTTGTCTACCTATTTCCATGCTCATTTATATTCTTCTTCAACATACAATATTTTGACATTTAAGCCATATAGATTAACAATTAAAGACTTTATTTGTCTTAATCTAAGAAATATAAATATTCAACTCATAATTTGTCGAAAATAAACTATAACTTCGTAAACATATGTATTGAATACACTTCCTCATGTATATCAAAATAGAATTCCAAAATATCATAATAGTCTAAATCTTGACCTTTCATAGCCATAATGAGTGTATCTCTCAACAATCTTGTGGCTATTTTTAGCCTAGGATTGGGTAAGAGAATATTCCTCTACAAACTAGAATATAAGTAATTTAAGATACTCTAGAATAGCATCTAAAAACAACTCATATCTCTTTATATATATATATTGAAATAGTACTTTAATGTCAAGTGCTCCTACACAATGACTTCACCTCTTTTACTAGCTTTTTTAAGCTTTCAAACACACTCTCAACCTTCTCAACTAGCTACTGATATGAGAATTGTACTTTTAAAAATGACCTTCTCTTAGGTCTTTCATTAAATCTACCATTGGCCCATATTGAACTGCTAAACCCAAACATGGTTTCATATAGCAGTTGGTCCCTTACAAGGTTGACCTATACTTTCCACAATCGGCCTCAATATCTTTACACATTTGGGCTCAATATCTTAACACATCTAGACTTTATCATGACATAGTCCTTCCAACAAGTGTCACGTCTAAGACTTTCAGATATACTTAAATGGGTTAATTGCAATAGAAATCAAAAAACATTAATTGATGATATGGATATTGATAAATTATTTGGTTTAAATTTAGTCACTTCAGCTATATATTTTGGGACTAATCTATTGATGGTGGTATGAGTGTGAATGTTCATAGGTCTTGTCGAAGGACAAGAGCATGGCTCAGGTAGGAGGGCCCTAGCTATTTGCCAACCATTGTCAGGTTCTATTTGGTTATTCACACACACACGTAGTTGCATTGCATGTTTGCTAGATAGATGGTTGATGAGTTTGCCTTGCGGGGTAATGTTGATTTCCTTGTGATGTCTTCGATTCAAGTTGAAACCTGCTTATGGTAAACACAAGATTTCTTCTGATCCAAAAGATATATGGTTTTAAAATATTGCTTCTAAGGAAAAATATAAAATGAAATTTTTATTATTCTAAAATGGTTTTGTTACCATTTTTTCACCACAGCTCAGAATTGGCAGAGCTGATGTGACAAGTTCATTTTTAGAGTGAAGGTTAACATTCATCTGTTATGAGTTATTTGCATAGTTATTGCGTTTTAGTATTAATTGCAGTTTAGTTGTCAAAATAAGAAAAGATTTCAGATCATTCATTGCATTGCAGAACATTCAAGAGAGATAAGTATTTCATTCACCACAATGGTTATTCATTTACAAAGTTGAAATACATAAAAAATAAGCATTGCATTGAAAGAAATAATGACATATCAAATGTCCCACACAAGTCGTGGGTATAGCTGAACATATGCAGATATAAAGAAAATACTATGCATCTAACAATAAGAAAAGAGGTCATAGCCATCATTGCCTTGGATGTTTCTGATCTTCAAAGCTGTCTTCTGTCCTGCTTCTGATCTTTGACATGAACCTACAAAATGTGGGAAGGGTCCTATTAGAAGCTCTGGTTATGAAATCCCTTTATCCTATCAGAAGAGGCATAACACTTTGTTTATAGTGCATTGATCAATGATCATCATCCAGATGCAGAAGGAACTAAGAAAGAAACAATTATGGAACTTCATTATTTTTTATTCTAATCTGTTTGTTTCATGTGTAGATATAGGATAAGTCATGTAGCTAATTGAAGACAAATCAACATGTGGTGTAAAATGAGGCTCCCACAAGGATTGAGCCCAACATGCTGCTTCCCCTTAATCTTAGAAGGGATGAATGGAAAAGGAAAGAATCATTATTCACATTTACATGACAAACTGAAGAAATATCAAAAGCAGTCATATGCATTGGTTTTTGTTTCAGAACATAGTCATGATTACAGTTCAAGAAATGAAATGAACCATAAAGATGAACTGAACTAAAGGGACAAGATTTAATGCACATATATCTATCATCATTGCTTCAGCTATCATGGAAAAATGACATTCCCAGGTATTTCACTTTTATATTTTTCATGGTATGCATTCGAAATTAAGAACAACAAGTACATTTCCATCATTTGAATGTCAATGGTTGCTAATGGATAATATCATGTAATTGTTCATAACTGTTTGGTCACAACATAACATCAGGAACATATATCATTTTATGCATGATTTGAATAAAATGAAAAGTGCAACTGGACAACCACCATGGAACAACACATGCTATCATTTTTCTTTCATGTTGAAACATAGTACATTCATCATATAAGAGCTATCATTTTTAAGCATGAGATGATCTTGTATCATGAAGAGACCAAGATAAGTTCTAGCAGACAGTACTATAGGAGAAATTCAAATTGAACAACCAAGAATATGAAGTAGTTGATCTCTCATGCTTATTCACAGGAGGATGTTATATTAAGTGATAAATACCAAATGGATCCACAAGAAGACACTGTGATAGGTTATATCTTTTTCATCTTGTGATCATATCAAGATATGTATATGCCTCTATGCCATAATTATATGCTACAATGACAAGAGTATGCAAGTGTCCATAGATATCTACAGGACATCATATGTTTCTATGTGAATAGCCAGTGAGAGATGCCACACTGTATGTGGTGAATGAAAAGAACAGTGCACTAAATCAATATCAAAGTGTGTTTTATCAGGTATGTGCATATCAAATGGTGACATCTACAGAAGATGCAATGACTAAAGAAGGGACATTCAACCAATACAACTGTCATGAATATCAAATGTATGCTACAGAAAGAGAGTAACTGCCATTGAAATGATGGAGCTGAAAGTGCATAAATGGAACAACTAGTCAAGAATATACATTGTAGATCAAATGAACATCTTGTCACAAGCAAAATGACAGTCAAATTGTTATGAGTCTCATCTGTCATTATTCAAAAAGAAGAAGCTACTGTCATTTTTAATGTGAAACAAGACTATTGGTGCAACATCATCAAATCATACAATGTTTTAGTTGCAGCCCCATGACACAGTAACACATGTATATTAGAGGGAAGAGCTCAAGGTTTTATGGAGGATTATAGTCGCAACCATACAGAGTTACGAATTTTCCCTCATAATATGCCAAATCCACCTAGGGTTTCAAGAAACAAGAGAAACATGCATGGGTTTGTGCAGATACAAAAATGCAAGGAGTGATTTTGAGCCATAAAAATGTAAAGAATACACAAAATGCTCAGCTACAGTCAAGACTCAAAAGCTCTTCATTTTTACATTTGTGTGAGCTCATATACACGGAATGTCATGTAGAAATGTAAAAAAATGCAGAGAATGTTAAGTGCTAGCCGTGGTCGAACAAGCTATAAGAGACCCATTTCACTGGTCAGTGATTGCAAATACAGAAAGAAATGGAAATGAACTTTGATCGAACCCCACTTAGGGTTCCTGGGAGAAAACACAAATATACAGAGAGGAGAAAATGCAGAGCCATGCTAGGGTTTCAAGTCATAAAGGACAAAGACTGCACAGAATGAACATATAGCTATAGCCATTTTCAAAAATGCATCCTTTCCTCAGGAACTCAAGAAAACCCACTTCTTTTTGTTTAAAGAATAAAGCTATAGAAGGTAGAATGAGAAATATGGCCATGAATTTCTGCAACAGAAGATACACACAATACCTTGAAAGAATATATGTAGCCAGTGATAGATATGACAGTTACCTGTGTGTGGAGACAAAGCATGGTAGGGCAGAGACGAAAGGTTTTCCTTTTGTTTTATTTCCTTCTCAAAGATGCAACCATGACAGCCAATAGGCAGAGGTAAAGAGTGATAGAGAAACAAAGGTAAACAAGTTCATCAGAAATAGCACACAAGCCGTGGCTAATGAAGCCTTTTAATCTTAGAAATTCAAAGCAAACTGAAGGGAATTGAAGGAAAAGAGTCATATATGCATCAGGAAACCGTGAACCTTTGAAAGTTGCAAAAATTCATGGGAGTCGAGCACAGAAATGCCAGAGATACAGTGTTGTCAAGCTTGATACCCTAAGGGTTTCGTTGCCAGCTGTAAAGCCAAAATCTTCAAAAGTGCCAAAGATAAATGAGCATGATAAGATAGGGCGAAGAGTGTTTTGATCTTAGGGTTTCATTGCGCCCTAATCAAATGTTGACATTTTTGTCACATTCTTTTCTTTTTTTTGGCTCAGATTAATACCTTGGTGGTGTTAATACATTGCATTATGATGCCTAGGTGAGGTCGAGCTCATGGCTCCCTCTTGATTTTAATGCCTCAAAACATGCTAAGTCACCTTGTGATATATCATATGCTATAGCCATTGGAGATAAGGATGAACTTCATGCCTTAGGAATATATGCAAACCCTTTATTTTTGATATGAGACAAGTCCATATGCCATGTGTGCCATGGAAATTCCCAATTCATGAGGAGATAAGCCATCAAGGCTTTTTATTTTTTGCAAAACTATATGTCATGCCTTTATATTTCTATGATTCTTTTTAGAAAAATCAAACATTGTAATTGCAAATTGGCAAAATTATGAGCCATAGAGATTTTTTTTGCAAGAAATCAAATCGAATAAGGATAGAATAAAACTGCAAGTGTTGTAAAGTTTAGTTTTAAAGCAATCATTTATAAATTGCTTTAAAACTTAAACTATTTTTAGGCAGCTATAGATAATAGGACAAATCAGATATTGTTTTCTCGATTTGTTTTATTCAGAGGCAGATAAAGACAAAATTTGAGATCTCATGGGCAGAGGAAAGCAGATTTGTGGTGGGGTCACATGAGGGGGTCTTTTAGCATCATGCTTTCACTGTTTGGCCTCTTTTTGAGTGCTTTTATTTGTGCTTTTTTGAGGAGCTTGAAAATGGAATTAGAGGCCTAATTTTAGGAGCTTTTTCCAGCTTTCAAGGGAGATTGATTTCAGAGGATATATGGCAGGGATTCATTTCTTTTTCCAGTTTGAGTTCTAGTTAGAGTTTTTGCAGCATAGAGTAGAGATCAAAGTGCAGGGATATCAGAGTCTTCCTCTCACATCGAGAGTGTTCTATTCAGTCTTTGTACCCATTACTCCTTTTCAGTTATACAGAACAACAGAATTTTCCTTCCTTATTTGTTTCATAATTGCAGTTTTGTTGGCCTCGTTTCTAAATTGCCAAAATTTAAACTTTTGTATCAAACTTTCTGTCAAGTTGTCATCTTTTTCGTTGCAATTCATCAATGCTTGCATCAAATCATGTTGATAATTCATTATCATAGCATCATTCCTTGTCTTATTTCTCCCCATCGAAGCTTTAAAAGCAATATTATGTCAAGACAAACTTCACGGCTTAAGTAATATTTTATTCTGCGTCTATTTTTCATTTTTATGCTAAGTCCGCATTAACTTTTGTTTTTCACAAAGTCCATTTTGCATTTGCTTTTGATCTTCGCAAAACTCACGTCTATTTCTGCCTTTCACTAAGTGCGTGTAACTTGTGAGTTTGGCTAAGTTGAACATTTTCACTTTTTACCGATGGCATAATTTTACAAGTTCAGAGAGATAATAAGAAAGAAAATCACGTTCACTTTTTACATGTGGCAGCCGGGAGTTAAAAGTGATTTTTATTGTTTACAATTAATAAATAGCATATTATTCTCCTCCGAATAAGTGCAAGAAGGATCAAAGCAGGCATAAGTCACGTGAATGGTATCAAGATCATTATTAACTGAGGTGAAAAGGTTGCTGCAATTTCCCAAAGCCACTATCATCTCCCAAAATCATGGGAATGTCTCAATTCAGTTATTAATGATAACCAAACATGCATAAGGCATATCAATCTGTTTTATCATAACATCTATTGGAAAAGAGAGTTAAAAAGATATTATATAAGCACATCTTTGGTGATTCCTGAGTTACACTCCTTGTAATTGAAGATAGATAAGAATGGACATTCGTGAAAGCATAATCAAATGTGGATTTTGTCAGATGTGGGAGTTGAGCTTCACCCCATGCGAGATTAGTTCCACTACCACTTGGAGGAGCCGCCAGAAGACAACATTTTGAGGGAAGAGTGTGGTGTTGCGAGGCTTTACCATGAGCCAGAGGTGGTGTGGCTTTGTTACTTCACCTCGCATGCTCTGCAGCACCATGGTCAAGAAGATGCCTATATTATAACTGCTCAGCCTGATGACAATGATTTGGGCGGTTTGAATTCCATCATAGACCTCGGCCTGGTTTCAGAAGTCTTCAATGAAGCAAATCTCAGTCTCCTCCCTGGTAGTGCCGCCATAGGACATGTGCACTATGCAACTTCTGGGGCATCTGTGGAACACAATATGCAAACCGTGGATGCCTAGAGAAGGTGCTAGAATTGTTTGACAAAATACCTCACAGAGATGTGGTTTCCTGGAATGCTATGGTTGTAGGCTTCGCACAAAATGAATAGTACAAGGATTCACTAAATGTGTTAAGTAAAATGCAGAGGATAGCAGCTTTGAAGCCCAACTCTGTGACAATTGCAAGTGTTGTGCCTACACTGGCCTGCTTAGGATGTGTGGAACAGGGAAAGGGGGGTCCATTCTTACCTAATAAAAAAATGTATTTCAGTCGCACGTTTCTGTGGGGAGTGTTGAGGATGCACACCATATATTTGCTCAAATGCCTCAAAGAATTGTAATCTCTTGGAACACAATGATTAAAGGGTATGGATGAGACATTTTCATTGAAAAGACTTTAGAACCTATCAAGAAAATGCACTCAGTATTTTAATGCCAGTCCCATGATGTTGCCTTTGCAATTGCACCGAATATAGAAGCCTTTGAGCGAGTTGTGAACATCCATTAAAACATAAGGGGATGAAGTTGGTATCATATTTGCTAATAGTCTGATAGGCGTGTAGATAAAGCATGAAGAATGCAAGATACATGAACCGTTTGGTAAAATGCCTTCGAGAAATATGGTCTCATTGAATGCAATAACCGCGAGAGGTGTACACTAAATGGATCTTTCAATCAAATGCAATTCACCAAAACTTCATGCCAAGCACCTTGCCTATACGTTGTCCAAGCACACTGGATCAAGGATTTCTATCTGATTTTATAGTTGGAAGTGCTCATAGGTTTGTATGCAAAGTGTGGGAGCATAAATAACACACAAGAATTGTTTGATACACCTCCTCAAAAAGATGCAGTCACAACAAATCGATTGATTGAAAAGACGTTAGAAAATGCATTTGGCAGGAGTATAATCATGTTTTACTTTATTTTCTTTCATCAGCAAATGATCAAGAAAGGAGGTTTTACCAATTTTAATGATCAGCTATACACTGTCAGGTTCTATACAAAGTGTAGAAGCATAGACAATGCTCATGAACAGTTTGATAAAATGCGTCAAAGAAATGTGGCCGCATGAGATGCAATGACCGCTGGGGTATGATCTCCATAAAGGTATAATGAAAAGAAGGGTTTTGTTAGATATTATAAGTCTGAAAACATTTATACAAAATCTGAAAGCACGAACAATACATATGAACCGTTCATCACGATGCGTCAAAGACGTGTAGTCTCATGGAACACAATGATGGCAGGATACAAAAAAAATTGCAAGTTATTCATCAGTTGTAGATGGAGACTAAAGTATCTACAAAGCCTTTGAAAACTAGATTTTATAATCGGCTCCATGTAAGACTGCCATGGACATCGTGAAATGCCTTTAAAAAGCTGATGACTCAGTAGTTATCATAACTACTGCAATTGGTAGCTGTAAAGCAAAACTCCACAACCTTTGTTAGCATTCTCCCCGCTCTACACCAAAATGGGAACTTTGAAATTGGTTATGGACACCCCTCAAAGCACAACGAAACAATAATTTTGATCAAATATTATAGTCTGAAATGCCCTGACGAACCTGTATGTTAAATATGAAAGTATAGACATTGTGCTGGCAGACATGTATACATAATGTGGGGGCTTAAACAAGATGCAACAATCCATGTATTATGGCCTTTAAAACTGTTCAGAAAAGACACCATTGCCATGAAAGAAATTGCCAAAGCAAATGCATCATGGACATGTGGAGTGGAAGATCAATTCCATGAAGCAGAGTATTTGTGTGGAAATAAACATACATGCACCAAGAAATGTGAAACTCCTGGAATATGTGAAGTATTTACACAGCTAGTAAGAGGACAAAGGGTTTCATTTGAGTATGAACACTTCAAAACAAAATGGACAACGCAAAGGCTGTTGCATTCCTATTCCTCCCTTTCCAAGGACTCATGAAGGCCCACATGTTCACATGAAAAATGCATTTGTTGTACATTACTAAGACACTGGATGTGAAGCTTGTGCTTACTTATGTCGCCTTCCACTAGATCACCCTGATCTGCATGATACAATACATGGAAACATGTGGAATGCAAGATTCATTTCAGAGGAGGAATGTATCGACTTTGAGGATCATAAGTATAAATGGGAAGAGAAAGGGGAGACAGAGATGTGTAACATGTTCTACAGGAAATAGGGCCAAGGTCATATCCATTTGCTTCCTTGTCCAAAAGGAAAATAATCAAAGATACATGATGTGCACCAACAATCTCCACGATAATTCCAGATGGTCAACCATCAAATATGGGCCTGATATTAATGTTCCCAAGGATGAGATGACTCATGACACCTATTGGGAATATGTCAGATTTGTTGATTCTTGCACAGAGGAAGTTCACCAAGAGTTTAGTAGATGCAATCACCAGTATAAATCCGAGGAGCATAACTTAAACTCAGAGGCAAAGTCTTATTTCACAGAGCAGGAGGCTTGGAATGTGCAAAAAAAAAAAAGCTCTTGGTAAAAGCAACTGGGGATCGAATAGTAAACATGAAAATACCAGTTGGTAGCTTTCTTAGTGATGGCAGAAACAATGTCAGAAGGAATCCCATTGATTGTGTAAAAAGTATTCTAGAAGACACAGAGCCACCAATTTCGATGAATTCCCACCAACACATATATGAATTTTCATGGTACTTCTTATGCAAAGTTAGTAGATCAATTTCATCATGTGTCTATCGCATTTCTAGCACTTTGAAAAAGATGTCAAGAAGCAATTGAGGAGATGACTACCGAAATGGAACAAATGGAGATGGAAGATGACTTAGCGAAGTTCACCACTCAAAAGTTACAAGTTTAATATACCTTTTTGTAAAAGTGACTTATGTCACTTATTATAATTCACAAGTTAGAAAATAGGTTTTATTTCTAGAAAAGTTGAGCAAAAACTAACTAGAATAAAACTTATTTTTATTATTGTATTTCAAAAAGGTAGTTATAAAGTAGTTGTCAGGTAGTCACAAAGTGGTTACTAGGTGGTTATGGGAAAAGTCTATAAATATGAGGCTATTTCAAATGTAAAAGGGAGGGAGGACTCTTTAGAGAGAACTTTTGCAGGGGGGACTTATGAAACTTCTTGGAACATTTTTGATCTTACACATTGTATAGTTTACCTTTGAAATTGTATAATTTTGAAAAGATAATGAAGAATTGCATTTCAGTTCGTATGTTCTTGATGTATTTCTGAGTTATGATTACTAGTTTCTCGTATGTCAAATTGGTGATCTTTCTATGCATTTGTATAAATCAAAGTTATCCATTAAAGAATGCAATTGGGGTGATGAAACACAATCATGTCTCGGTATCCTGATTTGAAAGTGTTAAGATAAATTCTCTTCGTATGTTGAGATTTGCCATCTTTCTTCATCATTGTTGCATATATGTCATGAGATCCATCATAGAGTTTAGGAAAGTGGTTTCTAGCTTTGTGGTGAAACCCCCTCGCACTTTTCAATAAGATTGTGAAACTCCGGTTGGTTTTCATACGTCTACCACGAGGGTTTCTACATGCCCATTTCTCTTGTTATTTTCTTTTTCTTCCTTTTTGTACTTTCAGGATAAAAGTACACAAAAACCACAAATACCCCTATAATACAAGGGAGCTACCCGTCTCAAATGCAGAGGAAAGTTGTTAGTCCAGTAACAACTTCTCCAACTGTTGGAACAATTTCCGTCACCGCTCTAAGGGCAACGGGTCATTTTTAAAGGTTATTTCGCGGTGACAAATCTGTTTACCAACAAGTTTTAATTTGATGTTGCATTGTGATAGGTTGCATGTCCTTGTTATGTCTTGAAATTGTGAGAATGATGCAAATTGCCATATAGTTTAGGTTGCATGTTTGTGTTCTGTTTGAACCTTAATGTAAAGTACCAATGAATTGTATGTCATTGATATGGTTGTGAGAATTATTGTTCAGAAAACTGTTTGTGAGTGAGATCCTTAGGAGTTTTAAGTCTGGTGTATCACCTTATTGTTAAGTTTTTAGTTTAAGTTATCACTCTGTCCCTTTTCCTCCGCAAGTCAATAGATTAGGAAAAAATCATAAGGAGAACTAGCTCACTCTGGAGATTCCCTCTCGACATAGATCACCCACATCTGGGAGGGTTTCCATGTTTCAACAGGATAGTCAAGCTTGACTTGGCTAGTGGCGCAATCCTGATTGATAACAGGTTCAAACCAATTTTTAGCGAAATATATTGTATTTATTCTTGAAATCTAATATTTAAACTTAGAACAATTCTTTTCTTTTACTTGAAAAGTAAAAAGATTATTTTAATACATATATATATATATACATGTGTGGTTATGACTATATTTTTTTATATAGATCTATAAATAAATAGATATTAGAATATTATGGAAATAAAATAAATAGTTAAAATATGTTTTAAAAATAAATGAATCTTTCTTTTTATTTTATTTAATTAGAAAATTCAGTATTTTAATTTTTTCTATGGATTATTTTAAACAAAAAAATAAAGTAACGAAGGGGAATGCATGCAAAGAATTCAGAAAAGAAAAGGAAAGGAACTTTGCATGGGGTGGACGCTAGAAAAAAATTAGGGTTCTGACACAATAAAGAGGAATCCAATAACAAGAAAGAGCATACGCAAAAAAGGAGATTTGAAGGAAGAGAGGAGATATGATGGCACAGGAGATAATAGAAAGAATAGGAGGATATAGAAACACATTCACTCAGGAAAGAAACATCTTGCAGCATCACATCTAGGTATTTTTTTTCTCTTCATTGTTCAAGTTTCTTGTTGATCTAGACATGATTCAATCTTTTGGTTACTATAAAAATTCTGGCTACTGGTAATCGGACCCCATCAACTTTTTGGCCTCTATGTAGAATGTTAGTCTGAAATACTCTTAAGCTTATAACCTTCTCTGGATCTGCACCATTAACCGCTTTTCTATTTTTTTTATGTTGTATTTGTTGATTCATTCCACAGGATTTTGGGCTTAAGTTACTGTAACATCCATGTTCTATAAACATAGTAAAAACCAAAAAAAAAATTTCACCATAAAGTAAATTTACAAGGTAAAAATGAGACAGAAATTTTTTTTTTCTTTTATTCAACATATAGTTGAGTAACTACAATTACAAGATATCTCATTACAAATACAATCAACCTTATTATCTTTCTCAAGTACAATGTATACAAAAATAAATCAATTATAAATACCTGAATCAGATAATGTTTTACTTAGTCTCAATAAACATAAGTCTCAGAGATATACTGCATCAGAAAATCTGACATCTTTATCGCAAGCCTCTGCATGTCTTCTGCTAGAGAGAGAGAGAGTATCTTTCCAGTGATTTACCTCCAACCACAGACCGTCGGTCTCCCGCACTCCTTCCTGATCGGAAGTGGCCCTTCCCTTCACAAGAAGTATAGACCAAGGTGACCAGTGGTAATTTGCCTTTCTGAGTACATAGTGTTGTACCTTACACAACTCTATCTATCATACAACCCTAGATACCCTCTAGCTAAGTATGATTCCCGATAGGATGTGCAATCCAGATACAGTGAACTGACAATGCATGCAGAGACATATGCATTACTATGGCCATAGTTTCCAATATAAATTGATGTTCGCAATGAACGTTGTCGTAATGTTCACCCACTCCAACTCAACTTGGATACTATCATATTCCTACAATTTGACTTGGTCAACTACGTTTAACTTATGAAGTCATGATGATTTCATCAATCTAGTCTTCCCGACCCAATACATGTTTTCTTTCATTGTCTAAAATCCATAGACTTTTTCTTTCGTCTTTCTTCCTTTTCAAGGACTCTCATTGCATCATTGCAATATCCAAGGTCCATGACTTATTGTCTCATAATAAATATAGATAGATTAATTACGACTAAGATGATAACCTTACCCAGATTAAGCAATATAGTCTAGGAAACTAATTCCCTTCTTACAAGTAAGAATAATTACACATAGTCAGGGCACTTGACCCTTCAATCATGATCTAAATAATGATCTCAATGCATTAATATAATAAAAACCATCTCTAGGTTAAGTTAGGGTTTAACTAAAGATTTTTGACTAGCTCAAACCTAGTCTTTATGATTTAAGTGGACTCACCCGACACTGTCGTCACTCCATAATCCTTATGAGATGATTACCCATTTTTAGGTATCCCTTGCATCCTTGCAATCATTTGAGATTCCTTACTTTCAATAAGTAATAACTAAGAGAAAATTGTGACCAACAGGTATAATAATTTATGTTTGTTTATCCATTAATAGTATCTCTTGCATGCATGCTAACCTGAAACTTGCGACTTATGTTTCAAGTCAAATGGTAGCCCAATAGATAGTTTTCCCTACCTAAGGTAAAACATTGACGATTAGTAACAATTCTCTTTTCAATAAGATAGATATGAGCATTACCATATTAGGGTTCTCGACCTTCTTTGTCAACCCATAAATATTCCACTAAAACAAGTTGTAACCCAAAAGGTATAATTTATAACCTTACCCTACTGGGTCACTCTAGGGTTTTGTATTTCCTTCTCCATGATAATGGAATATCAAGAATAAAGTTTAAGTAAACAACTTTCCTTTAGTCTTCTTTTGACCTAAAGGTCATCTCCAAATAAGCCTAACAATAATGCCAAATGGTTCAACTCCAAGTCTAAGCTTCTCCCAAGTTTAGTTGGGTTGTAACTGGTTGGCAGTCCAATCCCATTTGTTATCCATTGAAATCATGTTTAAAGTTCTTCTCCTATTTCATATTGAACTATATAGAGTCCAAATATAAACGAGTGTTTTTATTCTAAGTTGATGTAGGGAAAATCCTTTCTCTTTGAACATCCCTAGAGCAAAGTATTCTCCTAATGACGTTAAAAGTATAAGAGAATTACTATTTTCAAGACTTCTCAAGACTTGCAAATTCTTCTCTGCCAAGTAAGAATTAAACATCCATATAAGGGTACTAGCCCTTTTCCTTGTTGATCATTTGGTGATCACTAAAGTTTAGTATACAAAATATCCCTATCAAACCAAATTTTTAGGTTTTATCCTCCTATACCATCATAATGGAATTACATCATATATTCCCATAGAGTAATCATTTGATAAGCCAAATGGATTAACCCCTAGCTCTTATTCTGACTACAAGGTCATTTCTAGGTTTCACCACTCTTGACTAGAAAGAAGATTGTTTTCCAATGTTGTTAAATATTAAGGGATCATTCAATCCTTACAACAAGGTTATGTCTAGATTAACCTTAAAACCTTCATATAACAAATCCTATGGTTCACAAGAGTCTAGAATGTTGTCCAAGTTTATTGTGGTATGAAATATCGAACCAAGACGAGTTTATTCTAGTTCATATACAAGTAAAGCTTAGTTATAGATAATCTAAAGGTTCTTGACAAGCTTAATCTTGTCTAAGTTGAATTGATTTGATACGAAATGATAAGATGGAAAGACTTTGCTATCCTTTTGAACTCAAAGACTATAATATAAATTTCACTAGTCATTTGGCATTACTCATAGTATGATAACATAAATATTCTACCATATAAGGACTATAATAGTCTTGTGGTTATAAAAGAACACAAGATATCAAAGAACCCTTGGATTTACATACATCCATAATAATTGCTTGTTCTGCTTTCATAATGAAATCAAAGATGTGAAAAGAGCAAAAGATGTTTAAAACTATTTTTGACAGAGTCAATCGATTTAAATGATCTGCAGAGAGTATACTTTTAATATATATACATTAGAGATAAAATCTCAACGTAAGCATTCCTTAAATCTCTGTCTAACTTTTACATGACCTTTAAAAGTGTACCAAAGTAAGCTATACTCCAACGTTAATAAAAAATGAGGATTACTTCCAGTCGAACACCCGTTACAGTATTATCACAACCTTCTACACTGATTAGAGCATTATACAGAGATACATTAACATTCCTAACATAATAGATTTAGTCATTTTACCATCTAATGACATCGGCCTCGTAGAGAGAGCATCAACTCACAATTGATTTAAACACTAGCATATTAACATGCATTTTGAATAATATTTAAAGACTTCATAAAAAGGAAAGAACCTGATAGATAATTGCAGAGGATATTTCGTCAGTCAGTGTTCATCCATGAAGAGCTCCCTCGCTCCTCTTCTGTCGTCACTTTTATTCCCAAAGATACCTCCAATGACTTAACACAGTCATGGTTATCTGCCCTCTGTTAATCCCCTAACAAGTCGTTTATCTCCTCTACCTCCCTCCTCACAACAATATTAAGACTCTACTTGATGTCGCTCCTCCCAAACAATCTCCACGACTTTCTCTTTCGAGCCGTTCCTGCCCATGTATATCTGATATAACTCTCCACTACTCATCACTAAGAATCCACTCACATAGTTAACGTGAGTTCCCTCCCCTCACGGCATCCTGTCTGGAGTTTGTTAAAACAACTCCTTATCGAACGTGAGGACTCCCCGTTCCCCACTACATCCAAAATAACTACTTCCAAAAATAGAAAAGACGTGCTACAAGGCAGCGAACAATATGCCGTAGAAGCACAAGAATTATCCAACGAGTTAAGAGGTGTTGGCGGTTTAGAAGCACCACTCAACAGTATAAAGAACACACAACTCATTAAATAATGACTTAGATTCACTCCTAACCACTCTCGTCCACTCAGAGTTGGTTAAAACAAGTGCCAACAATCGTGGACTTCTCCTTAAAGAAAGACATGCATTTCTTAAGAAGAAAGTGTGGGCAGTAATTGCCTCCTAAAATGTTTGAAGATTCCCTCTTCATTATATTGCAAGAAAAGAATAGATTGACATGGTAATAGAGAAGGTGGTTAATACTAATTTGACGACCATCTCAATTAATCACTAAGGTTTATGGATAATGTGAATGGGTCGAGTTTACCTCCCCATCACGATTCCTCAATAAAATCACATCGACTTGACGAGATCATCTATTGACGTTAAACATCAACAATATTCGCGTCATCTAACTTGATGGGAACGTCTTGATGTTTAAGATGCAACAATAAAACCTCAAGTGACTCAAGAAGAATAACACAACCGTTCTACGTCAATGATGTTGTTTACTTTACAAACGACTATGTCGACTTACCATCGACTTGACTAGATGATAACCAAGATATCGACTACCTGTCGATTAGATTTGAAAGTAACTAGCAAGACAAGACTTACCTCATACAAATCATTGGTTCACATTATCGTTTAACACTAAACTCGTTTGGCAAATAGACCACTTGTATTCCAAGGTCTATATCTCTCTTCTCGAAAGATACTCTCTCTCTCTTCTCTGAGAGTCGATAACTTGTAATCCTGTTTCACTTGTCATCAAACAATAAGAGATCAGTGCATCATTATTCGACAAATTCAACTAGTAAATCAAATCTTATAATACAATTATTAAACTGACCATAACATAATCATTTCCATGATTTCATAATTGATATTCAATATAATTCCATGTCATATCCTGTCATAAATTTATAACATCACAACAAATTTACTTATGCCCAAGTAAAAAGTAAAAGAATAGCAAGTCAGAAATTAGGGATGTAACATATCCTTCCCCTAAAGATTCATCGTCCTCGATGATATAAAGCATCAAATCGCAACTTAAAAGCATATTCATTGTTTAACTGCTATCAGCATAAAGTAAATGAGGAAATTTCTGCTAGAATTCATGGTAATTTCTCCCCATGCAAAACTATTCTATGCATACTGGTCCCAGTGGACCTTACACTTCATAACCTCTATGTTACACAAGCATTGCTTGTGATCTTCAAGTGTTTCAGAATCTTGACCATAACCTTTCCTAGGTTCTTGTACTTTTAAAATCATTCATAGGTTATAATATTCATATATTTCATAAATATATTTCTCATACATAACTCACAAAAATCATTATGCCTCCTGGCAATAACTGATAATAAATTGATCCTAGATATCAATAAAATTTCTAACCTTAAAGTTTAGAAGGGTCCTTTATACTTAGGAACTGGTTTGGAATACATTCCATTCTTTAGGAAACATTTTTAGGGGTTTAACCCTTAAATGAATTTTCCTTCTTTAACTAAGAATTGCTTTGGTGTACGCTTAATCATTAATGTAGCTTTTCTATTCATTATCCATTTCCTCTGATCTTTCCTGATCAGTTAAATCTTTTCATTCATTTCTAATAACATTTTCAGACTAATGCTATTCCTATCTTCTAGCTTACCTAGCTTATAGGAGTTCGGCATCTTTCTGTCCAATGTTTCAATTCAAGCCATCTTAATAGCAAAAGTTAAGTATTGTCAAAAATTTCACGTAATAAGTAGTCTCCCTACTCGTATTGCTATTCCATGCAACATGTTTGGAACAAAACTTCTAAAACCTGGTTAACTTCCTTAGTTTAACCATTTGTTCACAAGATAATAAAGTATACTCTTTTAAATTTCAGTCCTTAGCATAGAGAACAAATTTGCCAAAAGCTTGACATCACACGCGTATTTCTATCTGAGATAACCTTCTCATAAAACCATGCAATCTAAACACATCATGCACAAATTGTGTGCCAACATTGATGCTCCATCAGTCCAATCCCCTCGTATATAATGTGCTACCTTCGAGAGTTTATCATCTCAAAATGGCATCATGTCTTTTCCCAGACATAGAAAGACTTTGTACAAAATCCATGCAAATAACTTGCCATTTCCACTGTGGCACATCATGTGGGTACAACAATCCTATAGGTGTTGATGTTCTACTTTTTCCCTCTGGCACTCCAGACAATATGTTGCAAACCTCACAACATCATTCTTTATTCCTTTCAAGAATTAAAGAAGTTTTATATCTGTTAGTAGTTGGTCGCCCCTAGATGTCCTAGGTATGGTGGAATATGAACTACTTTCCATACCAGTTTTCTTATTTTAGAAGTATTAGAAACACACATTCTTTATCTGAAACTCAAAAGTTTGTGAGACTCAAAATGAAAACCTATCATACCTTGAATCTTTTAAATTTTACCACAAGAGCTTTCTAAATTTTACTCATCATGTAAAGGTACACCCCTTAAACCATCTCCTGAGGCATCAATTTTTCCCTCAAACTATCCTTCGGAATAGGAATTTCATATCATTGGTGCTATTGTAATTTCTCTTAACCATTATAGAATCACTTGCACATAAGGATAAAGTTCTCCTTCATGCTTAAAATAAATAAGTATATCTTCCTAAAGATTTGGAACAAATAAGTCTAACCAACCTCTAAACACATTGTTCATGTGTTTCATGAATGCAACAAGGCATTTGTATGTCCAAAGGACATCACTGCAAACTCACAATGCCCATTCTTGTCCAAAAGTTGTTTCAAGAGTATCCTCATCCTTCAATCTTGATTGATGACATATTGATCGCTAATCAATCACTTCAGTTCTACACATCTAATCAAAGAGGTCATCAATACGTGGTGAAAGATATTTGCTCCTTATCGTGATTTCAATGAGCATATGATACTAAATACACAATTGCAGAGTTATGTCCTTCTTGACAAAAACAATATCTAGTGCGCCCCATGGTAACATACTAGATCTAATCAAACCTTTTTGCCAATAATTCTTATAAGGGTCTTTTGATTCCATTAATCCTATAGTTGTTATAAGGTAAGGTACTTTTCTAGGTAACTCATCCCAGAATTCTAAGAGGAATAAGATTTTCAGTTGATTCAATCACTGTTCCATAAACGTTGGCGGTATGGCTTTCTTTTCCAAAATACCAGGTATCTCCCCTTGGTTTTTAATCATGGTTAGGATTGCTCCAATTTGATCAAGAGGTTAACTAGAGGTTTATTCTCTTTTAGACTCTCACCCTAATTTGGTTCTCAATTGCTACATGTTGTGATTTTTTTCATACTAGAAAACCAAGTTATTTCATAGTTTTTCTGAATCTAAGCGACTCAAAATATCAAATATATTTATCTCATAATAATCCAAAGATTGGTATAAAACATTGTCATCTTTATTATAAAGTATTTAGGAGTAACCACATCCTTATTTATATTGTTGATACGACAAGACTACATGTCACTGTCGTTTTACAATCCTCCAGTTTAACAAACATAGAGGGTCGATGTACACACAAGTACTCCAACACCTTTTTCCAACGGAAGTATCACATCAACCTTTGAGTGACATGTTGTAACTGGCTACAGTTTACTAGGTTTTACTACACCAGTAGAAATAGTAGGATTCTTGGCCAGTTCAAAACGTTGTTTTCTTTCTAGCCGAATATGCTTAAGCGCATCAGCAAAAGTCTCTGAATCCTCCAGCCATGCACCTTCAGAGTAGGTAATATTCTCTTTAAGTTCAACCTCCTCAATAGGTTTCTTCTTAACCACTAATCTAGGCAAATGCTGGGGAACAGACTTCCTAGCTGTTTTCTTTGTTCTTCTCCACGTCATTCTGGCACAAGAAAATTTGAACATTAGCTAATCGCATAATGTTGACTATAGGTTAGCATAGTGGACTCATAAGCCCTAGTGTCGAACCCGATAGCTCTGATACCATATGTAACATCCACGTTCTATAAACATAGTAAAAACCAAAAAAAAAAATTACCATAAAGTAAATTTATAAGGCAAAAATGAGACAGAGAATTCTTTTTTTTCTTTTATTCAACATATAGTCGAGTAACTACAATTACAAGATATCTCATTACAAATACAATCAACCTTATTGTCTTTCTCAAGTACAATGTATACAAAAATAAATCAATTATAAATACATGAATCAGATAATGTTTTACTTAGTCTCAATAAACACAAGTCTCAGAGATATACTGCATCCAGAAATCTGACATCTTTATCGCAAGCCTCGGCATGTCTTCTGCTAGAGAGAGAGAGTATCTTTCCAGTGATTTACCTCCAACCACAGACCGTCGGTCTCCCACACTCCTTCCTGACCGAAAGTGGCCCTTCCCTTCACGAGAAGTATAGACCAAGGTGACCAGTGGTAATTTGCCTTTCTGAGTACATAGTGTTGTACCTTACACAACTCTATCTATCATACAACCCTAGATACCCTCTAGCTAAGTATGATTCCCGATAGGATGTGCAATCCAGATACAATGAACTGACAATGCATGCAGAGACATATGCATTACTATGGCCATAGTTTCCAATATAAATTGACGTTCGCAATGAACGTTGTCGTAATGTTCACCCACTCCAACTCGACTTGGATACTATCATATTCCTATAGTTTGACTTGGTCAACTACGTTTAACTTATGAAGTCATGATGATTTCATCAATTTAGTCTTCCCGACCCAATACATGTTTTCTTTCACTGTCTAAAATCCATAGACGTTTTCTTTCGTCTTTCTTCCTTTTCAAGGACTATCATTGCATCATTGCAATATCCGAGGTCCATGACTTATTGTCTCATAATAAATATAGATAGATTAATTACGACTAAGATGATAACCTTACCCAGATTAAGCAATATAGTCTAGGAAACTAATTCCCTTCTTACAAGTAAGAATAATTACACATAGTCAGGGCACTTGACCCTTCAATCACGATCTAAATAATGATCTCAATGCCTTAATATAATAAAAACCATCTCTAGGTTAAGTTAGGGTTTAACTAAAGAGTTTTGACTAACTCAAACCTAGTCTTTATGATTTAAGTGGACTCACCCAACACTGTCATCACTCCATAATCCTTATGAAATGATTACCCATTTTTAGGTATCCCTTGCATCCTTGCAATCATTTGAGATTCCTTACTTTCAATAAGTAATAACTAAGAGAAAATTGTGACCAACAGGTATAATAATTTATGTTTGTTTATCCATTAATAGTATCTCTTGCATGCCTGCTAACCTGAAACTTGCGACTTATGTTTCAAGTCAAATGGTAGCCCAATAGATAGTTTTCCCTACCTAAGGTAAAACATTGTCGATTAGTAACAATTCTCTTTTCAATAAGATAGATATGAGCATTACCATATTAGGGTTCTCGACCTTCTTTGTTGACCCATAAATATTCCACTAAAACAAGTTGTAACCCAAAAGGTATAATTTATAACCTTACCCTACTGGGTCACTCTAGGGTTTTGTATTTCCTTCTCCATGATAATGGAATATCAAGAATAAAGTTTAAGTAAACAACTTTCCTTTAGTCTTCTTTTGACCTAAAGGTCATCTCCAAATAAGCCTAACAATAATGCCAAATGGTTCAACTCCAAGTCTAAGCTTCTCCCAAGTTTAGTTGGGTTGTAACTGGTTGGCAGTCTAATCCCATTTGTTATCCATTGAAATCATGTTTAAAGTTCTTCTCCTATTTCATATTGAACTATATAGACTCCAAATATAAACGAGTGTTTTTTTTTAAAGTTGATGTAGGGAAAATCCTTTCTCTTTGAACATCCCTAGAGCAAAGAATTCTCCTAATAACATTAAAAGTATAAGAGAATTACTATTTTCAAGACTTCTCAAGACTTGCAAATTCTTCTCTACCAAGTAAGAATTAAACATCCATATAAGGGTACTAGCCCTTTTCCTTGTTGATCATTTGGTGATCACTAAAGTTTAGTATACAAAATATCCCTATCAAACCAAATTTTTAGGTTTTATCCTCCTATACCATCATAATGGAATTAAATCATATATTCCCATAGAGTAATCATTTGATAAGCCAAATGGATTAACCCCTAGCTCTTATTATGACTACAAGGTCATTTCTAGGTTTCACCACTCTTGACTAGAAAGAAGATTGTTTTCCAATGTTGTTAAATATTAAGGGATCATTCAATCCTTACAACAAGGTTATGTCTAGATTAACCTTAAAATCTTCATATAACAAATCCTATGGTTCACAAGAGTCTAGAATGTTGTCCAAGTTTATTGTGGTATTAAATATCGAACCAAGACGAGTTTATTCTAGTTCATATACAAGTAAAGCTCAGTTATAGATAATCTAAAGGTTCTTGACAAGCTTAATCTTGTCTAAGTTGAATTGATTTGATACGAAAAGATAAGATGGAAAGACTTTGCTATCCTTTTGAACTCAAAGACTATAATATAAATTTCACTAGTCGTTTGGCATTACTCATAGTATGATAACATAAATATTCTACCATATAAGGACTATAATAGTCTCATGGTTATAAAAGAACACAAGATATCAAAGAACCCTTGGATTTGCATACATCCATAATAATTGCTTGTTCTGCTTTCATAATGAAATCAAAGATGTGAAAAGAGCAAAAGATGTTTAAAACTATTTTTGATAGAGTCATTCGATTCAAATGATCTGCAGAGAGTATATTTTAATATATATACATTAGAGATAAAATCTCAACGTAAGCATTCCTTAAATCTCTGTCTAAGTTTTACACGACCTTTAAAAGTGTACCAAAGTAAGCTATACTCCAATGTTAATCAGAAATGAGGATTACTTCCAGTCGAACACCCACTACAGTATTATCATGACCTTCTACACTGATTAGAGCATTATACAGAGATACATTAACATTCCTAACATAATAGATTTGGTCATTTTACCATCTAATGACATCAGCCTCGTAGAGAGAGCATCGACTCACAATTGATTTAAACACTAGCATATTAACATGCATTTCAAATAATATTTAAAGACTTCATAAAAAGGAAAGAACCTGATAGATAATTGAAGAGGATCTTTCGTCAGTCAGTGTTCGTCCACGAAGAGCTCCCTCGCTCTTCTCTTCTGTCGTCACTTTTATTCCTAAAGATACCTCCAACGACTTAACACAGTCGTGGTTATCTGCCCTCTGTTAATCCCCTAACAAGTCATTTATCTCCTCTACCTCCCTCCTCACAACAATATTAAGACTCTACTTGACGTCACTCCTCCCAAACAGTCTCCACGACTCTCTCTTTCGAGCCGTTCCTGCCCATGTATATTTGATATAACTCTCCACTACTCATCACTAAGAATCCACTCACACAGTTAACGTGAGTTCCCTCCCCTCGCGGCATCCTCTCTGGAGTTTGTTAAAACAACTCCTTATCCAACGTGAGGACTCCCCGTTCCCCACTACATCCAAAATAACTACTTCCAAAAATAGAAAAGACGTGCTACAAGGCAGCGAACAATATGCCGTAGAAGCATAAGAATTATCCAACGAGTTAAGAGGTGTTGGCAGTTTAGAAGCACCACTCAATGGTATAAAGAACACACAACTCATTAAATAACGACTTAGATTCGCTCCTAACCACTCTCGTCCACTCAGAGTTGGTTAAAACAAGTGCCAACAATCGTGGACTTCTCCTTAAAGAAAGACATGCATTTCTTAAGAAGAAAGTGTGGGCAGTAATTGCCTCCTAAAATGTTTGAAGATTCCCTCTTCGTTATATTTCAAGAAAAGAATAGATTGACATGGTAATAGAGAAGGTGGTTAATACTAATTTGACGGCCATCTCAATTAATCACTAAGGTTTACGGATAATGTGAATGGGTCGAGTTTACCTCCCCATCACGATTCCTCAATAAAATCACGTCGACTTGACGAGATCATCTATTGACGTTAAATGTCGACAATATTCACATCATCTAACTTGATGGGAACGTCTTGATGTTTAAGAGGCGACAATAAAACCTCAAGTGACTCAAGAAGAATAACACAACCATTCTACGTCAATGATGTTGTTTACTTTACAAATGACTATGTCGACTCACCATCGACTTGACTAGATGATAACCAAGATATCGACTACCTATCGATTAGATTTGAAAGTAACTAGCAAGACAAGACTTACCTCATACGACTCATTGGTTCACATTATCATTTAACACTAAACTCATTTGGCAAATAGACCACTCGTATTCCAAGGTCTATATCTCTCTTCTCGAAAGATTCTCTCTCTTCTCTGAGATTCGATAACTTGTAATCCTGTTTCACTTGTCATCAAACAATAAGAGATCAGTGCATCATTATTCGATAAATTCAACTAGTAAATCAAATCTTATAATACAATTATTAAATTGACCATAACATAATCATTTCCATGATTTCATAATTGATATTCAATATAATTCCATGTCATATCCTATCATAAATCTATAACATCACAACAAATTTACTTATGCCCAAGTAAAAAGTAAAAGTATAGCAAGTCAGAAATTAGGGATGTAACAGTTACTGTAATTATTTCACTATTTCCCTCAACTCCCAGCCTACGCCTTGTAACAGCCTCTGCATCGTTTGGATGAACATCTTTACTGTTTAAATAAAGCTAGCTTAAAAGCTAAGAAATCAGCCATTTCAATATGTATAAGTAACTCTGATGTATATATAAGACCCAATTTTTAGACCATCTAGATCAAACAATGGTCTCAAGGTTCAGCTTTTCTTCACTGAATTGACCTTGGATCTGTCCCAAGAATTATTCACTCCCTCAATTGCCAACCTTTACTCTTATACCTATGTTTATTTTATTTTCTTTTAGGCGACTCCCTGCTAGGATGAGTAGATCCATCTAACATGAGAAAACATCCTACCTTATGACCTGAATGGCTTTCCCAAAACTCTAACACCCCACTGAATCAATCATTTTCTTTTAAGCTTCATACAATTTCTATGCTTTACAATAATTTCTATGCTTTTTGGTAAATGATTGGATGGCATCTAGGACGTTAGAAGCTGGTTTGTATGTAGAATCGCTTAAGCCCCAAATCGGCCTTATTATGCATTTACCTACTTTTATATGATCCCTTGATACTAGTGATTCAAAATCTTTTCCTGATAATTATAAGAATTCTTTTGTGTGAGGATCGGCCTATTCCACATTTATCTGTCAACCTCATTTCAAATGCTCACAATGACTTCTCATTCTTAAAAGAAAAGAGAAGCTTAACCTTACTTTGATGACCAAAGCTATGACCAAAAGCAATGCCACATGTTTATCAAATTGATGTGGGAGCATCCCTGGTTCAAGAGCAATCTTGGATCAATCATAAACATTTGCATTTCAGTTCTTTCATTTTCTAGTTCAGTTCAGGCAGTGCATTCAGAAGCAGTTTCAGCTTGTGGTCTGGTATTGGTATTTCACATCTTACGGATCTGGACTTAGCATCTACATCATATCAAGAATTTAGAGCATTTGGATAAGTTACTAGAAAGATATCGCTATCAGAAGATCAACTATTTTCTCAGAACAGAGCATCCTGACAGTCTCAGACAATCAACTAAAGGAGAAGGCTTATGGATCGTTCCTTGACTTGCAGATCTCAATGACACATCATTCAATGTCCTTTGGTTCATGGTTGACCTTCCCCAAGGGTCTGTACGTTATTCCATTCATTTGAGGAAGTGTTCTATGCATTTAGGTCCAACCTATCTGGGAACACGTTACAACTCTTCATTGGAGTTTGTGATCTTCCTTGGTCGACGTGGAGGAATCTATTGGTCCGGAGATGATATATATTGATGTAATAGATCCTTAGGAAAGTAGCTATTCACATAAGAAAGATCTGATAGTTTAGATTTTGTGCGAGAGGACTTCAAAGCTTTATCTTGCGCATGTATGTAATCAAGCCTGTGAGCCCTAATTGTAAGCCCACATGTTGCTGACCAATCTCTATTTGAATTCTATGATATACTGAATGATTGATTTGTATTTGTTTCATTTATTTGAGTTGTTTCTGTTGTGTTTACTCTTGTTGCACGGTCCAGACAGTTCATTCTATGAACCCTCCTATTGCGACTACACCAAGTGGTATCAAAGCCAGGTTTGATTCTTTGAAGTGAATTGGTGAAGGGGATTCCGTAAGATCTTATTGTGAGAAGATTGCTGATCTGAGGTAGGTTACTGGTGTGCAACTAGTCACCAATTGAGAGGCAGTTGTTGCTTGTAGCCCAATCACCGAATTTGAGGCAGTTTGCACTTGATCCTAGGAAGATGCCGTCATGAAGAGTTCCTCTTGTTGGTAGAATGGATAATAGAATGGATGAGATGATGGAATTGATGAGAACAATGCGAATTCAATTGGATGCTATTGAAGAAGATAGGCGAAGAGGATTGAAACCGAGACCTAATGTTGAAAGTGATGATGAAGAAGAATTTCAATCTGCTGAACAAACTAGTGAAACCCTAGAAGGTCATGAAGAAGAAGAATCAGATCAAGTAAAGATGTTGCGAGCTATTTCAAAGATTGGAAAAAGACCTAGAGTTGATGTGTAGAACTATACTGGTAATTTGAATCTAGAAGAGTTGATTGATTGGATAAATCACATAGAAGAATACTCTGAATATGAAGAAATTGAAGATTCAGAGAAGGTGAAATTTGCAAAGATAAAATTGAAAGGACATGCTGCTATATCGTGGAAAGAAGTTCAGTTGGAAAGAAACTGAAGAGGAAAAGAAAAGATTACAAAGTGGGACCAGATGGTGACAAAGTTGAAGAATCAGTTCATACATGTTGACTATGAGCTGGAGTTGTTGAAAAGATTGCAAAACCTAAGACAAAAGGAGAAATCTGTGCAGGAGTACACTGAAGAATTTCATAAGATGATCATAAGAATAGGACATAGTGAAGCGAGCAAGGAGAAAGTGGCTAGATACATCAATGGACTGAGATTGAACATTCAAGAAGAGCTAAGTTTGGTAAGAATGACATCTTTGGAGGAAGCATACCAGTTTGCCCTAAAATTTGAAGAGAAGTTGAATAAGAGGCATGATTAGAGATAGAGAGGTAGAGGAGGTAAATTTCAAAGAGGTAGGACTTATTCTAGAGGAGACAGATCATATTCGAAGCAGAACAATTTTGATATCCCGTTGAAGAAGGATGATAGAGATAACAATGCTTACCAGAGAGATGACATAAAGTTTTACCGGAGAGGAAACCCTAGTGCATACCGGAATGAAGGATACAGAAGAGAAGGAAGAGGATTTGATAAGAGAACATTTAGAGGTACCTGTTTCAAGTGTGGAGGTGTAGGACATAGATCATTTGAATGTAATCAGGGTAGTACAAGCAAGAAGACATAAAATAGTGGAAAAGCAGCCTATGCTGAACAAGAACCTATCGAATCACCTTGTTTAGTTGGCAATCCGGAGAAAGGAGAATCATTGGTGATGAGGAGAGCACTATTTCAAACAAAGACACATGAGGAACCATCACAGAGGAAAAGTTTATTCAGAACCAGATGCAAATCAGGAGGTAAGTGTTGTAAAGTTGTGATTGATAGTGGTAGTTCAGATAACCTAGTTTCAGAGGAGATGGTGACTAAGCTGAAGTTGGAAAGATTGAAACACCCTAAGCCATATCAGATAGCATGGATTCAAGATGATCATAAGGTACTGGTGAGTGAACAATGTTTGGTAAAATTTCATATTGGATCTTATCATGATGAAGTCTTGTGTGATATTATGCCTATGGATGTTTGTCATATCTTGTTGGGTAGACCTTGGTAGTATGATAGAAAAGCAATACATGATTGGAGAAAGAATACATATACTATAACAGAAAATGGAAAGAGAATTATTTTGATTCTTTTGGAAGATGATCCTAAGAGTGAAGTGTGTGGGAATGCTAGAATCTATTTGGTAGATGGAAGGAAATTTATGGATGGTTTGAGACATGAGAATATGTGTTATACCTTGATTCCGAAGAAGCCTGAAGCATTGAAGAATCACAACCGGAGGAGATAAGAGAGTTGCTGACAGAGTATGAAGACATCATATCAGATAATGTATCCAAATAATTACCACCTATAAGGAGTATCAATCATCACATGGATCGTATACCGGGAGCAAGTTTGCCTAACAAAGCAGCACATAGAATGACATTGGCAGAGAATGAAGAATTGAATAGACAGATACAAGAATTGTTGAGGAAAGGTTTGATCAGAGAAAGTTTGAGTCCTTGTGCAGTACCTACAGTTTTGGCACCAAAGAAGGATGGAGAATGAAGAATATGTACCGATTCCAGAGCAATAAACAAGATCACAGTTAAGTATAGATTTCCTTTACCTAGGATGGTTGATATCATGGATTATTTGAGTGGAGCAAAATATTTCACAAAGATAGATTTGAAGAGTGGATACCATCAGATCAGAATCAGAGAAGGTGATGAATGGAAGATTGCTTTTAAGATGAATGAAGGATTGTATGAGTGGTGAGTGATGCCTTTTGGATTGACAAATGCACCGAGTACTTTCATGATATTGATGAATGAAGTCTTGAAGAAATTCTTGGGTAAGTTTGTGATTGTATACTTGGATGATATTCTAATTTTCAGTGAGAGAAAAGAAGAACATTTGTGGCATATTAGACAAGTTTTTTAGAGACTGAGAGAAGAGAAATTGCTGATAAACATCAAGAAGTGTAGTTTCATGAAGGAAGAACTAGTATATTTGGGATTTGTGATTATGCGGAAGGATTGAAGATGGACCTTGAGAAAGTGAAAGCAATTGTTGAATGACCTACATCGGAGAGCATTGGAGAGGTTAGATCATTTCATTCTTTGGCTAGTTTCTACTGGAAGTTTATCAGAAATTTTAGTTCACTTTGTAACCCTATGACATAAATAATGAGAGGTGACAAAAATGATTTCAAGTGAACATCTGGAGCAAATAAAAGTTTTGAGTTGTTGAAGCAGAAAGTGATAGAGCAACCTATTTTGGCATTACCGGATTTCAATAAGGTATTTCAAGTTGATTGTGATGCAAGTGGCAATGTAATTGGAGCAGTGTTAAGTCAAGAAGGTAGACTAGTAGCATATTTCAGTGAGAAGTTTAATGATGCAAGGAGGAGATATTCAGTTTATGATCAAGAGTTCTATGCCATAATTCAAGACTTGAAGAAGTGGAGACATTACTTGTTGCCTAAGGAGTTTGTGTTATATACAGATCATCAAGCTTTACAATATTTGAACAGTCAAGGTAGGTTGAATCAGAGACATATGAGATGGGTAGAGTTCATGCAGAGTTATACTTTTGTGTTGAAGCATAGGAGTGGAAAATCAAACAAAGTTGTTGATGCCTTGAGTAAGAGAAGAAACTTGTTGACAGAAATGAGAGTTGAAGTGTTGGGTTTTGATGAATTGAAGAACATGTATGAGGGAGACATTGAATTTGTAGAACCTTGGAAAGCATGTAAGGAACCTATTGTGACCTTGTCTCCTCCGTGACCTTTAGCTAAGACACTGATTTTGCAGGTTGATTTCCCTCCCCTCATCTGACAATTGAATTCATTGCAACAATTTTTAGGTTATTATTAAATTCCCATTGCTTAGTGCTAGTAGATGGATTCTCTACTAAACACCATTGTTGAATGGTATTATGTAATTTACAAATGCCCAATCTATTATCTATTTCTATTCTCTTTCTTGATGCAAATTTTTTATGCCACAAATCTAAAATTTGAGGCCAACGGTATAGGAATATCTTATAAAGTTAATGAATTGTCAACGTAAAAAGTTCTATTCTTTCCCAAAAATAAAAACAATGCCAAAAAAAGACTTCTTTTTTTTCACCTCTATGATATAGGAGAACATTTGAAAAAGGCACTAATGGGGTTTCAGTTTTTCTCTCCTTAATGAAATTGCAACAAACATATTTTAGTTTTTGGGCTAGAAAAACAACGAATTGATGCAAATAAGATTACCTCTAGGGCCTTGGATGGATTCCTCGAAGGTGATTCTTTTGTTTTGTGTTCACGTTTCAATCACGTCAAATTACAAATAGAAATAAAAATTAGAAAAAAACATAGAGTATTTGGCAAGGGAAATTTAAACGATAATATTACTTTATATGACACGATAGTTTCCCCGGCGTGAGAACAACCGATGAGTTTAGAAAATTTCCCAGCGTGATTCTTTTTATAGCGTGAGAAAACATTTTCAGCCATTTTGGTACACGGGAGAGAACCGACAAAAAATGCAGCAGAAAGGAGAAAAAACACGCGACAAAAAAAATGATGAATAAAATGAATGGGTAAGATCCATTCAATCATCTTTCACTACCTAAGGAGGAGACTGAACCGTTGATTTCTCTTGCCAAGCCAGTTCACCTCATAGAGGGAACACCTTTGGCATAACTTGCCTTTCATTGTTGTGAATTCCAACTTCACTTGAAAAAGTGCTTTCAGTAACTTTCAGCCTCTAAGAAAACCATGAAAATTTAACCAATGCAAGCTTCAAATTCAATAAAAATTAGCTATTGAGAAATTTGTTGCGCACAATTTCTGTGCAATTACTAGTTTATGTTTAGTGGCTTTCCCTTTCCTAACCTAGTGAATAAAATAATATTATGGCTGTGATGATTTCTCTGTAGTCTTATTCATAGACATGTCAGGTTTCTAGGTAATTGCTTTCATTGCACAAATCAAGTACTGTAAATAAAAGTTGATGTGATGTCTGATTCTTATTTACTAGCAATCACACCTTAGTGTGCAATGGGTACACTAAAAATGGATTTGGAAAGGAGTTCTATGTGGATAAAAGCAAACATTATTTTGCATATGGGAAACTTAAAGTATACATCTATAGTTTGTAAAATTGAGTCAGCAAGAGCAATAAATAAGGGGGGCATATTTGTAATAGTAGCATTTAAGAGGAATTTTTTATTTGTTTCTAATATTAGTATTCTGAAAAAAGAGTATATAGAATATTTGCATTGATTTTTTGGGTCTATTTTGATTTGTTGAATCATGGTCACCATTTGAACATTGAAACCATGTAATGATGTGTGTTGTTGTTATACATTGGTAAGTAAAGTTTGAGTAGATGATTTGGATGAACACATACCAAGATTTATTTTTTCATTGTAAAAGTACCATAGCCTAATTTTTAATGTAGGTTTTCCATTGGAATGCTTGATTGTAACCTCAATTCTATCAAACAACGGGACACTTTTTGTCACTGTGTTTATGCAATTAAGATTAGTTTTGTAATCCCATGATGGGTAATGATTTTGTGTTTTAGGAAATGTCTCTTCAGTTGTGATGGGTTGTAGAAGTAAAATTTGGAAATAATCATTCATAGGAAGGTTATGCATGTAGCCATCTTCTCTACTTGAAATTGAAAGGCTCTCTCTCTCTCTCTCTCTCTCTCTCTCTCTCTCTCTCTCTCTCTCTCTCTCTCTCTATATATATATATATATATATATATATATATATATATATATATATATATATATTCACTCTCTCTATCTCTCTATCTCTCTCTCTATCTCTTTACCTCTCTCTTTCTCTCTATCCCTCTATCTATATCTCTCTCTATCCTTCTATATCTCTATACCTCTCTCTTTTCCTCTATCTCTTTTTGTCTTTCTCTATTTTCACTCTCTTTCTAGCTCTATCTCTCTCCCTTTTTATCTCTTTATCCTTGTCTATCTTTTTACCTCTCTCTCTCTATTTATTTCTTTACCTCTCTATCCCTCTATCTATATCTCTCTCTATCCTTCTCTACTTGAAATTGAAAGGTACTCTCTCTCTCTCACTTCCTCTCTCTATATCAATCTGCCCTCTCTCTCTATCTACCTCTCTATATATCTCTCTTTCTATCTTTGTGCCTCTCTCTTTCTATCTTTTTGTCCCTTTGTATATAATTCTCTCCCTATTCAACTCTGTGTGTGTGTGTGTGTCTTCCTCTAGCTCTCTCTTTCTCTCTTCCTCTCTATTTTAAATTGGTCTCTAATTTTCTATCTATTGATCCCTCTCTGTCTATATATTTGTTTGTCTCACTCTCTATCTCTCTCCCTTTTTATCTCTTTATCCTTCTCTATCTTTTTACCTCTCTCTATCTCTATCTTTCCTTATTTATTTCTTTACATCTCTATCCCTCTATCTATCTCTCTCTCTCTATCCTTCTCTACTTGAAATTGAAAGGTACTCTCTCTCACACTTCCTCTCTCTATATCAATCTACCCTCTCTCTCTCTCTATCTGCCTCTCTCTATATCTCTCTTTCTATCTTTGTGCCTCTCTCTTTCTATCTTTTTGTCCCTTTGTATATAATTCTCTCCCTATTCAACTTTTTGTGTGTGTGTTTATCTGCTTCTAGCTCTCTCTTTCTCTCTTTCTCTCTATTTTAAATTGGTCTCTAATTCTATCTCTATTGATCCCTTTTTGTCTATATATATTTGTTTGTCTCCCTCTCTATCTCTCTATTTCTCTTAGTCTCTTTGTCTTTGTCTCTATACCTCTCTTTCTCTCTATCTCCCTATCTCTCTTATATCTCTTATCTCTATCTTTCTCTCCTGCTGTATCTCTATATCTCTCCCTATATATTCAATATGCTATACCCTATACACCATAAATACTAAGTAAACCATTTATATTAATAAAATAATAATAAAATATAAATTAATTGAAAATTATACAACTCACAAACACATTATATTAATATTAATTTTATAAAAATATATTAATTAGTTAAATAAAATTATAAAATAAATTGATGCATATATCATAAGACATGTCAAAATAATATGAAAAAAATAACCAAATGAGTATTTTGCTAGTTTATAAGAGAAGGCTAACCCTTTAAAACTACGATGTCGGCCCTACTTTTTCGGTGCCATTATAATTTATGTTATTAGCGACAATATGAGATTTTCTTGATAGGAAATAATTTTGAAAGAAAATTTATTGGCTGGTCTCTTCTGCTGTACTGGTCAAAACTTTCAAGCAAATGCAATTTGCAGGTCTAAGCCAAATTCTACAACCTTTGCCAGCATCCTCCCAGCTTGTACCAAAATGGGAGCTTTGCAACAGGGTATAGAAAACTATCAAAGCATAAAGGATAGAGAAAATTTGTTAGATGTTGTAGTGGCAACTGCCCTGGTAGACATGTATGCAAAATGTGGAGACATAGACAAAGCACGTGAACTGTTTGACAAAATGACTCAAAGAAATGTGGTCTCATGGACTGCAATGATTGTAGGTATGCACAAATTGAACTTTTTGAGAAGATTTTAGAAACTTTCAAGCAAATGCAATTGGCAGGTGTAAAGCTAGACTCCACAACCTTTGCTAGCATCCTCCCTACCTGTGCCAAAATGGGAGCTTTGGAATAGTGTATGGACATCTATCAAAGCATGAAGGATAGAGGAATTTTGTCAGATGTTGTAGTTGCAATTGCCCTAGTAGACATGTATGCAAAATGTGGAACCATGGACAAGGCACATGAAACCATTTGATCGAATGCCTTAAAAAAATGTGGTCTCATGGACTGCAATGATTGCAGGATACGCACAAATTGGATTTTTTTAAAAAGCTCTAGAAACTTTCAAGCAAATGCAATTGGCAAGTGTAAAGCCAGACTGCACAACCTTTGCCAGCATCCTCCCTGCCTATTCCAAAATGGAAGCTTTGGAACAGGGAATGGGCATCCATCAAAGCATAATGGAAGGGGGATTTTTGTCAGATATTATAGTTGGACAGAATGCCTCAAAGAGATGTCATCTCTTGGACTGCAATTATTGCTGGATATGCATAAAATGGATTTGTTGAAAAGGCTTTACAAATTTTCAAGCAAATGTAATTGGCAGGTGTAAAGCCAAATTCCACAACCTTTCCCAGTATCCTTCCTGCCTGCGCCAAAATGGCAGCATTGGAACAAGGTATGGACATCCATCAAAAAGTAATGGATAGAGGAATTTTATCAGATGTCCATTTAATCATCTCCTAGTCATTGTCCATTATTCTACACCTCTTAGGGTTAGCCTTTACACTATAGAGTTTTAGCGTTTTCCACCATTATTGTCCATTGTAGCCACTTGTTTCCATATCCTACATTTTTATATATCATTTTTAAACTTTTCCATGTGGAGCTTCATTGGAATAACCCAATGGGGGTTGACTGAGAAAGGTTCCCCCTTAATGTTTTCATTTTAAGGGTTTTTTCATTTTGTAGGTGATTTGGTGTGGATTTGTGTGAAGTGATAGTGAATCTTAGGACCCCATAGAGCTTATCATACATATTCAAGTCATTATGTGATAGTTCCATCCTTTCTCCTTTTGCATATGACCTTGCTACCTAGCTTATGCCTTTATTGGAGGATTGATCATAATATTTAGACTTTCCTAGAAACTACCTTCTATTGTTCTCAACTCAAAGAATCTTTTACTTAATTGGTGGAAATAGAAATACTTGATGAGAAGAGACTTATATATGCCTGCAGAGTATAGAGTTAGGTGTAAACAAATAGTTGATACCTTGCTATCACAAATAGAGGAGGCCAAAGAAATAATAAAGGATGAGACAATTGAGGCAATCAAGAAGGCCATTGATAATTAATTAGGAGAAAAATATATAGTAGAAGAGGAGATACTAAGGAAATAGAAGAAAACAAAAAATGCGACAAAAGGTATAGCAATACTCAAATACACATAAAGTAAAATCCCTTTTCTAATGATACAACACTCAAATACATGTAAAGTAATAGATAATGATGATGTATGCAAACATGCACATGCAGATTCTATTCTTAGATGCTCTTGGAATTAAATGATAATGCAATTGGAGTGTGATTGTTTTATGCTAACCCATGACAACATTTGATATTCATAATGACCTAGGAGATGCCTATGATATAAGCCTTTAGTCGCTCAAATTGATCTTTTTAGCGTGTAGGAGAATGAACTAATCACTAGATTCTAAAAGAGTTAGCTCAACGTAGGAGATTTTGAATGTTGAAATTGGGTCAGACTAGACAATAATGTGGCCCAATCAAATGGACAGGGTCACACTTATAGTGTAGTCTTAGGTAAGGGAATGCTTTAAGGAGAGATTAGTCTTTCCCTGTAGAAACTAGAATTGTAGTTGGCTAATGAATATAAAACCAAAGACTAATTACAATACCAAATAGATCAAATTAAAAATTGTAAACATATATTTACAATATTTATAGAAAAAAATAAAACAAAAATATAAAATACAAAATATACACTTTTATCTTTTATAATTTATTACCCTAAATACATTCATATTAGATAAACCACACTCTTAATGTTATTACAGTTATTATTATAATCCATCCTACTACTATTGATTTGGACAAATTGAGATTTGTTCTAGTTCACTAGTCCATCACACTACCTAATCTTGCTTTTCTTAAAAAAAAAGACTATAATATTTATGTGGTTGGTCCTCTATAGTGAAACGGTAGGAAATAATTCTTATCTATTTCAACTTCTTGGGTTCGACTCCAGCCATGGGAAGAAGAACACAGAAGCATAAAGGTGGTACTCTATAGTACCCCATTCTTTTTTTTAGACATGCCAAGCTAAAAGTTTGGAGCTTTTTATTTCGTTTGTATGAGAGACCTGAGGCAATTGGGTAAAAGAGAGTTTAGTGTGTATGCGAAGCATTTCTTTCTTGTGCGAGGAAGTTGCTCCTCACTTTTGGTTGTGTTGCAAATAGGAAGTTATGTCGTGGATTGGTTTGAGTTAAAAAAAAAATTATATTAAGGATAATGTAATCAGTGAATATTTTAAAGTAATTTTAAAATGTACATATTGATCTTGTTGTAAGTGATGATTAAATAAAAATTCTTCAGTGCATATAATGAAGTGGCATCCATCATCAATTATAATTCTTTTGATGTGTCAACATGATATAGTTCCTATAATGCAGAGTAACCCATGGTATCCGTTGTTAGGTATTTCATCGTTAGAAAATGTTATGGATAAAAATGAAGATGCATTAGATTACTCATCGATAACCCCAATAAATTCCTCATAAGATTGTGATGGTGTGTTTGGAATATGTCCTCATTTGTTTCTTCATCTTATGTAAATGTTTCCACATGACTAGATTGACCATGTTGTGGAAAAGAATTGATGAATATTTGAAGATTTTGCTTAGGAAGAGCAACAAATTTGTGACCCCCATTATTTATTACTTCTAGATGAATTAAATTATTATCAATCAAATCTAGTATCTTATACTTTAAACCCAAACATATTTGTTTATAATGACCATTAATTTTGGTGTTCATGAAAATATTTTGAGTCAAAACCTTTAGGCACATAAGTTGAGATATCCATTGGTCTAATATGTGGGAGTGTAATGTGAAGAAATAAAATCCCTTTTACTTAAGTCTAGGCTAATTAAATAAATGTGAATAATAAGCAAATAATTAACTTAGATTTAATTATGTAGTTCGGTCAATAAATGAATAATGATGTGATAATTAAAGAGGATAGACACACTTAGATTTGGGAATAATGATGATGAATTAATGTTGATGTTGCATATAATTTAGTTGCCAAGGTCAAAAAATTAATGCTCACAATCTGGTGAACGTATCAAGCTCTATGCAGTTTCAAAAACCTTTATAGGCCGGATTTGAGTTGCTAGGGATTGAACTTGAGCACCGTATGAATGAATTATGATCTATGGGAATGATCTGATAAAAATTTGTGATAGTACACCTTTATCTTCTATATGTCTAAATTTGTCAAGTCAATGTTTACAAACAACTTTAGGGGAGATTGTTGGGTTGCTAGGGTCAAGTTCTCCTAGGTCAACCCACTATATAAACCAACTTTACAATTCTAAGTGAATGATTAAGACAAAATTCTTATACTTGCAAACAACCAATATGATTTTGATGCAAACTAAGATTAATTATCCCTTATAAAACAAAATGTGATGTAGTGCTTTCTCCTTGTATATTACACGATTTTCTTATATGTTTTAATTACATAAATGAATGTCTTTAAATACCAAGACAATAATAATTTTCAAAAATATGTGTCAAATTAGCTCATTATGGCTATTTGGAAATGGCATAAGTTTTAGAATCAAAATTTTATATTTGTATTTTTGGGATGAATCAAGATACACTCGAGATTGACCCAAGACAAAAAGTGCTAGTTTTGAGGCAATGAATGAATGTGTAGGCATGGGTGTTAATGTAGGCTAATAAATGATATGTAATTGGTGAACATATGTGAATGTGCATAAATAAGGATGTGATAAGTTTGAATGCATGGAAATGGGCATAAATTAATATGAAAAAAATAGGGATAAACATCAAGTCACGAGCCAAAGTTAGCTCAAGAGTGTGCCACTTCTTTGTATGTAATTATATTAAGACATTACATTGAAATGGGCCCAAAACTAAATGGAAGTTAGCATGGGTGTTCAAATTTCACCATTACACACAAACACATTTTCCCCTAAAAAATTTTGTAGCACAATATCAAGGGATCATGAAGCCTTGTAAATTTTCTTTTCATCTGAGGTTTTATAATAATGGTATTTAGAGTTGCTTGTCCATTATTTTAACATAATTTATGTTGGACTTAGAATCTTGCTTGTGGAAGGAACCATTACTACCCTTTTTGAAATTATTTTTAGAAGATATTTAGAGAGATAGGATGATGAAGATGAAGGAGCATTAGATGAACCATAGATTAGAATATTAGCATCAAATAATTTGAGCTCATAGTTTCTATTGGTTGCTCACAAATTTGAAAAGGTTGCATATTCATTGAATATGACCTTATTTCTAATCATTAGAAGCAAGATACTAATGAATATTCCTTGTAATTCAGAATTTGGTGACTAGTTATTCATCTTTTCAAGTAAGTGCAAGAAGTTGGGTCCACTTTTTGGCCAAAATGAGGAAATCTTTTTTTCTTGAAAATCAAAGTTTGTTAGAGTTGGAGTAAAAATTTAAAGCACTTACACAGAATATTAACATGGTCTAAAAATATGAAATGTAGGATTTTGTTTCTAGTTTTTGAATATGTAATTTATTCTAATACCCAGATGATAAAAGTTGGTTTTGTATAGGATGTATAAAATGTGACTTTTTAAAATCACATGTTTTTGGCCAAAACATGCACGTGTATGGCTAGCATAATTTGACCTAAGTGAAAGTATTTTTCTAATTCCTTTTGTGGAAAGATGCATATGATGTTGAAGTTTAGTTAGGATATATATTTTTTTATTTTTTAATAGATAATTCTTTTTTATTAACTTTTTAGTGGCCCTAATTTGTGTTTTTTAAAACCCCTCATGTATGGCAAACATAATTTGAGCTAAACTAATCATAACTTAATTTTTTTCATGTAGAGAATGATGTCTAGATTGGTCAAACATATTTTTTTTAAGAAAATCAAAATCAAAAGTTATTAAAAAACAGTAGTATATGTCATTTCAAGTTTATGAGTCCCTTTGTTTAAAAATTAATTAATAAATAGAAAATTTTTTCTAATAGTAAAAAAAATTACATATTTGAAAACTAGACATTATCATCTATAATGGGTTTTAATTTGGTTCAAAGATTCTGAAAAAAAAAAGTCATCAACCATATTGCTAAAGTCAGTTTTTACTCTTGCTATTAACATGGCATTGTACTTGTTAGTCCAAGGCTGAGGGTTGGGTTTCCAAGCCTAAAACCAAAGAAAAACTGTAGGTTTCAAATTTGAAATTTTATGGAATGCATACTTGCTCCAAAACACATACCCATTCTAAAAAATAATGGGTACACATTCTAAAAAGAAATGCGTACCCATTTTAATTATATCCACTATTGGCCCAATTTTATCTTTTAAGAATGGGTACATGTTCCTAATGGGTACACACTACTAATGGGTACTTGTTTCGAAATGGGAGCTCAAATCGAAATGGGTAACCATTCTATATGGATGGGAGTTTATGAAATGCATACCCATTCTTATTAAGTTTTTTTCCCCACAACACTTCCACTAAATGTGGACCCAACTTCTTGTGCCCACCCTTTCATGCAATATTTAGAATCATAAGATATAATCATTAATAATTTCATTTGGTCCTTACCTAGATTGTATTAATTTTACAAATGTAACTATTAGACCAAAATGCACTTGAAAATGCCTATAAGAGAATTTGCTAATTGGGAATATGAACAATAGATCTATGTGGCAATGAGAAGAACAAATCAAGAGCGTATTATTTTAGTGTACATGGAAAGAGTTTTTCAATTAACCTATCATCAAATGCTCTTATGTGAGTCATTGGGCCACCTTTAACACCATACAATTCAAATCAGGGTGCCACAAAGCCCATTGGAAAAGGTCATGCTAACTTATTGTAAGATAATGGATTATAAGTTAATCCATTAGTCAAATCCTTTTGATTAGTGTGAGGAATATAGTTAAACCAAGTTGTAGCTTTGCTAAGGTCTTTCATGATTCTTTGACAGGAAGGTTGGGAAATGGTGGAAGAATGAGTAGGGATATGTGTGGCGATGGGTTGGGATAGAATAATCGATGAAGGGATAATAAGAGTTGGTTGGGAAAGAGTTTTTTAAGGGATGAAGGGAGTAGACTAGACAAGTGGTTGTGAAGGGATAATGGTAGAACATGGTGGATATGGCATGTAGGAGTAAGAATGGGGGTAAGAATGAGATGGCTGTGATAAAAAAGAGGTTGCTGGAGGGTTGGGAAGGGAGAATGCAAGATGAAGCTTGAGAATGTGATCGGAGATGATCATCATTAGGAATGCTAGATCCATTGACTATTTGGTCAATTCGTTTAGGTACTTCCATCCCATAAGAAGAAAAGTATGAAGTGTATCCACTAATGTTGAAGGATTAGAATCATTATTATGTTTACTAATATCCTCTGTAAGAAGTTGCAACTTGTTGGCCATATCCATTTCTTCTAATTTTGAAAATTTTGAGATGAACACCATTATCAAAGGGTTCCTCAACATTGAGGTAGTAAGGTAACCATTTGATGTGCCCATGTCATATCTACCTCCATCGATTGTTACATTTCTCTAAGCTCTGTAGCAACTATTTTTTCTTCAAATGAATAAACTATGTGGTGTAGGGGCACCTGAAGTTCCATTTTTGCTTTAATTTTTTATTTCTAGGTTTTTTAGGTGATCAATGGGTTTAAAGGGTTAATAAGGTCATTTATGACCATTTTCAATGTATTTGATCCATTTTTGGTGAGTTATGAGGCGTGGGTTTAAAAATTACTCAAAATTGTCAAAGTTGCTAAAAATGGCCATACAACTTTTGGGCAAGTGGCATAAAATCAAGGAAACATTAAAACCAAGTTGGGAAATATTTGTAAATGATGAAAAAGGATGGAATATGCATGTATAAGGCAGAAAAGGTCGAAGAAAGGATAGTGGTTCAGTAATTTTTTTGCAATTTTGTTGAATCTAAGCAAGCTTCTATAGGGATTTTTCAGCATTGCAGCAATTTATGTCCTCTTGTATGGACTTGTTGTTCTCAAAATTAGTGACACTTGTTTTTGTAGACAACCCCCACGAAACTTGTCCATTTTGTGAATCTACACTCTAAGCTCGCACTTCGAGACAAGATTCTCTTGATCTCATGCGAAGTCATTTGACATTCTAAAATCATCTGCGACATTTCCTTGAATTGGTCTCTCGATATTTGTGAAGCTTGTTCAAGTTGTAAACTGATTAAAATGTTGATTTTGCCCATTTTCAAGAGTTAGTGAAATTTTTTGAGTTTACATATGTAATAGCGGCATTTTTCGCCTCTCCTGCATATCTCTTTTTGAGTTATTTTTATAACATATGTAATAGCAGCATGTTTCGCCGCTCTTACATGTTTTTTTCTTTAAATATGTAAAGGCGGTGAATTTTTCTGCTATTACATATTACCCCAATGTATACATGCACTGTCGGCTAGTTTCGCCACCATTGCATGTCCGATGTTTGCTCATGCAATGTCAGCCGATTTTACCGCTCGAGCGAGATTCTTCGGATCTTCAACTTAGAGTGCCATTAATGGCCACTCGTGCCATTCATTAAACGTCTTCTTTTTAGTTTAAATACGTCTTCTTTATTTTATTTTGTCATTTCATTTATCTGTCTCACATCTCTGGACTCCCTTCACACCATTCGATCGCGCCGACCTAGGATTTGATCGAATTCTTCATCATCGAACCTAGGGTCTTCCTCCGTTCGAACAGGTTAGTCATTTTTTCCATTTCTAGGGTTTTATTTATTTCAGTATTTGCATTTCACTTACTTCTTAGGTCATTTATAATAAATTTCATTGTGTTGTCGCTTGTATAGTTTGTTGAAGATTAAATCTTTTTTCATACCCATGTTTTTTGTGTCTTGTGTCATTGGTTCCTTTCCGTGGATTAAGTCTAATGCATAGTCAGTTATGTTTGCCATTCAAACCCTTCGACACTTACCCAAAGGCGAGGTGTATGAGCGGTGATATTCGCAGCTTACCCAAAGGCGAGGTGTATGAGCGGTGATATTCGCAGCTCCTACGCCAAAACCCTTGCAAACCTTAATGTGTAGAGTCAGTGATATTCGCCGATTATGTATTCCTAAAGCATTTTAAGTGAAAGTGTGTGGGCGGTAGAATCCGCCGCCCTTACACAACACTTGAATTTTCATCATCTGCCGCCCGAACACTTTACACGAAGTAGTCTAACATGCATAGTCGGCATATCTTGCCGCTTGGACATTGAACTCGGTTCTTTACATGCAAGATCGGCAGAAAATGCCGCTTTAACATCAACCTGCAGTGACGGTGTTTCTCACCGCCTTGACACTTGTTGTAATTTCCTTGTTACCTGCCATGTCGGTGTTTCTTCTGCCCTTGCACAAACAGTTGACAAAACATGCAGCGTCGACCAAAACACCCACCCGAACATCTAAAGTTTTAACCTTCCTCATTACTTGCAATGACGGCGTTTTCCACCACTCATACATGTTAACAATAAATCTCCCAAAAATATGCAACAGTGGCTGAATCACCCACCTTTGCACATGAGTATTCTTCCCACATGCAGGAGCGGTCATTTTGACCGCTCATGCATATTTTCCTGTACTTTTTCCTAACACTGGAAAAACTCATTTTTTCCAAAACTTTTAGCCCGCTTTCGCCTTCACCTTGATTTGTGTGCACTCAAGCCCTTCAAACGCGTGCTTTCTTGTCCATGATCATCGAATCACAGTTGACCCAGTTTACCCAATTTTTCCCTTGACTGCGAGATCATGGCCTTTTGCAGTTTTTAATCAGCGTTCGTGGTGAAGTTCAAATTCAAAGTTTTCTGCGGAGCTCATGACAGAACCATCTCTATCAAAGGCCAAAGTCATGAAGTACAAATACTAGGGTGTCTTTCTGATAATGATAGTGCAATCAAACATTGATGAAATTAGAGATAGAAATTAGGCATGTGGACATGGCAGAATTCGTGGATAGAACAAAATAGGCAAATCCATCCAAGCCCATACAAAAAATCATTGACAGCAATATTCATTTGCTTGCATCATTTCCAATCTCTGTGCACAATCCTGAATTTGTTCTCCAAGTGGCCAGTCACTACAACAGAGACACCAGAGTGGTGGTAGATTCTCAAGGAAATGTAATCATGAGAATGGAAGCAGAATTCCTCGACAAAATCTTCATGTGTCCACCTATTGAAAACATTGGAAGGATTGATTTTGCTCAGGGTCAACAAGACTATGATAATGATGTGGAATCTGCTAGGAGGTATATAAACAACAAATGGTTAAAGATTCCCAGAGGTAATTTGACCAGATGGCCAAAGGATCTTCATAGGAGTGACTTTGTAGAAGAGGTATGTGATTTGATTACTCTCTTGAGTCACATCAGAGGACTCCCTTCTGCTTCCAAATTCCAGGACTGGATGTACACTCACATCAAGGTGATTCTGCGGGCTAATCAAAAGATATTCTGGGGAGAACAGATCAGCAGTGCATTGCACGAGAAACTGGTAAGAGTCAATACTACCTTCAAATTTTATATGACCTCTTATCTCGTCTATGTTGTTGCAAGCATGAGAAACTTTCCAGGCTTAACTCAGGTAGGAGACAGGAGATTGATCCCAGTATATGAGTATTATCCCCAAATTATTCTGAAGGAATCAATTCATCATTTTCAAAGGGTCAATGACGCCTTCTTTTTAGTATTCATGTGTCTATGGGATAATGAATTGGTTCAGAACAAAGTCTCAGATGAAGCTTGGCAGGTTGTGAACTCTTTTGGTTGCTTGTTCCTGCAATTTCCCACCTTCACATATCTTTGGGTAGGGTATTATCCTGGTTACCCTTATATGCTTCCATGGTATCCTAATGACTGCATTGTCCTTATGGAGCTATGCAGACAGTTGATTGTGGTCCACAACAAACAGATGGAGCTAAAGAAGTTAGGGATAAAGTTTCCCGTTGAAATTGGGAGATACTCGGTTCAATCCACCAATAAAGCAAAAATAATTGACTCTGAATTGCAACTGGTCACCATGAAGACCTACAAGAAAAGAGACCACTTTGACTTCAGAAGAGTTCAAGATAAAATCAAGAGGAAGTCAAACTTTAATGTCCCAACGGTTAAAGACATATGGTTTGATCTCAGGACACAGAACGAGATCAGAAAGCTAGACTTCTGCAGACTTCACTTGAGTCAGATTGAAGAACTAGGCCTCACTGATATTCCAGATGGAATGGAGGATGACGGCGACGTTCTGGATCCCAAGTACAACACAGAAAATGTTGAGGCTTCACCTCTCCCAGAGGTGAAATGGTCAGTCAAAGAGGAGACATCTATCAGGAAAAGATTCCAACCAATACTGGCTAACACCAACGTATGGTTAGAAGGCAAAGGAATTAAATTGAAAGAATTCCTCACAGGGTCCGAAGCGAAGACAATAGAACAAACAGGTAAGAAGGCCAAGAATAGGACCAAAAATAAGGGTGATGCCCCTTCTTCTTCAAAGATACACAAACCAAAGATCAAATTTGTATCCAAAGGAGGAAAGAAGAAGGAAGTTGCAGAAACTTCTGACATCACTAAGTCAGATGTTGAATATACTAATGTTGATCAAATGGAAATTGAAGACGTTGAGGCTAAAGAACAAAATGTTCAAAAGTCTAAGACAAAGATATCTAATGAATCTGACAAGGAAGTGGAAGCTAAACAAGGTAAAGGAGAAGACGCAGAAGTAGAACAACTTGATGGTTCCCCTCAAAATCCTATGAAAGATCTTCCCTCCGAGACACAAGTTCTTACACCTCCTCCTCATGTTCCGGTTGCTGATAGTTTTCCAGTGGTTTCGAATGTCCCTCATTCACCAATTTTTGTTGTTTCTTCTGATAATACTCCTCCTTCTATGAAAGCTAGTTTTGGAACTATTTTTGATTCTTCCGGTTCCATTCCAAGCTTATCTTCCCCATCTTTTGACATCGGGGAACAAACTGTTTTAGAGAAGCTTCTGGATGCTTCACAAAAGGTTGTTGATACAGGTGTGATATTTAACAACACAAGTCCTATTGTGACCATCACAGGTACAAATATGGAGCCGGCCAAACAACTAGTAGATTCATCTCCGGTTGTTGGCACTTCTGTTCTTCCCCTGTGGTTATCTGCTTATACTCCAAAGAGGAAGAAGCAAGCCATTTCACTTGATGAGATCGACATTGAAAAGTTGTTGCCCATGAAAGTAAAGAACCAGAAGAAGAAGCCTAAGACTGTTTCTAGGCTGGTCACTGAAAAGGGAATCAGGTACGCAGAAATTGCCAAGCCTCCTGAAGATGCCACGGTTGACACTTTTGACATGAGTAATTATGTCATCTCAAGGGTTGAGTTGGGTAAAGTGAATCACGAGGGTATAAAGGCAGATTTCCAAACTACTGCCAGTACTTTACTTGAAAAGTATGACAAAGCCAAGAAGGAGAAGGAACAATATAAATTAAAAGCAGAACAACTTGTTGCTGTCCTTCAAAAAATAGTGAAGTCATCAGAAATAGTAGAACCCATGGCAATGACAGTGGAAGATCCCTTGATACAGAAGGTTGAAAAAGTGCAAGCCAGAGGTAAGATAGTGGGGGATGTAGTGGAGCGGTTGTTGGCTCAGGGACGAGTTTTGCTAAAAACCACTGTGGAAAGGAAAGAGAAAATCGACAAAGCTAAAGCTGAGCTGGACAATCTAGTAGATCTACTTTCACAAGAGCTGCAAGATCAAGAAGAGAGCCTAGAAGAGTGGATAGACATGAAGAAGATCAAGATAAAGAATCTAATCACCATTGGGGTCATCACTAACAGGGAATCATATCTTAAGACCAAGGAGACTCTGGCTCATTGTATTTACATAATAAAGAGTCTACTTGAAGATCTATGCCAAGCTCGAGAAGCCAGTGAAGATAGTGATGTCACACTTCTACACTGGCTAGAAGAACTTCCTTGCACCTTGACAAGGGAAGATCATAGTTTCCTCACAGTAGAGGAAATGATAAGTTCTTTTGAAGAAATGGTCCAAAAGAAATTTGAAGAGGAGGCGCCCTCAGTGCTTTCAATGGATAACCTGTATGACCAACATTCGACTCTAGAGAACCTAAAAAATAATCTGGACAAGCATGAAAAGGTGATAAAGGCAGTGAAAGATTCAATTCTCTGAGCCTGCACCATCTCAAGGAATACAGCAAAACCATATGCATGTGAGATGTCAGTCGTTCAAACTATGTACCAGAACTTCCTGAGGAAAAAAGATGGAGGAAACTAGTGCCTTAGCTTATTTTTCTTAGATGATATGTAAATTGAATTTTGTTTTGGACATTTTCACATGTAATTTTCTAAAATGTAATTACATGTGATACAAGAGAAGTCCCAAGTCAAATAGGACTCTTTTGTTGAATAAGTCAAAGTAGTTGTAGATTTCCTAAATTTTCTCAAGGCCTCTCCCTATAAATAAAGAGGGCCTCTTTTGTAAATATTATCTTTTATCTATTGTAGCAAAACTCTGCTGAGTTGAGAAGCAAGTTGAGACTTTGTGCTTATTTGTGTAAATCAATTTTTAGATATTTATCAATACAAGAGAGCAAGTTGAATTCCAATCTTTGTCTTGGAGCGATTTGTTTTATGATAGGATTGTTCTTATGTCTTTGCTATCATATTATCTTTGATAAGTAATTGAGGTGTGAGCGTTTATTTCAAGTGATTAAGCAGTATTCTAAATCTGATTTTAATAGACTTTGAGCTATAAAATCATTTGTGAGAATTGTGTTGTGTTCGTGAATGAGAAATAGCTTGAAGACTTTGTGCTGCAAGTTGTTATCTTTAATCTATTTATCTCATTTTGGCGTATAGTGAAGACTTTGGGCTGCACTCTACTCCGAATCATTTTATTTTCCATTGGTGAACAAAGTAATGGAAGACTTTGTGTTTTCGTGGATTTTGTGGTAATTCATAGTTCTTGGCCTTATATCAGTTTTGTTGAAATCATAATATATTGTAAACATCATTTCTGAAAAAAGAGAAATGGATGGTATGATCACACCCCCAAGTAAGTTTTAGTTTAAAATAAAGTTGTAATAATTGATAGGGAACCTCCCCTTGCTGAGAGGAGAGATTTATCTCATTGTATTGTGGTTGATACACCCATTTTGCCTTCAGTTAGTTGAAGACAAAATATTCACCCAACAGTTTTTGGCGACTCCGCTGGGGAAGGAACGCACAACTTGAAGCCTCACGCGCCGAGTTGAAGCATTTTCAGTTCTTTTCCATTTGTTGCAAAATTTTGTTAGGCATACTACATTCTGGCAGATTCCCGGTATACCAGAAGCAAGAGAGCTCAAGGTATTATTGATCCTGCATTTGAATTGATGCAGCAAAATGATTTTGGACTCTTGCCTCCACGACCTCGTCTTCAGCGCACCAAGAGTTTTCCTCCTACAAACGCCAGGTCTCCAATACCAGGTGAAGCTTCTAGTGCTAGTGCTAGCAGGGTTTTGTATGTTCATACGACACAAAGGTTTGCTCTCCCACCTTTCAATCAGCGCATCATGGCAGTTCAAGGCCCTTGGGGTTGTTGGCACTAATTTTGGTCTGGATCTGAGCGCAGATGTTGGAGGGTTTTTTCTTTTTGAGCCCTAAGTTTCCTTGTTCATCGCTGTGACTTTCTCTATCGGTGAAACTTCTTTTTGAGTGCTCAGATTATGGTTGAACCATCGCTTTGAACCACTGCATTGAACCCTTTTGGTTCATGGTTCAACGGTTCAAGGCTTTGTGTTTTTGGTACTTGGCCAACAGTGATGGAGTATTGTTTTCAAGGTTTTGAACCCCACCGGCGAACCTCAATGTTGAACCTCACCGTTGAACCATCGAGTTGAACCGGTTCATCGGTTCAACGGGTTCATCGGGTTAGTCATACCAACGAGAGTCTTGGAAGGTCATCGCCAACACTTTGGCTATCGGCGAAGTATTTTCTTGGGTTGCCGATATGCCATGTTTGGCTGATGCGATGTCATCAGCGTGGGTCTCACCGACAAGGGATTTGAGTAGGCATCAGTGTGGCGCTCTTCATCGGTGAAGCAGTTTCATGTTGGGCCGACAGTTGGTTGTCTGGCCGATGAGGGATGTTCAAGGTGGTCATCGGCAGGACTTGTGCTATCAGCTAAGGATTTTCTTGTTGCTCCGAGGGATGGTGGTCTCGCTGAAAACCTAGGATGTGGTATGCCATCGGGGTGACTTGTGTGGTCGGCATAGGTGTTTTGTGGCTTGCCGACAGTGGAGGGTCTGGCCGACGAAGGGGCAAAGTCTAGCTTGCTGGTCATCGGTGAGAGTTTGGTCTATCAGAAGAGGGATCTTTTACTTGGCCGACGGTATTGGTCTGGCTGACAGGGGATTGCGGTGGCTTCATCAGTGTAACTGATGAGATCAGCGAAGGTTTGGAAGGTTGGTCCGATGGAGGGGATTGTAATGTAGCGATCGGCCAGACTATGGAGGTCGGCAGGAAGATTTTTGGCTGGGCCGATGGCTTAGGTTTGAGCGATGGGTTTTGGAGAAGGAGCGTGCGTTGAGCATGGCAAAAGTGCTCGACAGTTAGTATGTTGGTGGCCATGTTTTTAAAATGCTAAAGGAGTCTCCGCACTATGCATGTGGGATTAATCTCCCTACATTATTTGAACCTGCGAAGAAGCGTTTTGGCAGGAAATTCTTTTTTGAATGCTGCGACAGTTTTCACGCGGGTGGTTGAGCCATCAATGGCGACTGTAGCAGGGGTATGGGCGATGGTACAAATGATCAGGCTGCTCGATTTATGGGTGAAGACTTCCAGATGGCGGCGTAGGGCTCGAGGCCACCCTTGTCTACTCTCTTGTTTGTTGCAGCAATAAATTTTGAGCGTCATTCCTTTGTGGGATCTGTATCTGACGTTTTTTTATGTCAACCATGTAATTAATTGCTTGAGGTACACTTTCTGGCCGATATAGGTAGACTGTGTTACCATTTTTGTTGGTTGTTAAAAGTTGAACATTTTGGCTCTGTAATGCAATACAGCTGATTTAGTTGCTCTGTGCAGTGAAACTTGTGAGTTTATGTATCTCCTGTTGTATGTTTTTGCATGAATCCACTGATTTCATGGTTAATCTTATATGAGAAATGCTATGTTAGCATGTGTTTTGTTAATTCTGTCTCCAATATTGCATGTATCTTTCTTCTGAGTCTGGATATTTAAGGAATGTCTGAGACTCTAGAACATAGAATTCCTGTGTTGAATGTCTGATCTCTTAACTTCTACTCAAGGGGTAGATTAAATTATTCTCAGATTGAACATTGGGAAGGGTATACTGCAGTAGGGATGCCATAAGTATAGATAGCTTAACACTTTGTAATGGGAGATATCTGTAAGGCATGTATCACATGTGTCCCCCTGAAATCCAGTTTTAGTTGTTCATGCTGATCATTCATAGGTGTATGTCTACTGACTCCAAGCCCTGGATAGGCACCGATCTAGCTTTGTGTTTGTGTTATATACCATGTCCAGCTTTGCATCCAAATATAAAATCAAAATCAAACTCTAAAACAACCATTAGGACATTAGAATTAGTTTTAGGATCCAAGTCCTCTATCTACAACTGCAAATAGGCCCAAAACCAACCCCTTTGCTCTTATCTTACAGTTTTGGTCTACTTACAGGAGGACTTATCTGCTTTCTGTCAGCATCCTAGCCTTTGTATGCATATCCTCATGGATGTTGAGTAGGGAATACCCCCCTAGGTTTTGCAGAGCTTGAAGAAGAAGAGGAGATAAAATATAGAGTCTATCTCCTACACTGTTGGCCCCTAGCCCAGAGATCATGTTGATCATTGATGGCTACCTTGTAGGGAAATCTAGGAGTAAGCATCCAGTCTGGGAAAAAACCAACAGGGGTAATACCTTTGGTCCTCTAAATTTGACCCCACCATTGCATGAACTACCTCGTAGATCAAGAAAGAATTTACCCAAATTCTATGGTGATGGGAAGGTACATCCTGATGAACACATTGCAGCTTTTTGTATAGCCTATGGTGTGATAGATGTCGAGCACAAAGATGTAGTTGTACGACTTTTTGTAGAAACACTACAAGGAGCTGCTGGAGATTGGTTCTACCATCTTCAAGCTCAGACCATAACGAACTGGAATACTCTCAAAACCAAGTTCGAAGCTAGGTTTAAACCTGCGGAAGATGCACATGCATTGTTGGCGCAACTAACACAAATGAAAAAAGAACCTTACGAACCTATGCGAGACTTCATCGCTAAGTTCAATAAGTTGAGAAACAGGATTCCCACCACCGCTGAGCCAACAGCGGAGAATCCTAAGTGTTTCTTTATCAATACACAACTTCCTGAGGTGAGTTTTCTTTTAAGGCGAGCCGGACCTGCAAATCTTACTGCAGCTCAGATTTTGGAAACTGAAGTGGAAGATGATCTTATCCTTGCGGGTAAGATAAGAAGGGATTCTAATAAAAATAAAAGCTCCTCTTCTACTAAGAATTCTTCCACAAGCACCACGGACCCTATGGTGTAAAAGCTAGCAAATGAATTGTTGGCTCTAAAAAGACAAATGTCCCAAGGTATGTCTGCCCCTCCTCTTTATCGGGACGTACCAAGAAGGACATTTCCAAATAATTCATATCAAGGCAATGTTGGTAGAAATCAAGGACAGCACAATCATCTTCCGCCTACATAGGGGAAACTTGCCATTGAAGCAGCACCGGTCAACTCAGCAGTTGGCTATTATGAAGCTGAAAATGAACTCTCTTTCCAACCCGAGTTGGACTATGAAAATGATGCTAATCTCTTCATAGAAGGAGAAGAAGAATTAGCTGGTGACTCTACCATCAGCTTTCTGAACTATCAGGATGAAGCTAAAAAAGGAGAAGTGTGTGAAGGAGCATATGCTGTCTTTACCAGGTCCCAAAATCAGCCAACTCTTCAAGTTGATAAAGGAAAGGCGAGAGAAGAATCTCAACCAGTAATTTCAATTGCTAAATGGGGGACTTCGCTGCCTTTCCAATCGAAGGACCCGGTGGGTAACAAACAAGTAAGTGCATCTAACGAATTTGTACCTTCCACTTCTACTCCTCAGACTAGTACTATCTCTACCAAAAATTAGAATGATGGATTTTCCTCCTCTGTTTCTAATTATTTTCAGTAGTTTGATATAATAGATCATGCTAGGAGGACTAAGATCCAAATGTCTAAAGTTGAGTATTTACAAGCTAATCCTAAATAATTTGATAGATTAGCCAAATACGTCAAAAATAAGACCGTCCCTGCAGGACAAGAGTTTCCAAAAGTTGCTCATAACTCCTCCAAAAGTAAACCTACCCAAAATAATCTTGTCACTACTTCCCTTGAAGCCTCTAGAAAATTGAACCTTTCTATGTTTCCCTATTAGTAAATGGTCATAAATTGAGCAATTGTGTAATAGATTCCGGAACCTCTGACAATGTTATGCCTGCTAAGGTAGCAGACGCCCTTGGCCTCACCTTAACCAAAACTTTTGGGAGGTGTTTCTCTATGGAGAATAAGCAAGTTCTACTTTTGGGTCAAATCAAAGATGCCCAATTTGCATTTGCAGCTTTTCCAAATAAGAGAATTAAGATGACAGTCCTGGTAGCTGATGTTCCAACTTCTTATGGCATTCTACTTGGGCGTAATTTCTGTAAGGATGTAGGTGGGGAGTTAAACATGGATCTATCTGAAGCAAGGATACCTATTAAAGGTGTCATACAGAAGTTGCTTCCCGAGAAGGAGGCAAAATACATTGTTACCCAAACATCAAATCCCAAAGCTCAAATTTTGTTTGAGTCCTCAGGAATGGGTAACTATTTCCTGTCTACTGAAAACGGTTCTAGTTCATCAGATGAGAGTTCATCAAGTGATAGTTTAGATCATTCAGATGAAGAATCAGATGAGTTTTCAGATGAAAGTTCAGGTGAAGGTATAATAATGCCGGATTCTTCCCTCACTGATGAGGAGGAATCTCCTAATCAAAGAAATTCCCAAAAATCAAATTCTAATGAAGTCTAGATTTTAGAATTTGATGGCAGTTGTTCATCTACCAGTTCTGGAGCCGGAGTGGTCTTGATATATCCTCAAGGTGATATCTTACCTTTTTCATACAAGTTACAATTTGACAACACCAACAACACCGCCGAATACGAGTCCTTGTTACTCCAATTGGAAGCTGCTCATGCTAGAGGCATTAAAATCCTTCATGATCAAGGGGATGCCGAATTGGTGGTTTGTCAAGTGAGGAATTTGTACCAAACCAAGAATGAAAGATTGAGACACTATCACAATTACGTATGGGATTGCATTGAAGGTTTTGATGCTTTCAACATTACTACAGTGCCAAGAGAGTTCAATGATCGTGCAGATTCATTGGCTGTTTCCGCCACCCTCATGGTTCCTCACAAGGATTTCAAAGGAAACAAGTACAATATTGAGCTAGTCTTCCGACCAAGTGTACCTGATAATGCTGACCATTGGCAGGTGTTCAATGGTGATAACCAAATCATTGCTTTCGTAGAAAAGATGGATAGCTTTGACGAACTCTATTTTGAAGGCAGTGAGTCTCCACCACGGGAATATGTTTCTGAGATAGACAAACCAGTGAAGAGTTTCTTCAGTTAAAAGGGAATAAGATTCCAAAAGGTCTAGTTTCCCTTGAGAAGTTATTTGATAAGCATGACAAGTATATCAAGCAGCGGCAACAACAACAGGATTCAAGTTCCTCTATGGAATTTGAGCAGGTAAATTTGAGTTTGAAAGCAGATCCTAAGATGGTCAACATTGGAAAATGTTGCACTGCTGATGAAAGATTCAAATTCATTACCCTTCTTCGCCATTACATTGATGTTTTGGCTTACTCCTATGATGATCTAAAGTCTTTCAGGCTTAAGGAGGTTCAACATGAAATTCCCCTTAAAGCTGGATCGTTGCCTCACAAGTAGAAGCAAAGGCAATACAATCCTAAGATATCAGGTACGATCCTTTCTAAAATTCAAAGGATGCTGAATGCAAGGATAATTTCTCCAATTCATCATTCCACCTGGATCGCAAACATAGTTCCCGTAAGGAAGAAGAACAGAGAAATCTGTATCTGTGTTGATTTTAGGAATCTCAACCAATCTTCCCTAAAAGATAACTACCATTTGCCCATCATGGATCAAGTATAAACAGTGACTAGTTCAGAAATGTTGTCTATGCTAGATGGTTTTTTAGGGTATAACCAAGTGGAGGTCAATGAAGCAGATTAGTTCAAAACTGCTTTCACTACACCATGGGGCACATTTGCATATCGCAGAATGCCTTTTGGTCTGATCAAAGCTAGCGCCACATTTTATAGGGCAATGCATCTTGCTTTCAGAGATGAGATGGGAAAGTTCATCATGGTGTATCTCGATGACTTGACCGTTTTCTCCAAAAACCATCATGATCATGCGCATCATTTATGACAAGTGTTGGAGCGCTGTCAGTAAAATGGTATTTCCCTCAATCCTAAGAAGTCAGTTTTTGGGGTTACAGAAGGTAAGCTTCTCGGACACATTGTATCCCGGGAAGGTGCTAAGATTGACTTGGAAAGAGTCAAATCTATTCAAAGTCTTACTCTACCTGCTAGTAAGACTATAGTTCATTCTTTCTTTGGAAAGGTGAATTTCCTGCGAAGGTTCATTCCTAAGTTTGCAGAAAAAAACCGTCACATCGTCAATATGATGAAGGGTAAGGCTACTTTCTGTTGGACTGCGAAAGGCAAAGACGTATTTGAGGATATCAAGAGGGATATTGCTCATGCTCCAGTTCTTGTGTGTCCTGATTACACCAAAGATTTTGTAGTTTATAGCTACGCTTCAGAACACACACTTTCGGCTATTCTGGTTCAGCAGAATGAAGAAGGTGTGGAATCCTCCATATCATTCATGAGTTGTCCTCTCAAGGCTCATGAATTGAAGTATTTGAATATGGAGAAGCATGTCTATGCCGTGGTCAAAGCGGTGAAGCATTTCAGGTTCTATATTCTAAATTCACACACTATTGTTATGGTTCTTGATACAACAGTCAAGTCTATCCTAACTCAACAGGAGTTTAGAACAAAGAGAGGTAATTGGATTGCTAAGATCCAAGAATTTGATCTGGATATCAACCCTACCAAGCTTGTACATGGTAAGGGTTTGTGTCAATTGATCGCTAATAATGCTCATGTCAATTGATCGCTGATAATGCTCCAAAAGAGACAGGGGACGAAGAAGAAGAAGTTGTGGACACACCAACTATTCTTTTTGTCACTACAACTGACGAGTGGTATTCTAATATCGCTCATTTCCTTACCTATGGTGAGTGTCCTTCTCACTTGTCTTATAAGGAGAAAAGAACTGTCAAGTTGAAGGCAGCTAATTATGTCCTTTGGGACAATGGTTTGTACAAAAGGAGTCTTGATGGTGTATTTCTCCGTTGCATGGATAAAGCACAAAAAAGTAGACTTTTGGAGTCTTTCCACAATTTGGCTTGTGGAGGACATTTTTTCGCACCTGTAACGGCTCACAAGATTCTGTGAGCTAGATACTATTGGCCCACACTGTTCCAAGATGCGTACAATTAGGTATGTAGGTGTGAGTTGTGTCAACAGTTTGTTGGGAAACCAAAGTTGGCAGCATTACCTCTCAAACCAGTGGTGATTGAGGAGCCTTTTCAGCAATGGGGTATTGACTTCATTGGCACAGTGAATCCATCATCAAGTGCGGGACATAATTATGTTCTCATCGTAACAGACTATTTTACCAAGTGGGTGGAAGCCATTCCAGTCAAACATGCTACTTCTGAAGTGGTATGCAGTTTTCTTAAGGAAAACATTATTTCCAGGTTTGGAGTTCCAAACAAGATTGTAGCAGACAATGCTACTTGTTTTTCCTCTCATGAGATTACTGAATTTTGCTACGAGCATGGGATCATTCTTTCCCATTCTTCAGACTATTATCCGCAAGGAAATGATCAAGCATAATCAAGCAATAAGAATCTGGTCACTATTATCAGGAAATTAGTAGATGAGAATCAGAGAACTTGGCATAAGGCATTGTTTGATGCTTTATGGGCAGATAGAATTACTCCCAAAAGGCTGATAGGCATGTCGCCATTTCAGCTTCTATATGGTCTCAATGCGGAGATACCAATTACCCTGGAATTGCCAGCATTGAGGTTGGTGAAGGCATTGGAAGATAGAACTTTTGATAGTTCTATTGATAAAAGGATCATGTATCTGACTGAACTTGAGGAGCAACGCACTATGGTGGTGGACCATATTGCTGAGCACCAAAGTCAAGTCAAGAAACTCTTCGACAAGAAGGCAAAGGCTCGTGAGTTTCAGATTGGAGATCAAGTTGTTGTGGGACAAGAGGAGAGAACCAAAGGGAATGCATGGAAAATTTGATTCCTTGTGGAGAGGTCTATTCACTATTCACTAGTTCTATGGTGAAAATAGTTTCTTGCTGGAGTATCAGGATGGGAGACCATTCTTGCTGCCTCACAGTGGGCAACATCTGAAGCACTTCAATCCTTGAAGTATCAGATAAGTTCAATTGTATATTTGTATAGTTGTGTGTTTATTTTTGTATTTTCTTTCAGTCTTTGTGTCTTTTTCTTTTTAGCTTGACTCTATAGCCCAATGGCATGGATGAAGGCACTTAGAGGCTGGATTCTACTCCCTTTAATCATTTCAAAGTTTGATCAAAGGAAGTTCCCCAGTTAGAGCCAGTTGTTGTTCTCAAAATCAGCGACGCTCGTTTTTGTAGACAACCCCCACAAAACTTGTCCGTTTTGTGAATCTACACTCTAAGCTCGCACTTCGAGACAAGATTCCCTTGATCTCGTGCGAAGTCATTTGACATTCTAAAATCGTTTGCGACATTTCCTTGAATTGGTCTCTCGATATTCGTGAAGCTCGTTCAAGTTGTAAACTGATTAAAATGTCAATTTTGCCCATTTTCAAGAGTTAGTGAAATTTTTTGAGTTTACATATGTAATAGCGGCATTTTTCACCGCTCCTGCATACCTCTTTTTGAGTTATTTTTATAACATTTGTAATAGCAGCATGTTTTGCCGCTCTTACATGTTTTTTTCTTTAAATATGTAAAGGCGGTGAATTTTCCCGCTATTACATATTACCCCAATGCATACATGCACCGTCAGCCAGTTTCGCCTCCATTGCATGTCCGATGTTTGCTCGTGCAATGTCGGCCGATTTTACCGCTCAAGCGAGATTCTTTGGATCTTTAACTTAGAGTGCCATTAATGGCCACTCGTGCCATTCATTAAACGTCTACTTTTTAGTTTAAATAGGTCTTCTTTAGTTTATTTTGTCATTTCATTTATCTGTCTCACATCTCTGGACTCCCTTCACACCATTCGATCGCGCCGACCTAGGATTTGATCGAATTCTTCATCATCAAACCTAGGGTCTTCCTCCGTTCGAACAGGTTAGTCATTTTTTCTATTTCTAGGGTTTTATTTATTTCAGTATTTGCATCTCACTTACTTCTTAGGTCGTTTATAACAAATTTCATTGTGTTGTCGCTTGTATAGTTTGTTGAAGATTAAATCTTTGTTCATACCCATGTTTTTTGTGTCGTGTCATTGGTTCCTTTCCGTGGATTAAGTCTAATGCATAGTTAGTTATGTTTGCCATTCAAACCCTTTGGCACTTACCCAAAGGCGAGGTGTATGAGCAGTGATATCCGCCGCTCCTACGCTAAAACCCTTGCAAACCTTACTGTGTAGAGTCGGTGATATTTGCCGATTATGTATTCCTAAAGCATTTTAAGTGAAAGTGTATGGGAAGTAGAATCCGCCGCCCTTACACAACACTTGAATTTTCATCATCTGCTGCCCGAACACTTTACACGAAGCAGTCTTACATGCATAGTCGACATATTTTGCTGCTTGGACATTGAATTCAGTTCTTCACATGCAAGATCGGCAGAAAATGCTACTTTAACATCAACCTGCAGTGACGGTGTTTCTCGTCGCCTTGACACTTGTTGTAATTTCCTTGTTACCTGCCATGTCGGTGTTTCTACCGCCCTTGCACAAATAGTTGACAAAACATGCAGCGTCGGCCAAAACACCCTCTCGAACATCTAAAGTTTTAACCTTCCTCATCACTTGCAATGACGGCGTTTTCCACCTCTCATACAAGTTAACAATAAATCTCCCAAAAATATGCAACAGCGGCTGAATCACCCACCTTTGCACATGAGTATTCTTCCCACATGCAGGAACGGTCATTTTGACCGCTCATGCATATTTTCCTGTACTTTTTCCTAACACTGGAAAAACTCATTTTTCCAAGACTTTTAGCCCGCTTTTGCCTTTGCCTTGATTTGCGCACACTCAAGCCCTTCAAACGCGTGCTTTCCTGTCCATGATCGTCGAATCGTAGTTGACCTAGTTTACCCAATTTTTCCCCTGACTGCGAGATCATGGCCTTTTGCAGTTTTCAATCAGCGTTTGTGGTGAAGTTCAAATTCAAAGTTTTCTTCAGAGCTCATGACAGAACCGTCTCCATCAAAGGCCAAAGTCATGAAGTACAAATACCAGGGTGTCTTTCCGGTAACGGCAGTGTAATCAAATATTGATGAAATCAGAGACACAAAAATTGGGCATGTGGACATGGTAGAATTCATGGATAGAACAAAACAGGCAAATCTATCCAAGCCCATGCAGAAAATCATTGACAACAATATTCATTTGGTTGCATCATTTCTAGTCTCTGCACACAATCCTGAATTTGTTCTGTAATTGGCCAGTCACTACAACAGAGACACCAGAGTGGTGGTAGATTCTTAGGGAAATGTAATCATGAGATTGGATGCGGAATTCCTTGACAAAATCTTCATGTGTCCACCTATTGAAAACTTTGGACGGATTGATTTTGCTCAGGGTCAACAAGACAATGATAATGATGTGGAATCTGCTAGGAGGTATATAAACAACAAATGGTTAAAGATTCCTAGAGGTAATTTGACCAGATGGCCAAAGGATATTCACAGGAGTGACTTTGTAGAAGAGGTCTATGATTTGATTACTCTCTTGAGTCACATCAGAGGACCCCCTTCTACTTCCAAATTCCAGGACTGGATGTACACTTACATCAAGGTGATTCTACGAGGTAATCAGAAGATATTCTAGGGAGAACAGATCAGCAATGCATTGCATGAGCAACTGGTAAGAGTCAATACTACCTTCAAATTTTATATGACCTCTTATCTCGTCTATGTTGCTGCAAGCATGAGAAACTTTCCAGGCTTAACTCAAGTAGGAGACAGGAGATTGATCCCAGTATATGAGTATTATCCCCAAATTACTCTGAAGGGATCAATTCATCATTTCCAAAGGGTCAATGATGCCTTCTTTTCAGTATTCATGTGTCTATGGGATAATGAATTGGTTCAAAACAGAGTCTCAGATGAAGCTTGGCAGGTTGTGAACTCTTTTGGTTGCTTGTTCCTGCAATTTCCCACCTTCACATATCTTCGGGTAGGGTATTATCCTGGTTACCCTTATATGCTTCCACGGTATCCCGGTGACCGCATTGTCCTTATGGAGCTATGCAGACAGCTGATTGTGGTGCACAACAAACAGATGGAGCTGAAGAAGTCAGGGATAAAGTTTCCCATTGAAATTGGGAAGTACTCGGTTTAATCCACCAATAAAGCAAAAATAATTGACTCTGAATTGCAACTGGTCACCATGAAGACCTACAAGAAAAGAGACCACTTTGACTTCAGAAGAGTTCAAGATAAAATCAAGAGGAAGTCAAACTTTCATGTCCCAATGGTTGAAGACATATGGTCTGATCTCAGGACACATAACGAGATAAGAAAGCTAGACTTCTGCAGACTTCACTTGAGTCAGATTGAAGAACTAGGCCTCGCTGATATTCCAGATGGAATGGAGGATGACGACAACGTTCTGGATCCCAAGTACAACACAGAAAATGTTGAGGCTTCACCTCTCCCAGAGGTGAAATGGTCAGTCAAAGAGGAGACATCTATCAGGAAAAGATTCCAACCAATACTGGCTAACACCAACCTATGGTTAGAAGGCAAAGGAATTAAATTGAAAGAATTCCTCACAGGGTCCGAAGCTGAGACACTAGAACAAACAGGTAAGAAGGCTGAGAATAGGACCAAAAATAAGGGTGATGCCCCTTCTTCTTCCAAGATGCACAAACCAAAGATCAAATTTGTATCCAAAGGAGGAAAGAAGAAGGAAGTTGCAAAAACTTCTGACGTCACTAAGTTAGATGCTGAAGATACTAATGTTGATCAAATGGAAATTGAAGATGTTGAGGCTGAAGAACAAAATGTTCAAAAGTCTAAGACAAAGATATCTGATGAATCTGACAAGGAAGAGGAAGCTGAACAAGGTAAAGGAGAAGACGCAGAAGTAGAACAACTTGATGGTTCCCCTAAAACCCCTGTGAAAGATCATCCCTCCGAGACACAAGTTCTTACACCTCCTCCTCATGTTCCGGTTGTTGATAGTTTTCCAGTGGTTTCGAATGTCCCTCATTCGCCAATTTTTGTTGTTTCTTCTGATAATACTCCTCCTTCTATGAAAGCTAGTTTTGGAACTATTTTTTATTCTTCTGGTTTCATTCCAAGCTTATCATCCCCATCTTTTGACATCGGGGAACAAACTGTTTTAGAGAAGCTTCTGGATGCTTCACAAAAGGTTGTTGATACAGGTGTGATATTTACCAACACAAGTCCTATTGTGACCATCACAAGTACAAATATGGAGCCGGCCAAACAAGTAGTAGATTCATCTCTAGTTGTTGGCGCTTCTGTTCTTCCCCCATGGTTATTTACGTATACTCCAAAGAGGAAGAAGCAAGCCATTTCACTTGATGAGATCAACATTGAAAAGTTGTTGCCAGTGAAAGTAAAGAACTCGAAGAAGAGGCCTAAGACCGTTTCTAGGCTGGTCATCGAAAAGGGAATCAGGTACGCGGAAATTGCCAAACCTCCTGAAGATGCCACAGTTGACACTTTTGACATGAGTAATTATGTCATCTCAAGGGTTGAGTTGGGTAAAGTGAATCACGAGGTTATAGAGGTAGATTTCCAGACTACTGCCAGTACTTTACTTGAAAAGTATGACGAAGCCAAGAAGGAGAGGGAACAGTATAAAGCAAAAGCAGAACAACTTGCTGCTGTCCTTCAAAAAATAGTGAAGTCATCAGAAATAGTAGAACCCATGGCAGTGACAGTGGAAGATCCCCTAATACAGAAGGTTGAAAAAGTGTAAGCTAGAGGTAAGATAGTGGGGGATGTAGTGGAGCGGTTGTTAGCTCAAGGACGAGTTCTGCTAAAAACCACTGTGGAAAGGAAAGAGAAAATGGACAAAGCTAAAGCTAAGCTGGACAATCTAGTAGATCTACATTCACAAGAGCTGCAAGATCAAGAAGAGAGCCTAGAAGAGTGGATAGACATGAAGAAGATCAAGATGAAGAATCTGATCACCACTGGGGTCATCACCAACAGGGAATCATATCTTAAGACCAAGGAGACTTTGGCTCATTGTATTTACATAATAAAGTGTCTACTTGAAGATCTATGCCAAGCTCGAGAAGCTAGTGAAGATAGTGATGTCACACTTCTACACCGGCTAGAACTTCCTTGCACCTTGACAAGGGAAGATCATAGTTTCCTCACAGCACAAGAAATGATAAGTTCTTTTGAAGAAATGGTCCAAAAGCAATTTGAAGAGGAGGTGCCCTCAGTACTTTCAATGGATAACCTATATGACCAACATTTGACTCTAGAGAACCTGAAAAATAATCTAGACAAGCATGAAAAGGCTAAAGGCAGTGAAAGATTCAGTTCTCCGAGCCCGCACCATCTCAGGGAATACAGCAAAACCAGATGCATGTGAGATGTCGGTCGTTCAAACTATGTACCAGAACTTCCTAAGGAAAAAAGATGGAGGAAACTAGTGCCTTAGCTTATTTTTCTTAGATGATATGTAAATTGAATTTTGTTTTGGACATTTTCACATGTAATTTTCCAAAATGTAATTACATGTGATACAAGAGAAGTCCCAAGTCAAATAGGACTCTTTTGTTGAATAAGTCAAAGTAGTTGTAGATTTCCTAAATTTTCTCAAGGCCTCTCCCTATAAATAAAGAGGGCCTCTTTTGTAAATATTATCTTTTATCTATTGTAGCAAAACTCTGCCGAATTGAGAAGCAAGTTGAGACTTTGTGCTTATTTGTGTAAATCAATTTTTAGATATTTATCAATACAAGAGAGCAAGTTGAATTCCAATCTTTGTCTTGGAGCGATTTGTTTTATGATAGAATTGTTCTTATGTCTTTGCTATCATATTATCTTTGATAAGTAATTGAAGTGTGAGGGTTTATTTCAAGTGATTAAGGAGTATTCTAAATATGATTTTAATAGACTTTGAGCTATAAAATCATTTGTGAGAATTGTGTTGTGTTCGTGAATGAGAAATAGCTTGAAGACTTTGTGCTGCAAGTTGTTATCTTTAATCTATTTATCTCATTTTGGTGTATAGTGCAGACTTTGGGCTACACTCTACTCCAAATCATTTTATTTTCCGTTGGTGAACAAAGTAACGGAAGACTTTGTGTTTCCGTGGATTTTGTGGTAATTCATAGTTCTTGGCCTTATATCGGTTTTGTTGAAATCATAATATTGTAAACATCATTTCTGAAAAAAGAGAAATGGATGGTATGATCACACCCCCAAGTTAGTTTTAGTTTAAAATAAAGTTGTAATAATTGATAGGGAACCTCCCCTTGCTGAGAGGAGAGATTTATCTCATTGTACTGTGGTTGATATACCCATTTTGCCTTCAGTTAGTTGAAGACAAAATATTCACCCAATAGGACTGTACGGATTTTGTACGGGCCTGAAATCACTTGCATGATGTAGTGTTGTGAATCTACTATATTTTTATTTTGGTTTCATCGAATTTAGTTAAGTTTGAAGGAAGTTATGGCATTTTTCCTAAAATTGGTCCAAGCTTTTTCCTGATTTCCAACGTTATAATCATTTTCTGTCCTTTGGTACGGCCTGTATGACCCAAATCTTGGGTTTAAATCAATTGAAGTGTGTAGTACTATGAATCTGATTTATTTTTTTCTTTGTAGCACTTGATTTCATTGAGTTATTAGAAAGTTAGAGCCATTTTTCCAAAATCTATCAAAACCCTAGCCAGGGTAACCTGTGGGGCTTTCAAAATGTGATATCTTTTGATTCCACCGTTCAAAAATGCTAAACACTCACCCAAAATTTTGTTTTTTCTTGTTCTTCAAGATTTTAAAGGTGGGAGGTTCTAATATGCTTGCGTTTGGAAGGAATCTTCACCAGTCCATTTCAAGTTAAGCATGGAAAAATAGTGTAAAACCCTCATTTTGTGCTTGTTAGCTAAAACCCATACATTATTTCTCAAAGTTTGGAAGTGGTGAGTGTTGATTAGTGTTTTAGGAGTACATTCAGACCTAGATCAAGGGTCTTGAACATTTCTTGAAGGATTTGTATAAGTTTGTGATGACTGTCCTATAAGGACTGTGTATGACAGTGTTGGTGCAACAATTGAAGGTTGAACAAATCCAAGTCTAAAAGTGTTGTTTGTGTATATTATTTGTTGGGAAGGGATCTTAGAAGGTCCTACAGACCTAGTAAAGGTGTTGGATATCAAGGTTGACATTTAGATGACAAAATGTCATGACTGTCCCAAGTAGTTGCATGAGCCATTGAAGCCCTCAAACCATGACCAATCTAGTATGAACTTTTTTTGGTGTGTGTAGACATTGAAACATCCTTGAAAGAACTTGTATGAAAGGTGTAAGGGTTCCCACATCAATGGTTAAGTGTTAAAAAACATTTCTTCTTGTCGATTCTTAATCCAATGAAGCTATCTCTACTAGGAGCAGCAATACAAAAATTTGTGAGCCAATGAGTTGTTGCATGGTTGGGTCATCACCACATAAAAGTATCCAAGATCATGTTCAAGATCTTTTGAGCCCCAAAGAAAGTCTACCATGTCATCTGTATTTGTTCAAACAAGTTAGTTTAAAGCCCCAAACAAGGTCAATACTAGAGGCCTAGTGAAGTGCACCTAGAAGCATGATTGAGAAATGTGTAAGAAGATTTTGTCTTTTGAGGTGTTGTCCTTTTGAAGGTATTTCCTCTGTGTCGCTATCTCTATTTATGAAATGCCTGGTGCTTTTGATGTGCTAATTATATATAGGTTGGTCCAATGTAGGATCAAATGACATATAAATATTTATAGATCCTAATGTCCTACCCTTTGATAAACTATTTTATCTAAAGGAAATAAGTCAATGGCAATGAATCTATGACCTTGGGGCACCTTGAAGTAGCCTAACTAAAAGAAGCTTTTGAATTGGTCAAGTAATAGTATTTTCCAAGATAAGAACCTCAAAGTGATTCATGGAAATAGAAGGGTTAAATCTAGCGCCATGCCTAATAGAAAAATGAGATCATGAAAGATGTTTCGGCAAACAAACATAATAAATGATGAGTGATCTGGCTTTCATTTAGAGTGAACAATGGTTGACGAGCAGATCATAGAAGAATAAATGGAGATAATAGAAGACTGATTGAGAGATAAGAATATATTGATTGGAAGTCAAGAATAGACTAATTTGAGAGTCTGTAAATAGTTAGGGGGAGTGGACAATCAGTTGTGCATGAGGGAGATCACTCCATCAAGAGAAAAAAATGGAGCCAAACTAGGCTAAAACTAGAAGAAAACATGCATGGAAAAGATGATAGGGTCTGTTAGGGTTAGCTGACAGAAGATATCAATTAAATGCAAATAAATATTAAACAGAGGAATGAAAATACACAGAAGTAATAACGGCGAGAGACAAGATTTAATGTGGTTCACCCAAACTTGGGCTACATCCACCAATAGAGAGTCCAATATTATTATCCAGTAAATCAAACCGATTATAACCAGCAATGCCTGCAACTCAATACCATTGCAAATGCTACAATACAATATCAACGGAAACCCTAACCCTTAGCCATTTTTATCGTGACTTTTGTCAGTTACAAAATAGGGTTTTTTTTATGTCGGCCAATGAAAAATAACTCCCAATGCTACCCCTTGACCCCATCTTGGGGGCGCTGCCTCCAAACCCCCACAAGGGACGCTGCCCCTTGACCTCATAGGAATTTGAGGGGAAATCGCGCCGATAAAAGTGGGGTAAATTTAACCTCTGAGTCTGATTAGGCTCCATATAACAACAATCTACCACTTGGAGACTGATCAGACTCCACACCATATCATCTCCCACTTGGAGACTAATCATAACACCACTGACCCTATAGCTCCCACTGTAAATAAGTACCCTGGACTTTGTTGTTGTATTTTTATTATTTTCAGTCTAGAAGACCAACCGAAGCTGAAAAGGAGCTCAGCTTCTCCCTTGTCACTACCTTTGTAAACATATCTGTTGGATTTTCATCTGTATGTATCTTTTCTAGCCTTAACTATCCATCATCCAACACCGATCGAATGAAGTGATACCTCAACTGTATGTGTTTGGTCTTTGAATGCAAGACAAAATTCTTTGCAAGATGTATGGCACTCTAGCTGTCTGTATACAAAGAATTGTTATCCCGTTGTTTGCCCAATTCTTCCATGAAAGATTTTAGCCATATCATCTCCTTGCTTGCCTCTGTTGCAGCTACGTACTCTGCCTCCGTGGTGGATAAAGCAACCACCTTTTGCAACTGTGAGATCCAACTCACTACTATCCCACCTACAGTAAAGACATAACCTCTAGTACTCCACCTGGTATCAATATCCCCTGCCAAATCTGAGTCTACATAGCCTACTAAATTGGTATTAGAGCTCCCAAACATAAATGTTTATTAGATGTACCTCTCAAATATCTGAGAATCCATTTTACCGCATTCCAATGCTCCAATCTGGGATGACTCATATACCTGCTTACGACTCCTACAACATGTGCAATATCTGGTCTCATGCATACCATGGTGTACATTAAACTTCCTACAACTGAAGCATATGGTACATTGGACATTTTTTCTTCCTCCTCTTGTGTCGTCAGACACATCTCCTTAGTCAATTTCAAATGACTAGGCAAAGGTGTGCCAACAACTTTTGCATTCTCCATATGGAATCTCTGCAACACCTTTTCAACATAATCATCCTGAGATAGAGTCAATTTTCTATTCTTCCTATCTCTGCAAATTTTCATACCAAGGATTTGTTTTGTTGCCCCCAAATCCTTTATAGAAAATGACTGTGCTAACTACTATATTAACTCTCTTATGTGATCCATGTTAGACCCAGCTACAAGCATGTCATCAACATATAAACATAAAATAATGTAGCTTTTATTATCCAACCTCTTAAAATAAACACAATGGTCAAAATTACACCGACTGTAGCCTTGCTCAGCCATAAAACTATCAAATTTTAAATACCATTGTCAAGGTGCTTGTTTCAAGCCATATAAACTCTTCTTCTATCTACACACCAGTTTCTTCTTACCGTTGACCTCAAATCCTTGGGGATGTTCCATATATATCTCCTCCTCTGAATCACCATGGAGAAAGGTAGTTTTCACATCTAGTTGTTCCAAATGCAAATCTTCAGCAGCCACAATACTTAAAACAACACGAATAGAAGTAATCTTAACAACCAGAGAAAAAATCTCATCAAAATCAATGTCTTTTTTCTGTGCAAATCCTTTTACAACTAACTTAGATTTAAATCTTTTCTTACCTCCATCTTCCTCTTTTAGCCTATAAAGACATTTGTTTGGTAATGCCTTTTTACCTGCAGGCAACTTGCATAATTCCCAAGTCTGATTTTTCAGCAAGGAGTCCATTTCTTCTTTCATTACAAACTCTCACTGAACCTTTGTATCCACCTACAAAGCTTCATCATACCCTTCTGGTTCACTAGCATCTATTGAGAAAATATAATACAAAGAGGGAGAAAACCTTTCAGGAGGTCTACTTAGCCTTGTTGACTATCTAACATGTACTAGATTTTGTGGTATTTCTTGTTGTTGTTGCGAAGCATGAGGAACCACTGGAATATCATTATCTGGAGTATTATCCAGCACCACATAATCCTTTTCTTTCTTCTCATGCTGCTACAACTGATCTTTGTACAACACCTTCTCATTGAATACATCCCTACTTCTCACAATTTTCTGACTTTCAAAATCTCAAAGCCTATAACTAAATTCATCAATGCCATATGCAATGAAGGTACATTTTTTTGATTTTGCATCCAACATGGTTCTATTTTCAGAATCTACATGTGCAAATACCTCACATCTGAAGGTTTTGAGAAAAAAATAACTCACCTTCTTACCTGTCCATGCTTCCTCTGGAATACCATAGCCCAAAGGAACTGAAGGATCTCTGTTAATTAAATATACAGTAGTGTTGACAGCCTCTGCCCACATGGTTAAAGGTAGCCCAACATGCAACTTCATGGTCCTTGCATGCTCCATTATTGTCCTATTCATGCATTCAACCACTCCATTTTCTTGTGGAGTCCCTAGAACCATTTTCTGCCTACAAATTTCATTAAAGGAACAATAGTCCTCAAATTATTTGCTACAATACTCACCACCATTATCAGATCTAAGACATTTTAATCTTTTACTCGTCTCATTCTCAACCAAGCTTCTCCATTTCTTAAATGTTTCAAATACATCAGATTTTGGCCTAAGGAAATAAATCCAAACCTTCCTAGTTGCATCATCTATGAATGTAACATAATACCGAGAGCCACCAAGAGAAGATACCTGAGTTGGTCACCATACATCTGTATGCACAAGCTCCAACTTTTCATCTTTCTTTTGCTTCCCATCCTTGAGAAAACTGACTCTCTTTTGTTTTCCATACACAACTTTCATATAAATCCATATTGATACATTTCAGACCTGGTAAAACTTTCTTAGAATGAAGTACTTTCATATCTTTTTCACTCATATGCCCAAGTCTGTTATGCCACAGTTTTGTCTCAGAACCTGTAGCAAGTGTTTCAGTCTCTTCTTGTAAACTCCGTAGCAATTGTTCCTGAAACTATTTGATTTTTCTCTGCAACAATTAAAGTAGAAGGAACAGTATGACCTGTACAAAGATATAAGGTGCCTACTTTCATACCTTTCACTACTACTAAGGCACCTCTTGTAACCTTCCAATTTTTATCAGTAAATGTAACAATGCAACCTTCATCAACTAGCTGCCCTGCTGAAATTAAATTCCTACTCAGCTTTGGAACGTGCCTTACCTCTTGTAGTAGCCAATGATTCCTATTCTACAACTTAATCTTGATTCTTCCCTTTCCAACAATTTGACAAGGTTCGTTATCTCCCAAATAAACCAGTCCAGAATCCCCTTGGACATAATCAAGAAAATAACTTCTATGGGGCATAGCATGAAATAAGGCCCCTAAATCTAAAACCCATGAATCATCAGCATTATTTAGGGAAAGAATCAAAGCATCATCTTCAGATTTATTACTTACCACATTTGCCTCTCTATTGCCTTCTTGTTTGTCTTCTTCTTTATTCTTCTGAGACCAGCAATCTTTCTTCAGCTGACCTGGTTTCCCACAATACTAACAATCCTTATGTCCTCTGGATTGGGATCTCTTATCCTTTGATTTTCCTCATGACTTCCCATGACCTCCAGAACCTTTTCCTCTCTCCTTTGATCTGCCCCTGCTTTCTGCATTCAAAACACTACATGATGTGGACCCTCCTGAGCTTTTCCACTGCATTTCCTCGCTAAGGATAACACCAACAACATCACCAAATTTTAAAGTGTTTGAACCAGAGACAAAGTTACTTACAGCCATTACCAAGCTATTCCAGCTTTCTAGCAAAGAACATAAAACCAAGAGAGCCCTCACCTCTTCATTAGATTTCACTTTTATAGAAGTTAACTGACTGACAATCATATTAAACTCATTTAAATGGTCTATCACAGATCCACCTTCAGTCATTTTTAGATTAGACAAATGTTTCATGAGAAATACCTTATTTGAGGCTGAGGGTTTTTCATACAATTTAGCCAAAACTTTCATCAATTCACTTGTTGTCTTTGCTTCTGTTATATTGAATGCCACAGATGGTGCCAGGCACAACCGAATGGTTCCCAGTGCCTTTCTATCTAGAAATTCCCAATCCTCATCTGTCATTCCTACTGGTTTCTTGGATACTCCTTCCAATGGCCTCAATAAATCCTTCTAGTAGAGGTAATCCTCCATCTGCATCTTCCATAACTGATAGTTCTGCCCATTAAATTTATCGACTTTCAATTTACCCTCATCCGCCATTGCTCCCACTCAACCGTGAGACCTTCCTATAGATAATAATCAAACACAACCCACTCTAATACCACTTGTTAGGCTTAGCCGACAGAAGATATCAATTAAATGCAAATAAAGATTAAACAAAGGAATGAAAATACATAGAAGTAATAACAGCAAGAGACAAGTTTTAACATGGTTCACCCAAACTCGGGCTACATCCACCAACAAAGAGTCCAATATTTTTATCCAGTAAATCAAACTGATTACAACCAACAATCCCTGCAACTCAATATTGTTGCAAATGCTATAATACAATATCAACGGAAACCCTAACCCTTAGCCATTTTTATCGCGACTTTCGTCAGTTACAAAATAGGGTTTTTTTTATTTCGGCCAATGAAAAATAACTCCCGACGCTACCCCTTGACCCCGTAGGAATTTGGGGGGAAACCGTGCTGATAAAAGTGGGGTAAATTTAACCTCCAAGCCTGATTAGGTTCCATATAACAACAGGGTCACCCCTTTCAAGAAGTGAGTTCCCCTTTTACCAGGGTAGTTCACCCTTGGAGACCACACTTAAGTTGTAGGGTCACCTAGGGAGGCCTTGAAGACAATAGGGTTGACCCAAGCATAGTGGTTTGAATAAATGGTTTGAAAGTGGAAGAGTGATCTTGGAAGGATGAAAATGGTTTCAGGGGCCTAAAACTGTTGGGAATTAAGGTGTCTCAACCTTGGTAATTCCTTGTATTATTTCATTGTATTTATTTATTTATTGCCTATTGTGTAATTAGGATGCAAATCCTATGTTGTCATCTTGTGGGAGTTGGCACGGTGATGTGTCATCCTACATGGAAGATGACCACAGGTAAACTTGTCCTCGCATGAGGAGATAAGCATCCCACTTAGTGGTAGGAATATTTTGCCATGTGTCGGCATCTTGTAAAGTGTGTAAGGGAATATATGATGCGTAAGAGTCGTAAATGGAAGATTTTATGACAGGTGAAGACATGTGTCGAGAAGCATCTTAGTTAAAGGCATCTTTGGGTGCCCCAAGGAGGGTTATGACATGTAAGAGAATATGCTATTTATAGCTTGTTTATGACAGATTCTCGTACAGCTGTAAGATATGTCAGTATGATGAATTCTATGATGGTTGTAAGAGTCATAAGAGCATCTGTCATTGCCCAACTTGGGAATAGGTGACCTCTTTGGGATGGGGTGACTTGACAAGTGTCAGGAATATCTTATAGTGTTGGACAAGTTTCCATAGGCATGGGTTTTGGGCCATGAGGCCATGTTGGACGCCCATCCCAAGATAGAGCCATTTTTGCCTTGTATTTTCTATATAAACAGGTGCTTTGGAGAGGAGATGTATTATGTGATTGACAGATATTGTTATGCTACTAGATTGTCTCCTGATACAAGTGTCGAAGACTCCTGCAAGATTATTGGCTCTCTGATTGTATTGTAACCTTCATTGTTTATAGAATATATTTGAGCTATATTTTGGAGTGTGGGGTTTTTCACCCGTAAGGGTTTTCCCCACGTATATCTTGTCTCTCTCTTCTTTTGTCTTACATTCTTGTGTATGTGTTTTCTGCAATATCTCTGTTAGTGGGTTAACATTGTTGTAACTGTAAAGATTAAAACAAATTTGTAGTCATCTCTCCTCATTAGATTAGTGTAGGAAGCAAATTCTGCACACCTAGCTTCCTTTCAGTTGGGAGCTTGATCACCTTTGGTCCTAGTTGTAGGGTAGGGGTTTTTTGAGCTAATCTTAGGTTGAGTGGGAGCTTTGTGCAGAACATTCTGTAATCTTGTTGCAAGAAAGAGATGGCAGGCACATCTGGAAAATTAGAGGTGGAGAAATTCAATGGCACTAATTTTGAGTTATGGAAACTTAAGATGGAAGACATGCTTGTTGATCATGACTTACGGGAAACTGTATCTGGTGTAAAACTAGCTGCAACGGCACAAGCTGAATGGGATCTCAAAGATCGGAAGGCTAAGGGTTTCATAAGACTCAGTTTAGCTGATTTTGTCATGTTAAATGTCCATGAGGAGAAGAGCACAAAAGACCTTTGGAAGAAGTTGGGTGATGTTTATCAGGCCAAATCCCTGGTGAACAAACTTTTTCTGAGAAAGAAATTGTATTCTCTAAGGATGGAGGATGGAGGATCTATTGCAAATCACCTGAATGCCTTCAATATGTTAATTGCTCAATCAACATCAATTGGTGTGAAGATGGAGGAGGAGGATCATTGCATGACCTTGCTTTGTTCTTTTCTGGACTTGTGGGATCATCTTGTGATGGCTATTGGGAGCACCACATCCACTTTCACAATGGATGAAGTGGTATCTTCGCTATTATCTGAAGAGATGTGGAGAAAATCTTCTGAGGTAACCAAAGAGGCTCTTGCAATTCGTGGAAGACCCAAGGAGAAAGGGAAAAAGAAGGACAAGAAAGGTGAGAAGGGCATATCCAAATCCCATGGGAGATCCAAATCTCCTGGAAAGTCCAAGGCTATCTGTTGGAACTGTGGAAAAACTAGACATTTTTGAAAGGAATGCAAGGAAGAAAAGAAAAAGAAGAAGAAGGATTTCTCATATTCAGATTCTGACAAATCTCAAGATAATGGTGATGCCTTCATCGCAACCCTGGCCACCCATGCATCTGATGATGTGTGGTTGATTGATTCTAGTGCATCATTCCACATGACCACGCATCGAAGTTGGTTCATGAAGTATGAAGAGTTCGATGGTGGAAGAGTGTACCTAGGTGACGATTCTCATCTGAAGATTGTTGGTCATGGAAGAGTCTTTATTTGATTCCCTAATAGATTAGTGAAGGGGATCATTGGGGTTATGCACATCCCAGGCTTGGCATGGAACCTGCTTTCTGTAAGTATGTTGAATGATGCAGGTGTGTGGGTTTTTTTTTCAAAGGATGGATACAAGATGACTAGAGGATCTATGGTGCTTGCGAAGGGTACTCAGAGAGGTACTTTGTTTTAACTGGAGGCATGCACTTCACAGTGCAATAGTTCTTATGACTTGAAGAAAAGAGTTGCAGTCACTTCATCCCCACCATCTGAACAAGCAATGAAGAAATCTGTTGTAACACTTTCTGATGGTAGTGCACATGCTTTGGAAGTTAAACTTCTTGCTGAAAAGACTATGTTATGGCATATGAGATATGGCCACATTGGTGAGAATGGTCTTAGAACCCTGAAAAATAAAAACCTCGTATATACAGAAAGCAAAACTGTGTTCATTTTTACTCTAGTTCTCATAAGTCTTCTGTTGTATTGGATCTTATTCATTCTGATGTGTTTGGTCCTGTTAGTGTTCCTTCGATCACCAAATCTGTATATTTTGTATCTTTTATAGATGATTACAGTAGAAGGACATGGATTTATTTTCTCAAAAGCAAGACTAAAGTCTTTAGTCAGTTCAAAGAGTTTAAAGCTTTTGTTGAGAATCAGACTAGTAAAAAGATTAAGTGTTTGAGAACTAATAACAGTGGTGAGTTTTGTTCGGTAGAGTTTGATAAGTTCTGTAAAGAGCAAGGGATTGAAAGACATAAGATAACTCCTTACACCCTACAGTAAAATGGAGTTGTAGAGAGTATGAACATGACAGTGATGGAGAAGGCTAGGAGTATGCTTAGTGGAGCAAGTCTCGAACAAAAGTTTTGGGCTAAAGTTGTAGCCATTGCTTGCTACCTGGTAAACAAGTCTCCTACATCAGCTCTTGTTGGTAAAACACCTATGGAGATGCGGTTTGGTAAGAAGCCTTCAGTTAGACATCTTCGTGTTTTTGTTTTTGAGGAATATGCACATGTGCCTAGGGAGAAACAGTCTAAATTGGAGAACAAGGTTGTTAAGTGTATTTTCATTGGCTATGGTGTTGGTGTGAAAGGATACAAGCTTTGGGATCCTGTGGCTGAAAAAGTGTTGTATAGAAGAAGTGTTATCTTTAGAGAGTTAACACCTTCTTTTGTTGTTCTATAGCCAGAAGAAATTGAAAAGAAAGAGGATGTGGTTCAGTTTCCTTCTACCCCTAAGAAGACTGAACCAACAAACCCTGTGAGACCTGATGATGAGGAGAGCTCTAGCAGCTCTGAAAGTTTAGAAGAAGCAGAACCTCAACCTCAACCATTGAGGAGGTCTACACAAACAAGGAAGCAACTTGATAGGTTTGGTTATTCATTGCCTTATTCTAGTTGTGCTTTTGCCTTTCTTACTAACACTAATGAGCCTAGAACTGTGAAAGAGGCTATGGGCATGAAAGATGCAGGTTCCTGGAAGGAGGCCATGGAAGATGAGATGGCTTCTTTGGAAAAGAATAAAACATGGGACTTGGTGCCTTTGCCTGAAAAATGAAAACCTATTGGATGCAAATGGGTGTTCGAGAAGAAATTTGGTGCAGATGGTAGTGTTGAAAAGTACAAGGCCAGACTAGTTGCGAAGGGGTATTCACAAGTGAAGGGAATTGATTATGGTGAAATTTTCTCTCCCGTTGCAAAGATGACATCTATTCGGTCCCTGTTATCTCTTGCAGCAGCTTATGACTTAGAGGTGGAGCAGATGGATGTGAAGACAACTTTCCTTCATGGTGACTTGGAGGAAGAGATTTACATGTCACAACCAGAGCATTACATAGAGAATGGTAAAGAAAATTTGGTTTGCAAGTTGAAAAAGTCTCTATATGGTTTGATGCAGTCTCTTAGGATGTGGTACTTGAAGTTTGATGCTTTTGTGTTGTCAATTGGATATCTGAGATCGAAATATGATCATTGTGTGTATTACAAGTTTGACAATGATCGCATTATCATTATTGCATTGTATGTTGACGATATGTTGTTAATTGGGAATGGTAAGAATATGATTTCTGATTTGAAGTCTTAGTTGTCAGCATAGTTTGACATGAAAAATCTAGGGGCAGCTAGGTAAATTATGGGAATGGAAATTAGAAGAGACAGAGCTAACAGAAAACTTTGGTTAAGCCAGAGTAAGTATGTGAAGACCGTGTTGGACAGATTCAACATGACAGATTGTAGACCATTGTGTGTTCCTATTTCATTGGGGACAAAGTTGTCTGTTAATGATTGTCCAAAATCTCCTAGTGAGGTGGAGGACATGAGCAGAGTACCTTATGCTAGTGTTGTTGGTAGTTTGATGTATGCTATGGTCTGCACAAGACCAGACATTGCCCAAGCAGTGGGAGTCCTTAGTCGATTTATGGCTAATCCTGGACGAGTACATTGGGATGCAGTTAAGCGAGTGTTCAGATATTTGAGGGGTACTTCTGAGTATTCCATATGCTATCATGGTAATGTTACAGGACCTCTGCATTTTGTTTGTATTCGTGGATTCGTGGATTCTGATTGGACAGGTGATATTGACAGCAGGAGATCCACCAGTGCTTATGTGTTTACTATTTTTGGTGGTGCAATTAGTTGGATGAGTAAGCGACAACCTGTGGTTGCTTTTTCCATGACAGAAGCTCAGTATATGGCAGCAACTCATGATTGCAAGGAATCCATTTGGCTTAAGAGATTGTGTTCAGATATTGGTGTTGATGCAGGACATATTACGATTTGTTGTGACAGTCAGAGTGTGATTTGCCTAGCAAAGAATCTAACTTTCCATACCAAAACAAAGCATATTGATGTACAGTTTCACTTCATGTGAGACATGGTAGAGGATGGGAAGGTGAATTTGGATAATGTATATACTTTGAAGAATGTTGTGGATGCATTGACGAAACCAGTGGGCACAAAGAAGTTTAGATGGTGTTTGGAGTCTATGGGCCTCTCAGCCTATAGCAGTTAAATCCTGTTATTTCCATTGGCTCTTACAAGGTGTTCAACAAGTGGGAGAATGTTGGGAATTAAGGTGTCTCAACCTTGGTAATTACTTGTATTATTTCATTGTATTTATTTATTTATTACCTACTGTGTAATTATGATGCAAATCCTATGTTGTCATCTTGTGGGAGTTGGCACGGTGATGTGTCATCCTACATCGAAGATGACCACATGTAAACTTGTCCTCACATGAGGAGATAAGCGTCCCACTTAGTGGTAGGAATATTTTGCCATGTGTCGACATCTTGTACAGTGTGTAAGGGAATATTGACCAAAACGGTCATGATAGATTCCTATGACAAATCTATGATGCGTAAGAGTCATAAATAGAAGATTCTATGAAAGGTGAAGACATGTGTCGAGAAGCATCTTGGAAAAAGGCATCTTTGGCGCCCCAAGGAGGGTTATGACATGTAAGAGAATATGCTATTTATACCCTGTTAATGACAGATTCTCTTACAGCTGTAAGATATGTCAGTATGATGGATTCTATGACGGTTGTAAGAGTCATAAGAGCATCTGTCATTGCCCAACTTGGGAATAGGTGACCTCTTTGGGATGGGGTGACTTGACAAGTGTCAAGAACATCTTACAGTGTTGGACAAGTGTCCATAGGTGTGGGTTTTGGGCCATGAGGCCATGTTGGATGCCCATCCCAAGATAGAGCCATTTTTGCCTTGTATTTTCTATATAAACAGATGCTTTGGAGAGGAGATGTATTATGTGATTGATAGGTACTGTTATGCTGTCAGATTGTCTCTAGATATGAGTGTCAAAGACTCCTGCAAGAGCATTGGCTCTGTGACTGTATTGTAACTGTTTAGGGTAAAAATGGATTTGTTAATCTTTTGCTGCTTAGATATTAAAATTTGCCTCTCCACTAAACATTGAAGGATCTAGGGTCGAGTGGTGAGCACTATCATACCCTAGAGTCACTTTTAGATGTAGGGAAACTTGGATTAGGGAATTAATTCTCAATTTTTCCTTATCCTATGCTCAATTGACCATTAAAACCCTAAATATGCAAATATGACAACAAATTAATGAATTACAGAAAATCCTCTTACAGATGGGAATAAAATACAGAATTACAGAGTACCTATTTTCGGGGTTCTGAAGCGGAATAGTCGGGGACACTGGAGTGGGCGCCCAAGTCCAAGAGCCTATTTTATGTCTGGATGCAACCTGAATCTTCTATATTAGAGATTTTCCCGACACGGAACTTTGGGGACTAGGGAGCGGGTGCCCTAGTCTAGGGGGCAGTTTTTCTTCCTTTTCTGCACTTCAGATACTCCAATATGCTCCTCTGTAACTTCACTCAGTCCAGTTCCTCAACCTGTAACCTGCAATCATGAAAACTTGGTTTGGGGGTTGTGGTGTTTAGGAGCTTGCCTCAGTCAAGCCCTGGAAGGACACTTAAGTCTTCCAAACACCTTTGTTAGATAGAGAGAGAGTGCCCTTGTGAGGCAGAGGCCAAATCCAAATGAAATAATGATAGAAAACACAATGATATTTCACCTTGTAGTGAAGCTTTCATGGGGGAAGATGCTCTTCATGCCACGAAGGAATTGATGCTCAAATCTATAAATATCAACACACAAAACACACAAGTCTGCTCTTGCAACACAATAGAAATCCTTGAATCACCTTGAGAACACTTGAATATCACAATTGCTATCTAATTGAAATCTAGTTTACAAATGAATGCCTACACATGCTTATATATGCATCTACAAGTATTCCCGTCAAGATATTAAAATTCAAACTTTACCGTGTCGGCAAAATAACCAAATAATGGTCATTAACCGACACCCAGAAATTGAGGCTGCCCCAAAATAGGGCAAGACTAGGGTGCGGGCGCCCAAGTCCTCCCCCCTATTTTGGGTAGGGTACAGCTCAAGGGGTCCACCTAGGCCCTATTTGCCGAGGAACTTAGGTCTCATTCCATTGGGATGCCAAAATATGAACTAAAATGTCCTAAATGCACTTAAAAGACCTGGGAGCTAAACCTTATGAGGGAAAAGCCCCCAAGGGGACATTTTTTGACGTTACATTTAGCCCCCACTTTGATGTATGTATAAATGTGAGGCCAATACATGCATTAAAGTAAGGTCACAAACACATCAAACACATCAAACACATCAAACACAGAGAAGACACGCCAATCACATAGAAAATAGTAATAGACACGCAAAACACGGAGAAGACAGTTACAGTCACGCAGAACACAGAGCAGATAATTAATGCATGGAAGACACATTAATGCATGGAAGATAGAAATGATATCTTTTCTTTTCTTTTTCTCATATGTATGAAATGCAAATGCAAGTACTGGAAAGTAAACAAACCTCACAAAATGTAGGAAGCACTACTCGATGGCGCTGGTCTCTACATAAGAGGCAACACACATGTAATACATGCAAAACCTCCCAAAATGCATGAAGCACTACTCAATGGCACTGGTCTATGCATATGGGGCAACAAACACACCATACAAAACAAGCACGCCAAAACACACACACTTGAAGACACGTAGAAAACACGGCAGACAAGCAATGGTGTGTTCCTTATTTCTAGGCTCATCACCATCTCAAGCACATTATAGGCACACACCAACGATTGGGCTTCGCCACAACAATCACCGAAAACACGCTTAAGGGTTGAGTTAGTCACAGAACCGCTCCCCGCCTCCGCAAAGGACTTTTGAAAATGGCATGATGATGCAATATGCTCCGAGAAATACACTATCCCCACCTCCGCAGAGGGCTTAAGAAAAAGGATATGCACAATATCCTGCCTCTGTAGAGGGCTTACATGATTGATTGATTGATTGCAAACAAACTCAGGATGCAAGATGCACTACTCTAGCACAAGTCTTTGCATCTGAGGTCAAACACATTGCTAACATCTATAATAGACAGCTTACCTTATATGCCCCCACCTTAAGGTGGTTGATATCAGTTATCGATATCAAGCATGTTAAGGTAGGAAAAAGACACACAAGGGAACATCAATTTTCACAAAGCCCATGCCCCCCGAAGGTGATATGTACTTTACGATCACCAAATGGTCCCACAAACACGTCCCTGCAAGACACATGTTAGTGTCTACAACATCATGATAAACAACATCAATGCATATGATTAACCACACCAAGAGCCAAAGTTATACAATGAATTTAGAGTTCAAGGATAACTGTAGGGCTATATCACAAAGCTCTCCGAATCGAGTACCGCCAAGGCTAGATTCAAAGGCAAACAAAGGTGCATAGAGCAACAATATTGTTAAGGTTTGTAAATGTGATAGAAACATCATCAAATTCACTACGCAGAAAGCACGAGTGCTTCCACTAGCCAAGGGTCAGATAGAATATACAACCCGATCGTCATATTAGAACTATAGTCCATTTTTTGATTGCTCTCGAAAGGGACACTAGGTCTGCATCAGTATAAATGTTTGTCGCCATCTGCCCACTAGATGGAAACACTAGAGGAAGGGAAACAATAAATAAGAGAGGAGAAACAAGTGTCTTAAGGACAGTCATGTAGGAGGGTGCCCCCAAGTCACCAACCATGACGCTATGTCTGTAAGACACAACACACAACAATGAAATCAGAGAGAGGCAATTTAGAAGAATGATGATACAAATAGAAGGTCACAATAGAGGCGGTCTCCTGGTATCCCGAACCTTATAGGAGAATCCGAGGTCATCCCAGGAGGCCTGAACAACATATAACACATCACGGGGGAAGCACATCACTAGAGAGATAAAGGGTTAGAGATACTTACCTAGTAGTACCATCGTTAAGAACATACATATTTAGGATATCTCTCATGTTGTTTTAATTTTGTATGAAGTTTAGGATGACAAGAAGCTTTCTTTTCTTTAAAAGGATTATATCCAATGCCGCTTGAGTAATGTGTTGAAGTAGATTCTATAGGTGCTCGAATTCCTTGTTGATTTACACCACATCCTTTACCTACATAGTCATTATGTTTGTACAAAATTTGAAATCCACGATCGTATAGAGAATCTCGTTCCTTAGAAGAAGGTGAAGCCTCGTAGGTATCATAATTTGTAATATAACTTAGAGTATTGACTTTATTTTCAACCAAGGAGACTTTGTTGTTCTTAGATGCTTCAAAAGATTGCTTAGACGAGATCGATGCTACTTTTGATATGTTGAAGCTATTAAGTTTATATTCACCTATATCGCAAGGATTAAAATTTAATGAACCCCAATCATCACCAACAAGTGCATTCGGTAGTTGAGAGTCATGCACAACATTAGTCATTGATAGATCACCTCGCAAATTGTTTAATCTCATATGGTTATAAACTAGTTTTGGCTTTTCAATATGTAAATAGTTATTTGGTTCAGGATTAGTATGAATAGTATGAAGTTTTCCTTTGAATATAAATTTGATCAAACGATGCAGGGTGGAAGGGACTGCCCCCAATACATGAATCCAAGGTCAACCAAGAATCATGTTGTAAGATAAAGAACAAGGCATGACATGAACCAGGGTATGCACAATCATAGGTCCCACTTGTATAGGTAAAGTTATAGTGCCCAGGGATTGTCGTCCAACATTGTCAAAACCATGGATACTTAATGATTCTGGCTTGATGGTAGATATATCAACTTTAATCTTATGTAATAAGTCAATGCCACAAACATTAAGAGCTAATCCATTATCAATCATAACTCTCTTAACCAATGTTTTGTTTATTGTAACAAAGATGACAAGAGGATCATATTGATTTTGAACTTTGATTGATGGTAATTCATGTGGTTGAAAGAGGATATCTATTTTTGTCACATGCATACTATCCAATATGACTGCTACATCATTAGGCTTAGCAGTAGGTGGGACAATCACCTTTTGCAAAGATTGTTGGAGCATTCCATGGTATGTAGGCGATATTGTATTAAATCCCAAAGAGAGATCCTAGCCGGAGTAGCGTGAAGCTGTTTGACAAGACCATACTCTTGACCACTTTTATGAGTAAGACGAGGTGGTTGAGGGAGCATAGGTTGAGAACATGTAAGAGAGACCGGCACATGCGGTGCTTGGTTACTTTTCTTGTTAGTACGGGTGTTGTATGTGTGAGCAATCATAGTGTGGTGTGGTTGTTGTAACACATTTTGAACACCTTGAACCGTAATCACCGATTTCAAGCAAGAGGATGCACTAAGTGCCCCTCAAACAATCATTTTAGGAATATTTCCATGAAGGCCATTAACAATTATTGAATTAACATTGTTTTCCTCTTGATTGCACCTAATATCCATCCCTAAAGGATTTAATGTGAGAGACCTTTTATCATCCACTAATGCTACATCTTGGCCAGGGAGAGCAGTGGGATGAGAGGAGGGTACATCATCACCATCATCATCATACTCTGTGGTGGAAAAGGGATTTTCTCTCTCATCTTTCTCATGAGTGTTCCTAGAGATGAATTTAGTTAAATCTTCTAATATCAAAGGATGTTCACTCATGAGGATTAGAAATTCTTCAAAATCAAGATCCTTGATAAATGCATGCAGAGATAGCATAGAAAAATGACATGAAGGTGCCATTGCATTGTTTTCAATGTAAACTCAGATTTTAAAATCTTTTCAAATTTGATGCAAAAGACAAGTGCAAAACTATATGTAAAAATAGCCTAAAATGCTTCATTTTTAGTACTTTTTCAAATGCAAATGAATGACCCAAAGGGTGTTATGAGGATTTAAGTTAAGGGAAGTAATTTATATGTATGATATCAGTCCAAAATAGCAATAAGTTCACTCTTGATTCAAATCTAAGATAATGCCAAGTCGATTATAGTGAAAATATGTCAAAATAGACACTTTTTTCACCAAAATTCAATGCAAGAGAGCATAACAAAGGGTGTTGTGAGGAAAATGATGATGGAAAGTGAATAATATTAGAAATAACAGCCTCTTGGTGCTAAAATATCCAACACAACATGCTTTCAGTGCCGCTTAAGGTAAAATCCTAGTGAAAATATAGCAAAAATAGGTTATTTTTCACGATTTTTCAACTCCAAGATCTAGAAAAAGAGGTGTTGTAAGAAATTTTAGGAGGGAAAGAGAATAATATCAATAATATCAGTCATCTTAATCCATAAAACTGATCACAACACACTTGGAGTGCAAACTAGGTCAAACCCTAGGGCAAAAATAGTCAAAATGTGTAGTTTTTCACCAATTTTTTACTACAAGAGCCCGTTAAAAGGGTGTTGTGAAGATTTTTATGAGGGGAAGTAAATTATTACTTTGATAACAGAAAATTAATGTAAAAATATCTTTCACAACATACCTATGGTGTAAGTTTATGAAGTCGATAAGGCTAAATTTAGCGAAAATTAACGTTTTTGAAGCCCTAGGATTTAGATCTAGGGAAAAAATGCTATGCAAATGTTTTGAAGTCTGATTTTTTATGGAAATTACATACTCTCAGTTCTGAAAATAATTTTCAAACTTAATTATGCAAAATTCCCATGCAAATTTAATGAAAATGCACCAAAATTGCTAGTTTTTGTTGAAATTTTCAATGCAAAAATGCAAATAATTTAAATGTAAATGTAAATTCACACTAAAATGCAAGACTACAGCCAAATTCAAATTTGAATGAGCCTCTAAAATTTGTAGAAAAATTTGATAAAAGATTTTGACTACAAACCCTAGATTTTGGAATTACTAGGTTATATAAAATTGTCAAAATTTCCACAAAACCCTAGAAATTAAATGATGAAAATGCAAAGCAAGATTTTGAATTTTTGAATTTTTCTGTATTTTATATCAGATCTGGTGCAAAAATCATGAATTAGGAAAATTTAGGAAGAATTGACACAATTTAGTAAGCCCAACAATGCAATTTTTTTGTATTTTTTTAATTTTTCAATTTTTTTGAAATTTTCTCAATGCAATAAATTAAATGCATATATGAATGAATGAAATCACACCAAATCTATAGAGAAACATTCAGCAAGTTGCAATTTAAGTCCAATAACACGGGTTCACCAAAATGTTTAGGGTAAAATTGGATTTGTTAATCTTTTGTTGCTTAGATGTTAAAATCTGCCTCTCCACTAAACATTGAAGGATCTAGGGTTGAGTGGGGAGAACTATCATACCCTAGAGTCACTTTCAGATATAGGGAAACTTGGATTAGGGAATTAATTATCAATTTTTCCTTATCCTATGCTCAATTGACCATTAAAACCCTAATTATGCAAATACGACAACAAATTAATGAATTACAGAAAATTCTCTTATAGACGGGAATAAATACAGAATTACAGAGTACCTATTTTCGGGGTTCTGAAGCAGAACAGTCGAGGACACTGGAGCACATGCCCAAGTCCAAGAGCCTATTTTCTGTCCGGATCTGGTAATAAGATCTGCAACCTGAATCTTCTGTATCAGATATTTTCCTGACACAGAACTTTAGGGACTAGGGAGCAGGTGCCCTAGTCTAGGGGCAGTTTTTCTTCCTTTTCTGCATTTCAGATACTCCAATATGCTCCTCTACAACTTCACTCAGTCCATCTCCTCAACCTGTAACCTACAATCATGAAAACTTGGTTTGGGGGTTGTGGTGTTTAGGAGCTTGCCTCAGTCAAGCCCTAGAAGGACACTTAAGTCTTCCAAACACCTTTGTCAGATAGAGAGAGTGTGCCCTTGTGAGGCAGAGGCCAAATCCAAATGAAATAATGATAGAGAACACAATGATATTTCACCTTGTAGTGAAGCTTTCATGGAGGAAGATGCTCTTCATGCCATGAAAGAATTGATGCTCAAATCTGCAAATATCAACACACAAAACACACAAGTCTGCTCTTGCAACACAATAGAAAGCCTTGAATCACCTTGAGAACACTTGAATATCACAATTGCCATGTAGTTGAAATCTAGTTTACAAATGAATGCCTACACATGCTTATATATGCATCTACAAGCATTCCCGCCAAGATATTAAAATTCAAACTTTACCGTGTTAGCAAAATAACCAAATAACGGTCATTAACTGACACCTAAAAATTGGGGCTACCCCAAAATAGGGCAGGACTTGGGCATGGGCGCCCAAGTCCTCCCCCCTATTTTGGGCAGGGTACAACTCAAGGGGTCCACCTAGGCCCTATTTGCCAAGGAACTTAGGTCTCATTCCATTGGGATGCCAAAATATGAACTAAAATGTCCTAAATGCACTTAAAAGACCTAGGAATTAAACCTTATGAGGGAAAAACCCCCAAGGGGACATTTTCTGATGTTACAGTAACCTTCATTGTTTATGGAATACATTTGAGCTATGTTTTGGAGTGTGGGGTTTTTCATTGTAAGGGTTTTCCCCAGGTATATCTTGTCTCTCTCTTCTTTTGTCTTACATTCTTGTGTATGTATTTGCTGCAATATCTCTGTTAGTGGGTTAACATTGTTGTAACTGTAAAGATTAAAATGAATTTGCACTCATCTCTCCTCATTAGATTAGTGTAGGAAGTAAATTCTGCACACCTAGCTTCCTTTTAGAAACAACGAAGAGGACATCAAGAAAGTGGGTCACCCCTTTTAGTAGGATAGGTCACCCTTTAGATCACATTTGAGTTGTAGCATCGCCCAAGGAGACTATGAAGTCAAAAGGGATGACCTAGAAAGACTGGGTTGGACATGCAAATTGAGGGCACATAGGGCTCTAAAAGGTCAATTGGATGATCATAGAAGATTGATGATGGAAAATCCCCTAGGGAAAATGAATTTTCCCTCTTGTTAAGTGGATTAGTTATGTCGTCAGGGCTAGCAAGTGATAGAAGTGATTTGTCAAATATGGGCAAGTGGTTAACAAGAAAGCGTGCAGGACATTAGAAGGATAGCTTAGAGTTTAGGGAGGCATAAACAAAGAGAAAAACAATAAAAAATGTGTCACAAAGAGAGAATCTACTGAGATGTCTATATATTTCATACTTACATGTACATGATTAGGACTATAGCTCATCATTGGCCTACCATGTAGGCATGTGCATCTTTTTCATACTTATAATTACAAGTGTTTTACATAGACTCGTCTTTAGATCCCATGGAGAGCATATATTGAATGACAAATTTACATGATGATATCTTCCATGATCTATTACTTTACATGAACCCATATTGTATCATTTGATATCTAAATATTTACTTTACATGCATGTTTGTGAGTGCTAAATAATTTGAGATGCATGATCATTCTAGGATTGACATACACTTTAAAGTGGAGGCAAAACATAATAATGAAATTATCATACCCATGTTGTTTCCCATTTAGTTTTGGGTGCATTTTAAAGAGAGTGCCTTGATACAAAGACATATTAACAAATGACATTATTTTGTAAAAAGTTGGATCCCTTTCCCTATGCTAGCTACCTATCCATTATGCATGTTCTTATATACTTACCACTTACTCTCATCCATATGTTTACACATCTTTGTACATTTTCCCTATTTGCTTATTTATTACAATTATGCATGCACATACTTCTATACACACATTACCCACTCTAATTTGGTCCCTTGCAGGTTCAAAAACAAGTTTGTGGTTGTGGGGATGTCCTCATAGTCATGCACTCATCCTTCCCAAATTCAAAGTTTTAGATTCATATTGGCCAACTCTTGATTATAGCCTTCCTACCTAGCATTGACTAAACAAAAATTTACATGATGTGTTGCTATGTCTTTGTATTTAAAGACATTTAATAAATCTATATTTGTATATCATTCACATTTTACACTGAGCACTAAAAGGAATCTTGATCTACATGAGCATTTCTTGGATCATATGCATGTTTGAAATGCACTATTTTCAATCTTGCGTACCTATTTTTGTTGGTTGACCTAGGAGAATGTGTCCCCGAGTAGCACAACAACAATCCTACTAAGACATTCTTATATACTGCTAGTCATCATATACCAAAAGAATCAAAAGGAACTAACACAAATTAGGTGAAGTGAAGAATAGAAGTTTTTAGATTTCACACTACAAGTCTGCAAGCCCAAGATAAATCCATGATCACAAACTTGTTCGTGATCCCCAAACTTAGCCTTGCATATAGCAAACATAAATTTTTAATTTTGACACAAACACTAGACTACCATCATTTGTTTCAAATATGAAAACCTCCAAAATTTTGTATCATTCTAAATTCGACATATTCTTCTAAAATCACTGTTATAATTATCTAAATTTATCATTCTCAATTATCATTAATTAGTATAGGTTATTATGGTCATGCTCTATGCATGTTATTAGATTAGCTTCCTTTACACTATTATATTTAATAAAGAAGTATATACATACTTGATTTGCCCTATATAGAAAAATACTATCTATATTAATTTATAAACTAAACTATTTCCAATATTTAAAAATAAAATAAAAATAAGCTATTTCCAATATTAAAAAATAAAATAAAAATCTGCAAATATATTAAAAAAACTTAAAATTATTGCAAAATAATGATAATACCTAGCAATGCAACCATAAAGAGAATGGAACGAATGGACGTTGATAATGTTGTGGGGGTATATTGAAGTACGCTGACCACAAATAGCTCTAATGGATGAAGACAAGAGAGCTAATTCATAATTGAAGTTGGATGAGTTTGACTTGCCACGGCTACGATTGCAGGATATGATGCAGAAAATAGCGATGGCGGTACTTTCTAGTACCCCACCCCTTTTTCATAATTATGGGAACTCATACCCCCTTTCAACTCGAGTCATTTTTCTGATGTTTAGTTGTTTGATGGTGGCTACCATTCAAACATGCCAAGTCTATGAGAGCCTATTTAGGTCATGCTTTCGAAATTAGGGGGACTAAGCATTCAAACCACTACAATAAATAACAATCATAACAAGATATTGGACAAATTTTAAATAGCTAAGAGGTATGTGTGATTAACTTTCAACATGGAAATGTGAGAGATTAAGAGAGTTGATAGGGTAATGATTTGTTTAAGAAGCATTAGTTTTCTCTTGTTAGTTGTTATTCTCTTTTGTTGGAGCCCTTGTTGGGTATTTTGTTTTTTGACCATTATTTGATTCAGTTTTGTTGTAAATAGAATTTCAAAAGGTTTGAGATTGAAAAACTAAGTTTTTTAATACCTCCCTCCTCTAGCATGGACCCACACTTAGACGTATTTGGTAGGTTTAGAATTTGGTGCCACAATATATGGGAAAAACCATATGGATGCTTGGCGGCATGATGCTATCACACATTATGCTTGTTGCACACTTTTGACCTCCATCTTACTCATATCCACCACAAAATCATGTCACTATGACATTAGAGCTTAGCAATGTCACTACTATGGTTGAGTCTTAACCCTTTCATGTGTCTTTACAACTTTAGGAGGCAAAATTATGCCACCAGCTCTAGATTCCTATGCACATAATGCTAGAGGGTCCCAAATCAAAACCAAACTTTTTGGCTTAAGCTTGGAAATATAATCTCCAACAATTTTTTCATATGCTTCATTTTCTAAGAATGCAACATAAAAAATCATAGCTATTTGTGAGATTAATACACACTTGACAATATTGACAAAAGTTGTCCAAGCTTTTGTTTGACAATAAACAAGTTTTCCAAGCCCACGAGCCCTCTCTTGTATAGGGACAAGCTCTTAAATAATAGTTGATGGTGTTCTATGTTGTCTTTCATTCATCCAATAGGTGGATTGCAACATTCCACCTTCTATGGATGACTTATGCAAGGTTGTCATGAATATGGATAATGATAAAGCTCGAGGTTGTGATGGCTTCTCCTATGAACTTTCTAAAGAGAATTTGGACATTGTTGGCAATGACTTTTTCAAGGTTTTTCTTTAAGCCTATCATACCAAGTCTTTAGGTTATCTCATCAACAAAGGGAACATAGAATTAATATTTAAAGCTAGAAATTTTGAGCTGATATATGCAATTGGGGACAAATTCCCTTGCTCAAAGTCTCCTACAAGATTATATTTGCTGAGTTTGCGGTCATACATATTTATAATTTGTTCCCACTCATTGCTTGACCTAAATAGTCTTGGTTTATCAAAAGTATCTACCTATTATGCAACATAACTAAGCCATGTGCTTTCTCTTGTTGCTTAATGAGATATGCAAATGGGACAACAAGGTAATCATGTACATCATAGTTCTCAAAATATGCATCATGAGAAGGAATAAAATGGGCCATAGGAGAGTCATTATAGGTAACTAAAAATGTTGAATTAACATGAGACGAAGATAAACCTATAAGATCCCCTAAGTAATGATCACAAGAGGTAGAAAGTGTGGATCATTATAAAAACACACTCTATGGTATGAGGTAATGTAATCTATGAAAACATGTAATAAATCATGGAATAATGTATATTAAATTTGACATGAGATGCTGCCACAATAGTTTGTCCCACTTATGGGACATCCTGATTTTTGTCTAAAACCACATATTTTTTAGAAAAAATAATGATTTTAAGCCTTGAGGGGTTCCATCTAAAGGGGTTTAATTGAAGGGGGTTAGATCAAACCCCTTTGGAAAGAACCGCCTAGTCTTAAATCAAACCCTTGATGGAGTCTCCTTTGCACCTAACAAAATGCTGACAAAAAACCAATTTTGCTTCACCTTTTAGGGGATCAAATGAAGTCATTTAGAAATTCTATTTTGTAAATATGTAGCCCTTAGTATAAGCTTTAAAAAAAAGTATGATTTTGAATATGTTTTATTTGATTATTATATTTATTATCTATTTTCTAGTAAACATAAGGTTTTCATCGAACATCAAGGTCTCTATTCCACACATGCAGAAAATAAAAAATAGAGATTTTTTTTTTAAAATATTTGCACACTAGATATTGATGTCCTTGTTTCTACAAAATAAGAAGTTAATTTGGATATATACAAAAAAACATATGTTGTATGGTATAAAACCTATGCCTGAATTATAATTAATCTCACTTCAAAAATTAATTAAAAAATTGCAACAAAAAATTATGAAAAAATATCCATTCACTAGATATTGGTGCCTACAAATCTATGTTTAAAAAATTATGATTTTATCCTTTTTATAAAAAGATTTATGTTGTATGGTATAAACGTCACTTTTTAAAAACGTTGTTAGCTAGAAAAAATATGTTACTAAAAGTTATATAAATAAATTCACAAATTATTTCTTAAAATTAAAAAAAATACATTTAGAATCTACACATGAAATCTCAAAAATCACTAGTTCACATCATTTTCAAATTCTTAATGGTTTAGTTGCTATAGGTGTCAAAAAGTAAAAATTTGGTTAAAAAATGTTGATTTCAATGTCCCACTTTGACCAAAAAGTGGGACACAGTAATGTCCCACATTGATATGAATCAAATAATTGACCTTGTTCTACCAACTAAAGTATTTCAAAAGGTATACTACTCCAATAACTTTCATTGTCTTCTTTTGCTTCTACATCATTATTGGAAGATCCTCTACCACCTTTATTTTTGTCTCTTGTAAATGTTTCATTTATTCCTCTCTTGTTTTGTCTATTCTAAAATTTGTTGTTCAACTTTTCTTCATCCTTTAGGGAAAACTAATGAATTTCATCAATAGATTAAATGGTTAACATGCTTAGCTTCTTTTCAATTGATCCTCTCAAACTATTGATATATCTAGTTGGTATTATTGTCAACTAATAATATTATTTTGTATAATCTTTCACATTTAGATCTTCCTATGTCAGGCTTTGCAACCTTTTCATCAAATCCAACTAATTACTTGCAAGAATGAATTTAGATTTCAACTTGTATACCATCCTATCCCATTTCTCAATATTCAACTTACCTTTCCTATTCCCTTCCAACTAAATTTCCTTCCACCAAATAGCAACATGACCTTTTAGCTTTGTCTTTGCAAACTTCACTCTTTCAAAGTATGTAATTTCTTCATACTCAAAATATTCTTCAAAATCAATAATCCAATCAATCAACTCCTCCAGATTCAATTTACCAAAATAATTAGGCAAATCAACTATTTTCTTACTAATTTTAGAAATAGCCTTCAACGTTCTTTCATCTATATCTTCTTCATCTAGTATGATATCATCAATTGGTCCATTTTTTGGTTCATCAGATCTTCACTTTCATCAAATCTAGGATTAAGTATACCTCTTCTTCTAGCCTTTTCTACCACATCTAATTGAATTTGAACATTAATCATGTTTAGCATTTCTTTAACTCTTTCTGCAATATGAAGTACAACTCAACCTCTATCCATCCTTCTAGGAGCCATTTTTAGGTCTAGAGTAGGTCATCTCATACTCAATGATTTGCTTATACCAAATTGACCCACTAGGAATCTCCTACCCAACACACATTTGTTGGAAGACTATGTATATCACTTAACTATAGATCTCAAAATTGGCTCTAATACCAACTAATATAGTCAAGGTTGGAGGGTCCAACTAAGGATGGTCAAACCTCACAACCAAGGTTAGACGGTCCAACTAAGGATGGTCAAACATTGTAGTCAAATATAATGCTTGAACACAACACATAATAGAATAACATATAATCTTATAATGAAGTGAACTTTTATTGATTCAAAACATAATAGATTCATGATATTGATACATGTTAGGAATCAACATTTTGATTATAATATAGATCTTAAAGACCTCAATGGCCCTAAGTTGTGATAAACCATCATCACTGTAAGTGTGGTAAGGATCAGTGGCCCTAAAACTAAATGATTTGATCATTATTTGGTCTTGGAATCTAGCACATCACCCTTGTGTAGCGTGTAGGCTTGCTAGTAATGTGTAGAATCAGCATCTTTGATGTACCTCAAGCTAGGAGTCTCCAAATTTAATGTGGTTCCATACACAACCCCTCTTAGGACCCATAGTGAAGTAGTTAACATTTGAAATTGGCACAAGGTTCAAATAGTTAGCACATCATTCAAACAAGTTACCATTATATAGTAAATAATTTAGCATTGGTTTATTTAATCTCTCAAGGCAAAGCTAACCCTTTAAAACTATGATGCCCACCCTATTTTTGGTGTCATTATAATTTATGTTATTAGTCCATCACACTCCTTAATGTTGACTGGACAATATGAGATTTTCTTGATTGAAACTAAATGGAAAGGCAATTGATTGGCTAGTCTCTCATGGTGTACTGGTAGGCAACACTGATAATTGCTGCAACATCACAGGATCGACTTCAGCCAACATTGATTCTGCATCAACATAGTAGGCGGTACTTCACTTCTTTCTCAGCCACGCCAAGCTGAAAGTTGGAGTTTTTGATTTCATTTGTATGACAGATTTGAGTCTATTTCTATTCAAATCGAAGCCTCCAAGAGAAACTTTGTTGGATCTCACAGCTTTCATCTTTCATTCATTTTTATTGATTTGCAGCATTTTGACTTGTGAATATTGTTCTCAGATAACAGTAGACTTCTAATGTAATGTGAAAACTACCATGATGGACTTCTTCAGAGATCGCAGAGCAAGCCTAAATCTCTTCTCCATTCTAATACCCAATTCATCAAAATGATGAGGAATTTATGAAGTTGGGCAAATTATAAAGATGATGGCCTTGTGGTTAACTTATTGCTGACAAATTATGGAGCAATGGGTAAAAGAGACCTTGATGTGGAAGTGAACTACAAGCTCATAGGGTTGGTTGTGTTGCATATAAACTTTACTCATCACAATATCTAAGCATATATCTTACCTAAAGACATATCTGTTGTCTATTTAAAGGATCTTTGGATCCCAAAATAATATACAGAGAAAATCTATTCAAAGCTCTAGAATTTCAACAATTGATATTAGAGCAAGGTTTTAGTGTAGAACACACTCTATTTAAATATCATCCATTTCAATGGTTAAACAGTCAATAGCTATTTTACACCTCATTCACCATAAAAAGTGGTAAATATTTGTCCTATTTTTATTGGCCAAAATTGACCTTTGACTGGTGAAGTGGATGATATTTAAGAATACCCCATTGATCATAGAGATCATTGCTAAATTTAAAAGGATGTGAGAATTTCATTTCCACACTAAATTATGTATTGGAGTGAGCAACATTAAGCTGTGTAGTTGTAGAATGGTGGGGAGTTGTTTTGAGGTAGTCTATGGGAATTGAGTGTAAGCATTTAGATTTTAGAAAAAGAAAAGATATTAAAAGCTTTCAAAGTTTAGTTGTATAATTAAGTTGTGAGAATCAATAGTGAAAGTTGATATTTGTTCTAAATTTAGACTTACTACGAATTTATAAAATGAGTCTCCTTTGAGAAAATATGTTTGTGAAGGTTCAAGTTTATACTTAATTTTGAGCAAGTGAAAGGGATTTCAAAGGAGGAAAATTATAGCATGTTAGACTAATTCCACGTTATGTGCAAAGGAAACTAAATCTCTAAAAATTTAGTAGTACTTTTTTTAATTAGTTCAAATTATCTTCAAAAGAAGCCAAGTTTTAGAAAAAACAAGTTACTATTTTTTTTTTGCTATCTTCATAAAGTTGATTGGTGCTAACAACTTTGGAGAATGACATCATCATATAAAAATTATTTTGCTCTTGTTAGACCTCACCTCAATCATTGATGTTGTTGGTGCCTGCATGAATATTCAGGTTTCAAGCAATTAATTTTGCAGGCACCTTCCAAAAAAATCCAAAAAGTTCTAAGGTAGGGTTTTTGTCACCCTGATATTCTTGTGAGGGGTCATATTTCATATATGACCTGATCTTCCGCCCGGGGGGTGATGTTTCAAATATCAATCATCTTGTGAAGATCACCCCGGTGCTGCTGCAGGGTTTCAATATGACCCGATATTACGAGGGGGGGTCATGTTTCAAATGTCAGGTGATCTTAGTTATTATCACCCCTATGTTGTTTTATCACCTCATGTTCGCTTGATCACCCCGAGGTGCAGACATCAATTTTACATAGGGGTCGATATCTGCCTGTCTAGCAACCTAATTTTCTTGCGAGGGGTGATATTCCAAACATCAGTCATCTTTTGAATATCACCCTATTTTGTCGATATGATGGTGACATCATCAAGATCTGGTGGGGTGCATCATGTGGTCTTCAGCATGATATTATCAGCAGCTATGATGAGGGCCCCGTTGATCGCCTATGAGGACATGAGCAAGTACAGGTGGATCATCAGTGAGGTATTTGGTTTGAATATGATGAGGAGGATTTTTCTCCGATGCATCAGGTTGCACCGATGAGGTTGGTCATCGGGGTGATGTTTTCCGCAAGGTGATATTTCATACAGGGTGATATGAAATATCGTGGTGATATTACATGTCAGGTGATCATGCAGGTGGATCATCAGTGGGGGAAGCAATATCGGTGCAGATGAGGAGTGTTTTTCTGACGGCATGAGCTATCATGATGGGGTCTAAACTGGCGTCGTCAGGAGCAAAATCACCGACTATTGTCTTTCGGTGTGGTCATGCTTATAAAGTATTGAGGAGGTCACTGCGGGGTGAATGTGGGATAATTAGTTCCCACATGATTTGAAAAGTCAAGTCATGATTTTTGGCTGGAAAATTTCAAAGCGCACAGTCTACTGCATTTCCCAACGTCGCGGGTTGGTATGCCTTTAATGGTGGATGTTACAGGGTATGGGCGAAGCCATGGACGGATCAAGTACCCGATTGAAGTTGAAAATCCCCAGGCGGCGGCACAGGGCTCAAGTTCAACCACCCTGTCTCCTCCTTTACCTGCTGCATTCAATGTTGAGCATCATTTTCTCATGATGCACTGTATCTGGCAAATTTTGGATTGCCATGTGATTAATGTTGAGTACACCTTCCTTGTTGTATATAGCAGATGGTGTTACTCATTTGTTGTGGTTGAAGACCTGGGCATTTTTGTGTGAATAGCGAAAAACAGGGCATTTCCTTGTTGTTTTATCTCATTCTGGAGTTTATGAGTTGCATTATGAATGTACATTGCAGTTATCTTCAGTTTCATTGTTGTTTTATATGAGAAATGCTTTTATGCATGTGTTTAGCTGCTTGTCTCCATGTGTTGCATGCTTTTCCTTCTTTTGAATCTAGCTGCTAAGGGTTTCTCGGGTTCTAGGGTATGGATTTCTGTATCACATGCTTCATCTCTAACTTCCATTCAAGGAGTGGATTAAATTGTTTTAGGTGAAGTATGGAGAAGGTTGTATGTCAGCTGGGATATATGTAAGTAGAGGCAGCTAAATACTTATTCTTGGGTGATGTTTGTAAGGCAAGCATCAATCTAACCTCTTGAAACTTGAATCCAAAGTGCAATCCATTCTCTTGTATACATCTAGTTGACTCCTTGCCCTGAGATAGGCACCAGTCTGCTCTTGGGTTAGTAGTTATGATCCAAAACCCCTTGTCTTGCATCCAAAACATATAATCCATCTTTTCATAGCTTCCATCCTGTTAGTCTGTAGGAGTAGGATTAGGATCCCTGCATACTCTCATCCACAACTAGATAAATATGTCCAAGAATGTTGCCAACCTTGTGATGTATCGTGCACATCTTGGTCCACACATAAGAGTATTCTGTCTGTTGTTGTCAACCTAAATCTTTCTGTCATTGGGCTAGTCAATGTTACATCTTTAGCTATAGGGATACCCCCCTTGGTGCGGTAGAACCAGAAGTGAAGGGGAGGCAGCTCACGCAACCTCCTGTATTAGTTGGCTGAATCTACCTGTGCATTGGAACTGGCAAACCCTCTGCTGACTCAGAAGAAAAACCAATAAATGGAACTACAAAAAAACATCCTACAGATGGTCGCCTACAAGAAGAATTTGACAAGAAATCATGCCAAGCACTAGCCTTGAAAAACTTGTCTATTAATGGTACATTGATAGAGAATATGTAGAATGAAACTACATCAAAGGAACCCTGAGACACAATCACCAAAAATCACCAACATCTTCAAGCACAATAATGACGTGAGAGCACACATGCTCCAAATGTAGATGTATATATAATGTAAGAAAATATGAATCAATAATATGCATCTCTCAAAGCTCAAGGGTATTTTAAATTGTCTCATTAATGTAAGTGAGACTATCATTGATAACGATCCCATCTCCATAACTCTTAATAGTTTGGTAAAGTCATTTGAGAATTTAAAGACTGCTCACATTGAGTGGAAAATTAGCAACCTTAAAATTTAATGCTTCGGAAGGTCTACTATAGCAACATGAAGAAATGCTTAGTAGATATGATGAAGTTGAATCAATAAATGCTTTTACCTCTAAGTTTGAGGAAAAGAAGCCTCAATGGCAAAGACATCTTGTCATGGATAATGATGAGTACAAGAAAGGAAAGATTTTCTATTATTGCAATCATGCTAGTCATTTTGAGTGCCAATGTTTCAAGAAGTAAAAAAGATATTAACAAAGGTAAACAAGGAGGTATGATGGTTGATGTGGATATTAAAGATGATGATGAAATCCACATATTGTTTTCAACATATGCTTCCAAATATGTCAAAAACAATGATGTCTGGATCATTAATTTGGTTGCTACTCTTCATATGATTAGTAATATTGACAACTTGAGAAATTTAACAAAGCATTCAAGAGACAATTATCTAAAGAAGTTTCATTGATTAGTTTTGAAGCAAGTTGTAAGATATCTTCAAGGAGTACAAAAATTTAGGTTGGAATATTTTAAGAATATAGATTCCAAATTTGTTTGTTTTATAGATTCAAATTAGGCACATTGCATAGAGGCTAGGAAATCAATCTTTGGTTATTGCTTCAATCTTGAATCCACCATTGTATCATGGAGTTGTAGGAAGCAACCTAATGTTGCATAATCATCCACTAAAGTAGAGTACAAGATAGTTGTTGTAACAACATGTGAATCGATATGGCTCAAACAACTTCTTGAGGATGTTCAACACCCACAACCTAATCCCATGATTATGTATTGTGATAATCAAAGTGTGTTGAATATGTCCAAGAATCTAGTGTTCCATGATCACACACAACATATTGAAGTACATCATCACTTCATTCCTGAGCATGTCCTCAATTACAAAATTGAGCTAGTTTATACACCTACGAATGAGCAACTTGTAGATGTATTCACCAAGACTTTGAGTACAGATAAATCTGTATACTTTTAAGAAAGCATTGGTGATAAATTTTTTTCATTTGTATAGGGATAGCAAATAATCCTATTTGTTTTTGTGTGATGACATAATTTTATGGGGGGGTGTTGGAAATATAAGCTCTACTTATTTCAATCCCTAAGCATCTATTATGTAGGGACGCATCTATCTGTAAATATTGCCTATTTAAAGGATCTTTAGATTACTAAATAATATATAGAGCAAATCTATCCAAAGCTCTCCAATTTGAAGTGTTGTGTGGTGGATTTGTTGAGCTTTAAAGAAAAGGAAATTTCTATTGTTTTAAAAATAAAATAAGTTATCATCTTCCATGATGTTTAGTTAGTTAATATTTATCAGATTCACATTTTCATATTTTTGAGATGAGTTATTTAGGCCATTTAGGATCTTTTTTACAAAGGCTACTTGCTCTTAGCTCTCTTAGACTAAAGCTAAGGACAATTTTAATTTGAGCAATCAATATTATGAATCTTTTCAACAGATATTAGATGTTGTGCCTTCACATATGCAACACAAAATAGTAGTGCAAAGTAACCATCCTTGGTGGAAAGATTGGAAATCGTATGTTGAATCCACATTACACAACTACACCCCAACAAATGGTATAAATGGCTCTCTACTCAATTTCTAATGGTATAAAACTAAAATGAGAGATGGTCTCTTTATTCATCTCCACAAGCTTGGAGTAAGAGGTTTATGTCTATTTGGAATGTCACTCTTAGTCCCAAGCTAACCCACTTTGCCTAGGGTATTCTCTACCAAGGCTTGCCTATGGGAAAAAGCCTAGTCCACTTACAATTATTGAGCCTCAAATGCCAAGTGCCATTTCTATAGATAGATGAAGATCATCAAGTGTTTATTAAGTGTCCTTTAGGTATTCTTTGTAATAATATAAATCGCATACCTTACAACTTCTTTTACTATGTTTTTCACTTATGTGTTTCATTTATCATGTATTTTTACCCCTTATTTAGACCTTGTTAACACTTTGTCTAGTCTTATGCATCTTATCTATCCTTATGTGTTTTTTGTTTCCCCTTTGTATGTGTTTATATCCTTGTGTAATCCCTCCTTATCCTTATCCAACCCACGTTTATCCTTATCCCACCTAACATTTAATTTGGTGTCTCCCCTTTCATGTGTTTAAAACCCTTGTTTCCACCTTGTTTGCCTTATATCTTGATCCCTAATGATTAAATTGATGAGAGATCAACTCCTATGTTTATCCCCTTTTCCTTCCTATAAGGTTTGAGAGATCTGGCATTATATGTCAATTATGCCCTTCTTTGAAGAACCCTCTTATTTACCTATGCCCCTTGACTAGCGAGGCTAGTTTTGGTGATATTTTCCATCAAAATTAATAGGTAATTCATTAATGACATACCCACCCTATTTTTCATGTCTATGTTCCCTAGAGTCCTCCTAGAACTTATAAACAGATGCCCTATTCATGCTATTTCACACATCCTTGCAATCCATTTCCACAATTGCTTACACTTTCAAGTAGTGGATTGATTATGCAAGTTCTCTCTTGTAGGTGCTCTTAGAGGAGATTCTCCTAAAGCTTTTTTAATTGGAGTTTATACTTTTGAAAATTATTTTCTCTTTGTTCTTATCCCTCTTGTGGCTCTCTCTTTTCCCTTGCCCCTAGATGTCCATCCATTTTCTCCCTCTACCAAGCCATTATAATTGCCATTTGCATGTCCAATTCTTCATATGCTCTTGTCACTGCTCCCTCGTGCCATCCCTTTGCATCTAGACCCTTCTCCATGTCCATTTAATCAACCCCTAGTCATTATCCATTATTCTACACCTCTTAGGGTTAGCCTTTACACTCTAGGATTTTAGTGTTTTCCACCATTATTGTCCATTGTAGCCACTTGTTTCCATATCCTGCATTTTCATATATCATTTTTAGACTTTTCCATGTGGAGCTTCATTGGAATAACCCACAAGGGGGTTGACTAAGGAAGGTTCCCCTTTAATGCTTTCTTTCTAAGGGTTTTTCTATTTTGCAAGTTGATGAAGGGGGTAAATCATAAAACACAACAACAAAAAATGCACACAGAAAATAGAATGTTCTTTTATTGATTCGGACAACCCATTACATTACAGAAGCTCAAATACAATTAGAGGATGAATACTCCACAAGCTACAACACATTACAACTTCCTATCACAAGACTTTGGAATCTTCAACCTTTTGTAACCCCAAATCAGCTAGGGTTTCTATTTTACTACTTTTTCTTGACTCTACACTTTCCCCCTTATCTCTACTACTGCCCAGGGTTCCCAAAAATAGTTATAAATAGCCCTTTTGGTGGCCAACAGCTAAATTTCAAAATTTGCATCTCCCTCCAAAAATAGGTCAACTTCGGGGAAGCATAACTTTTGATCTGGGTGTTCGATTGACGAACCGTTTGAAGAGATAGAAAGCTCGCAAAGTGAACTACCATGCTGGAAATTGTAAATGGATTTCTATAAAATTTTCAGGATGTTATGGGATGTTTTAGTCCCTCATACCTGATTTCAAAACTTTGCAGGGTACCTCACAAAATTGAAACTTTAATATCTTGAAATCCAGACATGATATTGAGATGAAACTTATCAAGAATGCTTATTTGACTATTCTGAAGCTTTGGGGAAAATTTTAGGCTAAACCGCTTCTCTGATAAAGACTTTCTAAAATAGTTAATTTTGGTATATTTTGGTATCCTTAGCCCTGTTGGAAACTTTGAAGGTTTTGAATCATTATTCAAGAAAATGGGTATCCAAAAACACAAATTTTGAAAAGAAATGAAAACAAAGTCATCAATTTTGAATCACATTGTTTTTGGGTGATGCAAGATTGCCCTTACACCTCTGGATGCTCCTGCATCACAGGTGATTTGGTGTGGATTTGTGTGAAGTGATAGTGAATCTTAGGACCCCATAAAGCTTATAATACATATTCAAGTAATTATGTGATAGTTCCATCTTTTCTCCTTCTTTAGATGACCTTGCTACCTAAATTATGCCTTTATTGGAGGATTGATCATGATATTTCTAGACTTTCCTAGAAACTATCCTCTATCATTCTCAACTCAAAGAATCTTTTACTTAATTGGTGGAATTAGAAATACTTGATGAGAATAGACTTATATATGCCTATTACCAAATACAAGAAAAAAGGTGTCAAAAGGCTTGGAATGATAAAAATATCAAGAACGAATCCTTCCAGATTGGATATACAATTCTATTATACAACATCGAGTTTAAAAAGCTAGGAAAATTAAAGATGTGTTGGCTTGGGCCCTACAAATTTAATGAAAATTTGTTATTAGGAGCTATAAAGTTAATGACTCTATAGAACACATTATTGGATGGATATGTTAATGGAACAAGATTGAAACCTTATTATGTAGGAGATTGAAGGATGGAATTAATCTAAATCAAGTATGGGTACATATAGAGTAACCTAAATCATATGTGACATAATTTTATAAAAGGTGTACACTACTTTAGTTGATTCATTTCCGAATGGTTGTTGACCCATCCAATCAAAATCAGAGCGAAATGGTAAAAATGGAGGGAACACAAGGTAGATAGAAGCATTAATTTTTAAACATGTTGTTGGAAGTCAATATAAGGGTGTAGGTTTAGCAAAGTAAACACTCAAATATTTTTTCACTAAAGTTGAGCTAAGTTATGAACTAAAGAGTAGAGTTGTGGAGTTAGCTACAACATTGGAGTGTGCAAATTGATGAACTCAAAGGTGAATTATTAAAATTGGTTAAGAGTTGTGGTGAGTTGGAGCTATGACTTAACAAAAAAGAAGTAGGGCATGTGTAACACAAGAATAGGGGAACAAATGGTGATAGAGTTAAAAGAAACACAAGAATGGTAGAGCCTACTTTGGTGCAAGCCAAAGATAACCCTAGACTAAAATGTAAAAAGTATCCCTAGAAGGCATTGGAGGTTGACAAAGATGGATCCTTCTTTAACATACTAGCATACATCCTATATGTAGAGGGTATCTACAAATACATTCACACCATGATCATGGAAATGGATCACACATAACTTGAGAAGGAGCAGTTAACCCTCAACACCATAAATCCAAATATAGGGGTACATGAGTATATATCCATACAAGAATTGGATAACTTAAGCTAGATATATGGGAGGAATTCCCAAAAATTTCTAGAGAATATGCAAGGATAAGGTTGGTGTTGAGAAGCATCCCTTCAAATTTCATGTATCTAGATAATTCCTACTAGATCATGAAGGAAGCAATAAAGGCAACAACTAGACTATGGGATAAGGGTGAGATTCAAACAAAGTAGAAGGCAAAAACAAAAAGGTGATTCAGTTAACTTGAGCCACTTTTGATGGTCAAAATATGATAGTTGTAGACATCATCAACCCTATCATGTGGTATGCTACAGAAGGGGTAGCATATAAAATTTACTATACGAATAAGGATAAGTTAGCTACAAACACTATAAAATGACCACATATGAGATGGTGGTCAACAACAAGGAGTTTGATCTATGTGAGGTCCTTCAGGAGAAACTACTAGAGAACCTTGACAAGATAATAAGGATCTAATACACATTCTTGTATGGTTCTATAATCATTTATCTTCCATTTTACTTCATGAGGGCATTGCCAAGGACTCCTAGATATAGTTGGGGCAACACTAGACCAATAGGTAGCCAAATCATGGCACACATAAGGTCCTTTCAACAAGTAGAAGACTATAAGAAGGCCTATGATGAGTTATTTATAAAGTTTCAAACACAAATTCAAGCAAGAAAGAGGATCTCCTTTGACATAGTTTGAAAATACCATAACGATATAACCTTCATAGTGGATACAAATTTTGCTTATGTGGAATCCATAGAACCTAGGGCATCATAGGTACCTAGGTTACCATATGAGGTCTCTAACAACCTAATTGATGCCAATGCCCAAGCCATATTGGTTCTACCAAAATATCCTAAGGTAGAAAAGTTTGAAACATATAATGAGTTCTATGTGAAGAGGACTTAATAGGAGATGCAAGAAAAACTCCAAAAGAAGAGGAGAATGCAACAAAATAAACTTCTATAGAATATGACCCTATTCCTCTAATTAACACATTAATTTCTAACTCTCCACCTACCATAGAAAAGAAAAGACAAAAAAAGGAAGTGTAGGGGTTAGATAAGATAAAAACTAGCTCCCCAAATCAGAGATTCAAAGACACATCAGCCTTTGTAGAGGCATAACTAGCAAAAGAATTCCCCACGGTATGTGGTGAAAATAAAATTATCTACCACCACTACATGAGGAGAAACAAGGTGAAGAATAATCAAATTCACCTACTAAGGCTGCAACTAAAGCACTACTTGAAATGAGTATGGAGAAGAAAAAGGCAGAAGCTAGCCCATCATAGTGAAAAGTTGGGCAAAAGAAAAAGACTAAATAAACATTAATGCAACTATCCAAGGAAGGGAAGAGGAAGAATAAATTCAAGATGACCAAGAAAATGAAACTAGATATACCACAACAAGTTACAAGAATCCAATTAGGTAAAGTAAAAAAAGAGGAATAATAAGTAATCAAAAAGAAGAAACTTGAAATACCCACTGCACCACCAAAAGATACAAAAATCCAAGCGGAGAAGGAGAAGGATAAAGTAATGAACACAAGAATTCTTTATAGAACATTGTTTACAAAAGGGAAACCATTGGAAGTAGCATAAACATACACGACAACCTCTACACCAAATAAGGAAGTTATTCTTAGAGCTATGCTTGACTATATTTCTAGCATTCGTAACCCAATAGTCGAGATAGAAGACTTCCCAAAAGAGTTAATAAAAGCAATTAGAAAAAAAAAGATAAGAAGCAACCCCAATAGAGGAGATCATTAGAAAGAATGTTTAGAATATCTTGCTCAAGAACTCAACTTATCACCAAATAGTAGAACGCAATTAGAAACCTACAAAGTATAGAGTTAAGGTGTAAACAAATAGTTGATACCTTGCTATCACAAATAGAGGAGGCCAAATAAGGAATAAAGGATGAGACAATTGAGGCAACCATAAAGGCCATTGATAATTAATTAGGAGAAAAGTATATAGTAGAAGAGGAGATATTATGGAAATAGAAGGAAAAAATGCAACAAAAGGTATAGCAATACTCAAATACACGTAAATTAAAACCCCTTTTCTAATGATACGATACTCAAATACATGTAAAGTAATAGATAATGATGATGTATGCAAACATGCAGATTCTATTCTTATATGCTCTTGGAATTAAATGATAATGCAATTGGAGTTTGAATGTTTTATGCTAACCCATGACAACATTTGATATTCATAATGACCTAGGAGATGCCTATGATACAAGCGTTTAGTCACTCAAATAAATCTTTTTAGGGTGTAGGAGAATGAGCTAATCATTAGATTCTAAAAGGGTCGGCTTAAAGTAGGAGATTTTGAATGTTGAAATTGGGTCAGACTAGACAATAATGTGGCCTAATCAAATAGACAGGGTCACACTTATAATGTAATCCTAGGTAAGGGAATGCTATAAGGAGTGATCAATCTTTACCATTAGAAACTAGAGTTGCAATTAGATAATAAATATAAGACCAAAGACTAATTACAATACCAAATAGATTAAATTAAAAATTATAAACATATATTTACAATATTTATATAAAAAAGATGAAACAAAAATATAAAAATATAAAGTATACACTTTTATCCTTTATAATTTATTACCCTAAAGACATTCATATTATATAATAAGCCATACTCTTGGTGTCATTACAATTTACGTTACTATCCATCCTACTACTTATTTGGACAAATTGAAATCTCTAGTTGGGCCTGGCTGGTCCCCTACAGTGTAACGGTAGAAAACAATTATTATCTGTTGCAACTCCCTGGGTTCGACTCTAGCTGTGGGAACCACAAGGCAGAAGCATGAAAGGCGGTACTCTCTAGTACCCCGAATTTTTCCTCTGTATGATAGATCTGAAGCTGAAAGTTGGAGCTTTTGATTTCGTTTGTATGATAGATCTGAGGGTATTTCGATTCCACTGTAATCCTCCAAAACGTATGCTGGGTAAACTTGTAATGGCCATCTTATGAGCTCGCAGAGGAAGCACAAATCCCTCCTCCATTCTAATACCCAATTCATCAAACGACGAGAAATTTATGAAGCGAGCTCGGCATTATAAAGATGAGGCCCTGTATCAATTTATCCATGGGTTCAATTTACTGCTAGTTTTACTCATTTTCACAAGATTGGGATTTTGGATGTGTGTTCACATATGTAATACAGTTGTGTAGTCCAACCATCTTTAGTGGAAAGGTTACAAATGGTGTGTTGAAACCCTATTTCACAACTACACTGTAGTAAAGGGTATGAGTGTCTCTCTTCTCACTTCTTGATGGTACAAAAGTTAGATGAGAGAGGGTAGCTTTATTCATTTTCACAAGTTTGGAGCAAGAGCTTCAAGGCTATCAAGTACATCATTCTCAACCCTGTGCTTGCCCACTTTGTCTAATGTATTATCTACCAAGCCTTACATGCAGGGAAACACCAAGTCCACTAAGAGTATTGAGCCTGAATGGTCGGATGTCCTTTCTATGGATAGATGAAGATCATCACGCATTTGTTAAGTGTCCTTTAGGTATTATTTTATCCGTGGTCTAACAAGAATGATGTGCAATCGATCCGAAGCAAGATTGATATGAAAGAAAATGACCTCCTCCTTCCGGTCAGTCGTTACTTTGAGGATAATGCAACTAATTGTATCTTGCATGATGCCATTAGAACATTTTAAAGCAACTCCAAAAAGTGCATATTGATCTTGTTGTAAGTGATCATCAAATAAAAATTCTTTAGTACATACAATGAAGTGGCATCCATGAACATGAGCTCTGGTATTTGATCATTATATTTAGATGTGATCTTTTTAGCCTTGATGTTTACCATTAATCTATCATAAAATTACCCTAGGATCTTCTGACATGTGTCAAGTGCAATTTAGGCTATTGAGAGTTTTTTTTAACTCGAAGGGATTTAAATTAGAATTTAAAGGGCCTATGAAGTACCTCACCAACTAGCCGTTCATTTCCATTATATGTAGTTTTCTAGAGGTACAATATAAAATTTTAATATATTTGGCTTGTGCATTGAGGGAAAGAACATTAGGGGTCTTCCTAAATCTTGGACATTAGTCATAGAATGCATGTTTTCTATAATTAGTTGGTAAATCAAGCTAAATAAACTAAAATTAGTGCCTATCATTTTAATAATGTTAATCCTATGAAGTGGGATCATGTAACATGCCAACTCATATTATTCGGAATTACACACAATTACTAAGGGCATGTCCCCATGTGGCTGCTTAGCTTATTTTGGGTAGCAGCCACTGCTCAATTTTTTTAGGAGATATTTGTGGAGCTAGTGACCCCATGAATATTTTATTTTTTTGCTTATCTTAAGCAATTATCTTAATTTGTAATTTTTATTATATAAAAAATAAAAATTAATCATCTTAATTTAGAAGAAAATTAAAAAAAAAAAGAGGGAAGGACATATATGCAGCCACATGACATATTTTTCATTATGCAGTGGCTGCTTATTTCCAACCCCCCTTTTTGCCACGGCGTATTTGCAGTTCCTAAACTGCTCCACAAAAATGGGGAAAGATTTTATATTATCCTTTTCCCATAACTGTAAATTTCCATGGGGCCACTCCAACTGCTTAAATTTAAGCAGAAAAACAACTTAAGCAGCCCCATGGAGACATGGGGTAAGAAAGTAAAAGAGCATGATAAACATGAGAGAATTTTTTTTTATCATTTGCAAAATTACAAAGAAATTAAACCATATCTTTTCTGAATATTTTTCAAACTTGAAATACAATATATTCAAGAGGATGATGTTTATGAAAAACTTATTGGTTGATTATCACCTCCCTACTACTTAATCATGCTTTCTTTATATTTCATGTTTTATTTTGTCTCTACTTTGATTGGATTTTATGATCTTTTCTCAAGTTCTTAGTGAGAATTTGGATGATGCAAAGCCACCTTTAATGGCTCATGTTCACACAAATGGCCATGGACATTCCTTTTTGGCTCATGTTTCCTTTCTTCTTTGTTTTTATGTTTCCTCCCTATGGATTTGGAATGATGCAGAGCCATGGAGTATTTTTCAAAAATGCTTTCATCATGTTGACCAAAAACATAGCTTCTTTTGCTTTTTAGTTTTATGCTTTGAATTTTTTTGTTGAGCCACAATTGTTGTGCTCTTCCTCTTTATCACATATTTCTTTTCTCTTTCAATTGCTTATATTGGCCTTTTGCTTGCACCTCATTTATTGTGCTTCTCCTTCTTATGATTCTTGAACTTATTGCATGATATCCTTTGGTTTTTCAATTATGCTTTGTTTGTTGCCTATTGTTATTTTTATACCTTCTCCTTTACACTTATGACACTTTCCAATTCTCATGCACTGCTTGGTTATTTTCCCCATATGGAGGCATTCCTTGATGACATCTTTACTCCCCTTTTAAAGAAAATACACTGATACATATTCTACCATGCTTTTACATGATGTTTTCCACAATTACTACATTATTTGTTATCATTTATTAGGCCTAAATTTATCATCACATTACTCTTAGCCCATTTGTACTTTCTTTCCCTACAAGTATTAAACAATGAATAATAAATTAAACCTAAAATAATTAATGAGCAAAGAAAAATATTCAAATGAAAGAGAAAAATAAAGGTGCTTATTTATTTTAATGTGATTTGCTAATTTTTCTTTGCGATCATTGATACATTGTGACTAATGTGATGGAACCTAGATTTGATGATGTAATGATACTTAGACTACAAAGGGAAACTGATGTGAAGTTTTATTTCATCTTGAATGAATATTTGTTCATGATTTGGCCTTGTTGGTGTGATTGCATCCTTCTTGCATAGATAGGCCCTCTACTCATGTTGACCTACAAGTCATATTTGTTTAAATCTATACATGTGTTTGAAATAGGATGTTGTGCTACAAAGCATAGTTGGGCCTACTCTGTTCAAAGAAATATTTGTCAACTTCCTTGATAACAAGTCAAACACCTTTTTTAATGATACAATATTCAAATACACATGTACAGCAATAGATAATGATGACGTATGCTAATACGCAGATTCTATTCTTAGATGTTCTTGGAATAAAATGATAATGCAATTGGAGTGTGAATGTTTTATGCTAACCCATGATAACATTTGATATTCATAATGACCTAGGAGATGCCTATGATATAAGCTTTTAGTCGCTCAAATTAGTCTTTTTAGCATGTAGGAGAATAAGCTAATCACTAGATTCTAAAAGGGTTAGCTAAAAGTAGGAGATTTTGAATGTTGAAATTGGGTCGGACTAGACGATGATGTGGCCCAATCAAATGGACAAGGTCACACTTATAATATAGTCCTAGCTAAAGGAATGGTATAAAGAGAATATAATATTCATGTGGCTGGTTCTCTACGGTGTAATGGTAGGAAACAATTCTTATCTGCTGCAACTGCCTGGGTTCGACTCCAGCCGTGTCAAGGAGAAAACAGAAGCATAAAGGCGGTACTCTCTAGTACCCCATTCTTTTTCTCAGCCGTGCCAAGCTGAAAGTTGGAGTTTTTTATTTCGTTTGTATGATAGATCTGAGGCTATTTCGATTCCACTGTAATCCTCCAAAACATATGGTGGGTATTCCCATCCCTTTCGTCTTCCTTCATTTCACTGATCTGGAGCATTTCGACTGGCGGCTGCTGTTCTCAAATAGAAGTAAACTTGTAATGCCCATCTTATGGGGTCGCAGAGCATGCACAAACCCCTCCTCCATTCTAATACCCAATTCATCAAACGATCAGAAATTTATGAAGCGAGTTCGGCCTTATAGAGATGATGCCCTGTATCAATTTATCCATGGGTTCAATTTACTGCTAGTTTTACTCATTTTCCCAAGATTGGAGCAAGAGCTTAAGGCTATCAGGTACATCATTCTCAAGCTCATGTTTGCCCATGCTTGCCCATTTTGCCTAATGTATTATCTACCAAGGCTTGCATGTGGGAAAAATGCCAGGTCCACTTACGAGTATTGATCCTTAAGGGCCAAATGTCCTTTCTATGAATAAACAAAGATCATCAAGCATTTGTTAAGTGTCTTTTAGGTATTATTCTATTCACGGTTTAACAAGAATGGTGTGAAATTGATCTGAAGCAAGACTGATATGAAAGAGAATGACCTCCTCCTTTCAGTCAATCGTTACTTTGAAGATAATGCAACCAATTGTGTCTTGTATGATGCCATTAGAACATTTTAAAGCAACTCCAAAATGTGCATATTGATCTTGTTGTAAGTGATGATTAAATAAAAATTCTTCAGTACATACAATGAAGTGGCATCCATGATCAACCATAATTCTTTTGATATGTCGACAAAATATAGCTCCCATGATACAAAGTAACCCATGGTATCCATTGTTAGGTATTTCATCGTGAGAAAATGTTATGGATAAAAATGAAGATGCATTATATTACTCATTGATAACCCCAATAAAATCCTCATAAGATTTTGATAGTGTGTCCAATATGTCTTCATTTGTTTTTTCGTTTCCACATGACTAGAATAACCATGTTGTGGAAAAGGATTGATGTATATTTAGAGATTTTTCTTGGGAAGAGCAACAAATTTGTTACCACCATTGTTTATTACTTCTAGATGAATTAAATTATTATCAATCAAATCTAGTATCTTATGCTTTAAACCCAAACATATATGTGTATCATGACCATTAACTTTGGTGTTCACAAAAATATTTTGAGACAAAACCTTTAGGCACATAAGTTGAGATATCTAATGGTCTAATATATGGGAGTGTAATGTGAAGAAATAAAATATGTTTTACTTAAATCTAAGCTAATTAAATAAATGCAAACAATAAGCATATAATTAACTTAGATTTAATTAGGTAGTTGGGTCAATAAATGGATAATAAATGTGATAATTAAATAGGAGGATAGATGCACTTAGATCTGGGAATAATGATGATGAATTAATGTTGATGTTGCATATAATTTAGTTGCCAAGGTACAAAAATTAACGCTCACAATTTGGTGAATGTATTGAGCTCTATGCACTTTCAACAATCTTTATAGGTTGAATTCAAGTCCCTGGGGATTGAACTTGAGCATTGTGGGAATGATCTTATAAAAATTTGCAATAGAGATACCTTTGCCTTTGCCTTCTCTATGTCTAAATTTGTCAAGGCAACATTTACAAATAACTTAGGGGAGATTGTTGGATTGCTAGGGTCAAGTTCTCCTAGGTTAACCCCCCATACAAACCAATTTTACAATTCTAAGTTAATGATTGAAGACAAAATTCTTAGACTTGCAAACAACCTATATGATTCTGATGGAAACTAAGATTTGTTATCCCTTAAAATAAAATGTGCTCTAGTGCTTTCTCCTTGTAGTATTACATGGTTTTCTGATATGTTTTATTTGCATAAATGAATACTTTAAATAACAAGATAACTTGATAATTTGCAAAAACATGTGTCAAATTAGCTCATTACGACTATTAGAAAAGGGCATAAGTTTTAGAATTAGAATTTTTTTTTTTTTGGGATCAATCAAGATACACTTAAGATTGACCCAAGACAAAAAGGTGCTAGTTTTAAGGCAATGAATGAATGTGCAGACATGGATGAGAATGTGCATAAATAAGGATGGGATAAGGTTGAATGCATGGAAATGGGTGTAAATGAATATGAAACAAATAGGGATAAACATTAAGTCATGAGCCAAACTTAGCTCAAGAGTGTGCCACTTCTCTATATGTAATTATATTAAGACATTCCATCAAAATGGGCCCAAAATGAAATGGTAGTTAGCATGGGTATTCAAATTTCACCATTACACAAACACATTTGCCCCTAATTTTTTTTGTAGCACGATATCAAGGGATCATGAAGCCCTGTAAATTTTCTTTCCATTTCGGATTAATAACAATTGTATTTAGAGTTTCTTGTCCATTATTTTAACATGATTTATGTTGGACTTAGAATCTTGCTTGTGGAAGGAACCATTACTACCCTTTTTGAAATTATTTTTAATGATATGTAGAGAGATAAGATAATGAAGATGGAGCATTAGATGAACCATAGCTTAGAAGATTAGCATCCAATAATTTGAGCTCATAGTTTCTAATGTTTTCTCACAAATTTGAAAATGTTACATATTCATTTTCATTGAATATGACCTCATTTCTAATCATTGGAAGTAAGATATTAATGAATATTCCTTGTAATTCAAAATTTGGTGACTAATTATTCATCTTTTCATGCAATATTTAGAATCATAAGACATCATCATTAATACTTTCATTTGGTCCTTACCTACATTGTATTAATTTTGCAAATGTAACTATTAGACCAAAATGCACTTGAAAATGTCGATAAAAGAATTTGCTAATAAGGCATATGAACAATAGATTTATGTGGCAATGAGAAGAACAAATCAAGAGCATAATACTTTAGTTTACATGGAAAGAGTTTTTCAATTAATCTATCATCAAATGTTGGGCCACCTTTAACATGATACAATTCAAACCATGGTGCCACAAAGCCCTTTGGAAAAGGTCATGCTAACATGTTATAAGATAATGGATTATAAGTTAATCCATTAGTCAAATCCTTTTGATTAGTGCAAGGAATATATTTAAACCAAGTCTTAACTTCACCAAGCTCTTTCATGATTATTTGAAGGGAAGGTTGGGCAATGGTGGAAGAATGAGTAGGAATATGTGTGGTGATGGGTTGGGATGGAATACTATATGAAGAGATAATAGGAGTTGGTTGGGAAAGAGTTTTTTAAGGGATGAAAGGAGTAGACTAGACAAGTGGTTGTGAAGGGATAATGGTAGCAGATGGTGGATATGGCATGTAGGAGTAAGAATGGGGGCAAGAATGAGATGGGTGTGAGAAAAAAGAGGTTGGTGGAGGGTTGGGAATGCCATAGGAGTAGAAGTGGAGGAAGTGGGGTATTGGATGGGAAAGGTAAGTGATTGGAGTTGGGAAGGGAGAATGCAAGATGAGGCTTGAGAATGTGAGGGGAGATGATCACCATTAGTAATGTTTGATCCATTGACTATTTGCCGAATTTCTTTAGGTACTTCCATCCCATAAGAAGAAAAGTATGAAGTCCATGGACACTAATGTTGAAGGATTAGAATCATTATCATGTTTACTAATATGCTCCCTAAGAAGTTGCAACTTGTTGGCCATATCCATTTTCTTCTAATTTTGAACATTTTGAGATGAGCATCATTATCAAAGTTCCCCAACATTGAGATACTAAGGTAACCATTTGTTGTGCCCATGTCATATCCACCTCCATCACTTGTTACATTTCTCTAAGCTCTACAAAAACTATTTTTTTCTTGCAAATGAATAAACTATGCCTATCTATGAAATGCCTGGTGCTTTTAATGTGCTAGTTATATATAGGTTAGACCAAGGTGAGATCAAATGACATATAAAGAGTTATATATCTTAATGTCCTACCCATTAATAAACTATTTTATCTAAAGAAAATAAGTCAATGGTAATGAATCTAAGAACTAGGGACACCATTGAAGTAGCTTGAGTAAAAAAATATTTTGAATTGGTGGTATTAGTATTTTCCAAGATAAGAACCTCAAAGTGATTCATGGAAATAAAAGGGTTGAATCTAGGGCTATGCCTAATAGAAAGATGAGATCATAAATCATAAAAATGTATAGAAATGATAAAATAAGATCATAAATCATAAAAATGGAAGTTAATCCTAAGACAAAGTACTAGAGGAGATCAAAAGTCAAGTTCACCAAAATTTGGGGAAATAAATAATACCCTACGATTATCTAGAGTCTAATTAACTAATATAAAACACTAAATATAGTAACCAAATCTAAATAAAGAGATGGAACTATATTTAAAACTAGAAATGAGATGGTTAGAGTATCTTAGCTTAGTTTTATTAATCTTCGTAGTTGACAAAGGATGATCATTTATAGACTGTATTCAATAATTTGTTTCAAAGTTTTTTCATTGAATAAACACTATCTTGACTATCATAAACCTACCTAGAAAGTATGATTTTCTCCTGGATGGTGTGTCATGCAATCTACTCCTCTTAACATGGTTTAGCTATAGTTACAAAATTATGAACTCTTCTTTTCTGCTCCTCGGTATAGTTAGGAAATTACCAATAATATCAATGGAGGAGAATTGAAATATAGTCCTACATTAGCAATGAATTAGTATTTAATGATAACACTATACACAATACTAAATATATCTTAGGAATCCCTCTTAGTGAAAACCCTAGCCAAGTGATATCACCACTCACTACATTTTCAATAGAAAAGTGATTATGATACAATGAGAAATTCACTTGTACTAAAATAGGTGTCTTCAACCATATGTCTCAATTCTTGTAGAATTCTAGAAGAATTCTCCTATAACCAAAACTTCCCTCTAAAACACTAGCCCAAGAATATTGTTTATAGGAACAAAACAACTAAAACATGAGTCAAAACTACAAATCTTCCAAATACAAACAATGTTTGTGACTTTTGACTTAATTGACTTTTGACATCCCCCAAGAACCAAAATGGAGATAGTATGAAATTAACACAAAGAAATAACGGAACAAAAGATCAAACACATAGCACAGTGTTTAGTGAAGAAACCCTTTCGAGAAAAAAACTCCACACAAGAAGAGATGCACCAGTTTGTATTAACTTCAATATAGTTTACAATACAACACTATCAATCTCCTCTTCAGTCTATAATCCAGCAACGCTTGCAATACTCATTCGCAACATAATACAATGCCCTCATTAAAAGGGTGTTGCCTTCTAGGGAAAAAACCCTAACATAACCTTTATCGTCAGATCTGCGACCTAATGATGAATGGTCTAGATTGACTACGAAATTACAATATTTTCCAAGGCAATTTTATAAAAAAATTATCTTCGGGGGCATTGCCCCTGAACCCCCATCAAGGGGCTAGGAAGTTGTCGTTGCCCCCTTGGACCCCCCGGTGATAGTAGTGGGGGGCAAGCCTCCCCACACCCCGGTTGGGTACAAGGATCCAAAGTGTAGCTGAAACAAGTTTTCTACTTGGTGAATACTTCATCCCTTATGAATGATTTATAAACAATATGAGTAATTAAATACATAGGATTTACAAGGTTGATGGCACCTTAATCCTAACAGGTTACATCCATTTATAAAGAATCATTTTAGTCAAATTAGGATGATGTAAATATTTATTTAATTCCATTGACACTTTGAAGTTTGTGATATGATTTTAAGGATTTGACTATAAAATTTGTAACCACAATGTTTCTTCACACGTGATCTTATTCATTTAATACCATTCCATTATTTTTATTTGTATAAATAATTGAATTTCTTTATTAAAATTAAAATTAGGATTAATAATTTTTTAGTAGTTTTTGGATTTGGTTTCAAATATTTTTATGGGTTATCTCTTTATAGAAAATTTCCCATACTATAAAGCACTCAATAAAGATTTATTGTGACACAAATACTTATAGCCTTTATAGCCTTGTCCACGAAAGTCTACTACACTAATAACTTTCCAGTAAAAATATAAAGCATACTGTTTAATGATAGGTCTATAAATATTTGTGCCTTTTGACAATTTTATAACACCTTCTAGTGCCTCTACTAGTTACCACTAAATGAGAACAATATTAAACAAGTAGATTCAAATATTTCAAAAAATATATAAAAATAAGTGAAAAAATAATTTTATAAACCTTTCATTTAATTCATTAAAATCAAATATAATCATTCAATTTCATTTGGGAAAAAAGAAAAACCTAGTCTTAATTTTTCCAATAGAACTTGAAAGTCAAAACTTGGGAGAAAATTGTATTAATACATAACAAAACTCAATACTTGTCAACCAACATACAAATCCATGTCAAAAAAAGACCCCACTCAAATTCTAGTCAACTGATGACACTTACTAATAAGCAATGTCAATGCAAGATACCAAATAACAACATTACTATTATGAAATATTTTTCGTCAATTGCAAGTAGTCTAGTAACGTGAAAGTAAGTTCACGACAATAGGCTGTAAGTAGCACGATCAAGCAAGAGTGGCCACTGTCTGAATTGGTGATCTTACACACACTTAAATAAGTAAGAAAACAGACCCTATTATTTAATATAAATCCATAATCCAAACCCTTATTTGTTTTTAGTTTTACAATCCCCTACAAAAACAAATGCAATGATTATCACACAATTCGGGTGATTCATTTATTCCCTGTGGAAAACAATTTTACAGTGTTCGACAATTTGCCATCAAGTTCCTTGACTTAAAAGCCCAATAGAAAAGCCTATCAGGGATTTAATATATAAATTAAGCTATTTCCAACATTTAAAAAACAAAAAAGAAAGATAAGTAAGTATATTTAAAAAAAGCTAAATTATTGCAAAACAATGATAATACCTAGCAATGCAACCACAAAGAGAATGGAACGATGGACGTTGAGAATGTTGTGTGGGGCTATTGAAGTACGCTCACCACAAACAGAGCTAATGTTCATTAAAATATATATACGTACGTAATACGCCAAGACAAAGAGAACTAATTTTCACTTAATCAAAAAATCTCAATACTTATTTTGATTGGCTTGTCCTCTGAAGCAACGTGGTATTCAGCTATATTAGTGGTTGAAGTTGCACGAGTTCGACTCGCCGAGGGTGTGGTCATCTAAAATTCCATCAAAGGCGGTACTCTCTAGTACCCCGTTACCTTTTACAGAACAGATCTAACATAAACCAAAGTCATTTGTGAGGCCAACATGCACCTATAGAATTCTCAAAAGTTGTTCAAGTTAATGTTTCACATTATAAGCAAGGTTTTTACGCCTATCAGCCCTTCTTTGTGGAGGCACAAGATCTTAAACAATGTTTGGTGTGGTTCTATGTTGTCTTTTATCTACCTTATGGGTGGCTTTTGACAAACTACTTTCCATGGATAGCATACATGAGTTTTTCATAGTATGGCTAATGATAAGCCTCCAGGCTATTATGGCTTCCCCTATGAATTTTCTAAAGAGCTTTAGGACACTATTTGCAATGATCTTTTCCAAGTTTTCCTAGAAGCCTATCATACCAAATCTTTAGGCCATCTCATCATCAAAGGGAACATAGAATTCATACCTAAAGCTAGCAATCTTGAGTTGATATATGCAATTAGAGACTGATTCTCTTGTTCAATGTCTCCTACAAAATGGTATGGTTAAATCCATGGTGATACACATTCACAACTTTCTCTCATTTTTTTTGACCTAAATAGAAAAGGTTTATCAAAAGTAGCTACATATTAAACAACATAACTAATCCATGTGTTTTCTCTTATTATTCAATGAGATACATAAATGGGACAACATACTAACCATGCATAGTTCACAAAAGATGCATTATGAGAAGGCAAAAAATTGTCTATAAGAGAGTCATTACATGTAACTAAAAATGCTATATCAACATGAGACAAAGATAAATCTATAAGATCCCCTAGGAATGGTTACTAGATGTTGAAAGAGTAGAATCATTATACAATCATGCTCTAGGGAACAATGTAAAGTAATCTATGAAATCATGTGATATTTAGCATGGATTGATGTATAATAAATATAACGTGAATGAAATGATTGACCATTAACCTTGATTTACCAACTAATGTATCTCAAAAGACATTCATTAGTGTAGAAGTAATCACGTATATGCTCATGATATGAAGATAAAAATGATCTAGTATTTTCCACTAAATACATTTATTATATGCTCCCTAATATGATGAGTTGGAAGAGGTTGTGTTTGGGATGAACAAAGGTAAAGCTCCAAGCCCGGATGGCTTCCCAATTGAATTTTTCCAAGAATTTTGGGATATTATTAATACAGATTTGCTGGAGGTTGTTCAGGAATCTCTTCGTAGTAAAAAAATGCTTCGAGCCTTGAATTCTACTTTTCTGGTTCTCATTCCTAAAAAGGAAGGTGCTGATAAGCTTGAATTTTTTAGACCCATTGCTCTTTGTAATGTGGTGTACAAGATTATTACTAAATTGATTACAGAGAGGCTCAAAACTCACCTTCCTGTTGTCATCTCTGAGGAGCAAGGGGGATTTGTGGCTGGTAGACAAATTCTGGATGGGGTGGTGGTGGCTTCTGAAGTCATTCACTCTATGGTGACTTCTAAGGAAAATTCTATGTTCATCAAGTTAGACATGACCAAAGCTTATGACAGAGTTCGGTGGCGTTTTCTTCAGAAGATTCTTCTAGCCTTTGGCTTTAGTACGGACTGGGTGAGTTGGACTATGAGTTGTGTTACTTCATCTTCTTTCTCGGTTATTGTGAATATAGAACCTTCTGATCCTTTTGGAGCTTCCAGGGGCCTCCGCCAAGGTGATCCTCTTTCTCCTTATCTGTTTATTATTATGGCTGGGGGGCCAGGTCAATTTCTCAAGTTTCAGGTTTCTCAAGGCTTGATTCATGGTTGGCAATGGGGCAATGGGCTGCTAAGGTTTTCTCATCTCTAATTTGTGGATGATACCTCTCTTATGGGGATGGCTCGTCTTCGGGAAGCTGAATCTTTTAGGCAGACTTTGGATACCTACCTAGCTGCTTCAGGTCAGAAAGTCAATGAGCATAAGTCGTCTATTTTCTTTTTTAATACTCCTCAGGCAATTCAAAGGTGGATTGTGAATATTTTGAGGTTTCAGATTGGGTCTCTACCCTTTGTCTACTTGGGTATACCTCTTGCTGTTAGTAGACAACCCAAGTCTTCCTGGTAGATTTTGCTTGATAAGCTGTGAAGGAAGGTCACTTATTGGATGCATCGTTGGTTATCTACTGCTGGTAGAGTGACTCTTCTTAAATCTGTTATACAGGCTTTCCCTATTTACAAGGGTTTTGTTCAGGCAACTCCTATGTATTTCCTTAAGGAATTTGATGCTCTCTCACGATAATTTCTTTGGAGCGGTAACTTGTCAACTGCTAAGTGGAGCCTTGTTAAGTGGGAAATTGTGTGCAGACCTAAGAAAGCGGGAGGTCTTGGTTTACATTCTACTCTTTTGAATGGACAGGCTCTTACAACTAAATTATATTGGCGTTGGTGTACTAGTCAGCATCAGCTTTGGGCTCGTGTTCTCACCCATAAGTATTTTAAAGATGTTAATTCTTTCGATGTTTCTCACTTTCCTTTGGAGGGAAGGGGGTCTATGATCTGGCATACCATGAAAATGGGGGCTAAGTTGGTTAAGAATGGACTTTTCTGGATCTGTCATTCTAGGTCTCAGGCTCTTTTTTGGTTGGATTCTTGGGATGGTCACCCTCCTATCCTTTCCGCTTTTCCTCACCTCTAGTCTCTTTGTGACATTTTTACTACTGCAGGTTGGGACACAGTTGAGCATTATAAGGTTTCTTAGAATTGTGGGATGGCTGTTAGTTTTAGATGGAAGCACTCTTCTGAATGGCCTCTGGGAGGGTCTAAGGAGCATAGGTGAGAGCTGGCTCAAATTCTTGCTTCTCATGAATGCACTACTTTGGTGGGGCATGATGTTTTGCCTTGGGCCGATAACGATTTGTCTGGGAAGTACTCTGTTTCTATAGGTTATGTGCAGCTTGTAAGGCAGATGTTTGGAGACACTAAGGTTCCTTGGTGGAAGCAAGTTTGGCATAAGTTTTCTTGGCCCAAGTGCATTTTTTTCTTGTGGTTGGTGGTTCAAAATCATTGTCTTACTTGGGATAATCTAAGTAAGCGAGGGTTCCAGGGTCCCTCCATGTGTGTCATGTGCCGTAATAGTGAGGAAAGTGTTTCTCATCTCTTTTTCCAATGTTTTTTTTCTAGGGAGATTTGGCATTTTTGGTGGAGTGTGTGGAACCAGGCTTGTTGGCATGTCTCCTCTTTGGCTGAGTTTTTTTATCATTGGAGCACAACCCCTGTTAAAACCTCTTTTCTTCAAGTTACTTGGGCTCTTGGACCTTCCTTTATAATTTGGAATATCTGGTTGGAGAGGAATCGTAGGATCTTTCAAGATGTGATTTTGGGAGCCCATCACTTGTGGTGGAAAATTCTTCATTCTTTGGTTGAAACTATTTTGGCAAATTGTGATTTGGTGGAAGCAGTGGATCCTCATGATGTTGGTTGCTGCAAGCATCTTCATCTTCCTCCTCAACAAGGTCGCCTCATGAGAAATAAATGCTGACACCCTCTTTGGAAGCTAAATAGGGAGGGGCATTGGACTCCTCCTCCTCGGGGAGTTTTGAAACTCAACACAAATGGTTCTTCTTGAGGAAACCCTGGTCATGCTGGTATTGGTGGAGTTGGTCGGGATAGTTCTAGGTCTGTGCAGTTTATCTTTTCTATTTATAAGGGTCTTCATTCTAACAATCTGATGGAGGCTCTTGCCATTTTATATGGGGTGGAGCGTGGCTATCATCTTGGATGGAGAAGGATCATTTGTGAGTCTGATTCCCATGTGGTGGTGAATTTGTTGAATAGACAACATTTAGTTGATGTTAATTGGCACTTAGCTTTGGTTGTTAAATAGATTCTTAATATATGTGATTCTCTGGATTCAGTTTCTTTCATTCATATTCCTAGAGAATGGAACGGAGTAGCAGATTGTTTGGCCAAATGGGCTTCTGATCACATGCAACACTGGAACATTGTGGATTGGGGTCAATTACCCCTGGAGCTGTCTCAAAAATTGGATAATTTAGTGGAGCTTGACAGGGCTGAGTAATGCCCTTGCTTTGTACTTTTTCTTGTTTGAATAAATTTTTACCCCTCTTTTAGTTAAAAAATATGATGTGCATTAGAAATAACATGAAACAATGAATCATCATTAACATCATGTGTTGGAGAGGATGAAGGATGTCCATTGATTAAGTGGCCATCACTAAGCTCCTCACTAGACAAACCAACAAGAGACCATGAATCCAAAGATATAAAGGAA